>CM042685.1:163437651-164692465 GCA_023614405.1 Avena insularis | reverse complement strand
TTGTTACAAGTGTTGACCCGATCACTGGTGTATCTTCATCAGTGTTTATCAGGCGAGCATTCTCCTCCTTTCTACCTATTTTATATTTATAGTATTTACTTTCTCTTGTTGATTTATTGCTATCTGTGTTGCGATGCTTTAGATTCCGCACCTTTTATATATCCCTGCAGCCTTTATATTGCCTTGGACATCTCCTATTGCCTGTTGTTTGGGTAGACAGTTGACCTTGCGAGTCGTAGTCCCTTGCTCAGGTGCTGCTTCGCGTCGTCGATGTTCCACTGATATTGGGGGTTGGTATATTCATAAAGGTAGAGATGATCATGGTTTTAATTATAGATGATTACTTAAATATTAAAATTGATATAACTAATGAAGAGGCATCAGTGGGTAATAGTTGAGATTTGGTTATTAACTGTCCACTTGTGTCCACCTAGGACCCGAGTTCTTGACGCTTGTTCCGAGACTGAGCGCGCTAACCATATGTGGGGTGTCTGGGCACCCCTATAGGCTTAGTACCTGATTTTAATATACTGTACTGGGGCCACAAACTAGTTCGGGCTTTATGCGTTACTACTGTACTTATGCCATATATGCCATGTATGAGATGTTTATTACCTGTTGCTCGATGAGCGTTTATCACTGTTGCGTAGGTGCAGCACTCTGTTATGTGAATATTTTGTCTATGACCTCTGCTCCCGTGCAAGTCCACGCAACCTCAGGGTCCATACGAGGAGGATTAGCTATACCTCGTATGGGTAGATCTTTCGGGTGGCCCCAATGTACTTGCTTTGGGTTAGGGAAAGCGTCGTGTCCTAGGCCCCGCCGACATACCTATGGAAGTATGTTAATTGATCTGGCAACAAGGATCGAAGTGCGTGTGAAAACTTTGGTGCACCCATGCAAGGTTAAATCTTTTTAAAAAGCCGTGTCCACGGTTATGGACGACTTGGAGCATAGTATCTCGATTATAGACAACTATAACTAAAGTATACTGTTATAATTTGACTTGTATCTGATATGACTAGTAAGTTGGATAACCACCATTGAAATAATGAATAAAATTGCCAATCGTGTGAGTTTTCTCGGCATGACTTCCTCGTTTGGTCTCGAGGAGGGAATACCAGGATAGGTATGTTTGGTGGTAGTATCAGGTTGGATCTTAATAGATCTTTCTCATCTCTCTCTGATAGCCGACATTTGTACCAAGTATCTATAGGTTGTTTAGTGCAAGTTGCGTTGTCGCTTCAGTCCATCATACCTATGTAGGCGAGGACCGCCGAATTCTAAGACTCGCCGTGTACTGGCCTCAATACTGACTGCTCTTTTTTTTCTTTGCCCTTTGCTGGCACCCCTTTTTTGTTTGAGTAGGTTAAGATCGACGTCGTTAGCAGGGTTACCCTTTCGGCTTGGCCTGAGCAGGGTTATGGACGCCATTGGTTATTCTTCAGGGCTCTTAGCTCAATTTGCATCTTGTCCGTAGTCGTATGTTGTATCGTTTTCAAGATGATTTGGATCTTTGTACTGTATATCTGTATTCTTGACTCTATGAGTCGTTGTTGTATATATCTGTTCCGTGGGTTCCATCATGGACTAATGTGTAATGGTATTACTTTGTTTTCCACCCGGACGAAAGTGCCTGGTGGGCACCTTTGAATCGTTTCTATGCAGGTTTGGCGGGAAAACATGCATAGGGACGATCCGAGGATGGTACATAGTGGTATCAGAGCTCAATAGTTATGATACCCCACTGGTACAGCCTGTAGGACAACCTAGCTAACGGCCGATGTAGAGTGTCAAAACTATTTTGCAAAATCGGTTGGGTAGATCTGATTAGTTCTGTTTTTACTCCTTACCCCTCTGCTATTCTCATCTTACCTTGGCGTGTTTGAATCTGTTCTCTTACCTTCTTCCCGTCTAGGATTTCTCGTGGTTAGGTTTCCGTCGTACCTTCAGGGTTTCGCCTCCTCCTCTTGTAACGGTGCTTCGATATCCGGTCTTCATGCTATCTGCGGAATTTTCCTCTATTGTATCTTTCAGTGGACCGAAAATTCACTAAAAACTTTCTTTGAATCTTCCGGTGTTTTCCGACACGACGACGTCATCCGCATCCGATCCGATGAAGATCCTGCATCACTCCTTTGTTTTCGAACATCGCTTGTGAAGATCTTCAGTCTAACTTGAGAATGGGTTGCACGCTTTTCTACTAAATGTGCAGAGTAATAGTTTGGGTGCGTGATGGATTGGCCCGCATGCCGACTATTCATTCTATTTGATCTTGTACTTTGAAGTGGATTAGGTTGTACCTTTTTCTATCCTTCTACCAAAGTCAGAGGTGGCCTCATCTTTTGAGACCTCGACCTTTGTCCTTTGTTCTTCTGAGCGTTCTCTCGACGAACATGAACAAAGACCCCTTGTTGGTGGTATCATCGATTTCAAGATGGAAAAAGAACCCTTGTTAGTGGTGTCACGAGGATCTACACCAAGCGAGAAGATTCAGACCGTCGGCCTTCTTCTCCGTACCATGAGGCCGATCTCAAGGGCGAGATCCATTGTTAGTAGTGTCGAATTGTAGCATCCCGTGGAATCATCAACTAGAAAATTGCTTGTTGTTTTTATTTTTCTGCATTATCATAACGTCATCATTCATGTCTTGTCTCTAAAAATGTTCTAACCAAAATCCTATTTTTGTTTTGTACACCACTTCTGTCCTTTAGTTCAAATTAACCTTAATTTTCTTTCTCAAATTATTTGCCTCAAACTATTTGCTAAAAGGATTTAAAATAAAACAAAAAAAACTAATTTACAAAAATAAATGAATAAAATCTAGACCTAAACCGTCAGGCCCAAAAGGCCCAGCCAGCTTCCTCCCCTGTTTTTCTTCTTCGACAGACAGAGTACGAGCTTGTCGTGCTCTGCTCCTGATGTCAGTAGAGATCCTCCAACCCTATCTCCTTCTCCTTCCAGATCACGGCGCCGCCATCTCTCCCCTGTTCTCTGTGTTTTCTTTTCCCCACAAAAGCCGAAGGCCGTCGCTATGGATGGCAACCACCGAAGCTCACCGACCCATGATCCCCATCATCACTGTCAGCTTCGCCACACTAGGAGCATCGCGTCGAACGCCTCCGTCTATTGATGTCTAGAGCATGAAACGGGACCGTTGCAGTGTCGACGTGGTTGGCACCAAGGTCGCGCGCACGCCTCGTCGCCATCGTCGCCAGAACCGTCTTGGTGAGTCTCATCTTCGATTCTCCGTCTTCCTGTATTTTTTTCCTGCACCAGTAGCTTCCACGCCGCCACCATCTGTACGCGTCCCTCCATGAATGTACGTACTGGAAAGCATGCTCAAGCCAGCCACTTGGCTTCTGCTGCTTACGCTCCCTTTGCGCCCATGCGAGATGTTCTCAGTGCCGCACACTGCTGCACATCCACGCCTCCTCGCGCCGCGTCCAAGACCATGCGTCGCCTGATCTCAAACAAAGACCGGAGTTCAGAATCATGTCACCCGGTGTTGTCAGTTTAGACAGTTAACTAAAACGCCCTAGATTATGTTAAAAAAAGATACACCTACTTCAGTGAGTATGTTTTCTATATGTAGCGATCCAAGTTCTAATTCTAGGGGACTCGCTCCACCTTATTTATTCATTTTTTGATATTTCATGGACCTGACTTCTGAATCGGTTCAATCTAGCGCTTTTGCACGGCACGCACGCTTGAAATTGCTATCCCACACTTCCTTAGTCCAATTCAGATGGCTCGTTTTGTACTTGAGTTTTGATTCAGCAGTGTGCATGTCTGTTTGGTAGCTAATCTCCTTAGCTAATCTAGAATATTTGACAACCTATTAAAGACATCAGCATGTACGAGTTTGCAAGAACCCGCGACCACCCGAGATCGATCCCACATCTATGGATCAAATATCTTTGTTTCTTTCCTTTTGATCTACACCTAAACCGCAGATAGGGCTCGGCCCAGTTCCTTCCGTGTTGCCGGTCGCCACATCGTACAGAACTAGCCCGTTTCTGTCTATTCCTTATTTCTTTTTTTCTGTTCGCAAGGTTATATATATATTTTTCTTTTGATCTATAGCTCCTATTGGAAAATATTCTATATAAAAGTTTATCAGAAAAATGCATAGAATCTGGACATGACATCCATATACATGTTTGCATTGCATCTTCATGTTTAGTAGTAGTTTTGTATATCACCTATTAAGTAACATATATGAAGTAATTGGGAAATGCTTATAATGTTTTCCGGCTTCATTTAACATTGATATAGATCACCCATGCCGTGTGTTACCATGTTAATCAACATTTAATTCCGATGGTTAGAAAATAACTTAAATGTTATATTAATTGTTGGAATTCTAATTTTGCTTAATATTGCTACATTGCATCGCATCTTGTCATGTAATACATCATATCATGCATTATGCCCGATATTCTGTCATAATATTAAATAGTGCATCCGATGTTTCTTTTAGTGTATTGCTTCTTTACGGATTAGGCCGATGAGTTGTTGCAAGTGTTGACCCGATCTCTGGTGTATCTTCAGTAGTGTTTATCAGGCGAGCATACTCCCCTTTCTACCTATTTTATATTTATAGTATTTACTTTCTCTTGTTGATCTATTGATATCTGTGTTGCGATGCTTTATATTCCACACCTTTTATATATCCCTGCAGCCTTTATATTGCCTTGGACACCTCCTATTGCCTGTTGTTTGGATAGACAGTGGGCCTTGCGAGTCGTAGTCGCTTGCTCAGGTGCTGCTTCGCATCGTCAATGTTTCACTGATGTTGGGGGTTGGTATATTCATAAAGATAGAGATGATCATGGTTTTAATTACAGATGGTTACTTAAATATTAAAATTGATATAACTAATGAAGAGGCATCAGTGGGTAATAGTTGAGATTTGGTTGTTAACCGCCCACTTGTGTCCACCTAGGACCCGAGTTTTTGACACCTGTTTCGAGACTGAGCGCTCTAACCATATGTGGCGTGTCTGGGTACCCCTATCGGCTTAGTATCTGATTTCAAAGTACTGTACTGGGGCCACAAACTAGTTCGGGCTTTATGTGTTACTACTGTACTTATGCCATGTATGCCATGTATGAGATGTTTATTACCTGTTGCTCGATGAGCATTTATTACTATTGCGTAGGTGCGACACTCTGTCACGGGAATATTTTGTCTATGACCTCTGCTCCCGTGCAAGTCCACGCAACCTCAGGGTCCATACAAGGAGGATTAGCTATACCTTGTATGGGTAGCTCTTTCGGGTGGCCCCCATGTAATTGCTTTGGGTCAGGGAAAGCGTCGTGTCCTAGGCCCGCCAACATACCTATGGAAGTATATTAATTGAACTGGCAACAAGGGTCGAAGTGCGTGTGAAAACTTTGGTGCACCCCTGCAGGGTTAAATATTTTTAAAAAGCCGTGTTCGCGGTTATGGACGACTTGGATCATAGTATCTTGATCATAGACAACTATAACTAAAGTTTACTGTTATAATTTGACTTGTATCTGATATGACTAGTAAGTTGGATAACCACCATTGAAAAAATGAATAAAATTTCCAACCGTGTGAGTTTTCTCGGCATGACTTCCTCGTTTGTTCTCGAGGGGGGAATACCAGGATGTGTATGTTTGGTGGTAGTATCAGGTTGCATCCGAATAGGTATTTCTCATCTCTCTGGTAGCCGACAGTTGTACTAAGTCTCTATAGGTTGTTTAGTGCATGTTGCGCTGTCGCTTCAGTCCACCATACCTATGTAGGCGAGAATCGCCGAATTTTAAGACTCGCCATGTACTGGACTCAGTACTGACCGCTCTCTTTTTCCTTTGCCCTTTGCTGGCACCCCTTTTTTGTTTGAGCGGGTTAAGATCGACGTCGTTAGCATGGTTATCCTTCCGGTTTGGCCTGAGCAGGGTTATGGACGCTATTGGTTATTCTTCAGGGCTCTTAGCTCAATTTGCATCTTGTCGATAGTCGGATGTTGTATCGTTTTCAAGGTAATTTGAATCTTGTACTGTATATCTGTATTCTTGACTCTTTGAGTCATTGTTGTATATATATGTTCCGTGGGTTCCATCATGAACTAATGTGTAATGGTATTACTTCGTTTTCCACCCGCACGAAAGTGCCTAGTGGGCACCTTTGAATCGTTTCTATTCGGATTTGGCGGGAATTGCTAAAACTTGCATAGGACCGATTCTAGGGTGGTACATAGGTCATGCACGTACATATTGAGCATATTGAGAAAAACTTTTTTACTATAGAGTAAAATACATCACAAATCCTATAATTATTTGGAAGGTGTCAAAATTTAGTTCTACTTTTCCAAAAATGCACATCGTGGTCCTAGTTTTATTTCAACTGTCTTACCAACATTCCTAGCCTGATCGTTGCCACTTTCGATCTTTGAGCATTGCCACGTTGACAGTAGGATCCACAACTGGTCGGTAGTAATTATCTAGAAACATCCTTGGAGTCCCGTGTTCTCCTATTCCTCTGCCCACACGGCTATTTCCCTAGTCGACCAACTCAGGAGCGGCAAAGCGAGCCCGACGTACAGGACTAAGAGCATCTCTAGAGTATCTGTAAATAGCCTAAAACCGTAAAATAACCACAGTTTATTGGTGCCTCGGAAAAATCGTGCGTCGATCAATGTCCGTAAACACCCCGACCCAAAAAAAGTTTTACGGGGCGCGCCAAATATCGCCCGCCGAACCTGTGATACGTGGGGCGAGAGGGTGAACCGAGCGGCAGCCTCTATCCGCGTGGGAGCATTGGCGCGCTGAAGTTTAAGTTGTCCCTATCTTCTTCCTCCCCAACTCTCCCCAAGTCTATTTTCCCCGCGCCGTCGCTGCCACCATGCCCGAGTGCCCCGCACCTCGCCGCGTCCGCGGAAGCTTGGATCTCGCGCGGCGACCGGATTCGGCGAGCTAGGCGACCAGATGTCGACCTCGCTGACCATGGAGTTCTTGATGGACGTCTCGTCTTCGTCCTCCTCCGACTCAGACCTCTAGGATCTTAAAGACGATGACACGAAGATGATGGTCATGATCCTCGCCGCCAAGTAGATCCAAGGCAAGATCGGCTTCATGCGCCGGTGCCGCGGTTCGCAGTTCGGCCGTGCTTGCATCCCGCGGAACCGAGCTCTCGGCCATGCCATGCTCATGCAAGATTACTTCGTTGAGGTACCAACATACCCGTCGCATCTCTTTCGTATAAGGTTCCGGATGCGCCATAATTTTTTTGTGAGCATAGTACAAGCTTGCGAAGCAAATTGCCCCTATTTTACTCGCCGGAGAAATGCCGCTGGCACCATGGGCTTTAGTGCTTACCAAAAAATCTCGGCAACCATGCGTGTCATTGCGTATGGCATCTCGAATGATTATACGGATGAGTATTCGCATTGGAGAAGATAACACTATTAATTGTGTCCAGATGTTTGTCAAAATGGTCATCCGGATTTTTGGGCCCAAATATCTTCGATCCCCAAACAAAGAAGATGTGCAAAGGTTGCTAGCGATAAATGATAAAAGAGGTTGGCTGGGGATGCTGGGAAGTGTAGATTGTATGTATTGACGGTGAAAGAATTGTCCGAAGGCATGGCATGGGCAATATTGTGATAAAAGTCATGATCCAACCATTGTGCTTGAGGCTGTGGCATCGCAGGACTTGTGGATGTGTCATTGCTTCTTTAGATTGTCGGGATCACTCAATGATATAAACGTATTGCATATTTCTCCGTTGTTTGGAAAATTAGCTAATGGAGAAGCCTCGGCTTGCATGTCAACACCCGGATTTTTCAATCCTAGATGCCTGTTATGCCATACATCGCAATCCCAGGATTACCATTTTTGCGAGACATAACAGAATTGAATACCATAGTACTTCATCCATTACAACGATACATAAGTTCTTACACAAATAGGGATCTCATGATCCAGTTCTTAATACAACATCAAGCAGCGGAATACGTAATAATAACGGTAGCGTAGGCGAAGCTCCATCTTGAGGTCACGAGCAATGCTTGCGATGGAGATGATCCTAGTTGTCGTAACCTTCCTGGGGTCCATCTTTCAGGTACTCCTCTTCATAGTCTGGCCATGAGAATAGCCAGGGACAAAGCCATGAGTACTCTTTAAGTACTCGCAAACTAATACTAGCAAGTAAGGGGTTTTTGGAGAATAGGACTCTAGGCTCTAGGGTTGTTTTGCAAAAAGCCAGGTTTATCTCTACTAAGTTCCAAAGCTAGTCACAATTTTATAACTCCTAAGTGGGATCTTGTAATTCAGGTCACAACTCTGTTATGGTCAAGTCAAAGTCTCACTTCAGTTCACAAGTCATTTTGAAAAGTCTGACGGGGGAACAGTATGGCCACTCCAACTGTCCATAATCATGAACGCAGCTATTGAATAGTTTGACACTCTGGAGATTGTACACTTTCACCACAACATTCGATACATCCGTCGAGAACAAATCCTGAATTCACCATACTCGATATCGGATAATCAATCCTAACCTTTCAATTACACTCCCTAGTATCAGCACCTCTCCTGTGAGTTTGGCCTCCCAACCATGACCACTGTCATCTTGGGTACTGCACAGGTGGACAATCTTCACAAGGTAGTCTCAGCTTAGACCTTGGCCGTGAGGGAACTAATACTAAGGTATATAAGTTTCCAGTCAAGCCCTACCCAATATTCGGGTATTGTGGTTGTACGATATAATTGGAATGGTATCGCATCCAGACAACCATCAGTTTTATAAAGGGCTAAGGCTCATGCCTCAACATTTTCATCACCAAATCATTATGTGTTTGGAAACACATGTCCAAAACATTTCAATAGAATGATCCATCATTCCAAGATTTTCATAACCATTTTTCCACCAAGTATTCCCATCTAAAGTTAATCAAGTTTTATGCTTAGCACTAGCAGCTACAGGTGGGGGTAGTAATAATGAGGGGTGGTAACTGGTGGAGTTTCACTAAGTCCAACCTTATATCTTAGACTGAGATCAAGGTTTCTAGCTTAGGCCAAATTTTATGCTCTTTAGGCAACTTGAGCACAACTGTCTAACATCTACCAAACTCTTAGGTGGACTCTAAGTAAGCTTTGATAAAGAAATAAAGTAAGAAGCTTGCCATAAAACTAGGATTGGTTTAGCAAGTAGGTATGATCACATATGCTTAAGGCATATAGTATTCATATCACAAGTATGGGTTTGTGGCAACAATATGGTATCTTGCAAGTGGTAGCTTGCATTGGTCAACTTGATTAGTAAGGCTTGCATAGTTACTAGCTTGCACATTCACTAGTAGTATTAGGCTTGTCTTGTGCAGAGCAGTGGTTGAAGTTCTCTTCGGCTTCCTCTTCGTAGTATCCTCCTTCCTCCTCGTAGTATCCTTGGTCGGTACTAGCGTCTATGAATAAATACGAGGTACACAATCACCAAACAATACTTAACTACTTGCAATCATCACACACAAGGGTCCTATAGATGATCTAGCATCATCTCTAACATTACAAGGTTAAGGATTGGTTTAAATCTTTTTATTTTAGAAAAGTAATTTCTACTCATTGAAAAACTACTTAAGATTTAATATTCTCCAAACTAAACATGGGATCATGTTGACACATGTCATCACCACATATTATATTCCATGGGAATGTGATTTAAAGTGGTGTCACAATTTAATAAGGTTTTACCCTTTTATTTTAATTAATTAAAGTGGCTAGAAATGCTTATGTAGCATTCTTTTATTTCTTGAACAATATTTCTGCAAGTAAACCTATATATTTTTATATATTCTGAAAGGTATGGTTAAATGTGATTTTTGAGAGTTGGAATCAACTCAAAAGCTTTTATGGTTTAAATTTGAAAAATGTTTGAATGCAGAAAAGCTTCTGCCTTGTTATTTTTACTAAGGGTGATCTACAGATCCAAATGACTTGAATCCAACGGGCTTGGATTAAGCATTCACAGACCTTTCCAACAAAATTGGTTTCATCCAATTTGATGCACTGAATCGATCTGGGTTGATTTTTGAAGTTGGGTACTGAAGTGTGTTTGAATTTAAAAAGAAAAGGTTTAATTTGAATTGCTGGGCTGCGCGGGAAATTCTAACGGGCCGGCCTGCTAAGCGCAGTGCTCCCGCGGGCTGCGTAAGTGGGTGTCCCCACTCGTCAGTGACACGGGGCTGGGCGAAGCGGAATGGGGCAACGTGGATCGTTCGATCTAGTTCTAATCCAACGGCTGAGGGTCACCGTCGACGCGAGACAGTTCCGACGAGAACAAAACCTAGCGCGGCCAGTGGGGGTGCTGGGGGCTCACCGCGGTACGGGCGAGGGTCAGCGAGGCGGGCGAACGACGAAGTCGACAACGGCGATCCTCCTGGTACCGGTGGCTTCTCCTGGGGCGGCTCCAATCGCTGGCTCCCTTCTTCTCCAGAAGCGGCAGGCTCCGATGAAATTCCGGAGAGGTGGTGCTTGCCTTGCTCTGAGAATGGTGTGGCACGTTCAGTGGGGAGAGGGGAGTGAGATGGTGTGAAGAAATCGTGCGGGGGTGGCCTCTATTTATAGTCGAGCGAGGGGACCGCCAGGGCGCAAGGTGAGCTCGTTGGGGGCGACGTTACAGGCAGCTAATGGCATGGGCAAAGGTAGGGGACGGTGCTGTGTCTCCTGGCGATGCTCAACGACATGATCGCGAGGCATGGGGCGGTGTGGTTTGGTCTGGAACGGGCGGCGCTCTGGCGAGGGCGTCTTCGACGGCGGGCGGTGGCTGTATGGCACGGGGCGGCAAACGGGGGTGTCTGGCGGTGTCCTGGGTCGGTGGTGATCGTGTGCGCGCGCGGTGAGGGCGGTGCGCGGACTGTGGACGTTGGTCGCGGGTGGCGCTCTGGCGCACGCTCGGCATGGTCTGGGCGTGTCTCGTGCGCGTGGTCCAGGGCTTGACAACGCTCGCGGCTGGGACAGGCAGTGGCGATGGACGGTGGGCTGCCTCCCAGACATGCTGGCTAGGCTTGCTGCTGCTCCTTGCTTGCTGTCCACAATGGGATGACATGGGGGTGCTCGGCTGTTCACCATTAATGGCAATGGCAAGCTCATAGGGGTGCTAGTGTTGGGCTAATATTTCTAGATGATCTACTGGGTTGTGTGTGAGCTAACTAGGGAACAAGTTAGGCTCAAAACACTGCACACTATAGTGTTTGATGTTTTGTTTGATTTGTGTCTGCAACCTGTTTGATGAAATGGCCGCATGAACTCAAGTTTTGAATTTTGAAATGAATTTTGGTGAGTTTGCTAGATTGGTTCTGGTGAGTCTGCAGATGCTTGGGTTTTGAAAGTTGAGCTTGTTTGAGTGGGTTTTGAAAAAGTGGGATCTTCCCATATGAAGAAGATTCAATTTTGAATTGTCATTTAAACTATGCATTTGAAAGTTTCTGGATGATCACAAAGTGGGCCTTGATACTCTGTTATGAATACATTCAAGGGGTGCAAAGATCCAGAAAAGTTTCTGTTAGGTTTTGAAAGTTTGAGACAACCAAAGTAGGCATGTGAGTTAAATTGGCCAAAATGACCATTCACTTAATATATTTGTTTTGATTTACTTGTATTTAGGAAAAGTGTGGGGAATGTTTTAGATGATGTTATTTTCACCTAAGAAACATTTTACAAGCAATGGTTCACACAAACAAGGTGGTTTTTAAAGAAATTCAAAATTCATGCATACACATATACATGCATTCATGAATTCATTTAGAAAAGTTTTTTTGTTAACCCTAAACTTGATGATTAGTGTTTTGATGATCTAAGTTTGTTATTTTTGGGATGTTACAAACCTTTCCCCCTTAAACAAAATCTCATCCCGAGATTTGAAAAGGGACGAAAAGATTACCTAGGATTTGAAGATATCTGGAAACTCCGTTCTGATGTGATCTTCGCGTTCTGTGTAGCCTCTTCTGTGTGGTTGCTCCACTGAATCTTGAGAAACTTGATGCTTCGGGTTCTGGTTGTTCGAAAGGCTTCTTCCAATATACGGATGGGTACTTCGGGATAGGTCAGATCATCGTTGATCTCTATGGTCTGGTGATCGATATTCTTGAACACTTCGGTATTCTCGGGGACTTCGAGACATTTGCGAAGTAACGAGATATGGAACACATTGTGCACCGCTGACATCTCTTCAGGTAGTTCCAGTTGATACGATACTTCTCCTCGACGGTTCAAAATTTTGAAAGGTCCGATATATCTGGGGGCTAACTTTCCTTTGAGTTGGAAACGTTGCATTCCCTTCAATGGCGACACTTTCAGATAAACAAAATCTCCGATGTTGAAGGCGAGATCTCGACGTCTCTTGTCGGCGTAACTCTTTTGTCGGGATTGGGCTGTCTTGAGGTGTTCACGAATCTTGTGAACCTTCTCTTCTGCTTCTCGTAGGATGTCGGGTCCGAAAATCTGACTCTCTCCTACTTCCGACCAGTTCAAAGGGGTGCGGCACTTTCTTCCGTACATAAATTCAAATGGGGCCATTTGCAAACTGGCTTGGTAACTATTGTTGTATGAAAATTCTGCAAACGGCAAACAGTCTTGCCATTTGGATCCATATTCTAGCACACATGCTCTCAGCATATCTTCGAGTATTTGGTTTACTCGCTCCGTTTGTCCATCGGTCTAAGGGTGATATGCGGTACTGAAATCTAGGCGGGTTCCTAAACCTTCTTGGACTTTCTTCCAGAATCTCGAGGTAAACTGAGTTCCTCGATCCGAGACTATGTTCTTGGGGACTCCGTGCAAACTAACTATTCTAGCGATGTATAACTCTGCTAGCTTCGAACTCTGATAGGTGGTTTTGACGGGCAAGAAATGGGCGACTTTGGACAATCTGTCCACTATGACCCAAATAGAGTCATTTCCCCTACTAGAAGTAGGTAGTCCAGTGATAAAGTCCATTCCTACAGAATCCCATTTCCATTCCGGAATCTGCAAAGGTTGCAACAATCCAGCGGGTCTTTGATGTCCTGCCTTGACTCGCTGACATATGTCACACTTGGCGATATAGCTTCCGATTTCTCTCTTCATCTTATGCCACCAAAATTGCTCTTTCAAATCTTGATACATCTTAGTTCCTCCGGGATGGATAGAATAAAGAGTATCATGAACCTCCTTCAAGATAACTTCTTTCAATTCCGAATCTGCTGGTACACAAAGGCGTCCTTTGTACCACAAAACTCCTTCTTCGTCCTCGGTGAATCCGGGTACTTTGCTCACCGATCTGACGCTTGATTCCGCGACATCTGGCATTTCCCTTCTGCGCCTCTTTAATCTGACTGATCAAAGTGGGCTGAAGTTCGATGCTAGCCAAAAATCCTTCACTTACTAATTCCACTCGAAAATCTTCCATCTCTTTGTGCAAACTTGGTTGCTCCTTTAAAATCATGGAGTTCAAGCGGCACAGCAATCTGCTAAGGGCATCGGCTACCACATTGGCTTTTCCAGGGTGATAGTGAATGTCCAGGTCGTAATCCTTGATTAGCTCAATCCATCTTCTCTGCCTCATATTCAGCTCCTTCTGAGTGAATATATACTTTAGGCTCTTGTGATCCGAATAAATCTCACAATGGTTTCCCATCAGGTAATGTATCCATGTCTTTAGGCTCGAACTACGGCTGCGAGTTCGAGGTCATGGGTTGGGTAATTTTGTTCATGTTGCTTCAATTGTCGCGATAGATAAGATATAACTTTGCCTTCTTGCATTAGCACACATCCGAGACCAATCTTGGATGCGTCACAATACACATCGAAGGGCTTCATGATATCAGGCATGATCAAGATTGGGGCTGAAATCAATATCCTCTTGAGTTCTTGAAAACTCGCTTCGCACTTGTCTGTCCATTCAAACTTATTGTCCTTCTGCAGTAATTGGGTCGTGGGTCGGGCTATACTCAATAATCCTTCTACGAATTTGCGGTAATATCCCGCCAATCCGATAAAAGCACGAACTTGGGTTTGAGTGGTTGGGGCTTGCCAATCTTCTACATCTTTCACTTTGGCAGGGTCAACGGCAATTCCTCCGGCTGATACAATGTGATCGAGGAATCCTACTTCCTGTAACCAGAATTCACATTTGCTAAACTTTGCATACAACTGATGCTCTCTAAGGGTTCCAAGAATGGTCCTTAGGTGTAGCTCATGTTCTTCTTCCGATTTGGAATAAATCAGAATGTCATCGATGAAAACAACGACAAACTTATCCAGGAAGTCCATAAAAATCTTATTCATGAGATTCATGAAATAAGCGGGGGCATTGGTTAATCCAAAAGACATGACTGTATACTCATACAATCCATATCTGGTGGTGAAAGCAGTCTTTGGGATATCCTCTGCACGAATTTTGAGTTGATGATAGCCAGTTCTAAGATCAATCTTAGAAAACACTTGGGCACCGGTCAACTGATCAAACAAATCTTCTATCTTAGGCAAGGGGTACTTGTTCTTTATGGTGACATCATTCAACTTTCGATAATCCGTACACAAACGGTTACCTCCATCCTTCTTGTCCACAAACAAGACAGGTGATCTCCATGGGGACGCACTTGGTTGAATCAATCTGATTTCCAACATGGAATCCAGTTGCTTCTTCAGTTCTTCTAGTTCTGATGGGTTCATACTATAGGGTCTCTGGGCTATGGGTCCTGTTCTGGGGATTAGTTCGATGATAAACTCGATATCCCGATCTGGGGGCATACCGGGCAAAACATCTGGAAATACATCGGGGTATTTGCAGACTATCCGAACTTGGTCAATGGTAGGTTGGTCTAGACTCTTGTTACACTTGAATTGGCGAGGTAAGGTTTCAGATATATGCTCGACTGATATTCCGGTGGTACTGGTCATGGTAATGGCTTTCTTGGCACAGTCAATCAATCCTTTATGTTTGGACATCCAATCCATTCCTAGTACTACTTCCAAACCTTTAGTTCTGAGTACTATTAGGTTAGCATAAAAATCTATGCCATGGATTCGAATAGGGACGGCTTTGCAAATTTGCCTAGCCTTGGTGGTTGATCCGGGAATTTGCACAATCATCACATGCTTCAATTTGGTTGGTTGAATTTTACTAGTGCAGGCAAATTCTTCGGTGACAAACGAATGCGATGCACCAGAATCAAACAACACTCTTGCAAGTACTGAATTAACAGAAAACATACCCAAAGACGACGTCTGGCGCTCTCGAGCTTCTTCAGATGCATGAGAAAAAGACGGCCATTGCGGTTGAGTGAATTCCAGGGCAAATCTTCTCCTGGCTGGACACGACGCTGTCTTGCTGGGACATTGGCGTTGGGGGCTGTGGTATTCTTCTTGTTGGGGCACTCATTGGAATAGTGGCCTTTATTTCCAATCATAACAGGTCACTTGTGACTTGTCCTTGGTTACGATAGGCACAACATTGCTTCCAAGTCCTTGGGGCGGTGTTGGGGTTGGTAGTATTGTTGGTGTTGAACTTGGGTGGGGCACGGGTGAAATTGCTAGAGTTGCCGGGTTGTTGTGATTTCCTCGGGTCTAGGGTTTCCACGGTTGGGATAGGTCGGACGGGTCATAGGGGTCTGTTGGTTCTTGGGGCAAATCTCGGAGATGGGTTAGGCGATACTTTGGGGTCGATGGGTTCTGGTTGATGCATCATGACGCTATGTTCTCATTGGCTTGGTTGATCTTTCCTTCCATTTGGATAGCAGAGTCGACAAGGGCTTCAATATCAACAAAGGGGATATTGACTAACACCGTCTGCATCTCGTCATGCAGACCTTTCAGGAATCTTTCTTTCTTCTTGGCTTCGGTGTCTATCTCGTCCGGGGCATACCTAGATAATGATACAAATTTGTCACGGTATTCCACTACAGTCATCCTTCCTTGATTCAACTCTCTAAACTCGTCTCTCATTCTCTTGATTAAACCTGGTGGCACATGGGTTCTGCTAAACTTGACCTTGAATTCCTCCCAGGTCATCATCTGGCCTCCGGTCATTGCACGAACACTGTTCCACCATGCCCTGGCATCTCCGGCTAGATAATGGGTGGCGAACAAGACTTTCTCGTTGGCTTCCACTCCGGCTACTTCTAAGTTATTTTCCATGGTTTGCAGCCAATCATCGGCGTCTAGGGGTTCTTCCGACTTGGTGAAAATGGGTGGGTTGCTATTCTGAAAATTCTTGAGCTTAGATTCGTGGTTGTCCTGATTTCCATGGCCTTGGTTGTTATGGGCTAGCTGGGCTATCTGTTGCAGAGTGGCTAGGTTGGCTTTACGTTCCGCTCTTTCAGCTTCGCGGTCAGAAGTCAACATTTGCAGGATCTGCAACATCGGGTCTGGGGCTTAACCACTTCCTCCACGTGGCATCTGAAGATTTAGATAGATCATGAGAAAAGAGGGAAATTGCTATGGGTTTGGGTTTTTGAAAAGTTTTTGGAGTTTGACTCAAGTTTTCTAGCAACTTGCTTTTTCATTCAATCACTCATAGCACACAGTACAACACACACCACAACAAGGAAAAACAGATGGTTTTAAGAACCATTCTGGAATCTACGATACAGTGGGACCGACTACTACTCACTACGCTAGTGCTCAGTGCTACTACTCCTCGGAGTCTGTGGCTTCATCATCTTCAGGATCATTGATGAAGGCGAAATCATCCTCATCGGTGAAGAAGTCCATGGCCTGATCCTCCAGAAAATCATCGTCATCGCTGAGATAGGAGTAAGGGTCTCCACGAAGATCATCTCCGGCATTCTCTCTTTCCTCCAACTGCATGTCCCTCTCGTGGATGGTCTCTTCCAGAGATGAGATGCGATGGCGAAGACGGGCAATAATGCGCTCCTTCTTGTCGAGCTGACGGCGGCGAGACTTGCGATCCTTTGCGAGCATGGCGATGGTCTGATCCTTCGTCTTGATGATGGCAGACTTGTGGTTGCAATAGTCACGGCAGTTGTCCAACTCCTGCTGACGGTCATACATCATGAAGCTGAGGTGGTCCAATTGAGTCTTCAGCTCGGGGTGGTATGGGGCTTCCAGTGGTTGTCCATTTGCATCACGTCTTGGGAAAAACTCAAAGCGAGTACCCTTGATCTGATTGATGCTCTGCCCACACAGACGGGAAAGAGCTTCCTGCATTGCTCTGGCAAGTCCATTGAGCCGCTTGTTTTCCTCAAGGTAAACTGAATTCTCTCGCTGTGGAGGTTCAATCTTTCCTCGGAGACTTGCAACAATTAGCCACTGCAGATCTTCTCCTCCTTGATCATTGAGCTGAGCTCCGAAGAACTCGGGGTGCGGACGCTCCAGAAGTTCCGAAAGCTGATCCAGATCCCTCTCAAAGATAAGGTCTCCCCCATTTCCGAGTTGATAAAACTTGCTGTACTTCACGTCCATCTATAAAAATAGAGGATGAGTAGATTAGCAGAGTGATCAAGCGTGTCAAAATTTTATCTATTTCGCAAGAGTGTTTGAGGAACATGAGGTTTTATGAAAGAATTAAAGAGATAAGAATGAGAATAGGTTTTTGTAAATATTTGTTTTCTTTGGTTTTTGAAACTAAGTTTTTTTTTGTTCAACGTCCAACCTAACTAGGGTCTCCTATGGTCAGGATGGCTCTGATACCAACTTGTCAACACCCGGATTTTTCAATCCTAGATGCCTGTTATGCCATACATCGCAATCCCAGGATTACCATTTTTGCGAGACATAACAGAATTGGATACCATAGTACTTCATCCATTACAACGATACATAAGTTCTTACACAAATAGGGATCTCATGATGCAGTTCTGAATACAACATCAAGCAGCGGAATACGTAATAATAACGGTAGCATAGGCGAAGCTCCATCTTCGGGGTCACAGGCAATGCTGACGATGGGAGATGATCCTAGTTGTCGTAACCTTCCTGGGGTCCATCTTCCAGGTACTCCTCTTCATAGTCTGGCCATGAGAATAGCCAGGTACAAAGCCATGAGTACTCTTTAAGTACTCGCAAACTAATACTAGCAAGTAAGGGGTTTTTGGAGAATAGGACTCTAGGCTCTAGGGTTGTTTTGCAAAAAGCCAGGTTTATCTCTACTAAGTTCCAAAGCTAGTCACAATTTTATAACTCCTAAGTGGGATATTGTAATTCAGGTCACAACTCTGTTGTGGTCAAGTCAAAGTCTCACTTCAGTTCACAAGTCATTTTAAAAAGTCTGACGGGGGAACAGTATGGCCCCTCCAATCGCCATAATCATGACGCAGCTATTCAAATAGTTTGACACTGCAGAGATTGTACACTTTCACCACAACATTCGATACATCCGTCAGAACAAATCCTGAATTCACCATACTCAAGATGCGATAATCAATCCTAACCTTTCAATTACACTCCCTAGTATCAGCACCTCTCCTGTGAGTTTGGCCTCCCAACCATGACCACTGTCATCTTGGGTACTGCACAGGTGGACAATCTTCACAAGGTAGCCTCAGCTCAGACCTTGGCCGTGAGGGAACTAATACTAAGGTATATAAGTTTCCAGTCAAGCCCTATCCAATATTCGGGTATTGTGGTTGTACGATAAAATTGGAATGGTATCGCATCCAGACAACCATCAGTTTTATAAAGGGCTAAGGCTCATGCCTCAACATTTTCATCACCAAATCATTATGTGTTTGGAAACACATGTCCAAAACATTTCAATAGAATGATCCATCATTCCAAGATTTTCATAACCATTTTTCCACCAAGTATTCCCATCTAAAGTTAATCAAGTTTTATGCTTAGCACTAGCAGCTACAGGTGGGGGTAGTAATAATGAGGGGTGGTAACTGGTGGAGTTTCACTAAGTCCAACCTTATATCTTAGACTGAGATCAAGGTTTCTAGCTTAGGCCAAATTTTATGCTCTTTAGGCAACTTGAGCACAACTGTCTAACATCTACCAAACTCTTAGGTGGACTCTAAGTAAGCTTTGATAAAGAAATAAAGTAAGAAGCTTGCCATAAAACTAGGATTGGTTTAGCAAGTAGGTATGATCACATATGCTTAAGGCATATAGTATTCATATCACAAGTATGGGTTTGTGGCAACAATATGGTATCTTGCAAGTGGTAGCTTGCATTGGTCAACTTGATTAGTAAGGCTTGCATAGTTACTAGCTTGCACATTCACTAGTAGTATTAGGCTTGTCTTGTGCAGAGCAGTGGTTGAAGTTCTCTTCGGCTTCCTCTTCGTAGTATCCTCCTTCCTCCTCGTAGTATCCTTGGTCGGTACTAGCGTCTATGAATAAATACGAGGTACACAATCACCAAACAATACTTAACTACTTGCAATCATCACACACAAGGGTCCTATAGATGATCTAGCATCATCTCTAACATTACAAGGTTAAGGATTGGTTTAAATCTTTTTATTTTAGAAAAGTAATTTCTACTCATTGAAAAACTACTTAAGATTTAATATTCTCCAAACTAAACATGGGATCATGTTGAAACATGTCATCACCACATATTATATTCCATGGGAATGTGATTTAAAGTGGTGTCACAATTTAATAAGGTTTTACCCTTTTATTTTAATTAATTAAAGTGGCTAGAAATGCTTATGTAGCATTCTTTTATTCCTTGAACAATATTTCTGCAAGTAAACCTATATATTTTTATATATTCTGAAAGGTATGGTTAAATGTGATTTTTGAGAGTTGGAATCAACTCAAAAGCTTTTATGGTTTAAATTTGAAAAATGTTTGAATGCAGAAAAGCTTCTGCCTTGTTATTTTTACTAAGGGTGATCTACAGATCCAAATGACTTGAATCCAATGGGCTTGGATTAAGCATTCACAGACCTTTCCAACAAAATTGGTTTCATCCAATTTGATGCACTGAATAGATCTGGGTTGATTTTTGAAGTTGGGTACAGAAGTGTGTTTGAATTTAAGAAGAAAAGGTTTAATTTGAATTGCTGGGCTGCGCGGGAAATTCTAACGGGCCGGCCTGCTAAGCGCAGTGCTTCCGTGGGCTGCGTAAGTGGGTGTCCCCACTCGTCAGTGACACGGGGCTGGGCGAAGCGGTATGGGGCAACGTGGATCGTTCGATCTAGTTCTAATCCAACGGCTGAGGGTCATTGTCGACGCGAGACAGTTCCGGCGAGAACAAAACCTAGCGCGGCCAGTGGGGGGGTGCTGGGGGCTCACCGGGTGCAGGCGAGGTCGGCAGTAACGGCGAAGTCGACGGCGATCCTCCTGGTACCGTGGCTTCTCCTGGGGCGGCTCCAATCGCTGGCTCCCTTCTTCTCCAGAGGCGGCGGGCTCCAGTGAAATTCCGGCGAGGTGGTGCTCGCCTTGCTCTGAGAATGGTGTGGCACGGTCAGTGGGGAGAGGGGAGTGAGATGGTGTGAAGAAATCGTGCGGGGGTGGCCTCTATTTATAGTCGAGCGAGGGGACCGTCGGGACGCAAGGTGAGCTCGTTGGGGGCGACGTTACAGGCAGCTAATGGCATGGGCAAGGGTAGGGGACGGTGCTGTGTCTCCTGGCGATGCTCAACGACATGATCGCGAGGCATGGGGCGGTGTGGTTTGGTCTGGAACGGGCGGCGCTCTTCGACGCGGCGTCTTGACGGCGGTGGCTGTATGGCACGGGGCGGCAAACGGGGGTGTCTGGCGGTGTCCTGGGTCAGTGGTGATCGTGTGTGCGCGCGGTGAGGGCGGCACGCGGTCTGTGGATGTTGGTCGCGGGTGGCGCTCTGGCGCACGCTCGGCATGGTCTGGGCGTGTCTCGTGCGCGTGGTCCAGGGCTTGGCAACGCTCGCGGCTGGGACAGGTAGTGGCGATGGACGGTGGGCTGCCTCCCAGACATGCTGGCTAGGCTTGCTGCTGCTCCTAGCTTGCTGTCCACAATGGGGTGACATGGGGGTGCTCGGCTGTTCACCATTAATGACAATGGCAAGCTCACAGGGGTGCTAGTGTTGGGCTAATCTTTCTAGATGATCTACTGGGTTGTGTGTGAGCTAACTAGGGAACAAGTTAGGCTCAAAACACTGCACACTATAGTGTTTGATGTTTTGTTTGATTTGTGTCTGCAACCTGTTTGATGAAATGGCCGCATGAACTCAAGTTTTGAATTTTGAAATGAATTTTGGTGAGTTTGCTAGATTGGTTCTGGTGAGTCTGCAGATACTTGGATTTTGAAAGTTGAGCTTGTTTGAGTGGGTTTTGAAAAAGTGGGATCTTCCCATATGAAGAAGATTCAATTTTGAATTGTCATTTAAACTATGCATTTGAAAGTTTCTGGATGATCACAAAGTGGGTCTTGATACTCTGTTATGAGTACATTCAAGGGGTGCAAAGATCCAGAAAAGTTTCTGTTAGGTTTTGAAAGTTTGAGACAGCCAAAGTAGGCATGTGAGTTAAATTGGCCAAAATGTCCATTCACTTAATATATTTGTTTTGATTTACTTGTCTTTAGGAAAAGTGTGGGGAATGTTTTAGATGATGTTATTTTCACCTAAGAAACATTTTACAAGCAATGGTTCACACAAACAAGGTGGTTTTTAAAGAAATTCAAAATTCATGCATACACATATACATGCATTCATGACTTTATTTAGAAAAGTTTTTTTGTTAACCCTAAACTTGATGATTAGTGTTTTGATGATCTAAGTTTGATATTTTTGGCATGTTACATTGCAACTTCAAGGTCAATGGACATGATTATACCATAGGCTACTACCTTGCCGACGGCATCTACCCGGCTTGGTCAACATTTGTTAAAACTATCCAAACTCAAGAAGCAAGCTGAAAGGACATTGAAAGAGCTTTCAGTGTTTTGCAAGTAAGGTTTGCCATTGTTCGGGGCCCTTCTCGTTTTGGGGACAAAAAAACCCTGCACAACATCATGACATGTTGTGTGATTCTTCACAACATGATCATCGAAGATGAAAGAGATTTAAATTTAGAGTTCTTTTACGATAATGTTGGGACCCATGTGCAACCACAAAGAAACCCCGACCACACCCAAGCTTTTCTTGAGACCCATAGAAAAATTGAAGATGCAAGCACTCATCTATAAATCAACAATGATCTCATCGAGCACCAGTGGATGCTAGCAGGCAAGAGGTGATGTCCCAAAAAAATTCATTGTACATTTAAAACGTGTGTAATTCGAACCATTCATTTATTTGTTATATTATTTGATTTAAACAATTGTTATAATTTGATTTGTTGAATATTGTAATTTGGAAGATTTATTTGTGTTATATTATTTGATATGAACAATTATCGCATTTCCTGTCCAAACTGTCTTTTGCTGTCGAAAGTGTCAAAATTATCGAAACAATCTTTACGGTTTTGTTTACAGTTTACCCCGCCGAGCAGTCTCCATAAATCTAAACCGTAAAACAGAATATTCGCATATTCTGTTTTACGGTTTAGATTTATGGAGACTGCTCGGCGCCGCCTCCCACAAAGCGGGGAATCACGGATTCAGCGCCGCGAACTCGGACGTTTATGTGTTGCTATTTACGGGCAAACTAGAAATGCTCTAAAGAGGCAGGTGCCTCCGGCGGCGGCGGCTGGACTTCGACCAGCATGCCTAGGGGTGCTCCGCAAGGAAGCCCCCGGTGCTCCGACGCCGTAGTATGGTCATGCCTTGAACCCTAACTCGTCATGTTTGCTGATTATCTCAATCGATCTGAATTTCTTGCAATCTTGTAGACAAGCAGTTGTGTGTGATAGATTTTGACTGGAATTAAGTGACGAGATTTACTTTTTGTCCACAAAATAGGACCTATGGAAGAGCGTTTCACGGTGGAGATCAATCATGGTGGTGTGTTTTGCGGACAGGGAAGGAACAAGACATATGCTATTTGTCGAACAGATCACTCTGATAACTGTGAGGTAGAAACTTGGTCATCTTTGTGGATCCAATATTTTGTGCTGGAGCTTGGGATTTATGTAGAGATAATGCAAGTGAACTGGGTGCTTCCTGGGATGAGCTTGGGATTTTGCGGCCAATACTCCTATTGATGACGTGGCAACGGTCATAGGCCAGTAAAAACGGCTCCAATTTATCTAGGAAAAAGTCTATTTTCAACCTTAAATTTATAGAGGTTGGATGGTTTTTTGCAAAATATACGCTAGATAATTATCTATTCCACCGGTGTGATCCCTAAATCTATCTGAAGGTAGACGCGGACGAGCTTAATTGCGTCACCAGCAATCACAGAGGCAGCAAGCACAAAAAAACTCACGGTAGCTAGCTAACAAGCAAGCATGGGCCATGTGATGGGGCTGCCCACCAGCAGCCCCTCTTCTTCCCTCACTCTCTCGCAGCTCACCGACGGAGGTAGAAGAAGAAGGCAATGGAGACGGCACAGATTTTTTGGGGCCGGCACACGAACGCCGCCACGGGCGCACTGACGCCCTACTATGATTTTCTTTAGCTGGCTCAACTCTGTACATATAGGTATTACAAGCCTTTTATAGCCTTTCAGCACGACGCAGTGCCCATGCAACGCCTACTCCGAGCTCTACGCGCACGTACGCGTATCCCACGCACGACCAGGCCAAACATAGCTATCTACTCGCATGCGCCAACGGCTGATCCGATCAAGTCTCGTACTGCCGATTCTCCGGCCATGCCCGTACGTGGCTCCTCTAACTCGGCCAGCACACTGATCGATCGCCCAAACGTGCTGCTAGCTATATACACAGACTCTAACCTACACGGCGACTCGAACACGAGCCTGACTCACACGCCACCGCAACACACACACGCACGCACGCACACAGCGGACACACTCGTCGCGGTTTATTTGCTAACAATCTCCCCCTAAACCGTGATCTCGCCACCCATCCTGACGTACAGGACACGGGCTCCTCGTCGATGCGGGGAACGCCACTTCTTATTCCCCGGCGACACACGTCGAGCTCCTCGGCGACGAACGCCGTTCCCCCAGCTGCTGCACCATGCTGCTCCTCCATGGACTCCGCGCTCATCGCACGCACGATAGCACAGCGCGCCGCCACGCAGCTGCGGCCATCACGCAGGTCCTCCACGGCCTCCTCGCCTCGCCGCCGCGCATCGCCTGCGCGGCCTTCATGCTCGTCGCACGTACGACGCCGCCACGGACTCGACCTGGCACACACGCCGGTCACCACCGTCACGGACTCGATCTGGCGCACACACGCCGGTCCTCCTTTACCTCGGGCGACAAACGCCAAGCTCCTCCGCCAGCGACCACGCCAGACGTTCCGGACGCACTCGGGCACGACCTTCCTAGCCGCCGCTGCATATCGTCGCCGCGCCTCTGCATCCACCGCACGAACGGCGTCACAACGCGACACGGCCGCGGCCGCGGCCGCCACCGCCGTGCTCACTGCGGACTCGCCGCCACAGCCCTGAGCCGCGAGGCTCTGATACCAAATGATGGGGCTGCCCACCAGCAGCCCCTCTTCTTCCCTCACTCTCTCGCAGCTCACAGACGGAGGTAGAAGAAGAAGGCAATGGAGACGGCACAGATTTTTCGGGGCCGGCACACGAACGCCGCCACGGGCGCACTGACGCCCTACTATGATTTTCATTAGCTGGCTCAACTCTGTACACATAGGTATTACAAGCCTTTTATAGCCTTTCAGCGCGACGCAGTGCCCACGCAACGCCTACTCCGAGCTCTACGCGCACGTACGCGTATCCCACGCACGACCAGGCCAAACATAGCTATCTACTCGCATGCGCCAACGGCTGATCCGATCAAGTCTCGTACTGCCGATTCTCCGGCCATGCCCGTACGTGGCTCCTCTAACTCGGCCAGCACACTGATCGATCGCCCAAACGTGCTGCTAGCTACATACACAGACTCTAACCTACACGGCGACTCGAACACGAGCCTGACTCACACGCCACCGCAACACACACACGCACGCACGCACACAGTGGACACACTCGTCGCGGTTTATTTGCTAACACCATGGTCGCCCTAGGTCCACATGCTCCACGCACGGAAGCAGGTCTGGCTCTGACCCTAGGCAACCTTGTGCA
The DNA here is from genome assembly GCA_023614405.1 of Avena insularis. Classification (NCBI taxonomy): domain Eukaryota; kingdom Viridiplantae; phylum Streptophyta; class Magnoliopsida; order Poales; family Poaceae; genus Avena; species Avena insularis. Next base: position 164,667,407 of record CM042685.1, on the reverse strand, counting down.
AGCGCCTAGGGTCCATGGCTATGGGGGGCCCATTCTCTAAACTGTTCATGTATATGTGTTTTATTGTTTTGGGATGAAAATATTTTAGAGAGAAGGCATATGGGCTAATCGGGAAGAGCAGTTGACACGAAAACACATAGTACTTCACGTAGCTAGACAAGCAAAACGATCTCAGCCGACACAATCTGCCTCTGTGATGAGTCTGCGACAGTTTCTCGGCCGCCTGAACCATGGAGAAAGACATGCATCCAATCGGCAATCATTTGCTGATCTGTGGCACATCGCTCTACTCGCCTCTTGCCCCCTTAGGTGTTTAGTCATCAAGTATTTTATATTTGATCTTGAGATTGTCCTCAATGATTTTGCCTCTAGAAACGTCTCGAAGAAGCTTTTTTGTAAAGCATTGACACATATTTGAGGTAATGAGACTAGCACGGAATACTATTTGTTTTATTTTGCCACTCTTTTCATCTTTCAGTCGCAATATGACATTGGTTAAATGCTTACTAATTATTTATAGGCATCTTAGACTAAGAATGTATGGTTGGGTAGTAACTTTTAATATTTTACGAGTGAAAGTAGATACATGTCTATATTTTCTATATATGTGGATGCATTAGCCTTAGGGGGCCTTGCCGTCAACTTCGGCCTAGGGCCCTGCAAAATATAGAGCCGGCCCTGCACGGAAGCAAGTGCTATTAGTGTCTTTGTTGATTCCCTGTCCATTTATGTTCTTCAATTTTTTCCCAATCTATAATCACTAGTATAACTTCCCGTCTGATTCCGCTAGACATTGGGCATAATAGATGCACTTAGGTTTGCTGTGCTGTTTGTGCTAGCTATACTGGCAGGCGGTGGTGGTAATTCCTTACTCCTTCCGGGAGACCCAGCGCCTGCTTGTGTGCATCAGCAGATCGCGCCATTGCCGGGCGGCCGGAGCACTTGACCGGCTATCGAGTCCATGTCACACATATGTGCATGTGCTGTAACCCCAAGATGCAAGGGGAGGACGACGCGTTGACCTCGGCCATCAGCAGCGGACCTCAGAGGAGGCAACCTCTGTGAGCTTCCCGCGATGACGAGCGTGGAGGCGGCAGGCCAGCGCCCCTAGCTCTCCCATCTCCGGTTGTCCATAATTTTCCTTTTTTTAGACAGAGACATGGTTTGGAATAGAAGATGAATATGACACGTGGGCCCGTCTAATTAGCCAGACAATGAGAATTCCTGGCCCGGATTAACTTTTTCCAAACAGTTCCAGGGTTTGATTTGAACCAGGATTAGAAAGTCCAGGGTACAAACAATAGGGATTTCGACGTCGGGGTTCAAACCGCCGGATGCCTACAAGTTCAGGGTTTGAAATAGACTTTTTTCGTCTGTGTAGGACCGTTGAAACAAATTTAGGACCGTTGAAACAAAATTAGAACCACGATGTGCATTTTTGGAAAAGTATGACTAAGTTGACACCTCCCAAATAATTAAGAGACATGTGGTGTATTTTACTCTTTACTATAATCCCACATGTTTTGCTCTGGGTGCTCCCCTCCCCGATGGATCCACTGTTACTATTTGCGTTGAGATGGACTTTGCATTGAGATGGACCAAAAGTAAAGAGATACCTTTAGCCGATTTCTCCCTCTATCCAGAATATGCTTCAATACCTGATGCAGAAGGTGACATAAGAGATCTCTAGAATATCCTAAAAGCTCGTATTGTAAAAGTGGTTTGCAGTTTACCGCAAGCCACTTTTGCAGTTCCAAATTCATTGGCATAGAGAAGATACCGAATCAAATACTGTAAATTCAAAGAAAAAGATAGTTTGGCGCCAGATCGATCACAAGTTCATACATAGGGGGATATTTTGATCTTACAGGTCATCATAATTTCACATCAAATCGATGGCGTTGTGGCATCAATGCAAACCCTAGCGCAGAACTAACCCTACCGGCGGTAGCTACTTACCAAAGATCATTGTCGCAGCGCCGCGCCTACTCACTGTCGGAGGAGTCGGAGTCGTACACGACGAAGAAGCCGAGCCACGCCTTGTGCTCGCACAGGGATCGACGCATCGCACGGCGGACCTCGCGCTTCTCCGCGTCACACTCGACTCGGCGGCGCTTGGCGCGCTCCCACACATTGGAGATGATCTTTGCGGCCAGGGCCGAAAAGCTCGAAGCTGGCCCAAGCCGGCGAGGAGGCGCGGATGCGGGCCAGAGCTCCGCGAACATGCCCGGCCTCCGAGCGCTAGCGAGCTGCCTTCTCCGTGTAGACCAGCGGCACACGAGCTTGGCCGTGGCGCGGCGAAGCGCTACCACGGCACGTTGCGGCACGATTGGCCGGCCATGGATACGGTGAGGGATGATGCGGCGACGGGCGGCGGCGATTTGAGCGGGGGCGACGGGCAGTGGCGGAATCGGTGTCGGCGCGATGTCGGGCGGGTTTCTGCACATGGGGATTGGGGAGAAGAGGATGTGGTCTATCGAATCTGTGGCCTCCCATTCCATTTTGCGGGAAACGACAAAAAAATTCCTATACGAACCATTTTATGATATCTGAAAAGGCCACTTTTAGGCTACCGCATATCGGCAGAAATTTTTTACGGAACGGACATTACACGGTATCCGCTAAAAATGCTATAATAGTGGATACCTGGCCCTCTTAGCCCCACGCCTGAAACGAGAACATGGATGGATGGGAAACATGTCAGTACAGGAAGCTCGTTTGAATTAAAAAGCACGAGAGTGTTGGTGGAGTCTGCATCAAGTATCGACGCCATGGATGTCGGCGATGAGCTCCACACACGTCGGCCAGCTTCCCGACAAGGTTGCATGAGTAGGAGCCCAGACCCAGGCAATCCACCAGGAATACAGTGGCTATACCTGAGCATCACGAACACAAACTTCGTCCTCGCCCGAGTATCCAAGAGCACGGGGAGACACAACAGGGCGGCGGCGGCAGGGAATTGCAAAGATCCCGGCGGCATGGGACCAGGGGCCTGAGACCTGGGCGGCGGTGTGGGATCTAGGCTCATCGGTCCCACTGAGTAGGGAGTTGATCAGTGTCGGACGCAGGAAAATATTGAGTGTGAGCACGCTTAAAAAAAAATTGCACTAGCCTTATTCACGGACTAGACGGATAGCTATATACCTAGTAGCTGTCGTTAGATTTTCTTTAAGATCTGATCAAGTGCTAGCTGGCATGTTAACCAATCTTATGAGCATTTGTTAACTTGTTATTAATTTTTGACACGTGTTGTTAGATTTCGGGTGGGAGAACCTTGACTAAAATTTGGCTAGACCAGTGACCCACTCCAAACCCCCATAAAAGCAAAAATACATGCTCATCACCCATGCTATTTATCAGCTTGTTCTTCACAAGACTCATTGATGAGGACATCTCTATACTTACACCTACCCCAGTTACTACTGATGATGTTCCAGCTGCTACTAAGAAGGATAAGTCTAATGAGATTAGAATTGGACCAATTACAAGAGCTCGTGCTAAGCTACTAGAACAACAGGTAAATTTGTTTCTTAATGAGCCTGATGTTTTACTTAATGAGAATTTTATACTGTCTGAGTCTCTATGTTATTGTATGATCAGGTACATTAGAAAAGAAGGCATAGCACGGAGCAAGGAGATGAAGCACATGAAGCAAGGTGTGTTGATCAATGAAGCAAGCGCGAGGGAGAAGAGGGAGGAAGCACAAGGAGCTACAAAGGAAGGGATCAACACCTGGCAGAGTCTCTGCCGCGGCAGAGAAACGATGCCAAATCCTGCCACGGCAGGCTGCCGCGGCACAGAAAGTGGCTGAAATCCTGCCACGGCAGAGAGTCCTGCCGCGGCACGTTTTAGGCCCAATATGCTGCCACGGCAGGAAACAGGCCTGTGCGCCTAGAAAGCTGTCCCACCTGGGTCGGCATGTATCTTAGTTGTAGTCGTTTGTGTCTTGGACTCTTAGCCTAGCCGCCCCCTCTCTCTTAAATAGATGGGGGTACCGTTTCTTTCCAGTTAGACCACGTTAAAATATTTTGGAGTTGATTCTTTTTAGAACCTCTGAAATTACTTGTGATCGAGTTATACAATTGCAATTGAGTGTGATCTGTTTTTCACTGGGAATCAGTAGACTGCAAACTACCGTTCGTGGTCGACGGCTGCGTGCGTAAGAGCGTGGTGTTGTGAATATCCCACAGGGTTCGAGGTCTGCTGCATTGGCATCAGGGTTCGAGCGGGAGAGTTCATAGCTACAGGATAGTTATCTTACATCCACCATCATCATCGATAAGTGCTTTCTGAGAAGATCGGGCCACCCCATATTATCTTGGTGTCAGATTTCCTCGTTTACTCGGTGAGCATCCAGAAATCCATCCATAGATTAGTTTATTTTTCGTCCTATACAGAAAAAGCCTCACAAAAAGATTTTCCATAGACTAGATTACATTGCTTTCGAGTTTTAGTTGCTGGTCGTGTTCTTCCGTTAGATCAAATCTAGATTTCTTCTAATAGTTAGTTTCTATTTCTAGTCGTTTTTCCCATTCGTTTTCCGTCGCCATCACCTCAGATCCGATCTAAGCAAAGAGTCCTCTTAGATTACTATTGCCAATTCGGTTCTCCAAAAAAATTGAGTCCTGGTCTGCCGCGACAGGACCTGCCGCCAGACATGAGACAATTCTCAGCCCAGGCAGAGAAAAGGCCTCTTTTTCTGCTGCGACAGGGCTGCCAGATTTCTGCCACGACACGTTTTTGCCCTGTTTTTCTGCCGCGACAACTTGACATATAAACTTTTGATCATTGTTTTCTTGCAACCTTTCATACATAGGTGTTAGGAACTTGCCTATTGAGACTAGTTTCCGCTCCTCCAGGCTGCTCATAGGTTGTGGTGCTATGTTTGTGACTTGGCCGTGATCAAATGTGCTTCATAGTATACAAAAAGAGAGAATAGAGCAAAAGAAAAAACAAAAACAAAAAACAAAAGAAAAAGGATTGTATCAAAAAAAAGAGAGAATGAGAAGTGAATTGTGCAAGAGGCCTGCTGTTTTCTTTGTGCACTGGTAGATTGAGCAATCTTGTGCCTGTGACATTGAGCCTTGCTATTGTCTCTCCAGCGTAGTGCAACACCCTTCATAGTTGCATTGCCACATTTATCTCCACGAGTGTGTTTCTTGGGTGTTTGTACGATCAGCACTAGGACTTGTTTGCGGTGTAGTTAGGATTCCATACCTACAGCTCCACCATACATAACATGTGTGCCTTGTGATCGTTCTCTATACCCTTGATATTCACTTCATCACATCAGTGCATCAGCCTTGATCTCATTTTGGTTACGCATCTCTATTCACTTTGGAACAGTAAGATCTACTTTCTTGTCAGTTGTGAGTGAGTTGAGTGTTCCACCATACAGATTTTGATTATTACACTAATCTACTAATCATGTCTACTAGTTCTTCTGATGTTGTAGCACAGAAAAAGAAGGATGATGAGCTTGTCAATTGGCGGGAATATGAAGCTTTGAGGTCCCATTTGACACTAGTGTTTAACAACACAACAAATGCCATTGACAAGAGTCTTCAGGACGTGCAAGTGACTTTGGAAGCAAACATTCAGGACGTGGCTACTATCAAGACACAAGTGACAGACCTCAACACCAATGTGAAAGCATTGCAGTGTTTCGTAGAGGCTTTGACACTTGCTATTGAGCAACGGCAGCAACAACCAATGCATGAGGAGCTCGAGGATGAAGCTGATGGCAGTGTTGCTGGTGCTGCGCCACTAGGCAGGGGACGTCCTAATGCTCCTGCACCTGCACCATTACATGGTCGTGGTTTTGCCCCTATTGGCCGTGCTCAGCGTGTACCTCTACAGCCGGTTGATGATGGTTTGGGCAAGCCTAAATTCTCAATTCCCAAGTTTGATGGCTCCATTGATCCTGAAGATTATTTGACATGGGAGTTGAAGATAGAGAAGCTCTAGCGCTTGTATGCGTATATTGAAGAAAAGAAGGTCAAGCTTGCAGCGTCAGAATTTGATGTTTATGCTTTGCATTGGTGGGATGCTCTTGTTCAGCATAGAAGGGATGACAATGACCTTCCGGTGATGACTTGGCGAGAGATGAAGCGTATCATGAAGGAACGTTTTGTACCCACCAATTACTCGCGCTCAGTTTTTGACAAGTTAACACACTTGAAGCAAGGGAACTTGACAGTTGATGAGTACTACATGGACATGGAGATGCTTATCCAACGTGCTAGAATCAGAGAATCACTTGAGATGACCATGCAGCGATTTCTCAACAATTTGAGGTTACCAATAAAGAGCATAGTGCGTCATCACAAGTATGAGAACATGAACGAGCTGTTGCATCATGCTAGAGAGGCCGAGTCACAGCTCGCGGAGGAAGCTAAGGCACGTCGTTTTGCAGCTACTAGACGGTTCCCCAGGGCCACGCCATCTCCTATGGCGCCTCCTGTAACATCCCAGCATTAGAGCTTAGAAATAAGCTGAACACAGGTGTGTGCATTGCATTCATGCATAGAAAATCTGAATAATTTTCGCGCTTTTAAATAAAAACTTGTCAAAGTGATTGAAGCTTCTCTCAACTTGATGGAATTGAAGTAGATCATCAAGTTGACTGCGATAAGTTTCAATATGATCTTTGCTAAAACCTTATTTTGGGTAAGGGAGATTTGATCAAATATAATAAAAGTGAACCCTAATACATTACTTAATGGATTATATTTGATCCTTAAGTAATCATATCCCAGTATTCATTACACAACCCATGAATACCAAGTTATAAATATAACACAAATAATAAGAATGTAACAACTATATTTTAATCTCATCTATTTATACCATGAGTATCGTGGAAATACCTAACTTTAACTCTCTAGTGAGATTGAGCAGGAAATAAACCAAGTCAAGATCATTCATCATATATCTTTCTTTCCATATCAATCTTTATCATCTCTATTGCATCCTATCCTTATATTTGTTGTTCATCAATATTGAGAAATCAACTATTGATTCACCAATTCTTCATCTATCAATTCTTGATCTATCTGAAATGGATCGTATGGGCACCTAGAGGGGGGGGGGGGTGAATAGGTGCTAACCAATTTTTAATAATTTTTCAATTTTAGGCTTGACACAAAGTAAATTCTCTAGATATGTAACTACGATAATTTCCCTATATGCAACCCTAACTACTAAGCACGTAAAGAGAGGAGCAAATAAACCGTAGTTGAGCACGCGGAGACACAGGGATTTGTTTTAGCGCAGTTCCTTCCTTGTTAAGGGAAGTACATCTGCGTTGGAGGGGTGGGCAGTTCTAAGAAAACCACGCCACAATAGGCCTCACCCTATTCTCCGATGGATCTCGCCACGAGAGGCCTGATCAACCTTCTCCACTATTGGATCCCTTCGAGGCGGGAACCAGTGCCTTTTACAACACTATCGGGGCACACACCCACAACCGAATTGGGGGCTCCCGAGATGACAACAAGCTGCCACAAGAACAAGGTTTATCAATATAAAAAAACAAGGATCTAGGTATTTGCAAGAAATACTAGATCGATGGTTCTCCAAATGAATGGAGAGGAGATGAAGCGCTTGATTGCAGTTGATGATGATCGAGTCCTCCTCCTTTGATTCCCCAATGGAAGGAGCCTTTGAGTGGATCTAGGTGGAGTTCTCTTGGATGAAGGTTGCAGATCAGGTGTCTTCTTTTTCGAATCAATCAAAAGTTCTAGCCAGAGGGGGAAGACAGGCTTAAATACCCCTGCCCAGAACAAGCCGTTGGAGAAATTTGGGGGTGGATTATCCGCCCCCCTTTGGGGCGGACTAACCTCCCTGGGGAGAAAATCCGCCCCCAGAACGGAAACTCCGGGAAAACCTCCGCCCCCCATAAGAGAGCGACGCAACCTTGGCTTGAAGAAAAATACAGGGGGGGGGCAGATTATCCACCCTTGCCAGAGGCAGACTATCCGCCCTTGGGAGAAAGGCCGCCCAAGGACCAGAAAGTCCGGGGGAAACTCTGCCCCCCATACAGAGAGCGACGTAGGCCTTGGCTTGAAGGAAATCCTCGAGGGGGCGGACAAGGGCGGACTATCCGGCATGGCCGGAAAATCCGGCCACAAACTCCGCCCCCTCTCTGGGGGCCACGCACTCCTGGGAAAAGAGAGGGGCGGATTATCCACCCCTGGTGGGGGCAGATTATCCGCCCCCAAAGGCAGATACTTTTTCCCTTTTTCTAAGAGAGAGCTGCAACACTTCAACACACATTAAATAATCCTTGATATTGTTATCTAACACACAAAACACTAGGGATTAAGAAATGTTCTTTTAATCTCTCCCTTTTTGGTGTTAGATGACAATACTAGGATTTGCAATGAAACCGGCTAACGCCACATTAAAAATGAAAGACGCTCCCCCTAGATGTGTGCATATTTAAAATTTGCATTTGAATACAAATACACACACTAGAGAGAACAGAACTTTCATAGCAAGGATAATTGAAATAAGGTGGGATGGGAAACAAGGTCATACCACCAGGATGTGATTATAGCCAAAGAAAATAATTAGCTTGATAGCCTCCAAGAACATCCCAACAATATTGATGCATACATTAGATAATCCCATGATTCCATATGCCATCAAATATGCTCCATATATAAAGCCAGAATTCCATGAATACCAAACATAGTACCAAACATAGGGGAGCACGACATAGTCTTACATAATCCAAGCACAAATAGCAAATAAGTTCACGCTAAAGGGCAACAAGCCTGGAAAAAAATGAACGAATGGAAAAACAAGTGATTGTGCCCGACCCATGCAAATCCGGTGACCTAATAGAACTACTTCTCCCTCTTTGGCATCGAAACGCCAAAAAGGAAGAAGAGCGATGCTAACGCCCCTGAAGATGATATGCAAGAAAATCCAAAGAGAACCATTAGAAACCAACTCTTCTCTAGGAAGAGGGCGGTGGCCGAAGCCACCATGTTGGAGCGCATGGCATGACACCACGAAGATGTAACTTGAGTTCAAAACCAATGCTCATCGATGACCCACATATCACAAAATGATATTAAGGGAAATGATTTTACTTGCTTTCGGCATTATGGGGGGAGGGTTGACCCAATCAATTAGGACCACACTCCCCCTATGTCTAAGCCCGCATCTAAACCAAATACATGAAAAAGAGTGAGTGTGCAAGGATAGTCAAGCCAATCTCCTTGAATCTATGATATTTAGCTCATTCCTCGGATAACAAAATCTTGCTTCGTCAAGGGGCTTCGTGAAAATATCAGCAAGTTGGTTCTTCGTTCTCACAAAGGATAGGGCAATATCACCACGAGCAACATGATCCCGAATGAAGTGGTTGCGAATCTCTATATGTTTGGTTCTTGTATGCTGCACGGGGTTGTAAGAAATCTTGATAGCACTTTCATTGTCACATAATAGAGGCACTTTGTCACAATTGACACCATATTCCTTTAAAGTTTGCCTCATCCATAACAAATGTGTACAAGCACTTGCAGCAGCAACATATTCAGCTTTGGCTGTTGAGAGTGAAATACAATTCTGTTTCTTTGAAGACCAACACACTAGAAACCTGCCCAAGAATTGACATGCACCAGAGGTTGATTTCCTATCATATTTGTCACCAGCCCAATCTGAATCAGTGTATCCACATAGAGAGAAACTTGAACCCTTAGGATACCATAACCCAAAATTTGGGGAATGAACCAAATATCTGAAGATTCGTTGGACCGCCACTAAGTGGCTTTGACGAGGTTTAATCTCGTCAATGCCCATTGTTATGGACTTGGGTTTTGGAGAAGATGGGGATGCTGGAGATCGTGGCACGGTTAACAGACAAGCAACCAGGGGACACGAGATTTACCCAGGTTCAGGCCCCCGGAGGGAAAACCCTACTCCTGCTTGTCTGCTCTTTGATTACGGCGGAACCAAAGGTTACAGGGTGCGCAGATTCGATCTGGCGTGGATGCGTGTGCGGAAGTATGAGTCAAGTTCAGATCTGTAGATCTGTTGTGGTCTAGTCTATCAGGGGTATATGGCGTGTGTAGGTCGTGTGTGTAGTCGTGCCCTCCTCATTGGACCCTCCTAGCCTTTATATATGGGGAGGCTAGGTCTCGGGTGCCAATACGAGTAGGTTACAAGTTGTATTCAAACTCTAGTCTTGAGGTATCCTTGTCTTGTGCGCTCTGGAGTCCGTGTCCATATGTGCTTCGTGCAGCCGAAACGTCTTGGGCATCCTGGACCCTGGCAGGTCGTCGAGTGGGCCTTCCGTCGGGCTGGACCAAGTATGCTAACATCGGGTACCCGTAGGGCATATCCATGTCAGTAGCCCCAAGTGTCCATCCAAAACATAGATTCGGGTGGAGACTTAGTTGTCTTGAACCTTGTATTTGGATGTCGGAGTCGAAAGTTGTGTCGAGTGCGAAGCACTTCACCCGGAAGTTCATCGGGTCAGCTGAATTTGTTCGGCTGTTGTAAAGGAATCGACATCATGGACGTAGTCAACACAGTGGACTATAGGGTGCGCGACCAGCGCTCCCTATGGGAGTAGCCCCCGAGTGTCTGTTCGAGTCGTAGACTTGAGCAGAGACTTTAATTCAGCCGTAGGACACATTTTTTTTTCGGATGCTTGAATCAATCCTCCCTATGGGAGTAGCCCCCGAGTCCGTAGTGGAGTTGTAGACTCAGCGTAGGACTCGAAGATCTTGTGTGTGCGCGACCAGCGCTCCAGTTTGGAGTAGCCTCCGAGTGTCTGGCGGAGTCGTAGACTCGGGCAGAGACTCGAGTCTTGTATCTTGTAGACGCAGTGGACAATCTCGCGGGCGTACCACTGACCCGGAAATACATCGGGTGCGCGACCAGCGCTCCTGATAGGAGTAGCCCCCAAGTGTCTAGTCGAGTCGTAGACTCGAGTGGAGACTCATGCGAGGAGAAGCCACTGACCCGGAAGTGCATCGAGTCAGCGTCTCACGCATAAGGATCCGAGAGTTGATGATGCAGTCGGAGTTGACGTGGCGGAGTCGTGCGGCGTTCTAGCCGGAAGGACTCGACATTGCGGATGAAGTCGATGACGTTTCTTTTGTCGGGTGCGCGGCCGGCGTCACTTTTTCGTAGTATGAAGCGATGCAACCATCCGAGGAGGGTTTTGACTCGGGCCTTGATTTTATGGCGTAGCCAGTTGTTTCGTCGACTCCTGTTGGAGGACCCGATAGAATAGCTCGACGCAGTCGACGTCCTTGTAGGCTGCATAAAATATAAAAAATTGTGAAGTACTTGTATCTTGTAAGAAATATTTTCCTGTCGGCTTGTATAGTAAGATTCTGGTGCCGATCGAGTCGACACTTTTGCACTATATGCTAGGCCTTTTCGTTAGCCTGATTACCCTTAGTCTCAGTACCTTGCCGAGGCACTCAGAGTTCAAGGATTCGACGATCAGGCAGAATCAGCTACTCGGGCTGTCGCGTTCGAGGTGCTCGAGTGCGTGGAGCCGATGGCACATTAGGTTACTCGAAGAGGGCGCAACCCCCGAGTGTTTCGAGTGCGATTAAAGTAAGAAAGAAAATTAACTCTGAGTAGAGAACTTAGCTTTATTAGTAGTCGTGGCGAAGTTGACGCGGTAGCGGGTCACGCAGCGGACGTAGTCGACGCGGCGGACCGCACTCATAGAAGCGACGAGTTCCCGGGGTTGATGGCGGCAGCGAGTTCCTCATCCGAAGATTGTCGCAATCGAAAATCGCATCAGGTCACCACATCCGAAGGATGGAGCGGGTCACCGCAGCCGAAGGCCACAGCGGGTCTCGCGGGAGTCGAAGGTCGCGGCTGGTCGTCGGAGCGGAGGGAGCCCCCGAATCGCGGTCGATGAAGCCGATGCAGCCGATCGCCGTAATCGAAGATCACATCGGGTCGCCGCATCCGAAAAGATGCAGCGGGTCACCGCAGCCGAAGGCCGCAACCGAAGATTCCTCGGAGCGCTAGAGTCGAAAATTGTGGCCGGTTGCCAGTGTCGAAGACTCGGCGGGTCACGCGATGGAGTTGGCGCAACCCCGGGTGTAAAATCAGTGTGATCGACGGAATCATCGAGGCAAGCGTGTGGTCGAGGTCGACATAGTGGACACGTAGTTGAGGCCTCCGCTTGATGGATGGCACGCAGATCTTCTGTTTTCGCCGTTTTCGACGTTTCCGTCCTGCGGGTTGGGGTTGGGCGGCGGGTTAGGCGTTTCCTCGTCGGTTTGGATGACTGCGGCGCACAGATAGCGCCTGCAGATTGGTTGGCTGCTGCCGCAGCTTTCGGATTCGGAACCGTAGGTCCCTTCATCCGAAGGTGGATCGCACAGATCGGAGTTGCAGCTGCTGCTGCTGTAGAACTCATCTGTTGATGGTGACGTGCGTAGCACGGGGTGTGGAGCCCACAAAGCGGGCCTGATTGACGGCACGGGCACCCGCTCAGGGAGGCGGAGGATGCCAGTTTGTCCCACCTGGAAGCAGAAGCTCCCGAACAAGATTTCGAGTCCGTCGCCTACGGGCTCGAAATCCTTCATGGTGGCCGGCGAGTGGGCGGTGAAGTCGAAAGCGCCGAAGAGGAGGTGATTCTCCGTCGCCGCAGAGTTGTAGATCGACCGGGTCAGAACCATCACGACCGCACAATCAGCAGCCCCAATCCCCACGGTCGGCGCCAATTGACGAGGTTTAATCTCCTCAATGCCCATTGTTATGGACTTGGGTTTTGGAGAAGATGGGGATGCTGGAGATCGTGGCACGGTTAACAGACAAGCAACCAGGGGACACGAGATTTACCCAGGTTTAGGCCCCCGGAGGGAAAACCCTACTCCTGCTTGTCTGCTCTTTGATTACGGCGGAACCGAAGGTTACAGGGTGTGCAGATTCGATCTGGCGTGGATGCGTGTGCGGAAGTATGAGTCAAGTTCAGATCTGTAGATCTGTTGTGGTCTAGTCTATCAGGGGTATATGGCGTGTGTAGGTCATGTGTGTAGTCGTGCCCTCCTCATTAGACCCTCCTAGCCTTTATATATGGGGAGGCTAGGTCTCGGGTGCCAATACGAGTAGGTTACAAGTTGTATTCAAACTCTAGTCTTGAGGTATCCTTGTCTTGTGCGCTCTGGAGTCCGTGTCCATATGTGCTTCGTGCAGCCGAAACGTCTTGGGCGTCCTGGACCCTGGCAGGTCGTCGAGTGGGCCTTCCGTCGGGCTGGACCAAGTATGCTAACATCGGGTACCCGTAGGGCATATCCATGTCAGGCTTTGTTTAGGAGCGGCTTGGTACCTTGCACACACTCCTACACTTAACACGATATCGGGCCTAGATGCGCAAAGGTAAAGGAGATAGCCGATCATGGATCGATATACCTTTTGGTCCATGTCTTTACCCTTGGGATTGAGCTCAAGATGACACTTTGTTTGCATTGGAGTAGCCACACCATTGAGATCCGTCATCTTGAACCTTTTGAGCATGTCTTGGATGTACTTAGCTTGATTAATAAAGGTTCCCTCTCTAAGTTGTTTGATCTCAAATCCAAGAAAGAACCTCAGCTCATCCATCATGGACATCTCAAACCTGTCAGTCATAAGCTTTGAAAATTCATCGTTAAAAGCTTGGTTAGTAGAGCCAAAAATAATGTCATCTACATAAAGTTGGCATACAAAGAGCTCCCCATTAACCTTCTTAGTAAAAAGAGTGGGATCGATTTGCCCAACTTCGAATCCACGGTCTACCAAAAGCTCTTTAAGGTGCTCATACCACGCACGTGGGGCTTTTTTAAGGCCATAGAGCGCCTTATCGAGTTTGTAGACATGGTTTGGAAATTTGGGGTCCTCAAAACCTAGGGGCTGCTTGACGTATACTAACTCATGGAGAGGACCATTAAGAAACGCACTCTTAACATCCATTTGCTGTAATTTAAAGTTATGATGGGCAGCATAGGCAAGAAGGATACATATGGACTCAAGACGAGCCACAGGAGCATAAGTCTCGCCAAAATCAATTTCTTCCACTTGAGAGAATCCTTGAGCCACGAGTCTTGCTTTATTCATCACAACAATGCCATTTTCATCTTGTTTGTTCTTGAAGATCCACTTGGTACCGATAACATTGCGGCAGTCCTTGGGTTTCTCTACGAGCTTCCAAACTTTGTTGCGTTCAAAGTTATTTAATTCTTCATGCATTGCAACAACCCAATCGGGGTCTTCAAGAGCATCAAATACCTTCTTCAGTTCAACCATGGAAATGTGAGCTTGATGATCATAGAAGCCTGCAAGTTCTCTTCTAGTAGATACCCTTCTTCGTAGATCACCAACGACCTTGCCAAGAGTGTGACCCCTTAGTTCAAGGTTCCGATCAGCACAAGCCTTGCGATGAGCCTCGATGTCCATATTGTTTCTAGAAGGAGTTGATTCAGTATTTGTATCCTTGTCTTAATCACTTCCTTGCCCTTGATCTTGATCTGAGTTAACACCAGGAGGTTGCTGCAGAGCTTGTTCTTAAGGGGCAGATAATCCGCCCCTTGGACGGGCCGGACTATCCGGCCTGACAGATGAAACACCAGTGACTTCTTCCTGAGCATGCCTGAAAGGACTTGGAGAAACAGAGCCGGATAATCCTCCCTCGGGGGCCGGAGAATCCGGCCTGGAGTTTCTTGGCTGTTGTATTCTCCTTCGGATCCCCTGGAACGAGTTGGAGTGCCAGGGGCGGATTGTCCGCCCCTTGGAGGGGGCGGATAGTCCGACCTGGGACTACCAACTTGTCCAGGAGATAGATGATCTTTAGCAGGTTGCGGTGTTGGTGCAGAGTTTTCTCTAACAGTAGGAGCTTGTTGATGTTGTGTAGATGAGGGCTCCACTTGAGTGGAGCATTGTCCTTCCCGATCCACCACAAGGGGTTCCTCAATGGGGCGGAAAAATCTCACGCTCATTCTTCTTATGGCATCTTGGGGTATTTCAACATCTGCATCACAAACATCAACTTGCCCTACAAAGGAGCCGTTATTTTCATCGAACTCCACACTACAAGATTCTACAACAATCCCAGTGAGCTTGTTGTAGACTCTATAAGTGTGGGATTCGGCACCGTAACCAACAAAAATACCTTCTAAAGCCTTGGACTCAAATTTAGACAAGCGGACACCTTTAATAAGAAAGAAACACTTACACCCGAATACCCTGAAGTATGAGATGTTGGGCTTGTTACCAGTAAGTATTTCATAAGGAGTCTTGTCCAAAATCTTGCGGAGGTAGAGCTGGTTTGATGAGTGACAAGGAATGGATATGGCTTCAGCCCAAAAGTTGTAAGGAGACTTGAATTCAGCCAACATTGATCTTGACATATCCATCAAAGTCCGGTTCTTCCTCTCAGCTACACCATTTTGTTGAGGGGTGTACGCAGCGGAATATTGATGTCTAATCCCCTCTTCGCTTAGAAACTCATTCAAGGTGTAGTTTTTGAATTTAGAGCCGTTGTCACTCCTTATTGCCAAGATAGGAACATTGTGTTGACGTTGAACTTCATTGGCAAAGTCAATGACTATTTGTTGAGTCTCACTCTTTAGTTCGAAGAAATAGACCCATGTATATCTTGAGTAATCATCAACAATGAACAAGCAATATTTCTTCCCACCAAGACTTGCATGAGAAGGAGGACCAAATAAATCTACATGAAGTAATTCCAAGATCCTCTTTGAAGACACAATAGTCTTCCTCTTGTGGGGAGAGTCGTGCATTTTGCCTTCAACACAAGCCCTGCAAACATGATCTTTGGCAAAGGAGACATTGTCTTTTAGTCCAAGGATGTGGCCACCCTTGTGGAGACTTTGCAAAGTTCTCATGTTGACATGGGCTAAACGGCGATGCCATAGCCAGCCCACGTCGGCCTTTCCGAATAGACACATCGGACCCGAAGTGGTTTTCCCCAAAAAGTCCACCACATACAGGTCATTTTGGACGTATCCAACGAAAGCGACCTTTAGAGACTTGATCCACAAGAGTACCACCAAATCATCATCGATAAAAACAGCAAAGCCCATCTTGCCAAGGGCACGAACAGAGAGAAGGTTGTAACCGAGGGTCTTAACAAGCATGACGTCCACGAGAGAGATATCGTGGGCAACCACAACCTTGCCAAGACCCAATACCTGAGATTTAGACTTATCACCATAGGCGACTATGATATTATCATGATTTGGACGCATCTCCATGATGATCTCCTTGCTTCCGGTCATATGACTAGTGCATCCACTATCCAGCACCCATTTCGACCCACCGGAAGCATAGCCCTGCAAGAGAATTACTTCTTGGTTTTAGGTACCCATTTTTCAATGGGTCCGTTCATGTTAGTAACAAGGGTCTTTGGGACCCAAATAGACCAAGCAATATATTCATCAAAGGGACCGACGTAATAAGCATAAACATCGCCATAATCATCACAAAAGAGTTCATAATTTGGATTGTGAGAACCTGCAAAACCAATATTATTAGTCTTGTGTTTTGTGACATTCTTCTCAGCGGTGCTTGTCTTTGATTGCACATTCTTGGTCTTGTTCTTCTTGTTTTTATTTTTCTTGGACTTGGTGACATACCCAAGTCCCTCTTTACCATGATTTGACCTTTGCTTGCCAAGAACTTCATCAAGCACATCCTTATTCTTGAGAGTGGTGTCCTTGACCACTTGTTTTTCCACACTCGCATTTTCCTTATGACTATATGTTGAGTTGGATGAGCTAGGAAGATCATATTTGGCCAATCGACTTTGAGGCTGATCATGTGACTCATTGAGAATAGAGAAATCGTTTTTCAATGCCTTGTGATCATTGTCAAGTTTCTCCAATTCCTCAGAGAGTCTATCATGAGCAGAACCAAAGTCAATCTTTTCCTTCTTTAACTTCTTTGCTTTGGTGACTGCATTGTCATGTTCCTTGACAAGTTTAGCCACAATTTCTTCATGTGACTCTTCAATGGACTCAAGCCTCTCTTCAAGAGAGACCCGAGCTTCTTCTTCTTCCTCAAGGGCATTTTTTAAGGATGCAATTTCCATTGCATCCTCCCTTTCAATTCTGCCCTTTTCTTCGAGAAGAGCTTCATTTTGGGCCAGCTGATCCATAAGAGCTTCAAAACGAACTTTGTGCTCACCTTGCAAGTTAGTGTAGAAGTAATCCAAATCAATAATCTCTTCTTTAACCTTAAGACTAGTAGGATCATCCATGTCAATCATAGCCTTAGAAAAAGAAGAGTTAGAAGTCATTACCTCAGAGCTTCTTGCCATGAGATAAGTAGCATTCTTGTTGACGATGTTTTCATTCGGAGAGTCGAAGAGAGATGTTGATGTAGATGTGGTGGCTATAGCAGCCACCTCTTGAGAGCTATTGTCCTCGTCCTCATCTTCACTTCCCGATGAATATTCTTCTTGAGCCACTAGAACAATCTTTGGTTGCTTCTTGAAGGGAGCATTCTTCTTTACAAACTGTTTCTTGCGTGGAGCCTTTGACTTGTCCTTGAAAATAAGTATTCCTCCATTATCTTCCCTACTTTGATATGGACACTCAGCTACAAAGTGCAGCCGGTCACCACAGTTGAAACATGTTCTTAGCTTGGGACCATTTTCTTTTCTTCCATAGGCTCCACTCTTGCGTTCTAGTTCAGCTTTAGCCTTGGCTGGATCTTTCCAAAAGTTTCTAGCATAAAGAGCCAAGTATTGTCCGTGGATCCTTTTTATATCCTCGGGACAGTCCAGACCTTCTATGGCATATTCATCATGATCAATCACACTAGTCTTCAAGGCCACGTTGACCCCCTTTTGCATCCCCATAGCTCGAGCACGAGCATCTTCGGCATTCTTGGCAGACACTTTGAAAGCGACCATTTCTTGCATTACCTCATTGGATGTCATGAGGTGATAGTTATGCCTACCTTGGAGACTTCTCAAATCTGTGGGCTCAAATGGCATAAGAGCACTGACATACTTGCGCTTGATCCATGCATCATCAACATGAGCGGCACCATGGTTTCTGAAATTTGTGGCTATTGCCTTAAGCCTCCTATACATGCCTTCATGGTCTTCTCCATCCAACATATAGAATCCTTCAGCTTCGTTGCTCAACACATCATATCTATTCCTTTTCATACTTTCATTTCTGATGAAGATCTTGGTGAGAGCATCCCAAGCTTCCTTAGCTGTACTAAGATGCTGAATGTGTGGCATATCTTTGTCACCCACACCAAGCTGTATCATGTGTAGAGATGTAGCATTGAGTTGGCTATCGACAACTTCTCTTCTTGTAAGATTGTTGGGGTTTCCAACTTGAAGACCATTTTCGATGATCTTCCACAACTCTATGGAGGAACTGCACACATGATATTTCATCAAAAAATGCCATTGAGTAAAAGTAGATGCTGAAAGTTTGGGTGGATCACCCCTATTATGTATATGTGGGTGAGGGATAGGTGGATCAGGGGAATACACATGAGAAACCTCATTGTATCCATCCTTACCGCTATCCTTTTTCGAGGAGGATATCTTGCTAGTGTCATCACCAACCACTTCGTTATCTTTGGAAACAGTTTTACCCGTTTCCTTGGATTGCGGAGTGGTAGCCTCAGAGTTAGATGGAGGTGATGATGCGGATGTGGAGAGACGCATTATCAATTCACGCATCTCTTCCATCTTAGCCTCCATTGAACTCACCAAGGTTGTTTCCAACGTATTGAGATCGTTCATGGTGACTACCTCCGGAGCATCACTCCCATCTACCTTGGAACCCATACTTCTCTTAGGCGTTTAAGCCCGAAATAAGAGCCGGGGCTCTGATACCAATTGAAATGGATCGTATGGGCACCTAGAGGGAGGGTGAATAGGTGCTAACCAATTTTTAATACTTTTCAATTTTAGGCTTGACACAAAGTAAATTCTCTAGATATGCAACTACGATAATTTCCCTATATGCAACCCTAACTACTAAGCACGTAAAGAGAGGAGCGAAGAAACCGTAGTTGAGCATGCGGAGACACAAGGATTTGTTTTACTGCAGTTCCTTCCTTGTTAAGGGAAGTACATCTGCGTTGGAGGGGTGGGCGGTTCTAAGACCACCACGCCACAATAGGCCTCACCCTATTCTCCGATGGATCTCGCCACGAGAGGCCTGATCCACCTTCTCCACTATTGGATCCCTTCGAGGCGGGAACCGGTGCCTTTTACAACACTATCGGGGAACACACCCACAACCGAATTGCGGGCTCCCGAGATGACAACAAGATGCCACAAGAACAAGGTTTATCAATATAAACAAAAACAAGGATCTAGGTATTTGCAAGAAATACTAGATCGGTGGTTCTCCAAATGAATGGAGAGGAGATGAAGCGCTTGATTGCAGTTGATGATGATTGAGTCCTCCTCCTTTGATTCCCCAATGGAAGAAGCCTTTGAGTGGATCTAGGTGGAGTTCTCTTGGATGAAGGTTGCAGATCAAGTCTCTTCTTTTTTGGATCAATCAAAAGTTCTGGCCAGAGGGGGAAGACAGGCTTAAATACCCCCTGCCCAAAACAAGCCGTTGGAGAAATTTGGGGGCGGATTATCCGCCCCCCTTTGGGGAGGACTATCCGCCCTGGGAGAAAATCCGCCCCCCAGGACGGAAACTCCGGGAAAAACTCCGCCCCCCATACAGAGAGCGACGCAAGCTTGGCTTGAAGAAAAATCCAGGGAAGGGGGGCGGATTATCCGCCCTTGCCAGGGGCAGACTATCCACCCTTGGGAGAAAGTCCTCCCAAGGACCGGAAAGTCCGGGGGAAACTCCGCCCCCATACAGAGAGCGACGCAAGCCTTGGCTTGAAGGAAATCCTCGAGGGGGCGGACTGTCCGGCATGGCCGAAAAATCCGGCCACAAACTCCGCCCCCTCTCTGGGGGTCGCGCACTCCTGGGAAAGGAGAGGGGCGGATTATCCGCCCCCAAAGGCAGATACTTTTTCCCCTTTTCTAAGAGAGAGCTGCAAAACTTCAACACACATTAAATAATCCTTGATATTGTTATCTAACACACAAAATACTAGGGATTAAGAAATGTTCTTTCACTATCAACTCTTATCCTTATTATAGCATTCACTTAAGGCTTATAAAGAAAGAAGTCAGAAGAGGTAAATAGTGATGCTAGTTTTAGATGTTATCTATAGGATGGGAGTGATTGGAGGAAATCAAATCAATATGGTAACAAAGAAGATTACAAGGATGAAGTCTGAAGATAGTTACCAGGAGTAGTCCTATTGGATCAAGTAGGTATAGTCAATGAATTATATCTCTTAATCCAATAGAGCTAAACAAAAGATAATTATAATACAATCGTAATGTTGTATTGATGAAGCCTTGTTTAGCCAACTAGAAACCTGAATCATAAAAGATCAAAGGATTATAATGATCATGCCGTCTTCATCAATATTGAATGCTTATATCAAGTATACGTGACATTGCTGGATAAAACATGATTGAACCATAGTATAGAAATATTATCCTAGATTAGTCATTACAAGTCACATTAATATAATGTGAGGTTGGAATGTTAGATATTGGAGTCAAGTAGAGACAAGATAGTATGATTAAAATGATGCTAGAGTAACATTGGATTAAAGAAGTAGTATTTTCCTTTTTGGAAATACTAAGCACTTGAGGTGAAGTAGGATTTGATGTATACATCTATTGAAGTGATATTAGTGAAGGATGATTAAGGAAGAGTATGATTGGAGTTAGAAGTAACCACTTGTTGGATTGGGACACTATCAGCAATAGAGTAGTTGATATAGCCAAGTATAGATATAAAGGATTATGAAAGGCTTTGATGACAAGCTCATTGTATTTATCAATGGGTTTAGAAGAATAAAAGGTGGATAAGAATATTATTGTAAGGTAAAGATCATCATGTTAACACATGATGATGGATATAGAGAAGTAATATATCTAGGAAAGGAATTCCTTAATTAGAAGTCCAGAATTATGAAGTATGGAATATAGAAATCCTTGTTAAATATTGAACCCTAATCTTAACCAAACATAAAATATATTTCATCTATTTGAATCAATCATCTTATTTCCTGTAGCACCCCGGGTAAAACCACTACTAGAAAATCGTATGTTGTTTATACTTTGTGCATCATCATGACATCATGCATATATTTTGCATAAAACTATTTTCGTAAAAGCCTATGTTGGTTTCTAAATATCCCTCTCCTTTAATATCAAACTAAAACCTCGGTCTGTTCAGATCTTTTATTTATCTAAAAAGTATTTACCAAAAATATTTTAAAAATAAAACAAATAATAAAATATTTTGTCCGGGGAGACCGCCACCGGCCAGGCCCAAAGGGCCCAGCTGGCAGCAGCCTACTACCCGGCCCAAACTAGACAAACCCTAGTCCACCCCAAACCCTAACCTATCTGGAAACCCTAGCCTACCCCCAGCACCCTTCCACCTGTCGCCGCCCTCTCTCCCAGCCACCACCGCATACCAAACACACACACGCGGTCGCACACACCACACACACACACCTAGCAAACACTGAACCGAAACCACCCCACCCAGTCAGCGCACCACACGCCCACCCTGACCCTGCTCCCCTCCCGATCGAGACCCCACATGTCGACCGCATGACCCCCACCCGCTCGTGAAGCCCCGACCCTCTCGCCCCGCTCTTCGTTCCCCAACTTCCGTCACTGCGCCGCCGACCGCCTCCTCTGTCCGACCTCTCTGGCCAGGCACGCCTCCCCTTTCTCCTCCCCGTTTCCGTCTGTGGTGCCACCGTCCGGAGCCCCTCTTCGTCGGTTGCCCAAGCCCCGCATCTTCGGCCGGCCCCGTGCCCCTCGTCACCGACCCCACCACCGCTCGGATTGCGTCCGTCCGCTGGCCCGCCGCCGTGGATTCCCTCATCTCCTTCCTGCGCCCTCCCGCCGAAGCCACGCGCGAGCCCGCATCACCGAGCCGTGGCGCCGTGTCCTCCATGATCTCGCCATGAGCCCTGACCATCGCCGGTCTTCCCCATGAAGCCCTTGCGCGCCTCACTCTGTTGTCAGAGTCTCTGCCTTGCCGGTCTTTGTTGGCACCCTCCTCCCATGCGTGCCCTGCTCTTTCTGGTGGTCAGCTCCAGCTCCATGTGATCCAAGAGCATGTGTATGTTCTGCCTCATGTGACTCCACACGCGTGCGGGCATGTTAGCACAAGCATTTGTTGCTGCTAGCACTACCTTGGTTACAAGCATACGGTGGTTGTATCATGTTGGTTTTGATCTGATGAGTATGGCGACAGTGTGCTGAGCAGCATTTTAGATACCTTCTCTCGGACAAGTTCGGCGAGAAGGGCATTAAGTTCTCCTACTCGAGTTCGATGAGCCATCCTGACGCCGGAACCAAGTCCGCTTCCGACAATCGAGGCCGGACTCCCAAGTTCTCCTTCACAGATGACGTCACGAACCTGGAGAATTCCCGGATGCCAAAGCCGCCCACTTGGAACCGAAGGTGTCGAGACCCCAAAGACCGATCCTGGCGAGAACAAGCCCGATTCCTCAAACATCTTCAGACCAATGTGTGACTCATATCTAAGCCCTTATTTTTTTAAATGATATATATCTTGTTGCATATTATTTGATCATGTCGCATCCATACCATGTGGTTTGGGGGCATTATGCCGATTCACCTCATAATTAAATATGGAGACCATATGCGGGCGTTTCTAGCCTTATATGGTCTCTATTTAAATTTGTTTAGCGAACCGGTGACGTGTTTTGCCTTGTTAATTCAACATTTAAATTGCGGGGCATCTAAAACAACTATAACCATATACGTAATTTTCGGGGCCCCGGTTCCGCTTAATATTGCCTAATTGCATCACACCCTTGTCATGTCATGCATCACATATGCATCTTGCCCGATCTTTTGTCATAGTATTAAATAGTGCAACCGGTGTTTCTTCTAGTGCTTTGCTTCTTGATGGATTAGGCCGATGAGTTGATGCGAGTGTCGACCTGATCTTCGGATGAATCTTCGGCAGTGTTTCTCAGGCGAGCATTCTCCCTCTTTCTACCTATTTTACTTTATAGTCTTTATTTCCTCTTGTTGATCTATTGCTATCTGTGTTGAGATGCTCTAGTTTTCGTACCCGTGATATCTCTTGTAGACTTATAATGCCTTGGACACATCCTATTACCTGTTGTTTGGTAGATAGTTGGACTTGCGTGTCGTAGTCGCTTGCTCAAGTGCGGTTGCGTATCGTCAAGTACCACAGTTGTTAAAGTAATGCCGCATGTTTAATGTTGGAGATGATCATGGCTTTAATTACCGTTTAATAACTAAAATTGAAGTAGGTAAATAATGCAGAGGCACAGGTAGGCAATAGATGTTATTTGGTTTTTAATCGTCCACTTGTGTCCCGTAGGACCCTGAGTACCTGATACCTGCTCT
This sequence comes from Avena insularis, assembly GCA_023614405.1. NCBI lineage: Eukaryota > Viridiplantae > Streptophyta > Magnoliopsida > Poales > Poaceae > Avena > Avena insularis. The sequence continues at coordinate 164,643,934 of CM042685.1, read as the reverse complement.
GTAACACCCTCAGATCGGCTCTATGCAAGTCTTAGCGACTCCCGCCAAAACCCGCATAGAAACGATTCAAAGGCACCCACCAGGCACTTTCGTGCGGGTGGAAAACAAAGTAATACCATTACACATTAGTCCATGATGGAACCCACAAAACAGATATATACGACAATGACTCAAAGAGTCAAGAATACAGATATACAATAAAAAGATCCAAATCACCTTTAAAACAATACAGCGTCCGAGTACGGACAAGATGCAAATTGAGCTAAGAGCCCCGAAGAATAACTAATGGCGTCCATAACCCTGCCCAGGACAAGCCGGAAGGTTAACCCTGCTAACGACGTCGATCTCAAAACCTGCTTAACAAAAGGGGTGCCGACAAAGGGCAAAAGAAAAAGAGAGCGGTCAGTACTGAGGCCAGTACACGGCGAGACTAGAAATCGGCGGTCCTCGCCTACATAGGTATGGTGGACTGAGGCGGCAGCGCAACATGCACTAAACAACCTATAGAGACTCCATACAACTGGCGGCTATCAGATAGGGATAAGAAATACCTATTCGGATCCAACCTGAAACTACCACCAAACATACCCATCCTGGTATTTCCCCCTCGAGACCAAACGAGGAAGTCAACCGAGAAACTCACACGGTTGGCAGTTTTATTTATTTAGTTATCGTTGCGGAAATTACTAATCAAACATAGATAGTTGTTGGAATTATGCCCTAGAGGCAATAATAAAGATGTTATTATTATAATTCTTGTTCATGATAAAGTTTATATTCCATGCTAGAATTGTATTAAGCGGAAACATTAATACTTGTGTGGTTTGTGAACAACACCGTGTCCCTAGTACGCCTCTATGGACTAGCTCATTGATCAATGATGGTTAAGGTTTCCTAACCATAGACATGAGTTGTCGATTGATAATGAGATCATATCATTGGAGAATGATATGGTGGATAGACCCAAACTAAGCGAAGCAATTAGATCGTGTCATTGTGTTCATCTTTGCGAAGCTTTTCCTATGTCAAATATTGTATTCCTTAGACCATGAGATAATGCAACTCCCTGGTATCGGAAGAAAGCTTTGAGGTCATCAAACGTCATCCTATGAGAGGGTGATCATAAAGGTGTCTCTCAGGTGATCGGAAAGTATCTGTTGGGTTGTATGTATCGAGATGGGATTTGTCCCTCCCAAGTCGGAGAGATATACTTCGGGCCCACTTGGTAATCGATATCAACACCACTTGCAAGCATGTGGTTAAGGAGTTAATCACAAAGTGATATCGGATTACGGAACGAGTAAAGTACTTGCTGTGAACGAGATTGAACTAGGTATGACGATACCGACGATCGAATCTCGGGCAAGTAAAATATCGCGAGACGAAGGGAATATATATATGGGATTGATTGAATCCTGGCATCGTGGCATCCGATATGATCATCGATGAATGTGTGGGAGTCAATATGGGTGCCCAGACCCCGCTGTTGATTATTGATAGAAGATCATGTCTGCATATTCTCGAACCCAGCGAGGTCACACATAACGTGTCTCGGCCTAGGATAGATTGGATACTTGGTTTATGAATTTTTGTTCAGAGTCTCGGATGGGATCCGGGACATCACGAGAGGTTCCGGAGTGGTCCGGAGAATAAGATTCATATAAGGCAGTGCAGTTTTTGGAGTTCGGAATTGTTCCGGATTAATCGGTATTGTACCGGAAGCTTCTAGAACCTTCCGGAAGGGGGCCAACGTGGTCCCACCTTCCGGGAGGGGGCATGGGCCTATGAGGGAAGTCCTGGCCGCATTGGGCCAGGGGCACAAGGCCCCATAGGGCCCAGCCGATCCTAGATAAGTTTAAACTCGTTTAAACTAGAGATAGGGTTTCTAGATAAGGGAAAGTTTAAATCGTTTAAACTAGAGATAGAGTCCTAGCCCCCCCACTCCTCCTTATCCCTTGGCCGCCGGCCCAAGGCTTGGAGGAGGGGCTAGGGCTGGCCGCCTCCTCCCCCTCTATATATAGAGGGCTAGGGCGCCCCCTCCCTGGACACACCTTCCTCCAAACCCTAGTTGCCCTGCTGCCCTCCTCTCTCCCTCCCGACTGTTTGTAGGCGAAGCCCTGCTGCAGAAATTCTCCACCATATACACCACGCCGTCGTGTTGTAGATCCAATCTATCTCTCCACCTTACTTGCTGGTCCAAGGAAGGAGGAGACGTCGAGGTGCTGCACGTGTGCATCTCACGGAGGCACCGCCACTTGTGGTGCTAGATCGGATCGGATCGCGAGGAGGAGAAGCGAGTACGACTACATCACCCACGTTCTGACGAACGTTCATTGCTTGAATCTTCAAGGGTATGAAGATTTAATCCAATCTCTCTCGTTGTTTGCATCTCCTAGATTAGATCTTAGCTTTCCCTCTGTTCGCTTCCGTAGAAAATTTTGATTTACTATGCTGCGAAACCCTTCAGTGGTATCAGAGCTAGATCTATGCGTAGATGTGTTTCACGAGTAGAACGCAACATGGTTGTTGTGGGCGTTGATGTTTTCTGTTGCAAGCCTCTTGTTTGTGTTCTTCTTATGGCGCGGGATAGTGAGATTGAAGCGGTCCAGGCCAACCTTACGCGACGTCGTTCGCGAGACCGGCTCCGCACTTGACGTGTGGCTTGTACCATACATGCGGCTGGTGGATGTCAGTTTCTCTCACTATAGTTGTCGTGGGATTAACACCGGAGTTTGGCAACCATAATATCACCGTTGTGGCTTTCCGTAGGTAAGAATCGTTCTTAGCATCTACTCCCATAAGCCACGTAAAACATGCAACAACAAAGTAGAGGCGTCTAATTTGTTTTTGCAGGAGTGTTTTCTGATATGGTATGGCCCAAGATGTGATGTGTATATTGTATGCGATGATCATGTTTTGTAATGTTTCACGACTTGCATGTCGATGAGTACACAACGGAAGGAGCCATATGGTTGTCTTTATAATTGTGTATGACCTGAGTCAACTTCTTAACGCCATGTAATAGCTTTACTTTATCGCTAAGTAGTTAGCAATAGTTGTAGTTGCTATTCGTGGTGGAGGCAATCATGGTGGAGTGATGGAGATCATGCGGAGCGCACAAGATGGAGATCATTCTTGCGAAGATTGGCTATACCATGTCACATAAAGTTATATGCATGTGATGTTTATCCTTTTATGTATCTTATTATGCTTAGATCGCGACGGTAGCATTATAAGATGATTCCTCACTTAAAGATCAAGATAAAACTGTTCTCCCCAAGTATGCACCTGCGAAAGTTAAATGTGTCCAAGCATCACGTGATGATCGGGTGCTATAGACTCTCGCTCACATACAACGGGTGCAAGCCAGTTTTGCACCGGAAATACTTGGGTCTAACTTGACGAGCCTAGCATGTACATACATGGCCTCGGAACACAAGAACCGAAAGGATAAGCATGAGTCATATGAATGATATGATCGACACTTTGTTTTCCACCATTGAAACCACATCTCTTCTCGTGATGATCGGATTAGGTGTGGTGAATTTGGATCGTGTTCACTAAACAACTTGAGGGATGTTGAATTTAGTGGGAGTTCATCTAGTAATTTGATTAAGTTGAACTATTTATCATGAACATAGTCTAAATTGTACTTGCAAATCTGTAGATCACATGGCCAAGTCCAACTTCAACTTCAACGTTTTCTTTGAGAAAGAAAAGCTTAGAAACAATGGGTCTAACTTCACCAACTGGTTCCGCAATCTAAGAATCATTACTGCGGCGGACAAAGGACTATGTCCTTGAGAAAGCGTTAGGTAACCCCTGCTGCAGAATCTGGCCGATCGATGAGAAAGCTCTCTATCGATCACATAAAGATGATTATGGTGTGATTAAGAGCACCATGTTGTTTGCTATGGAACCGAACTTCAAAATCGTTTTGAAAACTATCCCGGGCCCTTTGAGATTCTCAAGAGCTGAAAACCATGTTTCGCACTCAGGCCCGTTCGAGAGATATGAGATCTCCGAGAAGTTCTTTAGCGCAAGATGGAGGAAGGAGTTACATTAGTGAGCACGCCATTAAGATGTCGGGCTACACTCAACGCCTTGAGCAAGCGGATCGCAAGATTCGGAGGAGCTCAAGATTGACAGGGTTCTGCAATCACTCCTCCCGGCTACAAAAGTTTTGTAGTGACTCATAATCAGATTGGTTTCATCGATACGATCACCGAGCTCTTCGCAAAGCTGAAGGCTGCGAGGTGGACATCAAGAAGGATAATCATGTGTTGATGGTCAACAAGCCCTCCTTCAAGAAAGGTAAAGGTGCAAAGAAGCCCTTCAAGAAAGGCGGCAAGAAGCGCGTTGCCCTGCTGAGAAGAAGCTCAAGTCTGGTCCCAAGCGGACCTTTGGTGCTTCTATTGCAAGGACAAGGGTCCTTTGGGCGCAAGAATCGTCCGGTACTTAGCGGACAAGAAGGCTGGCACCATCAAAGGTATATTTGATATACATGTTATTGATGTTTTCCTTACTAGCCCTCGTTGTAGTGCAGGTATTTGATACGGTTCGGTTGCTAATATTTGTAACTCGAAGCAGGAGCTGGAATAGACAATGACTGCGAGGGATGAGGTGACGATGCGCGTTGGCAACGGATCAAGAGTTGATGTGATGGCCGTCGGCACGCTCTCCTTAGTTTTAAACCTTAATAAATGTTATTATGTGCCTGCGTTGAGCATGAACATTATTTCTAGATCGTGTTTATTGCAAGACGGTTATTCATTTAAATCGGAGAATAATGGTTGTTCTATTTATATGAGTAACATCTTTTATGGTCATGCACCTCTTGTGAGTGGTTTATTTCTTCTAAATCTCGAAAGGGATGAAACACACATCCATAACATTGAGGCTAAGAGATGCAAAGTAGATAGTGATAATACTACTTATTTGTGGCAATCGTCTAGGTCATATTGGTGTAAAGCGTGTGAAGAAACTCCATTCGATGGACTTTTGGAGTCTCTTGATTTTGAATCATTTGACACATGCGAACCATGCCTCATGGGCAAGATGATCAAAACCCCGTTCTCCGGTATGATGGAGCGAGCAACGGACTTGTTGGAAATCATACATACCGATGTATGCGGACCGATGAGTGTTTCGACGCGCGGTGGATATCGCTATTTTCTCACTTTTACCGATGACTTAAGTAGATATGGGTATATCTATTTAATGAAACATAAATCTGAAAGCGTTTGAAAAGTTCAAAGAATTTCAGAATGAAGTGGAGAACCATCGTAACGTAAAGATTAAGTTTCTACGATCCGATCGTGGGCGAATATTTGAGTTATGATTTTCTCTCATGCATCTCAAAGCAAGTGGAATCGTTTCACAACTCACGCCGGAACACCACAGCGCAATGGTGTGTCGAACACGGAATCGAACCCTATTAGATATGGTCCGATCGATGATGTCTCTTACTGATTTGCCGTTATCATTTTGGGGTTATGCATTAGAAACGCTGCATTCACTTTAAATAGGGCTCCATCTAAATCCGTTGAGACGACACCGTATGAACTATGGTTTGGTGCTAAACCTAAGTTTGTCGTTTCTTAAAGTTTGGGGATGCGAAGCTTCGTCAAGAAGTTGATGCGGACAAGCTCGAACCCAAAGCGGAGAAATGCGTCTTCATAGGATACCCTAAGGAAACTATTGGGTATACCTTCTATCCACGAACCGAAGGCAAAGTGTTTATGTAAAGAACGGTTCCTTTCTTGAGAAGGAGTTTCTCTCGAAAGAAGTGAGTGGGAGGAAAGTAGAGATAGACGAGGTTATTGAACCTTCTCTTGAATTAGAGAGTAGCGCAGCACCTGAAATTGTTCGATGCTTTGCACCAACAATAGAGGAAGCTAATGACAAGGATCATGAAGCTTGGACGATCTTGCTCTTGAGCGTCATGGTCGACAAGGTCGCGTGCCCTCTGAGTGGTGCAGGCAACCTGTCTTGACTGTCTTGTTAGTAGAAGACGGTGAACCTCTGAACTATGAGGAAGCGATGATGAGCCGGACTCGAGAAATGGCTAGAAGCCATGAAATCCGAATTGGGATCCATGAGCGAAAACCAAGTATGGACTTTGGTGGACCCTCCTAGCGACCGAAAGGCCGTTGAGTGCAAATGGATCTTCAAGAAGAAAACGGACGCGGATGGTAATGTTACCGTCTATAAAGCACGGCTTGATGGGGTGCCGACAAAGGGCAAAAGAAAAAGAGAGCGGTCAGTACTGAGGCCAGTACACGGCGAGACTAGAAATCGGCGGTCCTCGCCTACATAGGTATGGTGGACTGAGGCGGCAGTGCAACATGCACTAAACAACCTATAGAGACTCCATACAACTGGCGGCTATCAGATAGGGATAAGAAATACCTATTCGGATCCAACCTGAAACTACCACCAAACATACCCATCCTGGTATTTCCCCCTCGAGACCAAACGAGGAAGTCAACCGAGAAACTCACACGGTTGGCAGTTTTATTTATTTAGTTATCGTTGCGGAAATTACTAATCAAACATAGATAGCTGTTGGAATTATGCCCTAGAGGCAATAATAAAGATGTTATTATTATAATTCTTGTTCATGATAAAGTTTATATTCCATGCTAGAATTGTATTAAGCGGAAACATTAATACTTGTGTGGTTTGTGAACAACACCGTGTCCCTAGTACGCCTCTATGGACTAGCTCATTGATCAATGATGGTTAAGGTTTCCTAACCATAGACATGAGTTGTCGATTGATAATGAGATCATATCATTGGAGAATGATATGGTGGATAGACCCAAACTAAGCGAAGCAATTAGATCGTGTCATTGTGTTCATCTTTGCGAAGCTTTTCCTATGTCAAATATTGTATTCCTTAGACCATGAGATAATGCAACTCCCTGGTATCGGAAGAAAGCTTTGAGGTCATCAAACGTCATCCTATGAGAGGGTGATCATAAAGGTGTCTCTCAGGTGATCGGAAAGTATCTGTTGGGTTGTATGTATCGAGATGGGATTTGTCCCTCCCAATTCGGAGAGATATACTTCGGGCCCACTCGGTAATCAATATCAACACCACTTGCAAGCATGTGGTTAAGGAGTTAATCACAAAGTGATATCGGATTACGGAACGAGTAAAGTACTTGCTGTGAACGAGATTGAACTAGGTATGACGATACCGACGATCGAATCTCGGGCAAGTAAAATATCGCGAGAAGGGAATATATATATGGGATTGATTGAATCCTGGCATCGTGGTTCATCCGATATGATCATCGATGAATGTGTGGAGTCAATATGGGTGCCTGACCCGCTGTTGATTATTGATAGAAGATCATGTCGCATATTCTCGAACCCAGAGGTCACACACTTAACGTGTCTCGGCTAGGATAGATTGGATACTTGGTTTATGAATTTTTGTTGAGTCTCGGATGGGATCCGGGACATCACGAGAGGTTCGGAGTGGTCGGAGAATAAGATTCATATAAGGCGGTGCAGTTTTGGAGTTCGGAATTGTTCGGATTAATCGGTATTGTCTGGGCTTCTAGAACCTTCCGGAAGGGGCCAACGTGGTCCCACCTTCCGGGAGGGGCATGGGCCTATGAGGGAAGTCCTGGCGCATTGGTCCAGGGCACAAGGCCCCATAGGGCCCAGGCGATCCTAGATAAGTTTAAACTCGTTTAAACTAGAGATAGGGTTTCTAGATAAGGGAAAGTTTAAATCGTTTAAACTAGAGATAGAGTCCTAGCCCCCCCACTCCTCCTTATCCCTTGGCACCGGCCAGGCTTGGAGGAGGGGCTAGGCTGGCCTCCTCCCCTCTATATATAGAGGCTAGGGCGCCTCCTGGACACACCTTCCTCCAAACCCTAGTTGCCCTGCTGCCTCCTCTCTCCCTCTCATTGTTTGTGGCGAAGCCTGCTGCAGAAATTCTCCACCATATACACCACGCCGTCGTGTTGTAGATCCAATCTATCTCTCCACCCTACTTGCTGGTCCGAGGAAGGAGGAGACGTCGAGGTGCTGCACGTGTGCATCTCACGGAGGCACCGCCACTTGTGGTGCTAGATCGGATCGGATCGCGAGGAGGAGAAGCGAGTACGACTACATCACCCACGTTCAGGCGTTCCGATTTCGCGAATCTTCAAGGGTATGAAGATCTAATCTAATCTCTCTCGTTGTTTGCATCTCCTAGATTAGATCTTGGCTTTCCCTCTGTTCGCTTCCGTAGAAAATTTTGATTTACTATGCTGCGAAACCCTTCAATAGCATGAGTCATCCTAATAAAATAAGCAGTGGGCAGTTTCTGTTAACCATTCCATTGTAGTTGTAGTACTTACTAGTCAGATACATATAGCATGAGGCATCCCTAAAACCCAGCAGTTGTTGGTACTTTTATTTAGCCATTCCGTTGTAGTTGCAATACTTACTAGTCAGGTGCAACGGTAACAGGTGACAACCCAAAACCAGCAGTTGTTGGCACTTTTATTTAACCATTCCATTATAGTGAAGCTGATTACTAGTCATTATAAAGTCAAATTTATAGCACTACTTTAGTTATAGTTGTCTATGATCGAGATACTGTGCTCCAAGTCGTCCATAACCGCGGACACGACTTTCAGAAAGTTTTACCCTGCAGGGGGGCACAAATAGCAACACACGCACGATTAACCTCGAGAAAAACCAAATGAAAACCCAACGAGGCATCACGACAGAGAAATTGCAAGATTCATATAAATTTCAGGTGGCCACCCCACCAAGCTACCCGCTACGAAGTTGGCCGACTCCGAGACGGACCCAAAGGTTTGTGACGACGGTTGTAAATGACTGGGAACCCGAAATTGTGACTGGGCTTGTCGATACCGCGAAAACGTGGCACGGGGTTCCAAAACAGTACATGCGCTCCACGCGCAATCATAAATAAAGCAGTAAAGCATGGCATAAGTACAGTATAGTAATAAAGTCCCAAACTACTTGTGGCCCCAAGAAATAAGATATGACTCAAGCTCTGGCTAGGGGGATTCATGGTCCCACATGCGGATAGTGCGAATATTCAAAGAACAGGTATCAAGTACTCGGGATCCTACGGGACACAAGTGGACGGTTAAAAATCAAATAACATCTATTGCCTACCTGTGCCTCTGCATTATTTACCTATTTAGTTATTAAACGGTAATTAAAGCCATGATCATCTCCAACATTAAACATGCGACATTACTTTAACAACTGTGGTACTTGACGATACGCAACCGCACCTGAGCAAGCGACTACGACACGCAAGTCCAACTATCTACCAGACAACAGGTAAGAGGATGTGTCCAAGGCAATATAAGGCTGCAAGGGATATCACGGGTACGAAAACTAGAGCATCGCAACACAGATAGCAATAGATCAACATGAGGAAATAAAGACTATAAAGTAAAATAGGTAGAAAGAGGGAGAATACTCGCCTGGGAAACACTGCCGAAGATTCATCCAAAGATCGGGTCGACACTCGCATCAACTCATCGGCCTAATCCGTGAAGAAGCAAAGCACTAGAAGAAACACCGGTTGCACTATTTAATACTACGACAAAAGATCAGACATGATGCATATGTGATGCATGACATGACAAGGGTGCGATGCAATTAGGCAATATTAAGCGGAATCGGGGCCCCGACAATTACGTATATGGTTATAGTTGTTTTAGATGCCCCACAATTTAAATGTTGAATTAACAGGGCAAAACATGTCACCGGTTCGCTACACAAATTTAAATAGAGACCATATAAGGTTAGAAACGCCTGCATATGGTCTCCATATTTAATTATGAGGTGAATCGGCATAATGCCCCCAAACCACATGGTATGTATGCGACATGATCAAATAATATGCAACAAGATATATATCATTTTAAAAAATAAGGGCTTAGATATGTGTCACACATTGGTCCGAAGATGTTTGAGGAATCGGACTTGGTCTCGCCGGGATCGGTCTTCGGGGTCTCGACACCTTCGGTTCCAAGTGGGCGGCTTTGGCATCTGGGAATTCTCCAGGTTCGTGACGTCGTCTGTGAAGGAGAACTTGGGAGTCCGGCCTCGGTTGTCGGAAGCGGACTTGGTTCCGGCGTCAGGATGGCTCATCGAACTCGAGTAGGAGAACTTAATGCCCTTCTCGCCGAACTTGTCCGACAGGAGGTATCTAAAATGCTGATCGGCACACTATCGCCATACTCATCAGATCAAAACCAACATGATACAACCACCGTATGCTTGTAACCAAGGTAGTGCTAGCAGTAACAAATGCTTGTGCTAACATGCCCACACGCGTGTGGAGTCACATGAGGCAGAACATGCACATGCTCTTGGATCACATGGAGCTGGAGCTGCCCACCGGAAAGAGCAGGGCACGCATGGGAGGAGGGTGCCGACGAAGACCGGCGAGGCAGAGACTCTGAGGACGAAGAGAGCCTTGGCCACGCATGAGAAGACCGGCGATGGCCACGGGGCTCGCGCCGACGCTTGGATCTGAGGAGGCCAGCCGCGCGCCACGGCTCGGTGATGCGGGCTCGCGCGTGGCTCCGGCGGGAGGGCACAGGAAGGAGATGAGGGAATCCATAGCGGCGGGCCAGCGTCTGAGGCGAAGCGGTGGGGCGGTGTGGTGGGCACGGGGCCGGCCGAAGATGCGGGGCTTGGGCAACCGACGAAGAGCGGCTCCGGACGGTGGCGCCACAGATGGAAGCGGGGAGGAGAAAGGGGAGGCGTGTCTGGCCAGAGAGGTCGGCCAGAGGAGGCGGTCGGCGGCGCAGTGATGGAAGTTGGGGAGCGAAGAGCGAGGCGAGAGGTTCGGGGCTTCTCTAGCGGGTGGGGGTCACGCGGTCGATAGGTGGGGTCTCGATCGGGAGGGGAGCGGGGTCGGGGTGGGCGTGTGGTGCGCTGAGTGGGTGGGGTGGTTTCGGTTCAGGGTTTGCTAGGTGTGTGTGTGTGTGGTGTGTGCGACCACGTGTGTGTGTTTGGTATGCGGCGGCGGCTGGGAGAGAGGGCGACGGCAGGTGGAAGGGTGCTGGGGGTAGGCTAGGGTTTCTAGATAGGTTAGGGTTTGGCATGGACTAGGGTTTGTCTAGTTTGGGCTGGGTAGTAGGCTGCTGCCAGCTGGGCCCTTTGGGCCTGGCCGGTGGCGGTCTCCCCGGACAAAATATTTTATTTTATTTTTTATTTTTAAAATATTTTTGGTAAATACTTTTTAGATAAATAAAAGATCTGAACAAACCGAGGTTTTAGTTTGAGATTAAAGGAGAGGGCTATTTAGAAACCAACATAGGCTTTTACGAAAATAGTTTTATGCAAAATATATGCATGATATCATGATGATGCACAAAGTATAAACAACATACGATTTTCTAGTAGTGGTTTTACCCGGGGTGCTACATTTCCTCAATGCTTCATAGGAATATTTTCCTATAGCAAATCCCTTAAGCATATCTTTATCATTTTTAATTATCATAACCAAATGTGTTTAGGAGTTATCTTTATCAAATCTTTTCCATAAGACTTTCCAAATAATAACTTTCTATTTAAAAGGTGATATTAATAAAGATCATAAACATAAAGACAATATGTTTAGCCATTAATCTTTATTCACATCAATAAAATAAATATGAGAATATTAAACCTTCTAAGAACTTATGGTAAGCATTTTCAATTTAAACTTTAACTCTTTTGTTAGTAATAATAAAAAAATATATACATTACCATTTCCTAAATTATGAGAATAATATTAACCCTATTAAATACTTAAAACCTTATGTATCATATAATAATGAAGTACCAATAAATATAAAAGTTGCATTAATATTATGTATTACTAAGAACAAAATCTCATTAGTTAGTAGTAATACATTTTATAATAAGTTTATGAATTTATTCCCAATTAAATTCATATTAAAGGCCCTCACAAATAATAATAGAAAAGGTATATATATAAAGAAAATAAATAAACCTAAACAATATATAATAAAAGTTCATCAATTGATTCTTAATACCTTCAATATTACTACAATTATTCAGAAGATAATTCTATAAAGAAATTTCAATCAAATGTGTAATATTCAAACCTGAAAATAAAACAGAAAAGAGAAAAGGAAATAGTAAAGAAAAAACTATAACCAGGCCGAAGCCCATTACCCTTCTCCCTATCTGCTGCTCACGAGCAACCTACTGACCCTGATGCTTGACCAGCTAGGACAACATCCAGTAAATCTCTCTGGCTGACAAGTGGGCCAGCTGAGGGACTGCGGGTTGAGTTTGGATTTTTATCAGGTTTTTTTTTGCAAAATATCCATCGTCGTCTTCCTCGTGCGTCACAAGCAACTCGCTGGAGGGATTCGCCGCCGCCCGATGCCGTCGTCGTCGTCAGCCGAGCATCGCGATTCCCACCACCATCAGAGGACGATAAGAAGGCCATGGCTACACCCCTGCTCGATCTCATCCTCTCTCACTCGCCACTCTCTTCCTCCTTGTCTTCTCTCTGGATCGAAACCCGAGCTCACCGGACATCTCTGTTCCCATCGTCTCCGGCTGTCCTAGGCCAAGCCAGGACCACCATTCGACTCCCCTTGATCGACTTGTTCATCTCCCCAGAGGAATCGACGCCGTTCGACCTAAATCGAGCTTGCCATCACAGACGTTCCACCGCCAGTCAACGCCGTTCCCAGTGATTCTGACCATCTTCTGTCTCGCCGACCACTCCACGGGATTCCTAGTAATGCTCTGAGCATGTTAGTTCTCTCCTTTTTCTCGTTCTCTTCCTGGCTTAAGTTTTAGCCGGACACCGCCGTCGACCACCGCAGTTGTTGGTCGCCGGAGTAGCTCCGATGACCAAAACGGAGCGGCGCCGCCACCAATCAACTCAGCGTGCTCGTCTGCGTCTAGCAACGCCCTTTCCGCATGCAAGCATCCTCCCAATCGATCACTTGAACTTTTATCTGGGGGTGAGAGTTCGTGTGACGTCACGATGACGTCCTGCTGGCGTCATCCTTGACCAAGTCCACCATGTTGACTGGTCTTTGCCCATGTGGCATGTGACGTGGCCTAGGGCCCAAGGGTCAGTGTCTGGGGCTAGGTTGGTTTGCGGTATAAAAAGTCTGTGCCTGTTTAGAAAATAATTGAAACAATATGAATTCAAATTTCAAATATTCCATCAATAAAATAAAATGATTAAATCGTGTAAATTTAATATCTTTTGTTTTATAAATCAGAAAAATACATATAATATATGAAAATGTTTATAAAAATAATATCTACAACTTAAAACTATTATTAAATATTATTATGATAATTATTTAAATAAATATTATTTAATAAATACTTTATAAAGTTTAATACTTTGATAATTAATATTTTAATAATGGTAAATGTTAAAAATCTAAATAAAATACCAAAAAACTTAGAAAAATAAGAATTAGAGCTTAAAACTATAATCAAGCATTATTATTGCTCTTAATTAAATATTTATTATTTATTAAGTATTTATATAATAATAAACCTTATTAAAATCATATCTTATTATTTATAAATCACAAAAATAAATGTAATATACCAAAGTGATCACAAAAATAATACCTACATGTTAAAAATGTGGTATTACACTTTTGAGTTAAATAAAAAGTTAAACACTTTCATAACTTGAATTTAAACCTATTTCTTTAGTTAATAATTCATAAAAGGACAAATAAATTTTGTTAATATTTCTTAAATTAACCAATTAAATGTAATAAATAGTATTAATCTTAAATACTAACATTATGAGGTAAAAATGATTTAACACCATTTAAATACAATTTTATTAAACTATCTTTCAACCATAAGTATAAATTATCTAATATAAGATCTCCAAGAATGATTGTAATAAGAAAAAACCCATTCTGTATATTGACCACAAGTTTATAAACAAATCAAAACACTATAAGTGAATCCATAAGTAGTAAATAATATTGTTTACTTATTCATAAACCTTAACCACACCCTTATGGGGAGATAAATCCCTTTATACCATTATAATGTAAATAAATCACTACTCCAATAGAAGTAATGCCATTCTTAAGTAACTCTAAGGAAACAATATAAAATGAACAGGATAGACGTATCATAAGTAATACACCCTAAGTCTATCTACAATCTTAAAATTACTTATAGTTACAAATCTTTAAGTATAATGCTAAAGACTTTATTATATACTTTATAGTTAACTTTGGTCTGTTGTAATTAAGTTATAAAGTATCTTAATACCAAACCAACCCAGTTAAAAACCAAGATAGATAAGTCTCAAATACTACCAATTTCATTATTCAGTAAAGGCAGTTCTTTCTGACTTAAATATTATAACTAGAAAGAACACTTCATAAGATTAACTTAAAAGCTTAAATGCTTCTGCTTAGTTGAGTAAGATTTTCTTCAAAAGTTGTTCATTTTGCCACTTCAATTAACATATGACAACTAATAGTAAACACCTTACTTTATACTTTACTAGTATAATAAGATTGTTAATACTTAAATTCTTTATGAGTGACATTACTTGTAAAGTAAAACTTAAAGATAAACAATTAAGATGTAAGCAACCTTGAGTAGCTTTCCATACTGTGTATTTTGTTGTTGTATAAATACCTGTTGTTTTCCACACACTCACAAGCCTTAATAAGAAGCACATGTGTGAAACTTAATCTAAAAAAGGCAACACATTCCAAGGGAACCCTTTCTAGTATCCAAACCCTAGAACAACATTATTCTCGGGATTCGCGTTTATCAACTTGCATTACATTACTTATGCATAAAAGCATCTTGCTTCTTTAAACATTAGTTCTTACCGGACCAATGATGCAGATTTCCGCTATTGGATCTTATATTGTCTTGAAGACCGTGAGTGCATAATCTTGCAATCACAAAAGGCAAGTTCACACTTGCTCATGTCCTTTGATTATTTTCTGTAAAGTATTTTACAAATACAGTGTTGTCATCACCTGCATTTGAAAAAGGACAGAAAACACTATTTTCATAATAAAGTGATTATAGGTTATTTACCATGAGGTAATAAACTACTATAAGAGTTTCAGTGGTAAAGGAACATATTACCTAAGACTTAACAACCAATGTCGCCAGTGATTCTTGCGACGTATATTACGCGTTGACCATGAGATTTGGAATGGGACGAAGAAGTCAGTTGTATCTTTTCCCTCTCGCATGGAGCTGGATGTGCGGGTCGTGGCTGTTATCACTCGTAGCATGCATATTATTTATGGTAATTCATAGAGGATATGCAGCATATGGGTGGGAGCCCTCAACATACCACGATAGTTCCGGCATCTGAACGGTCTGTACTGCCATTGCCATAATTCAATAGGTGGGCTGGCGTACACCAAAGAGACATGCGGGGTCGCGGAGAAGGCAGTGATTGGCTTGGATCTTAGTCTGGGCCTCACACTAAGGAAGTGTGAACGAACCTGTAATTCATATGTGCAACAAAGCTAAGATCTCTCATGGGTAAAGTGACGCACCTCTGCAGAGTGTAAGAACTATAACTTGTTACTCCCTGTTCCGGGAAGGAGCTGCGAACACGGAGGGAAAGGAACTCCATGAAAGTTCTGGTAAACCCGTGAAGGCTGACGGACATAGTTTTTCAGAATAAAAGCAACCTTTGAAGAAATGTTTACGAAAACTTGCATTTCCTACGATCTATGGTCTGTGGCTGTAGTTATAGTGCATCAAACACTCCTTTTCTAGTGAGCTTGCTGAGTACGCTCGTACTCAAAGTATCTTCTTAACCCTTGCTAGGTTCTAAAGCCAGTACAGACGACATCTACATCAAATTATGCTCTAGGATTCTAATTAGAAGCTAAAGCTCTTCTATGAAGTCAAGAAAGTCAACATATACATTAACTCAAGTGAAGACGAAATTGCTAATTAGATAAGAATAGAATTTCTAACCATAGAACCTACTTCTATAGATATTGTAATAGCAGCAATGCAAGCCTAGTAGTTCAGCTATTAGTTTTATAAGTATGGTAGCTATGAGTTATTTATTCCTGATTCTTCTTTGTAAGAAGTTTCTTTCTCTCTCTTTAACCTAGAGTGTTCTCTAGACCTTGTGTAAAGAGTTGAGTTGTAACCTATAGTCATGTCTTGGACCTGCTATGTTTTTGTTGTACTACTCTGAGGGATGTAATACTAGTGAACGGTGTTTCATTGGTGTTATGTCAACGACTATAGTGTACTACACCATGCAGTGGTATGCTGGGTCACCGCACCTCTTGCAGCGACCAGCTACCCTACTACATCAGCGGCCAAGCATGTTCCCTCGCCCTCTTTTGGTTCTAATGCTAAGAAACCAGCTGCTCCTGCTGCTAGCTCGGGTTCGAATATGTCAACTGCATGTACTCGTGATGTGGAGTGTCACACTTGAAGAGGTAGAGGTCACTACAAGAGAGATTGTCCAAACCGCAAGGTGATGTTTGTCAATGATCAAGGAGAGTATGAGAGTGGAGATGATGTTGATCCTGATGATCATGGTGCTGATTCTAAAGAGGAAGGTATGGATGCCTTTCCTGAGCATGCGCCTACTATAGTGGTATGTCCATGCATCCTTAGTGTGCAGCCCATTGTTGACTCTCAGCGCTGCAATTTGTTCCAAACAAAAGTTCTCGTTGGCCCTAACAAAGCTTGCAAAGTAATTACTGATGGAGGTAGCTGCAGGAATCTTGCAAGCAAGGAGTTATGTGCCAAGCTGAATTTATATTATTTGCCTCATCCCAAGCTATACTACATATAGTGGTTAAGTGACAGTGGTGAGATGAAGGTAAACCATATGGTGAGAGTGAATTTTGAAATAGGGCCATACAAAGATTCTATTGATTTTGATGTGGTTCCTATGACTATATGTCATTTGTTATTGGGTCGGCCTTGGTTATATGATCGCCATGTGCAACACAATGGCCGTGCCAATACTTATCACTTGGAGTTTAAGGGAAAGAAGATTAACCTGCAACCAATGACACCACACCAGATTGTCAATGAGTCTAGACAGATAATAGAGGTGAATTTGAAAGATGCATCTGTTGGAGGCCGTGAGAGTGTTGCAGCTGTACATGATGTAATAGAGCCTACAAAGTGTGATATAAAGAAAAGAGAGAGTGCATAACCTATTAATGCTAGCCACCAAGGAAGATATGAGAGAGTTTCGAGAGGATCCTAGTGCCATGCCGCTTGTACTCATGTATAAGAGCAAGGTTTTAGTTTCTAACGACATGACCCCTATTTCTCTTGGTGTCTCTAATGTTTTGCAGGACTTTGGTGATGTGTTACCAGAGGATGTGTCCGTTGAACTACCTCCCATGCGCGGCATAGAGCATCCGATTGATATTCTTCCACGCGCCACATTACCTAACCGTGCTCCCTACAGGACCAACCCCGAAGAAATTAAGGAGATACAGAAACAAGTACAAGCACTACTCGACAAAGGGTACATTCGTGTTCTCTTAGCCCTTGTGCTGTTCCTGTTATTTTAGTTCCTAAGAAATATGGTACATGGCGCATGTGTGTAGATTGTAGAGTTATTAATAACATCACTATTCAATGTCATCATCCTATTCCACACTTAAAAGATATGCTTGATGAATTGAGTGGTGTTGCTATTTTCTCTAAGATTGATTTGCATAGTGATTATCATCAAATTAGGATGAAAGAAGGGAATGAGTGGAAAACTGCTTTCAAAACTAAATTTGGCTTATATGAATGGCTAGTCATGCCTTTTGGGCTTACTAATGCACCTAGTACATTCATGAGATTAATGAATCATGTTTTGAGAGAATTCATTGGTCGTTTTGTGGTTGTTTATTTTGATGATATTCTTATCTATAGCCACAACGAAACTGAACATTGTAATCATATCCGACAAGTTTTGAAAGTGTTGCGTGATAATAAATTGTATGCTAATCTTGAGAAGTGCACATTTGCAAAAGATAAGGTCATATTTTTGGGGTATGTTTTATCTAAGCATGGGGTAGAAGTAGATCAATCTAAAATTGAATCAATTCAGACTTGGCCTATTCCCGTGAATGTTAGTCAAGTGCGTAGTTTCCATGGATTAGCTGGATTCTATAGACGCTTTGTGAAGGATGTTAGCACTATTGCTGCACCATTGAATGATTTGACTAAGAAAGGTGTGCCATTTATGTGGGGCGCAGCCCAAGACATTGCATTTGATACATTGAAACGTTTGCTTACTTCTGCACCATTACTTGCATTGCCTGATTTTTCAAAGCAATTTGAAGTTGAATGTGATGCTAGTGGTATAGTTATTGGTGGCGTTTTGATGCAAGAGGGTCGCCCTATAGCATATTTTTCTGAGAAACTTACTGGTGCTAGATTGAACTATCCTATATATGATAAAGAATTGTATGCACTTGTTAGAGTACTAGAAGTTTGGCAACATTATTTGTGGCCAAAAGAGTTTATCATACATTCTGATCATGAAGCTTTAAATTATATAAAAGCTCAATCAAACTTGCATAGGAGATTAGCTAAATAGGTTGAGTTTATTGAATCTTTTCCATACATCATTAAATATAAGAAGGGAAAAGAGAATGTAGTTGCTGATGCTTTGTCTAGGAAAAACATGCTATTAACCAATCTTGATGTTAAAATTCCTTGATTTGAGAGTATTTGTGCACTTTATGCAACTGACAATGATTTTGCTGAACCATATCGTTTGTGTGCTCTTAGAAACGCATGGGATAAGTATCATATACATGATGGATATTTGTTTCGAGCTAACAAATTATGTATTCTAGAATCGTCGTTGCGTTTGTTCTTAGTGCAGGAATCACATGCTGGTGGTTTGATGGGTCACTTTGGGCGTGAGAAGGCATTACTCATGCTTGCTGATCATTTTTATTGGCCCAAGATGAGGCGTGATGTGTCCAGATTTGTGAGCCGATGCATTACATGCCACAAGTCGAAATCCAAATTGAAGCCTCATGGTTTGTATACCCCTCTCTCTGCACCAAATGCACCACGGGAAGACATTAGTATGGATTTTGTGCTAGGTCTACCTAAAACCCAGAGAGGGCATAATTCTATATTTGTGGTAGTAGATAGATTCTCTAAGATGGCTCATTTTATTGCCTGCCACAAAAGTGACAATGCGTCGCATGTTGTTAACCTGTTTTTTAGGGACATTGTGAGATTACATGGAGTACCAAGAACAATTGTTTCTGATCAGGATGTGAAGTTTATGAGCTACTTTTGGAAGACTTTATGGGGGAAGCTGGGAACGAAGCTACTATTCAGTACTACTTGTCATCCCCAAACAGATGGTCAGACAGAGGTGGTGAATAGAACATTGTCACAACTATTAAGGACTATGGTTAAGAAGAATCTGAGGGAGTGGGAAGAGTGTTTGCCATATGTTGAGTTTGCTTACAATAGGGCAGTGCATTCAACCACTCAGCTTTGTCCTTTTGAAGTGGTGTATGGTTTCAAGCCATTGACGCCACTGGATTTTTTGCCTCTACCATTACTTTCTGTGCCGCGACATAGAAACGATGCCAAATCCTGCCACAGCAGGCTGCCGCGACACAGAAGTGGCTGAAATCCTGCCATGGCAGAGAGTCCTGCCGCGGCACGTTTTAGGCCCAATATGCTGCCACGGCAGGAAACATGCCTGTGCGCCTAGAAATCTGTCCCACCTGGGTCGGCATGTATCTTAGTTGTAGCCGTTTGCATCTTGGACTCTTAACCTAGCCGCCCCTCTCTCTTAAATAGATGGGGGTACCGTTTCTTTCCAGTTAGACCACGTTAAAATATTTTAGAGTTGATTCTTTTTAGAACCTCTGAAATTACTTGTGATCGAGTTATACAATTGAGTGTGATATGTTATTCCACTGGGAATCAGTAGACTGCAAACTACCGTTCATGGTCGACGGCTGCGTGCGCAAGAGCGTGGTGTTGTGAATATCCCACAGGGTTCAAGGTCTGCTGCATTGGCATCAGGGTTCGAGCGGGAGAGTTCATAGCTACATGCTAGTTATCTTACACCCACCATCATCATCGACAAGTGCTTGCTGAGAAGATCGGGCCACCCCATATCACTCATTGTAGAAAATACTGTTTCAACACAAGCCGTTGCCATGGGTAAGAGCAATGTGTCATTGATTCTTGGATAAAAATATAAAGTCTCATCAAATCAACGCTTGGTATGTCATTGATCCTTTGCCAATCTAACAAGTGACATTGCATTAACAATATCTTGATCTCTCTTTCGCAAAGATTGATTCAATATCAATAACATTTGTAAACAGTCAAGCTTCATGCACCAACAAA
Source organism: Avena insularis (assembly GCA_023614405.1). Taxonomy (NCBI): domain Eukaryota; kingdom Viridiplantae; phylum Streptophyta; class Magnoliopsida; order Poales; family Poaceae; genus Avena; species Avena insularis. Next base: position 164,623,561 of record CM042685.1, on the reverse strand, counting down.
CACAACCAGAAGTCCGAACTGATGAAAAGGGCTAGTGCAATCCACTTATACACTTAAACACCCTCTCTTACGTGTGACGGGGAGAAGTCAGCACGTGTAATCGGAAGAGAGCGACGACGCGCGAAACTCACGTATGACTCAAAAGGCCTATATGTGGACACACGAGGGGAAACAACAATTTTAGGATAAACTGCGAAAGCCAGAACTCGAACTTGAGACCTTAGGCTCTGATACCATGTCAACCTTCATGCACTAGCCAACGCAACCAAAAGATTGATTCAATATCAATGACATTTGTAAACAACCGGATGTCATTTGTAAACAAAAATCATCAATTAGAGATCAGAAGTACCGATTAATTCAATATTAATACGTACTAACATTTTGACATTAACACAAATAATTGAGCAATTGGTAATTTGGTTCTTCGTTTAAATAGGCTACCTTCCTTCCACTCCTGCTGAATTGATGGCTGGCTTGTTGCTGCCTTCCTGTCTGCTAGCGTGATGGCTGGCCGCCTGGTCGAGCGGCGAGCGGCCAAGCTCCATAGAAGGCGAGAAACCGAGGGAGCGAAGCGGGACTGCGTTGCTCGAGGAGGGGGAGACGGTCCGACCATGGTGGAGGGGATCTGGGCATTCGGAGCTAGGTCTTTTCCTCTCCGTTGTCTAGGCTCTAGGGTGTCGAGGAGACGTGGACTAATGCTACGCCTAGCTTTTTTTAGAATTGTAGTCGCTCCTCATTAATCAATCGCCATGTCCAGCTGTTCTTTGTCCACGTTTGGTCAACAGAAAAATGCCTAACTACCTAACTAGACCAAGAATATTAGGGGTATCCAAAAATTTCTATAGAAATATGGGTGGGCCACGGCCCACCCGGCCCTACCCCTACGCCCATGGAATTGATGAGCACGTAGACCTGGCGACCGTGGTGAGCCACTCATCGTGGCTCAGCCTGTCTTTTTTTTAAACGAGGCAAAAGGCTTGCCATTTCCATTAATAGAGAAGGAGTTCAAGAGGGTATCTTACAAACATGCTCAAAGCCAAGGGCTAGAGCAAGCGCCATAATACAAAACACAACCTACTCTCGCGGCAAAATATTATAAATTGATTTAGCACGCGCAAGGCTCCACAAATTTGCTTCTTCTTTAATCTTGGAGATCATCATGTTGATGGTAGAGTATTCGTTCAAGAAAACGCGTCCATTCCACTCCTTCCAAACCTCCCAAGACACCAACATGGCTAACGGCGTCAATGCTCTTCTTGCCTCGCCCTTCTTATGGATGGCCAAACTCCAACACTCCTTGGCACTTGCGATGTCATGTCAGTCACTAGGCTCAAGGTATAGAAGCCCGAGCCAATCCTTTAAACTCCTCCAAATTCTAATGGTGAAGCGACACTTGAATAGGTGTGCCGCCGATTCTTGGACTTGGTTGCATAGCTTGCATAGCCCTCCATTTGGCCACCATCTTTTCTCTAATCTATCAATCGTCCAAACTCTATTTTGTAAGATTAACCATGCAAACATCTTGCACTTTTGCGGTATCCATGGCTTCCAAACCAAGAAAGACATCAACGAATATGTGTGTACATGGAATTGCAGCATGTAGGCCGATTTAGCCGAGTAGTCTTCATTATTAGTGAGCTTCCAAGAAATAGTGTCCGAAGAATTTGGCTCAAGATGAACACCTTGAAGCATCTCCCAAAGTTTTGAGAATTGGACAATGTGTTGGGTTGAGAGACTGTCTTGCAAGTTAATTTGGGCCACCCAAAAATCATCAATCAAGGCCTTTGCCACCGTGTTCTTTTTCTTCTTTGAAATGTCAAAAAATAAGGGGGGCAACATCTTTTGGTCTCTAGCCATTCATCCAAGATGATTCCCAAAAGAGGGCCTTTTTGCCATTCTCAATAGTGACCTTGGTAGCCGCCGAAAAGAGATCTTTGTCTTGTGGAGTACAAGGGTTCTCAAGACCGAGCCAATGTTTGTTTTCCTCCTTCCATTTGTACCAAAGCCATCTCATCCGAAGTGCGGAAGCAATTTTTTTGAGGTTGATAATCCCAAGCCCTCCAAATTCTTTTGGCTTACAAACCTTATTACAAGCCACCTTATATTTTCCTACGGAAATCTTGTCACATGCCGCCCAAAGGAAAGCCCGTCGTTGACGCAGATGCTAATGACGTCTTCCTTGTTGCAGACTATCGTTGATCTGACCGCGCACCAAGCAGCCGAACCAAGGGTAGGCACTGCAGGCCTGATGTCTCCTTGTTATAGACCACCGCCGACCCAACCGCGCGCCAAGCATGCCGTGCGTCGCAAGAACAGAGCCGTAGAACTGCTTGAATTAGACCGTGTCCATGCCGCCCATCCTAACACGGGCGGCGTGTGTGCCGGCGTGAGTCTCGTCGCGTGCGTATTTTCGTCCGATCGGAGCGTCAACATGGAGGACGCGGTGGAGTGGAACTCTGCCAAGTGGTACTGCAGTACAGGAGAAAACGCAAAGAAATATTTCCGAAATTTTGTGGTCCCAAGACACGTGTCACACGTAGACGTGGGGGAGGCCGGGAGGGGAGCACACGTGAGCTCCATGACATTTCTCTTGTTTAGTTGATTCAAGAGATGGCAGAAAATACTTATTCTCGGCATTCAGAAACTATTCATATTCACGAACATATCAGAGTAATTAGGCGGAAAGAACCTACTTACAACAATTGCTTTATGCGACGTGTATATGTATAGTAGCATCTAGTATTCTAGTGGTAAACATTTTGACTGTGCAACAGTTCTATGGCCGCAGCTACAACCCCTTTCCCTTCTGAAAAGATGTCAATTGCTGGTTCCTCGATCTTTCTCTGGAGGAGTTTGTCCAATTCACCTCTTAATCTCTGTCAAGTAAAAAAATCTCAGTTACAGGATAAAACGTGGGTTTAATGCAACAGTATTATTTGCACAACTATTTGGTATATCTTGATCATCAATAGCCTTACTACCATAGCATAAAAAAGGTACTGTATGTTGAATATCTTAGCTAAAAAAATAACCTAGTACTGTATTTTATTCACTGAAATGATTGATAGGCAAAGCAGTTAAGCCAGATATTGGTCAATCCAACTTATATGATTACCAACAGCTCAGCTTACTGCTGTGCGAACTCAGGCTCTAATGAAAACAGAAGCTAGATCAGGCAGCAAGCACCGACATTTCAAAATTTAAGCAACCAAAGCACCTGCACCCTTAAGTCTCAAGTCACCTTTTTGTTGCCAATTTACTTAACACTACTTTTATTTTTAACCAAAATCAAAGAAGCTATACGAAGTTGGTCATACCTGAATCAACTCTATGATACGCTTTGATGCAGAGAAATGGAGATACCCCCCAAGCATCTCGATGCCTTCTCCCGTGTTACTTGGACTTAGGGAACCACCAAATAGTAGAAGAGCATAATCTGATATATTTGTGGAGTCTCTCACATAAATGCTAGCAGTTTTCACCTTCTCGCTGTAAACCAGATAAGGCAATGGGAATTGGTGCACTCCAGCATTGACTGATGATGGATGAATGTCCACCTTTCCAACATCTTTGGTGTAGAATGCTGTCCTCTTGCCCCGTCTTTTACACTGTATGACATTTGGGTAAAGCCCAGCACATAAAACAGCAGAAACCATCTCCAGATCCTTACCATAATGGTTATATGCCTGAAATTTTAGCATGGAAGGGATCGAGGAACCTCATACTAGACCGACGAAAAAAAAAAACCCCGCGTCGTCCTCTCCCCAGGGGCGACACGGGCGGCGCCCCAAACCCGCTTGCACCTAGTCCTCCGCCACCACCCCCTCCCCCTCGCCGCTGCCGGTGGTCTCCGTCGGGCAAAGCCCGGGCGGAGCAGGCGGCGGCGGGGCCTCTCGTTTCTCCGGCGGAAGGGCGGCCTTTGGGCGCGATGGGGATCTGCGTCAGGTCGGCCTGGGCGTGGGCGTCATGGTGGCGGCTGCCATGTGCGCGGGCCGGCGCTGGTCGGTGTGGTCTCGCTGCTCCTCTGGCATCGGTAGTTGCGGCGGCTGCCATGGCGGCGGGCGAGCTCTGCCGTGAGGGGCTGGTTTGGGCCCAAGCGGGCCAGATCTGGGCTTGTAGGGCCCGCGCAGATCGCTTGCTGGTGCGGTCTCTGCCTGCCAGGGCTGCTCCGACCAGCGGCAGGGTGCGGCTTGACCGGTGGTGGCCGGAGCAGCTGCTCCGGTGGTGGCAGTGTCCATGTTTTTGCCTATTCTTGACCATCTCGGTCTTAGATCCGGTGAATTTGGGTGCTGCTGTGGGTGTTGGAGCTGGCAGTGGGGTGAGCAGCGGTGGCAAGTGTGCCGAGGCACGGCGGCGGCTGTCTGTTGGTGGGGATGGATGGTGATGTTCTGGCCATTTTGGGCATGAGGTAGGGGATGCAAGCCAGGTGAAAATCTCCTCGGGTCGACGACCGGAGCTGCTGCTGGCAACACCCATGGGTGTTGTTTACCTTCCTGAAGGTGGCAGCGGGGCGGTGCTCTTCCTTCTCTGTCCATGGCAGCTCCAGGGGAAACCCCAGATCCTCGGGGATCGGACGACGGCGGCGCTGATTCGCTGCTCCCTGTTGAGGGCCTCGTCTTTTGGAGCTGCCTTGGCCAGATGGCTATGTGGGTTGTTTTTGCCAGTGGTGAGGTCTCGGTGAGCGCTGTTCGATGGTGTTTGAAGCTCTTTTTGCCTCGCGCAGTGCTTAGGGTTGCTCATTTGGTGAAGTTTCTCAAATCCAAGAGGAGGCGGAGTGGTCTTCTCGGCAGATCTATGCCCTTCGGTGGCATCAGCGGCTTTCGGAGTCGCGATGTGACCTCGGCTGCGGGATGCCCTTTGACGGCGGCTGTGTGTCTCCTAGCTTCATTTCAAGGCCAAGAGGAGGAGCGGTAGTCTTCTCGGTGGAACTCTGCCCTTTTCGTCGGCGGCTTCGACGGCATGACGGCTCGGCAGAGGATGCCCTTCGATGGAGGCCGCAAGTCACATTTTCCTTCTCGGTGGAACTTTGCCCTTCGGTGGCGTCGGCGGCTATCGGAGTCGCGACGTGACCTCGGCAGGGGGATCCCTTCGAAGGTGGCTACAAGTCACGCATGTCTTCTCGGTGGAACTCTGCCTTTCGGTGGTGTCGGCGGCTCTAGGAGTCGCCATGCAACACTGAAGCTCGTCAATTAAAAAGTAGATACGATGGTATACTAAATGACAAAAACATAGACAACTATATAGGTCCAGAATTCACATTTTAGTTTTTTTAAGTTGTTGCACCAATTGATACACAGTATAATGCTCAAACAATTGAAAAATGAGAACTGTGTTGCAGTTACAGAACTATTTGATGTGTTATGTATTAAGTGTTAAGACACGTGGCAAAACAATCAGAACAGCTGCATATGAGTATATGACACTAAATTTGTTCTGGAATGCAAGAGAGACCAAGAGCTGAAAACCTGTACTCCTCTTTTCTTGCTAACAAACCCAATATCAGATAATTGATCAACAAATTGATTGCGCATATCATTCATCATCTTTAGGGTCACTGGAGACAGGAAATTTTCCCAACAGAAAGAGCGGTCCCTTCCACTGCGTATTGCTTGCTTCCATGCTTCAAACGCCTTAAGAAGGGCAATGTGATCACTGGTCAAAGAGGTCACAAGATTTTTTTTGTTGAGAAAAACGCAAAGGACCTTTGCGTTTTATTGCATTGAATAGATAGAGCGTTTACATCCTCCTAGAAGGCGGTTACAGGGGTTACACAAATGACAACTAGTGGACGTCCCAAGTGGTTGGGAGCACGACGCGGAGGCCTTTGGCACCTGCACGCACCCATAACCGTGCCTCCTCTTTGATTGATTCAATGAGAGCTTGCGCGCAGGGTTGGGCTCCATAAAAAATGACCTTGTTTCTGTGTTTCCAGGTCATCCAAGGAATGAGGAGCGAGATGGAGGCGAGCCCTTTGCGCATTGGCTTGGGAGTGCTGGACTTGGCCTGCTGCCACCAATCTGCGATCGAGGCCTCATGCTCGGGGGGGGGGGGGGGGGGAGGGGGGGAGGCAGTCATCCAGAGCCAGGCCAGGGTCTTGTGCCAAGCCTGGCGGGCGACCGGGCACTCTAGCAGGAGGTGCCTGATGGTTTCCATGGCTTGGTCGTAGAGGGGGCATCTGGGGTGGTGCTGGAGCCCATGTCGGGCTAGGCGCTCCGCCGTCCAGCAGCGGTCGAGATGGACCAGCCAGATGAAGAATTTGACTTTGGGGGGTGCCCAGCTTTTCCAAGTCAGCTTCCAGGAGAAACAAGGAATTGCTCCTTGGAAGGCTGCGAGGTAACAGGAGCTCGCCATGTAGTTTCCATCTGCCGTCCAACGCCAGATAGCACGGTCCTCCTCGCTGTTTAGGACCGTGTGCTGGAGGATCCTCCAAAGCTGGATGTATTGGCCAATCTCGCGAAGCCCAATCATGCCATGGATATCTCTCGCCCAGCTGTTGGCCAGCAGACCTTGGGCCACCGTTCTAGTCTTGCGCCGCCGTTTGGGGATACATCTGTAGAGGTCCGGCGCAATGCTGCTGGCCGCCTCGCCATTGATCCATCGATCCTCCCAAAAGAGCACCTTGTGACCATTACCACAGCCCAAGTGGTGGAGGCCTGGAACATTGCTCGTTCCTGGGAGGAGAATTGGAGATCCAGGCCGCTCCAGGCCCGGTTATCGTTCGTGCGGGAAAGCCAAAGCCAGCGAATCCTGAGTGCGAGGCCTTGTCGCTCGAGGTCGGGGATTCCCAGGCCGCCAAGGGGGGTGGGATGGCAGACGCGACTCCAGTTAACGTGGTAGTGACCGACGTTCGTCTCCTTGCGTTTGGCCCAGAGGAAACCGCGCTGGATGTTGACGATCTGCTTGATCGTTTTCTTCGGCGGCGCGTAGGCGATGAGCTGGTGGACTGGGATGGCGCTAAGCACCGACTTGACGAGGGCGAGGCGCCCAGCGCGCTGGAGAAGGCCGGCCTTCCAAGTAGGAAGGCGGCCGACAATGCTATCCACCAACGGCTGCAGCTGGGCGGCGGTGGGGCGACGAATCGATAGCGGGATTCCCAGGTAGGTGAACGGCATGTCCACAATTGGGCATCCAAGATGCTCGATGGTAGACGCAACCAGCTCGCACTCGTAGCATAGCAAGGTGGCGGATCTCTTGGCGAAGTTGACGACAAGGCCAGAAGCTTCGCCAAAGAGCTGCAAAATGCCCCTGATCGCCTCGATGTCAGACGGGGAGGGGTGGCAGAACAGCACGATGTCATCCGCGTATAACGAGATTATCTGCATGTCTCGCTGAGGGTGCAGACGCTCGATAATGCCCAGCTCGCAGGCCCGTCTGACCAGCCTCCCGAGGATGTCCACCGCAAGGACGAAAAGCTGTGGGGAGAGCGGGTCGCCTTATCGAAGCCCCCGCTGGTGCCAAATCGGCGGGCCTGGCTCGCCGTTGATTAGGACTCGGGTGCTCGCCGATGATAGTAGAACCGAGAGCCACTCGAGGAATCTGTCGCCGAATCCATATTGACGAAGCACCTCGAACAGGAAGGGCTAAGAGATCGAGTCGAAGGCTCGCATGAGGTCAAGTTTGAACAGGACTCGGGGCGCGCCAAGCCGATGGAGGAGTCTTGTCGAGTTCTTGACAAGCATGAAGTTGTCGTGCAGCGTGCACCCGGATATGAGAGAGGGCCATTTTGATTCTTGACAAGCATTTTGATTCTTGCTGACCAGGTTGTCGAGCTTCAGCGCAAGGCAGAGAGAGAGGGCCTTGGGGAAGATCTTCGCCACCAGGTGGATGAGGCTGATAGGGCGATAGTCGTTCAGCTGACTCGCATCCACCCGCTTAGGGAGGAGGGTGAGCAGGGCCTGGTTCAGGCATGAGAATCCCCTTCCACATAGCTCATATAGCTGCTGGAACACATCACGGAAGTCATGTTTGATGACTGTCCAGCAAGCGCGCACAAACTCAGCGGTGAAACCGTCGGGGCCAGGAGATTTGTGCGTGGGAAGGTGCTTGACGACGTCCCAGATTTCCTCCAGGCTGAAGGGCTGGTCAAGATCCTGCAGGTCACTGGGCATAATAAGGGGCGCGAGATCAATGGTGTGCTCGCGTCCCATGGCAGTCCCCAGCCGCTCCTCAAAGTGCTCAAACGCGGCCTTGGCCATCGCCTCTTGGGACAAGCAAGTTTGGCCGTCGTGGAGGATGTCGTAGATGCGGTTCTTTTGCCGATGGTAGGTGCTCTGCCGTGGAAGAAGGCGGTATTGGCGTCGCCGTCCTTCAGGTTAGCGATGCGGGAGCGCTGGCGGGCAATGGTGCGGTCGAGGGAGGCCAAGCCCAGGTAGCTAACCTTGATCAGCCTGCAGAGTTGCGCCTCGCTCGGCTCTAGCTGCCGGTCCTCTTGCGCCGTGTCTAGGCACAAGATGATCTCTCGCGCGATGGCCATCTTGTCACGGACGTTTCCCACCGATCGAGCGCTCCAGCTATTGAGAGCGCGTGCAGTGGCCTGCAGGTGCAATCTAAGGCGATGGAACGGGTCGACATCGTATACTGTAACACCCTCGGTCACTCCGGACCGACGGCTTTCACTTCTGCCAGCTCAATAGGATCTCTAGACTAACCCCACAGACCAACACTAGTCTTTTCTGCGCACTTTGTCCTCACTCGTGCGCACCCGGTAACCCACTTCCCGATCGGTCACCCATCCTAAAATTGCTCTAGGCCAAGCACGCTTAACCTTAGAGTTTTTTTCGAATGAGCTTTCGGAAAAGAAGTTGCAACTTGTTGGTATGGGTTTCCTATCAATCCTATTGAGCCATGCGCCAGGGTCTCACATACACCCACCCTTAGAAGATCGACGTCCTCGTCGATCAACCACAAGCCAGGAACGTCCCCTCTTGGCACACGTCTGTGCGTCCAGTGCCGGCACATGTGCCATGCCGTGTCCACTCCGGGCCACACGCTCCATGCGCCACATGTCCGCCACTGACCCGCACACACACGTTTAACCACGAGGGTCGTCTCTGATACCAATTTGTAACACCCCCGGTCACTCCGGACCGATGGATGTCACTTCTGGCAGCTCAATAGGATCTCTAGACTAACCCCACAAACCAACACTAGTATTTTCTGTGCACTTTGTCCTCACTCGTGCGCACCCGGTTACACACTTCCCGGTCGGTCACCCATCCTAGAATTGATCTAGGCCAAGCACGCTTAACCTTAGAGTTCTTTTCGAATGAGCTTCCGGAAAAGAAGTTGCAACTTGTAGGTATGGGTTTCCTATCAATCCTATAGAGCCATGCGCCAGGGTCTCACATATACAGAGTTCCAGGCCAGGGCAACAGTCTCGTGAAATCCATCCAGAAGCAGCCAAAACTCCTCAAATTGGAAACGCTGTTTCGTAGGAGGCATGGGGTTGCAGTCCAGGAGGAGCGGGCTGTGGTCGGAGACGACAGAAGGAGGCATCGGAGATGACATTCTCCATGAGCATCTTCCCAGTCCGAGGTGCAAAGCACTCTGTCTAGGTGCACCAGCGTCGGCGGGGATTGCTCGTTAGACCAAGTGTATCGGCGACCGTTAAGGTAAATCTCTTTGAGAGTGAAGTCATTGAGAAGCCGGCGGAATTTACCCATCATGCGCCTGTTGAGATTACTGTTGTTCTTATCCTCCGCCTTGTATATGAGGTTAAAGTTGCCACAGAGCATTCAGGGACCCTGGCAGTCCGCACGGATCTCTCTAAGCTCCTGCAGGAATGCAATCTTAGCATCATCACCCTGCGGCCCATACACAACAGAGATCCACCATGGCGCCATAGTGCCCACAGACACTTTGGCGGTGATGGCGTTCGGGGTAAACAGGGGGTCTGAGATGGACACGTCCCTGCTCCTCCAGGCAAGGAGGATGCCTCCACGGGTGCCAGCTGCAGGGAGGTACGTGTAGTCATCGAACTTGGGGCCAAGCGTCTCTAAGAGGATCAACGAGCAAAGAAATTCGACTTTGGTTTCCTGGAAGCATACAATAGATACATAGTTGGTGTCGACCAGCGAGCGAATAGCCAGGCGTCGAGCGCGAGAGTTAAGGCCCCGCACGTTCCAAACTAGGATGCGTAAACCGTGATCCATGGAGACGGGATCGACAGTAGGAAGGAGGGACCCGGAGTCACTCCTCGTGGGAGGCGTCGACGGGCGAAGCCTGGGCTTGGGTAGCTAAGTTCGAAGGGAGCTCGCGATCGACCAGCGCCGCAATGGCGGCCACCACGGTGTGCGAGATTGGTGCGGCAAAAATGTCTCCATAGATCTTCATCTCGACGTTGGTGATCCGCTGGTTGGTGCCGATGATCCCCAACATGCGCAGGATCATGATCTGCGCCCTGCGTTCAGCAGTGGGACGCGCCACCGTGGCGGAGTGGCCACGTCGAGGTGAGAAGTTGAGCGGCGCAAGAGGCGAGGCTTCTTGCTCGGAGTGGGCAGCATGGCGTTGAGCCCCTTGGTGGCTGCTTTGAGAAAATCGCCGAGCGTCCAGGTTGGCGTCGAGGCTTGGGCGCGGGTTTGATGAGAGGTGCGCGACTGGGGTGATGGGTAGACCAGCGGCAGGGAGGCGAAACGCGCTGGGTCAAATCGAGGCCGAGGCGCGGGAGCGGCAGGCACCGATTGGGCCTGCTCCGCCAAGGGGGTCTGGGTCCCAGGAGGTTCCGGTCCACCAAAGGTCCCGCATCGGTGGTGGGGATGCAGGGGTTGGCCTCCACATTGTCAGCGTCGAAGCTGTTGCCCTGGGCCTATCGCTCGATCGCGCAAAACTCCAAGGGAGGAGCCGTGGGGCGGCCGGTCTCTCCACTGCCATCAACGATGGAAACATCATGGGATTGACGCCCGCTCATGCAAGAGTCCAAAGGAGACACAAGAGAGGGACTGGTGACAGCTTCACGCTGTCCTTATCGCGTGGTGCCATTGGAGGCTGGACCCACGTCGCAGGAGTCTGGGACCTCGCTGGCACATCTCAAATCTTCCTCGGTCCCAGCTTTACTTGCGCAAGGTGCCGAGTGCGGGCTGCCTGGTGGGGAGGTCTCTAATTGCTGCTCACCATCTGGCAGGCTCGCACCTTCCAGGGTCGTTGGATCTTGGGCAGACAATCCGACGGGCGTGGAATGGTCAGCGGTGGCAGGGGCAGGGGTAGGTTGTCGGTCCCGAATCCGCCAAAAGCTTCCTCCGCTTTGGGGTTGTTATCGCGATTCACGGGGCCTAGCTAGGGAGCGCCAGGGCTCCATCGTACGACCCTGTGAGGCGGCGGCACAGTGCGGCGCGCCCGATGGCGGAGCTTGGCAGCGAAGGTCCGTCCACACGGCGTCGATAGCCAGTTCGTTGATGCGGCTAAGATGACGCTGCCTATCCATGGGACAGGATAGGGCGTCCAGGGCCATGCCGTCTGCGCGGCTAGCGGGGGGCGAGAGGGCACTGTTGGGGCGGCGGCTCTTGCGCCCACGATGATGCCCACGGGAACGGCCAGACCGGCGGTGGGCGCCGTTGCCATCCTCGTCATGACCGTCGCTGGGGCCTGGCGCGTCCGGCGCCGGCGCGTCCACCGCTCTGTCCTACGTGACGACGATGGTGATGGGGAAGGAGAGCGTCTGGATCGACGGTAGCTACAACATGGAACTGGCCGAGACGACCTCGACGATGTCCAGCACGACCTAGCGGAGGATGCTGGAGGGGTTGGACGTGCGAGCTGTGAGGCGGAAGGTGGCCATGTCTGCCCGGGAGCGCGTCGCAGGGTGGAGGCGCTCGACCCATGCTGTACCGCGGAGGAGGAACTCCACTGTCGATAGCTGCCAGGCGTGCGCTGGGAGCCCGCGGAGCTCAAGCTCGACGCGGCGTTCCAGGCTACCAACATCCGCATGTGCCAGCTTGCACCAGGGACGGAGGGAGAGGGAGAAATCACCATCTCCGATGAGCGTATGGTCGCCGGAGATCCTGTCCTTGTGGTGGCGTGCGGAGAAGATGACGAGGAACGTCTCAGGATGGTGGAGGTGGATGGTGAAGTCGCCGTCCTGAAAGCCGAAGGAGCGGCAGAGCAAAGGCTGCTGCTTGATCATCAGCCACCTCCGGGCACGTGCCGGTGATGGTGGCCACCATGGAGCCCTGCAACACCGCTTCTGCCTCCGCAATCTCGGCGCTGTATGGCATGACGACGTGGACGGGGCCCTGTTGCACGCTGTCGCGCGGCGGCTCTTGCTCAACGAGGGTGAGCTGCAGCGGTGCGGCCTACGGACGCGCTGGCGGCGGCGGTGCCGCCTGCGAGCGTGCCGGTGGCGGCAGCGCATGCTGCAGAGGGGAGGCGGCGAGGGGGAGGCGCGCGGTGGTGCGACCAAGCGGCTGCGGGCGCACTCCAGTCTGGCGCGAGCGCCGTCTAAGGCGCGCTGCGCCGGTGTGCAGGCCCGGGAGTCATGCCCAGACAGGAGGCATCGTCGGCACCGGACCTCGTTAGAGCAGTCTCTGACGCAGTGGCCGCCCTCGAGGCAGCGGTGGCACAGGCCGGCGAGCGCCTCAGGCGTGGTGCTGCGGCGGCGGGCCTGGTCACCACCGCTCCTGAGCGTCCCTCGACACTAGCGGTGACGGGGGCACGGCTGCTGCCAGCCCTCGGCGTTGACGCGGGACGTGGCTTGGGGGCGGTGAACCTCCGAGCGGGGGCCTATGCGGGTGGAGGCATGGGCCCGGTACGGAGCCGCAACTGCAGATAGGGCGGCCGCTGCGTGCGGCACCGGCTCGACCGGCTGGGAGCAAGGCTCGACCGGCAGGGAGCGGGGCGGCGATGGAGCGAGCGCACCATGTCGCTGAAGCTGCGGTCACTGCTGGAGACGAAGCCGTCCGAGGAGAGCCATCGGTCATTGCGGGTCGGGATAGGGTCGCCGCTGCTGCCGGAGGCGGACATGGCGGCGGGGAGAGGGTGGGGGAGGGCTAGGGCTAGCGGGAGAGGGGGGCTGCCGGCAGGGAGACGACGGCAACGGGGCTACAGGAGGGGGGTGGGGCTAGGGCTGGTGCAGGTTGCCTCTCGATTCGTGCGGGCATCGCTCTCCCTCCCCCTTATTATTGTCATTCACAAGAAATAATCAATATGCCTTAAACAGCTTCAGCGTGAAATTTTTTGCAGGTGATGCTAATTGGCAAGTGATGTTATGTACTCCTTCACAAATATCAAATATAAAGCAGCAAAGGCTCTAGCAGTCCAATCATGTCACACCTACAGGAAGACTTGTAGCATGCAGCAACCACTAACACTCCCTAGGGCCTGATAGGATCTCTAGATTTACTCTCATTGAAGAAGAGGATGACACTAAGAGTTGGGGCAATTTTCTGGTTTTATTTCTTGCACAAACTCACACACAAATGCCATGCCAACCATAGGGGTTGGGGATACATATTTATAGGCTGCGCTAGCCAGCCAAGAATATGCTAAATGCTAGTCCAAGATGCTAGTCTAAGATGCTTCCTAAAAGCAGTCAAGGATGCTTGGTCCTTGCTGCTCCTAACTGATGCTGCTAAAGCAGTCAAGGATGCTTGGTCCTTGCTGCTCCTAACTGCCAGTCCTTGCTACAAGGACCATGTGTGTTACAGCCCCACAAAGACCAACAATACAGAGACTTATCCATCATTATCCCCCTAAGTCTTGTGTGTTGTCTTGTGGGAAGGCTGGACCATCCCAATCTTGGAGTAGAGTCCAAGGAACGTGATCCGCCCAAAAGGCTTGGTGAGTAGGTCTGCAAGATGATCCTTGGTGTTGATGTAGCTCGCCGTGATGCTCCCTTCATCCAAACAGCGTCGGATGAAATGGTACCTCACTCGGATGTGCTTGCTCCGTTCGTGGAACACGGGGTTCTTCGCCAGGGCCAGAGCGGACTTGCTGTCCACCATGAACTGCACTGCGCTGGTGTCTCGACCGAGGAGATCACCAAGCAGTCGAGCAAGCCAGAGGGCCTGAGTGCAGGAAGTGGAGGCCGCTATGTACTCGGCCTCGCAGCTGGACATGTCCACCACCTGCTTCTTGACCGACTGCCAGCTCACGAGGCACTTGCCGAGGAAGAAGAGGACCCCGCTTGTGCTCTTGCTGGTGTCGATGTCGCCGGCGTGGTCGCTGTCGCTGTACCCGACGAAGTGTGCCGCCCCAGGTCACCTAGGGTAGTAGAGGCCATGGTCGAGAGTCCCCGCAACATAGCGGACGATCCTCTTCACAGCCTGCTGGTGTTCCGTCGTCGGTCGCTGCATGAACCGACTAACGTAGCCGACGGAGAATGCCAAGTCCGGCCGTGTGTGGGCGAGGTAGCGAAGGCTCCCCACAAGACGCCAGTACTGTGTAGCGTCCACCTCCTCCGCCGTGCTATCGTGGCTCAGCTTCAACCTCTCCTCCATCGGAGTGAGAGCTGGGTTGCAGTCGGTGATCCCAGCTAGCTCAACGACGCGCTTGGCGTAGGCGGTCTGTCGAAGCGTGATCCCGGAGTGGTCCTGGTGCACCTCGATCCCCAGGTAGAAGGAGAGGAGCCCCAGATCACTCATCTGGAAGGCAGCCTTCATTTCTTCCTTGAACGCCGCCACCTCTTCATCCTTGGTGCCGGTGATGACCAAGTCGTCGACGTAGACACCTACCGACAGGGCATTTCCTCCATTGCCCCGTCGGTAGACGGCCGCCTTGTGCGGGCTTTGCCCGAAGCCCATCGTCTTGAGCGTGGAGTCCAGCTTGGAGTTCTATGCCCTTGGTGCCTGCCGCAAACCATAGAGAGCCTTGCGTAGACGAAGTACCTTGCCCTCCTGGCCAGGAATCGCAAATCCCGACGGATGTTGCATGTAGACCTCCTCCTTCAAGTCGCCATTGATAAAGGCAGCCTTGACATCCATGTGATGGATGCGCCAGCCCTCCTGAGCGGCTAGCGCAAGGAGGAGTCGCACGGATTCCATCCGTGCCACAGGAGCGAAGGCGTCATCGGATTCGACCCCCTCCTGCTGCAAGAAACCTCGGGCCACCAAGCGAGCCTTGTGCTTGACGATGGCGCCGGCTTCATCCCTCTTCAGCTTGAACACCCACTTAAGGGTGATCGCTCGGTGACCTCGAGGGAGGTCAGCGAGCTCCCAGGTGTGGTTCTTCTCGACCGCATCCATCTCCAACTGCATTGCGGCTCGCCATGCCGTGTCTTGCTCCGCTTCTGCAAAAGACCGAGGCTCACCGTCGTCACATGCAAGTTGTAGTTGCACCTCCAGGTTGCGTGGCACCGGTCCCGGCACCGGTTGGTCACCGAGAAGACCCTCCATCGTACGGTACCGCAACGGCTCGCCGTCGTAATATGCGTCAATGCGCTCCTCGTCGTGAGCGAGCGGGGAAGCGAACTCCAACGGGCTGCTGTAACATCCCAAAAATATCAAACTTAGATCATGAAAACACTAATCATCAAGTATAGGGTTAACAAAAACTTTTCTAAATGAATTCATGAATGCATGTATATGTGTATGCATGGATTTTGAATTTCTTTAAAAACCACCTTGTTTGTGTGATCCATTGCTTGTAAAATGTTTCTTAGGTGAAAAGAACATCATCTAAAACATTTCCCACACTTTTCCTTAAGAGAAGTAAATCAAAACAAATATATTAAGTGAATGGTCATTTTGACCAATTTAACTCCCATGCCTACTTTGGCTGTCTCAAACTTTCAAAACCTAACAGAAACTTTTCTGGATCTTTGCACCCCTTGAATGTACTCATAACAGAGTATCAAGGCCCACTTTGTGATCATCTAGAAACTTTCAAATGCATAGTTTAAATGACAATTCAAAATTGAAACTTCTTCATATGGGAAGATCCCACTTATTCAAAACCCACTCAAACAAGCTCAACTTTCAAAACCCAAGCATCTGCAGACTCACTAGAACCAATCTAGCAAACCCACCAAAATTCATTTCAAAATTCAAAACTTGATTTCATGCGGCCATTTCATCAAACAGGTTGCAGACACAAATCAAACAAAACATCAAACACTATAGTGTGCAGTGTTTTGAGCCTAACTTGTTCCCTAGTTAGCTCACACACAACCAAGTAGATCATCTAGAAAGATTAGCCCAACACTAGCACCCCTGTGAGCTTGCCATTGTCATTAATGGTGAACAATGCACCCCATGTCACCCCATTGTGGACAACAGGCTAGAGGAAGAACTAGCCGTGCCAACCTTGTTTGGGAGGCAGCCCACCGTCCACCGCCATCGCTGTCCCAGCGCGGCGTTGCCAAGCCACAGACCCACGCACACGAGACACGCCCAGACCATGCAGAGCGTGCGCTAGAGCGCCACCCTCGACCATCACCCACAGACCGCGCACCGCCCTCACCGCGTGCATACACGATCACCACCGACCCAGGAGACCGCCAGACACCCCCGTTTGCCGCCCCGTGCCATACAGCCACCGCCCGCCGTCGAAGACGCCGCCTCTGTCGCGCAGAGCGCCGCCCGTTCCAGACCAAACCGCACCGCCCCATGCCTCGCGATCATGTTGTTGAGCATCGCCAGGAGACACAGCACCGTCCCCTACCCTTGCCCATGCCTATAGCCGCCTGTAACGTCGCCCCCGACGAGCTCACCGTGTGCCCCGACGGTCCCCTCGCTCGACTATAAATAGAGGCCACCCCCGCACGATTTCTTCACACCATCTCACTCCCCTCTCCCCACTGACCGTGCCACACCATCCTCAGAGCAAGCCGAGCACCACCTCGCCGGAATTTCACTGGAGCCTGCCGCTGCCGGAGAAGAAGGGAGCCAGCGATTGGAGCAGCCCCAGGAGAAGCCACCGGTACCAGGAGGTTCGCCGTCGTCGTTCGCCCGCCTCGCCGACCCACGCCCATACCCCGGTGAGCCCCCAGCACCCCTCACTGGCCGCGCTAGGTTTCGTTCTCGCCGGAGCTGTCTCGCATCGACGATGACCCTCAGCCGTTGGATTAGAACTAGATCGAACGATCCATGTTGCCCCATACCGCTTCGCCCAGCCCCGTGTCACTGATGAGTGGGGACACCCACTTAAGCAGCCTGCGGGAGCACTGCGCTTAGCAGGCCGGCCCGATAGAATTTCCCGCGCAGCCCAGCAATTCAAATTCAACCTTTTTCTTTTTAAATTCAAACACACTTTTGTACCCAACTTCAAAAATCAACCCAGATTGATTCAGTGCACCAAATTGGGTGAAACCAATTTTGTTGGAAAGGTCTGTGAATGCTTAATCCAAGACTGTTGGATTCAAGTCATTTGGATCTGTAGATCACCCATAGCAAAAATAAAAGGCAGAAGCTTTTCTGCATTCAAACATTTTTCAAATTTAAACCATAAAAGCTTTTGAGTTGATTCCAACTCTCAAAAATCACATTTAATCATACCTTTCAGAATATATAAAAATATATAGGTTTACTTTCAGAAATAATGTTCAAGGAATAAAAGAATGCTTCATAAGCATTTCTAGTCACTTTAGTTAATTAAAATAAAAAGGTAAAACCTTATTAACTTGTGACACCACTTTAAATCACATTCCCATGGACTACAATATGTGGTGATGACATGTGTCAAAATGATCCCATGTTTAGTTTGGAGAATATTAAATCTTAAGTAGTTTTTCAATGAGTAGAAATTACTTTTCTAAAAATAAGAAGTTTTAAACCAAGCTTTAACCTTGTAATATTAGAGATGATGCTAGATCATCTATAGGACCCTTGTGTGTGATGATTGCAAGTAGTTAAGTATTGTTTGGTGATTGTGTACCTCGTATTTATTCGTAGACGCTAGTACCGACCAAGGATACTACGAGGAGGAAGGAGGATACTATGAAGAGGAAGCCGAGGAGAACTTCAACCACTGCTCTGCACAAGGCAAGCTAACACTTGCAAGATACTATACCTATGCAAGCTAATTACTATGCAAGCCTAATACTACTAGCGAATGTGCAAGCTAACACTTACAAGATACCCTACTGATGCCACAAACCCATACTTGTGATATGAATACTATATGCCTTAAGCATATGTGATCATACCTACTTGCTAAACCAATCCTAGCTTTATGGCAAGCTTCTTACTTTATTTCTTTATCAAAGCTTACTTAGAGTCTACCTAAGAGTTTGGTAGATACTAGACAGTTGTGCTGAAGGTTGCTTAAAGAGCATAAAATTTGGCCTAAGTTAGAAACCTTGATATCAGCCTAAGATATAAGGTTAGACTTAGTGAAACTCCACCAGTTACCCCCCCCCCTCACTATTACTACCCCCACCTGTAGATGCTAGTGCTAAGCATAAAACTTGATCAACTTTTAGATGGGAATACTTGGTGGAAAATGGTTATGAAAACCTTGGAATGATGGATCATTCTATTGAAATGTTTTGGACATGTGTTTCCAAACACTTGATGATTTTGGTGATGAAAATGTTGAGGCATGAGCCTTAGCCCTTTATAAAACTGATGGTTGGATTCGGATGCGATACCATTCCAATTTTAGCGTACAACCACAATACCGAATATTGGGTAGGGCTTGTTGAAACTTATATTCCTTAGTATTAGTTCCCTCACGGCCAAGGTCTGAGCTGAGGCTACCTTGTGAAGATTGTCCACATGCGGTACCCAAGATGACAGTGGTCATGGTTGGGAGGCCAAACTCACGGGAGAGGTGCTTATACTAGGGCGTAATTGAAAGGTTAGGATTGATTATCCGCATCTTGAGTATGGTGAGTTCAGGATTTGTTCTGACGGATGTATCGAATGTTGTGGTGAAAGTGTACAATCTCTGCAGAGTGTCAAACTATTCGAATAGCTGCGTCCATGATTATGGACGATTAGATGGCCATCTTGTTCCCCGTCGGACTTTTAAAATGACTTGTGAAATGAATTGAGACTTTGACGTGAACACAGAGTTGTGACCTGAATTACAAGATCCCACTTAGGAGTTATAGAGTTGTGACTAGCTTTGGAACTTAGTAAAGATAAACCTGGCTTTTGCAAAACAACCCTAGAGCCTAGTGTCCTATTATCCAAAACCCCTTACTGTTAGTATTAGTTTGCAGTACTTAAAGAGTACTCATGGCTTTGTCCCAGCTATTCCCATGGCCAGACTATGAAGAGGAGTACCTGGAGGATGGACCCCGGAAGGTTACGACAACTAGGATCATCTCCCATCGCCGTATTGCCTGTGACCCGAAGATGGAGCTTCGCCACGCCTACCGATATTATTACGTATTCCGCTGCTTGATGTTGTATTAAGAACTGGATCATGAGATCCCTATTTGTGTAAGAACTTATGTATAGTTTGTAATGGATGAAGTACTATGGTATCCAATTCTGTTATGTCTCGCAAAAATGGTAATCTTGGGATTGCGATGTATGGCATAACAGGCATCTAGGATTGAAAAATCCGGGTGTTGACAGCTGCGCTCGACGCGAGCTGGTGCTAGTGTAGACGTGCCCGGAGGTGTGACTGCTGGTGATGGAGTAGACGTGCCCGGAGGTGTGACTGCTGGTGCTGGAGCATGTGTCGTCGGTGGCGTCGGCGGCTGTGGTGCCGTCGGTGTGACAGCCACCGGGACAGATGGAGACTTGGGAACTAAGGTAGACGTGCTCGGCGAGGAGGAGCTGCCTGCTCCCCCGGCTCCCTCGAAGTGGACGTACTCGACAATGAAGTCGTCATACGTCGGAGTCGAGCCGTCATCCACCGCCTTGTCCCACGCCCACCCTCGCCCTTCATTGAACACAACATCTCGCGCCGTGCACACATGCTGTGTCTTCGGGTTGAGGATGTGGTAGGCCTTCGAGCCCTCCACGTAGCCGATGAACACTCCCGGAGTGCTCCCATCATCGAGCTTGCCGATGTGGCCGAGCTCCTTGGTGAACGCGAGGCAGCCGAAGACCCGTAAGTGGGAGACCGCCGGCTTGCGCCCATGCCAAGCCTCGTACGGCGTCTTGCCGCAAGTGCCTTCATAGGTGAGCGGTTGAGGATGTAGACGGCTGGCAGCACTGCCTCCCCCCAGAAGATAGCCGGCATCCCTCTCTGCTTGAGGAGGGCCCGGGCCATCCCCACAACCGTCTGGTTGCGCCGCTCAACGACGCCGTTTTGCTGCGTGTTGTAAGGGGCGGAGTAGTGGCGCTGAATGCCCTCATCAGCGCAGTACGATGCAAATTCAGTTGCTGTGAATTCGCCGCCGTTGTCGATGCGCAGCACGCGCAGCTTGTAGCCGCCTACCGCAACAACTGCGCCGCTGATGGCGTCCGCTGCTTCTCCCTTGCTGCTGAGAAGCACCACCCGCATGTAGCGGGAGAAGTCATTGACGAGCAGCAGGAAGTAGCATCGTCCTCCCGCTGTGGCCGGAGTCACCGGTCCACACAAGTCCCCGTGCATGAGCTCGAGCTTCTCCTTAGCTCTGAAGCTTGCCTGCTGGGGGAAGGGGAGTCGCCTCTGCTTCGTCACCACACAGACATCGCAGAACTACTCCACGTGTTCTAGCACGACAGGCCTCGCACCATCTCCTTGATGCTGAGCCGCTTCAGGGCCTCGAAGTGAAGGTGCCCGAAGCGCTCGTGCCACTGCCACGCCTCGTCGTCCCGACGAGCGGCGAGGCAGAGGGGCTGTGCCACCTGCACATCAAGGACATAGAGCCGATTTGCGCCTCTAGTTACCTTGGCAAGAAGGCGACGATGGCGATCCCAGATGCGCAGGATCCCGTGCTCGATCAGCACGCGCGAGCCGCTCTCATCCAGCTGTCCCAAGCTGATGATGGAGTTCCTCAGCGCAGGGATGTAGTAGACACCGGTGAGCATCCGGTGCTCTCCGGTCTTGGCGGCGAAGATGACGGAGCCGACACCCTGAATCTCCACGGCGGAGGCATCTCCAAACTTGACGGAGCCTCGCACGTCGGAGTCGAGCTCGGCGAAGAACTCCCGTCGACCAGTCATGTGGTGGGTGGCGCCGGTGTCAAGGCACCACCCGCCAGTCTTGTCGGTGCCGGAGCCGTCGCCGAGAAGGGCGTGTGCCTTTGGCTCGTCGAGGTGGAGGGGAGCCGCTGCAGTCGGTGCCGCAGGGCGTAGCTCGATGCTCGCATGAGCCATGAACAAAGCCGGCTCCTCCTCCCCTGCCTGTGCGACGTGGGCCTGGCCGCGTCGTGGCTGTCGACACTCCTTGGCCCAATGGCCAAGCCGGCCACAGTTGTGGCAGGCGTCATCTTGGGCCAACTTGGGCCTGCCGGCGGCGCCTCCCCGGGCGCCTCCGCGGACACCACCTTGCACCCTGACCTGGCCGTCTTTGCGCCCCTTGCGCGGTTTGCCGCGCCTGCGGCCACCTGTTGCGGAAGAG
This sequence comes from Avena insularis, assembly GCA_023614405.1. Taxonomy (NCBI): domain Eukaryota; kingdom Viridiplantae; phylum Streptophyta; class Magnoliopsida; order Poales; family Poaceae; genus Avena; species Avena insularis. The sequence continues at coordinate 164,602,186 of CM042685.1, read as the reverse complement.
GACTCCCCCTTCTTCCTGTCGCCGTGGCCGGCGTCCCACTGCTCCCGAGTGAGGAGCAGCTTCCCATCAGTGGTGATGGGCCCCGAGAGAAGTTGTGGCTCGTCGAAGTCGACGACCTTGAGGCGACCGATTGCCTCCTCGATCGACATCGTGCTGAGGTCCAGCAGGGATTCGATCGAGCGAGCCATCTGCTTGTACTTCGTGGGGACGCAGCGAAAGAGCTTCTCGACAGCTCTTTCCTCGTTGTAGGTGGCGTCGCCGAACCGCTCCATCTTCTGCAGCAAAGTGTTGAGACGGAGAGCAAAGTCATCGACGTCCTCACCTGGCTTGAAGGCCAGGTCATCCCACTCCTTGCGGAGTGCCTGCAGAGCGGACTTGCGAGCACGGTCGCTGCCGATGCGCGACGCAGCGATGGCCTCCCAGGCCTCCTTGGCAGTCCGCTTGTTGGAAAGCGAGAACTGCATCTCGGGCGGGACTGCGGCAAGGAGGGCGTCCAGCGCCCGTCGATCGTCATGGTGGTCGACGTTGGCATCCTGGACTGCCTCCCACATGTGCCGCACCTGGAGCCGGACCTTCATGACCGCGGCCCACTCGACGTAGTTGGTTTTGGTGAGGGTAGGCCACCCAGCACCGGGACCAACGTCCCTGACCACAGCCCGGACCTCGTAGAGGCCATGGTATTGGTCGTTTCGGCCATCACCGCCGTGCGCGCCTCCTCCTGGAGCGCCACCGCCGTGCGCGCCTCCTCCTGGAGCGCCACCGCCGTGCGCGCCTCCTCCGGGAGCGCCACCGCCGTGCTCACCTCCTCCGGGAGCGCCACCGCAGTGCTCGCCTCATGCTCGGCTGCCCACTGCGCCGTCCGCTCGTGGGCTGCGTCGACGCTGCTCTCGCCTGAAATGGAGCCGCTGATGCTGCCGCGCGGAGCCTGGACCTCTGCCGCTGCTGCACGTGATGCCTCCACCGCTGCTGCTGCCGCCTCCGCTCTGGCTGCTGCCAGCCTTGATGCCCTGGTTGTCGCCGCAACGGCTGCTGCCGCCGCCCGCTCACGCTCCTCTGCCGCGGCGAGCTCGGCCTCCTGCCGACGCCGCACGCTCGAGGTAGCCGAGTGCTGAGAGCGACCTTGGGACATGGCTGGCCGCTGGGGGCTGTTGCGTGGAGGGAGAGCTGCTGCTAACGAGCTGCTGCTCGACTGCGCGGAAGGAGAGAGGCCACCAGGGACAGCTTGAGCTGCTGCACTTGCCCGCTGGGGCTGCTGCACACCCGGTGAAGGGGATGAGCAGGAAACACTCAGCCTACAAGACAACCTCGCTCTGATACCACTTGATAGGATCTCTAGATTTACTCTCATTGAAGAAGAGGATGACACTAAGAGTTGGGGCAATTTTCTGGTTTTATTTCTTGCACAAACTCACACACAAATGCCATGCCAACCACAGGGGTCGGGGATACATATTTATAGGCTGCTAGCCAGCCAAGAATATGCTAAATGCTAGTCCAAGACTAAGATGCTGCCTAAAAGCAGTTAAGTATGCTTGGTCCTTACTGCTCCTAACTGATGCCGCTAAAACAGTCAAGTATGCTTGGTCCTTGCTGCTCCTAACTGCCAGTCCTTGCTATAAGGACCATGTGTATTACAGCTCCACAAAGACTAACAGTACAGAGACTTATCTATCAGGGCCAAGTCTGCAAAATCCGGGGCCATGTGCCAAACTCTAAAATGGGGCACTATCTCATTAAAAAATAGAACCAACACATATATATTTATAATTTATATGTTATTACATTGCAGTTGGATATATTGATAATCATACATATTCAACTCTCAGTTGTGTAATGTTTATTTAAACAACATCATTATTATAGTGTTCTATGGAATAAAATCTTTAACGAATCAATCTTGCAAATAATTTGGATAAGAAAAATCTCAATTAATGAGAGCAAGCAATCGAAGAACCATATAATGGAATGACATATAGAATATGACTTCATGATGCACTTGCCTTAGATGGACGTTCAAACTGAAAAACTACTCTCGGGGTCTGTAGATTCCAAACATGTAGTTATATCGTCCTAGAAGACTGTTTAAGACAAAACAAATACGTAATTTAAAAAAGTAGACTGGACGTGCGGTCGGACCAGAAAAAGATCCAAAGAGAAGACTACTCTTTTTTAAGAGGCATCAATGGGTAATAGCAAACCTCTAGAGGATCGAATCGAACAAGCGGGCTGCCCGTAGCGAAAAAAAAGGACAAAAGACGGTCAAACCAATTGTAAACTAGATGCCCAATACTAATTCGGACTCAAATTGTTTCGCGACTATTTACTGAAGTACACTTTATATAACGCTGACGCCAAAACATTGAGGCCGGCTGCACTGGCCGCACTCCCATGGGCCCAGGACTGCACTCCCTCACTATATCTCCCTGGCCTCGGGAACCTCCGTTTAAAAATGTCCATTGAAAAAAATCAAGATTGTAGTTAATGCCTTTTTTTGCACTTAGTACCCATATTTTAACTGCTTTGTGAACTGCTGATTGGTTCTAGTATGTTATTTAAGGTTATATTCTACTACATATCCACTATGAATTCAGCAGCACTTGATCGGTACTGAAGAAATAGCTTCTGTGAATAAGCAAGAGACCATCAAACTAAAAAGATTATTTCTGTAATATTGGAGTACATGTTTCAACACGAAAATATTATTGTGATGTAAGCAGAAAACAGATTATAATAAAAACCTGCAGGAGTCACCAGCAAATGATCGTTTTACATCAGCAGCTTCTTCCTTTCTGTCTATTGGGAGCACAAATGGATTACGATGTGCAAGAGCAGCAGCAATTGTTAATGCAGGATCCAGACACTGGAAGAGAGATCCAATGAGCAGCATCTTCCCAATGTTTGGATCCAGTGGAAGTGTACAAAGATGCCGTCCTGCATAAATCAAGGAAGATGGGCAAAGTAAATAAGAACACAGAGAACAAAACTAAGCAGGTGAGATAATGTGCGGGGTAAACCTAGATAAGTGAGCTCCTCCAAATCATCCAGCGCTCCAATGGTTTTCAGAAGCTACACTGCATTCTTAACAGAAAGTGGGTCTGGAGGTTGCAGTGACTTGGCTAAGAAAGAGGCCACTGCTCCAAGCTGTAAGTTTTTTATAGTAAGGCACAGTTCTTGCAATGGAGTCCTGAGTATTTCAGGCAACCGAAACAGGCATGGCATCATGGATGACTTTCGGGTACAACCTATAGCATACGCCTGCCTGTACACGGCCTGCACGACCTCGCCGCTGTGTAAGATCACAAAAGTCATAAACTACATACTTGATAATAAGTTTTACCAAAAAAGCTGGTGACGTAGTCCGCAGTAACATACCTGATGAGCAGAGGCTTTTGATATCCACGATGGTAGAAGACACGCTAGCTTATTCAAGGCATCATAACTTGTCTCCTTCGCCCTACCACAATCAATTACATACACAACATCATCTATCGTAATACTGCTTTCTGCAATATTTGTCGCCAGAACAATTTTTCTGCAAATTAAGTATATAATACAAATAAGCAATTAAAATACTTCAGATTGTCAAAATAAAAATAGCATTAGCCATTAGGGTTCAGGACAAGATGTTCAAATGAACTTTAGAGCTTGATGTGCCAGTACATCTCAAAGAACAAATTGCATTAAGAAAATTATTCAGATAAAATAAATAATTTGGTAATTTAGCAGCAAGCAATATTGAAAAATGTACATCAAATGTGGGGGTAAGAAAAAAAATATTTTAAGTGGTCAGACGTTTAAAAGTAAACTGAGGGGAAATGGAGAAGTTAACTCCATGGTTAACGGCTATGGCCTATCCAAAATCATCATCAAAATTTCCAATTTCAGTAGTTCCTTCCCAGCCATAATTTGACCTATCTGGTAACCAGAAGGACAAGAAACCAAGCATGTATCTGGTCCTATGTAATCATAATGCTGGAAACTGGTTCCTAAGCCATATGCAAGTTGGAAGACTGAACTATGTCTGCAACACCTTATCCATCATAAAAGAAAAATCATATTTAGAAAGCATAATCAAGATTGGATGGTTCTATAGAATATATCTGTGACTAGTTACCTCATATTAGTTGGTGCTCTATCAAAAATTTCACGCTGATTGACAGTTGGCATAGAACCATGCAATGGGAGAACTAGGAATTTATTGGAATTGCCAAGTAAATTATTCCCTTTAATCTTATCCAGAAGTTTTGAAATTTCGTCCCAACTAGTAAGGAACACAAGGATTGCACCTTCACCTTCATGACGAGATATACTCAATTGTACTTTCCACCAAAAAATGTCAACACAAATTCATGAAAGTGTAGTATATTAGCAGGATAGATAGTTACTACATGTCTACATAATATTGGGAAATCATGAAATGTAGGTTGCCTTTTGGGGAGGTCTCAAGTGCAACACAGAAATTAGACCGGTTAAGATACTGGTTCACCAGTCTAAGAGTATCTCCACTCGTTCGGCGCTCCCAGGCCAGGCGAAAACTCGCAAACCAGATGAAAAAAACGGCCTAGGGAGGCCCTCCTGGAAATGCTAGTGGAGATGCTCTAAACCAGCGGCTCACTCAGTTCGACGCAGGCAAAAAATACATTGATTTTTAAGTTAAGAGAAAATATGATTCTAGTTTCATGATACATTGTGAGTGATTTACTGAAGTTGTTCCTTAACTACCTTGCTTATGTTTTACCTTTCATATGACTAAATGAGCACCTTTATGTCCTAAAAAATATGGATGAACAATTGCTACTAATGAATTATTAACCAACATCTAAAAAATTAAGTCTTTCAAAAATATATTGTATGACGACATCCCTGCACTAGTAAGTTAGCAGTTTTTGTCGCCGAAGACGTGCCTTCTACGACGACCGACGGGCCCAGTCGTTGCGGAAGGAAATATTTCTTGTAGTGTATCTAGATTATAACTTGGAAGGCAAGACTAATTACAAAAGCATGGCAAGGCTCATATAAATTTATTCAAACTAGCCAATAAAACTAGTGTACTAACAGTCAACTGTTGAACCACGACGAAAAAAAATGACATAGCAATAAACGAGAAAGATACATAGCTCAGTCTAGAGACGAAACAACGAACCTACCACACCTAAACTAAGTCTAAATCAAATTGCCGCCGGTCGCATACTGTTCCAACCATCTTTGAAAAGGCTGATAACTTTCATAGGCTCACCTTTAGTTGGCTGCAGGTTGTAGCGTTTAATCTAAGGGAATTGTATTCCGCAAAACTTCCTATATGTTGTGTATACACAGTTTTTCCTCATGAATGGAAACAATGTGCCATCAGGAGCCTGACATCCGTGTTTCTTCATCATCTTGTCAAATATTAGATAATTGAGACCAAGAAACAAAGAGTTGACACCTAGACTGTTAACCTGCCTTCAAACGATGACTCCTGGAGGTCTAGTACAACTAGTATCCTGTTCAAAAACATAGACACGAGCGGCTGGATATGGGTGTAGGTTAGTCCTATTTTGAGTATGCGAAACCCCCATGCCATATGTCATAATTATGATCATCAAGCATTCACCGTCAGCCGATCGAGTGAGAAACCACATGCATGGTCGATCATTCATAATATGTGCTGGGATTACAAACAATAGTTCCTTGTTTCCTGCAACATCCGAATTGGAGACAAAAAGTGTGTTACTGGCATACATACTAACACTAGCATTTATCATTGTTCATGCTAACAGTGTGGACAACAAAATCCTGATTAGTAATTGATTTTTCTCATTCTGCTATTTCGAATATTTGGATTTCTTCCATATCTTACTTTCCTATTTATTGTATGTTTTAAAAGAGGGACCAATCATTTAGTTATATAAAAAAATTAGGGACTCTTTGGAGCACATGAACACATGAATGAGAAAAAACGCTGGCAGCGCCACTTTTTATTGTTATAAAGGCATGTCCACTTGAATCCTATAGGATTAGATACCTACAGGATTTTTGATCAAGTGTAGTGTTTGATTGCACAGGAAACCCGAAGAAATTGTAAAAATAGGTTGGAGTTGATGGAAAGTTTCCTCTAAAATAGAGTGCAAATCCTCTGAAGGAACCCTAAGAATTATAATACTCTTTTGAATCAAACATCATTTATAGAATAAAACCTAAGGAGCCAAATCCTACAAAAATCCTACACCGATCCAAAGGAAAAGATTGGGGTCCTACAAAAATCCTATGTGATTCCTACAATCTGAGGAGGGCCTGAAAGTACAAACAAATCAAGAAACCCGACTTCAGTGTGTTGCCCTCACATTTGAGATGCTAGTTAATACTTTTCATATTCTGACAATGAACAAACTTACTAGTGCAGGTCGCTGTCATACACTATATTTTTGAAAGACTTAGTACTAGTACTAATTCATTAGTAGCAATGGTTCATCCATATTTTTAGAACATAAAGGGTGTGCTCATTCAGTCATATGAAAGGTAAAACATAAACAAGATAGTTAAAGAATAAGTTTAGTAAATCACTCACAATGCATCATTAAACTAGAATTACATTCCAATGTGGGATCCCAGCAGTAGGTGCATCCTTCACCTTCGATCGCAAACATGAGGCCACCGTGTTCAATGGCATCATGGTATTGTCGCCTTCCATGACCTGAATGGTCCAAACATCTCCAAACGTCGCTACCGCCTTCTAGGTAAGATATTTCACTATCGAACAACACGAGGAGCTTATAGTCTATGTAACCCCCAACTTCTGTGGGCACTCTGCAGATTATGATATTCAGCAGGTCAAGACATCCATCCCATGTATTTTCGTATTTTTTTCCATAGTTGTGGATTTGCAAAAAAACAAAATTTTGAAATATGCATGAGTATAGAAATGAGTACTAGAAACTGTGGGAACTGTGGATGGCAAGTTGTATTACCTTTTATATATTGATAATGACTTGCACTCAATGCCACAAGTATTCCTTGATGGAAGGTTGATTACTCGATAGGTGTAGATGTTCGCTAGGCATCAGACCCTACTCGGGTCCATGGCGGCGAGCTAGTCGCCATTCATGCCCACCCAGAATTTTTCATGCATGAAGGGAAAAATGGCGGTGCATCGAGGATGGTCGAGGGGCACCAAGTCGTACACCATGTCATGTAGACGATTTACCATCATCTCTTCATAGTGCTCGTCGAACCATTGAGCAGGATGAGGCATCAGTAGGCAGGGTTCATTCCAATGGTGCAAAGTCCATTCCATACCTTCGTTGTTGCCGATACGATCGTACAACATCTTGCAACATGCGGCCAGTCTAACAATGCTGGAAATATCCAGATGCTGAACGATGAGATCGACAACGTCCGCGTTGAGTTGATACCACTTGCATCGCTCGTTGAGCTTCGAATCGGCCATTACAGTCGGATGGAATTTGGCGGAGTAGGCAGATGCAAGTGTGATTGGGTTTTTCTCGAGGAGGAGTAGGGGGAGTGTCATGCAAGAAGCGGGTGAGAAGAAAGAGCGTGGGGGATATCGTGGGCAGAGTGGGGACAGGTAAAGAATATGGAGAGACAAAGAAAAAAGAGAGGAGGGAGATTTTACTTGATTGATCTGTTAACAGCAGCCTCGAGGACGTCACCACCGCCTAGACTTTACTATATGTTAGACTAACACGCCACCAAGCTACTCCTATGTATCAGAGGTGCAGTATGGCCTAGTCACAGTAGTTTGACCAGAGGGTTTTATTTTTACATCTTTCATTTCAACATAGTATTTTCAACAGAAAATAGGAGGACGAACTACTACTACTACTAGTAGTCTCTACATGGAGACTTGTACTTTCACCTTGTTCCCCTACATGCAGAAGTCATAGTATATGACCTGAAATATATACACCGGATACAATGCACATATGGGTGTGTCTATGGTATTTTTTGCATGTTGCATGTGTTCATATATACACGGAATTACATATGTCTAGCATGCAACCGCGCAGCAAAATAAGAGAGAATATGCTACGTGCACGAACACAAGATTTAACGTGCATGACTTTGTGAAGCTCTGAATCACAGACAGGCGGGACCTGTTTATGTCGGGCCCACTTGCCAGTAAGAACCTGCATGCATCATGCGCTCAGAGCCACTAGAGAAGTCCACGAGGAAAATTACAATTTGCAACTAGTTGCACCCGTAACTAGTTATTGCATGTCGCACTTCAAGGTTCTTCATAAAATGTGACATAAATCATGAACATATCGTATATAGTTTATCTGTAAATTTTTAGCCCAAAATATTACATGGTCTGGCCACCATAAAATTAACAAATGAACACAATATATCGTTCAATTAGGTTTTTATTTTTTACACTGGTCACGTAAGATCATATTATGGGAACGAGTATTGTAGATGCACGAGAAACAACATAGCCAATGTTTCTGATTTGTTTCATATTTTTTGAGAACTCAAAAGTGCAACAAATAATAAAGGGGTGCAGGCACAATGAGTTGCAAAATAATCAACACGCACTGACGAAAGCTATGGCTTGCATATAAAAGGAGTTTGATCAAATTGCATGCGTCACACTTACATTGCGGTGAAATGAGCGTTCGAGTACCGCAAGTTAACGACTCAGGGAAATGCAATACAAATGAGGAAAAGGAATAATTAAAGATACGCAAATCCCTATTCCATATGATTGCTACGTTTAGGACCTCTTCCTTGAACTATTAATTATGCGTTCCAATCCTTCGGGTTGTCCAAGCTTGGGACGAACCACAACGGAGTCTGCCGCCAATTCCAGCCAATGTTTGTTGAGAAACCAACAATGGCATCTTGAGCATTCATACTAATGCGGCATATTTTAGAACGAGAATTAAATCTATCGATGCTAACTACATGCGACGAGGTGTATAGACACTTGCTCCTCGTTAGATCTCTAGGTCAAAGTCTTGCCATGCCAACTGGAATATTAATCAGATAGTTCAATCCAAGGAAGATATAAAATGCTCCAAGGTTAAAAACCCTCCGCCAATGTCTCGGTGGAAGTAAGCTACTAGTGTAAATAGAGAAAACATGGGAGCAAAACCCAGTAGAATATGTGTGAATAGTGCGACTGTGATGATAAGCTACATTATCAGCGGCAGGATAACCACCATAAGTACTATCATACCGCCTATCACTAACACCCTCAGTATTGATCCGTATAAGGCTACCACCATCAGGAGATCTTGCTAACCACCACTAATCAAGACCGGACTCACGATTACCGTCAAAATCGGGTGGCCTAGGAAGATGCATTAGACCTTGCAACGAAAGAACATTTAGATGTTAGTTCGGCAAAATTTGAATGATGAAGCTAAAAAATTTAAGGATGGAAATTTACCCCATGCCCGAGGAACCCATGCACAAACATTGCCAATCTAAGTTATGACATAGACAACTCACTTGTGGATAATTGCATTGCGGTAGCTGAACATGCTGAACTGGTTCTCAAGAACCATCCACATACCATGAGGACCATTAAGGAAGGCAATTGCAGTGTGGAAGATGGCCATCACATAGAAATTCGTATAGTTCCCAGCAGCTGTGGGAACTCGGAAAATGGCTATCTTCAGTAGATTATTTGGATGACCAGTGGCCACAAACTTAAGTACCTTGGAGGTGGCCTCAAAGTCGAAGATTTCTTGTAGACGAATCCGGCGATGAGTGAACACATTCACAAGCTCCCAGTCCAGGCGAGGCCAATAGTGGTGATCCAATCTCCATTCGCGCCTTCTGATGGCTGCGAAATATAGCCATCCACGTCCGCATTTAAACTATACATTTGATGAAATATCTCTCTAAAACCTTCCACTAATGCCTAATGATCAAAGGGGTATGCAATCCTTTCTTGCTATTTTCCCTGTGCAGATAATGATGTATGATGACGAGAATCACTACATAAATGCCAAAGATATGAGATTTCCAACACATCAAAGAAACTAGAAGCCGTGAAGCCATTACTGCAAGCTTAACGACCAACTATATGGACCTCCGCCATATAGGTGCCGTCGTATAGTTTGCACCGACTTTATTAGGTCAAACAGAACAACTTTCGTGAAGCGACCCCTATATAAAGAGGCTTCGGGCGACGGGAAACAACACTTCTTTTTCGACCTCAACTCTTCCTGCCACCAGAAGCCGTGACGCCGGAGGAATAGATCTAGATCTAAAACTCTAAACCCTTCTCCACCACCATAACCATCTTCCACCACTTGTAATAGTAGATCTCATCTCGAATTGGCGACATTGTAAGACTATTTGCTATCAACCTTATGATCTCTATTACAATGTTTATAATTGTCGATTTCATCTCTATGTGTGAGTAATTCTCCTTGGGCTAAGGTCTTCGGCCTATCCATGTAGCCTCTGTGCATGTTATTTATAATAGATGGGATCATGTATTAGTTTGTATGACATGATGATTGTATTACCCTCTCTTGCCTCAATCTAAGGACTTTTCAGGTACCCAAGACCCCGAAGATTGATCTAGGTAAAGGCAGTGTGAGTAATGACTGATCTGCAGGATAGGAACCCAGTGACAGAAAGGATAGTACGGCTGTATGTGAGGAATTTACTTGGGATTAATGGTGAAATCATGATGCTTATCATTAGTTCTTTTTCTTCTATGGATGAGACTAGTAGGTTATTGCTATAAGCGGTTGCGGAGGCAATAACAATTATGGATGCACTGCCAACATATAATTATCTTGCTCTAACAATTACATGTATACTTTATTATTATTATCTATTATTCCCATGATGTTTTGCACAGCTACTGGTGAAAACTGAAGACCCTAGGCCCTCTCTCTCCATCGTCAACAACACCAACAAGATCGCAAACTCTCGGTCCGGTGAAAATGCAATAGGAATTCTAAAACTCTCGAAGGTTCGTTTAAGTAATCTCACTTTGCTTTCTGCTTCTCGAGGATTCGATAAACCTAGGTCTACTTGGGAAAAAGAGCTATACTAGATCTATAACCGGATTGAAGGTATCACCTGCCCACTTCTTACCCTCACAGTCTGGCATCGCTTTATCAGAGGAGGACCTGTCCAGCGGCGTCAGCTCACACAAGGTCCAACTGAACTTCTGTAGTGGCTTCTTCTTGCCCCTTCCATAATAGTAGCCGCCCCTGTAGAACTGCTTCTTCCGATTGTCATTGTACAAGACATTGCACTCACGCGGTAGCTTAGTTGGGTGAGAGTGAAGAACACATGGGAGACCAAACGGATGATATTTCGGCAAGGATGCATTATGTGTTGCTGAGTAAAGATAACGTTTGCAGTAGGCGAAGAGGCTTGTGGCGGTGATGACGTTGCATCTGGCTAAGATTTATTCGAGGGGGGCCTTCGAAAAACACCCTAGAAGTGTCACTATCATCGATCTATTGGGCCATCGCGAGGAATAGATCGAGCAGTTGGGGACGACGATGTTTGGTTTTGATTGGGGTTTTGGAGGAGAGAGCGAGCGGTAGCTGGCAGGGCGACACGGAAAAAAGTTTATCGAATTAGGCGTCGGAGCTAATCCTAAAGCGACATGGCAGCGTTGGCGGGTGATTGTATTGGTGTGCGAGTGGGAATGTCCGTCGCCGGGACGTTGGAGGTGAAGTGAGGATGGAGATCAAGGTGAGGAGAAATATGGGATGAAATAAAACCAAGCGTGCCTTCTTTCTCTCTGCTAAATATAATATGCCTATTGAACTAGGCTCCGGAGATGATCAAAAAGCGGCATGGCGGCATTGGCGTGTGCTAAGGTGCGCGAGGGCGAGTGGGGATCTCTAAGAAGACGAAGAGGAAGAGGACGGAGAGCAAATGAAAATACTACTACTAGGAGTAGAATAATTCGATTGAAATTGTACTAACTAGAGTAGGTCTGGCCTTCACTACAACCTAGCTAGCCTAGCACGCCATGGAGCTATATTTTCCTGTCAAATGAATGGTCATGGCAGAGAGATGGTCTGGAGTATACTCGTAGCTCCTCTTTCCGAATATAAATAATCCTTGGATCTTCTACATTCATCCTCGTGTGCAGGAACATTTGTAACACGTACCATACTAGTTTCATTGGTAAAAGGAACCAAAACTGGAATACTCTCGAACTCTTGTAGTAGTACAAGAACTAAAATGCTCACAAAACGGGCTACCAGTACCTTCTGTACACCCACACGCTTCCACCCCTAATCATATGGTAACTAGCTACTCCCTCGCTTTGTGCATTAATTACCTCTGAAACACATTTAATTCAAGAACAGTATATCGCGCTTACTTGTATTTCAATTTTGACCTAATTTCGATAAATTTTCAATATGCAAAATCTAGAAAGAAGTTGGAACTTATTGTCAAAACTCACAGTGGCTTCTGGTATATTAATTGACCGCCTCATGGGTACCTCCAAAAGTTTTTTCTCGAAAATTTCAAAGCAGCCTAAATTTTACTTGTAGTTCAAATTTGACCTAATTTCGATAAATCTACATAAAATCATTCAAGTGGGAAGATTTAGCTAGGAAGTTTGAAAACTCATAAAATATAGGAATCATTAGTACAACATGTTGGTCCACTATCTGACATGGATATACCCTACGGGTGCACGACGTTAGTATACCTGGTCTAGCCCAAGGAAGACCCACATAAGGACATGCGGCCCATGAAGATTTCGGGTGGCCCAAGCCCATGACGATTTCGACTCCTTGGAGGACAAGTCTAGATTAGATAGAATTTCAAAGGGTATCAACCCTAATTTGTAACTGACTCGACCTATGCCGGGACCTGCCTATCTATATAAAGGCCAGGAGGGTACAGCGAGAAGGATCTCTCAACTCACCTCATACACACCACACGCCAGATTGCATCTGCGCACCCCTGTAACTTTTGGTTTCACCACAATCAAGAGCAGACAAGCTGTAGTAGGATTTTCCCTCTAGGGGCCTGAACCTGGATAAATCTCATGTCCCTGTTTTGTTTGTCTGTTAACCGTTCCACGACTTCCAGCATCCCCATCTTCTCCAAAATCCAAGTCCATAATAATGGGCATTGATGAGTTCGAACCTCGTCACTATCTTTATGTATAAAATCTTGGCTTGTGGCATTCAAATCCATATTCTTCGCACTTTTTTTACGGAAAGGAGCAATCTCGTTGTCACTCAGAACATTGAGAAGGTTATTTCATGGTAGTTGGTTGTTTACTACCATAAGATGCTCCCATCTACATCCAAAATGAAAACTAATTCAAGAGCAATCTATCATGCTTACTTGTAGCTCATGTTTGACCTAATTTCGGTAAATTTTCAAGATGGAAAATATTAGCCAGAAGTTGAAGCTGTTGTCAGAACTCTCAGTTGTTTCTGATATATTAATTCACCCCCTATGTGTACGTCCAAAATATTTTTCTTAAAACCTTCAAAGAAACCTATAATTTACTTGTAGTTCAAATTTGACCTAATTTCGATAAATCGACATAAAATTATTCAAGTGGGCGGAGTTATCTAGGACGAAGTTTGACAACTAATAAAACATGGGAATCGTTAGTAGAACATGTCGGTCCACTATACTATATATGTATGAAAGCTTGGCCTGTGGAAGTCACATCCATGTTCTCTAGACTTTCTTTATAGAAAGGAACAATCTCGTCATCACCCAGAAAATTAAGAATGTTCTTTCCTGGTAGTTGGAAACTCACACCGATGACGCTATTTTCTACAAGAGTATGCACCCATCTACCTCCAAAAATAATAATTCAAGATAAATCTATCATTCTTACTTGTTGATCAAGTTTGACCTAAGTTTGTTAGATTGTCAAGATGCAAATCTTAGCAAGAAGTTAAACCTATTGTCAAAATTGTTGGAGATATGCTCAAGAGGCAATAATAAAGTGGTTATTATTATATTTGTGTTTATGATAAATGTTTACATCCCATGATATAATTGTATTAACCGGAAACATTAATACCTGTGTGTTTTATAAACATAAAAGAGTCCCTAGTAAACCTCTTTTTAAACTAGCTTGTTGATAAGATGATCATGGTTTCCTGATCATGGACATTAGATGTTATTAATAACAAGATCATATCATTAAGAGAATGATGTGATGCACACACTCATGTAGTTAGCATAGCATATGATCAAGTCATTTAGAGTTCGTTTGCTACTAGCTTTCAAATACATAGTAACCTAATACTTCGACCATGAGATCATGTTAATCACCATCACCGGATGAGTACTTTGATGACATCAAACACCACTATAGTAACTGGGTGGTTATAAAGGTGGCATTGGGTATTCTGAAAGTATGTGTTGAAGCACATGGATCAAGAGTGGGATTTGTCCATCCATATGACATATAGATATACTCTGGGCCCTCTCGGTGGAATGTCATCCAACTGGCTTGCAAGCATGTGACTAGGTCACAAGGTATGTCATATCATAGAATGAGTAAAGAGTACTTATCGGTAACAAGGTCGAACTAGGTATGGAGATACCGATGATCAAACCTCAGATAAGTAAAGTATCGCACGACAAAGGGAATCAATATCATATGTAAATGGTTCATTCGATCACGAAGTCATCATAGAAATATGTGGGAGCCATATGGATTTCCAGATCCCTCTATTGGTTATTGATCGGAGAGGTGTCTCGATCATGTCTGCATAGTTCACAAACTGTAGGGAGACACACTTAAGGATTCGATGTTGTTTAAGTAGATATGGAATATGAGTTGGAGACCCAATGTTGTTCAAAGTCTCGGATTGGATCCAGGACATCACGAGGAGATCCGAAATGGTCCGTATAATAAGATTCATATAAGGAAAGTGGTTTTATGGGGTTTGGAAAAAGTTTTGGTGTTTTGACCGGATACTTCTAGAATGTTCTAGAGGGACCAACCAGTGGTTACACCACCCCAGGAGGGGGTCACTTGGACAATGGCAAGCCCTAGGGGCTAGCCACACCAAACTCTAAAAGGCCAATTCGGTCAACACTAGTAAAAGGGTCAAACCCTAGTTTGAATAGTCAAATCCTAGTTTAAAAAGTCAAACTCTTGTTTTTGGTATGAGGGAAGACTTGGTGGGAAAGGTTCGAACTCTCCCTTTGGTGGCCGAGTTGGGGGGAACACATACTAGGCTGGGAACCCTTGGCCGGCCACCCTCCCACCTATATAATGAGGGGTGGGGCCGCAACCCCCACACCCATTGTCCATTGGCTCCTAACCCTAGCCTCCCCCTCTCTTCTCTCTCGTCCACCGTCCTACTACAACTTAGGAAAAGCCCTGCAGAAATATATCCTCCTCCACCACCACTACACTGTCATTCTGTTGGGATTCCAAGGAGATCTACAACTTCCGCTGCCCTGCTCGAACAAGGGAGAGGAAGGTCTTCAACGACTACCGTATGTCTGAGCGACTGCGGAAGTGCTGCTGGAACGCGACACCGTAAGGATCGTCTACACGATCTTGAGATTGGCAAGTGATCGACTACATCAACCACAAGAATCCGATCTCGTTAAACGCTTTGGATCTACGAGGGTTAGTTCTCTACAATCTCGTTGCACTGATCTCGTAGATTAGATCTTGGTGTTGCCATAGATTAGATCCAACAGTGGTATCAGAGCTGACTCTATGCATAGATCTATTGCACAAGTAGAACACAATGGTTTTGTGGGTGTTGATGCTTTTGTTTTCGCTTGATTTTCGTGTACTTTTTATCTTGCGGTATGGTGGGATGAAGCGGCCTGGGCTAACCTTACATGTCGACGCACATCAGACTTGCTCCACGCTCAACGTGCAACTTGCATTGCAAAGTGGATTTGCAATTGTTTGTCTCTCTCACCATAGTTAAGATTCAATTTACAATAGGCACTCGACAATACTTGTATCAACTTTGTGGTTCTTGTTCGTAGGTAAGAACGGTTCTTATTGGAAAGCCCCAAACCACATAAAACATGCAATGAAAATTAGAGGCGTCTAACTTGTTTTTGCAGGGCATGTGATGTGATGTGATATGGCCATGATGTGATTTTGATTATATTTGATGTATGCAATGATTCTTATTGTAAGTTGGCAACCGACAGGAGCATTATGGTTGTATTTAAATTTTTTAAGACCCGCGTGTCTATTCATCATGTAATAGCTTTGTTCCAAATAGTTGTAATAGTTGCTATTGGTGATGGACAAGCATGAAGTGGCGCCATTGACCTTGACGCCAGGCTGGTGATGATGGATATCATGTTGGTGCTTTGGAGATGAAGATCAAAGGCGCAAGAATAAAGTCCATATCATATCACATATTATTAATTGCATGTGATGTTAATCCTTTTTATGCATCTTATATTGCTTAGATTACAAAAGTAGCATTATAAGATGATCCCTCTCACTAAATATCAAGTAATAAAGTGTTAATCCTTAGTAGGTATGCTAAGACTCATCATTTTGAAGCATCACATGATGATCAAGTGTGATAGATTCTACGTGTGCATACAACAAGTGCAAGCCAGATTTGCACATGTGGATACTAAGGTTTGTCTTAATGAGCCTAGCATGTACATACATGGCATGTGAACACAGAATACCGAAAGGTAAAGCATGAGTGATATGGATGATATGATGATCATGTTGAATATTCGCCTTTGAAGCTACATCATCTCGCGTGATGATCGGACTTGGTGTAGTGGGTTTAGTTCATGTAGTCACCAAAACGACTCGAGGGATGTTGTTTTGAGTGGGAGTTCAAAAGTTATATGATTAAAGTTGAACACAATTTATCATAAATTAATTGAAAGTGAATTTGCATAATTGGTGTAGTCATTGGCATCCGTTCACCACCTTACGCTTAGTTATAATTGAGATAATGGAACTATAGAATTCTGGATAGTTTCTTTACGAACTAGTATCGTATTGTTTTGGGTGTCAATCTAAAGTTTAAATGTCCCATTGCAAACTTTCAGCAAACACCGTTTACTCCATGAAGTTTAATAATTAGTATTAAAACAAGAGTAACAATTCCAGTGTTATTATCTAAAGTATCATGTTTGCCTCCAATATTCTTGATATTCAAAAGATTGTTTTAATATCAAGGATATCTAGGAGCTGAAAGAATTTTTTTAGAAACCATCATGTGTGGAAGATATTTCGATATCTAAAATAATGTTTTTGTTGCAACATGTTAGAGTACAATTTGGCAATATATATGTTCTAATATTTGATGAAAATTTGTGAAGGTTGGAAATACTAGACATCCTAATCCTCCAAAAAGATTTTGGAACGCAACTTTATACTCACGATTCACCTTCATAAGCTATAGTATCTTTATCATGAAAGTTGTCATGATAAGGATGAATAGAAGATGCATGTAAAATGTTTACTACACTAAAAGATTACTAAAGAATGGATTTTGAAAGAACGCCAAACATTTGATGATGGCGATCTACTTCAAAGTGATTATTATTATATTTGTGTTTATGATAAATGTTTACATCCCATGCTATAATTGTATTTACCGGAAACATTAATACCTGTGTGTTTTATAAACATAAAAGAGTCCCTAGTAAGCCTCTTGTTAAACTAGCTTGTTGATTAATAAGATGATCATGGTTTCCTGATCATGGACGTTAGATGTTATTAATAACAAGATCATATCATTAAGAGAATGATGTGATGCACACACTCATGTAGTCAGCATAGCATATGATCAAGTCATTTAGAGTTTGTTTGCTACTAGCTTTCAAATACATAGTAACCTAATACTTCGACCATGAGATCATGTTAATCACCATCACCGGATGAGTACTTTGATGACATCAAACACCACTATAGTAACTGGGTGGTTATAAAGGTGGCGTTGGGTATTCTGAAAGTATGTGTTGAAGCGCATGGATCAAGAGTGGGATTTGTCCATACATATGACATATAGATATACTCTGGGCCCTCTTGGTGGAATTTCATCCAACTGGCTTGCAAGCATGTGACTAGGTCACAAGGTATGTCATATCATAGAATGAGTAAAGAGTACTTATCGGTAACAAGGTCAAACTAGGTATGGAGATACCGATGATCAAACCTCAGATAAGTAAAGTATCACGCGATAAAGGGAATCAATATCATATGTAAATGGTTCATTCGATCACGAAGTCATCATGGAAATATGTGGGAGCCATATGGATTTCCAGATCCCTCTATTGGTTATTGATCGGAGAGGTGTCTGGATCATGTCTGCATAATTCACAAACCGTAGGGAGACACACTTAAGGATTCGATGTTGTTTAAGTAGATATGGAATATGAGTTGGAGACCCAATGTTGTTCAAAGTCTCGGATTGGATCCAGGACATCACGAGGAGATCCGAAATGGTCCGGATAATAAGATTCATATAAGGAAAGTGGTTTTATGGGGTTTGGAAAAAGTTTTGGTGTTTTGACCTGATACTTCTAGAATGTTCTAGAGGGACCAACCAGTGGTTCCACCACACCAGGAGGGGGTCACTTGGACAATGGCATGACCTAGGGGCTAGCCACACCAAACTCTAAAAGGCCAATTCGGTCAACACTAGTAAAAGGGTCAAACCCTAGTTTGAATAGTCAAATCCTAGTTTAAAAAGTCAAACTATTGTTTTTGGTAAGAGGGAAGACTTGGTGGGAAAGGTTCGAACTCTCCCCTTGGTGGCCGAGTTGGGGGGAACACGTCCTAGGCTGGGAACCCTTGGCCGGCCGCCCTCCCACCTATATAATGAGGGGTGGGGCCGCAACCCCCACACCCCTTGTCCATTGGCGCCTAACCCTAGCCTCCCCCTCTCTTCTCTCTCGTCCACCGTCCTACTACAACTTAGGAAAAGCCCTGCAGAAATCTATCCTCCTCCACCACCACTACACCATCGTTCTGTTGGGATTCCAAGGAAATCTACAACCTCTGCTGCCCTGCTCGAACAAGGGAGAGGAAGGTCTTCAACGACTACCGTATGTCTAAGCGACTGCGGAAGTGCTGCTGGAACGCGACACCGTAAGGATAGTCTACACGATCTTGAGATTGGCAAGTGATCGACTACATCAACCACAAGAATCCGATCTCGTTAAACGCTTTGGACCTACGAGGGTTAGTTCTCTATAATCTTGTTGCACTGATCTCGTAGATTAGATCTTGGTGTTGCCATAGATTAGATCCAACAGTGGTATCAGAGCTGACTCTATGCATAGATCTATTGCACAAGTAGAACACAATGGTTTTGTGGGTGTTGATGCTTTTGTTTTCGCTTGATTTTCGTGTACTTTTCATCTTGCGGTATGGTGGGATGAAGCGGCCTGGGCTAACCTTACATGTCGACGCACATCAGACTTGCTCCACGCTCAATGTGCAACTTGCATTGTAAAGTGGATTTGCAATTGTCTGTCTCTCTCACCATAGATTCAATTTACAATAGGAACTTGACAATACTTGTATCAACATTGTGGTTCTTGTTCATAGGTAAGAACGGTTCTTATTGGAAAGCCCCAAACCACATAAAACATGCAATGAAAATTAGAGGCGTCTAACTTGTTTTTGCAGGGCATGTGATGTGATGTGATATGGCCATGATGTGATTTTGATTATATTTGATGTATGCAATGGTTCTTATTGTAAGTTGGCAACCGACAGGAGCCTTATGGTTGTTTTCAAATTTTTTAAGACCAGCGTGTCTATTCATCATGTAATAGCTTTATTCCAAATAGTTGTAATAGTTGCTATTGGTGATGGACAAGCATGAAGTGGCGCCATTGACCTTGACGCCAGGCTGGTGATGATGGATATCATGTTGGTGCTTTGGAGATGAAGATCAAAGGCGCAAGAATAAAGTCCATATCATATCACATATTATTAATTGCATGTGATGTTAATCCTTTTTATGCATCTTATATTGCTTAGATTACAAAAGTAGCATTATAAGATGATCCCTCTCACTAAATATCAAGTAATAAAGTGTTAATCCTTAGTCGGTACGCTAAGACTCATCATTTTGAAGCATCACATGATGATCAGGTGTGATAGATTCTACGTGTGCATACAACAAGTGCAAGCCAGATTTGCACATGCGGATACTAAGGTTTGTCTTAACGAGCCTAGCATGTACATACATGGCCTCTAAACACAGAATACCGAAAGGTAAAGCATGAGTCATATGGATGATATGATGATCATGTTGAATATTCTCCTTTGAAGCTACATCATCTCTCGTGATGATCGGACTTGGTGTAGTGGATTTAGTTCATGTAGTCACCAAAACGACTCGAGGGATGTTGTTTTGAGTGGGAGTTCAAAAGTTATATGATTAAAGTTGAACACAATTTATCATAAATTAAATGAAAGTGAATTTGCATAATTGGTGTAGTCATTGGCATCCATTCACCACCTTACGCTTAGTTATAATTGAGATAATGGAACTATAGAATTCTGGATAGTTTCTTTACGAACTAGTATCGTATTGTTTTGGGTGTCAATCTAAAGTTTAAATGTCCCATTGCAAACTTTCAGCAAACTCCGTTTACTCCATGAAGTTTAATAATTAGTATTAAAGAAAGAGTAAAAATTCCAGTGTTATTATCTAAAGTATCATGTTTTCCTCCAAGATTCTTGATATTCAAAAGATTGTTTTAATATCAAGGATATCTAGGAGCTGAAAGAAATGTTTTAGAAACCATCATGTGTGGAAGATATTTCGATATCTAAAATAATTTTTTTGTTGCAACATGTTAGAGTATAATTTGGCAATATATATGTTCTAATATTTGATGAGAATTTGTGAATGTTGGAAATACTAGACATCCTAATCCTCCAAAAAGATTTTGGAACGCAAATTTATACTCGCGATTCATCTTTATAAGCTATAGTAGCTTTATCATGAAAGTTGTCATGATAAGGATGAATAGAAGATGCAGGTAAAATGTTTACTACACTAAAAGATTACTAAAGAATGGATTTTGAAAGAACGCCAAACATTTGATGATGGCGATCTACTTCAAAGTGCAAGTGCAAAGTTATTAGTATTTGACTATAAACTCTTTGGACTATCTGTCATGTGTATGGCGCCACTATTGATGTTGATAGATTATTTTAAAAAGGAAAGGAAATGCTGAAAGAGAATTTCAGAAATATTTGGCAGGAAAAGAAAGACTGGAATTTTCCAACTTAAGTTTATAGATGATATACATGTTATGGATGTATTATTTGCTTGTTAAAACAATGTGTTTCTTGGGTATTGGATACCGAATTTGTTGGTGTGAAATGTCATACAGGAAAACACAATTCATGAACTGCAATGGCCTAAGTAACCAGCAAGATAATATGTTATGATGTTCATCGAAAACAAACAAAGTGTTGTTGAGTTTCTCATTGACATCAAAGCTTTCCTTCAAGATTTGTTTCAATAATTTTTATTTTGATCAGGTATTATGAGAACAAAAGGTTGTTCAAATAATTACCGTATTCCATATAAGATGGATGATTTACAAATCTAGTTGGAGAAATCACGTCCATAAAACTAATGCTAAAAATGTCGGGAAGAAAATGATTGAAAGATCACTTACGAAGTGATATCGCCGTTTAAATTATATTTGAAAGAAAAACATGAACAAACTCCATGTTGATGGAATTTTGGAGTCTTTTTATTTTGATCAAACGATGCTTGTGAGACTTTCCTGGAGATAACTGAAACTTCATTCAAAGGCCAAAGAAGAATGAATGACTAACTTATTGGAATTTCTACATATTGATGTATATAGTCCATTATGTGTAGTCATGAGCGACGGATTTCAACTTCTTATGCTTTCTCCGGAAATTTGAGTGAATATATGTGTATATTTAATTAATGAGGAAATAGTATGAAATATTTCAAAATGTTCAAAGAATTACAAGATGAAGTGAAAATCATTATAACAAGAAAATAAAGAACTTCTGATTAGATCATAAAGGAAGATATTTGAGTTACAAGTTTAGCATAACACCTAAGATTTGAGGAATCGTTCCATGGATTTGCATTTCTCGAAACACCATAGGAGTATGGAGTGTTCATATGTAATGAAACCTTGTTTTACATGGTGAGATCAAAGGTGTCATTTATAAAACTGCCATTGTATTTTAAAAATTAAAGATTTATTGACTACTGCTTTTACACTGAAAAGAGCACCATCGTGATCTGTTGAAATGACACCATATAAGTTATGGTGTGGGATAAAATCCAAGTTGTCCTTTCTTAAATTTTGGTATGCTAGGCATAAGTAAAATGTTTACAAACCAAAGTCGGATGAGCATGTCTTTGTATGTTATTTTGAATAACCAATGGGTATTTCTCCATAACACCGAAGACAAAAGTGTTTGTTGCTTAGAACGTCAAGTTTCTTGAGAAGGAATTTTTCATGAAAAGTTAAGTGGGAGGACAATAGAACTTTGATAAGGCTATTGAACCTTAGCTATATGTGTGGAGTTGCGCAGAATCGGAAAGTGTCCCGGAGGCGGCAACAATGCTCATGGATCACGTACCTCAAAAGTTGTGGTCACGGAGGTCCAAGTTCCTATTGAACCGAGTAGGTCAGGTAAACAATCAAATAATAAGATTTGAAAGTAAATCATTATTGTTTGTCAATGATGAACCGACTACATGCAAAGAAGCGATGATGGGCCATGACTCCGTCAAATGGCTTTAAGCCATAGAATCCATGATAGTTCCATACACGAGAAATCATGTTTTTGAACTTGGAAGACCCTCTGGAAAGGTGTAAAACTTTTCAGTCCTATTTTGATCTATAAAGAAATATACATGGATGTTTCACATCTATGAAATAGTCGACATGTCGGGAATGAGTTCATGACAATGGATATCAAAACCATCCAAGAATGAAGATCAATAATTTACCAAATATAATCAAGTCAAGACCAAGGCTTCCAAATATTAGATTATCTCTTATCAACAGGAAAAGGCAAGTATAGCCCCCACCATTATAAAATACCATGCTTTCAAAGTATTTCAACTCTTGCCATGATGCATATGATTCTTATTTGGTATTTTGTCCATAGATAGAGTATCATATATGTTGAATTACTCCCTTTGAGATTATTACCTGATCCAATGCTCCTAGAAGAACCAGGTTTGGCTTGTGTGCGCTGCCTGTCAGTGCTGGTTCAACAAAATGATGTATCAAGTGTAGAGAATTAATATGATAGAAGAACATGATGAGATGAGATCAGAGGTGATATGAGGTTAATCATGCTAAGGCTTGCATGGGAGGCCACTATGGGATGTGGTTTTTTCAGTCCCATGCTCGCCATCCCTACGAAATCAAGAGTTCTTGCCTTCGGAACCAAGACGAGCGTACAACCCCACGGGTCCTAGAAAACTCTCAACTCACTAACGTGCCTAGTTTGATCCATGAGGTCCATATGTTTAGATTGGCATTTGCATATTTGGATGGGTTGAAGATGGTGTATCATATAGGGCATGACCAAAGAGGAAGGAGGCTCCGGGAGTACTCCCAATCCTTGGACATAGGGGTTGGGCAGAGAAAACCCTTTCTTAGTGACTCATGGATTCAGGCGAAAGCAAGGTAAAGGTCGTGTCCAACCACCCTCTATCGGCCTTCCAAGGAAGAGGGCTTATTGCGTGGCACTAAGAGTCGGTTGGTACGTGTGGGTAAAGTTGCACACCCCTGCAGGGTATTAATCTTTAAGAGAAGCGGTGTCTGCAGTTATGGATGACTTGGAAGTGGACGTGAGATCATACAGAACATGAACCTAATCATAAAACATGGCAACTAAGGTTTGTTAAGGATGATTCCTCATGGGTACGAGGGGGTGATCCTAGTTGAGAGGTGCTGATGATTTGGTGGATATCAAAAGATGATGATCAATACTTTGGAGATGTCGCTCTCTTATCCCCTTTTAAAATATTCTGATTAGATGAGCTTCTTCTCCCCCCTGTTTAATAAACAAAGATAGATTTATGCAAAACATCTCCACCAGCCATAAGTCTTGCTTAGTACACCATGTACTCATCCTTGCTTTGTTGATAATTTTATAGAAGAGTAAGTGTTCACCTAAATATGAGTTATGTATGACATCGACACCGATGAGTAGCTTGGGGTTCCTGGCCGACAGCTTAGAATCTATGGGCTAGGACGTCATCATTATGCTTCAGGCCTCTTAGGGCATTTTTTAAGTTTGCTATACTTAATAGCATAAATTTCCTTCCGTTGTTTAATGTTTGTGGTCCGTGACCTCTTCTTGTAATATTTGGTTCTTTTCTCAGTTATAAGCTTATTGTAATAATTTTTGTTTCATAGGGTCTGATACCTTCGATCTGAATTACGGATGTAGTATAGCTCTTTTTCCCTAGTATACCTAGATTTATCGAATCCTCTGGAAGTAGAAAGCAAAGTGAGATTACTTAAACGAACCTTCAAGAGTGTTAGAATTCCTATTGCGTTTTCACCGGACCAAGAGTTTGCGATCTTTTTGTTGTTGTTGACGATGGAGAGAGAGAGGGCCTAGGGTCTTCAGTTTTCACCAGTAGCTGTGAAAAACATCCGATGGGGATAATAGATAATAATAAAGTATGCATGTAATTGTTAGAGCAAGATAATTATATGTGGGCAGTGCATCCATAATTTTTATCGCCTCCGCAACCTCTTATAGAAATAACCTACTAGTCTCATCCATATAAGAAAGAGAACTAATGATATGCATCGTGATGTCACCGTTAATCCGAAGTAAATTCCTCACATACAGCCGTACTACCCTTTCTGTCACTGGGGTTCCTATCCTGGAGATCAATCATTACTCACACTCACCTGGATCAATCCTAAGGGTCTTGAGTACCTAACAAGTTCTTAGATTGAGGAAATACATGGTACTACAATCATCATGTCATACAAACTAATACATGATCCCATCTATGATAAATAACATGCACAGAGGCTACATGGATAGGCCGAAGACCTTAGCCCAAGGAGAATTACTCACACATAGAGATGAAATCGACAATTATAAACATTGTAATAGAGATCATAAGGTTGATAGCAAATAGTCTTACAATGTCGCCAATTGGAGAAGAGATCTACTATTACAAGTGGTGGAAGATGGCTATGGTGGTGGAGAAGGGTTTAGAGGTTTAGATCTAGATCTATTCCTCCAGCATGGCGGCTTCTGGTGGTAGGGAGAGTTGAGGTCGAAAAGAAGCAGATGTTTCCCATCGCCGAAGCCTCTTTATATAGGGGTCCCTTCATTAAAGTTGTTCTGTTTGACCTAATGAAGTCGATGTCAACTATACGGCCAGAACTATATGGCCAGAAATAACGAGATGATGAGCTTAATCATGACTGGTAGTCTCATGTTTCCTCCAGTTTATTAATCTAAAAAACTCAGCATAGATAGAGTAATGGCAAGCATATCATACGGGTTTCATGAATCCTTTTAGTGCAGCAAAAAATATTGTAATAATGGATGATTCAAAAGAGTAAACTTTATTCCATGTCAAGTAATCAACTCATAAGCTTGCCTTTGAACAATAAGGTGTAATCATGTACAATTAAGAGTGTGAGAGTTTGTCATGAAAAGCATATACACTAAATTATCCCAATTCTCCCACATCAAAATCAAGACTTTTCAAGCACTACTTTTCTATTCATTGCCCTTCAAGAATTTCAGTTCTTAAGTAATTGAAAGCATGCGAAAAAAATTCATTAGTTTATCGGGCTGTGATGGACACTCGTGGCATCACTAAGGTTTTGTTCCTTTTACATAATGATTACTCATATCATCCAGAGGAGTGATTCCATCATGTTACAGCTACCCAATGTCAATAATCTTACCCATTATAGCATTGCTGCTACATATGTTTAATCAACTCATAGCCGAAATCTAGGAGTTTTCTCCATGAAGATCGTTCGTAGGCTAGCGGTGGTTTTGGTATCCCATGAAGTTTGATACGCATAAAGCCATATCATTATTATGATTTACAAGTTAAACTTTGTCATGCTCACAAAAACTGCTAAACATTAATTCAATTGGACAAATCTTTTCAAGTAGAGCTATCAAGACAATCATTATTTTCTGTGGTGTTTAGTGTCTCTAGGAATAAGCTTTCAAGACTAAACACTACAACACCCAAGTCCTCAATTTGTGAGACTTTTTCTTGTTTCAATTTGTTTAGAAAATTTTAGACAAGAATTTGGTTAACTACAACAGCTAGAACAAAACGTACCCAATTAAATACCCATGCAAACAAATTTTTACTATAACATAGAGACTCACTCCACCGATATAACATCTTAACATTACTACTAACTAGCATGGGTTTCTCAAACTTCAAAAGTGGGGAGTCATAAGGAATACCTCTCATGTTTGGTTCCACTTCTCTCTTCCATTTTTATTTGTTTCTTGGAAACTCGAAGTCAATCACTCTCCTACAAATTAACGATAACTTCGAGGCGAAAAGAAAAAGAGAGAGGGAAATAAGGATAAATGGAGAAATCTTTTTGTGATTTTTGAGAAGGGGAATTAAAGAATAGAAAATTGGTGGCAAAGCTCGGCTTGAAAATCACAAACAAAATAAAATAACTAAGATAAAGTGTTAGGGAAACCAACACGAATTCTTATAAACTCAAATAAAAGTATAACCTCGAAAATAAAATAAAGCAAATGAAATCCAAATAGAAATAGATAGAAAACCTGCCCAAGCTTTGGCTTTTGCAAGCCCTTCAAATCATTGTGGTGGTGGTGGTGTGGGGGGGGGGGGGAGTTGTAACTCCAGTCCACAAATTGAGTTGAGAGGTTACTTATTGTTTCTTGGAGGTCCTCAGGGCGAGATTATGCATTCCCTCCACAATTCCTCCAAGTTCTTGGAAATCTTGATATGTAGCGAACCGGCTTGGTTGCTGCTGCTCCTGATGAGGGACTTCTTGATCCTCCTCTTGGTCCTCATCCTCTTCCGGAATCTCTTCCTCGAGTTGGTGTTGCTCAATCTTCAAGTCATAAAGCACGCGTCCTTCCTCGATAGAGAAAAGACCATTAGGCAAAGGAACGGGGTAGAGACGCCCAGGTCCAGCAATATGCAGATAATACACACCACCTCTCCTAGTGAGCATTCCAGAAGCCCTCAAAAGTAGAGAAATCAACACGTCGCTCACCTAGTACCGGTTGTAACTCACCTAGGTCGATGCCTAGGACATTGGCGAGCACGGTGATGACGCCTCCACAAGTGATTGGTCCTTGGATTTGGTTGGATTAGTACTCCAAGTAGCACACAAGAATTGCACCCAAGTCAAGTGACAAGTTGTCATAGTTGAAAGAAGCTTTTGCGAGGACTAAGATGTCCTCCTCATTAAGTCTTGCAAACTCATTACATGCCTGCAGGGTGTTAGCAATAACATAGAACAATTAGCGAATAACAGGATGTTTAATATTTTTCCCTTTGCTGACTCTAGAAGTAAAGCTCATTCTATTATAGCAAAGTTCAGGGGATGGTTCTATGTTGATAAAAGATGCGAACAGAGCATTAGGATAATTGTTGGGTAAACCAAAACAATTGCACCATTCATCAAGTGATAATGAATAATTATTGTTCACGAGTCGGAAAGAAATTCTATCCTCCCCATGCATGCTTTAATGGTGCTTTTCAAAGAACTAAGGAATTCAATGGTTAACCGGTGATAGGTTGGTGCATCATGAAATACAAAGTTTTATAGGCCAACTCTATTGCAAAGTAAATTAAAGTCATTAGAAATACCGAGTTGGTTCAATGTGATGGGGCAAGCCCACTTGGTTGCCTTGACTTCTCGGTTTTTGATCCTGTCCAAACGTTCATGGTGAGACTCGTTCTTGAATCGAATCCCCATGCATTCCTGAGTTGCATCCCGAGAAGAACTAGAGGAGGAAAGAGCACGTGTCTAGCTCCTCGTGTTCATCTTCTAAAAAAACAAATATAAAACTTTTTGATCCAACAGTAATAGTCATAGCATAATCCTCATCATAGCACACTAAATAATCTCCTCAACATAATAATCTAGGCAAGATAATCATGGCAAGTAGTTGGAAATAAGTCTAACCCTACATTGATAATGAAAATAGATTAGAGATGAATTCACAAGAAGTAATTGGAGGATCGGAGGAGAAACATTTGTGCGAGGAAATCGAACGAAATTGGGCAGCAGAGAAGATCCCTTGAGGTTTTGAGAGAGTTTGGAGGTAGAAATTCTTTTTATGACTTACCTACTCGAGGACAAACAAGAGTTAAGCTTGGGGATTCTTGATACGTCGGAAACGTATCTATAATTTTTTATGTTCCAAGCTTGTTTAGTATCTACTTTGCTTTGCTTTGTCTACACTTTGAGGTGTTCTTATATGTTTTCTGGTACTAACCTATGAACAAGATGCCATAGTGCTAGTTGCCTGTTTTCTTCTGTTTTTGGTTCTAGAAAGGCATAAAATCAATATTCTCGGAATTGCACGGGACAAAATCCAAAGTCAATATTTTACCGTGGGGAACAGGGAGCCAGAACACGAGACAGAGGAGGGCCTCGAGGGGGCCACACCCCTGGCTGTGAAGGTGGGCCCACCCCGCGCCTGGGGGGTGTAGCCGACTCGGGCACCCCCTCGGCCTCCCTCTTCGCCTATAAGAAGCCCCCGTTGCCTAAACACTAAGTACCCGATCAATATTCCATGAAACCATCTGTAGCCGCTACCACCATCGTCCCTAGATCGGGGGGGGGATCAGAAGCTCTTCCTGGCACCCTACTAGAGGGGAGATCATCTTGGAGGCCTTCTTCTTCATCATGCCAGCCTCCGATATGAAGCGTGAGTAATTCCACCTTGGACTACGGGTCCATGTAGTAGCTAGATGGTTGTATCTCCTCCTTTGTGCTTTCATGTCTAAATCTTGTGAGCTCTGTTCATGATCAAGATCTCATCTATTTATAATCATGCATGTTGTGTCTGCGGGGATCCGATGGATATTGAGATTACTATGTCAGATTGATTAATGGTTTTGTCTTATTGATTCTATCATGTATGTGTTGTTTGTGATCTTGCATGCTCTCTGTTGTTAGTAGCTATCTAGGCCAAGTAAGAGGGTGTCTTTATGCTCGATAGTGGGTTCATGCCTCTATTTAATCTAAGGGAAGTGACAGAAATCTCCAAGGTTGTAGATGTGCTGTTGCCACTAGGGAGAAAACAACGGTCTCTTGTTCATGGAACAAGTGGATTGTTTACCTTACACACTTTACTTAAAGAAGTTGTCTATTGCTTGCAACTTAATACTGGAGAGGGTTCGGATGATAACCCAAATGTGTACTTCTAGTCATAGATGCAGTTGGATGGCGGTCTATGTATCTTGTTGTATTTCCCAATCGAATCTCATAGGATCATGATGTCTAGTATTGCATTGTTATGCCTTGCTCAGTCCTATGAATTGCCCTGCTGTAATTTGTTTACCCAGCATGCCATGTTTGTTTATCTAAGGAGAACACCTCTAGTGAACTATGGACCCCGGTCCACTCTTTACCATTGATACATCTTCCACTGTTACTGTTTACTTTCTGCAAACCACCATTACCTTCCACACCATACAGTTAATCCTTTGTTACAACAACCGGTGAGATTGACAACCTCACAGTTCGTTGGGGCAAAGTCTTGAGTTTTTTTTGTGCAGGTCTCCAAGTTGCCGGCAACACCTTTGAGACATTTCCTTCCTCCTACTGGTTCGATAACCTAGGTTTCTTACTGAGGGAAGACTTGCTGCTGTTCTCTTCACCTTGCTCTTGGGGTTTCCCGACGAAGCACCAGAGCGGGTTATGGTGGAGAAATAGGGTTTCCCCGGCGATCTAGGGTTTAGAGGCCGGAGAGGAGGAGGTGGTCGGCGGTGTCTAGGGCGGCGACGGCGCGGCAGCGGTGTGGGGAGGGCTGGTTGTGGTGTTGTCTTGGGGGGCACCCCTCCCCTCTATTTATGAGAGGGAGGGGCAGTTTGAATCCTTTCCCAACTCCCTCTCCTACTAGGATTGTGGTGGAGGGAGAGAAGGATTCACTCCTTCCTCCACCAGGAAACATTGTCCCAGTTTGACTTTTCAAACTTGCCTTTTGACATTCAATTTGGAGTTTAATTTCTTTCTTTCAAACGCCCAAACAAGTGACCTAGGACATGATGCAATCATTCCACTTAGTCATGACACATTCATGCACCCTTCCCCTTCCAGTCCGGTGAACCTTCTAGACCCTTCTAAATCATTCCAGTGAAAACACCGGAATCATTCCCGAACTCCGGAATTGGACTTTCCTTATATGAATCATATTCTCCGGACCATTCCAGATCTCCTCGTGATATCCCGAATTCCATCTGATACTCCGAACAACATACGGTCTCCCTACTTACATTCCATATCTACTAAACAACATCGAATCCTTAAGTGTGTCTCCCTACTATTCGTGAATTATGCAGAAATGACCGAGACTCTTCTCCGATCAATAACCAATAGAGGAATCTAGAAATTCATATGGTTCCCACATATTTCTATGATTACTTTGCGATCGAATGAACCATTTACACACGATACCAATTTACCTTTGTCTCGCGATATTTTACTTATCTGAGGTCTGATCATCGGTATCTCTGCATACCTAGTTCAACCTCATTACTGATAAGTATTCTTTTCTCATTCCCGTGATATGTGATCCCTTGTGAGCCATTCACATGCTTGCAAGCTAATTGGATGACATTCCACCGAGAGTGCCGAGAGTATATCTATCCGTCATATGGATGGACAAATCCCACTCTTGATCCATGTGCCTCAACACATACTTTCCGAACACTCAATGCCACCTTTATAACCACCCAGTTACGGTGTGGTGTTTGATGTCATCAAAGTATCCATCCGGTGATGGTGATTGGCATGATCTCATGGTCGAAGGAATTAGGTTACTATGTATCAGAAAGCTTATAGAAAACGAACTAATGAAATGACTTGATCTTTATGCTATGTTTATCTATAGGAGTATGTCCATCACACCATTCTCCTAATGATATGATCTTGTTGTTAATAACATCTCAATGTTTATGATCAGGAAACCATGATCATCTATCAACGAACAAGCTAGTATTATAAAGAGGCTTTACTAGGGACTCTAATTTAGTTTACAAATCACACAAGTATTAATGTTTCCTGTTAATACTATTATAGAATGAATGTAAACATTTATCATAAACACAAAGATATAATAATAACTACTTTTATTATTGCCTCTAGAGCATATCTCCAACAAAAATTAACTCTATGATAACACAAATTTCCTAGGATTCGAACTCGAGACCTCTCCACCGATTCACTGCGTGCCTTTCCACTAAGATAGAAACAGTTAATTGAATAAGAATGTTAAGCTTTTCTATTATAACTTATTCACTTGTCTCCTTAAAAATACTTTTTTAACATTTTTATCTCCCATCAAATAATAAGACGGCCCTCCTGGCAGCTAAACTAAAATCTGCAGGCGCTGTAAAAAAAATCTACAGGCAAAGTTTTTTAAAAAATATCGAGAGGTGGGGCGCAATGGCCGAAAGACCGAATTAAAAAGAGTTTGGCTATTCTACATGGGCTGCTATACATGGGCTATACTCCATAGGATATTGTCCATGAGGTCCTTTCTCAAATTTCAGCATCTCATTAGAAGAACGTGTGCAGGTCCCCACATGGCAACATCTCATTAGAAGAACGTGTGCATGTTGGACTTTTCTATCGCTCACGCCTATCTTATTCGAACTTTGCAATTTTTCTCTATGCAGCACCTGTATAAGGTATTTCTGGTGGGTCGCACATGTCAACCTCTCCGTAATTGAAATGTGCTATGATGGACTTTTTTTTGGGCGCCTCAGTTGTTCTGACTTTGGTCCGTTGTTCAGTCCCGGATGTCAGCCTCCTTTGTGAGGACACGTGGGTAGGCTCTTCCTAGATGTCAACCTTCATCTTAAAGAAATGTGTGTATGTTGGACTGCTTTTTTAGGTTGAGTCCGCCGTTATGACCTTGGCAACATTGCTAGATGTAGCAGCAGTTTATTGGAACCCAGGTATCTTCCTTTTAAAAAAGTTAATCTATAGTCCGTTGCTGGGTCCTAGACATTAGCGTTAGTATATAATAACAGAAATTGCCACGACCACTATTTCGACCTTGGTCCGTTGCTAGGTCCTAGATGTCAGCCTCCTTTGTGCAGAAAACGTGACTATGTTGGTCCCAGATGTCAGCCTCTATTTGAAAGAAACGTATATGTGCTGGACTATTTTTTTGGAGCGAGTACGCCATTTTGACCTTGGCAATATTGCTAGCCGCAGCAGCAGTTTACCTGGGTCCCAGATGTCAGCCTCAGAGTACAAAAAGATGACTACAAGAAAAACAAAAATTTCCTACCATTCAAACTCGAGACCTTAGAACAGGTAAACAACATGCATTGCCACTACAAAAGTAAAAGTTAATACAACAGAAATGTTTAACGGTTCCTTCTATGAGTTTAAACGACTTTCTTTGACTATGTTTATCTCCTTTGAAATAATATGGCGGCACTCCTGGCAGTTAAACTAAAGACTGCTATATAATGCAGTAGTTTTTAGACAAAAAATAGGTAGGCTAATCTTTTTTTATCGTCATAGGCAATATTCAATGGGGTCACTCCTAAACTGAATGGGCTATGATCGGCAGCCACAAGACCATGAAAAGGCCAAATTAGAAAGTTTTCGGCTATGCTTGTGCGGTGACCCAGCATACCACTGCATGATGTAGTACACTATAGTCGTTGACATAACACCAATGAAACACCGTTCACTAGTATTACATCCCTCAGAGTAGTACAACAGAAACACAGCAGGTCCAAGACATGACTATAGGTTACAACTCAACTCTTTACATAAGATCTAGAGAACACTCTAGGTGAAAGAGAGAGAAAGAAACTTCTTACAAAGAAGAATCAGGAATAAATAACTCATAGCTACCATACTTATAAAACTAGTAGCTGAACTACTAGGCTTGCACTGCTGTTATTGCAATACTTTACAGAAGTAGGTTCTATGGTTAGAAATTCTATTCTTATCTAATCAGCAACTTCGTCTTCACTTGAGTTGATGTATATGCTGATTTTCTTGACTTCATTGAAGAGCGTTAGCTTTTGATGATGATTCCTGGAGCATAACTTGATGTAGACATTGTCTGTACTGGTTTTAGAACCTAGCAAGGGTTAAGAAGATACTTTGAGTATGAGTGTACTCAGCAAGTTCACTAGAAAAGGAGTGTTTGATGCACTATATCTATAGCCACAGACCGTAGGTCATAGGCAATGCAAGTTTTCGTAAACATTTCTTCAAAGGTTGCTTTTATTATGGAAAGCTATGCCCGTTAGCCTTCACGGGTTTACCAGAACTTTCATGGAGTTCCTTTCCCGCCACGTTCGCAGCTCCTTCCCGGAACAGGGAGTAACAAGTTACAGTTCTTACACTCTGCAGAGGTGTGTTACTTTACCCATGAGAGATCTTAGCTTTGTTGCACATCTGAATTGCAGGTTCATTCACACTTCCTTGGTGTGAGGCCCAGACTAGGATCCAAGCCAATCACTGCCTTCTCCGTGACCCCGCATGTCTCCTTGGTGTACACGAGCCCACCTATTGAATTACGGCAATGGCAGTACAGACCGTTCAGATGCCGGAACTATCGTGAGACATTGAGGGCTCCCACCCATATGCTACATATCCTCTACGAATTACCATAAATAATATGCATGCTATGAGTGATAACAGCCACGACCCGCACATCCAGCTCCATGCGAGAGGGAAAAGATACAGCTGACTTCTTCGTCCCATTCCAAATCTCATGGTCAACGCGTAATATACGGCGCAAGAATCACTGGCGACATTGGTTGTTAAGTCCTAGGTAATATGTTCCTTTACCACCGGAACTCTTATAGTAGGTTATTACCTCATGGTAAATAACCTATAATCACTTTATTATGAAAATAGTGTTTTCTGTCCTTTTTCAAATGCAGGTGATGACAACACTGGATTTGTAGAATACTTTACAGAAAATAATCAAAGGACATGAGCAAGTGTGAACTTGCCTTTTGTGATTGCAAGATTATGCACTCACGGTCTTCAAGACAATATAAAAGATCCAACAACTAAAATTTGCATCATTGGTCCGATAAGGACTAATGTTTAAAGAAGAAAGATGCTTTTAAGCATAAGTAATGTAATGAAAGTTGATAAACGCGAATCCCGAGAATAACGTTGTTCTAGGGTTTGGATACTAGAAAGGGTTTCCTTGGAATGTGTTGCCCTTTTAGATTCAGTTTCATACATGTGCTTCTTCTTAAGGCTTGTGAGTATGTGGAAAACAACATGTATTTATACAACAACAAAATACATAGTATGAAATGCTACTCAAGGTTGCTTACATCTTAATTGTTTATATTCAAGTTTTTCTTTACAAGTAATGTCACTTATAAAGAATTTAAGTATTAATAATCTTATTATATAAGTAAAGTATAAAGTAAGGGGTTTACTATTAATTGTAATATGTTGATTGAAGTGGCAAAACGAATAACTTTTGAAGAAAATCTTACTCAACTAAGCAGAAGCATTTAAGCTTTTAAGTTAACCTTATGAGGTGTTCTTTCTAGTTATAGTCTTTAAGTTAGAAAGAATTTCCTTTACTAGAATAATGAAATTAGTGGTATTCGAGACTTATCCATCTTGGTTTTTAACTGGGTTGGTTTGGTATTAAGATGCTTTACAATTTAATTATAACAGACCAAAGTTAACTATAAAGTATATAATAAGTTTTTAACATTATACTTAAAGCTTTGTAACTATAAGTAACTTTAAGAATGTAGATGGACTTAGGGTGTGTTACTTATGATACTTGTATCCTGTTCACTATATATTGTTTCCTTAGAGTTACTTAAGAATGGTATTACTTCTATTGGAGTAGTGGTTTCTTTACATTATAATTGTATAAAGGAATTTATCTCCTATAA
This sequence comes from Avena insularis, assembly GCA_023614405.1. NCBI lineage: Eukaryota > Viridiplantae > Streptophyta > Magnoliopsida > Poales > Poaceae > Avena > Avena insularis. The sequence continues at coordinate 164,567,138 of CM042685.1, read as the reverse complement.
GGGTGTGGTTAATGTTTGTGAATAAGTAAACAATATTATTTATTACTTATGAACTCACTTATAGTGTTTTGATTTGTTTATAAACTTGTGGTTAATATAAAGAATGGGTTTTATCTTATTACAATTATTCTTGGAGATTTTATATTAGATAAGGATTCTTTTATAAAATAATTTATAATTATGGTTGAAGGATAATTCAATAAGATTGCATTTAAATGGTGTTAAATCATTTTGACCTCATAATGTTAGTATTTAAGATTAATACTATTTATTATATTTAATTGGTTAATTTAAGAAATATTAACAAATTTTATTTGTCATTTTATGAATTATTAACAAAAGAAATAAGTTTAAATTGAAGTTATGAAAGTGTTTAACTTTTTATTTAACTCAAAAGTGGAATATCACATTTTTAGCATGTAGGTATTATTTTTGTGATCATTTTGGTATATTACATTTATTTTTGTGATTTATAAATAATAAGATATAATTTTAATAAGGTTTATTACTTTATAAATACTTAATAATTAATAAATATTTAATTAAGTGAAATAATAATGTATAATTATAATTTTAAAGTATAATTCTTATTTTTCTAAGATTTTTAGTATTTTATTTATATTTTTAACATTTACCATTATTAAAATATTAATTATCAAAGTTTTATTACTTATAAAACTTTTATTAAATATTATTTCATTAAATAATCATCATAATAATATTTGAGAATAGTTTTAAGTTATAGATTTTGTTTTTCTAAACATTTTCATATATTATATGTATTTTCTGATTTATAAAACAAAAGATATCAAATTTACAAGATTTAATCATTTTATTTTATTTTTGGAATATTGAAATTTGGATTTATAATGTTTTTAATTATTCCTAGACAGAAATTAAACCTTTTTACACTCAAAGGGATCTACCCCAGTCACAGACAGGTGGGGCTTAGCCCACGTCATAAGCCACCTCAGCAAAGACCAGTCAAAGGCTGACAGGTCAAGGGTGACCTCACCCTGATGTCACGATGACATCAGTAATGGCATTGCTCTCAGATGATGCTCAAATCCGGCGACAGGACGCACACACGCTTGCAGGTCTAGGAGATTTGGACGCGGGAGTCTGGGGCGAATCGATTGGTGGCCATGTCGCCCGTATTTGGTCACTGGAGCACTAGCTCCGACGAGCATCTGCGGCGGCGGACAAAGATGCACGACGCAGGCGCGATGGAGGAAGAGAGGGAGGAAAAGGGGAGGTCCCTAAGGACCGGGAGCTCACCACGAAGCGGGCAGAGGGGTCGTCGAGGATCTAGGTGGCCGGAATTGATGGCGAGCGCGACGGCTGGAGGCGAGGAACGAGGGTCCGATTGCGTCAGTGGAGACCTCGCCCGCATGCACGCTTCGGGGGAATCGACGGAGACGAACGAGGCAGAGCTCCCATACATCTCGGGGAGTCAAGGGGTGGTCGGACGTGGCTGGAACGACGAACACCGGTGAGCTAGGTTTTCGGCTATTGGGAGAAATCGAAGAGGAAGAAGGGGATTAGGGTTCTCCGGTGGCGTCCAGGGTTACTTGTAGACGACCATGAGCGGTGGCGTGGATCTTGGTGTGTCCAGACGTCATGGCGCGATGGCAGACGGCGGCGATGCTGACATCCAGCTGCTTATGACGTCAGGGAGGAAGACGACGACGTACTTTTTGCGGAAAACCCCCTAGAAATTTTTCTGATTTGCTTCGCGGTCCTCCCTCGGTCCCACTTGTCAACCAGAGAGAGATAGATTGGGCTGGTTGTTGGGCTGCAGTTGGTTGGCTGTGGTTGCTCGTGGCGATGGATAAGAAAGAGGAAATGGGCCATGGGCCACATTTGGTGTGTCCTCTGTTTTTTCCTAGTTTTATTCCTTTTTCATTTTCTGTTTTGTTTTCAGGTTTGTATTTTATATTTGGTTTGAACTTTTCTTTTTGGAATTTTATTTGCTGAATACTTGCAACAACAATAAAGTTATTAAGAATCCATTTGTGAACTTTTATTATGTATTGTGATATTTTCTTTATTTCCTTTATATATATACTTTTTCTATTTTTATTTGTGAGGGCCTTTAATATGAATTTAATTGGGCAAATTTATAAACTTATTATAGAATGCATTACTACTAACTAATGATATTTTATTCTCATTAATATATAATATTAAAACAACTTTTTATATTTAGTGATCCTTCAAAAGTATTTGGTACATAAAGTTCTAAGTAGTAATGGGGTTAGTATTATTCCTATGAATTTTGGAAATAGCAATATAACTATTTTATTATTACTAAATATAGGAATTATCTTTATAAATCTTTGTGTAAATAAGATGATAGATCAATTAGATGAAATGGATAATATATTTGGTTATAGAATTATGTTTTAGTGTTTACCAAGAATTTCCATATTCCATAGTTCACAACCCTGGATTTCTAACTAAGGAATTCCTTTCCTAGATATATTACTTCTCTATATCCATCATCATGTGTTCACATGATGAGGTTTGCTTCACAAGAATATTCTTATCCACCTTTTATTCTTGTAAATCCACTTGTAAATCCAATGAGCTTATCATTAAAGCCTTTCATAATCTTTTAGAGCTATACTTGGCTATATCAACTATTCTACTGCTGATAATCCCCAATCCAACAAGTGGTTATTTCTAACTCCAATCATACTCTTCCTTAATCATCCTTCACTATTATCACTTCAATAGATGTATATGTCAAATCCTACTTCACCTCAAGTGCTTAGTATTTCCAAAGAGGAAAATACTATTTCTTTAATCCAATGTTGCTCTAGCATCATCTTACTCATACTATCTTGTCTCTTCTTAACTCCAGTATCTAACATTCCAACCTCACATTATATTAATGTGACTTGTAATGACTAATCTAGGATAACGAATCTATACTATGGTTCAATCATGTTTTATCCACCAATGTCACTTATACATGGTATAAACATTCAATATTGGTAAATAAGGCATGATCATTATATTCCTTTGATCCTTTATGATTCAGGTTCCCAGTTGACTAAACAAGGCTTCATCAATACAACATTACAGTTGTATTATAATTATCTTCCGTTTAGCTCTATTGGAGTAAGAGATATAATTCATCGACTATACCTACTTGATCCATTAGGACTACTCCTGGTAACTATCTTCAGACTTCATCCTTGTAATCTTCTTTGTTACCATATTGATTTGATTTCCTCCAATTACTCCCATCCTATAGATAACATCTAAAACTAGCATCACTATTTACCTCTTCTGACTTCTTTCTTTATAAGCCTTAAGTGAATGCTATAATAAGTACAAGAGTTGATAGGTCAAGAATTGACAGGTTAAGAATTGGTGAATCAATAGTTGATTTCTCAATATTGATGAACAACAAATATAAGGATAGGATTCAATAGAGATGATAAAGATTGATATGGAAAGAAAGATATATGGTGAATGATCTTAACTTTGGTTTCTTTCCTACTCAATCTTACTAAAGAGTTAAGGTTAGATATTACTATGATACTAATGGTATAAGTAGATGAGATTAAGATATAGTTCTTACATTCTTATTATTTGTGTTATATTTATCATTTGGTATTCATGAGTGATTATAATGAATACTATGATATGATCACCTACGGATCAAATATAAATCATTAAGTAATGTATTAGGGTTTTAATTTTATTCCATTTGATCTACCCTTAGATCAAATCATGTTTACCCAAAATAAGGTTTTAGCAAAGGTCATATTGGAACTTATCGCAGTCAACATGGTGATCTACTTCAATTGCATTAAGTTAAGAGAAGCTTCAATCACTTTGATAAATTTTGTTGAAAAGCGCGAAAATTATTCAGATTTTCTATGCATGAATGCAATGCACATCTCTGTGTTCAGCTTATTTCTAAGCTCTAATGCTGGGATGTTACAGCTTGGACCTCATAGGCTAATTTCATGGGCTCAGTAATAAAATTCCGGACGTCAACATGGAAGAAAAACACAAGGGTGGAAAAAATGGAAGATATTTCGCGTGAAAATTATAGACAACCGGGACACATAGCCCGCTTGCTCCAAAACTTTCCTGCTTGAGCATTCTCTCCAGAAACCAGCTATTGTCTCTTCGCCATTCTTCTAGAGATGCACCGGCTGGGAAAACCACAACCCGATCCCAATGGTACGCTTACACCATCACTGGCGGCGGTTTTCTTCTCGAGACACACACATACGAGCGGTCAACTGGTTGATCCCAATGGTACACTTATAATTTCCTCGAATCATTCTGTAAAAGTCGTTTTGTACTCAATCTGTTCATTTTACATTGTTCTGCACTTGATCACAATATTTGTTCGAATTGGTTAGCATTTTATTGCGCTCGGTCCATCTGTTCTCTCAAATATGTAACATAGTTCTTCACTCAATTTCTGAAATAGGCTAAAATTACTAAAATAGGCTAAAATCACGTGGCATTTATAGTTCTATATTCCATCAGTTTACTTAGATATCTTGGATTAATTAGATCTACAATCAACCTGTTCGCTGAAATATCATGAAAGATTTTGACCATCTCTATCCTCAACATATGGACAAATATTGGATATTGAACAGACAAAAAGCAACACCTTCATATTGGGCAGGTGTTTATGACTTTAGGAAGTTTGTTAGACATCATAACAATGATTCGAATGTGTTTTTCCCATGCCAACAATGCGTTAATTATAAAAAGCTAAGTCAGAGCACAGTTGCAGACCATATATTCATTAATGGGATGCAACGCACATACATTAGGTGGACTAAACATGGTGAACCATATGATCATCCTGTTCTTGATCCTCTAGCTAATGTTGGTTCGCCTGAAGCTCGTCAGATCAAGGATGAGGACCTTTCTGGTTTGTTAAGGGACCTGTACCCCACTGCAAGCAAAAAGGATGGCCCTTCTCTTAAAAGATCACCTTTCTCAGACCTGATAGAAGATGCCAAGTGTTTAGTGGACCCTGATTCTGGTATCTTAAGATTCGAAATGGTAATGAAATTACTAAAGGAAAAGTCGTCCAACAAGGTTACCAACAAAGCTTTCGATGCAGTGATTAAGGTGTACATCGAGTCAATCCCTAGGGAAGGAATGCCAAAATCCCTTTATGAGATGAAACAGTACATCAAGGTACTCGAATTACCATATGAGAAAATCCTTTTTTGTCCAAATAACTATGTACTATTCTGGGAGGATTATGAAAACCTCGATGAATGCCTAGTATGTAACGAATCAAGATGGAAAATGGTGATAAAAAGAAGAAATATCCTTGTAAGGTTTTGAGATATTTTCTAATTATAGATAGATTACAGAGGCTATTTCAGTCAGAACAAATATCTAAGGAAACAAGATGGCATAAAGAGATTCTCAAGCCAACTAATTACTTACTGAGACATCAAGATGATGGCGATGAATGGAAGAATTTTGACAAGGTTCATCAAGGATTTGCTACAGATCCAAGGTACCTGAGACTTGGCCTAGCTACATATGGATTTAATCCATTTGGCAACGTGAGTAACTCGTATAGCATGTGGCTAGTACTTGTTACAATTTACAACCTGCCTCCCTAGGCATGCACTGATTAGTCGAACTGCTTGCTAACTTTACTCATCCCAGGTCCCAAATAACCTGGTAAGGATTTTGATCTGTTCATGCAGCCTCTTATACGAGACTTGCATAAACTATTGAAGGGTGTCATGACTCGTGATATCCTTGCAAACAAACCTGAAGATGCCAAGTTCCCTCTGCATGCTGCTGTGCTGTTCTGCACCCATGATTTTCCAGCTCTTGGCACTATGTCAGGCAGAGTGACATGAGGTTACAATGAATGTATTTGCCGTGTGTCAAAACAGGTCACACCGAGGCTACAAAATAAGACTGGTTACCTTGGTCACCGGGTTTTTCTTCCCGCAGGGCACAAATTCCAAAAAAACTTAAAAAAATTGCAGTTCTATGGAAAGAGAACTGAGTATGGTACTGCACCACAAAAGTTCAGTGTAGCTGAGTTGCAGGCACATCTAAAAAAGGTCAGAAATGTCAAACCAGGAAAACAACCAGCTGCCAAACGAGGTAAAAGAAAGAATATAGAAGATGCACCGACAGTAGGAGTAACATCCAAAAGGAAGAGAGCGGAAGAAATAGCAGGTGCCCAATGGAAGGAAAAGGAACCGATAATATTTTATAAGCACAGATCCATTATATGGGACTTTCCGTATTGGGCTAGTAAGACGCTTCGACATAATATTGATGTCATGCACATGGAGAAAAATATATGTGACAGCATTATAGGCACATTACTCAACATTCCAACTAAGACAAACGATATCTATAATGCTAGGCTTGATTGTGAAAAACTCAATGTTAACAACAACATGAAGCTGCATCCTGAAGATACGGTTGATAAGGGTGGTGAAAAACATTACAAAATTTGGAGGTGCAAAATTTACCTTGCCGATGAATAAAAGGGTACTATTTGTGACTTCCTACGTGGTGTGAAGTTCCCATCTGGATCTGCCTCTAACATTAAAAATTGTATCAATGCAGAGGGGAACAAGCTCCAAGGGTTAAAAACTCATGATTTCCACGTCCTACTACAAAGTCTTTTAGCTCTTGGCATTAAAGGTTTAGTGAACATGGATTTCTACAATGTGCTTGTAGAATTTGGAACGTTCTTTAGGGAACTTTGTAGCAAAACTCTGGATAGAAGAGTTGTAGCACGTCTTCATACACACATAGCAGAAATCATGTGAAAGCTTGAGCTGATATATCCACCATCCTTCTTTGATGTGATGGTGCATTTGGTTCTTCATCTGCCTGAAGATGCACTTTATAGAGGTCTCGTACAGTACATATGGATGTATCCTATATAATGTCGACTTTGCACTTTCAAGGCTACTGTTAGGAACAAGGCTAGAGCAGAGGCTTGCATTGCAGAGGCATATATTGCTGCTGAAGCATTTGCATTTTGCTCAAGATACATTCCTGATCGTAAAACGAGATCCAATCTGGGTGGAAGAACTGAAGAAGTTGAAAAATCTATTTTTAACCATGGTGTTCGGCTATTAGGAAAGAAGGAACATAGAACATTACTGCAGCACGAATATGACCAACTCACTTGGTATGTGCTGAATAATGCTGATGAGGCTGAAAACTTTGTTGCGTGAGTACTACTCATACATATCCTCAGATATATGAAATGAAACTTGTAGCAAGATATGTCTAGATGTCTAACTTGAGTATCGTTTTTGTAGGTTATTTAAAGCAACCAAAGGAAAAGATTATGTTGCACCAGTATCTGGGGGTGGGTTTCAGGAATGGTTTAGGAATCATGTAAGATGTTCAAATGAACTTTGAATTGCATATGAATTGTGCACATGAGATGACCTCTTGATTATCTTGTATAACTGCAGATCATGAAGCTGCATGAAGAGAACCCGGGTGATGTTAGTTATGGTCTCTATGCCCTATCACGTGGTCCTGCAAAGAGGGTGTAGAAAGCTTCAGCTTGCAATGATGATGGTATCCACTACAACACTTATGAACGTGAGAAACATTTGAAGACACAAAATAGTGGCATCACGACTAGTGGAGAGCACTTGACAGCCAAAATGAAGAAGTCAGAGAACTATGATCATTATGGTTGCATAAAAGAGGTTATTGAGTTTAACTATAACAAGAAGACTGGTGGTTGATCTATGGTTCTATTCAAGTGTTACTGGTATGACCAAGATACAAACAAGAAAAGAGGCCCTAGAAATGATGGGAATTTCATATCGATCAATACTACTGCTGAGTGGTACAAGGAGGAACCTTATATTTTGATAACTCAAACTTACAAGGTAATATTCTTGGATGATAGAGATAATAATAAATGGAAATATGTGCAAAAGTTTCAGGCAAGGAGCACATATGATGTGAATTAGTATGACGAGCCAGTCACCATTGATGTTGCCCACCAAGATGATCCCAGTGTTTGTATGGTAACTGAACTGGATGACATTGATGAACATTTGATTGCCAAAGGCGTCTCTACGCATGATGGACAAGTAGATTTCACCGTCGAGGTTAGTGTAGTGGACAAAGACAGGAATAAACTGGTTCTACCTGATGAAACTGAGGACATGTATGATGAATGGCAAGAGGAAGAATATCCAACCCAGTCGGAATATGTGGATCTCGAACGCGGCGATGCTGAAAGAGATGATAGTGACGATGATTAGACTATTGTTCCAAATTATGTAGTGAAATGACGAACATTGATTCATTTTGGTTTTCTCATTTTAAAATCTATGAGACATGATGGCATTTTCCTGTTGGATTGTAATCCTAGACTAATTGTTTTCCCTATCTAAATTGGGTTAAGCTTAATTGACAAGTGCAAACATATGTAGAACAGGTTCAGTACATTAATTAATTAGCAACAACATGACCATGTTTCATATAGGAGGGGGCATATGCACCTCGTGTTAGTACATATGGGCGAGCACATTGTCTCGACAGATAGGGTAGCTGGCGTTTGTCTCAAACCAAGTGAAGATGCACTTGCGGTAGTACGAATGGTTGCATCCTTGGAGACGCACCATTGTGCACTTCGACAACGCCTGCATGCATATGCTGCAGTGGCCTTCCTCCTACTCAACCAGGTACCAACTGTCTTGAAGCGCCGGCAGGTTGACGATGAGCCAGAGGTCGATGCTGAGGGTTAGGTGGAAATGGAACCCGTCGACACACACACGCCTCATTCCAGAGCCGGTGCAGAATGTCGTAAGTCATGATGATGTCCCACTCCTCCGGCATGAGTTGCAGGTTCTTCAGCAGCCATACACAACCAAGAAACTTCCGCGTAGTTCCCACGACCTTGATCGCTCTTCGCTGCTTGCTGGGAGGTAGGCTGATATTCAACAAATCCTCTTTGCAGGGTGTGGCCACGACATCGTCCTCCTTCAGAGGGGCTAGGAGGGAGCCAGGAATCCTCCTGAGCTCATACGTCCACGAGAAGAAGATCTTTAGTGTCATTGTGTACGACATCGCCTCGTCAACTAACTGCGGCTCGACGACGGAGAAGTCGGTTGTGGCTGCGGAGATGCGACATGCATGGAAGACATGGGGGCTAGACTCGATGATGCTCTCCTATGAGGACCGCTCGAGTTCCGGCGGTGCCACCATTTGGGTATTTTTTGGTGGGAGCGGGGTGGGGGGTGGGGGTGGGGGAGGGGTGGGTGGATGGCTAGTCAATGTCGAGGAGTTCGTTTTTTTAATTTTGGTTTCTTTGGCGCTGACCTGGATGAGGGGGGAAGTGGCCAGGGTAAATGGGTGAGAGGGGAGAGCTCGAACGCGAGGCCGCGGTATCTCGTCACTCCCAAACATCATCCCTGGCTCGTCCTCTCTCCATGGTTCTACTATATTATTTTTAATTATTTTTTTGCGGGGCTCCATGGTTCTATTTTTTTAATTATTTTTTTGCGGGGGCTCCATGGTTCTATTTATAGGGGAAAGTCCAAAATAAACATTGAATCTCTAGGGGAAAATGTAAATTTGAACCTAGAACCAAATCCTTGAAATTGGCACTCCAAACTTATCAATCGTAGCTTCAATTCGAACCCCAAAACCAAATCCCCTTATTATCGGTAAAAGAGAGAAACTACGCGGATGCGATGATGATTCAATTTATTTATAACATAACTAGTATAGGTACTCCACTACCACAACAGAAACTAAATATTGTACTCTAGACGGAATCGACACACACATGGACTACCGCATATCTTACAATTCTTTTCCGTCAAGAACCTACGGCGCCCTCTGCCGCGTGCGGGCACGCCCTCGCATGTTCGATGTACTCAAAGAATCTTTCCCTCATGGCACACCCTTTGTTCCTGCAAGTTAACCTCAGTCCCGAGGACTTCCGATCCACAAAAGTGTTTGGTTCGAAGACGCCTCCGTGCTCACATCCCGGGCACTTGCCATCAGATAATTTGCCAACGCATTCTGGGCATGCCATGTGCCTATAGCTAGTGCACTGGTCATGCAATAAAAAGAGATTTAGCCCAAAAACAACATTTGTATCAAACCAGTGTGACATAGAAGGAAACTATCCTGAAGAAAGAAGTACTTAACCATGTATGCAGGACAACAAACAATTTGAGAACAACGCCTGTAGCTGAAGAACTGAACCATATGACTCCATTCAATCATAACTTTAACCCACGGGTCCTCCATAGAGCCACCACTCATGTCAATCATAGCTTCAACTACGGATCTGAGAGGGATTTTTTAGACCGAGCGAGAGAGGAGAGAGAGAGAGAGATAGGGTTGATGAGAGCGAGCGGGAGACACTTGCAAGTTAAATAGTTCTTGAAATGCAATACAAGATGCATAAAAGGATTGTTGAGACCGAGAGAGAGAGGAGAGAGAGAGAGGGATAGAGAGAGATAGGGTTGATGAGAGGGATCATCTTATAATGCTACCGTCGTGAACTAAGCAATACAAGATGCATAAAAGGATTAACATCACATGCAATTCAAAATATGTGATATGATATGGCCTTTCTTCTTGTGCCTTCGATCTCCATCTTCAAGCACGAACATGATCTCCATCATCACCGGCGTGGCGTCAAGGTCAATGGCACCGCTCCATGGTTGTCGTCCACCAGCCTCAACTATTAAAACTACTTTGAATAATAGACACGCAGGTCTTAACGAAATTAAAAGACAACCGTAAGGCTCCAGCCGGTTGCCGACTTACAATAAGGAACATTTCATACATCATTTATAATCACAATCATGGCCATATCACATCACAGCACACCCCTACAAAACAAATTTAGACGCCTATAATTTTCTTTCCATGTTTTACGTGGTTTGGGGCTTTCAATAAGTGTTGTTCTAACTTACGAACAAGAACCACAATTTTGATACTAGTATTGTCAATCACCCATTGTAAATTGAATCTTCACTATGTTGGGACAAACAGGCACCCATAAAGTCACTTATGCAATACAAGTTGCATGTCAAGTGTGGAGCAAGTCTCATGGACAATGTCATGTAAGGTTAGCCTGGGCCGCTTCATCCCACCATCCCGCAAGATGCAAAGTAAATAAGAAGCAATCGAGAACAAAAGCATCAACACCCACAATGACCATTGTGTTCTACTCGTGCAACAGATCTTCATATAGACACGGCTCTGATACCACTGTAGGGGTTCGTAGCATGGAAAAAAAATTCTACCGCATGAACACACACAAGCCAAGATCTATCTACTAGATTGTAGCAATGAGTCGAATAGAGTACTCACCCCCAAAGATTCCAAAGCGGTTAATGAGAGAAGATTATTGTGGGTGATGTAGTCGTACACTTGCCGATCTCAAGATCTCGTAGAAGATCCTTCCAGCGCTGCGTTCTGGTAGTGCTTCCGCATTCGGTCACACATTCGGTACTCGATGAAGACCTTCCTCTCCCTTGTTCCAGCAGGCAGCGGAGGTTGTAGTTCTCTCCTCGCGATTCTGGCAGCACGACGGTGTGGTGTTGGAAGTAGAGGGAAGATCCCGCAGGGCTTCGCCTAAGCCGGAGCGAGTTATGGTGGAGAAATAGGGTTTCCCGGCGATCTAGGGTTTAGAAGCCGGAGAGGAGGAGGTGGTCGGCCGCGTCTAGGGCGGTGGCGTGGCAGCGGTGTGGGGAGGGGCTAGTTGTGGTGTCGTCTTGGGGGGCACCCCCTCCCCTCTATTTATGAGAGGGAGGGGCAGCTTGGGAGAGGGCACTTTGAATCCTTCCCCAACTCCCTCTCCTACTAGGCTTGTGGTGGAGGGAGAGAAGGATTCTCTCCTTCCTCCACCAGGAAACATTGTCCCAGTTTGACTTTTCAAACTTGCCTTTTGACATTCAATTTGGAGTTTAATTTCTTTCTTTCAAACGCCCAACCAAGTGACCTAGGACATGATGCAATCATTCCACTTAGTCATGACACATTCATGCACCCTTCCCCTTCCGGTCCGGTGAACCTTCTAGACCCTTCTAAATCATTCCAATGAAAACACCAGAATCATTCCCGAACTTCGGAATTGAACTTTCCTTATATGAATCTTATTCTCCGGACCATTCCAGATCTCCTCGTGATATACCGAATTCCATTCGAGACTCCGAACAACATTCGGTCTCCCTACTTACATTCCATATCTACTAAACAACATCGAATCCTTAAGTGTGTCTCCCTACGGTTCGTGAATTATGCAGAAATGACCGAGACTCTTCTCCGATCAATAACCAATAGAGGAATCTAGAAAATCATATGGTTCCCACAAATTTCTACGATTACTTTGCGATCAAATGAACCATTTACACACGATACCAATTTCCCATTGTCTCGCAAGATTTTACTTATCCGAGGTCGGATCATCGATATCTCTGCATACCTAGTTCAACCTCATTACTGATAAGTATTCTTTTCTCATTCCCGTGATATGTGATCCCTTGTGAGCCAGTCACATGCTTGCAAGCTAATTGGATGACATTCCAACGAGAGTGCCTAGAGTATATCTATCTGTCATATGGATGGACAAATCCCACTCTTGATCCATGTGCCTCAACACATACTTTCTGAACACTCAATGCCACCTTTATAACCACCCAGTTACGGTGTGGTGTTTGATGTCATAAAAGTATCCATCCGGTGATGGTGATTGGCATGATCTCATGGTCGAAGGAATTAGGTTACTATGTATCAGAAAGCTTATAGCAAACGAACTAATGACATGACTTGATCTTTATGCTACGTTTATCTATAGGACTATGTCCATCACACCATTCTCCTAATGATATGATCTTGTTGTTAATAACATCTCAATGTTTATGATCAGGAAACCATGATCATCTATCAACGAACAAGCTAGTATTATAAAGAGGCTTTACTAGGGACTCTAATTTAGTTTAAAAATCACACAAGTATTAATGTTTCTGGTTAATACTATTATGGCATGAATGTAAACATTTATCATAAACACAAAGATATAATAATAACTACTTTTATTATTGCCTCTAGAGCATATCTCCAACAAAAAGTAACTCTATAATAACACAAATTGCCTAGAATTCAAACTCTAGACCTCTCCACCGATTGACTGCGTGCCTTTCCACTATGATAGAAACAACTAATTGAATAAGAACGTTAGGCTTTTATATTATAACTTATTCACTTGCCTCCTTAAAATACTTTTTTAACATTTTTATCTCTAAAGTAAAATCTGCAGGCTCTGTTTAAAAAAAATCTACAGGCAGAGTTTTTTTAAAAATATCGAGAGGTGGGGGGCAATGGCCGAAAGGCCGAATTAAAAAGAGTTTGGCTATTCTACATGGGTTGCTCTACATGGGCTATACTCCATAGGATATTGCCCATGGGGTCCTTTCTCAAATTTTAGCATCTCATTATAAGAACGTGTGCAGGGCCCCACATGGCAGCATCTCATTAGAAGAATGTGTGCATGTTGGACCTTTTTATCCCTCATGCCTATCTTATTCGAACTTGGCAATTTTTCTCGATGCAGCACCTATATAAGGTTTTTCTGGTGGGTCGCACATGTCAGCCTCTCCGTAATTGAAATATGCTATGATGGACTTTTTTTTGGCCGCCTTCGTTGGTCTGACTTTGGTCCGTTGCTTGGTCCCGGATGTCAGCCTCCTCTGTGAGGACACGTGGGTAGGCTCTTCCCAGATGTCAACCTCCATTTGAGAGAAATGTGTGTATGTTGGACTATTTTTTAGGTCGAGTCCGCCGTTCTGACCTTGGCAACATTGCTAGATGTAGGAGCAGTTTATTGGGACCTAGGTATCTGTCTTTTAAAAAAAGTTAATCTATACTTCGTTGCTGGGTCCCAGACATTAGAATTGGTATATAATAACATGCTAGTATATAATAACAGAAATAGAGGTTGTTTCTTGCAAATAGAAGTTGGCATCTGGGACCCAACATAGACACGTTAGTATATAATAACAGAAATTGACACGAACACTATTTCGACCTTGGTCTGTTGCTAGGTCCTAGATGTCAGCCTCCTTTGTGCAGAAAACGTGTCTATGTTGGATCCCATATGTCATCCTCTATTTGAAAGAAACTTGTATGTGTTGGACTATTTTTTTGGATCGAGTACGCTGTTCTGACCTTGGCAATATTGCTAGACGCAGCAGCAGTTTACCTTGGCAATATTGCTAGACGCAGCAGCAGTTTACCTGCGCCACTATTTGGGGATTTTTTGGTGTGAGCGGGGTGGGGGTGGGGTAGGGGTAGGTGGATGGCTAGTCGATGGAGAGGAGTTCGTTTTTTAATTTTGGTTTCTCTGGCGCTGACCTGGATGTGGGGGGAAGAGGCCAGGGTAAATGGGTGAGATGGGAGAGCTCGAACGCGAGGCCGCGGTATCTCGTCACTCCCCAACTTCAGCCCTGGCTCGTCCTCTCTCCATGGTTCTACTATATTATTTTTAATTATTTTTTTGCGGGGGCTCCATGGTTCTATTTACAGGGGAAAGTCCAAAATAAACATTGAATCTCTAGGGGAAAATGTAAATTCAAGCCCCAAAACCAAATCCTTGAAATTGGCACTCCAAACTTATCAATCGTAGCTTCAATTCGAACCCCAAAACAAAATCCCCTTATTATCGGTAAAAGAGAGAAACTATGCGGATGCGATGATGATTCAATTTATTTATAACATAACTAGTATAGGTACTCCACAACGATGACAGAAACTAAATACCAAACTCTAGAAGGAATTAGCACACACATGGACAACAACAACATATCTTACAGTTCTTTTCCATCAAGAACCTCGCATGTTCGACGTACTCAAAGAATCTTCCCCTCATGGCACACCCTTTGTTCCTGCAAGTTAACCTCAGTCCCGAGGACTTCCGATCCATAATAGTGTTTGGTTCGAAGACGCCTCCGTGCTCTCATCCCGGGCACTTGCCATTGGATAATTTCCCAACGCATTCTGGGCATGCCATGTGCCTATAGTTAGTGCACTGGTCATGTAAGAAAAAGATATTTAGCCCAAAAACAATAGTTGTATCGAACCAGTGTGACATAGAAGGAAACTATCCTAAAGAAAGAAATACTTAACCATGTATGCAGGACAACGAACAATTTGAGTACAACGCCTGTAGCTGAAGAACAGAACCATATGACTCCATTCAATCGTAACTTTAACCCATGTGTCCTCCATAGAGCCGCCACTCATGTCGATCATAGCTTCAACTATGGATCTGAGAGGGATTTTTTAGACCGAGCGAGAGAGGAGAGAGAGAGAGAGAGAGATAGGGTTGATGAGAGCGAGCGGGAGACACTTGGGAAGCGAAAGAGAAAAACACTAGCTCGGAGAAAATTAGGGAAGCGCTGTGTTTCCCGAGTAGGAGTAGGTGCGGAGTTACTCTAGTTTTTAATTAATCTCCCCGGTGTACACGACGCTTTGACGACCTACCGCTATGTGCAATAACAATACAGTAGTGGAAGGAAACCAGTTTGGTCCTTGGAAGCAAAAAAATTCAAACTTTTCTGGTTTCAAAATTTTCATTTTCTTCCTAAACATCGGGAGGGAAGGTTATTCAAAAGATCCGCCATTCACAGTAGTAGTACTACTTCTTATCATATGTTTATCTTGTCTTATCTACTCTCGCAGGGTACCCAAATTCACACTTCTACTCGCTGATACTACTAGTACTAGTAGTACTCCTAATTACTCCGTCTGTTTGTGGCCATTCTATTGGTACCAAGAATTGGCCTAGAAAACAGGTGAGAAAATCTTGGGAACGTTTGAGCTAGCCTCTTAACTGCACCGGTATTCTATCCCTTGTTTCATTTTTCTCCCACGCTTGTAGCTCATGCACAACTCTTTTTTTAGGGTAAGCTTAGTGCCTTGGTCAAAGAAACAAAACATAAAAATAGGTCCCCTTATTTATTCATTGTAATGGAGGGAGTAGGAGTACTGGAGTAGTACTCCATACTTCTCCTTCGCAAAAAGCAGTTCAACTTCTCCTGCGTGCTACTCTCCGGTGAAATTTCTTTATTCCTCGAAAGGCATGTTCCCCTCACAAATACTTAAAGGAATCCTAGTGGATTGGCTGCGTCATCCTCGGAGGTACGCTTTGGCTCAAGGCCAGTCCCGAGATTAGTTCTGTGGCACCCCGGATTTACAGTCCGAGAATACCTGTTATGCATGCAATTCACGTTCCCATGATCAGTGAGCCATGAGCATAACCGACTAGTACCATTACAACATCTAGATAGTAACGAATACAAACTTACAAAGTGGCCATTATGGCGAATACATCACAAGTAGCAGAAGTCTTTAGCGCAGAGCCCGTGCCTTAACCTATAGGCAACTGACTGGGAAGATGGCCTATCTCGCATAGACGTTAGCACCTTTGTTCCTTCCTAACATCTGCAATCTGGCCAAGTAAATAGCCAGGGACAATGTCGGTGAGTACTTTGAATGTACTCACAAACAACTGAGACAAAGTAACAAAGATAATGCATAATGGGCTGTGGCGAGATAGCTCTACACTAGAGTTGTTTTTGAATGACCTAACATTGGCATCTCTATATCTTTGTTGAAAAAGAGTTTTTAGAAAATATGCCTCCTTTTTGAAAATCCAGATATCTCCACATCCTTGTGAAAAAGATTTTTAAACAGTGTTGGTGTAAAACCCTTTTTAAACGTCTTCGACCATCTCTGGTCAAAACCAAGTTCATTCTCATCTTTCTTCGTGACCAAGTCACATCCTTTATTTCATCTCAACATATCTGAAGGGTCCTCCTAGCACTTTCCATTCCAACCGTCCTTGACCGTGGATACGGCTATTCGAATATATTTGACTCTGCAGAGTTTGTGCACTTTACCCGCAAGAATCAATACATCCGCCGAAATAAAACCACGGCCTGCTACACAGGTAGACAGGGGCTCGGATAATCAATCTTAAACTTTTCATTTGTCCATCCCTAGCAACGGTGGCTTTTCCTTTTGGGTTGTTCTCTCCGGTATGAGTATGGGGTACGACGACCCTGGTCCTTCCTCCCGTACTGACCCCTGCCTCCAAACCGAAGTTTGACCGATATAAATAGTGACAATCTTCCATCCGTACTACCTAAAAGCATACCGTCCGCGATAGACCCAATTGTTGCACCAGTGCCTTGTGCTACAGACATCCCGGATTTCAAGGGATTTCTCCCCTTTAGCGAGTACGAGTAGCCCCGTCTAAGAATCACAAACTACGAGCTAAGCCCTTGCGTATGGGGTAATGAGGTTGCATGGATAAATTGTTCCGGACATTGTCTTAGAACATCCCTTCCTTTCTCTTACTTAACTTTCCTTTTACTTATCTTCCTCCTTATTATCTTTCTCTTCATCCACCTCATATTTGCTTAAGTAAAACTTCCACTCGGAAACGATGCCTCTTTCCAAGGGTTTTATTTTGAAAACTTTGCAGTAGGGTAAAACCCAAAATAGTTTTATTCTTGAAAATCCGTAGGTTCCATGAGGGAAGATGCTAATATTCTTAGCCTCAATCTAAAGGGGTAAAAATAGGTTTCAATAGGGTAGTGGTCCTAATGGACCCTCATCCATAACTTGGAGGAGCCAAGTTACTCACGCATTTTTATTTGAAACAAACCATGCCTGTGATCATGCAATTTATAAACAAGATATAAAACAGTTGATAAACAGAAGTAGGTTAATATAGGAGTGTAGGAATGGGGGCTTGCCTGTGACCAGCGAGATGTCCCTTGACTTCTTTAGAATACCAGAATTCCAAAACAATAATAAAGATAACCCCGAATGCTTCCTTCTGCTCGGCGTCACACAATCGCAACTATCGCCGTTATCGAGGATACATGCAAGAAAACAATACACCAATCAATACAAGGCATACAAGCATCAAACCATACAACGAGCAAAGGATAGATACATGATCAACATCAGTAGGATGTTGGAGGTTTGATGTGATTGGATTGGAAGGAGATTTGGAGGCAAAGGAAAAGGGATCCTTTGTGGATTTGGAGTATAGGAACTACCTAAGAGATGGGGTTTTAACCAAGGGCTTGATTTGTATGATACCATTGTATAAAAATGATACCATCAGATAGGTATGGATAAAATAAAATCAACAAAAGTGGTTTCACTATTTTATCAATTTCCCTTGATTTATAATGGATTTTATAGTGGATAAAACCCTAGTTTAAGGAAATAATTCACCAGAACTTTTTTGGAGTTCCAAAAATTATTTCTTTAGGTGATTAGGTAGGATTTGGTGGAATGAATCAGAAGGAGTGGGATTCACCTCAAAACAAATACCAGAATGCCCTTGAGAAATTCCCAAAGGAAATACTAGACAAGATTTGTATTTTTCATCAGTTTTGTTTTACAGAAGCTTTTTAGTTGATTCAAAGGATACATGTTAGGTACTGAGAATACCTTTCTGTAGAAATTGGAATCAACCTTTTTGGAGGAACATAGCTATTGTAGGGATTTTATTAGTGAATAAACCTTGCACAGAAGAGTTTAATTCACTAAAATTCAATAGGGACTCATAAAAATATGAGCTATTGGATTATGAAGGATATGGATGTGTGTGTCATTTGAGAGTAGGAATTAGGTCCAAACCTCATTTGGTTTGGCCTAGAGAATTTTCTAAATATAGAAAGTCTCTATTTTTGATATTTTTATCAGGGGCAAACTAGGAAGCAAACTAAGGTGGGGCCAGTGGGGGTAGGAAAGGTATGTGTGATACCTTTCTGTACAAATTGGATTTACTCCATTTGGAGTGGTAAATCTTTCTCGGCAAATTCGTTAGTGAAAATGATAGATCTTAGGAAATGATTTATCATAATTATTCTATTCATCCATTTAGTGTAAATCTTGGCTTCATGTTTGGGAAGACATTTGTACATCTAACAAAATTTAGATCTAGGTAATTGGAAGGGTTTTCAATTTTTGTTTGCATTTAAACCATCTACAGTTTTCCAGATCTGATAAACAGAAGGAAAGAGAAAAAAGGCCGGGGTCAATGGGCCAGATATAGAGAGGGAGTGGGCCGCCAGGGGCAGGCCGGCCCAGCGGTGACGGGAACGCACGCAGGCGGCTCATAGCCAGCAATGGCCCAACATCTGGCCTGCTCGTGTCTCCGGGCGAAGGGGTACCGGGCGCTCCCGGCCGTCGGATCTGGATGGATCTGACGGTCACGGGGTGTCGTCTTCGCGGGGCCAGCTCGCCGGTGAGGAATCCCTAGCTGGTGACGGGGAGGGACGGAGAGGCTCACCGGGGGCTCGGGGAAGGTCGGGGAAGCTGCGGGGCGACGCGGTTGACAACGACAGTCCAGATGAGGGGCATCACAAGGTGGTTCGTCGTCGGGAGGGAGCTCGCGTGGCGGGGCCCGAGCCTAGCTCATCGGAGTTTGTCGGGGAGGATACCAGAGCTGCTGCATGTCAAAGAAAAGGGTATGGTTAACACCAGAGGAGCAAGGGGAGTCCATTGGTGTGAAATGTAGAGGGAGAGGAGGGCTGAGGGAGGAGCCTAGCTCGATTTTCTTGGAGGAGGCCGAAGATTCTCTTCCTCATTATTTCGAGCAGGGCAGAGCAAGGGGAGGAGAGGGGAGCTCTGGGGAGGTAATTGGAGGGGAGAGAGGGCAAATGAGGGCAAGGGGGAGAGATGTACTGGCCTGTGGCCTCATAAACCAAGCTAGATGGGTCCATGGTGCACTAGGTGCATGGGGGAGCTTGGGAGAGGGTTGTTGGCCAACCATTGGGCAAGGGAGGCGGTGGAGAGGGGAGAGAGAGGGTCCTGGTCGTGCTAGGGGACAGAGAGGGGGTGGGGTGTTGAAATAAGAAAAGGAGTGGCTAGACAAGACATTGCCTTTGTCTCCCTCTTAATTAACCATGTGGGACAAGGGGTGTGGGGACATGCTATAGTGCCAATCGACCATGGGAGAGTGATGAGTTTAGGGAGAAGTGCTGGGGAAGTTTGGAGCTGGTTTGGGCTTGATTTTATTCAAGTTTTGCTTGATTTGCAAAATGTTGATCATTTTCGGGCTTGTGAAGGAATTTGCAAAATTTTCATTGGACAAGCTCTGGAAATGGTACTGGTAGATAGATTAGGTCAAATAATCTCTCCATGATTTAAATGGGATTTTTCTGATGATTATAATCCCATTTAAATGCACTTCTTCAAAAAGTTCTGAAGCATATTATGGAAACAAGAATGATATTTTTACATTGGACAAGCTTGGTTTTTGAGGTGAGATGGTCCTAAATACCATAACACGCATTGTATAATTTTACTGGGATTTATTTAGGTGGAAAAGTATTTTTAGGGAATTATTTCTTGGTTTAGCCATTTAAGAAAAAGGGAAAAAAGAAATAATAAAGAATCTCAAAAATATTTATTTTTGAGTTGGGAAGATGGGATATGATATATAGGCATCAAATGTGCGTTGAGTTGGCAAGGTGATTTGGAGAAAAACAATATTGCCTTTGAGGACAAGGTTGTTGGGAAATTGGTAAGTAAAGGAAATTAAATAGTTTAATAATCCAAATAATTGTGGGAATTATTTGGGGATGCTTATATCCAAGGTACATTATGTAAACTTGATGTGGGAATCAAATTCAACCTTGTTTTTGAATAAAAGTGATGAAAAGGGTGGAAACTAGATTCTTGGAGGATCCAGGGTTTGGTTATTCTAATGCCAGCTAAACAGGGTTGGATTAGGGAGCTCAGAGCTCACCTTGGTACAAGGTTTATATGGATGAATATACCATGTCATATAGATGATCATGGAAGCAAGAGTTGGGCTTGTTTGGATTTGAGGTGGTTTTGGAGTGATGGCAAAATTTGTTGAAAATAAAATAAGGTGGCCATAACAGATACATCAGGTAGCCTCCTAAACCATGTGGGTTTAAGAAGCAATAGGCTCCAATGGAAACAAGTAAAGTGGGAGTTGATATTCCATGACTAGTAGATCATATCCAACCAAGGATTTTGTCAAGGGGAGGTGGCATATAGATGTGAGCTTCTGCCAAAGTAGGAAAGATGATAAGATTTGCAGAAGAGGATATTATCTTGACTACAAAACCATCATGGATGGGTGGGGGAAATAAAATGGCTTAGCCAAGGGTAAGAGTGGGCTTTGGTAGTACTAAAAATGTACTATAAGAGGGTTCAAGTACATTCTGAATAATGCACCTCAGTTTGAAGAGGTAGGGCTCCAAAGATTGAATCTAGATAAGAAATCCAGACAACCATTTTGGCGTTTTTGGAGATTTTGACTAGAGTGCAAGTGGGGGATTATTTTGAGAGGATGGCAAGGGTTTATCCTATCCATCAAGTGTTTGATGTTGAGGCATAGATTGAAGAGAGGGGATCCAAACTTGGATTGGGTCTCCACTAGTTTGGAAACCATCAAGAGGGACTATCCCTGCATTGTGATAAGCATGAGATGAGATGATCACTTGAGTGGCTTAGGATAGATCCAGATTTGGATACTTGCTTTGAGATTGATGGTCACAAGCAAGGATTGGGTCCTAAGGGATGAGCTACTAGATTAGCTCACTCTAGTTCCTAGGCAAACAAGGCAATCAGCAGATCAAGGCAATTCATCAGACATCAGATCAAGGCAATTCATCTTATCTTATCCAACTAGTACTAGGGTTACCATCAAGCCTATCTTGAGGTAAGGATAGGTATTTCGAAAAGTGGTCTTTCTTGGAAGTAAGATAAGGATCATCTTCGTATTACTACCAAGATTGGATTAAAAGGTTTTAATAAAGGTTTTGGAAAATCCTAGAGATAAGTGTAGTCGAAGGTTCTATCTTGAAAACATAAGGAGAGTATATATATATGTCTCCATAGTTTTGGCAATAGAAGCTAGTAAAGTATTTGGTTGTGTCAAAGTCATTTTGGCTCAGGTTTTTGAAATGCCCGAACATTTGAGAATATGAAAGATGAGCCAAGACATCTCTTTTGTAAAATAGTTTTTGTAAACTAGGGCTGAGATGAGGAGTACACAAATAATACCCAAGAAGTTCCTTGAGCACAAGCAAAGAAGCAAGCACACATTGCAAGAAAAAGTTTTTGTTCCCCCTGATTTTTGCCTTTTTGACATTTAATCAGGGTTGCTGAACTTGGGATGTTACAGACCTTTCCCCCTTAAAATAATCTCGTCCCGAGATTAGGGAAGATTAGGGTTGGGGTGATAACATCCGCTTAACAATTTCAGTGGTGGAAATTATTAGGCGCTAATAAGTTTTGCAAAGACCCAACGTGGTTAGTCACGGGTTAGAGGTGAGGGGCTTCGGGTTTGGGTGAAACGGGTGGAAAAGACGCAGTATTTTCCCCTTAGGACAAGTCTAGGTAAGTTAAACATCGACAGGGTACTTCCTTCTTGAGTCGAGACGGCGAGTTGAATCTTCTTCATTCCTTCGCCACGTGGTCTTTATTTCTTCAAGGTCTTGATACACTAGGATGTTGGCTGGGCGATCGACCTTGGAGTGGAGTACCTTTAGATTATGGAGGAGTGCCGATTGTCGTTCTTCTTGCAAGGTCGACGATTCAGGTTTGGAGGGGTGGTCATTGCTTAATGCTAACTAGTTTTCAACTCCCGGGGTCTATCGAGCTTTTGGGCGGGAAAGACGCTGTCTTTCCCCCTTAGAGCAAAACTAGGGATTGTTGGTGAAGTCGCCGACGTTCTTGATTGGAGTCGTATGCTGATGTCGGGGAATGGTGCTACATCTTTCCTTCGGGGTAATTATCTTCTGTCGACGTCGTCGGAACCACTTCAGGAGTTGGAAGGTCTATTGGAAAGGGCGTATACCAGCTTCCAGGTAGTTAGTTTTGTGCGGGGTTACGGGTACGATGGGTTGGGGGATGCCATTGGAGTTTTGGCGGTCTAGTAAATGAGGTCCTTTGGAAGGGGGTCGTTCCGGGTTTGGTCTGATGCAACGTCGTGGGTAAAACATGCAAAGAAGGATATCATAGTTACATATCATATATACATTAAGCAGGTTCAAACCGGTCGGTGACGGAGGTACTTAAGGGGTTACAAAACAGGTCTGTGCCGCAAGGCAACAAGGCAGTTACTGTTTTATAGAACAGGTCTTGGGGCGATATATAGATACTGCGCTAGGCTAGTTGCCGCTTGCGGACGATCCAGGAGAATCCTCTTTGGCTTCCTCTTCGCCTTCAGAGAGGTGGGTGGAGAATCCTTGGATATCTTGGGGTGTCTTGAACCTCTTGAGATTTTGCAAAGTGGAGACGCACTTCTTCCTTCCCTTGAGGACGCGGCTTCGAGAGGCTTCTTCCAGGTCCTTGATTATGGCTTGATTCCTTTGCTGGACTTCTAGAGCTTCTTTGCGATCCATTATAGCTTGCACGCGATGAAGTTACATCTGGGTACGGCGGTATTCATCAACAACTACGGTGAGGAGCTCATTTCCAGCATAGCTATAATGGGCTTGCAGCTGCAGGGTGGGGTAGGTCAAGCGAGGATCTTGGGATTGACCGGATGAATCCACGCTTCCTTTGATGGGCAGAAAAAAGGTCGTAGGTTGCCTCATTTCGGGAAGGACATCCCGAATGCGGAACAGTGCTTCTCTTTCCACCATTTGTAGAGCCAGCACTCGGGTTGGCATACAGAATCCCGTGGAGCGAATGGGTTCTCCGGGTACTCCATACTTTGGTTGAATGATTACTTGACCTAGATATAGTCCGGTCTCCAATCCTTTGTGGAGTTGGTAGGTGGGAGGTTGGGTATATCCGCAAAGTTGCAGGGAATCCCATAGGATCACGGGGAATCCTGCGCTCAGCGATGTCTCATCAACGGGCTCCATCTGCATAGAGGAGGGTTTGTGGTTCAGGGGTGAGAATAAACAGATAGGTGCAGATTTATCCGGGTACACAGTTATTCCTAAACAGGGTCATGGCTTGTTCTTCTTCAGATGACTCTCAAAGTAGAGAGTGGGCGGTTCATTGGAGTTGAGTGGAAAGACGCAGTATTTCCACCTTAGGGTTGTACCTGAGGTTGTTGAGGTTTTTCTTAGGTGGCCATCCTGCTGAGGAGAGGTTTCCGGCTAAGGGGTTGCGAGAGTTAGCATAGGGAGACGCTAGCAAGGTGGTTCAACCTTTTAGGGTTAGAAGGTTCCGGGAAGACAAGCAACACATTTCAAACATCAATCACGCACATGACATGCAAGCAAGGTATACCATAAGTACTAAGGTGGTGACTACACGCCATCAAGGGAATCCTACTTTATGGATGCTAATCCTAAGTACGGACATTACAGAGATCCTAACTACTGTCTTGCCGTGTTTGGTCATCGGTGCCGTACTTGATTGATTTTGGGGGAGATGAAGGACTCCGTTGGTAGGGCGATCTTGTAGTGCCTTTCGTTGTTGGTAGCTCCTTTGTTTTGCTTGTTTCGGGGTCTATTTTTGGGATCTCCGTCTTCATAGTCTCCACTTCGGGCCTTACTTTTGAGAACGGAACATTTGAAGTAGACGAGATGAGAGGAATCCACTTTCAAATTGTTTAAATCAGAGAAGATGAGATAGGAAATCTTTCGAAAAGCTTTTGAGGAAATAGTTTTTGAAAAACCGGTGTTTTTATAAATAGGGGTTGTCCTGTCTAACGCCCATGCTAATTAAGGTCTCCTACAGTTAGGATGCTCTGATACCATGTCTGTGGCACCCCGGATTTATGGTCCGAGAATAGCTGTTATGCATGCAATTCACGTTCCCATGATCAGTGAGCCGTGAGCATAACCGACTAGTATCATTACAACATCCATATAGTAATGAATAAAAACTTACAAAGTGGCCATTATGGCGAATACATCACAACTAGCGGAAGTCTTCAGCGCAGAGCCTGTGCCTTAACCTACAGGCAACTGACTGGAAAGATGGCCCAGCTCGCATAGATGTCAGCACCTTCATTCCTTCTTAATATCTACAATCTGGCCAAGTAAATAGCCAGGGACAATGCCGGTGAGTACCTTGAATGTACTCGCAAACCACCGAGACAAGGTAACAAAGATAATCCATAATGGGCTGTGGCGAGATAGCTCTACACTATACTTGTTTTTGAAAGACCTAACATTGGCATCTATATATCATTGTTGAAGAAGAGTTTTTAGAAAATATGCCTCCTTTTTTAAAATCCGTACATCTCCACATCCTTGTTAAAAAGATTTTTAAACAGTTTTGGTGTAAAACCCTTTTTAAACATCTTCGACCATCTCTGGTCAAAACCAAATTCATTCTCATCTTTCCTCGTGACCAAGTCACATCCTTTATTTCATCTCAACCTATCCGAAGGGTTCTCCTAGCACTTGCCATTCCAACCGTCCTTGACCATGGACACGACTATTCGAATAGATTAGACTCTGCAGATTTTGTGCACTTTACCCACAAGAATTAATACATCCGCCGGGATAAACCATGGCCTGCTATAGAGGTAGACAGGGGCTCGGATAATCAAACTTAAACTTTTCATTTGTCCATCCCTAGCAACGGCGGCTTTTCCTTCTGGGTTGTTCTCTCCAGTACGAGTATGGGGTACGACGACCCTGGTCCTTCCTCCCGTACTGGACCCTACCTCCAAACCGAAGTTTGACCGGTAGAAATAGTGACAAACTTCCATCCGTACTACCTAAAAGTATACCGTCCACGAGAGACCCAATTGTTGCACCAGTGCCTTGTCCTACAGAGAGCCCGGATTTCAGGGGATTTCTCCCCTTTAGCGAGTATGAGCAGCCCCGGCTAAGGATCACAACCTATGAGCTAAGCCCCAGCGTCTGGGGTAATGTGGTTGCACGGATAAATTGTTCCGGACATTGGCTTAGAACATCCCTTCCTTTCTCTTACTTAACTTTCCTTTTACTTATCTTCCTGTTCATTATCTTTGTCTTCATGCACCTCATATTTGCTTTAGTAAAACTTCCACTCGGAAACGATGCCTCTTTCCAAGGGTTTTATTTTGAAAACTTTGCAGTAGGGTAAAACCCAAAATAGTTTTATTCTTGAAAATCCTTGGGTTCCAAGAGGGAAGATGCTAATCATCTTAGCCTCGATCTAAAGGGGTAAAAATAGGTGTCAATAGGGTAGTAGTCCTAATGGACACTCATCCATAACTTGGAGGAGCCAAGTTACTCACGCATTTTTATTTGAAACAAACCATGCCTGTGATCATGCAATTTATAAACGAGATATAAACCAGTTGATAAACAGAAGTAGGTTAATATAGGAGTGCAGGAATGGTAGCTTGCTTGTGACCAGCGAGGTATCCCTTGACTTCTTTAGAATACCAGAATTCCAATAATAACAATAATAAAGATAACCCCAGATGCTTCCTTCTTCTCGGCATCACACAATCGCAACTATCGCCGTTATCGAGGATACATGCAAGCAAACAATACACCAATCAATACAAGGCATACAAGCATCAAACCATACAGCGAGCAAATGATATATACATGATCAACATCAGTAGGATATTGGAGGTTTGATGTGATTGGATTGGAAGGAGATTTGGAGGCAAAGGAAAAGGGATCCTTTGTGGATTTGGAGTATAGGAACTACCTAAGAGAGGGGGTTTTGACCAAGGGCTTTATTTATAAGATACCGTTGTATAAAATGATACCATCAGATAGGTATTGATAAAATAAAACCAACAAAAGTGGTTTCACTATTTTATCAATTTCCCTTGATTTATAATGGATTTTATAGTGGATAAAACCATAGTTTAAGGAAATAATTCACCAGAACTTTTCTGGAGTTCCAAAAATTATTTGCTTGTGTGATTATGTAGGATTTGGTGGACTGAATCAGAAGGAGTTGGATTCACCTCAAAACAATTACCCTAATGCCCTTGAGAAATTCCCAAAGGCAATACTGGATAAAATTTGTCTTTTTCATCAGATTTATTTTAAAGAAGATTTTTAGTTGATTCCTAGTACACATGTTAGGTATTGAGAATACCTTTCTGAGAAATTTGAATCAATCTTTTTGGAGGTACATAGCTACTGTAGGGATTTTATTAGTGAATAAACCTTGCACAGAAGAGTTTAATTCACTAAAATTCAATAGAGACTCATAAAAATATGAGCTACTGGATTATGAAGGATATGGATGTGTGTGTCATCTAAGAGTGGGAATTATGTCCAAACCACATTTGTTTTGGTCTAGAGAATTTTCTAAATGTAGAAAGTCTCTGTTTTTTATATTTTTATCGGGGGCAAACTAGGAAGCAAACTATGGTGGGGCCAGTGTGGGTAGGAAAGGTATGCATGATACCTTTCTATACAAATTGGATTTACTCCATTTGGAGTGGTAAATATTTCTGGGGAAATTCTTTAGTGAAAAGGATAGATCTTAGGAAATGATTTATCATAATTATTCTATTCATCCATTTAGTGTAAATCTTGGTCTGTATGTTTGGGAAGACATTTGTACATATAACAAAATTTAGATCTGGGCAATTGGAAGGGTTTTCCATTTTTGTTTGCATTTAAACCATCTGCTAATTTCTAGATCTGATAAACAAATGGAAAGAGGAGAAAGGCCGGGGTCAATGGGCCAGATTTAGAGAGGAGTGAGCCGCCAGGGGCAGACCGGCCCAGCGGCGACGGGCACGCACACGGGCAGCGCGTAGCCAGCTGCGGCCCAACATCTGGCCCACTCGCGGCTTTGGGGCGAAGCGGTACCGGGCGATCCTGGCCATCGGATCTAGCTGGATCTGACGGTCGCGGGGCGTCGTCTTCGCGGGGCCAGCTCGCCAGCGAGGAAACCCTAGCTGGCGACAGGGAGGGACGGAGAGGCTCACCGGGAGCTCAGGGAAGGTCGGGGAGGCTGCGGGGCGAGACAGTTGACGATGATGGTTTGGATGAGGGGCGGCACGAGGTGTTTCATCGTCGAGAGGGAGCTCGCGTGGCGGCTCCCGAGCCTAGCTCATCGGAGTTCGTTGGGGAGGCTCCTAGAGATGCTCCATGTCAAAGAAAAGGGTATGGTTAGCATTAGAGGAGCAAGGGGAGTCCATTGGTGTGACATGTAGAGGGAGAGGAGGGCTAAGGGAGGAACCTAGCTCGATTTTCGTGGAGGAGGCCGAAGCTTCTCTTCCTCCTTCTTTCGAGCAGGTCAGAGCAAGGGGAGGAGAGGGGAGCTCTAGGGAGGTAAGTGGAAGGGAGAGGGGGCAAATGAGGGCGAGGGGGGGAGCTGTACTGGCATGTGGCCTTATAAACCAAGCTAGATGGGTCCATGGTGCACTAGGTGCATGGGGGAGCTTGGGAGAGGGTTGCTGGCTAACCATTGGGCAAGGGAGACGATGGAGAGGGGAGAGAGAGAGAGAGAGGGTCCTGGTCGTGCTAGGGGACAGAGAGGGGGTGGGGTGTTGTAATAAGAAAAGGAGTGGCTAGACAAGACATTGCGTTTGTCTCCCTCTTAATTAACCATGTGGGACAAGGGATGTGGGGGTATTCTATAGTGCTGGTCGACCAGGGGAGAGTGATGAGGTTAGGGAGAAGTGCTGGGGAAGTTTGGAGCTGGTTTGGGTTTGATTTGAATCAAGTTTGCTTGATTTGCAAAATGTTGATCATTTTGGCGCTTGTGAAGGAAGTTGCAAAAGTTGCATTGGAAAAGGTGTGGAAATGGTACAGGTAGATAAAGGAGGTCAAATAATCTCTCCATGATTTAAATGGGATTATTCTGATGATTATAATCCCATTTAAATGCACTTCTTCAAAAAGTGCTGAAGTATATTATGGAAATAATAATGATATTTTTACATTGGACAAGCTTGGTTTTTGAGGTGAGATGGTCCTAAATACCATAACACACATTGTAGAATTTTATTGGGATTTATTGAGGTGGAAAAGTATATTTAGGGAATTATTTCTTGTTTCTGCCATTTAAGAAAAAGGGCAAAAAGAAATAATAAAGAATCTCAAAAATATTTATTTTTTAGTTGCGAAGATGGGATATGATATATAGGCATCAAATGTGCCTTGAGTTGGCAAGGTGATTTGCATAAAAACAATCTTGCCTTTGAGTACAAGGTTGTTGGTAAATTGGTAAGTAAAGGAAATTAAATAGTTTAATAATCCAAATAATTGTGGGAATTATTTGGGGATGCTTATATCCGAGGTAGATGATGTAAAATTGATGTGGGAATCAAGGTCAACCTTGGTTTTGAATAAAAGTGATGAAAAAGGTGGAAACTAGATTCTTGGAGGATCCAGGGTTTGGTTATTCTAATGCCAGCTAAACTGGGTTGGATTAGGGAGCTCAGAGCTCACCATGGTACAAGGGTTATATGGATGAATATACCATGTCATATAGATGATCATGGAAGCAAGAGTTGGGCTTTTTTGGATTTGAGGTGGTTTTAGAGTGATGGCAAACTTTGTTGAAAATAAAATAAGGTGGCCATAACAGATACATCAGGTAGCCTCCTAAACCATGTGTGTTTAGGAAGCACAAGGCTCCAATATAAACAAGTGAAGTGGGAGTTGATAGTCCATGACTAGTAGATCATAACCAAGAAAGGAGTTGGTCAAGGGGAGGTGGCATATAGATGTGAGCTTCTGCCAAAGTAGGCAATATGATAAGATTTGTAGAAGAGGTTATTATCTTGACTACAAAACCATCATGGATGGGTGGGGAAATAAAATATCTTAGCCAAGGGTAAGAGTGGGATTTGGTAGTACTAAGAATGTAATACAAGTGGGTTCAAGTACATTCTCAAGAATGCACCTCGGTTGGAAGAGGTAGGGCTCCAAAGGTTGAATCTAGATAAGAAATCTAGACTTAGCCATTTTGGCAGTTTTGGAGATTTTGACTAGAGTGCAAGTGGGGGATGATTTTGAGAGGATGGCAAGGGTTTATCCTATCCATCAAGTGTTTGATGTTGAGGCATAGATTGAAGAGAGGGGATCCAAACTGGATTGGGTCTCCACTAGTTTGGAAACCATCAAGAGGGACAATCCCTGCATTGTGATAAGAATGAGATGAGATGATCACTTGAGTGGCTTAGGATAGATCCAGATTTGGATGCTTGCTTTGATATTGATGATCACAAGTAAGGATTGGGTACTAAGGAATGAGCTACTAGATTAGGTCACTCTAGTTTCTAGGCAAACAAGGCAATCAGCAGATCAAGGCAATTCATCAGACAGCAGATCAAGGCAATTCATCTTATTACTTATCCAACTAGTAGTAGGGTTACCATCAATCCTAGCTTGAGGTAAGGATAGGTATTTCGAAAAGGGGTCTTGCTTGGAAGTAATATAAGGATCATCTTGGTATTACTACCAAGATTGGATTAAAAGGTTTTAATAAAGGTTTTGGAAAAACCTAGAGGTAAGTGTAGTTGAAGGTTCTGTCTTGAAAACATAATGAGAGTATATATATATGTCTCCATAGTTTTGGCAATAGAAGCTAGTAAAGTATTTGGTTGTGTCAAAGTTATCTTGGATCAGGTTTTTGAAATGCCAGAACATTTGAGAATATGAAAGATGAACCAAGACATCTCTTTTGTAAAATAGTTTTTGTAAACTAGGGTTGAGATGAGGAGTACACAACTAATACCCAAGCAGTTGCTTGAGCACAAGCAAACAAGCAAGCACACATTGCAAGAAAAGTATTTGCTCCCCCTGATTTTTGCCTTTTTGACATTTAATCAGGGTTGCTGAAGTTGGGATGTTATAAGTTCATCCGCCAGGAACATACCACCGTTGGAGCCGCCTCTGTAGGGTGCTTGGATGCACGTGGTAAACGTGCGATGGCCGTATCGACTGACGACACGATTTTGGACTGCATCAGGGGTATCGATCCTGCGCTGGCCGCGTCACGGAGGCATCGACACGGCAACTGAAGAAAAGTGGACCTCTACAACAAATCGTCGGTGTGCTTCTACTTCCACTACGACGGAGCTGTGTCCGGGGGGCGCTCCAGATGGACATCAACCGTGGCCAAGTTAAGACCATGGAAGACAGCGGGCAATCCTTCCGCTGGGAACTTGCGTCTAGCGAGCATGCGACCGAGGCAGAAAACTTGGGTGGGCACCAGGTTGCCCTGGCCATGGCAAATGACCCACTCCTGGGTCTCCTTGAACCTATCGATCCTATGTTGGACCTTGCTTACGATTAGGACATGCTCGAGTTCGATCTCGAGCGCGAGGAACCTGTGGCCAGCGGGCGTGTGGCTGGGGGAATCGACTCAGTAGGGGCGTAGGTCAACCTCTTCAGGAACTTCTCTTGACGTTAACAAGGTACAACACTAACTTCAGTCCTCGGAATTGCTTCACATCCTTGTGTCTCCTCTACTCCTTCCGAGCAATCTTGTCCCTTTGACTATGATCAATAGTAACGAGGATGCTTTTTTTCTATGTGTGGCTAGCAGTTGTACGAAGAGTATGGACTACTTTTCTAAGCTAAATTTTAGGCCCTTTGTGACAATTGCATGGACTTGGATGTAATTTCCTATTTTTTATGTCCTTGATGTAACCTTTAATTCCATTGACAATGTTGATTGAAGCATGTTGCTCTTTCGAGATCTACCCTGGTTAAAAAAAGAATGCCACCACCACAATTTTCATACGAAGTGTACCATGCCAACTTTTTTAATTTTTTAAGCTTTATAACTAAAACTTAGCACACTTAAATGATTGTATGTCAATAATACGATATTAGGCAAAACTTGAATACATGTGAGCATGATAGACTATTACTCTTGAAAATTTCCAAAATTCTTTCGAAATCCAACCACTATTAATACCCATAAACAAAAGTTTCAAAAATGCTCAAAAGTAACAATAATTACATATAGGTCCACAAACCACCTTGCGGTGACTACATGCCCTAGCGCGATAATTGAAGCGTCTCGCTCCTCTAGGACCTATGGTAGCCCTGTTCCAAAAAATTAAATAAAGAATGCCAGCACCCCAATTTTTAGACAAAGTGTACCATGCTCTCTTAAAATTCCCAAGTTTTAGGATTTTTCAAGCGGGATAAAAAGGTTTTTATTTTTATTCGTGTTTAATCTTCTTACTTTTTGATGAGGTTGCTACGTCGTGATACTAGCTGTTCTATAGTTTAATCTCTAGGTATTGTATATGCTAGTATAAGCCGGCAGTAGATGACGTGTCACTTTTTTATACCTAACACTCGGTTATACTATTGAACTTCCTCTCGCGCACTTCTTGTAGATTATTAAATTAGACCTAATTCGACATATCGACATAAAATCATCTAAATGGGTGAAATTAGGTAGAAAATTAAGCTTGAAAAATATAACATGTAAATTATCCAACCACTTTATGTACTATAAAATAAATGGCACATGTGAACTCTAATTTAGCCATATTAACCATACTTCCTTCTTAAAAAAACGTTTACTTCTTCACCATGCTAACTTTTACTTGAAAGGACGACTCTATTTCTCTCGTTTTCTCTCGTGTGTTTGGAAGCCACGCTTGTGTGGAGTAGGAGTAGTAGTACATAGGAAGTAAACCACTTTGGTCCTTAGCGGCAAAAAGATTCAAACTTTTCAGGTTTTGAAATTTTCTCTTTCTTCCCAAATATCGGGAGGGAAAGGTTATTCAAAAGACCGGCCATGCACACTAGTACTTCTTATCTTATCTTTTTCATCAAAAACTATATAGTGTACTGATAACTTTGAACATGATCTGTTGGATCAAGACTTGCAAATCCAAACATTGCTAACCATTGGATCTTCTTTTCCGTTCTTAGCATCTAGAAGATTCTATTGATAGTCTTTATCACAATGAACGCTAGTATGCACAAACCTCAAAACACACTTTTGTGCATAGTTTCAGGGATCTTGTGCTAACTGCATGGACTTGGATGTAATTTTCATTTTTTATGAGGTCCTCGATGCAACTCGTACTTCCACCAACTGTCTGTTAACTGAAGCACCTCGCTCCTACGGGACCTACCATAGTTAGAAGAAAATGCAACAACCCCAATTATCACACAAATTGGACCATGGTTTCTTATAGTTCTGTTTTTCAAGATTCCTAGCTCACTTCGCACGCTTCACTGACTTCTTGCTGATTTAACAGAATTATTAGGTCAAACTTGATCTACAAGTAAGCGTAGTACATTGCACTTGAATTAGATGTCTTTTCTAAGGTAGATGTGTGCATCTTCTTGTAGTAAACAATCTCGTTGGCGTGAGTATCCAACTATCTAGAAAAGAACATTCTCAATTTCTCGAGTGATGAAGAGATTGTTCTTTTACATCAAGAAATCCCAAAGCATATGGATCTGAATGCCACAAGCCAATCTTCCTGAAATATTAAGTGGATCAACATGTTTTACTTAAGATTCCCATGTTTAATGCTATGAATTTTGACAATAGCTTCAAATTCTTACTATGATTTTGCATCTTGACAATTTAACGAAGTTAGGTCAAACTTGAGCCACAAGTAAGCGCGATGGATTGCCCTCGAATTACATGTTATTTCATGGGTAGATGAGTGCATCTTCTTGCAGTAAACAACACCATCATTGTGAGTTTCCAACTATCAGGAAATAACATTCTAAATTTCCACGACGATGAAGAGATTGTTCCTTTTCGAAAAAAAGTCTGAAGAATATGGATCTGAGTGCCACAAGCCAATCTTTTAGACATATATAGTGGATCGGCATGTTGTTACAATTCCTATGTTTTATGAGTTTTCAAACTTCGTCCTAGCTAACTCTGTCCACTTGAATGACTTTATGTCGATTTATCGAAATTAGGTCAAACTTCAACTGTATGTAAAATGTGTTGAAAGTTCTACAAATATTATTTCGAGGTAACCATGGGGGGTTAATTAATATACATATCTCAAACCACACCATCGAGGGTTTTGACATCAGGTTCAAATTCTTGCAGAGATTTTGCATCTTGACAACTTAATGAAATTAGGTCAAGCTTGAGCTACGAGTAAGCGCGATATATTGCTCTTGAATTAATTGTCTTTTTCGAAGGTAGATGGGTGCATATTTTCTAAGGCGCTACGACAGGGCAAAGCCGGCGGTCTCGATCCAGTTTAGATGTCGTTGCGAGTTTCACAACGCCGGTAGATATTGTTTCTATGCATAACTTGTTTTTGCAGGAAATTGTGAATGGTATGGTTCATGTGCATGTGATGTATGTGTGTAATCCATACGTGATCTGCGAATCACGGTTTTTGTCAGCCGGCTGGAGCCTAGGTGCTGTCATATTATTGTATAACGACCTGCGTGTCGGATTCTCTATGTAATTTACTTTACTAAGCTAGTGTAGCTATTTGGAGAATCCGGATGACATGCAAGGCGATATACATGTCGGCGACATGGAGTAAGATGGCAAGTGACAAGAGTTGGCACGAGTCGGATTATAGGCTTTGTGGAGATGGAGATCGCCATGAAGGGAGCCACATTTCACATTATAATTGCTTTATTTTGTGTTATTGTTATGTCTCTGTTTTACCTCTATTAGATAGTCGGTAAAATTTAATCTCTCAAAGAAGGTCTAGTCTGTTTTCCCTGCCAGTGTTTGCACCATCACAAGTCAGACATTTTTGGTAGTGGGCTCATAAAATTGAGGTGCTGCCAATTCTTTCCGACTAGGTGGGTTCAAGTCGGACTCTTACTGTGGAAACACTCGGTAAGCTAGACGGGTCTATCACAACGGTTGTGGGGCCTGGGGAAAAGTCGGATGGGAGCCGGGGCATGTGATGCCACCCGTACAACATGAGTCGTATGAGATGCGATTGACAATGAGGATTCTACCTAGATCACTTGGCGTCTAGCGGTGATGCTAAAGCTCACTAGCCTACTTGCTTATTTAGGATCTTGAATCACTATGCAACCATCGGAGGGTGTTGGTTCTAGTGGGAGCATAAAATATTAAAATGTTTAATATGCTTGCTCTTTTATGAATACATGTCTTAAGTGTTTTGCATATTTTCTGTTGTAGATCATGGCACCAAGTAGCAGTCACTCTCAGATATCCGGTTTTGCATTGAGAACCATTCTTGAGAAAGATAAACTGAACGACACTAATTTTACCAACTGGTATCGAAATCTGAGAATTGTTCTCAAACAAGAAAAGAAGGACCATGTCCTAGACAACCCACCTCCAGATGAGCCGAATGAGAATGCGACTGTCGCTGCCACCAATGCCTACCGTCGGGCTAAGGAGGAGTCCACCGATATTAGCTGTCTTATGCTTGCTCACATGGAACCGGACTTGCAAAAGCAGTTCGAGCATGTTGAGGCCTATGATATGATCAAAAGCCTCAAAAGTATGTTCCAGGCTCAGGCGAACACTGAGAGGTATCAAGTCTCTCAGGCTTTGCTGTGTTGCAAGCTTAAGGATGGTGATCCACTGAGTCCGCATGTGATCAAAATGGTTGGTTATGTGCAGTCTCTGGAGAGGCTTGGCTACCCCATTAGCAAAGAGTTCACTACGGATATAATTCTGAACTCTCTTCCTAGTGCATATGGGCAGTTCATTTCGAACTACCACATGCATGGTATGGATAAGAAGCTCACTGAATTACATGGGATGCTCAAGCAGGCAGAGGCGGATCTCAAGAAGGGCGCCAGTCAAGTATTGATGGTGCAGAATAAGGCTAAGTTCAAGAAGAGTTCTTGGACTAAGAAGAAGGCTAAGTCAGGAGGAAAGCATGCTCAGGACCCGGTCCCAAGCGCTTCCTCAGGGACTAAGCCATCTCCTTCAGCCAGATCCACTTGCTTCTATTGCAAGGCAGATGGCCACTAGAAGAGGAACTGCAGCAAGTATTTGGCTGATAAAGCCAAGAGTGGAGGTATGACTTCCGACTCAGGTACACTTGTTTGCAATGTTATAGACATATATCTTGCTGATGCACCTAATAGTTCTTGGGTATATGATACCGGATCAGTTATTCACACCTACAACTCGTTGCAGGGATTGGTAAGAACTAGGAGCGTAGCAAGAGGCGAGGTTGATATTCGAGTCAGCAACAAAGCAAGAGTTGCTGCGTTGGAAGTCGGCACGATGCAGCTTCATTTACCTTCCGGATTCATTATGGAACTGAATAATTGTTATTATGTTCCAATGCTCAGTCAAAACATTATTTATGCTTCATGTTTGATGAGGCAAGGCTGTGAGTCGAATATCAAGAATAATGGTTGTTCTTTGTATTTGAATGATATGTTTCACGTCTTTGCACCCGTCCAGGACGGGTTATTTATTTTGAATCTTGATGGTGAGTCGGTTTATAACATAAATGTTAAAAGGTTGAAACCAAATGATCTGAATATGACTTACTTTTGGCACTGTCGGCTTGGTCATATAAGTTGGAAACGCATGAAGAAGCTCCATGATGATGGACTCCTAACTTCGTTCGACTTGGAGTTGTTCGAGACATGTGAATCTTGCCTACTCGACAAAATGACCAAGACACCTTTTGCAAAGAGTTGCGAAAGGGCATCCGACTTGTTGGGACTAGTACATAGTGATGTATGTGGACCAATGAGCACGACAGCCAGAGGTGGTTATGAGTACTTCATTACCTTCACTGATGATTTGAGTAGGTATGGATATATCTACTTGATGAAACATAAGTCGGAAGCCTTTGAAAAGTTCAAATAATTCCAGAATGAAGCACAAATCAACTCGGCAAGAAAATAAACTTTATTTGGTCGGACCTAGGAGGCGAGTACATGAGCCATGAGTTTGATGACCATCTGAAAAGTTGTGGAATAGTTCCTCAACTTACTCCGCCAGGAACGCCGCAAAGGAACGGTGTTTCGCAAAGGCGGAATCGAACCTTGTTGGACATGGTACGATCAATGATGAGTCGGACAGATGTGCCTTTATCATTTTGGGGTTATTATCTAGAAACAGTGGCGTTCACACTAAACAGAGTACCATCAAAATCGGTAGAGAAGACACCACATGAGATGTGGACAGGCAAAAAGCCGAGTTTGCCTTTTCTTAAGATTTGGGGTTGTGAAGCATTTGTCAAGCGACTTTAGTCGAACAAGCTTACAACCAAGTCGGATAAGTGTATTTTTGTGGGGTATCCGAGGAAAACCTTGGGTTACTTCTTCTCCAACCGAGAAGAGGGAAAAGTGTTTGTCGCTCGGAACGGTGTCTTCCTTGAGAAAGAGTTTTGTCAACACCTGGATTTTTAATCCCAGATGCCTGTTATGCCATACATCACAATCCCAGGAATACCATTTTTGCGAGACATAACAGAATTGGATACCATAGTACATCATCCATTACAAACCATACATAAGGTCTTACACAAATAAGGATCTCATGATCTAGTTCTTAATAAAACACAAGCAGCGGAATACGTAATAATAACGGTAGCGTAGGCGAAGCTCCATCTTCGGGGTCACAGGCAATGCTGACGATGGGCGATGATCATAGTTGTCGTAACCTTCCTGGGGTCCATCCTCCAGGTACTCCTCTTCATAGTCTGGCCACGGGAATAGCCAGGGACAAAGCCATGAGTACTCTTTAAGTAGGCGAAGCTCCATCTTCGGGGTCACAGGCAATGCTGACGATGGGCGATGATCATAGTTGTCGTAACCTTCCTGGGGTCCATCCTCCAGGTACTCCTCTTCATAGTCTGGCCACGGGAATAGCCAGGGACAAAGCCATGAGTACTCTTTAAGTACTCGCAAACTAATACTAACAAGTGAAGGGGTTTTTTGTAATAGGACACTAAGATCTAGGGTTGTTTTGCAAAAGCCAGATTTACATCAACTAAGTTCAGAAATGCAGAAAGCTAGTTGAAGTTTTATAACACCTAAGGGGGAAATTGTATCTCATGCCACAACTCTGTTGTGGTCAAGTGAAAATCTCAATCCATTTCATAAGTCATTTTGAAAACATCTGGCGGGGGAAATTGTATGGACACTCCAACTATCCATAACCGCGGACGCGGCTATTCGAGTAGTTTGACACTCTGCAGAGATTGTACACTTTCACCACAACATTCAATACATCCATCAGGAACAAATCCTGAATTCACCATACTCAGTATGCGGATAATCAATCCTAACCTTTCAATTACACGCCCTAGTATAAGCACCTCTCCTGTGAGTTTGGCCTCCCAACCATGACCAACTGTCATCTTGGGTACTGCACAGGTGGACAATCTTCACAAGGTAGCCTCAGCTCAGACCTTGGCCATGAGGGAACCAATACTAAGGTATATAAGTTTCCAGTCAAGCCCTACCCAATTCTCGGGTATTGTGGTTGTACGGTTAAATTGGAATGGTATCGCATCCAGACAACCATTAGTTTTATAAAGGGCTAAGGCTCATGCCTAAACATTTTCATCACCATAAATCATCTGGTGTTCGAAAACACATGTCCGCAACATTTCAATAGAATGATCCATCATTCCAAGGTTTTCATAACCATTTTTCCACCAAGTATTCCCATTTAAGTTGATTAAGTTTTATACTTAGCACTAGCATCTACAAGTGGGGGTAAGTACTAATGAGGGGTGGTAAACTAGTGGAGTTTAACTAAGTTCAATCTCATGCCTTAGGATGACATCAAGATTATCTAGCTTAGGCCAAATTTTATGCTCTTTATGCAACCTTCAGTTAATCTTCATAGAATTTACAAGTCACTTAAGTAAACTCTAAGTAAAAGCTTTGATAAATAAATAAAGTATAAAGCTTGCAAGTAAAACTAGGATTGGTTTATCAAGTGGTTATGATCATATATGCTTAAGGCATATAGTTGGCATGGTAACAAGCAAGTATTTGCTTGCACAATCAACTAGTGGTATTAGGCTTGCATCATTATCAGGATAAGATTGCTAAATTGCAAGTGTTAGATTGCATTGGTCCACTTGGTTAGTAAAGCTTTCCTTGTGCAGAGTAGTGGTTGAAGTTCTCCTTGGCTTCTTCTTCGTAGTATCCTCCTTCCTCCTTGTATCCTTGGTCGGTACTAGCGTCTATAAATAAATACGAGGTACACAATCACCAAACAATTCATAAATAATTTCAATCATCACTCAAAGGGTCCTATAGATGATCTAGCATCATCACTAACATTACAAGATTAAATCTTGGTTTAATTACTTTTATTTTTAGAAAAGTAATTTCTACTCATTGAAAAACTACTTAAGATTTAATATTCTCCAAACCAAACATGGGATCATGTTGACACATGTCATCACCACATATTTTAGTCCATGGGAATGTGATTTAAAGTGGTGTCACAATTTAATAAGGTTTTACCCTTTTATTTTAATTAAATATAGTGGCTAGAAATGCCTATGTGGAATCCTTTTATTACTTGAACACTATTTCTGTAAGTAAACCTATATGTTTCTATATATTCTAAAAGGTATGATCAAATGTGATTTTTGAGAGTTGGAATCAACTCAAAAGCTATTATAGTTTAAATTTGAAAAATGTTTGAATGCAGAAAAGGTTCTGCCTTGTTATTTTTACAAAGGGTGATCTATAGATCCAAATGATTTGAATCCAACGGGCTTGGATTCAGCACTTCTAGACCTTTCTAGCAAAATTGGTTTTATTCAATTTGGTTCAATGAATCGAGGTAGTTTGATTTTTGAAACTAGGTACAGAACTATGTTTGAAATAAAATGGAAAAGGTTAAATTCAAACGACTGGGCTACGCGGGAAACAATACTGGGCCAGCCTGCTAAGCACAGCGCTTACGTGGGCTGGTTAAGTTGTTGTCCCCATGCGTCAGTGAGACAGGGGGTGCGAAGCGGTACGGGGCAATGTGAGCCGTGGTATCTTGTTCTAATCTAACGG
Source organism: Avena insularis (assembly GCA_023614405.1). Lineage (NCBI taxonomy): Eukaryota > Viridiplantae > Streptophyta > Magnoliopsida > Poales > Poaceae > Avena > Avena insularis. The sequence goes on along the minus strand of CM042685.1, from coordinate 164,527,269 downwards.
CCCTGGTTCATCGTCCACGTCGGGCAGCGCCGGCGAGACAGAAACCTAACGCGACAGGTGGGGGTCGTCGGGGGATCACCGGGGCTCAGGCGAGGGTCGGCGAGGCGGGCGAACGACGGAGTCGACGACGGCGAACCTCCTGGTACCGGAAGCTTCTCCTGGGGCGGCTCCAATCGCTGCCCCCCTTCTTCTCCAGCAGCGGCGGGCTCCGGCCAAATTCCGGCGATGCGCTGCTCGCCTTGCTCTGGGAATGAGGTGGAACGATCAGTGAGGAGAGGGGAGTGAGATGGTGTGCTCAATTCGGCTAGGGGTGGCCTCTATTTATAGTCTCGACGATGAGACCGAACGGGATGGGCAGGCGACGGTGGCGACATGGCTACGGCCTGCTAGAGGCATGGACGGCGGTGGCGATCGCTTGGTGGTCTCCTGGCGATGCTCTACGACTTTAATGCGCGCGTAGGGGCGGTGGCAAACGGTCTGGAACACGCGATGCTCTGCACGGCAGAGGCGGCGTCTTCGACAGCGAGCGGTGGCTATGAGGCATGGGGCAACGAACGGGGATGTCTGGCGGTCTCCTGGGTCGGTGGTGATCGCGTATGCATGCTACGAGGACGGCGCAATCTGTGGGCGTGTGTCGAGGGTGGCGCTCTGGCGCATGCTCGACATGGTTGCTGGCGAGCTGGGCATGGTCTGTGCGTGTGGTCCAGGGGCTGGCAAGGTTCGAGCGCTGGACAGGGAGTGGCAGTGGGGTGCTAGCTTGCTCCCAGACAAGGTTGGCGAGGCTAGTGCTGCTCCTAGCTTGCTGTCCACACTGGGGTGACATGGTGAGCTTTGGGTGTTCACCATTGATGGCATTGCCAAGCTTACAGTGGGGCTAGTGCTTGGTTTAGTTTGCTAGATGATCTACTGAGGTTGCTGTGAGCTAGAGAGGGAACAAGTTAGGCTCCAATCACTGCTCACAATAGTGTTTAGATTTTGTTTGATTTGTATCTGCAAGCTGTTTGATAAAATGGCCGCAAGAATTCAAGTTTTGAATTTTGAAAAGATTTTTGGTGGGTGTGCTAGGTTGGTGCTGGTGAGTCTGCAGATGCTTGGGTTTTGAAAGTTGAGCTTGTTTGAGTGGTTTTTGAAAAAGTGGGATCTTCCCATATGAATAAGATTCAATTTTGAATTGTCCTTTAAACTATGCATTTGAATGTTTCTGGATGATCACAAAGTGGGCCTTGATACTTTGTTATGAGTACTATCAAGGAGTGCAAAGATCCAAATAAGTTTCTGTTAAGTACTGAAAGTTTGAGACAACCAAAGTAGGCATGGGAGTTAAATTGGTCAAAATGACCATTTACTCATTTTGTTTGTTTTGAAATATTTGTCTTTGGGACAAGTGTGGGGATTGTTTAGATGATGTTTATTTCCCCTAAGAATCCTTTTACAAGCAAAGAAACAACTAAACAAGGCAATTCAAAAGAATTTAAAATGGGATGCATACACACATGCATGCTTTCATATTTTTATTTAGAAAAGTTTTTGTTAACCCTAAATTTGATGGTTAGAGTTTGATGATTCTAGTTTAATATTTTTGGGATGTTACAAACTTGTCAACACCCGGATTTTTAATCCCAGATGCCTGTTATGACATACATCACAATCCCAGGAATACCATTTTTGCGAGACATAACAGAATTGGATACCATAGTACATCATCCATTACAAACCATACATAAGGTCTTACACAAATAAGGATCTCATGATCCAGTTCTTAATACAACACAAGCAGCGGAATACGTAATAATAATGGTAGCATAGGCGAAGCTCCGTCTTCGGGGTCACAGGCAATGCTGACGATGGGAGATGATCCTAGTTGTCGTAACTTTCCTGAGGTCCATCCTCCAGGTACTCCTCTTCATAGTCTGGCCACGGGAATAGCCAGGGACAAAGCCTAGAGTACTCTTTAAGTACTCGCAAACTAATACTAACAAGTGAAGGGGGTTTTTGTAAAAGGACACTAAGCTCTAGGGTTGTTTTGCAAAAGCCAGATTTACATCTACTAAGTTCAGAAATGCACAAAGCTAGTTGAAGTTTTATATCACCTAAGGGGGAAATTGTATCTCATGCCACAACTCTGTTGTGGTCAAGTCAAAATCTCAATCCATTTCATAAGTCATTTTGAAAACATCTGACGGGGGAAATTGTATGGCCACTCCAACTGTCCATAACCGCGGACGCGGCTATTCGAATAGTTTGACACTCTACAGAGATTGCACGCTTTCACCACAACATTCGATACATCCGTTAGAACAAATCCTGAATTCACCATAATCAGTATGCGGATAATCAATCCTAACCTTTAAATTACACGCCCTAGTATAAGCACCTCTCCTGTGAGTTTGGCCTCCCAACCATGACCAAAGGTCATCTTGGGTACTGCATAGGTGGACAATCTTCACAAGGTAGCCTCAGCTCAGACCTTGGCCGTGAGGGAACCAATACTAAGGTATATAAGTTTCCAGTCAAGACCTACCCAATTCTCGGGTATTGTGGTTGTACGGTAAAATTGGAATGGTATCGCATCTTGACAACCATCGGTTTTATAAAGCGCTAAGGCTCATGCCTCAACATTTTCATCACCATAAATCATCTGGTGTTCGAAACCACATGTCCACAACATTTCAATAGAATGATCCATCATTCCAAGGTTTTCATAACCATTTTTCCACCCTAAATTTAATGATTAGAGTTTGATGATTCTAGTTTAATATTCTTGGGATGTTACAAGTTTCTCAGTCGGGGAGTAAGTGGGAGCACGGTGCAGCTCGAAGAAATTCAAGACGAACCGGCTAGTAGCGAGTCGGCAAAAACCTTGGAGGTTGAGCCAGTCATGGTAGCTGAGCCGGCAGCAGCACCTGTACTACGAAGATCGGCAAGATTACGAAGTGTTCGTGATGTATTACTGCTAGACAGTGATGAGCCGACAAATTATTCGGAAGCGATCTTGGGATATGATTCCGAGTCATGGCTTGGAGCCATGAGATCCGAGTTAAAGTCCATGGATGAAAATCAAGTTTGGAACTTTGTTGATCTGCCAGAGGTTGCAAGACCTGTCGAGTGCAAATGGTTCTTTAAGAAGAAAACTGATATGGACGGAAATGTTTCCGTCTTTAAAGCACGCCTTGTCGCGAAGGGGTTCCGACAAGTTCAAGGAGTTGATTACAATGAGACTTTCTCGCCCGTAGCGATGCTTAAATCAGTTCGGATCATGTTAGCTATAGCATCCTATTTCGACTATGAGATATGGCAGATGGATGTCAAAACGGCTTTCCTTAATGTAAATTTAACCGAGGACGTGTATATGATATAGCCCAAGGGTTTTGTCGATCCGACTAATGCTGACAAGGTATGTAAACTTCAGAAATCCATTTATGGGCCGAAGCAAGCATCTCAGAGTTGGAATATTCGCTTTGATGAGGTAGTCAAATCGTTTGGCTTCATCAAGATTGATCATGATTCTTGTTTGTACAAGAAGTTTAGTGGGAACAAAGTAAACTTTCTAATCTTATATGTGGATGACATATTACTGATTGGAAATGATGTCCAGATGTTGCAAGAAACCAAGGAATCATTGGAAAGGAGTTTCTCAATGAAATACTTGGGTGAGGCAACATATATTCTCGGAATCCGGATCTATAGAGATAGATCAAGACGGCTCATTGGATTGAGTCAGATTACTTATTTGTACAAAGTGTTGAAGAAGTTCAACATGGAATCGTCTAAGAAGGGGTTCTTACCGATGTCCCATGGTGTAAAACTTAGCAAGACTCAGTGTCCTTCGACAACTGATGAGCGAAGTCGGATGAGTGCGATTCCGTATGCTTCTGCAGTCGGATCCATCATGTATGCCATGATTTGTACTAGGACGGATGTTTCGTTTGCTCTAAGTGTTGTGAGCAGATACCAGGCTGATCCTGGAGAAATCCACTGGACAACGGCTAAAAATATCCTAAAGTACTTGAGAAGGAGTAAGGATATGTTCTTGGTTTATGGTGGTGAAGATGAACTCAGTGTAAAGGGTTACACGGATGCGAGTTATCTCACTGACTCTGATGGTTCTCGTTCGCAATCCGGATACGTGTTTATTATAAACGGAGGTGCTGTGAGATGGAAGAGTTCCAAGCAGGAGACTATGTCTGCATCTACAATAGAGGCTGAGTATATTGCCGCCTCGGAGGCAGCAAATTAAGCTGTTTGGATGAGGAATTTCCTCATGGATCTTGGCATGGTTCAGGGCTCATCCATTCCGTTAGGCGTGTATTGTGACAACAATGGTGCTATTGCACAAGCCAAGGAACCTAGAAAATACCAGAAGAATAAGCACATACTCATGCGGTACCACCTGATTCGCCAGTTCGTGGATCAGGGTGATATCAAGTTACGCAAGGTACACACGGATGCAAATATTGCGGATCCGTTGACAAAGCCGTTACCACAGCCGAAGCATGAGGCGCACCTGAGAGTTATGGACATTAGATGCTTAGACATGTGATGTCAGAAGATTGACTCTAGTGAAAGTGGGAGACTGTTGGGAATATGACCTAGAGGCAATCATGTATGATGAGATTTCCCATTGTATTCATAAAGATATTAAGTTGTCCTTGTATAAACATCTGATGTGTATCATTGAATATGTTATTCGGTTGTGGAACTATACATTCGTGTTGTTTATACTAAATATCCTTGGTTATCGAGGTTGTGCTGGACACACAACTTAGACCAATGTGAAAGTCGGCTTGATGACTCGGTTCCACTTGTCATGGGCATGGAGATGCTATTCCAACTTACACAGGTTCGTCTAAAGAGTTTAGTGTGTCGGATTGACCCATATTGAGGTACAACGAACAAGTTGTCATTTGTATATCTCAATCAATGTAATCCTTAGACCTGAGGTTATTGCATAGTCTGAGTTGAGGATCACCGACTTAGGTTCTGTCAAACGTTGATCCGTAACTGGGCAGTTATAAAGGCAGAGTATGGGTCGACCGAGAATCAAGCTGCGTGATGTGAATAACCAAGATGGGATTTTGCCCCTCCACTTGGAGAGATATTCTATGGGCCCTCTCGGATGATATGATTCGGAAAGCATGGCCATGCACGACTCGGTTAAGTGTTAACCGAGGCGATCGACTAAGAGTTAGTCAGATGACTCATTTATCTCAGATCGAGAAGAGAGTCGGACTATTTAAGGGATGAAAATTATTCGCCTATAGTCTGACAAGGTATATCGTGAGGCAAAAGGGACTCGGACGCAAGTCGCATTGGAAAGGCAAGTCATCATGACTCTTTGGTACTTGGTAGTCGGCACGTTCTGCTAGGAGCCCCTACCGATTGATCGATTGAGAGTCGGACTCTAATCGTGTCCAAGTAGCCATGAGCCTGCGGGGTCACACACTTAAGAGCGGGAGCAAGTTCGGATTGGATCTGAACTGGAAATCTGGTTGGGTTGGACCCAAGCCTGATTTGGACTGAGTCAGTGAGTCGGACTCAAAGGGACTAATATTATATGGGCTTTAGTGAATGGTTCGCACGAGCAGAGCCCACGTTCACTCCCTATATATAGTGGAGCACCGTAACCCAGAAAGGTTATTCGTTGTTCGATTAGGTCATTCCATGTGTTGGAAACCCTAGCTCCACAGCAGTCCCGCCGTCGTAACAAATCTAGCAATTCGCCGCCGGTGCTCCTCCTTGTATGTGTGGATACCAACAGAGGTGTTGTACGATTAGCACCAGGACGATCGCATCGCAAAGGACTTCACTGCATCAACTGATGCGCTTCATCAGTAATCCGCAACTGCGCGTCTAGTGGTAAACCTCGTGGCCTTCTACCTCAGATAGATCTTAGGATCACCACGTTAGAGGATTTTTTTTTGTTTTATCTAAGAGTGGCCCAACAAAACTTGAGCTATAAGTAAGCGCGATGGATTGCACTCGAATTAAATGTCATTTCATGGGTAGATGAGTGCATCTTCTTGCCGTAAAAAACATCGTCTGTGTGAGTTTCCAACTATTAGGAAATCACATTCTAAATTTCCACAGCGATGAGGAGATTGTTCCTTTCCAAAAAGAAAGTCTGAAGAATATGGATCTGAATGCCACAAGCCATTCTTTCAGACATATATATATATATAGTGGACCGGCATGTTATACTTACGATTCCCATGTTTTATGAGTTTTAAAACTTCGTCCTAGCTAACTCTGTCCACTTGAATGACTTTATGTCATTTATCGAAATTAGGTCAAACTTGAACTGCAAGTAAACTGTAGATTGCGTTGAAAGTTTTACTAATATTTTTGTAGGTAACCATGGGGTGTGGAGTCATTTAATATACGTATCACAAACCACCACCAAGAATTTTGACAATAGGTTCAACTTCTTGCTAAGATTTTGCATCTTGACAACTTAACAAAATTAGGTCAAACTTGAGCTACTAGTAAGCGCGATAGATTGCTGTTGAACTAATTATATTTGTCGAACATATATGGGTGCATCTTCTTTTAGTAAGAAATGCCGTTGGTGTGAGTTTCCAACTATCAGGAAAGAACATTATCTATTTTCTGAAATTTGGTCAAATTTGAGCTACAAGTAAGCGCGATAGATTGCTCTCGAATTGAATGTCATTTCATGGGTGGTGCATCTTCTCTCAGTAAACAACACCATTGTTTTTAGTTTCCAACTATCAGGAAATTACATTCTAAATTTTCAAAGTGATGACCAGATTATTCCTTTCCAAAAAGAAAGTCTAGAGAACATATATGGATCAGAATGCCACAAGCCAAGCTTTCAGACATATATAGTGGACCGACATGTTGTACTTATGATTCCCATGTTGTATGAGTTTTCAAACTTCGTCCTAGCTAATTGTGTCCACTTGAATGGCTTTATGTCGATTTATCGAAATTAGGTCAATTTTCAAATACAAGTGAATTGTAGATCATTGTGTTAAAAGTTTTATGATTTTTTGGAGGTAACAATCGGGGGTTCATTTAATATATCACAAACAACCACCGATAATGTTGATAACAGGTTTAACTTCTTGCTTAGATTTTTACATCTTGATAACTTAATGAAATTAGGTCAAACTTGATATACTAGTAAGCGCGATAGATTTATCTTGAATTAATTGTCTTTTTGGAGTTAGATGGGTGCATCTTATTTTAGTAAACAATATTGTCGTCGGTATATGAGTTTGCAACTACCGGGAAAGAACATTCTCAATTTTCTGAGTGATGACGAGATTGTTCATTTCTGTAAAGAAGGCCTGAAGAATATGGATCTGAATACCACAACCAGAGATTTTCAGATATATATATATATAGTGGACCGACATGTTGTACTTATAGTTCCCATGTTTTATGAGTTTTCAAACTTCATCCTAGCTAACTCTGTCCACTTAGATGACTTTATGTCGATTTATCAAAATTAGGTCAAATTTCAAATGTAAGTACATTGTAGATTGCATTTAAAATTTTATTTTTTTGGAGGTAACCATAGGAGGGTCATTTAATAGATCACACACCACCTCTGAGAATTTTGACAACAAGTTCAACTTCTTGCTAAGATTCTTGACAACTTAACAAAATTAGGTCAAACTTGAGCTACGAGTAAGAGCGATAGATTGCTCTTGAATTATTTGTATTTTCGAAGGTACATGGGTGCATGTTCTGTTAGTAAACAATAATGACATCGGTGCGACTTTCCAACTACTAGGAAAGAACAATCTTAATTTTCTGAGTCATGACCAGATTATTCGTTTCTGTAAATAAAGTCTCAAGAATATGGATCTGAATGCCACAAGGAGAGCTTTTCAGATGTATATATATAGTGGACTGACATGTTGTGTACTACTTATATGATTCCCATGTTTCATGAGTTTTCAAACTTCGACCTAGATAACTCGGCCCACTTGAATGGCTTTATGTCGTCTTATTGAAGTTAGGTCAAATTTCAACTCCGAGTAAATTGTAGGTTGCTTTGAAAGTTTTGCAATTTTTTTTGGAGGTAACCATCAGGGGGTCATTTAATATATCACAAACCACCATCGGGAATTTTGACAACAGGTTCAATTTTTCTTCCTATGATTCTTGACAACTTAACGAAATTAGGTTAAACTCGAGCTACTAGTAAGCGCGATAGATTGTTCTTGAATTATTTGTCTTTTCAGAGGTGTAGATGGGTACATATTATTTTAGTAAACAATAATGCCGTCGGTGTGAGTTTCCAACTATCAGGAAAGAACATTCTCAATTTTCCGAGTCATGATCAGATTGTTCCTTTCCGTAAAGAAGGTCTCAAGAATATGGATTTGAATGCCACAATTAGAGACCGACATGTTGTGTAGTACTTATATGATTCCCATGTTTCATGAGTTTTCAAACTTCGATCTATCTAACTCTGCCCACTTGAATGGCTTTATGTCGATTTATCGATGAATTTAGGTCAAATTTGAACTATGAGTAAATTGTACGTTACTTTGAGATTTTTGCGATTTTTTTGGAGTTAACCATTGGTGGGTCATTTAATATATCGCAAACCATCATCGAGAATTTTAACAACAGGTTCAACTTCTTGCTATGATTATTGACAACCTAACGAAATTATTAGGTTAAACTTGAGCTACTAGTAAGCACGATAGATTGCTCTTGAATTATTTGTCTTTTAGGAGGCTGATGGGTGAATATTATTTTAGTAAACATTAATGCCGTCGGTGCGAGTTTCCAACTACAGTAAAGAACATTCTTAATTTTTCGAGTCATGATCAGATTGTTCCTTTCCATATAGAAGGTCTCAAGAATATGGATCTGAATGCCACAAGCAGAGCTTTTCAGATCTAAATATAGTGGACCAACATGTTGTGTACTACTTATATAATTCCCATGTTTCACGAGTTTTCAAACTTCGACCTGGATAACTCTGCCCACTTGAATGGCTTTATCGAAATTAGGTCAAATTTGAACTACGAGTAAATTGTATGTTGCTTTGAAAGTTTTTTGACTTTTTTGGAGGTAACAATCGGGGGTCATTTAATATATCACAAACACCATATAGAGTTTTGACTATTCATATCGACAATTTAACGAAATTAGGTCAAACTTGAGCTACCAGTAGCTCTTGAATTAATTGTCTTTTTGTAGGTAGATGGGTGCATCTTCTTTTAGTAAACAATTGCACGGGTGTGAGTTTCCAAATATCAGGAAAGAACATTCTCAATTTTCCAAGTGATGAAGAGATTGTTCTTTTTCGTAAAGGAAGTCCAAAGAATATGGATCTCAATGCCACAAGCCAAGATTTCAATCATATATAGTGGACTGCCATGTTGTACTTTCGAATCCCATGTCTTATGAGTTTTAAAACTTCCTAGCTAACTCTACCCACTTGAATGACTTTATATCAATTTATCGAAATTATGTCAAATTTGAACTACAAGTAATTCGTAAGTTTCTTTGAAAGTTTTATGAAAAAGCTTTTGGAGGTACCCATCGGGGGTGAATTAGTAGTATATCAGTAACAACGAGAGTTATCCTCTCCTTATTATTCACAAATACAAAAGGAAAGAAAAGCACCACCCTCAAAACCGTACTAGACTCAGCCACCTTTCTTCACAATCTGCACACGCCATCGTCCAATCGCATTCGATACTTGTTGCATTTCGAGCCTTCCTTTTAATATTTTTATTACTTAGGAGGTGAGCCAAGCGTGACTCAGCACTAAATTTTGATGTGATATTGGCGGCATCTTCTTCTAGTTCAAAATTTTAGTGGAATATTGGCTGGATCCTCCTAGATACCTGCATACTGATGGGGCCTCTGGCTTGCTCTCTTGCCGATCCCTCCCGCTATCCCCTCATCCTCCTCTATCACGTCCCTCCTTAGCTGCCTACCACCTCGCCGGAGTCTGCTCAGAAATGCTATCATCCACCTCGCCGGAGTCTCCTTGTCGTATATGCTTTCCAACCGCCACAACCGAGAGATGCGTAATCCACTCAGACTCCTCACCAGAGCGACTGTTAGAACTCCCTACTACCGAAACAAAGGTTGTTGCACACTTCCTATGCACGCTTTCCTTGCATTTTACTTCTGAATGTAGTTCATATCTTATTCCTTGCAGTGCCTTAATATATTTCTAATAATGCATGCTAGTTGTTGTACTGCGGAATCAGTTCCAAGATAAAAGAAGGCAACTACGAGTCATGAAGCCAAATTGGCTATCTCGCAGCAGTACAAGACCTTGCCAACCCAATGATAACCCCCAACAATCCTCCCTAGACAAAGGTTTGCTTCCACTTTGCATATATGTATTTTCGAGAGTAGCTCATAGTTTGCTTGCCCTGCCTTCTCATGTACTAGTATATTTTTTTATTTGTATTTTTGCAAGGCATGTAATATGATGTACTAACCAATGAGAATCGATGCCAACGAAACCTGAGGAGGTTTGGACATTCAGATGTAGCCCCCTTGGCACAACACAACTGGTACAAAAACATGGCTATTTGTTGCATCTTGCTTGTGTTATTTTATGATTGATTTGCTGCACTGCAATTTGCAGAAGCAAGTGCATGATCATGTCCCTGCCAAGGATGTTCGCAACACAGATATTCAGTAGCGTGCAAGTGATACAACCATTTCTAGGAACCAAACAGAAGTATGGTGCATGGCCGAAGCTAATATTAGGCTTCTCCAATAGGATTTGGACAATGCCACTCGACGGATTAGAGAATTGAACCGGGGCTGGATTTCTATGATTGAAGATGGCCTTGATGCTGCTGATGATCTTCAGAAGTTAGTGGCTAAAAATCGTGTTCCTAATCCGACTCATGCACATGTCAATGAGATCAACTAGAAGGTCTTCGAACAGGTGAAAGAACGAGCAGAGATTCTCTAAGCATCCTTGAAGGCAGATGATTTTCGAAGAGTGATGCAAGAGCCGCCATGCGAATAGATTGTTATTTCCAATAATGAGGATGACTTTCCTTGTCTTGTGGGGCTGATATTTTATTTTCTTATATGCTGGAAGTACTTTACGGTAACTACATATTTGGCATGCTATTATAAAACGTATATTACTTGCTGTATTTGGACAATGTATCTCAGTAGCCATTCGGAAAATGGAAAAACCAACATTTTCCCACCAGAATGTTGAAATCTTATTATGCACTTTTGTTTAGATCTCTAGACCCACGTTTTGTAGCAAATTAGCACATTACCATGAAAGGTAGTCCATCTTAAAAAAGAAATAAAAAATAAAAGAATGGTAGTCCGAGATCAATGACCATGTCCTTGTGCCCATTACCATACATAAATATGTGCAATTACATGTGTTTCCCCAAGTCAAACTTTTAGACTGTATATACTAGTAGAGTACACAAAAAATTAGATGAGGGAAAGAACACACGCCGAAACCACTGCTTTCACCAAGAAGTCAATAATAATTTTAACTCTACGCCAGAAACAACCACCGAAGTGGCTCCCGCGTCCAATATTCAAAGGAGGTACGAAATTTCCATCTCGCCCTTCGGTCCAGAAAAAAGGCGCCAAAGGCCATTCCTCAAAATTGTTTGTCTTGCACAATTCAAAATTTCAAACCCGCGCCCATCGGGCCGAATCCATGGAGATCACTCTCACATCCCAAGATTTTCCAAATCTTGTAATGTGAAAAATAAATAAACAAAATAAATAATTGTTGAAATTTAGAGTGAAAAGAAACTTTTCGTTTCTAAATGGAAACTTAAAATCCCATCTGGAACAAAGTTTGGTTAACATTTGAATCCAACTAAATTCAAATCAAGTGGAATACATTCTTCATAAAATGCATCTGGAAATTAAACACTTGGAAAATAAATCCAAACCCTAAACCCTAATGGAATAAAAATCATTTCCAAGTTATCTCCAAGACTATGGATTTGATCCATATAAAAATTTGTCAACAAACATTTACATATGTTCAAGAAAGACAAATGGAAATATTATAAAACCATAGAAATTGATTTCACTTAATTTGGAGCCTTAGATAAAATCTTATGAATATAATAAGATAAGGAAATTAAATTTCCAAAGCTAATAAAGAACCTATCTATAAATCCATACCAAATGGTGAGCAAATAATCCTAAAGATATTTAAAAGGATAAATAAATCTCAAATCAGACTTTACAAATTGGAATCACCAAGTTTGGATCTCTAAATAAAAAGATATGGATTTTATAAGATGAAGAAAGAAATATTAAATAAGGAATATTTAAAGACCAAATTAAATCATGGACAAGACCATAAGAAAATGGAATGAATATAATCCAAAATCCAAATAAAATAAAAGGATAAAGAATTTCCAAAATAAAATAAAATGGCTTAAACCAAATTCCATTTGAATAATGACAAATCCGATTTTAAAAGATTAATAAAATCATATTAAAAACTTTTCCGAATAATTCAAGATGAATTATTTGAACCCAAATAAACAAATAAGAACCTACTGAAAAAGATTTGGAAGGATTTATAAATTTAAATGGTGTTTGAAAATATTATTAAATCTTATTTGATTTAAAACAAGGGCCTTTTTGAATAATTAAAAAGACCCCAAAAAGAATAAAATTTTATTCCAAAATTGACTTCAGATTATATTACTAATCAGTATTTAAACCTACACAAATTTTGATTAAGGTTTGAATTCAAATTGATGTTTGAATTAATTAAACAAAATCAAAACAGAAATTAGAAATGGAAAAAGAGAAAATCATTCAGAATAAAAAAAAAGTGAACAAGGTCGACCTAGCCCAGCAAGACCCATCTGGCCCAACAGCCCACCACACACCCCCTCCCCTGAAACGTTTTTTTGACCACGGATTGAACCCACTCGGTCGCTGAACGCCCGGACCCACTCCCCCTCTCTCCCTCACGCTGACAAGGGACCCCACTGCCAGCTCGCCTCGTCGTCTACCCCGCGACTAGTTCCTCCTCTCCCTCACAGACGTTCTCTGTCGTTAATTCCTCACGTAAATTAGCGTTAATGGCCGTGTGATTTTCGCCCGTGACACTGCCCTCTTAAACGCATGCCTCCCCTCTCTCTTTCCCCTCTCTCGCCCGACCCTCTCTGCCCCCAGGCTGTCTCCAATTCCTCCAAGAACGCCACTGTCTCCGGCGAGCTCCATCTCCAATTCCGGCCAAACCCCTCCGCCCCTCGCCTCCTCGAGCACATGAGCGTGACCTCCAGCCCTTGGCGCTTCTCTCTGCATCCTCAACTTGCCCGCGCATGACCCAGAACATGGGCAACCTCCTCGACTGAACATCACCGCCGTCTGCTCCCTCTTCAGCGACTTCCCTGGTAACCATCTGACTGCCCCTCGTCTTTCCAAAGATACGCCTGTGACCAGTGAACTTGTCCGCATCTAACGCCACTTGTTTCGTGTCCTACCGAGCTCTGTAGCCTCGCCAACCACAACGCCAGTGGGGCCCGACGCCAGGCAAACTCTGGCGAGAAATTTTGGTCATCCGCGTGCGCCCCTTGCCTTCTCGCGAGCACGTAGAGCTTCTGCAACCTCCTGCGAACCTGGTGAGCCATCTCTCGTCCTCCCTTGCTTCCTGCTCCTCCAGAACCGCCGCCAGCAGAGCCGCGCCTCCGCTCGTCGCTGGATTGCGCCGCCAATCCTTGGTCCGAGCACCACAGCCATCAGATCTAGATCGCACGGTTAGGATAGGTTAACTTAAACGAAAGGGTACGAGTGTCTCTGCATCGCTCGATCTAACTTAGATCCAACGCCTCACAGTGCTTGATCCATGTGAACCGGTACCAGCAAATAGAAATACGACACGTGGCCTGGAATCTGTTTTAAAAACAGAAACTTGTCTATTAGATGTTCCAATTTGAAAAATTCATAACTTTCAAACAACACGTCCAAATTTTGTAAATTTTATATCAATGGATTCATTAAAACAAGTACTTTCTGACCATGCACTTTGTTTAGTAAAATGTTTCTTTTAAATTGATTGTTTTTGTAGAAACTTGTATATACATGTTTAGAATATAAAAATTGTTCTAAAATGATTTTTGAGATAAAACCTTTGGCAAATGGATTGTTTTGAACCTACTGACCATAGAAATAAATTTGTGGTTTCAAAAATATTTTTGGGGAAGCAAAAGAATGAATCTTTGATTTAAACCATTTCTACTCAAATAAAAATATTGTTTATTTGTTAAAAATGCTTTTTGAAGGAAACCTTTGGGAAATGTTTTGGAATAAACTCTCTGATCCCAAGCACCAAGTTTTATGATTTAAAAATGTATTTGGTAAACCCTATAAAGATTGCTACTTTGATAAAAGCATTTCAACCACATAAAATAATGATTTGGTTTGAAAATGGTTTATAGGTAAAACCTTTTGCAAATAGTTTTGCCACTTTATAAAATGACCAAAAAGTGTTTTAGAATGTTTATAACCTATTATAAACCACTTTTGTAAATAAAACAAAGTTTGGCATGCTTGCATGCATTGTTTTGATTCTATTAATGTATGTGATGTTGCTTGAATGGTAGATTGAAATATTGCTTGCTTGATTGGATTGTAGTGATTTTAAGAGTGTAAATATTGCAAGATCAAGGAGTGAACTCATATTCTCTACCACAAAGGCAAGTGATGCTTCATACATTTGTCCCATTATTTTCACTATGCATTAGTGATATTTCTAAGTAGGAGTTGCATGGAATTTTTGCTAAGTATAAACTATGCCATGGGAAATCCTAGTAGATGAAACCTTAGTAGAAATTTCCTAAGTTAAGATTCCTACTACTATCATGCTTAGATTAGCTAGTAGAAAACAAGGGTGGATTATATTCATGCTATGAAATATTTCTAAGTCTATGACTTGTGTTTTGTTTAATAAAACAACTATGTGAATGAATCACCTGGGTGGAATGGTTGTGAATGGGTTATGTTGAGTGGTTACACAGGGCCCATATATATGGACTACCCTAGTGTATCTCACTTGTGGATGGCCACCCAGGAACAAAGAGATTTGAGATGCCAAATGTTGGTAAGCTTCAAGTGAAGCCACTTGGCATTATGGGCTCTGTCTGGATCATATAGGTTGCAATAACTTAGCCAAATGGATAGTTGGTGGTAGGGGAATGATAGGTTGGAGCGCGTCCATTCTGGTCTAAGGGAAGGCTTCTGAAAGATCTTGTCTTGGTGAAACCAAGTCTTGTGGGGAAAGTGCACCACCTCTGCAGAGTGTAAAATCTAAGTACTTAGCCATGTCCCTGGTAAAGGACAATTTGAGCATCAAGACATGGAAGCTATCAAGAATCTCCTCATCCCAATTTCTAAGTTAAAATCTTGTGGTTGAACAAGGGTTGAAGGATCACCAATTTCTATTGGGAGATGCCTTGGGAGATTTTGTCAAGCAAAAACTTAGTGTTTTCAAATGATAAGAAAAATCTATTTTGAGCAAAGCAAGCCTAAGATCCACTTAGCCAAATGCATATAGATGATAGACTCCACTATACTACCATAGTATCACTTGCCAATACAATTCAAATGTATTGACCCTTGTGGCTGTAACTTGTTATGTTGCAGGTTTGTTTGATTTTAGTGAAGTTTATTGATTAGGATTACAAGTCTACAACCAACATGTCTGCCTGTGGCACTTTGAAGATGAAGGACCCCATGCTATTGTTATATTCTGCTGCATTGTAATGAGATAGCCAAATGAGCTTTGTAAGATGTAATAAATTATTTTATTCCTGGTTATAAAGTTGTATTATGACCTTTGTTTCTTGATATTACATCTTAACTGTGGATGCTAGCTATTGATCCAGGGACTAGCATTGTAAACACAGGGATCTCTACCTTATTAAAGGTTAGGAACCTTACAGATGGTATCAGAGCATTGTGTTGCATGTAGGATTTGTAACCCTAGGATTGGACAAAACCCTTTAGAAAAATAGGAGTTATATTTGTTCCAAAACTTATTTACAAACAATCTTGTAAACTCTTTCCTCAACCATTTCTAGTTTTAATTCTACATCTCTTCTATTTCAACTTGATGGATAAAGCCTTCTACATGGCCAAAGACTTCACCATGAGCAAAGGACTTCATCAACTCTAATGACTTCAACATCTTCAAGTGATTTCAACCTTATTCTCAACAAGGACTTCAACCTTGGATATCACTAAGGACTACAAGTGAGACAAGAAATGTTACTCAAGACTTGAAAACTAAGGAAACACAACTTGGGAATCATCATCACCTTTGAAGTTTTTGTAACCAAGAATTTTCCCAAGGATACAAAGATCTTGTTCAAGAAGAATCCACCAAGAAGGATAGAATGATTTCAAGTGAACCATATAGTTGGACCACCATAACTAGATCAAACCAAATTCACCAACTTATGTGGTGTAACAAAAATATTTTATTGCTTAAAGATGTGCTTGAAACTTGTTGTTTGAGTGGAATATTTGTTTGTGATTGCTTGCACTTTGCTTGTGTGAATTGTGATGTGTGTGATTAGAATTATTCCCTTAGAAATATTTTGCCTATCCTAATCCCAATCCAACCCAAACAGATGACTACTCCAAAAGACTTCAACATCAAGAATGACAACAACAACCAAGAGATGCACATGAGAGAACAACTACTAACAAACCAAACCCAGTCGAACCAAGTGACAACTCAGTTTTTAGCCAACAACAATGGATTAGACCCAACCATACAGAAGTTTTTGGAAATTCAATCCCAATTGTTGCAAAGGATGGCTACTCAAATGATCAACATGGGAGACAACCTTTCCCAAGGAGTTTGTGACAACAAGGATGTCAAGGATGATGTTTTAGAAGGAACCGAAGCTTGCAATGTTTGTAGAGACAAGGATTACACTTCCAAGGAGCATGAAGATCAATGCCCCAATTGTGAAGAGAAACATCCAATTGACCAATGCCCCACATCTCAATCTACTTGCTTCCTATGTGAAGGAAATAATCATGTCCCTATCCAATGCCCCATCTATTCCATAGTTCAACAAAGGAAACAAGGGGGAGTGCAACAACAGTTTGTAAACCCTCATGAAGGAACAACTTCTACCAAGAATGATGAAGGCAAAGTCAAAACTATGCATCATAAGGCCAAATCCAAAGTGATCACAAAGTGTTGCTACTCTTGTGAAGAAGAAGGTCATATCTCTAGTAACTATCCCAAGAAGAGAGAAAGATTCCCCACCTATGTGGTGAAGTATGAAGAGCATGAACTAGAAGAACTCCTAGCTTTGGAGAGACCCAAGAAGAAAAAGAGGAAGAAATGCCCCAACCCTAGCAAGAAGGATATTACCCAAGAGCAATGTTACAATTGCAAAGAAATGGGACACTATGCCAGTGATTGCCCAGAAAAGAAGAAGAATCAAGGAAATAAACAAGAAGAATTGATACCAAAGAAGAAGAAGGATAATAGCCAAGTGATGTGTTTCAAATGCAAAGAGCTAGGCCATTATGCAGACAAGTGTCCAGAGAAGCTTCATCAAAATCCCAAGAGATGTAATCTAGTTGGAAATTTTTTAAGGGTGGTAGTACCCTAGATGCTTTGAGCCAACTTGTAACCCCTAGCCTCCCCAAATCTCGGGACGAGATTTATTTTAAGGGTGGTAGCCTGTCACATCCCAATATTTTCCAAATCTTCTAATGTGAAAAATAAATAAACAAAATAAATAATTGTTGAAATTTAGAGTGAAAAGAAACTTTTTGTTTCTAAATGGAAACTTAAAATCCCATCTGGAACAAAGTTTGGTTAACATTTGAATCCAACTAAATTCAAATCAAGTGGTACATTCTTCATAAAATGCATCTGGAAATTAAACACTTGGAAAATAAATCCAAACCCTAAACCCTAATGGAATAAAAATCATTTCCAAGTTATCTCCAAGCATATGGATTTGATCCATATAAAAAAATTTCAACAAACATTTACAAATGATCAAGAAAGACAAATGGAAATATTATAAAACCATAGAAATTGATTTCACTTAATTTGGAGCCTTAGATAAAATCTTACGAATATAATAAGATAAGGAAATTAAATTTCCAAAGCTAATAAAGAACCTATCTATAAATCCATACCAAATGGTGAGAAAATAATCCTAAAGATATTTAAAAGGATAAATAAATCTCAAATAAGACTTTACAAATTGGAATCACCAAGTTTGGATCTCTAAATAAAAAGATATGGATTTTATAAGATGAAGAAAGAAATATTAAATAAGGAATATTTAAAGACCAAATTAAATCTTGGCCAAGACCATAAGAAAATGGAATGAATATAATCCAAAATCCAAATAAAATAAAAGGATAAAGAATTTCCAAAATAAAATAAAATGGCTTAAACCAAATTCCATTTGAATAATGATAAATCCAATTTTAAAAGATTAATAAAATCATATTAAAAACATTTCCAAATAATTCAAGATGAATTATTTGAACCCAAATAAACAAATAAGAACCTACTGAAAAAGATTTGGAAGGATTTATAAATTTAAATGGTGTTTGAAAATATTATTAAATCTTATTTGATTTAAAACAAGGGCCTTTTTGAATAATTAAAAAGACCCCAAAAAGAATAAAATTTTATTCCAAAATTGACTTCACATTATATTACTAATCAGTATTTAAACCTACACAAATTTTGATTGAGGTTTGAATTCAAATTGATGTTTGAATTAATTAAGCAAAATCAAAACAGAAATTAGAAATGGAAAAAGATAAAATCATTCAGAATAAAAAAAAGTGAACATGGTCGACCCAGCCCAGCAAGACCCATCTGGCCCAACAGACCACCACACACACCCTCCCCTGAAACGTTTTTCTCACCGCGGATTGAACCCACTCGGTCGCTGAACACCCGGACCCACTCCCCCTCTCTCCCTCACGCTAACAACGGACCCCACTGCCAGCTCACCTCGTCGTCTACCCCGCGACCAGTTCCTCCTCTCCCTCACAGACGTTCTCTGTCGTTAATTCCTCGCGTAAATTAGCGTTAATGGCCGCGTGATTTTCGCCCGTGACACTGCCCTCTTAAACGCCTACCTCCCCTCTCTCTTTCCCCTCTCTCGCCCGACCCTCTCTGCCCCCAGGCTGTCTCCAATTCCTCCAAGAACGCCACTGTCTCCGGCGAGCTCCATCTCCAATTCCGGCCAAACCCCGCCGCCCCTTGCCTCCTCGAGCACACGAGCGTGACCTCCAGCCCTTGGTGCTTCTCTCTGCATCCTCAACTTGCCCGCGCGTGACCCAGAACATGGGCAACCTCCTCGACTGAACATCACCACCGTCTGCTCCCTCTTTAGCAACTTCCCTGGTAACCATCTGACTGCCCCTCGTCTTTCCAAAGATACGCCTGTGACCAGTGAACTTGTCCGCATCTAACGCCACTTGTTTCGTGTCCTACCAAGCTCTGGAGCCTCGCCAACCACAACGCTAGTGCGTGCCCGACGCCAGGCAAACTCCGGCGAGAAATTTTGGTCATCCGCGTGCGCCCCTTGCCTTCTCGCGAGCACGTAGAGCTTCTGCTACCTCCTGCGAACCTGGTGAGCCATCTCTCCTCCTCCCTTGCTTCCTGCTCCTCCAGAACCGCCGCCAGCAGAGCCGCGCCGCCGCTCGTCGCTGGATTGCGCCACCAATCCTTGGTCAGAGCACCGCAGCCATCAGATCTATATCGCACGGTTAGGATAGGTTAACTTAAACAAAAGGGTACGAGTGTCTCTGTACCACTCGATCTAACTTAGATCCAACGCCTCATAGTGCTTGATCCGTGCGAACCAGTACCAGCAAATAGAAATACGACAGGTGGCCTGGAATCTGTTTTAAAAACAGAAACTTGTCTATTAGATGTCCCAATTTGAAAAATTCATAACTTTCAAACCACACGTCCAAATTTTGTAAATTTTATATCAATGGATTCAGTAAAATAAGTACTTTCTGACCATGTGCTTTTTTTAGTAAAATGTTTCTGTTAAATTGATTGTTTTTGTAGAAACTTGTATATGCATGTTTAGAATATAAAAATTGTTCTAAAATGATTTTTGAGATAAAACCTTTGGCAAATGGATTATTTTCAACCTACTGACCATAGAAATAAATTTGTGGTTTCAAAAATATTTTTGGGGAAGCAAAATAATGAATCTTTGATTTAAACCATTTCTAGTCAAATAAAAATATTGTTTATTTGTTAAAAATGCTTTTTTGAAGGAAACCTTTGGGAAATGTTTTGGAATAAACTCTCTGATCCCAAGCACCAAGTTTTATGATTTAAAAATGTATTTGGTAAACCCTATAAAGATTGCTACTTTGATAAAGGCATTTTCAACCACATAAAATAATGATTTGGTTTGAAAATGGTTTATAGGTAAAATCTTTTACAAATAGTTTTGCCACTTTATAAAATGACCAAAAAGTGTTTTAGCATGTTTATAACCTATTATAAACCACTTTTGTAAATAAAACAAAGTTTGGCATGCTTGCATGCATTGTTTTGATTCTATTAATTTATGTGATGTTGCTTGAATGGTAGATTGAAATATTGCTTGTTTGATTGGATTGTAGTGATTTGAAGAGTGTAAATATTGCAAGATCAAGGAGTGAACTCATATTATCTACCAAAAAGGCAAGTGATGCTTCATACTTTTGTCCCATTATTTTCACTATGCATTAGTGATATTTCTAAGTAGGACTTGCATGGAATTTTTGCTAAGTATAAACTATGCCATGGGAAATCCTAGTAGATGAAACCTTAGTAGAAATTTCCTAAGTTAAGATTGCTACTACTATCATGCTTAGCTTAGCTAGTAGAAAACAAGGGTGGATTATATTCATGCTATGAAATATTTCTAAGTCTATGACTTGTGTTTTGTTTAATAAAACAACTATGTGAATGAATCACCTGGGTGGAATGGTTGTGAATGGGTTATGTTGAGTGGTTACACAGGGCCCATATATATGGACTACCCTAGTGTATCTCACTTGTGGATGGACACCCAGGAACAAAGAGATTTGAGATGTCAAATGTTGAGAAGCTTCAAGTGCAGCCACTTGGCATTATGGGCTCTGCCTGGATCATATAGGTTGCAATAACTTTGCCAAATGGACAGTTGGTGGTAGGGGAATGATAGGTTGGAGTGCGTCCATTCTGGTCTAAGGGAAGGCTTCTGAAAGATCTTTTCTTGGTGAAACCAAGTCTTGTGGGGAAAGTGCACCACCTCCGAAGATTGTAAAATCTAAGTAATTAGCCATGTCCCTGGTAAAGGACAATTTGAGCATCAAGACATGGAAGCTATCAAGAATCTCCTCATCCCAATTTCTAAGTTAAAATCTTGTGGTTGAACAAGGGTTGAAGGATCACCAATTTTTATTGGGAGATGCCTTGGGTGATTTTGTCAAGCAAAAACTTAGTGTTTTCAAATGATAAGAAAAATCTATTTTGAGCAAAGAAAGCCTAAGCTCCACTTAGACAAATGCATATAGATGATAGACTCCACTATACTACCATAGTATCACTTGCCAATACAATTCAAATGTATTGACCCTTGTGGCTGTAACTTGTTATGTTGCAGGTTTGTTTGATTTTAGTGAAGTTTATTGATTAGGATTACAAGTCTACAACCAACATGTCTGCCTGTGGTACTTTGAAGATGAAGGACCCCATGCTATTGTTATATTCTGCTGCATTGTAATGAGATAGCCAAATGAGATATGTAAGATGTAATAAATTATTTTATTCCTAGTTATAAAGTTGAATTATGACCTTTGTTTCTTGATATTACATCTTAACTGTGGATGCTAGCTATTGATCCAGGGACTAGCATTGTAAACACATGGATTTCTACCTTATTAAAGGTTGGGAAACTTACAATCACCTTGGACCACCACATCTGTGTGCCCCTTTCGTCCCATCTCCCCTTCACAGCCTCTCCACCGGCACTATGTAGTGACCGAATACGTTTTACCAACTCCCTTTTCTAGCAAGCCGGAGGTTGCTTCCTTGCCCTGTCGCCGTCCCACACCAAATCACCTCCTCTGTACCCGAGGTCCACGGGGCCGGAGCCTGCTTAGCAACGCCGTCACCAGCGACACCGTAGCAGCTTCGTTCGATCCACTTCTCCCGACTCCACGGCACCGGATCTACTTTCCCGAACTTGTCTACCGCCCTAGAGAGATGGCGAGAAAAACCCTCTCAGCCGCGAACGGCGATGTCGTAGCTCTCCATAAGCCCGTTACAGGCAAGGACAGTGGCAGCAAATCACGTAGTCGCAGTCACAAAGGTAGTTCATCGATTGTTTCATAGCCATCTCCCACTGTTTACATTCATATGTCTATTATTGTTCTCTCGGAGCTTTCAACTGCTTGCTAGCACTGTACTAATTTGCTTCTCTACACACACTTCGCTCTTAAATCTCATAAGGTATTTTTTTCTCATGCATGGAAGATGCTTTGGGGCCGACTAATAAGGGAGGATGGAAGGGTTGGGAAGAGAGATTACTGAAGAATTCCAAACATGCAAGGTCACTCGGCTTACGGAGACTTAGATCTTTCGTACATACCACCACCACTCATGAAGGCTAGGTTTATGAAGCAGAATCTGATCGTCGAGATGGACAAAACCCTGATGGAGGCCTGACTCAGGAAGATGGACCGATCGAGAACACCCCCCTAGTCCGCCCGCTTGTCCACCCCAAGGTTCTTGCTCTGTCTTGTCACTGAGATAGTTGTTGCACCTTCCATGTTTTGTACCTCAAACCCACCAAATGTTGTGCAATGCCATCTGCTTAGTTCATGCATCATATATGCTCAGCTTGTCATGCCTTACTGTTCCTCTATTCTATCTGGGTCTCATTATACATAGGACTTTCATAGATTAATGTATCGTTTATTTGTGTCAGGAATCAGTTGTTTCACCTAAGACCCTTTCAGATACTAGTAGGGAGAAAAACTATGTCCGGCAAGTGTCTGATTCAGCATTGTTTTCTGTTGATGAACAATACCTTGAGGGAGACATCACTCAGGAATTTGGAACCGTTGATGACTTCCCCATAGTCCGCCTGCTTGTCCACCCCCAAGGTTCTTGCTCTATTTTTTCATTGTGATATCTGTTGCATCTTCCATGTTTGCTATATCAATCCAGCCAAATATTCTGCAATGACCTCTACCTAGTTCATGCATCATATATGTTCAACACATTTTGCCTTATTGTTCTTCTGTTCCATCCGCGTCTCATTACATATAGAACTATAATTGATTGAAGTATCGTGTATGTGTGTAAGGAATCATCTAGTTCAGGTACCAAACCTGAAGTGTCGACAAGCGGCCATGCTAATGCTACAGGTGGAACACAAACACAAGCTGGGAAATACAATAAACGAAATTCAGGAAACTCACATGGCTAAAAAGGCTCGTCTTGGCATCACACCATAGGTTCCAATAGATATAGACGCAAAAAATACCATTCCACACATTGAAACAAGCAGAAATTGCCAATCCATATAGCCATGAACAATTGACAGCCCAACCAGTTTCGACCTCTACTAACCTAAATCTGCTGGCACAACACCAACAAGCTAGCGATGATCACCCATCTTTTGATCAGTCATCCGCCAAACAAGGAATGTGTTCCAATGCTTATTGTTGCATGCTCCCTTATATATACCGTGATAACCTGATGTAACGGTTGAATTGGCAGCTACACGAAGATTTAAGAAAAATGGGGCCAACCATAGGAAAAAAGCTTGAATCTCAAATTTCCGGAACTTAATCGAGATATTGCATCAATTCTATTGTGCCTGGAAAGCGAAGGCCAGAAGATCCAAAACTATCTGCTTTCCAAGCATGGGAAATAGGCTTTTTTGTCAAGAATGATATTCCCATCTTCGCATTGTTCAAGCTCCACCAACAAACCCCTGACCATTACAATTCATTACTCCAGAATTTACATGTAAGTCATGGTGCTTTGCCCCATGCCTTCAAACTTGCCATTGGTTCTATTCTAAGTCAGGTAACACACAAACTGTTCCATTCTTGCCGACAAAAAAAATTCAACTTCGATCAGGATAATGAGGATGTAGAGTATGTTATCATGGACATGTTCTCCTGTAATTTGCACTAGCTGCGCCATAGGCTAAAGAATAAATACTTTGATGGTAAGGCAAGTAAGTATATTCAAAGAAGGTCTCCTATGGAACATTCTATGACTAACCAACAGTGAAAAGATCTTCTCGACCACTGATTTGATCCAAAGATTACGGTATGGTTTGTGATGACCGAGACCTGATCACATGCAAAATACCTATTTGCGCATATGTATCACTAGTCTCCTTTTGCAGATGAACAGTGAGAAAAACAAGAGGAACCGTGCCGCACAATTCTTAACAAACTGAAATGTATATCGTGCATTGGTTGGGCACCTGAGTGCAATAGTAAGAATAATTACTTTTTAATCTTGTAGAGACTTTGTGCTTATTATATTTTTATCATGTGTTCTGTCCATGTTGTAGAAATATGCGATAAGTCTGCAGCAAAAATTTGAGGCATGCCAAACGAGCAAAAAAGATGGGCTCAATCCCTCCGCTAAGAGTGTTATTGTAAGTCTTCTGTTCTATTGATATTTTATGGTGACACTCCCTCAGTGATTTATATGTTACAGTTCGATGTGCAACACTGCCTGAACTGCTTCCAAGTTTTCTTTTAATTTAATTATAGATTTTCAACTAGCGTGAGTTTCAGTTTTGAATGCCACAAAGATTTGTATTGTGATATCATCTACCTGGCGATGAAGAAACAGACATATGTGATGTTGGCATAGTCCTGTTATTGAGTGTTAGTGATAAACTTATTATCATTATGATCAGATAGCTAGTATGCTTTTTCTATATTGTATATGATGCGTAATCAGCCATGCCAACTTGTAAGATTTGTCATAGACATGTTAAATGTGTTGTCTACATGTTCCTCTATAGTGGCTTCTCTTCTCTCACCAATGTCTACCAACTGATAACCTTATAGATTAAATTGAACGAGGAGATGGCAAAACCTGGGAAAGACGTCCTGGAACAAAACCAAGAAGAATGTCTAAAAACATTTAACATGGTACTAAAAGGCGAAGGTCATCGTAAAAGTACGTTCGTGTGTAATGTTGTGTTGTCGCAGTCCAAGTCCAAGTCGGTGTATTTGTCTTATCAGGAAGAAATTGTAGCAGTACGGGCTAAACATGAAGTGCAAATACAAACAATCGACAAGATGAGATAGAAACTATTAGCAAGTGATGCGGAGTTGAAAATGTTACGAGATTATGAGAATTCTGGAGAACTCATATGTGAAAAGACTCTTTTAAATTGAAGTTGAACCCTGACAATGATAGGTGAGTATAGTGGTCATGTGATGGTTCCTACTACTGAGCTCGGGCTGTGTTTAGGGCCATGTAATAACAAAAACGAAGGGAATATTTGTTTTGCATCATGCTTTTATCTGTTCATGTTGTGCTCCATGAACAAAAATCCTACGCCCGAACCTCACTCGCTCAAGCCTTGGATTCATGAACCTCACAAAGGTTTTCTATTCTTTGGATAAATTGCCAAATTCAAAATCTCGGTTGATCAACAAAACCTACCGCCTACCCTGTTTGAATCAGATATTTTGTATCCAATTTTTCTTGCCAATATGGTAAGTGTTTGGTGACCAGCCTTCAACTGGCACAGAAGGAGTACCATTAGTATTATTCCCTGGACGCTTCCGAAATTCAAAAATCTTAGTCAAGCGGCAAAACCTGCAGCCAACCCTATTTGAATCGGAGGTATACAATTTTCCTTATGGATGATGATCAGTTGATGTCAAACTCGACATTCAATTCCTAAAGAGGGAGATACCCCTTTTTCTATTATTGCTTGGACGCTAGCCAAATTAAAAATATTAGGGCCTGTTTGGTTTCTAGCCTTAATTTTCCAAGCCAAAGTTTAGTAAAGTATGGAAGCCACGAAGTGTGGTAGAGAATGAAGCCAAACTTTGGCAAAAGTTGGCAAGAAAAATCACTCTATGACAAGTGGGCCATATAATTAATGAATTGTGGCAAAAAACAAACACAAGCTAAAAAATTTGTGGCTGCCAAAGTTCGGCTTGGCAAACTGTGGCTAGGAACCAAACGAGCCCTTAGTCTGCGCATTAATTGTGGTCATGGATGATCAGTTGATGTGACTCTGGGCTTGAATTCCTGGATAGATAGCGTACGTATACTAGCTTTTTTCTATTATTATTTGGACTCTAGCAACAAAATTCAAAATCATAATTGAGCGGCAAATTCCCCCCGACTCAGAAGCATTTCGTGCGCCTCCGTTTCAAACATTTTTAGGAAAAATCTCCAACTGTTGGAGTACCATTTTTCTAGTACTATTATTATATGGATGCTAGCCAATTTCAAAATCTCAATCGAGCAGAAAAACCACCCACCGACATTTCTGCCCCTCCATTTCAAAAAGATTGAGCCGAAATGTCCCACCGGGTATTACTATTTTATTAGAATAGAAGATGGGCGCTAGCCAAATTCAAAATCTCAATCGAGCGGCAATATCACACATCGATCTAGAAGCATTTCGCGCTCCTCTGTTTCTAAAAATTTTGACCGTAAAATTCCCATTCTACCCTTTCTTCAGAAGACAAATCGGCAGGATATAGTCGGTATCTTGGGGGCACGATAATAATTTGTATCATGTTCACCTCTATGGTCCCTATTCGCGTAGTTTTTCCCGTCGACCGTCTCAAAAATTCCAAGCTCCTCTGTCCCCTCCACGACAACCGCGCGCACCGGACGACGACAATTCCACGGCGGCCTGAGCCACTTGAGCTATGGTCTCATGCACCGCAGCGGAGACGCTTCACCGGCACTGACCCCATCGGATCTAGTTCACTGGGATTCTGTTGCACGGCAGCAGAGCTGTGGTCTCGTTCACCATGCCGATGGCATCATCGACCCCCAAGCTCTGCTTCCCCGCTATTGAATGCTACCCAACCATACAGGAGCCGCCTCACTGGTGTCCACCGGATGAGATCTAGTTCAACGAGTTCCATGTCCACCGCTCCAGACCAGCTGCACGGGCATTGCTGTTCACTGCACCGGATCTGCCTCAACGACGCTCTTGTCCATCACGCAGGATCTGCCTCAGCATCGCTCTCATCCGCCCCGCTCAAGCCAGCATCTACCACTCAAGATCTGCTTCCCCGACCATCCAAGATCTGCTTCCCTGACCACACAAGATCTACTTAGCTGCAACCGCAGCATCCTCGGTGACCTGCACGTCACCCGCACGGTATCGATGATGCTTAGACGCCTTTCCAACCGAGGTAACCTAATCTCCAACTCCTTTTTGTTTTCTCAGCAATATAGTAGGTTAAAGCCTGTTGTAGTGAACTTCATTTTTATAATCGTGCTAGTACATACAAGTCATTGGGCACGCCTGTTCTTTGTGCTACATACAATTTCAAGTAATGCACATGTTCCTATCTACTTCCTACAACAGTAATTGCCTGCTATTGTGTAGTTTTTGCAAAATGTGAAGTCAGTGAAAAATATTAGTGAGGATTCCCTGCTCCACAGTTACTGAATCTATATGGTTAGTCCTGAGCTAAGTTCCTGCTATTATTTCCTCCCTGGCATCATTCTGCTATCTTGTAGTACATGCTTAAACTCATCGTACTAGTTCGATAATAAATTTGTTGTTGCTATTTGGATCTTTAAAATATGCAACACTGCATGCCCATTGTGTAGCTCACTGCAAAATTCTAAGTCACCCAACGTCTCTTGCATTCCAGGATGTACTACTGCTTCCATATATATTTGTTGAAATAACCTGGCTAGTTTATATTTGCTAAAATTCTAGGAAAAACTCTGTTTGATTGCTCAATTCATTTGCAAGCACACATGTGTAATGCTTTCTTGTCCTATTCTATAGGTTCACAAGCAATGCCATTATATTTCATATCTAATGGTTTGTCCTAAGCAGCGGCAGAGCTATCCTCTATATATAGTTCATTCGGGGTTTGAATTCTTCCTCTACAAGTTCTCTTATGATGCCATTATTATCTTTGTTCGGTTCCTAGCTACGACAGTAACTGCATGCCCATTATGTAGCTCACTAGAAATTCTGGGTCACCCAACGTCTCTTGCATTCCAGGATAAACGACTGCTTCCATATACATTTGTTGAAATAACCTGGCTAGTTTATATTTGCTAGAATTATAAGAACCACTTTGATTGATTGCTCATTTCATTGTAAGCACACTAGTACAATGCTTGCTTGTCCTCTTCTACAGGTTCGCCAGAGAAGCCATTATATTTCTATTCTGGTGCTGGTTCATCCTAAGGCAACGACATAACTAACCTCTACTATGTAGTTCATTCGTGGTTTACTTCCTTCTCTGCAAGTTCTTGTATGATGCCATTATAATTTTTATCTAGTTCATTCTTAGGTACGATAGTAACTGCATGCCATTGTGTAGCTCAACGCAAATTCTGAATAAACCAACGTCTCTTGCTTTTTAGGATATACAACTAATTCCATATATATTTGTTGAAATAACCTGGCTAGTTTATATTTGCTGAAATTCTAAGAAACACTTTTTTTACTGCTCATTTTATTGTAGGAACACTTGTCTTATACTTGTCTGTCATATTCTACAGGTTCACAAGCAACGCTATTATATTTCGTATTTAATTCTGGTTCGTCCTAAGCAACAACCTAACTATCCTCTATTGTATAGTTCATTTGTGGTTTGCACTCCTGCTCTACAAGTTCTCTCATGATGCCGTTATAATTTCTATATTGTTCATTCTTAGATACGACAGTAACTACATTCCATTGTCTGATTTATTCTTCTATATATATTTGTTGAAATGACCTAGCTAGTTTATATTTGCTGAAATTCTAAGCCACAAACATTGTTATATTTATTGTTTCATTGTAGGCACACTTGTTTAATTCTTGCTTGTCCTGTTTGTTTGACGTGATGGTCAATATATTTGAACCATTGACCAGTCGTAAACTCCAGTTCATAGCTCCTGTTGTATCGGTTAAATGAGTAGTTTGCCTTGTTTGATATATTAACTTGTTATTACTTAGTTTCATACTGCAACTATTACTATCTCCACCAAAGAAGGGGCTGCAAGATCATGTATCATGTTTGTTTCCAATGTAGATGTCACACTCAAAAGGGAGATGCAGGTGATGGATATTTATGGGCCATGCGAACGGGCCAACTTCAAACAGTGTGTGTGGAAACAGTAACGGGCCAGAAAGTTTACGGGCCGCCTACAGCAGCACAAGTGGGCCCATTTGTTACAGTGCGTGGCGAAAGAGTGATGGGCCACGATCATGTTGTCTTCCTTAATGGGCCGACCCACTTAATAATTACCAGGCCTTGGTTGGGCATGTCTTCTACCATGGTTTCATTGATAGTTAAGGGCATTAACTCTCCATTAACGACGCTCGCCATGTGGTAGTTTGCATGACGTCAGCAGTCAACACAGCTGGCGAACACATCTACGAGGGGACGACTTTTCGTGGCCAAAGGGTGCGATCCGCCACGGTCAAATAAAAACCATGGTACAATCATTTGTGAAGGGGCTTCTACCACGAAGGGCATCCGCCGTAGAAGGCTTTTCAGCCACAAAAAATGGACCTTCAACCACGAAAATCTTCCGTTATAAAAGGACATTTTTCTTGTAGTGATGAGTCACATAGTTCAGCTGTTCCATTCTACATATGCATTCTGGTTGTTCTCGATGGAGGTCAAGGAGATGCATCATAACAGGTAGGTAAGCATGGCCGGGGTTGCCTGGCGTAGATGGTGCCCCTGGTAAACCAACCTTACCTCACTTCTCTAGGGACCAGCTTCGGAACTTGAATCGTTACAACGGAACAATCGTTAGGGCGTGACTCATGGTCTCTGCAAAATCAAGGTAAAGGTCATGTCAAACCACCCTCTTCCGGTCTTCCAAGGAAGAGGGCTAATATTATGTGGCGTTAAGATTCGGTTGGTACATGTGGGTAAAGTTGGTACGTGATAAGATGAAATCTTGGTGACCAAATTTTAAAATCATAGAGAACATGAACCTAATCGTAAAACTTGGCAGATCAATGTGTGCTTAAGGATGATTCCTCATGGGTACGAGTGGGTGATCCTAGTTGGTAGATGGTGATAACTTTGTTATCAAAATATGATGATCAATACTTTGGAGATGTCGCTTTCTTATCCCCTTTTAAAATATTCGGATTAGACGAGCTTCTTCTCCCTCTTGTTTTAGATGGCTTTATGCAAAACAACTCCACCAGCCATAAGTCTTGAAGAGGACACCCTATACTCACCCTTTCTTTGTTGATACTTTTGTAGCAGAGTAAGTGTTACAAGAAGATGAGCTCCATACGACATCAACACCACCGAGTAGCTTGGGGTTCCCGACCGGCAACCTGAAATCTATGGGCTGGGACATCATCGTTATGCTTCAGACCTCTTAGGCCATTTGTTAAATTTGATATACTTAATAGCATAATTTCTCTTCCGTTGTTTCATGTTTGTGGTCAATGACCTCTGCTTGTAATATTTTGGTTCTTTGCTTAGTTATGAGCTTGCTGTAATCATTTTGTGTCGTAGGGTCACTATTGTGTTAGCGATTCTCTCACTAGATATCCTCGAGCTCTAGGTTAGGCTTATGTCAGATGGAGGTCTAGGATTTGTCTAGCCCTGATCCGAGGGGTGTCACAGGTTTTGGTATCAGAGCAGTACCGACCATAGGAAAACCTTGCTATTGGTCGATGTTGAGTCTAGTTCTTGCAAAAACTATTTCAAAGATGAAAAGTATTTGCTAAAACTCTAGTATGCTTCTTTTACTCCTTATCCAATTTCGCTCTAACTCTGGGTCATCTCATCTTGTGTTGAATTTTGAAAAGTTTTGATATCTCTTCTAATCTTTCAAAGCTTAGGTATATCTCTTCTAATCTTTCAAAGCTTAGGTGCCTTCTTGGCATGTCGATTCTCAACCAGTTGACCTAGTGTTGAATTCTCTAGAGTTGTGTGTGTTTTTTGAATTCCTTATTCTCCTTTGTTCTGTTTCATCTGAGAGATTCCTTTCTATCATGATCTATCTATCTTATGGTGCCTATAATACAATGTTACAATAGTGTTTTGTTCTAGGCTTCGAGGTTTCCTTTTGCCTCGTGTGCCTCCTTTTTGTTTGTTTGGTACTTCAAAATAATTTTCTTCTCTTGGAAGCTACCTCGTGATTACTACCTTTCAGTGTACGCCGTGTCACTCAAGTATTAATTACTTCTTTCTCGGGTTTTAACCTTTGGACTTGAACCAAAGATCCCTGATTATGTTGGATTTTGTTGTTCTGAATCTTGTAGATGAAGCTGACCTTTAACCCAAAATCCATTCCTTTGACCCCCTGTCATTAGTGTTCACACATTACTTTGGGATGGCTGGTACTGCAATTCTAGCCTTCAAGCTTTTTGTTATTGTCGCGATTGAATCATTACAACTACGGACTTCCCCTACCACTAGCTATGGTAGATGTTCTTTAATGGAACCAAATATATCACGACAAGAGTACTCCTCGTGAGTCTTGCATCTATACTTGTGACTCTTCCACACCTTTCCCTTTACTTACATTGGTTTTCGGAAGGTTGTTGACTTATGCATCCACATCTTGGGATTCTATCCTAAGTATGTTTCTTTTTCTCTCGTTGTTTTCCGACCTTTGTCTACCAGTTGGTAGCCAAGAAGTAAATGTGCATTGGTGCCTTCTAATGTAAGATACTCTTGTGGTCCGTCATTACAAACCATTTTGGAATGTCTAGGAGAAACAAACTGCAGTACCATGTCACATCTAGGACCAAGTCAAAGTATTGTAATCCACAGGTCAAGAGGCGTTGATTAGCTTCTATTTGTTCCACCACAAAGTATCACACCCTTTTATACTAAGAGATCGTACTGAGCTTCATGACCCTCTTAATAAAGTGATGCTCTTACACATTTTTACCCACCCTTCTTTAGGCTTTCATGCTCATAAGTGATCCGTGTGCGTAAAAATGTGGCTATCTGAGATTCTTAACAATTTCCATTTTTTAGAAATCAAATGATGTTGTTGTAGGGTTCGCAGCATAGAAAACAAAAAAATTCCTACGATGGGAACAACTATGTACCAAGATCTATCTACTAGATACAAGCAACGGGTCGATATATATCCATAGAATACATACCCTCGAACACCGTATAGCGTTAACGACGTTGTACTCATGGATGATGTAGTCGAACCCTTGCCGATCTCAAGATCATGATGAAGTCCATCTGGTCCAGCCGGTCCAGCACCATCACGTCCAGCACCGCAAAGCAGTGGTGCATCCGTGATCGCACACACGTCCGGGTACCCCGACAACCTCCCCGCCCTCGCTCCAACGAAGCAACGGAAGCAACAAATCCTTCCAAAAAAAGCCACCGGGAACATGTATCTCGCTGATCTGAGACCATGGGGAAATTCTATAGGGGGAGAGAGATCCTTCGCGAGGAGGTGTACTTTGAGAGGAGGAGAGGGGGCCTTTTATAGGGAGAGGGGGGCACCCCAAGGGGCATGGCGCCAGCCATGGTGGCTGCCCCCACCTCTTCCACATTCATGTGGGTGGAGCTCCCACTCAAAATGAAAAGCCTCCATTCCCATTAAAAGCCTCCACTCAAAAATCCACTCACATGCATTAAATTTCCACCAAATTTAATGCAAGCTCTCATTTAAATAAAACTCTTTTATTTATTTATTCAGAATTTTGTTAATTACTTTAATTAATAAACATTCACATAAAACCCCTTACAACATTTCAATTTCACATGCAGAACCAGTTTCAGCAATTTCAACCGAAACAGTTTCGGTGTCTAGTGAAATAAATTCCTGCGCTTTCCTTTTTCTTTCTCTAGCATATTATTTGCTCCAAATGGTGTCGGTATCCCTTAAGTGTGTCACCCTACGGTTCGTGAATAATGTAGACATGATCGAGACCCCTCTCCGATCAATAATCAGCAGCGGGACCTGGAGATCCGTATTGACTCCCACATATTCAACGATGACTTCTATGACCGTGTGAACCTTATACGCATGTAACTCAATCCCTTTGTCTCGCGATATATTACATGTCCGAGATTCGATCATCGGTATTCCCATACCTAGTTTGATCTTGTTAACGACATGTACTCTTTTCTTGTTCCCGTGATATAACATTCTAGTGATCAAATCACTTGCTTGCAAGCTAACCAATGTGATTTCACCGAGAGGGCCCAGAGTATATCTATCCGTCATCAGGATGGACTAATTCCAATCTTGATCCATGATCCTCATCATGACACCTTCGTAGCACTAAACCCATCTTTATAATCACCCTGTTACGGTGTGACGTTTGATGTTATCAAGATACTCTTCCGGTGTTAGTGATTGACATGATATCATGGTCTAAGGACTAAGATTACTTTGTATGATGTTATAGCAATATAAACACAATGACCTTGATCGTAATTCTATACTTTGGATGAATGTTTATCACATCATTACACTAATGTTGTGACCTCGTTATTAACAACATCCAATGTCCATGATCAGGAAACCTTTGATCATCTTGTTAATCAACGAGCTAGTTTATAAGAGAGGCATAACTAGTAACTTCCTTTTTTTATTAAACACACATGTATCAACGTTTCTGTATTAATACAATTATAGCATGAAAAATAAACATTTATCATAAATAAGGAATACGATAATAACCATTTTATTATTGCCTCTCGGGCATATTCCCTTCAGTCTCCCACTTGCACTAGAGACAATAATCTAGTTTAGAAACTTTGCGTATTGAACACCTATGGCTTTCTGGTGTTCCATATACGCAATTGCAAGTGGTTAACATAATCTATGGATCTGACGCTTCAGGTCCGTGTGTATTTTCATGTTTTTGCGTCTTCACGCATCACTCATTCTCCAATGAGATGGCATTGTATAAATTTGGTCTTTTGGTGAGACCTTTAGTTCCTTGGGGTTAAATCATGTCGATACTATTGTCATACAATATATCTTTAGTGTTAGCCCATTGTGAACCACACCTTAGTTTGATAACAAACTAGTTGACACAAATTCCCTCCTTTGCCGCTACTATAGCAGTCATATACTTAGCCTTTTGTTGTAATATTCTCACAATGTCTTAACTTTGGAACTCTTCCAAATCCATCATGGAAACTTTCTTTCCATTTCATTGTGCTACCCATAGTTTAAATTGAGATAAATTTTATTTTTATCTTGTGACAAAACTAGTATCAATGTAATGCATTACAATGAACTATTTGTAATTGTTTGTCACCTCTACACAAATATATTATTAGTTCTTCCAAAAGATCATAAGAATATCCTTACTATCGTCCAATGATCATTTTATGATGCATTCTGGTATATGCTCATAACACTTAGAGCATATGACATATCTGGATGTGTACATATCATGGTATGATTGATCAAAACATTCTCATGATTTCACTCATCAAGTGTCAAAGCACTTGAATCTTGTTTCACTTATCAAGTGTCAATGCACTTGAATCTTGATTCAATTCCTTTCCATGTGACCAGAACCATTTCTGGTCATTTCTATATTGAACTCCTTCAATATCTCTTATATGTATGTTTGGCACAACCATATTAGCGTCACAGTCTATCCACTATAGACATTCATGCTAAATATTCGGGTTTTGCCTAAGTCTTTCATCGAAATGAAATTCTTAACCTTTGTCAATAAAATATACATCATTTCCAATCGACAAGATGTCCTCCACATAATGTATTAGAAATATGTCTCAGCGCTCCCACTTAATTTCTTGCAAATGCAAGCATCTTCATCGCTCCTGATGAAAAACTCCTTTTTCATCATGGTGAAGATTCCAACTCCGCGATGCTTACTTCAACCATTGAAGTTTGCATGCCCTTTTAGCATACTTTCAATTTAACAAAAACCCTTTGGACCGTGTCATGTACACGTCCTAGGTAACCATTCTATTAGATGAACTTTGTTTTGTTTATTCATCTACCATATACCAAATTATATTTAGTGGTTGCTACTTTAATCCGTCGAGATCAAATCTTGTCATAGTCAACTCCTTGAACATTGTCGTAAAATACTTTCGACATGTCGACTATTTCATAGATGTGAAAAATCCATGTCTGTTTCTTTATAGATCGAAATACGACCGATAGGTTTTTACACCTTTCCGGAGGGTCTTCCAAGTTCAAAACTTGATTTATCGTGTATGGACCTATCACGGATTTTATGGCTTCAAGCCATTTGACGGAGTCAGGGCTCATCATCGCTTCTTTGCATGTAGTCGGTTCATCATTGTCAAACAATAATGATTTACTCTCAAATCTCAACATTTGATTGTTTATCCGACCTACTTGGTTCAATAGGAACTTAGACCTTCTTGACCGCAACCTTTGAGGCACGTGAGCCATGAGCATTCTGGGTGCCTCCGGAACATTTTCTAGCGCTACGCAACTCAGCACATATAACTAAGGTTCGTTACCCTTATCAAAGTTCTATTGTCCTCCCACTTAACATTTATGAAAAATTCCTTCTTCCGGAAACTTCATGTTTCAAGTGATAAACCCTTTAGTCCTTGGTGTTATGGAGGAATAACCAATTGTTATTCGAAATAACCTACAAAGACATGCTCATCTGACTTCGATTGTAAACATCTTACTTATGTTTAGCATACCAAAATTTAAGAAATAACAACTTGGGTTTTACCCCAAACCATAACTTCCATGGTGTCATTTCAACGGATCAATATGGAGCTCTTTTCAGTGTAAAAGCGGTAGTCTCTAAAGCTTTAATATTTTAAAACATAATGGCAGTTTTATAAATAACACCTTTGATCCAACCATGTCAAACAAGGTTTTATTACAAATCTCAAACACTCCATACTCCTATGGTGTTTTGGGAGATGTAAATCTAGGTGTTTTGCTAAACTTGTAACTCAAATAAATCCCTTTATGATAAAACCATAATTCATTTATTTTCTCGTTACACTTGTAACTCAAATAAATCCCTTATGATAAAATCATAAACCATTTATTTTCTTGTTACAATGATTTTCACTTCATCTTGAAAGTCTTTGAACGTTTTCAAATATTTCATACTTCTTTCTCATCAAGTGAATATTCACTCAAATTTCTGGAGAAAGCATATGAAGTTGAAATCCATCGCTTACGACTATACATAATGGACTACATACATCGATATGTATAAATTCCAATATTTTAGTCGTTCGTTCTTCTTTGGCCTTTGAACGAAGTTTTA
Organism: Avena insularis; assembly: GCA_023614405.1. NCBI lineage: Eukaryota > Viridiplantae > Streptophyta > Magnoliopsida > Poales > Poaceae > Avena > Avena insularis. The sequence continues at coordinate 164,490,847 of CM042685.1, read as the reverse complement.
ATTATCCCGATGAAAGTCTCACAAGCGTCACAGGATCAAATCAAAGACTCCAAAAATCCATGAATATGGAGATTCTTCATGTTTTCTTTCCAATATAATTTAAATGGCGATGTCACTTCGTAAGTGATCTTTCAATCATTTGTCTTGCGACATTTTAGCATTAGTTTTTATGGATGTGATTTCTCCAACTAGATTTGTAAATCATCCATCTCATATGGAATAAGGTAATTATTTGAACAACCTTTGTTCTCATAATACCTGATTTAAATAACTATTATTAAAACAAATCTTGAAGGCAAGCTTTGATGTCAATGGGAAATACAAACAATGGTTTGTTTGTTTTCGATGAACATCATCACATATTCTCTTGCTAGTTACATAGGCTATTGTGGTTCATGAATTGCGTCGTTCATACCAACCAATTTGGTATCCAATACCCAAGAACCACATTGTATAACAAGCAAAGAATACAACCATAACATGTATATCATCTATATACCTAAATTGGATATTTCCGATCTTTTCTTTTTTCTGCCAAATATATTTTATAGATTCTCTTTCAGCATTTTCTTTTCCTTTTAAAAGAATCTATCAACATCAAAAGTGGCGCCATATACATGACACATAGTCTAAAGCGTGTATATTCAAATAAAAATTCCTTTGGACTTGCACTTTGAAGTAGATCACCATCATCAAAATGATCGGCGTTCTTTAAAAATCCATTCTTTAGTAATCTTTTACTGTAGTAAACACTTTACATACATCTTCTATTCATCCTTATCATGACGACTTTCATGATCAAGCTAATGTAGCTTATAAAGACGAACTATGAGTATAACTTTACTTTCCAAAACCCTTTTGGATGATTAGGATGTCTAGCATCTCCAACCTGTGTAAATTCTCATCCAATATAAGAACATACATTATACTCTATCATATTGCAACCAAAAAATTGTTTCAGATATCGTTATATCTGTCACACATGATGGTTTCTGAAACAATTCTTTTAGCTCCTAGATAAACTTGATATTAAAACAATCAAGAATCATGGAGGCAAATATGATACTTAAGATACTAACACTAGAATTGTTACTCTCGATTTAATACCAATTAGTAAATTTCACGGAGTAAACAGAGTTTTCTGAAAGTTTGCAATAGGACTTTAAACTTTAGATTGACACTCAACACAATACGATACCAGTTCGTAAAGTAAATATCTATAATTCTATAGTTCTATTATCTCAATTACAACTATGCATAAGGTGGTGAACGAATGCCAATGACTACAACAAATTATGCAAATTCACTTTGATTTAATTTATGATAAATTGAGTTCTTCTAATCCAAATTAGAAATGAACTCCCACTCAAAAACGACATCCCTCGTGTCTTTTTGGTGATTACATGAACCAAATCCACTACACCAAGTCCGATCATCACGTGAGTCGGTGCAGCTTCAAAGGCGAGCATCCATATGGTCATCATATCAAAATATATGACTCATGCTTAACCTTTCGGTCCGTGTTTCGAGGCCATGTCTGTACATAGGCTCGCCAAGTAAGAACCTTAGTATTCGCGTGTGTAACTGTCTTACACCCGAGATATGCTCGTGGATTCAAGTACACCCGATCATCACGTGATGTATTGAAGCGACGAAACATTGTCGGTGCATACTTAAGGAAGAACACATTCTTATCTTGATATCTAAATGAGGGGTCATATTGTTATGCTAATAAAACACCAAACAAGAAATATAATATGAAATCAAACATCACATGTTTATAAGTGAAATGATATGGTTCCCGCACATGATCTCCATCATGTGCACCGTGGTATGATCTCTATCATACCTTTATGTGTAAGGCCAAGGTATATGGAACTTACTCGCATTTGTGTTGTAAGAGTATCATCTCATACTTCTACTTACAACATCACCATATCATAACACTATCCTAGCAACAATCTAAACTAGACGCCTCTAATTTATCCATTGCAAGTTTTACGTGGCTTAGGGCTTTCGAAGATAGAACTGTTCTTACCTACGAACATGAACCACAACGAGGATAACCAAATTGTTGAGAACTCGTTCCAAATTATATATTGACTATAGTAGGAGAGACAGACACCCGCTAGCCACTTATGCAAAACTAGTTGCATGTCAAGCGTGGAGCAAGTCTCATGTGCGAGGACATGTAAAGTTTGTCCGGGCCGCTTCATCCCACTATGCCACCAATATCCAAAGTACAACTAAGAAGCAATAAAATGATCATCATCGTGCACATACTCATATGTGTACTACCGGTGCAAAGCATCTACGCATAGATCCGGCTCTAATAGCACTGTAGGGTTCGCAGCATAGAAAACAAAAAATTTCCTACGATGGGAACAACTATGTACCAAGATCTATCTACTAGATACAAGAAACGGGTGGATATATATCCATAGAATACATACCCTCGAAGACTGTATAGCGTTAACGAGGATGTACTCGTGGATGATGTAGTCGAACGCTTGCCGATCTCAAGATCGTGATGAAGTCCATCTGGTCCAGCACCATCACGTCCAGCACCGCAAAGCAGTGGTGCATCCGTGATCGCATACACGTCTAGGTACCCTGAAAACCTCCGCGCCCTCACTCCAGCGAAGCAGCGGAAGCAAGAAATCCTTCCAGAAAAAGCCACCGGGAACATGTATCTCGCTGATCCGAGACCATTTGGGAAATTCTAAAGGGGGGAGAGAGATCCTTCGCGAGGATGTGTACTTTGAGAGGAGGAGAGGGGGCTTTTATAGGGAGAGGGGGGCACCCCAACGGTCATGGCGCCATCCATGGTGTCTGCCCCCACATCTTCCACATTCATGTGGGTGGAGCTCCCACTCAAAATGAAAAGCCTCCACTCCCATTAAAAAGCCTCCACTCAAAAATCCACTCATATGCATTAACTTTCCACCAAATTTAATGCAAGCTCTCATTTAAATAAAACTCTTTTATTTATTTATTCAGAATTTTGTTAATTACTTTAATTAACAAACATTCACATCAAACCCCTTACAACATTTCAATTTCACATGCAGAACTAGTTTCAGCAATTTCAACCGAAACAGTTTCGGTGTCTAGTGAAATAAATTCCTGCGCTTTCCTTTTTCTTTCTCTGGCATATTATTTGCTCCAAATGGTGTCAGTATCCCTTAAGTGTGTCACCCTATGGTTCATGAATAATGTAGACATGATCGAGACCCCTCTCCGATCAATAATCAGCAGCGGGACCTAGAGATCCGTATTGACTCCCACATATTCAACGATGACTTCTGTGATCATGTGAACCTTATACGCATGTAACTCAATCCCTTTGTCTCGCGATATATTACATGTCCAAGATTCGATCATCGATATTCCCATACCTAGTTTGATCTCATTACCGACATGTACTCTTTTCTCGTTCCCGTGATATAACATTCTAGTGATCAAATCACTTGCTTGCAAGCTAACCAATGTGATATCACCGATAGGGCCCAGAGTATATCTATCCGTCATCAGGATGGACAAAATCCAATCTTGATCCATGAGCCTCAACATAATACCTTCGTAGCACTGAACCCATCTTTATAATCACCCAGTACCAGTGTGACGTTTGATGTTATCAAGATACTCTTCCGGTGTTAGTGATTGACATGATCTCATGGTCTAAGGACTAAGATTACTTCATATGATGTTATAGCAATATAAACACAATGACCTTGATCGTAATGCTATACTTCGGATGAATGTTCATCACATCATTACACTAATGTTTTGACCTTGTTATTAACAACATCCAATGTCCAGGATCAGGAAACCTTTGATCATCTTGTTAATCAATGAGCTAGTTTATAAGAGAGGCATAACTAGGAACTTCCTTTTTGTCTATTAAACACACATGTATCAACGTTTCTGTATTAATACAATTATAGAATGAAAAATAAACATTTATCATAAATAAGGAATACGATAATAACCACTTTATTATTGCCTCTCGGGCATATTTCCTTCAGTTGTGTCATTCTTAGCATGATGGTTAACCCTATCACTACGCAAAGAATGATGGTGCTACCAAGTCCATTATTCTGATGCACTATCTTTGATCAAAGAGTTAGGCTTGTGCCGAAACTCTTAGATTGCGTCTTCTATCCTTACAAAGAAAGTTTCCTCTCGAACCAACTGACATATCGGCGGTTCATGATATTCTAGATGTCTTACTAGAAGTATCACCATGTTACCACATGACCGTGATGTCAAGTTCTTGAGCAAGTAAGTTCTATGAACTTGTTTTTTCTCCAATGATCTATACTGGATAACGCTGAACTTGTTGGTTGAGCTCAAACAACTTGGATAGTTGTAAGAAAAAAGTTCTATCCAACTTTGTTCTTCTTAAAGGGATGTCTAGTTTGTTCGTGCTGAAGGAAGATAGTATCTCCTTTGTGGATATGTTATTTTCCCCGCCTTTGATTTGATATGGGTTATCGTCAAATCAAACTTAGTTCCAAGGACTATCTTAATGATGTTTTTATTTGAGATGTTTCACTTGAGTACATCCTCATGTCCTTTGGTATGACCAATACTTTTGCCTTGTTCATACGACATATTAATCCATATTATTGGAGTATATTGATAAGTTTGTTATTGAGCCAAGTGATGACATCCTTATTTTATCCATACTAGTTTAGATTCATATGGGACAATTCGCATTGATGTTTTAAACTTTTGAGAACCATCAACGAGTCATCTCGAAGAATATGTTCTGTATATTAGAAGTAACCTTCTCTGATTCATGTGCAAATGTTGAAAGATGTCGCCGTGGATTTGAGAAGGGTTATCTCTGTTTCTTTACAGACACATTTATATTTCTATGTTTTTCTAATCTAAATAGCAATTTATTATTTTTATAAAATACTATACTAATTTATAATAATAAAGTTATTTTTTATTTATTTTTAGGTATTTTATTTATTTTTATAAAATTCCCTTAAGGAATATATATTATAAAAATATTTAACCTAAATTTATTCTATTGAAATAAATTCCTTAATTTTATTTGGAAGTTTATATTTTTGCGAACTCATAGATATCTTATTTGTATTTTTAGGATTTTTATTTTATTTCTTAAGACTTATTAAGTCCTAGGGGTATTTTGGTCTTTTACTAATTATTTATATTTTTCTTTTTAAATTCTGGGCCAAGCCCATTGGGCCGACCCAGCCTGATCTGGCCCACTTGGTTTGGTCAAACCCACTCTACTGGGGTACTGGACCGTACCGGCCCAGTACTCGCCCCACTCACCCCTCTCGCTCGCGTCTCTCCTTTGTCTCGCCTCACCGTGGCATCGTGCTGTCGTCGCCATTGTCGCACGATTCTGGCCTCCACGGGTCTCACTAGCTGGCGCCGTGGTGCGTGACGAGGTTGTCGAGGCCGCTCCATCAACTGGTCCTGTTCGATTTGGCTCTCGGCCTCTCTCCTAGCCAGTCTGACTCCACCCTGAACCCTAGGGTTTGGTGGTTTCTGGCGACGTGGTGCTCCGCTGCTCCTGGTGGTGCTGTGTCGTGTCCTTGGTGATCATGTGGTGTTGCTAGGTTGCTCGTTTGCTGTGGCCGCATCATCCATGGCTAGGCGCGGGTTGAAGCGCGTTTGGGTGCTCCCCGTGCCGCCATGGACCTCATCGCCAGCCACCCTGCTTCCTCTTCTATAACCTAGCGAGGACCTCGGGTATGTTCTTCTGTTTCCCCTTCTTATTCCCCCTCTGCCTCTCTTGATAGTCTCTATGGTGAGGAATCCCTAATTAGGGTTCATCGGTTTTGTTAGGGTTCTACCCCTTTGTTTTGATTAGTGGAGATAATGAATGATTTAGGAGTATTTGTGGTGGTTATACTGTGCTGAATCATTATCTACTGATGGACCTGGGTTTGATAGTGGCCCTGTTAGATAAATTTTATCCGATATTGGGTTACTGTCATTGTTCAAATGGTGATGCTGTATCTCTGATCTCGATTGATATCTAGTTATTGGTGATGGCTAACTTGTTCTAGTACTGGAACATGTAGTTTGCTTCCTGTGCAAAATATATTGATGCCTCTGTTGACAGTTTCTTTATGAAACAAAAATGATTCCAAATTACTAGAGTAGGAAGATGATTGAATAGCTTCTTGAAAGAGTTTGATTATGAAATCTCTGTGTATAATTTACTTGGTTAGAATAAATCTTTGTGACACCTTCCTTGGAATGGTACACAAGAGTTTATTCTGGTAATGGGCTATTTTCTACCTCTGTTCTAGAGTGTCTTGATGTTATTAAAAACTGAAAAACTCTACTGGATAGATTAGCCCATGATGCATATTGATTTTATTTAGCCTGTGATGCTGGTCTAAGGCAAGGCTTTTGTAGAAGAAATTAGTTTTTATCTGCTGCTTCCATTCTTCAGTAATCTATGATGGATCATCCCCAAGTATAATTACTACAGTGTTTGGGAATTAATTTGATAGTCCCTTGGAATGACAATATAATAGATCCTTACTATTTGAGATGTATTCTTATACTGAAATGATTTCTTAGGTTCTACTATTCAACAGATGTGCCTAGAAATATTCATTCAAGGCTGCTTGTATATTTGATTGGCAAAAATAAGATTATTATCCAAGATCAGTGATGCACAAGCTGAGATCTTGGTGTGGTTTGCAAAGATTGATTGTTAGCTTGGTTTATTTTCTTCTGTGATGGATACACCTCACTTGGGTGTTTTTCTGAGAATATTTCATATGAAACAACACATGTCCTGATAATTTGGATAAGATTTATGATGTGATGATTTTGTATGTACTCACCACACAGCTTGATTGTTGGTGGTGTTGCTATGTGGTTGATCTTGCTAGCTTGATCTTGGTGGCTTGATCATCCCCTGGACCTTGTTCTACACCTCCTGGTACTGGTCTTGATCCTCCTAGCTCCTATGGAAGGCTCCTTAACCTTGCTTTCCTCCTATTCCTCCCCCTCCATTAGGTGACCATCTTGGATGGTTTCTTTGTGGATTGTTTTGGTGAAAGGTTGCTAGATCTGGTTAATGTCTGGAAATTGGCAATGTTGTGTGTGTTCTTGGGATAGAACTATGGTTGTGACTATGGCTGTGTAATGGAGCAAAACTGGTTTTTCTATGTCGAGTGTGGCTTTATCGCACTCTCTTTCTCTCTGCTGGTCGACAGCACATTGCATGCAGTTTGGGGTGTAAGCTACTTTACTGTTTGGACTCATTTGGATTAGATCAAGTGAATTTGTTTTTACTTCTTATCCTTTTACTAGTTACTGTCCTGGTAATACTTTCCCCTTTAATTGAGCTAGTGATGTTGATCTGAACTATTTGCTTAAAAGATAGATATTATACTTTGGTGAAATTTTCCCCTTTTTAACTTACTCAATGAGGTAATAACAACAGTTCTCTACACTGTTCTCCACTGAGCGTAAAACTAACTAACTAACAACTTATTTATTTTTGAGTTATTTATATTTTTTAGGAACAAGGATCTGGATGCGCAAGATTTAGTATAGAAGTAGATAGGTAGTCTAGGTCTTTTGTAATCTTCTATTTATACTTTCATAAAGAATCTTGTAATAATATTCTTATGATTTAATAAAGTTTTATTTCATTGTAATTTATTCCCTGTAATACTCTTGTTTGAGGTATTTGTCTCCCTTTGTAATATTGTTTATGGAATAAAGAAAAGAAATAAGAATTCATTTCTTATTTAAATTTCCTTGTCTTAAATTCTTATTATTTTTAATATATCTTTAATATAATCAAACAATATGACTAAATCATTTTGGATAACAATTTAATATTACTAACTTCTAATTTTCAAATATTTTCCAAATCATTTAAATTTCAAATTTGAATTCAAATTGTTTCCCCCAAAATCCATTAATTTCTAAAGTTCATGTCAAAATTTATAGCGATCACTATAAAGAGCTATTCCTATTTATAGATAGTGAGAGAAAATCTGATCTCTTTAGGTTTTTCTTTGGCATAAAATTTACCCAGATTTTTATAAATGAATGCCCGAAAATGATCATATTCCTATTTATACCCTTCGTTGGTTCCTAAATGCTGGGGTGTTACAGACTTCCCCCGTTAAATTAAACTTCATCCCGAAGTTTGGTGATATATACCTGAATAGTTTAGGATATGCTTCTCTTAGATCATCCTATTTTTCCCAGGTGGCTTCTCGCTCTGGATGATGTTTCCATTGTACTTTGCAGTATTTGATTTCGTTGTTTCTCAATCTTTTTTAGTTCTCTTCTAGAATTTTGCAGGGTTTCTCGACATAAGTCAAATCTTCTTGTAACTCAATATCTTGATGTGTGATTGCATCATCTAGAACTTTAAGACATTTCCGAAGTTGTGACACATGGAAAACAATATGGACTTGAGCCAGTCTTTTTGGTAACTCTAGAGCATAAGCTATTGTTCTATTTCGACTCAGTATTTGGAATGGTCCAATATATCTTGGACTTAATTTTCCTTTAACACCGAATCTCTTGACTCCCTTCATCGGACTTACTTTGATATATACCATATCCCCTACTTCTAGATGCCATGATCTTCGACTTTGATCTACATAACTCTTCTGTCGACTTTGAGCTATCTTCAATCAATATCTAATAATATCGATGATATCTTGCTTCTCCTTGATATAGTCTGGTGCAAATTCCTTGCTAATACCAGGTTCATACAACATATTGGTGATCTACACTTTCTTCCGTAAATTACTTGATATGGTGCTGCCTTCAGACTACTCTAATAGCTATTGTTGTAGGAAAAATCTGCCAAAGGTAGAAGATCTTCCCACGAACCTCCAAAATCTAATGCATAGGTTCTAAGCATATCTTCTAAGATTTGATTCGTTCTTTCTGTCTGGCCTCCAATATCTGGATGATAGGTTGTACTGAAATCCAACTTTGAGCCAAGTGCTTCATGTAATTGTTTCCAAAATGCTGAAGTAAACACATATCCTCTATCTGATACAATTTTCTTGGGTGCTCTGTGCTTGCTCACTATCTCTTTGACATAGATTTCCACTACCTTCTTGGCATTATCCTTTTGATTTACCGAAATAAAATGTGCACTTTTTGTGAATCTGTCCACAATCACCCATATCATATCCCTCCTCTTTGGTGTCATGGGTAATCCTGTGATAAGATCCATACCAATTTCTTACCACTTCCATTCTGGAATTTCTAAGGTTTGTAATGGTCCCACTGGACTTTGATGTTTTGCTTTCACCCTTTTCAAATCCATGTACATCTTTGTACTTCCTGGATTATAGAATAGGGTGTTTCATGTGCTTCTCAGAGTATTATTTCTCGAATCTTTGGTACATATGGTACACAAAGACGGTTTTGGAACCATAAAGATCTGAAATCTACTAGGTGAAAAGCCGATGTTTGACCTTGAGGGATTCTTCTTAGCTCTTCAGCAATAAAAGGATCTTCACTTTGATGCCTAAAAATTTCATTCTGGAGATCACTACTCCGTTCTTCCACTACTCTCATGGTAGATAATACTCCAAGAATTCTGTACTTATGAATTGTATTTCCAACCTTTCCAAATACATTTGCAGCTCTTTGGCAGTTCTCTATTGATGGGTTGAGTATCTGTGCTCTTCCGGATTAAAGAATCTGCTACGACATTGGCTTCTCTAGGAGTATAATTTATTGTTAGATCATAATCCTTGATTAACTCCAACCAGCGCTTCTATCTCATATTCAATTCCTTTTGAGTGAAGAAGTATTTGAGACTTTTATGGTCAGTGTATAATTCACACCTTACTCCATAGAGAAAATGCCTCCATCCTTTTAAAGCAAAGACTACTGCTGCTAACTCCAAATTATGAGTTGGATAGTTAACTTCATGTGGTTTCAGTTGTCTAGATCCATAAGCAATAACCTTACGATCTTGCATTAACACACATCCCAATCCTTCCTTGGATGCACCACAATATATTGTGTAATCCTTTCCTATTTCAGGGACTGCTAAGATTGGTGCGGTAGTTAGTCTCGTTTTCAACTCCTGAAAACTTGCTTCGCACCTCTCGTCCCATATGAATGGTGTATTATTTCTTAGCATCTTGGTCATTGGTCTAGCTATCTTGGAAAAACCTTCACCGAATCTCCTATAATAGCCTGCCATACCTAAGAAACCTAGGATGTTTCACATTAGTTGATGCATTCTATTGCAACATTGATTCAACCTTGGTTGGATTTACTACAATTCCATCCTTACTGATCACATGACCAAGGAATTCTACCTGGTCCAACCAAAATTCACACTTGCTGAACTTAGCATATAGCTGGTGTTCTCTTAAGATTTGCAATGCTATCCTCAATTGATTTGCATGCTTTTTTTATCTTTTGAATATATCAAAATATCATCAATGAACACTATGACAAACTTGTCCAAATAATGCATGAAGATTTTGTTCATCAAATTCATGAAGATTTCCGGTGCATTGGTGATGACTGCAAGTGCACAGATCGTTTGTAGCTAGTTTCGAAATAAAGATATTGATCCCACAGGGAGTAGTAGGCGAAAGACTAAAATGCTTTTAACTAAAACTAAACGAAGTACTTAAGGAATAATTCTAAGATGCAAGAAAAGTAGAATCGTTTTTGGGTTTTTGGTTGAGCGAAGCAATAAAGTAAAGTGAAGTAAAACTTCATGCAGAAAGTACTAATCGTGTGTGTAAGAAATCTTAGAACTTCAATAGGTAAAAAGGTGTCCTCGAGGAGTGGTGGATACATGGCTAGCAATTTAGACTAAGTGATCAAGATTATTATAATGAATATTCTCATGATATGTATGTATGTGGGAGGAGCTCCATATATGGGCGAATAGGCAGCAACCACTGCTCACATCATCCTTCATAACCACTGCTGACAGATAAACGACATCAATCGTATTATCGTGATATTAAGGGATTTCCCCCGTGGCATGGGCATGGCTTAATGAGTTCTCCTTGCTTCCCCAAGTTAGTACGTAAAGGATGACAATTACTTTATAGTCACAATAAGTGCTATCATCCCTCCGTCTACCAACAAGTAGTCCCCTTCATCGAGTACCCGTAAGAGGCAAATATTAAGGAGGTGCACAACTCCCAACATCAAGATAAAGACAATTAACACATACTCATAATGATGTATAACATAATAATCTCTATTTCATGTATAACATAATAATCTCTATTTCATCTCAATCATATACTAGGGTTTCTCCATCTCCCCAAAAACTAATGATCTACTCAGACATGGAGGCAAACAGCATCATGGCAATGGTAATGGAAACAATTATAGATGAATAGTTCTTGTATAAATCCACAACTAGTGCTAGAATTACAACAAGATCTAGATGCGATGGATGGATATGATGATGATGATGATGATGGTGGTGATGCAGCGGTTGATGAAGATGGAGATCGATGCCTTTGCCTCCCAGATCTGCTTGGGGTGCTAGAATTACAACTAGTTTTCCTAACACAGTTGTTTCCACACAAGGCAAACCAACCTCTGATCACACTCCCTGTGTTGTCTCTATTCAGACTAAGATCCCTGGTAGTCGGATTTTTAGATTTGAAAACTTTTGGGTTGCCCATCCTGGATTTCTGGAAGTGGTTGCAAAATGCTGGAGTAAGCCAACTCACAAATCTAACAGTGCTGCAAATCTTAATGCAAAGCTAAAAAAGCTGAGATATGATTTGAAATTTTGGAGCAAATCAATCTCAAAGTTGTCCACTTGTATTGAAAATACCAATAAAGTTCTCTCTGAACTTGATAATCTGGAGGATAAAAGGCCCTTATTCTGTCAAGAAGCAAATTTTAGGAGAATTCTAAAAGCTCACCTAGTAAGACTTTTACAATACCAAAATGCTTATTGGAAGAAAAGATGCACAGTTAGATGGACAAAGTTTGGAGATGAAAACACAAAATTCTTTCATAATTTTGCTACTGAAAGATATAGAAAGAACAATATTGCCTCCCTCAAACTATCAGATGGTTCTTTTGTTATTGAGCATGCTGATAAAGAAAATGCTATTTATCAAGCCTATAAAGAAAGATTGGGCACATCTACACAGCCTGAGATGCTTTTTAATCTTCAACATCTGATTGCTCCAACTGAGGGCCTTGAGGTTCTATCCATACCATTTACCAGAGAGCAAATTGACAAGGTGGTGAAAGAGATGCCAAGTGATAAAGCCCCAGGCCCAGATGGTTTTAATGGTCTCTTCCTAAAAAGTTGTTGGCACATCATCAAGGAGGACATCTATTCTTTATGTTTTCAATTCTATGAAGGAGATCTGAATCTAGAAAGCATAAATATGGGTCATATTACACTCATTCCAAAGAAAGGTTCACCTGAATCTATCAATGATTTCAGGCCAATAACTCTACTTAATTGTGTTTTGAAGCTTATAACAAAAATCTTGGCTAATAGGCTACAGAAGGTTATTTTGAAGATTATTCATAGAAATCAATATGGTTTTTTAAAAGGCAGAAACATTCAGGATTGCCTTGCTTGGGCATTTGAATTTCTGTATCAATGTGAAGCTTCTAAGAAATAGATTATTTTACTCAAGTTGGACTTTGCCAAAGCTTTTGATACCATTGATCATATGGCTATGATGAAAATTATGAAACAGATGGGTTTTGATGATAAGTGGCTGAAATGGATTGAAATTATTTTTGGTACTGGAAAGTCTGCTGTTTTACTCAATGGAGTACCTGGGAGGCAATTTCATTGCAAAAGAGGAGTTACACAAGGAGACCCTCTGTCCCCCCTTATTTTTGTCCTTGCTGCTGATTTACTACAATCTGCAATTAATAAGGCATTCAGAGAAAACATACTCAGGGCCCCTTTCTCCCTTGATTTTGGACATGATTTTCCAGTTGTTCAATATGCAGACACTTTGATTATAATGCAAGCAGACAAAGATCAAATACAGATAATGAAAGGGATTCTTCAGAATTATGCTGTTTCTATTGGTTTACAAATTAATTTTCATAAGTCACACCTAATACCAATAAATCTGGCTGATAACTTCTCTCAGGAAATTGCAGATATATTGGGATGTGCAATTGCCAAAATGCCTTTCACTTATTTGGGGCTTCCTCTTGGCACCACCAAACCCACTGTTTATGATCTTATGCCACTGATTGATATAGTTGAAAGAAAGGTTTCTGCTTCATTCGTGATGATGTCTTATAGTGGGAGAGTTATTGTGATTAATTCTTTACTCGCTTCAATTGCAACTTTCACAATGGGTGCAATCAAATTGCCAGATAAGATAGTGGGGCATATAGAAAAAATTCAGAGACACTGTTTGTGGAACAAGAAAACTGAAGAGGGTGAAAATGCAATTCTCTAGCTGCTTGGGATATGATTTGCAGGCCAAAATGTAGAGGAGGTGTTGGCATTCTCAACCTTAGAATTCAGAATGAAGGCCTGCTGCTTAAATTCCTGCATAAGTTCTATAATAAGGATGACACACTATGGGTCTCCCTAGTATGGAATGCATATTACAACAACAATGTTCCTCATGCTTCTGGACCTTGTGGCTCTTTCTGGTGGAGAGATGTTTCTAGACTTTCACATTTATTCAGAGGAATAGCTAAAATCTCTATTGGTAATGGGGATACCACACTGTTTTGGAAGGATCAATGGTCTGCAACTATCTTAGAAGAGAGTCACCCGACCATCTATTCCTATGCTAGGAAGGAAGATATCTCTACACAGGAGTTTCTTACAGCTGATAGTTTGACACAGCTTTTCTATCTCCCTTTATCACCTGAAGCACTAGCTGAATTGAGAGACATTCAGAACAGCTGTAGAGAAATTCAACTAAGAGAACATTCACATGACACTTGGAGCTATGTTTGGGGGGCCAAAGAATACACTTCTAGCAAATATTACCAATACAATTTCAGAAATATAAATCCACACATATCCTTTAAATGGCTGTGGAAATCGAAGTGAACTGCAAAAGTGAAGTTCTTTGGGTGGCTGATTCTGTCTGACAGATTGAATACAATAAACATGTTAAGAAGAAGACATCATGCACTGGGGACTGGATATGACTGTTTTATGTGTAATCACAATACTGATGAAACAATTGAACACTTGTTTTTTCATTGCCCATTTAGCCAAGCTTGGTGGAGTTCAGTTAACATCTTTTGGTCTATGACTAACTCTAGACTTCAGATCATTGAGCAAGGAAAAAAGAGCTGGAATAAAAAACTATTTATGGAAATCACCCTGCTAGGCTCTTGGAACATCTGGAAAGAGAGAAACAATCTCTGGTTTAATAACATACAACCCTCAGTTCAGGCTTGGAAGTCAAGATTAGCTGTTGATCTGTCATTGCTGATTTATAGGACAAAAGAGGAGCTACATCCACTTATCAAGAGCATTATTCATAGTTTGTAAACCTCCTTGTAATCCTAGACTTATCTGTTCTGATTTTTAGAGACTTCCCCCCCCCCCTCTGTCTCTATGTAAATATGTAACTTTATAGACTCTGACCTATTATTAATGAAAATGAGGCACTAGGAGCCTTTCCTACTATTATTACCCTCAAAAAAAAAGATGGATCCCTTGGGCAAGTTCCCCCTCTAGATCCCTTCGCGAGGTGAGGTTTTTGGCGATTTCTGGGTGTTCTGTATGTCGTCTCCCCGATCCAGTTGCACGGGGTGAAACTATTTGAGGAGGCGGTGTTGGCGCCAACTAGACGGCGGGAACTATACGGCCGGAAAAGTTCCTCCCACCGTATAGTTGGTCGTTAACCCTTCTGTATCCTCCAATCGCTTTGGGGTTTCTTCTGGTATTATTTATATTTTCCAAATAAGCGATTTACGTTGTTTTTGCCTCCTTTTCACTCCAATATTACTGGTCCAAGAATTGTGTCCTTCGGATCCATCATTTTTCCTGATCCTGGTGAAAATAAACATAAAAGGTGCATGCGAACGCTGTAAAATACCAATATCCTACCACTACAATGCAAAATAATAATATAAAACATGATGCAAATATGCACTCATCAACTTCTCCAAGCTTAGACTCTTGCTCGTCCCAAGCAAGTTTAGATTTAATGGATGTGATCCTCATATTCATGAAGCCGAGTCGATAAAATAAATGAGGCAGTTTCAGCATGTGATTGTCATAGAAGATACATAGGAATAAGTTCATGAATAGTACCTTACTCGAACCATCCGAATAATATTAGCAGGCTTCCACACCTTAGTGATCAACAGTTCACAAAAGATGAATCTCAATATGATGTGAAGTGTTTCGGTTCAACCGAATGAGTTAGCAAGGTAGTCCCAAGTGTTTTTGGATAAACATATTCACTTGGGATTC
The DNA here is from genome assembly GCA_023614405.1 of Avena insularis. Lineage (NCBI taxonomy): Eukaryota > Viridiplantae > Streptophyta > Magnoliopsida > Poales > Poaceae > Avena > Avena insularis. Next base: position 164,475,426 of record CM042685.1, on the reverse strand, counting down.
AAAATCTCAAAAGTTTCTCTTTCTTAACACAAGACAGTGGTGTATGCCTACTTTCTCTTTGCACATTCGCTATTTTTATTCTTTCTCTCTTTTTCTTTTATATATATGTGCTCACACTTTTGTTTAATTGTTGTGCAAGGGAGCAAGCCATACAATCCACTTCATGTAGGGATGCAAAGTTTAAAGATCTCAATTACCAAATTCCAATTGTATATGAAGCATCTTTATGGCTTGAAGACTTTACCTCGACTTGTTATCACTCTAATTTGATAGCGTTTTTATGTTCCTTTATTCAAGATTATTTTTCTTTTTGTAAATCTAACCATCAACTTACAACATATTGATTAAATTATCTTTATATGTTTCGTTAATACCAATGGTGTGGAAGAATCCTATTGCTATCATCAGGTGCATGTAAAATCATACTCAAGCCATTCTTATATCCAATAAGACAAATTAAATCTCAATAATGCTCCATATATTATAATAGACTCAGAATTTCATAAATGGGATTAACTATTCCTGAAGGAAATTCTAATGATGCAATCTTTATTTCTATATTCGAACTAATGCAAAACTAAAATAGTAAACTTATAAGATTGATTACAAGGTTTTAAAGATCTCGCCAAGCTTGCAATCAAGCCAGACGGGATCAAATAACTCCTTGCTGGTACCGATTCCTCCTCGTGGATAGGAAGAGTATTGCCGTCTTCTCCTGTGTTGCTAACTTTAGCTATTCTTGCGAGGCAGATACTCAGCTCGGCCATGTTGTATTGAAGCTTCAAAATTTTCCTTTGGAGGAATTTCTTCTCATCTGTCAACTCAAAAACAGTTTTAATTAAGAAACCAACTCTACCATCAATGTCATTGACCTTTTTCTCAAGGTCTTTGATGGAGCCCAGCACTTGTCGTGGGACGCTTCGTTGGAAACCCCAAGAGCAACGTATGAAGCATCATAGCAGCAAGTTTCGCGCAGTAAGAAATCGAGGTTATTGAACCAGTAGGAGGAAGGAAACGTCACACAGGTGTTGCAATCAACGCGGAGACCTGCACAACACAAACTCAAGACTTTGCCCCAACGAATCAGTGAGGTTGGCAAGCTCACCGGTTTGCTGTAACAAAGGATTAAACATATGGTGTGGAAGGTAATGGTTTGCAACAAGTAAACAAGTAACAGTGGAAGATGTATCAATGGTAAAGATTGGACCGGGGTCCATAGTTCAGTAGAGGTGCTCTCCTTAGATAAACAACATGGCATGAAGGGTAAGCAAATTACAGCAGGGAAATTGACAGGAACTGATCAAGTCATAACAATGCAATTACTATTCAGAAAGATCCTATGAGATTAGATTGGGCAATACAACAAGATACATAGACCGCCATCCAACTGCATCTCTGACTAGAAGTCCACCTTCAGGTTATCATCTGAACCCCCTCCAGTATTAAGTTGCAAGCAACAGACAACTGCTTTAAGCAAAGTGTGTAAGGTAAATAGTCCACATGTTCCATGACCAAGAGAATGTTGTTTTCTCCCTAGTAGCATTAACACATCTACAACCGAACAGATTCCCTTGGAAACTAGAGGCATAAACCCACTATCGAGCATAAATACTCCCTCTTGGAGTCACTAGCAACTACTTGGCCAAGATAGCTACTAACAACGGAGAGCATGCAAGATCACAAACAACACAGACATGATAGAATCATAAAGACAAAACCATTAATCAAACCAACATAATAATCTCAATATCCATAGGATCCTCGCAAACACAAAAGCATGATTACAAATAGATTAGATCTTGATCATGAACGGAGCTCACAAGATCTATATATGAAAGCACAGAGGAGGAGATACAACCATCTAGCTACTACATGGACCCATAGTCCAAGGTGGAACTACTCACGCACATACCGGAGAGAAGGCCTCCAGGATGATCTCCCCTCCGGCAGGGTGCCGGGAAGAACTTCAGATCCCCCCGATCTAGGGACGATGGTGGGGGCATCTACAAACGGTTTCATGGAGATTTGATCGGGTGCTTAGGGTTTCTACATCGAGGGCTTCTTATTGGCGAAGGGGGAGGCCAAGGAGGCGTCCAGAGGGGCCACACCCCTCCCAGGCGCGGGCCCACCCCTGGCCGCGCCTAGGGTGTTTGACTGCCCTGGCCCGCTTCTCCGTCTCCCCTCTGGACTTCTTGTTCCCCACAGAAAGTAATTGACTTTGACGTTTGTCTCATCCAATTCCGAGAATATTTCTTTACTAACTTTTCTAGAACCAAAAATAGCAGAAAACAGGCAACTAGCACTGTGGCAACTTGTTAATAGGTTAGTTCCAGAAAACATGTAAAAAGCACCTCAAAGTGTAGACAAGCAAAGCAAAGTAGATACTAAACAAGCATGGAGCATCAAAAATTATAGATATGTTTCCGACGTATCAAGCATCCCCAAGCTTAACTCCTGCTCGTCCTCGAGTAGGTAAGTGATAAAAATAATAATTTTTGAGGTGACATGCACCCTCACAATAAAGATCCAACCATTTGCAAGCATTGAAAGCTGGGATCAAAGAACTCTAAACATGTGCATGAAAGATGGAGTTCTAACAATAGGACATAGTAACTATGCATGCAATATGACAAGCTACAAACAAAGATCATGAATAACATGCATTGAAAAACGTTTGTTTTTTTCATATACAGAAAACATAGCATAGTGGCAATCAGCTTGTCCCTCATAGAGTAGCAAATAGATGCATAGGACACCTTCAAAGTTTACAAGGGTGACTAGAAACAAATAGCACAAGAACAAGTAATATCACAATATGCATCAATCAATAAGCTTTGGAACACGGCACATAGAATGACAACTATGCTCTCTTAATGGTGCCTAAAGGTAGAAGGTGGAGACTCAAATAATGGTGGAAGAAAGGCCTTTTATAAAGGAAGCAGGGATTTCAAGTTTCAAAAAGAGCTTCCAAAAATTATGGTACTTGTTAGCTTTCATTCCTCATTGCCCCTATCATAAGCATCTTGAAGTGATTAAGGTTAAAGTGAACAAAGATGGAGTATATGCTTGACGAAGTATAAGTTGGCAATCTCAAGTCCCTTGAATACAAGGGACACACCTCAGGCTACTCAACTTTAGTCATATGTAACTTCTTGTCATTGTAAGTATTTGCATATCATAGAGAACCGCCAACGGGGTACCCCTTGCACATGGTACAGGAGATATCCCATAACCAAAATGACAAGGCAAGCAGACAATGAGCATCTTAGCAATGTTCTTATTAACCATGGGAATATGGTGCTTTTTTCTCTCTTTCCTCTTTTCTCAATGTGTCTGTTTTTTATAAGAAGAATGCTTCATAGATGTCACTATGGTGATGCTGCAAGTTTCCACCATGATTAGACATGGCTTAGGCTAGCGGCCCAGGTGTTTCTCTAACACAGGATACAAACTCCATGGACTTACAAGTTCCCTCTTTATTTCACACCGGTGACATCCATAGACAAAATAGCATGATATCAACTGAGTACAAAGTACAAGTGCAATGTTGAAAACGTTCCCCGTGATAACACGGTTCTGCTAATTCCAACGTATAAGTGCAAGCATATACAACATAGATGACACAATGGTTCAAGTATATTAGGGGCAAAGAATATAAAGTGTGTCATCAAGTTTGTGAGGGCTTTAATCACTAAGTTTTCACATGACAAAATAGTTTTGAATTAGAAGATAGCTAAAAACAAGAATATACTTGGAATGGTGTAACACACCATGCATAGGAGTTTATAGTGGACACTTTGGAACAACTTGGTTTCTTCGGAGTTGGAAGCATGAGTAGAACTTACTCATACAAGTGGAGGCTAGCAAAAGACTAGGAGAAACCAACTAAGAGAGCATAATGGCCATAATCATGCAGTGCAACAAAGCATTACTAATCAAAGCAAAGAGTGGTACTACAAGTCAAGGACTAAATGATCATAGAGGCTAATGGTGACTTGTCATAGTCATAACATGGTGTGAGCATGTGCCAAGTGCGGTGACCCAACATACCACTGCATGATGTAGTACACTATAGTCGTTGATATAACACCAACGAAACACCGTTCACTAGTATTACATCCCTCAGAGTGGTACAACAGAAACACAGCAGGTCCCATACATGACTATAGGTTACAACTCAACTCTTTACACAAGATCCAGAGAACACTCTAGGTTAAGGAGAGAGAAAGAAACTTCTTACAAAGAAGAATCAGAAATAAACAACTCCAAAACTATAATACTATTAAGATTAATATCTTAACTAATGGTCTGGCATTGCTGCTATTGCAATACACTACAGAAATAGGTTCTATGGCTAGAGATTCTATTCTTAACTAATCAGCAACTTCATCTTCACTTGAGTGGATATATATGTTGACTTCCTTGACTTCATTGAAGAGCTTTAGCTTTTGATGATGATTACTGGAGCATAACTTGGTGTAGTCACCGTCTGTACTGGCTTTAAAACGTAGCAAGGGTTAAGAAGTGTCGCATCCCAAATTTTAGATTTGGTTCTGCATATCATTCATACCATTGCATCATACACTTTCATGCAAAAGCATCGATTGAAAAGTTCCGGCAAAACGCTATTTCCAAAACCCTATTCTATTTTACTACGAGGCTCCTGCGGGAGGCTTTAGTAGGACTTGTGTTGTCCACCCTTGTAGCCTAGAGGTTTCACTCAACCCTTGACCCTAGGTTGTTCCCCTCGGTTTTACAAAAATTTAGGAACAAAAATCGCCCGATTCGGAGCTCGTACGGAAAAGTTACGGAGGTTTTAGTATTTGCGAAAGGGTAAACGAAACGGACCAAAAAAATCTGCGCGGCCCGTGTCCGCGTAGGACCCCGCGAGGGGGACCCACATGAGAGGCCCCGCACCGCGCGCCGCCTCACCCCGCCCCTGCCTTGAACCCCGCGCCCTCGATCTCCGCGCAGCCGCCACCCTGCCTCGGTAAGCGTGCCCGCCCCGCCGCCTCTCGATCCCCGCACCGCCGCACCCCGCCGCCGCACTCGCCGCCCGCTCGCAGCGCGCCACCGCCCTTACGCCGCACCGCCTGCACGCCCGCCACGCCACGCGCCGTTACACCGCCATTGCAGCCCGCCAGCGCCGCTGTCGCCCGCCGCCGCCTTCGCCGCTTGCCGCGCCTCCTCCGCAGCGCCGCGCTGCCCGCCGCTCGCCGCCGCTCGCTGCCGCTACACGCGCGCTGCTCGCCGCCACGCGCCGCTGCCGCGATGACCGCCGCCGTTCCACACGCTGACCGTTTCCCCCTCCGCGCAGGAACCGCCGTCGCCGGAACCGATCGCCGCCACCGCCCCGAGATCGCCGCCGTTCGTTTCCGGTGAGTCCGCAGCCGCCGTTGGATTTCAGATCATCTGTCCAGATCGGTCGTTGACCGGTCAGCCCTGACCGAGCCAGTCAATAGACACAGTTGACTGGGTAATTACTTTAATCGTTTTAGTTGGCAGATTTCGGTACAAACTTGTATTTTGCGTAGAAATTAAACCGCTCGGCCAAAAATTGCAAATAAAATATGTGTAGGTTTAGTAAGTCGTGTAGAATCTTGCTGTACCTTAGCTTCACACTTTTGCAGCAAGGTTTACTACAGTTTAATCAAATTAGTTAATGGCCTTTTTGGAGTAATTAATTCGTAGAAAAAGATCTGTAACTCCAAAAATTGCGTATGATATGTCCCTGAATTCAGTGGAACGAGGGGAATCTCATCGTGAATTAAAAAGGTAGGCTTACAGTAAAAACTTCTGCAGAAACTGTCTAGTGACTTTCTGCAGTGTTTTAATTACTCGGGGAGTTTTATAATTCCTTTTTGAGTAATTCCAGTTGGTACTGTTCCTAAATAGCAAAACCTATGTGGTGGAATTTTCCCAAGATTTTACAAACAGTATTCTACCGGTAGTGAATTATTTGAGTTCTAGCTCTAGTTTTGAGCATTACTTTTTGCGTAATAGTTTTCCTTGCGCTAAAACTATTTTCCATGCATGCAATCAGTAGTATTATTGATGAGGATTATGTGGTGCATCTGTAGCACCAATTCACTTGCCTTGCATACCTTCATGCATCATCTTTGTTGCATATGCTTGTGGATTGTTTGTTTATGATTGCAATTGTATCGTGTAGATTGTGACAAGTGCAACGCTTGCTCGTGTGTGGATTGTTCTTCCGACCGCTACAACCAAGGAAAGTAGATGCTACTTTGTTCATGATATCGTCCTACTATTTTCTATGCATTGTCGTGTATTTTGTAGACGCATGTGTAGGATGATACTATCGCTATGCTATGTCCTATTATGTGGTAGGGCCTTCCTTGTAGATGAACCACCGTTGGTAGATGTGCTTAGCCATGCTATGATGAACGAGGGCTGGATTACATCACTGAAAGTTGTTTCTAAATGAGTTATTTTGCAAAAACTAAAACAACTTAATCAATGAATCTCCTGGGTGTGACGGGATTGATAATTTTTGGTGGTTTCATTGCGGAAAGGCACCCAGGTATCGAGAGAAATTGATTGGCTTCTTTATTTTTGTAGCTTACGTGTACAACCATGTGCCAATAATGAAATGGGCGGTTGGTTAGACTTAGTAGGTTGTGGTAACTCAAACCCGCGTATCCAGAGATGTAGAATTTTGGTAGGATGGACCGGTGCGCGTCGGGATTGGGGAGCTACTTCCCGAACAGTCTCTACTTGGACTTCTCCCTATCATCACCCAAAATGAGAGTGATGGTACGAGCTGGGCTGGCCAAGTCACATGGGTAAAGTGTACTAACCCCTGCAGGTTGTATAATCTAATCGATTAGTCGTGTCCCCGGTTATGGATAACTGAGTTGCTTGATATTGATTCCATGACATGTTTCTCACTCATTCTAATTTCATAATTGTTTTAATATTGTTGGGTTAACTTAATTGGGATGTTTTCAAAGAAAATCAAAAACTGTTTACGAAAGTAGGACAAAGGTATTTGCAAATGCAAGCCAGACACAGCTCCACTTGCCAAATATGCATGTAGATGTTAGTACTATTGTCTCCTTTACTAGCTCTACTTGCCATACATTCCATGTATTGACCCTTCGGGGCTGCTACGTTTCATGTTGCGGGATATTCCGATTCCAAGTAATCGATATAGGCCACGGTACTCCACTCGGCACTTGTTCACTTGTGGGCAATTTCAAGATTGGAGGATATACTTTGTTTATGTTGCTACCTGAATAATTTGAGCTAGCCTTGAGCTAAGCTTTTATTGTAATAATGGTACTCTGGATCATCGTTATTTATGATACATGGATATTTTGCTATGTTATTCATCTCATTCTATTGTGGGCCAATGAACCGATCCAGGGATTGGCATGTCACATAGAAGCCACGGTCTTTTCAGAACCGCGGTGTTACAAGAAGACACTTTGAGTACGAGCGTACTCAACAAGTTCACTAGAAAAGGAGTGTTTGATGCACTATGGCTACAGCCACAGACCATAGGTCGTAGGTAATGCAGGTTTTCATAAACATTTCTTCAAAGGTTGCTTTTATTCTAAAAAGCTATGTCCGTCAGCCTTCACGGGTTTACTAGAACTTTCATGGAGTTCCTTTCCCGCCGCGTTCGCAGCTCCTTCCCAGAACAGGGAGTAACAAGTTATAGTTCTTACACTCTTCAGAGGTGCGTCACTTTACCCATGAGAGACCTTAGGCTTTTTTGCACGGCCGAGATTATGTTCCCATTCAAACTTCCTTGGTTTGAGGCCCAACCTAAGATCCAAGCCAATCACTGCCCCCTTCGCGACCTCGCATGCCTCCTTGGTGTACACCATGCCCACATATTGAATTACGGCAATGGTTTGTATAGACCGTTAGATGCCAGAACTATCGTGGGACGTTGAGGGTTCCCACCCTTATGCTGCATATCCTCTATGAATTACCAATTAATATGCATGCTACGAGTGATAACAGCCACGACCTGCACATCCGGCTTCATGCGAGAGGAAGAAGATGCAGCTGACTTCTCTGTCCCATTCCAAATCTCATGGTCAACGCGTAATATATAGCGCAAGAATCACTGGCGACATTGATTATTAAATCTTAGGTGATATAGTCCTGGACAGTGGTATTCCAACTGCCAGAGTTAATAGATTAGCTGATCACCCTGGATTAGTAACCAATAGTTCACATTATTATTAAAATAGTGTTTTCTGACCTTTTTCAAATGCAGGTGATGTCAACACTTGATTTGCAAAATACTTTACAGAAAATAATCAAAAGGACATGAGCAAGTGTGAACTTGCCTTTTGTGATTGCAAGATTATGCACTCACGGTCTTCGAGATGATATAAGATCCAATGTTTGAAATCTGCATCATTGGTCCGCTAAGGACTAATGTTTAAAGAAGAAATATGTTGTTGTGCATAAGTAATGCTATGCATTTTGTAAAAACTCCCAAATTGAATCCCCAATACTTTGAGTGAAGTGAGTTCAAGTGATTCTTTTCAGAGTTGGTTTATTTTCTAATTTTACTTTTACAAGTAATGAACTTGATAAGGGACCTAAGTGTTAACAATCCAAAATATGTAACTAAAGTATAAGATGATGTGATTATGGTGAATTGTCATGTGGTGACTATGATACAAATCCTTGGGATCGAGTTGTTAAGAGTTGAATAACTTATTATAAGATTGTTATTTGAGGTGACAAAAAGGATAACATTTGAAGAAAAGATTTCTTTTATAATGTTTAAGCAATCTTTATTGTTAATCAAATGTGACCAATGCCCTCTGGTATTTGATTAATTAGTTTGGACTTGAGATGCATTATGTCTTAATTGAAATAGACCAAAGTTATCTATAAAAACATAAGTAGTGTACTAGACCTGATGTTTATAAGCTTTGAGACTAAAATTAACTTTAAAAGGGTAAGTAAACTTAAGATGTAATATGGTTTAATTATTCGCAAGTTTTGGATTTATGATAGTTGTGGAATTATTCACTTTCTATTTAATCACAATTGTTTTATAACATTTGTGATTATTTCTTACTTAAGAATTGTTTTTAAAGAATTTATAAAATAACTAATAGATAAGGATTTATTATTTAAAATATTAAAGAATTTTCTAATAATATATTTAATATTTTTCTAGTGTAATATATTTATTCAAGACCTTAAAAATGAATTTTATTTAATTTTAAGTGTTAGCTTTATTTTTATAAAATTCATCAAATAATTAAGTGTCTTTGAATATTTGCTTGATGTTTTATTTGTAAAACTCTAAATTAGTAATTTTATAAAATAATAGATTTATTTTGATACACAAAAATGATTGTTTATTTATTTTTAGGTTTTTTTTTTATTTTATAAAATTTCATTTAAGATTTAATGGTGTTAATAATTATTTTACTTTAAATTTATTTTAAAAATTTAAAATTATATTTTTATTAGGTAGATATTATTTTTGTGGTAATTTTGATATATCATATGTATTTTTAGGATTTTCTATAATTTTCTATATCTAAAAATGTTTGGAGGTTATTTTAGTAATTCATTTATTTTATTTTATTTCTAAACCTAATCTTGGGCCATTTGGTTGGATATGTGGGTTGGCCTGGCCCAACTGGATCATGCCAGACCCCTCACCCCAACCCACCTGTCACATCCCAAAATTTTCCAAAATTTGAAATGTGAAAAATAAATAGACAAAATAAAACTTTGTTGAAATTCAGGGTGAGAAGAAACTTTTTGAATCCAATTGGAAACTTCAAACCTATTTGGATCAAATAAATCCTAAAGGGATTTAAAAAGATAAACAATTAAGAAAGAAAGTTTTGATAGTTGAAATTACTATTTTAGATCTTTTAATAAAAAGATTTGTTTTTCAAAAGCAAAAGGTAGAATTACAAATAAAGATTATTTCTTAAAGCCAAATTAAAATTTTGGCCAAGCTTTTGAAATAAAACATTCCTATTTGATAAAAAGACTAAAGGTTTAATTAAATAAAATAATGAGGATTTAATATCCAATTTTATTTAAGTAAAGGCTTTTCCCATTTTAAATAAACACTAAAACTTATTAATTTATTTTAAATAAGTTTTCCAAGTGTTTTATATTTTCAAATAAAACCTACTGAAATGATTTTGGTATTATTTAGATTTCAAATGGAGTTTTTAATAAATCAAATCCTATTTGAATTAATAACTAAGGACTATTTTATTTAATTATTAAATAGATCCTAAAAGAACAAAAGTATTATTTTATTTTGGACTTTGGTTTGGGTTGTTGAACAGAACTAAAAATTATACAAACTTTGGCAAAGGTTTGAATTCATTTGATGTTTGAATTGTTTGTTTGATAATCAAAACAGAAAATCAAATAGAAAAAGAAAAAGCAATCAGAACAAAAAAAACAGCAGCCCAACCCATCTGGCCCAGCAAGCCCAGCTCCAGCCCAACTTCTCCCCCACGCGTGAAACGTTTTGCACCAGGAAAAGAACCCGCATAGACGCTGAGCAATGGACCCATGTCCCTCTCTCTTTTCCTCACTGTCAGATGGACCCCACGCCAGCATGTCGTCGTCTTCAACCGCGACCATGTCCCCTGCCGTTGCAGCCGAGTTAACTTCAGCGATGAATACGCGTCGATGGCGGCCTTGATTCCTCCCAGTAACCATGCCAATTTAATCGCTCGTTCCTCCTATCTCTTCCCCCTCCCAAGCTCCAGCCACTCCCTGCCTCTAGGCTGCTGCGATTTTTAGCTCAACCACCACTGTCTCCGACGAGGTTCCCGGCCAATTCGGCCCGTCGACCGCCTCGCCTCCCTCACGAGCCTGTTCCCCAACTCCAGGCGCACCTTCCCGTGTGCTCAACTCGCTCGCGTGTGCTCCGAATCGTCGGCTTCGTCGTCACCAGAGCGTCGCTGCCGTCTGCCATTGCTCCGTCGAGCTTCCCAGGTGAACTCCGACCGCCCTAAGCTCTCTCGATGAGGCTCACGTGAACCCCACGCTCGCCCGCATCTAACGGTGCACTTATTTTGCTTCGGGACGATCTGCAGCCTTGCCCTCGACGACCTCCAGAGCCACCCGCTGCTTGCAGCAAGTCCGACGAGCAATTTCCTCCGGCCCCGTGCGCCCCCTACCTCCTCGTGAACGGGTTGAGCATCAACACGTCAAGGCGAACACGGTGAGCCCTCTCCCTCGCTTCTGTATCGCCAGCTCCGCCGCGAGCAAGCATGCTCCGCCGTCTGCCGCCGCGCAGCGCCGCCAGTGCTTGACCACGCGACCATGTCCGTTAGATCAGAAACCGTTGGCTGAGATTAGATCTAACCGAAGGGGTACGCGCCCATCTGAGCCACTAGATCTAACTTAAATCCTACGGCTCGAAGAGGCCGATCCACCCGAAGCGGTACCGGCCAATTAGGTTGCGCCACGTGTACTGATTTTGATTTAAAACAGAATTCTGAATCTGATTTGTATGCAAACTTGTAAAATTCATAGCTATAAATCTACACGTCCAAATTTTGCAAATTTTATATCAATGGAATCAGCAGAACATGTACTTTGCAACCATGCACTTTGTTTAATGTTTTGCTTCTGGGAAATTGGTTGAAATTGCAGAAACTTGTGTAGGCTTAATTTGAATATAAAAATTGTTCTAGATAAAATTTTAATGTGAAATCTTTGCAAAATGGTTTGTTGTGAACTTACTGACCCTAGGAACCAACTCATGGATTTAAAAATGAATTTTGTGAAGTTTAGGATTAAATACTTGAATTAGCTCATTTCTAGTCAAATAAAAATATTGATTTTGATATGGAAATGATTTTGAGTAAAACCTTTGGGAAATGACTTGATTCAAACTTTCTGACCCTAAGCACCAAGTTTTGTGAATTAACAACTTATTTTAATGAACAATATAAAATTATTGCTTTGATAAAAGCATTTTCAACCACATAAAATATTGAGTTGACTTAAAAATGGTTTATAGATAAAACCTTTTGCAATTGGTTTTACCACTTTAGTAAATAACCAATTTGAACCTTATAATGTTTAGAGCCTAGTAGAAACCATCTTTGCAAATAAAACTATCTTTTGCATTGTCACATCCCAAGATTTTCCAAATCTTGTAATGTGAAGAATAAATGAATAAAATAAAACTTTGTTGATTTTCAGGGTGAGAAGAAACTTTTGATTCCAAATGGAAACCTTCAAACCTATTTTTTTATCAAACAAATCCTAAAGGGATTTGAAAAGATAAACATTTAATAAAGAAAATTTTAAATAAGTGAAATTACTATTTTTGGATCTTTTAGTAAAAAGATTTAGTTTTCAAATGAAAAGAAAGAAATATAAATAAGGATTATTTTATAAGCCAAATTAAAACTTGGCCAAGCCTTTGAAATAAAATATTTCTATTTGACAAAAATAGTAAAGGTTTATTTAGATAAAATAATAAGGATTTAATATCCAAGTTTATTAAAAATAAAGGTTTTACTATTTTAATTAAACATCAAAACTTATTAATTTATTTTAAATAAGTTTTCCAAATATTTTATATTCTCAAATAAAACTTACTGAAGTGTTTTTGCTTTTATTTAGATTTCAAATGGAGATTTTAAATAAATCAAAACCCATTTGATTTAACAACTAAGGTCCATTCTATTTAGTTAATAAATGGATCCTAAAAAGAATATTATTTTAATTTGGGACTTGGATTATTGTTGTTAAACAGAACCAAACTCAAATACAAAGTTTGGAGGAGTTTTGAAATCTTTTGAGTGTTTGTTTTGTTGTTTGAAATTCAAAACAGAAAAATCAAATTAGAAAAAGAAAAAGCAATCAGAATAAAAAATGGAATCGACTGACCCAACTCACTGCCCCCAGAGCCAGCCCAGCCCAACTAGCTCTCTCTCCCGCAGAAAACGCCCCCACCCAAACCCACCCCACACACCCACCGGGACGAGACCCCTCACCCCACTTCCTCTCACGGTTGCCTGCCCCGCCTGCCATCGCCTTTCCTCCCAGCGTTAAACTCGTCGGCGTTTCGCCTGATACGGTAATGAATTCGCTTCAATGCCGCGTCTTAATCACGCCACCACGACCCTTAAACGCCTCCTCTCCTCCATTTCTCCTCGCCTAACTCTCGGCCACCAGGCTGCTCGGAATCTTCTCTGCACCACCCTCTGTTCCAGCGAGCTCACTGAGCGATTCCGGCCGAACCCTGTCGCCCCTTGCCTCCCTGAGCACACGGCCGTGACCCCCAGCCTCTGGCGCTTCCTCAGCCTCCTGCTCCGCACTCGCTTCGCAGCCTCGTCTTCGACAACCTCTGAGCGCCGCCGCGTCTGCTTCTCTCTTCGGCGACCTCCCCCTGGTAAGCCAGACCACCCCGAGCTCTCTCTATCATACTCGCATGAACCCTAGGACCGCACGCGTCTAACTGTGTCCTTGTTTTGCCTCGGAGTGAACCACAGCGTCGCCCCCGACAACGACCAGAACCACCTGACGCCGCCACCCACTCCGGCGAGGAATCCCCGTCGCGTCTGAGCGCCCCTCGACGAACCGACCACGCCTTGAGCTTCACCGCAACCCTGCGAGCATGGTGAGACCCTCCTCTGCCTTCCTCGTTTTCTCTAGCACCAGCTCCGCCGTAGCCAGACACGCGGCCGCCGCCTGCCGCCACCAGCGCCGCCCGTCTATGGCTAGCGCGCTGTGCGTCGTGCGATTAAGATCCTGCGGCTGCGATTAGATCACTTAACGCTGAAGGGGTACGCAACCAGTGCCGTGCGATTTAACTTGATCCAACGTCTCATGTTGCTGATCCGGCCGAAGCGGTACTGACGAATAGGAAAGCGCCGCATGGCCCAGCCTTTGATTTAAATCAGAATTAGAATCAGATTTGTTTGCAAATTTGAAAAATCCATAACTTTAGTTCTACACGTCCAAATTTTGCAAACTTTATATCAATGGAATGAGTGGAACAAGCCCTAGCCAACCATGTAATTTGTTTAGTAAAAAGCTTCTGTTAAAATGTTTGTTTTTGCAGAAACTTGTGTATGCTTGTTTAGGTTATAAAAATTATTCCAAAATGATTTTTGAGGATGAAATCTTTGAAAATTGGTTTGTTGTGAACCTACTGACCCTAGGAACCAACCCATGGATTTAAAAATGTATTTTGTGAAGTTTAGAAATAAAAACTTGAATTAGCTCATTTCTAGTCAAATAAAAATATTGATTTTGTTATGGAAATGATTTTTGAACAAAAACCATTGGAAAATGTTTTGATTCAAAGCTACTGACCCTAAACACCAAGTTTTGTGAACTAACAACTTATTTGGTGAACAATATAAAATTGTTGCTTTGCTACAAACAATTTCAATCACATGAAATGAAGATTTGATTTAAAAATGGTTTTTAGATAAAACCCTTTTGCAAATGGTTTTGCCACTTTAGAAAATGACCACTTTGAGCCTTACAATGTATAGAGCCTAGTAGAAACCACCTTTGCAAATAAAATTATCTTTTGCATGCTTGCATGCATGACTTTGTTTTTATTATTTTATGTGTGATGAATTGTTTGAATAATGGTTGGAATGCTAGTTGAATCTATGTTTGCTTGATTGATTTGTAGTGAAAGTTAGAAGAGTGTGAGATTAGCAAGATCAAGAAGTGAACCAACACTCTCTACCAAAAAGGCAAGTGACACTATCATCCAAAGTCCTACTATTTTCATTACACTTAGTGGATTTTGAAACATGCATGAAAAGGATTTCTATACTTTATACTATGCTAAATCCTATTAGGATACCCTTATACATTCCTTAGTGAAAACAATGTAGTTGTAAAATGCTTAGCCATGCTACATATTTTTGAGAAGAGATACATGTTGAGATTTTATGAAGTTGAGAAAAGACTTATGTTTTATATAATAAAACAAGTACTCAATGAACCACCTGGGTGGACAAGGATACTCAAGTTTTGGAAAAGGTGGCAACAAAAGGAACCATGTTTATATGGCAATCTCCTTTTGGTTGTACACTAAAAGAAAACCACCCAGGGACTTAGAGATTGAACATGTTTCTCCAACAGTTGCTTTCGTGTACAGCCACATGCTAAATGGGCACTGGCTTAGTCAACTACATTGGGAAGACCCATGCATTGGCCTCTTCAGGTTAACTAAATGAGGGAACTTGGAACCCTACATTGGTGCCTGAAGACCAGCTGGCATTATGTATGGGAGGACCCTATGGAATGACTTCGTCACATTCTCAATCTGCCAGTACTCCATCTTGGTGAGTACTTATCCAGCGGCCACTGGTGGTAACAAGATGAGATTGTGTCATGTGGGTAAAGTGTACAACTTCTGCAGAAGATAAAAATCTAAGTACTTAGCCGTGTCCCCGGTTATGGACAATACTGAGCAACTAAAGCCTGAAGCTATGGGAAATATCGACATTCCAATTTCTAAAAGCAAAAATTTTAAAGTGACAACAAAGACTTGAAGCACTTGGGGTGTACCAAGGAGCTCAAGAGATTTTGGCAAAGACTTGAAGCACTTGGGGTGTACCAAGGAGCTCAAGAGATTTTTACAAAGACTTGAAGCACTTGGGGAGTACCAAGGATCTCAGAAAGATTTGACAAAAGATCAAACCATTTTGAAAAGATAGGATAAATTATTGCTTTCTGCAAATGAGCCTAAAACCCTACTTAGCCAAATATGCATGTAATGATAGGATCCACTTATATTCTACATAGTAGTGAAACTTTCCAATACAATTCAAATGTATTGACCCTTGTGGCTGTAACTTGTTATGTTGCAGGTTTGTTTGAAATTTGTGAAGTTGATTGATTAGGATTACAAGTCTACAACCAACATGTTTGCCTGTGGCACTTTGAAGATGAAGGACCCCATGCTTATAGATATTTTGCTGCAATGTAATGTAATAGCCAAATGAGCTATGTAAGATGTAATAAAATTATGTTATTCCTGGTTATAAAATTTTATTATGACCTTTGTTTCTTGATATTACATCTTAACTGTGGATGCTAGCTATTGATCCAGGGACTAGCATTGTAAACACAGGGATCTCTACCTTAATAAAGGTTGGGACCTCTTACAGATGGTATCAAAGCATTGTGTTGCCTGTAGGATTTGTAACCCTAGGATTGGACAAAAACCCTTGAGAAAAATAGGAGTTGTATTTGCTCCAAAACCTATTTACAACCAATCTTGTAAAACTCTTTCCTCAACCATTTTGGTTTTGATTCTACATCTCTTCTATTTTCAAATTTGATGGACAAAACCTACCCCATGGCCAAAGACTTCACCATGTGCAAAGGACTTCATCAACTCTAATGACTTCAACATCTTCAACTCTAATGACTTCAACATCTTCAACTCTAATGACTTCAACATCTTCAGCATGTTCACCAAGGACTTCAACCTTTTATATCACTAAGGACAAGTGAGACAAGAAATCTTGCTCAAGATTTGGAGACTAAGGAAGCACAACTTAGAAAAGCCAACATCACCTTTGAAGTTTTGTGATCTAGAGTTTTCCCAAGGAAACCAAGATCTCATGCAAGAAGGAATCAACCAAGAAGGATGGAAAGATCACAAATGAACCATATAGATGGACTACCATATATAGTTAAGTCAAACACACCAACTTATGTGGTGTAACAAAAATATTTTTGTTGCCTAAAAATGTGCTCGAACTTCATTGTTTGAGTTAAATGTTTGTTTGTGGTTGCTTGCACATTTCTTGAGTGAATTGTGATGTGTGTGATTAGAATTATTTCCTTAGAAATATCTTGCCTATTCTAATTTCAATCCAATCCAAACAGATGACTACTCCAAGGGACTCCAACATCAAGGTTGATGACAACAACACCAACCAAGAGGACAACATGAGAGAACTCATAGCAACCCAAAACCAGTTGAACCAAAGGACAGCTCAATTCATAGCCAACACCAGTGGGGAAGATCCAACCCTGCAAAAGTTTTTGGAAAACCAAGCCCAAATGTTGCATAAGGTGACAGATCAAATGCTCAACATGGAAAGCAACTTTTACAAAAGAGTTTGTGACAACAAGGATGACAAATATGTTATTCTAGAAGGAACCAAAGCTTGCAACATTTGTGGAGACAAGGATCACACTTCCAAGGAGCATGGAGATCAA
Source organism: Avena insularis (assembly GCA_023614405.1). Lineage (NCBI taxonomy): Eukaryota > Viridiplantae > Streptophyta > Magnoliopsida > Poales > Poaceae > Avena > Avena insularis. The sequence continues at coordinate 164,458,224 of CM042685.1, read as the reverse complement.
TGCCCCAACTGTGAAGAGAAACATCCAGTTGGCAAATGTCCCACATCTCAAGCTACTTGTTACTTATGTGAAGGAAACAATCATGTCCCTATCCAATGCCCCATCTACTCCATAGTTGAACAAAGGAAACAAGGTGGAGTGCAACAAATGATTGCAAACTATCAAGAGGAATCCAAATCTACCAAGAAGAATGAGGACAAAGGAAAAGCTCCACTTATACCTCCATGCAATACAACCCAATTTAAAGGACCAAAGAAGAGGCATATGAATTATCCAAGGAGAAATAGAAGATGCAAGAAACAAGTAGACATTCCTACCTACAAGATAACATATGAACAACATGAACTAGATGCACTCCTAGCTTTGGAGAAACCCAAGAAAAAGAAGGACAAAAGCCATGTGCAATGTCATCATTGTAAAGAAATGGGACACTATTCCAATGAATGTCCAGAGAAACAGAAATATAAAGAGATTAGCCAAGTATGGTGCAACAACTGAAAAGAGCTAGGCCATTATGCAGCAACTTGTCCACAAGAGACACGTGAAGAACTCAAACCTATCACATGTTTCAATTGTGGTAACCAAGGACATTATGCAAGCAACTGTCCAGAAAAAAATGAAGCACAAGATAAACAAGCCTGTGAAGGATCTCAGCCTTGTCACATGTTTCAAGTGTGGAAACAAAGGACACCATGCAGATATTTGCCCAGAGAAGTTTCCCCAAGATCCCAAGCAAGCCAATATGTAATGTAGATGGAAAATTTTTAAGGGTGGTAGTACCCTAGATGCTTTGAGCCTACTTGTAACCCTAGCCTTCCCAAATCTCGGGACGAGATTTATTTTAAGGGTGGTAGCCTGTCACATCCCAAGTTTTTCCAAATCTTGTAATGTGAAGAATAAATGAATAAAATAAAACTTTGTTGATTTTCAGGGTGATAAGAAACTTTTGATTCCAAATGGAAACCTTCAAACCTATTTTTTTTATCAAACAAATCCTAAAGGGATTTGAAAAGATAAACATTTAATAAAGAAAATTTTAAATAAGTGAAATTACTATTTTTGGATCTTTTAGTAAAAAGATTTAGTTTTCAAATGAAAAGAAAGAAATATAAATAAGGATTATTTTATAAGCCAAACTAAAACTTGGCCAAGCCTTTGAAATAAAATATTTCTATTTGAAAAAAATAGTAAAGGTTTATTTAGATAAAATAATAAGGATTTAATATCCAAGTTTATTAAAAATAAAGGTTTTACTATTTTAATTAAACATCAAAACTTATTAATTTATTTTAAATAAGTTTTCCAAATATTTTATATTCTCAAATAAAACTTACTGAAGTGTTTTTGGTTTTATTTAGATTTCAAATGGAGATTTTAAATAAATCAAAACCCATTTGATTTAACAACTAAGGTCCATTTTATTTAGTTAATAAATGGATCCTAAAAAGAATATTATTTTAATTTGGGACTTGGATTATTGTTGTTAAACAGAACCAAACTCAAATACAAAGTTTGGAGGAGTTTTGAAATCTTTTGAGTGTTTGTTTTGTTGTTTGAAATTCAAAACAGAAAAATCAAATTAGAAAAAGAAAAAGCAATCAGAATAAAAAATGGAATCGGACCTGACCCAACTCACCTGGCCCAGCAGCCCAGTCCAGCCCAACTAGCTCTCTCCCCGCAGGAAAACGTTTCGCACCCCAAAACCCACCCACACCCTCACGACAGCGGGACCCACACGCACTTCCCCTCTCGATGTGGCCCCCCACACTGCCCTGTCATCGTCTTCCTCCCCGCGTTGAACTCGCCGGCCGTTTCCTGCCGTTGATACCGCGAATGAATTCGCTTCAATGCCGCGTATTAATCACGCTGCGACCACGCCCCCTTAAACGCCTCCATCTCCTCTCCATTTCCCCTCCCTCGCCCAGCTCTCTCGGCCACCAGGTTGCTCGGAATCTTCTCTGCACCACCCTCTGTTCCAGCGAGCTCACCGAGCGATTCCGGCCGAACCCTGTTGCCCCTTGCCTCCCTGAGCACACGGTCGTGACCCCCAGCCTCTGGCGCTTCTCCCTGTGCCTCCCGTTCATCCGCACTCACCCCAGAGCCTCGTTTTCGACAACCTCTGAGCGCCGCCGCGTCTGCTTCTTTCTCCGGCGACCTCCCCCTGGTAAGCCAGACCATCCCGAGCTCTCTCTATCATACTCGCGTGAACCCCAGGACCGCACGCGTCTAACTGTTTCCTTGTTTTGCCTCGGAGTGAACCACAGCGTCGCCCCCGACAACGACCGGAACCACCTGACGACGCCACCCACTCCGGCGAGGAATCCCCGTCACGTCTGAGCGCCCCTCGACGAACCGACCATGCCTTGAGTTTCACCGCAACCCTACGAGCACGATGAGACCCTCCTCTGCCTTCCTTGTTTTCTCTAGCACCAGCTCCGCGGTAGCCAGACACGCCGCCGCCTGCCGCCACCAGCGCTGCCCGTCTATGGCTAGCGCGCTGTGCGTCGTGCGATTAAGATCATGCGGCTGCGATTAGATCACTTAACGCTGAAGGGGTACGCAACCAGAGTTGTGCGATTTAACTTAATCCAACGCCTCACGTTGCTGATCCGGCCGAAGTGGTACCGACGAATAGGAAAGCGCCGCGTGGCCTAGCCTTTGATTTAAAATAGAATTAGAATCAGATTTGTTTGCAAATTTGAAAAATCCATAACTTTAGTTCTACACGTCCAAATTTTGCAAACTTTATATAAATGGAATCAGTGGAACAAGCCCTAGCCAACCATGCAATTTGTTTAGTAAAAAGCTTATGTTAAAATGTTTGTTTTTGCAGAAACTTGTGTATGCTTGTTTAGGTTATAAAAATTATTCCAAAATGATTTTTGAGGATGAAATCTTTGCAAATTGGTTTGTTGTGAACCTAATGACCCTAGGAACCAACCCATGGATTTAAAAATGTATTTTGTGAAGTTTAGAAATAAAAACTTGAATTAGCTCATTTCTAGTTAAATAAAAATATTGATTTTGTTATGGAAATGATTTTTGAACAAAAACCTTTGGAAAATGTTTTGATTAAAAGATACTGACCCTAAACACCAAGTTTTGTGAACCAACAACTTATTTTGTGAACAATATAATTTTTTTGCTTTGCTAAAAACAATTTCAATCACATGAAATGAAGATTTGATTTAAAAATGGTTTTTAGATAAAACCCTTTTGCAAATGGTTTTGCCACTTTATAAAGTGACCACTTTGATCCTTACAATGTATAGAGCCTAGTAGAAACCACCTTTGCAAATAAAATTATCTTTTGCATGCTTGCATGCATGACTTTGTTTTTATTGTTTTATGTGTGATGAATTGTTTGAATAATGGTTGGAATGCTAGTTGAATCTATGTTTGCTTGATTGATTTGTATTGAAATTTAGAAGAGTGTGAGATTAGAAAGATCAAGAAGTGAACCAACACTCTCTACCAAAAAGGCAAGTGACACTATCATCCAAAGTCCTACTATTTTCATTACACTTAGTGGATTTTGAAACATGCATGAAAAGGATTTCTATACTTTATACTATGCTAAATCCTATTAGGATACCCTTATACATTCCTTAGTGAAAACAATGTAGTTGTAAAATGCTTAGCCATGCTACATATTTTTGAGAAGAGATACATGTTGAGATTTTATGAAGTTGAGAAAAGACTTATGTTTTATATAATAAAACAAGTACTCAATGAACCACCTGGGTGGACAAGGATACTCAAGTTTTGGAAAAGGTGGCAACAAAAGGAACCATGTTTATATGGCAATCTCCTTTTGGTTGTACACTAAAAGAAAACCACCCAGGGACTTAGAGATTGAACATGTTTCTCCAACAGTTGCTTTCGTGTACAGCCACATGCTAAATGGGCACTGGCTTAGTCAACTACATTGGGAAGACCCATGCATTGGCCTCTTCAGGTTAACTAAATGAGGGAACTTGGAACCCTACATTGGTGCCTGAAGACCAGCTGGCATTATGTATGGGAGGACCCTATGGAAAGACTTCGTCACATTCTCAATCTGCTAGTACTCCATCTTGGTGAGTACTTATCCAGCGGCCACTGGTGGTAACAAGATGAGATTGTGTCATGTGGGTAAAGTGTACAACTTCTGCAGAAGATAAAAATCTAAGTACTTAGCCGTGTCCCCGGTTATGGACAATACTGAGCAACTAAAGCCTAAAGCTATGGGAAATCTCGACATTCCAATTTCTAAAAGCAAAATTTTTAAAGTGACAACAAAGACTTGAAGCACTTGGGGTGTACCAAGGAGCTCAAGAGATTTTGGCAAAGACTTGAAGCACTTGGGGTGTACCAAGGAGCTCAAGAGATTTTTACAAAGACTTGAAGCACTTGGGGTGTACCAAGGAGCTCAGAAAGATTTGACAAAAGATCAAACCATTTAGAAAAGATAGGATAAATTATTGCTTTTCTGCAAATGAGCCTAAAACCCTACTTAGCCAAATATGCATGTAATGATAGGATCCACTTATATTCTACATAGTAGTGAAACTTGCCAATACAATTCAAATGTATTGACCCTTGTGGCTGTAACTTTTTATGTTGCAGGTTTGTTTGAAATTTGTGAAGTTGATTGATTAGGATTACAAGTCTACAACCAACATGTTTGCCTGTGGCACTTTGAAGATGAAGGACCCCATGCTTATAGATATTTTGCTGCAATGTAATGTAATAGCCAAATGAGCTATGTAAGATGTAATAAAATTATGTTATTCCTGGTTATAAAATTTTATTATGACCTTTGTTTCTTGATATTACATCATAACTGTGGATGCTAGCTATTGATCCAGGGACTAGCATTGTAACACAGGGATCTCTACCTTATTAAAGGTTGGGACCTCTTACATGCATGCTTGCATGCATGACTTTGTCTCTATTATTTTATGTGAGATGAATTGTTTGAATATTGGTTGGAATGCTAGTTGAATCTATGTTTGCTTGATTGATTTGTAATGAAGTTAAAAGAGTGTGATATTAGCAAGATCAAGAAGTGAACCAACATTCTCTACCAAAAAGGCAAGTGACACTATCATCCAAGTCCTATTATTTTCATTACACTTAGTGGATTTTTGAAACATGCATGGAAAGGTTTACTATATTTTATGCTATGCTCAATCCTAATAGGATACCCTTATATTCTTTAGTGGAAACATTGTAGTTGTAGTATGCTTAGCCCAGCTATATATTGGGATGGGATACATGTTATGATTATATGAAGTATTGAAAATACTTATGTTTTATATAATAAAACAAGTACTCAATGAACCACCTGGGTGGACAAGTATACTCAAGTTTTGGACAAGGTGGAAAAAAAGGAACCATGTTTATATGGCAATCTCTTTTTGTTGTGCACTAGAAGGAAACCACCCAGGTACTTAGAGATTGAACATGTTTCTCGTACAGTGGCTTCCGTGTACAGCCACATGCTAAATGGGCTCTGGCTTAGTCAACTACATAGTGGAAGACCCATGCATTGGCATCTTCAGGTTAACTAGAATAGTGTAAGGGAACTTGAAACCCTACACTGGTGCCTGGTAGACAAGCTAGCATTGTGTATTGGGAGGACTCCTATGGAAAGACTTTGTCACATTCTCAATCTGCCAGTACTCCATCTTGGTGAGTACTTATCCAGCGGCCACTGGTGGCATCAAGATGAGATTGTGTCATGTGGGTAAAGTGTATAACTTTTGCAGAAGATCAAAAATTCTAAGTACTTAGCTGTGTCCCCGGTTATGGATAATACTGAGCAACTAAGGTTTGAAGCTATGGAAGATCTCGACATTCCAATTTCTCAAAGTAAAACTTGATGGTGACAACAAAGGATTAGAAGCACTTGGAGTTTTCCAAGGGATTCAGAAAGATTTGAAAAAGATCAAAACTATTTTGAAAAGATAGGACAAAACTATATTGCTTTCTGCAAACGAGCCTAAACCCTACTTAGCCAAATATGCATGTAAAGGATAGGATCCACTTATTTATACATAGTAGTGAAACTTGCCAATACAATTCAAATGTATTGACCCTTGTGGCTGCAACTTATTATGTTGCAGGTTTGTTTGATGTTAGTGAAGTGTGTTGAATAGGATTACAAGTCTACAAACAACATGATTGCCTGTGGCACTTTGAAGATGAAGGACCCCATGCTTATAGATATTCTGCTGCAATGTAATGTAATAGCCAAATGAGCTATGTAAGATGTAATGAATTATTTTATTCCTGGTTATAAAGTTGTATTATGACCTTTGTTTCTTGATATTACATCTTAATTGTGGATGCTAGCTATTGATCCAGGGACTAACATTGTAAACACAGGGATCTCTACCTTATTAAAGGTTGGAATCCTTATAGATGGTATCAGAGAACTGTGTTGCTTGTAGGATTGTAACCCTAGGAATGGACAAAACCCCTTAGAAAAATAGGAGTTGTATTTGTTCCAAAACTTATTTACAAACAATCTTGTAAACTCTTTCCTCAACCTTTTTGGTTTTGACTCTACATCTCTCTATTTCAACTTGATGAAAAAAACCTACCCCATGGCCAAAGACTTCACCATGAGCTAAGAATATCTTCAACTCTAATGACTTCAACATCTTCAACATTTTCACCAAGGACTTCAACCTTAGATATCACTAAGGACTACAAGTGAAAACCAAGAGACACTAGATTGCCTACCAAAAGACCTTGATATCAAGTTAGAGTATGAATCATATTGACCTATGAGGTATGATTATACTAAGTTATTATTTTCAAGAAAACTTGTTTACTTCAACTCATGAGTTAAGCTCATAAGTTGTTAAGTGGATAGTTGCTTGTTGATTGTTTGATTGTTGAGTGTTTGATTGAACTTGGTTGGTTTTTGAGTTGTGTGTTAGAACTTCTTAAAACCTAGCCATCATACTTATCCCTATCAAACCAACAGATGCCTCCTCGTCGTGCCAACCCCAACCAAAACAACAACATCACCCCTGAGATGCAGCAGATGATGGTAACTCAGACACAGTTGATGCAACAGATGACCACATATATACAGAATCAGAACAACAACAACAACAACAACAACAACAACAACAACAACAATCAGAATAATCCTCCAGCACTTGACATGCTCACCAAGTTTCTGAAACTTAAGCCTGCAAGGTTCTCTGGAACAACTGATCCAATGGAAGCTGATGATTGGTTACGTTCAGTGAACAAAGACCTAGTGACTGTTGGCTACACCGATGAAGAAAGAGTTAGGTTTGCAGCATTTCTGCTTGAAGGACCAGCAGCAACATGGTGGGAAAACTTTCAGATCACCACTCCCCTTGAAGATGTAACTTGGGCTATTTTTGAGGATGGATTCAGAACAACTCACATTTCACCCGGAGTAATGTACTTAAAGAAAAAGGAGTTTCACAATCTAAAAAAGCGTCACCTTAGTGTGGCTGAGTATATTGAAGAATTCAACAATCTGGCACACTATGCACCAGATGAAGTTGATACAGATGCTAAGAGAAAAGAAAATTTTCTTGAAGGACTTAATGATGAGTTGAACCTACAGCTAGCTGTTTCCTATGTCCCGACTTATCAACCACTTTGTGACAAAGCCACAATATTGGAAAACAAGATGAATCAAGTTGAGAATAGAAAGAGGAAACATAAACTCAACAATCACTCAGGATCATCAAAGAAGAAGCATTCATTCAAAAAGAGCAATGAAGATTCTGAACCACATCAAGATCACCACAACAATAATGGAAGTGAGAATAATGGAAATGATACTAACAATGGAGATGACCTTGGTCAGAACCAACATGACACTTTCAGGAAGAAAGACATTATCCAGTTGCAGTGCTATAACTGCAAGGAACTTGGACACTATGCATCAGACTGTCCTGAGAAGAACAAGAAAAAGGATGTTAGAAGAGCCAATGGGAATGACTCCAATGTGACCCAGAAAGGACACGTGAACCACATTGACATGGATGGAAACTTTGAAGAGATAGAAGAAGTGGATGTCAGGAACTAGTTAACTCAGTTGAGTCAAATAAGGATTCCTTGTCTGGATATTAAGTATTGAACCCATAGTCAAGTGAACCATCAATGTAACCCTATGAGACTTTATTTTTAAGGGTGGTAGTACCCTAGTTGCCTTGAAGCCAACTTGTAACCTCTAACCTTCCCAAATCTCGGGACGAGATTTATTTTAAGGGTGGTAGCCTCTCACATCCCAAAATTTTCCAAATTTTGAAATGTGAAAAATAAATGGACAAAATAAAACTTTGTTGAAATTCAGGGTGAGAAGAAACTTTTTGGATCCAATTGGAAACTTCAAACCTATTTGGACCAAATAAATCCTAAAGGGATTTAAAAAGATAAACAATTAATAAAGAAAGTTTTGATAGTTGAAATTACTATTTTAGATCTTTTAATAAAAAGATTTGTTTTTCAAAAGCAAAAGGTAGAATTACAAATAAAGATTATTTCTTAAAGCCAAAATTAAAATTTTGGCCAAGCTTTTGAAATAAAACATTCCTATTTGATAAAAAGAGTAAAGGTTTAATTAAATAAAATAATGAGGATTTAATATTCAATTTTATTTAAGTAAAGGCTTTTCCCATTTTAAATAAACACTAAAACTTATTAATTTATTTTAAATAAGTTTTCCAAGTGTTTTATATTTTCAAATAAAACCTACTGAAATGATTTTGGTATTATTTAGATTTCAAATGGAGTTTTTAATAAATCAAATCCTATTTGAATTAATAACTAAGGACTATTTTATTTAATTATTAAATAGATCCTAAAAGAATAAAAGTATTATTTTATTTTGGACTTTGGTTTGGGTTGTTGAACAGAACTAAAAATTATACAAACTTTGGCAAAGGTTTGAATTCATTTGATGTTTGAATTGTTTGTTTGATAATCAAATAGAAAAAGAAAAAGCAATCAGAAAAAAAAAAAAGAAACAAACAGCAGCCCAACCCATCTGGCCCAGCAAGCCCAGCTCCAGCCCAACTTCTCCCCCACGCGTGAAACGTTTTGCACCAGGAAAAGAACCCGCATAGACGCTGAGCAGTGGACCCATCTCCCTCTCTCTTTCCCTCACTGTCAGATGGACCCCACGCCAGCGTGTCGTCGTCTTCAACCGCGACCACGTCCCCTGCCGTTGCAGCCGAGTTAACTCCGGCGATGAATTCGCGTTGATGGTGGCCTTGATTCCTCCCAGTAACCACGCCAATTTAATCGCTCGTGCCTCCTCTCTCTTTCCCCCCAAGCTCCAGCCACTCCCTGCCTCTAGGCTGCTGCGATTTTTAGCTCAACCACCACTGTCTCCGACGAGGTTCCTGGCCAATTCCGGCGCCGTCCAGTCGCCCCTCGCCTCCCACTGCTCACGAGCCTGTTCCCCAACTCCAGGCGCACCTGCCCGTGTGCTCAACTCGCTCGCGTGCGCTCCGAATCGTCGGCTTCGTCGTCACCAGAGCGTCGCCGCCGTCTGCCATTGCTCCGTCGAGCTTCCCAGGTGAACTCCGACCGCCCTAAGCTCTCTCGATGAGGCTCACGTGAACCCCACGCTCGCCCGCATCTAACCGTGCACTTATTTTGCTTTGGGACGATCTGCAGCCTCGCCCTCGACGACCTCCAGAGCCACCCGCCGCTCGCAACAAGTCCGGCGAGCAATTTCCTTCGGCCCCGTGCGCCCCGTGCCTCCTCGTGAACGGGTTGAGCATCAGCATGTCAAGGCGAACACGGTGAGCCCTCTCCCTCTCTCCCTCACTTCATGTATCGCCAGCTCCGCCGCGAGCAAGCGTGCTCGTCTGTGCCAAGCCAATGCCAACCACGCGACCATGTCCGTTAGATCAGAAACCGTTGGCTGAGATTAGATCTAACCGAAGGGGTACGCGCCCATCCGAGCCACTAGATCTAACTTAAATCCTACGGCTCGCAGAGGCCGATCCACCTGAAGCGGTACCGGCCAATTAGGTTGCGCCACGTGTACTGGTTTTGATTTAAAACAGAATTCTGAATCTGATTTGTATGCAAACTTGTAAAATTCATAGCTATAAATCTACACGTCCCAATTTTGAAAATTTTATATCAATGGAATCAGCAGAACATGTACTTTGCAACCATGCACTTTGTTTAATGTTTTGCTTCTAGAAAATTGGTTGAAATTGCAGAAACTTGTGTAGGCTTAATTTGAATATAAAAATTGTTCTAAATAAAATTTTAATGTGAAATCTTTGCAAAATGGTTTGTTGTGAACTTACTGACCCTAGGAACCAACTCATGGATTTAAAAATGAATTTTGTGAAGTTTAGGATTAAATACTTGAATTAGCTCATTTCTAGTCAAATAAAAATATTGATTTTGATATGGAAATGATTTTGAGTAAAACCTTTGGGAAATGACTTGATTCAAACTTTTTGACCCTAAACACCAAGTTTTGTGAATTAACAACTTATTTTAATGAACAATATAAAATTATTGCTTTGATAAAAGCATTTTCAACCACATAAAATATTGAGTTGACTTAAAAATGGTTTATAGATAAAACCTTTTGCAAATGGTTTTACCACTTTAGTAAATGACCACTTTGAACCTTATAATGTTTAGAGCCTAGTAGAAACCATCTTTGCAAATAAAACTATCTTTTTCATGCTTGCATGCATGACTTTGTCTCTATTATTTTATGTGAGATGAATTGTTTGAATATTGGTTGGAATGCTAGTTGAATCTATGTTTGCTTGATTGATTTGTAGTGAAGTTAGAAGAGTGTGATATTAGCAAGATCAAGAAGTGAACCAACATTCTCTACCAAAAAGGCAAGTGACACTATCATCCAAGTCCTATTATTTTCATTACACTTAGTGGATTTTTGAAACATGCATGGAAAGGTTTACTATATTTTATGCTATACTAAATACTATAGGATACCCTTATATTCTTTAGTGGAAACATTGTAGTTGTAGTATGATTAGCCCAGCTATATATTGGGATGGGATGCATGTTATGATTATATGAAGTATTGAAAAGACTTATTTTTTATATATTAAAACAAGTACTCAATGAACCACCTGGGTGGACAAGGATACTCAAGTTTTGGACAAGGTGGCAACGAAAGGAACCATGTTTATATGGAAATCTCTTTTTGTTGTGCACTAGAAGGAAACCACCCAGGGACTTAGAGATTGAACATGTTTCTCGTACAGTGGCTTCCGTGTACAGCCACATGCTAAATGGGCTCTGGCTTAGTCAACTACATAGTGGAAGACCCATGCATTGGCATCTTCAGGTTAACTAGAATAGTGTAAGGGAACTTGAAACCCTACACTGGTGCCTGGTAGACAAGCTAGCATTGTGTATTGGGAGGACTCCTATGGAAAGACTTTGTCACATTCTCAATCTTCCAGTACTCCATCTTGGTGAGTACTTGTCCAGCGGCCACTGGTGGCATCAAGATGAGATTGTGTCATGTGGGTAAAGTGTACAACTTCTGCAGAAGATCAAAAATTATAAGTACTTAGCCGTGTCCCCGGTTATGGATAATACTGAGCAACTAAGGCCTGAAGCTATGGAAGATCTCGACATTCCAATTTCTCAAAGTAAAACTTGATGGTTACAACAAGGGATTAGAAGCACTTGGAGTTTTCCAAGGGCTTCAGAAAGATTTGACAAAGATCAAAACTATTTTGAAAAGATAGGACAAAACTATATTGCTTTCTGCAAATGAGCCTAAACCCTACTTAGCCAAATATGCATGTAAAGGATAGGATCCACTTATTTATACATAGTAGTGAAACTTGCCAATACAATTCAAATGTATTGATCCTTGTGGCTGCAACTTATTATGTTGCAGGTTTGTTTGATGTTAGTGAAGTGTGTTGAATAGGATTACAAGTCTACAACCAACATGATTGCCTGTGGCACTTTGAAGATGAAGGACCCCATTCTTATAGATATTCTGCTGCAATGTAATGTGATAGCCAAATGAGCTATGTAAGATGTAATGAATTATTTTATTCCTGGTTATAAAGTTGTATTATGACCTTTGTTTCTTGATATTACATCTTAACTGTGGATGCGAGCTATTGATCCAGGGACTAGCATTGTAAACACAGGGATCTTACCTTATTAAAGGTTGGGATCCTTACACCACCCCTTACAACACACCCACACTCGTGCACTCACACATTCCTCATCTTCTCCTCCCTTGCTCCCGTGCGATGTCGCCGCCACCAGCCACTTCGGCCGCCGCTGGCCGCCTCCTTCGCAGCCACTCGTCGGCCAAGCCTTACCCTCTCCTTCTCCTCTCTTCTCAACCATCGATTTGGTTGGCCCATGTCCCTTGCGAGGGTGCTCGACCGAAACCCTAACCCCACGATTGTTGGCTCGGCCCCTGCGCCCTAGTTCTTGCTCTTCGGTGGTGTCGCCGCTACTACTACTGCTATGGCTGACCATGGTTTTCAACTGATTCTCCAGGTCTCACATGCTATTCCAACACCAGAGGGACGGCAGCCTAGGCTGCAACCCCGGCGCCCATGGATGTTTCGCTGTGCTGCCTCCCTGTGGTGGTGACGTCTTGGCTCCGACTCCGGCGGATGGCGCTGCAACTGCGCAACCCCGGGCGCCGAACCAGGTGTGTTTCTGCTACTTCTTCCTCTAATTCAATTAATCCTCGTGTGACCGATTCTTGGGCCAATAAACTCCTCAGGTTGGGATTTAGGTTGTATGGTGATATGTTACTAGCTGGTTACTTGTAGTGGTGTCCCAGTCTAGATGATTAACTACCCCTAGTATGCTTGACTTGTACTGTCAGGATTTGAATGAATTGTAGTGTGCTTGATCTGGTTTCCAACTTTGGATGGTGCGGTTATCCCTGGCATGTATGGTGTTGCTATGATGTTATTTTTGATGAATCTGAATTCTTTGCAGTGTTGTTGACTGAAAGAATTCAGTTATACTCATGTTTTATTCATTCTAGAATTTAAACATGGCAAATAACAAGTACTATTATAAGTGGATAAATTATTTAGTTGATGGTTTCCTACTGAGCTTGTATTATAGAGATTGCTGGAGATTTTAGCTAGTAGCTTTGGTTTCCTTTGGTATCCACTAAAATGGAACCTTCCTGGATGTGTGCATTCCTCTATCCAGGATTGGTTACACCTGTTATCTAGCTGTGCTATGATCATATATGAGGCACTGTTGGTGATCTACACATTTGGTTCAGTGATGGTTTTGAATTATTTCCTAGAAACCTTTTCTATGAGAATGATTTATTCTCTGTCAAATCTAACAGTGAGATAAGGAGTAGATATGATTCCTAGAATTTCTGCTAGGAAGATGATAAACATTATTTGTGTAATGTGGGTAAGTGTAATTGGATGGCCAAAAGGAGTGTTGTGTCAATATGATGGTAACAATATAAATGATTCCTAAATTTTTTTAGGAAAATGATTTGTGGGTTTAAGAAAATAGACTTGAGCCTGTACTCAAGAAACTCTGAATCTGCTAGGTGCAGAGGTGCTATCCTCTGGGAATGTGCCCTATAGCCTAGCAGCTGTAGTACATACTTGTCTAGTAATAAGATGGAGAATAAACTGATGATGATATATCATGCAAGGCATGATTTTAGACAGATATGAATTTGAATATGCAAAGTAGATTTTCTTTATCTACTAAATTGTTTGATACTTGATTGAATGATTCCTAGATCAAATTATCTTAGGAAAATGATTTAAATCATGCTCTGCTTGCTTGCAAGGATTCCTAGATTGATTATCTAGGAAGATGATATAAGGAACTTAATGAACCTTGCTGAGAGGTAATGTAGAAGTATCATACTTCTCTATTTCTGTTGACAATAATGTAGATGGCTTCTGCCCTTCTGTAAATCCTAGTGTGGTGCCTCCTTATGGAGTGTGCCCACTAAAATTCTAGGGAATATGATATGCTATTTATGTTCTTGCCTTGGCTTATTAAGATTGTTTGCCTGATGGTTTAATGATGGGAACTAAGATGGATTAGTTACTTGCCTGTGATGCAAAGACTGAGGCCTTGATAGAATATTTATTTATTCTAGTGGCTTTCATTCTCTGTGATGAGCTTTGCATATCACCTCTATGCAAGCCTGAGAGAAAACTCTCCATCCAATCCTCCTAGATAAAATCTAGTAGAAGGGTAGATGGAGTTAGTTGCTAGGTATTATTTACCTTTTGTTCCCAAATCTTTATGCAAGATATAAGAATAGATGCTACATGATCTAGTGGTTATTTCTGATGATTTTACCTGCTACTGTAGAGTCAACAAATGATTTGTGCTGGGATTTTGTCTACTCTTGATCAGCTAGATCTTCTTGCTCTTGGGCTTGAACTGCTCCACCTTGGTATGTTGTGGATCCTTCCTTCTTCCTAGCTACTGGACTGCTCCTCCTCCTCTTGAGATAGCTTATTATCCTATCCTGATTTTCTTCTTGTTCTAGCTCTTGGATGGCTTTTAGGGAGCAACCAGAGTTGGGGTGTGGAGATGAAATCTGGCTAGTGGTGTGGTTGGTTTGTTTAGTTGAGATCCAAGGCTAGAGTTATATGTGATGTGGTCTTGTGTTTTGAATTGATTTAGCTTGTGCTGTCCTGGGAGAGAATGAATGTGTGAGCAGCACCTCTCCCAGCAGTGGCTGCAGTTGCTCTTTCTATATTGGTCACTTCCCTTGCTTAATCGACAGCACATCACATGTAGTTGTGTGTAAGCTGCCTGCCTGTTCCAGGGGTTTTGTCCCATTTGCCAGATATTTCCTAGTCTGGAAGTTGATCCCTTGTGGATGTGCTTGGCTGGTTTGAATATCATCTCTTTGCCACTTACCTATCTTTGGTGAAACTTGCCCCTGTACCAGCCTATGATGCACTAGTCTGAGGCAATATTCCAGAATAAGAATAGATACTACTCTTTGGCCCCTTTTCAAAGAAATACTCAATGATGTGTTCAGTAATGCATCACATTGCCAGACTGAGAGTAACATTCATCTCAAACAATTCTCTTTATTTTATTCTTTTTCTTTTGTTTTGTTATCTTTTGTGTTGTTTTGCAGGGACAAAGGAATAAGAAGAAAAGAAGATACCAGAGATGAATTAGGAAATTGAGTTTAGAAATAGTTTTAGGGTTTTACTTTATTCTTTTGTAATTTACCCTTTTATTTATTTTGGTGAGATGGAAAGCATTGTAATTTCAATATAATTGTAATAAAGAAATTCTTTTTATTCTTAGTACTTGTAATTTTCTTTATCCATTTTGTAAACTTTGGATTATTCTAATTATAATAAAGTAAATGCTTTATTTTATTTCATTTCGAAATTGTACTAGTTACTATTTGTTGGACCTTTTATACACTTGTATTATTAAATATTATGTAATATTTATTGTTTTTGAAATAATAATTCCAAATTATTGTATAATTTAAATGTATTCTGAATGTGATGATATCTATTTGTTTATTCAAGAATTTTACCATTCCAATTCTATTATTAATTCTTTTCAATTTACTTTTGAATTCAAATAAAGTATTTGAATATTTAACTCAAATTGTTTTCCCTCAAACATGAACATTCAATAGAGATCATGTCAAAATCCGTCGCATTTGCTCTATTGTTTCCTTTAGAACAAGAGATACCTCGATCCCTCTATAGGTCTTTTTGTTTTGCGCAAAAATTCTCCGGATTTTCTTATGCATGAATGCAATGCACAAAACTGTGTCCTCTATAATTATATGTGCTAATCCTGGGGTGTCACACCAAGTCAACCCAAACAAAGCATCAAAGGAGAATACCACAATACTATGCTTTTTGCATGCTAAAACAACGCATAATTTCTTCAAGGCACACTAAGCAATCCCAATTGTTTGAAACAAGACATGCTATAACAATAATCACTAAGAATAAGGTCAAAACAACACCTAGCATGTCATGCTAAAGTCTAAGTCACAGTCAATGCAAGCTCCTCTTGCACTTACAAGCAAGAACTTACTACTCCTTTCCAACACCAAGCAACTTATTTGCAAAACAACTCAGCAAGAACGGGGGTCGAAACTACTTTAGAAAACTAAAAAAACTAAGCAAAGCTAACGAAAACTAAGACGCTCCAAGAACAACACAACTGTGCATGAAACAATAAAAACGAAGTGTCTAGACAGACCTGGGCTTTTTATTGATGAAGAAGGGGATGCCTTGGGCATCCCCAAGCTTTGACGCTTGTACCTCTTGGATATTTATTGGGGTGACATCATGGTGGCATCCTCAAGCTTGAGATTTTGTCCATTCTTCATCTCATTGCATCATTCTCTCTCTACACCTGAAAAATTTCCTTCACACAATCTTCATTAGCAATATTAGTTTATTCAAAAGATATTAGACCTCTGGCAAAGTTTGAAACAGCAAGGATTTTCTCTAAAAACACAATATACTGTAGTAACTCCTTCAAAAATCTCAATTCACCTAAAGAGAACTCAAAAAGGAATCAATAAGGAGCAAATGCAAATAATGGCAGAAATCTGTCAAAACAGACCAGCGGGTAGAAACTGATTTTTTCGAACATCTTCTGTTGCTCAAATCAAAAAGTGTTGAACTAACAAAAGTTATCTAACATACTGGGAGATTTATTCGTAAATTATGAGCTCAATCCGAGTTACAGAGACGCCTCACTAATATTTTGGTGGAGGAAATAAATCTGTTTCAGGACAGCAACTCCCCAAATCTTACTTCCCTCTCATTAGAGGTCATTCTTGGCACAAAAAGCAAACAAAAAGGATAAGTAGAGGTCATTACTAAAGTAATAACTTCCAAGACTCAAGGAAAGTCTTGGGTTATCTCCCAACAAGTACTTTTCTTTAACGCCTTTAAGTTAGGCTTGATAGTTTGAGAAGATGCTCACATAAGAAATATGAATTGAAGTCAAAGAGAGCATAGAGAGGCAAGTTCAAAACACATTTAAGTCTAACCCACTTCCTACGCATAGGAATCTTGTATGCAAATAAATTCACAAAGAACAAAGTGACAGGCATAGGAAGATTAAACAAGGGCAACTTCAAAACTTTCAGCACATAGAGAGGTGTTTCAGTACCATAAAAACTTCGACAACCATATTTTCCTCTCTCATAATAATTTTTAGTAGCCTCATGAATAAACTCAACAACATAGCTATCACATAAAGCATTCTTTTCATGATCTACAAACACATAATTTCTATCAAGCTCAAAAATAGTGGGATTAAAACCTCCACAGGTTTTATCCAAAGTAGTTATTTCAAAAGGATCCATAGGAACATAACATTCATCCTCCTTTGGTAAGCATGGGGGCAATCAAATAATGTAAGGGATAAAGAGTTACTCTCATTAGAAGGTAGGCATGGGTAGATAATCCATTCTTCCTCCTTTTGTTCATCACTCTCCCCCTCTTTTTCATCTAATGAGCTTCTAGTTTCAACAATTTCTTTTTCCATCGGCTCCTGCAAGGCATTAGTCTCTTCCATTTGTGGAAAAAGCCTATTAAAATATTCAAGAATGTAGCTATTTTCTTCCTTGTAATTATCAAAGAAAAATTTAAGTATCTCAAAAACCTCATGCTTATATGGTGCATCATCAGTATTTTCAAGCAAACTGGCAAGTTCAAATGCACCCTTAAAGGCAATAAATTCTTAAATTTGTTCCACATCATCAAAATCATAAATTCCTTTAACATAGGAAGATATGGTAACATTATCATGATACTCACATTGAAAGGGTAGGTGTTTATACCTCCTGCAGCAACAAGCTTTATCAAAGCAATAAATAACATTATAAGTAGAGCACACGTCTCTAGCAATAGTATTCAACTTATCAATTTTTCCCATAAGTGTTTCCCCTTTTGTGACAAACGGTGTTCCTTATAACAATACTTTTGTTCTTCCGTGAACCCACCTTGCCAATAAGAACTAGTTTCAAAGAAACCATCCATTAAAAGAAAGCATGACCAAGCAAGGCAATAACAGACCAGAAAATAGAGTAGGAACTAATTTTTTTGTCTTTTTGAATAAAGCAAGAAAACCAAACTAGACTAATTTTTTTGGGTTTTTTAAAAAGAGACAAACAAAACCAAGAAAAAGAAACAAAGCAAACTAAAAACAAAGTAAAGATAAAGGAAGTGGAGGACTCCCCTTGTGAAGACGTCCTTAGCCTCCCCGGCAACAGCACGAGAAAATAGCTTGATGGTGCCTAGCACTTCTCGTGGGACGCTTTGTTGGAAACCCCAAGAGCAAGGTATGAAGCAGCATAGCAGCAAGTTTACCTGAGTAAGAAACCTAGGTTATCGAACCAGTAGGAGGAAGGAAATGTCACACAGGTGTTGCAAGCAACACAGAGACCTGCACAACACAAACTCAAGAATTTACCCCAACGAATCATTGAGGTTGTCAAGCTCACCGGTTTGTTGTAACAAAGGATTAAACATATGGTGTGGAAGGTAATGGTTTGCAGCAAGTAAACAAGTAACAGTGGAAGATGTATCAATGGTAAAGATTGGACCGGGGTCCATAGTTCACTAGATGTGCTCTCCTTAGATAAACAAAATGGCATGAAGGGTAAAGAAATTACAGCAGGGCAATTGACAGGAACTAAGCAAGTCATAACAATGCAATTACTAGTCAGAAAGATCCTATGAGATTTGATTGGGCAATACAACAAGATACATTGACCGCCATCCAACTGCATCTATGACTAGAAGTCCACCTTCAGGTTATCATCCGAACCCCCTCAAGTATTATTTGCAAGCAACAGACAACTGCTTTAAGCAAAGTGTGTTAGGTAAACAGTCCAGATGTTCCATGAACAAGAGACCGTTGTTTTCTTCCTAGTAGCAACAACACATCTACAACCAAAGAGATTCCCTTGGAAACTAGAGGCATGAACCCACTATCGAGCATAAATATTCCCTCTTGGAATCACTAGCAACTACTTGTCCAAGATAGATACTAACAATGGAGAGCATGCAAGATCACAAACAACATAGACATGATAGAATCATAAAGACAAAACCATTAATCAAACCAACATAATAATCTCAATATCCATCGGATCCCCGCAAACACAACATGCATGATTACAAATAGATTAGATCTTGATCATGAACGGAGCTCACAAGATCTATACATGAAATCACAAAGGAGGATATAAAACCATCTAGGTACTACATGGACCCATAGTCCAAGGTGGAACTACTCACGCATCATATCGGAGAAAAGGCCTCCGAGATGATCTCCCCTCCGGCAGGGTGCCAGGAAGAGCTTCAGATCCCCTCGATCTAGGGACAATGGTGGTGGCGGCTACATACGGTTTCGTGGAGATTTTATCGGTGCTTAGGGTTTCTGCATCGAGGGCTTCTTATAGGCGAAGGTTAGGCCGAGGAGGCGGCAGAGGGACCACACCCCTCCCATGCACAGACCCACCCCTAGCTGCGCCTAGGGGGTCTGGCTGCCCTGGCCCGCTTCTCCGTCTCCCCTCTGGACTTCTTGTTCCCCACGGAAAGTAATTGACTTTGATTTTTGTCCCGTCCAATTCTGAGAATATTTCTTTACCAACTTTTCTGGAACCAAAAACAGCAGAAAACAGGCAACTGGCACTGTGGCAACTTGTTAATAGGTTAGCACTAGAAAACATGTAAAAAGCACCTCAAAGTGTAGACAAGCAAAACAAAGTAGATACTAAACAAGCATGGAGCATAAAAAATTATAGATATGTTACCGACGTATCAGTCTTTGCTCATCATTCAGTAGGACCCAATTCCTTCTCCAATAGTTTCAACACATGCCTTTGAAGCTTTTTCCAATTGATAGATCTTATCATGAATCTCATCTTGCCACACCTTCTTGGGTTTAAGAGGTGACGGACTAAGAGGAGGTTTATAATAGGATCCTATGTTGTGACGGTAAGGATTAGGAAGATACTCATCCTTGCTCCTTCTCTGATCTGCTTGCCTCATCATCTCCATCCTTTGCGGGAACATGTCCTCCTAGTTCGGGAGAGTCTTGATCTCCGAGATGGATGACGATGATGATTCTTTTGGTTCTGCTTCCTCGAGCATCTTCACATGCTTCTCTACTTTCTTCCTCCAAATCTTATTGACATGGAATGGCTACATGGCTTCGCTACATGGATGTTGATAGAAGGGGCTTGTATGGAGATGGCGATGGTTTTTCAAGGTTGGAGGTTGTAGCTCTATGAAAACATAACGAAAAATGTTAGATGCGATCAACTTTAAAAGGGGAGGTCAAAAATCCTAGCCGCCTTGCGTAACGAGCAACTATACGGGCATAGCCCGTATAGATATTGCTGTATAGTTATGAACCGACTATAGATTTTTTTATCTATAGCAGTACCAACTATACGACCGCAACTATACGGCCAGGAATTTTCTTCCCGCCGTATAGTTGGTCATTGAACCTTCTGTACTCTTGCATAAAAAAATGGATATGGGGTAAATAACTATGCGGCCTCCACTATATGGCTGGAAATTAATTCCCGTTGTATAGTTGGTTGTTAAAGCTACTGTATTCATCCAAATTTATATGTTTCTTTGGGAATTCTTTATTAATCTCAAACTTTAATGAAATACCAAGTTTTGACAGAAAAATGATAGCTTAAATTTTTGACCAACATTAACATTCACTGAATGAGATTTTTATCATAACCATAGTTCTTCTATTTCTCTAGAGCTTCAAGTGTTCCTTTATTTAACTAAACTTACTTGAAAATTTAAAACTTACTCGTCCCTTTATTTCACATGGGTTGCCTCCCATGAAGCGCTCTTTTTATGGTCTATAGCTTGACCATAGTATTTCTTACTTCATCTCGATCTTATCCTTCTTCCAGTTGCCAATTCTCCCATACTTTTGCTCAATCAATTCTTCTGGGGTAATCACTCATAATGTGATTACACTTATATCTTATTTTGCTCGATAATGCTTCAAGCGTTGTCCATTCACTACCCATGAAAGAGAGGGTGTTTTCCACTGGAGCTTTACTGCTCCTGATGCATAAGCTTCTTCAACTATATAGGGGCCTTCCCACTTTGATTTGAGCTTTCCTAGAAACAATTTAAGACGAGAATTATAGAGAAAAACCTTATCTTAACTTTGAAAGACCTTATTCTCTATTTTTCTATCATGCCATATTTTTACGTTTTCTTTAAACAATCTAGCACTTTCATAAGCCTCACTCCTAAACTCATCTAAAGCATGAATGTCTAACAAACGTTTTTCTACTGATGCTTTAAGATCATAGTTTAAGTTCTTGATTGCCCCAAAGGCTCTATGTTCCAATTCTAAAGGTAGATGGCATGCTTTACCGTATACCATCTTATATGGTGTCATACCCATTGGATTTTTCAATGTAGTTCGGTATGCCCAAAGAGTATCATTGAGCTTGTATGACCAATATTTTCTTTATTTATCCATCATTTTCTCGAGTATGGTCTTTACTTATCTATTAGAGAGTTCCACTTGACCACTCGTTTGAGGATGATATGGTGAAGAAACGGGATGACTTAATCCATATTTGTAGAGGATCTTTCTGAAATTTCCTTTCATAAAATGAGAACCACCACCAGTAATTAAAAATCTAGGAACTCCAAACCAGGGAAATATGACATCCTTGATCATCTTCATGGAAGTAGCTGCATCTGCATGGTTATTTGGAATAGCTTCAACCCATTTAGTAACATAATCGATAGAAACAAGGATTTGAGTGTAGCCATTTGATTCTATAAAGGGTCCCATGTAAACCATTCCCCACACATCAAATGGTTCAATTAGAAGACCATAATTCATTGCCATCTCCTATCTTCTGCCTATATTACGTCTTTTTTGCCAACCATCACAATATTCTACATACCTGTGTGCATCCTTGAACAACGTGGTCCAATAGAATCCGGATTGACGTACTTTTTATGCAGTTCTCTTTCCTGCATGATGTCCTCCATACGGGCTGTCATGACAATCTTGAAAAATTGCATTCATTTCATGATTAGGAACACACTTTCGAATCATTCCATCAGGTCTATGACAATAAAGAAACGGATCATCCCAAAAGTAATATGTAAGATCAGTAAAGAATTTGATTCTTTTATTTCTTGTCATACCAGGAGGTATAAATTTTACTGCAAGATAATTCGCATAATCTGCAAACCAAGGATCAGAGACTTCAACATTTGCTATGTATTCTCCCGGAATGACTCATTTATAGGTACGGGGTCAGTAATTATTCCCACCATCCTAGAGAGATGGTATGCTACAGGATTATTCTTACCCCTCCTATCTACTATTTGGAAATCATATTCTTGTAGTAATAACACCCACCTAATCAACCTGGGCTTTGCATCCTTTTTCACAAGGTGGTGACACAAATCTTGGTGATCTGTATGAACTATTACTTTAGAATTAATAATGTAAGATCTAAATTTGTCACAAGGAAAAAATATAGCTAGGAACTCTTTCTCCGTAATAGCATAATTTTTCTGAATCTTATTAAGAGTTCTACTAGTGTAATGAATAACATTTAAATTCTTCCCGTCTCGCTGTCCTAATATTGCTCCTAAAGCATAGTCACTAGCATCACACATGGTTTCAAAAGGTTCATCCCATTTTGGAGATTGCATGATAGGTGCTAAAACTAATTTGTTTTTAATATTTTCAAAAGCTGTAATGCAGTCATGGTTTAAGTAGAATGGAGTTTCTTTATCAAGAAGGTTAGTGAGAGGCATAGTTATTTTAGCAAATTCTTTTATAAAACTCTTGTAGAAACCTGCATGTCCTAGAATTTTTTAAGTTTTTAATGTCTTGAGGTATGGGAAGATTTTCTATGGCACTTATATTGGTATTATCTATTTCTATACCTTTTTTTGAAACTATATGTCCAAAAACTTTACCTACTCTTACCATGAATCAACATTTCTCCCAATTCAAAACTAAATTTGATTGATGGCATCTTTGCAAAACTTTTGTTAAATTGTAGAGACAATTATCAAATGTTGTTCCACAAACGACAAAATCATTTGTTAGAACTTCCATAGTCTTCTCAACAAGATCATCAAATATTTTTTAAACACAGTCTTGAAAGGTTCCAGCTTCATTACATAAGCCAAACAAGATTAATCTATAAGCATATGTACCATAAGGGCATGTGAAAGTTGTTTTCTCTTGATCTTCGGGTTGTATAGCAATTTGAGAATAACCGGAATAACCACCAAGAAAACAAAAATAAGAATTATTGCTTAGTATTTCTAAAATTCTATGCATGAATGGTATAGGCTTATGATTTTTCTGTGTCTCACGGTTTAGTTTTCTAAAATCAATGCACATGCGATACCCAACAATAGGTCTTATAGGAACTAGCTCCCCATCCTTATTCATAGCAGCATCAAGACCCCCATGTCTTGGCATGCAATTAGCTGGGCTTAACCCATTTACTATCGGAAATAGGATATATTATGCTGGCATCTAATATGCGTATAACTTCTTTTCTTACTACTTCTTTCATTTTTGGATTAAGCCTCCTTTGTGTGTCAACTATAGGTACATCATCTTCAAACATGGTACTCTTATGTGTCACAGTGGATGGATCTTTTCCTTTAATATCATTTAGAGTATACCCAAATTCTTCACGATGTTTGATCAAAACTGAAATAAGTTTATTTGTTTCATTTTCTGATAATTTTTTACTACTAATAATAGGACATTTATTTTCATTATCTAGAAATTCATACCTCATTTTGTCTTGAAGTCGTTTCAATACAATTGGTGGAGGTTCTTCGTCTCCTTTTCTTACCGGTTCTTCATAGTCATGTGGGTTTTGTGCTTCCATAATGGAGTCAAGGTAACCATCCATGTCTTCTCTTTCCTCATCATCTAGTGCCTCTTACCAATTAATTAAGCTCCTCTCTAATTCATCTTGAGGAGTGCTAAAATGAATTGCGGCTAGCTCGGCAATTGTTTTTCCTTCCTTAAAATCTTCCACTTCATATGGTCTCTTCTTTAGTTTGTCAAAGTGGAATGTCATTTCCTCTTCTCCAAACATCATTGAAATAGTCTCCTTCTTATTATGAATTCAAGTTTTAGTTATAGAGACAAAAGTCCTTCCTAAAAGAATAGGATAAAAAGTATCTCGAGGCATATCAACAAGATGAAAATCAGGAGGGTACATGAGTGATCCAATAAAGATATAGATATTTCGAATAACACCTTCCAGTTTTATATTAGTTCAATTAGACAATTTAATAATAGTGTCGACTGGTTCCACATATGGATTATTTAAATTGTAGCGAAGTTCCACATAAAGTGATGAAGGCATAATATTTATAGTGGAAATCGGCTCACAAATTCCGTATAAGAAAGTTTCTCCACAATATATATGAGTCATAGGTTGAGAAGTTTCTCTACCTCGTATCTTACCTGTGATGAAGTCTGAAGTTTCAAAGTCTAGCATAACCACTTCATTCTCCATGGTTCGTGCTTCCATAAGATCCTTAAATATAACAATATTTGCATTGGTAGCATAAGGGTTCTTCTCTGGTTTCTTTGATCTTCTCCTTATATGGTCTTCCTCTCTATAGTTTTTATTAATATTCTCTTGAATAGGTTCAGAGGAAAATTCTACCAATGATGCGTTCTGTCAGGGATATAACCCTAGATACCCCAGAGTTGAGGTATAAAGAGACCTTAACAGACTAATAAACATCTATATGAAAGAATATGGAGATATGAAGAGGATACGTCAAAATATATAAGGCATAAAGAGAGGAATCTTACCTGAAAAAGGGAAAAAGACACACAGGCCGAATTAAATAAAAGTTGGCCTGGTCAAATCCTTCCCAGGCCGAATTAGGCCTTACCGGCGTGGTTCGGGGCCTCCCTGGATGAATTACTCCTAAACCCGGCTGGGCCGAGCTACTCCTAGCCGGCCCACCTCGACGCCGAACTCCTCCCGCCTCCTCACCAAGTCTCCCCCGCAGGTCAACACTTCAAGCGCTCCCGCCGAACCACCTCGATGCATGCTTGTCGCCCCGACGCTCAACGTCAGCCACGCCAAGCTCGCCCGCTAGGGGCCGCATCGCCAGCATCCCCGGGTGGGCCGGCAACGGGCAGATCCGGCCCACCGCGGGTCTCCACCATGCCACCTCGACTCCCACCAGACCGCGCCACCAAGCACCCCGAGGTGGGCTGACTAGAGCAACCCCGGCCCACCAGCGGGATCCACCAAGACTCGGGCGCCCCCTTGACCCGGCTGGGCTGCAGTTCAGCCCGGTCTGGGACGACTTAAGCCAGGACCCGGCTGGGCTGGCATTTCTCCACTTGGGCCTTTTTCTTCTCCTAGGCCGAAACAGCAAATGCATGGGCCGACGTTTCTATTCTCTTTGGGCACTTGGGCTGAGGTATATCACTCCATACTCCTTATTTGTCTCCAGATGCACCCCCAACCTCCGCAAGAGCATGCCATTGAGCCAGACAGACTCCATAAGGACCGTGTCCGTATTGGGACCCATCACTCAGACTATCACATGGGCACAGGTAATATGCTCTTGGCATCAAGAAGATACTACAGAATATGCCCTGGCATCTCCAAAGATGCCAAGGCATATGCTGAGCATCAAAGAAGATCCTAGGAATATGCCACACAGATACCAAGCGTGGGGAACAAGCTTTGTCCCCTGGGCTCCCCTTTATGAGGAGCACCAGAGGGATCGTTCTCAAGGGAGGCCCCGAAGGGCTCCTCCCCTCTCTGCTCACTAGGAGCTCTCCTTCTTCTTCCTCCACTCTCACAGAGAGATCTAGATATAAGCATAGGAGATACAGCTCTAGGAGCATGATTGTGGCCACAAGTATGGAAAGATTATAAGAGATTAGAGGTAGAGGAAAAGGTGTTATCTCCACATGAGAGTCTCAATCCTAGATACATTGTATTTCTCTTTGTTCATACGAGTGCGGTCTTCACTGCATCATCCCTCCCCGGATTCCTCCACGTCCATCGACCCCAACTTTATCCTACACATGGCATATGCCGTGATACCACCACGACACGTTCTCTCTTGCTCGTTTCTTCCCTTCAAGGGGTTTATAGGGCTCCCATTCCGTAGGTACCTGTAGATGCCCTGCATAATCCTCAATAATTTTCTTTACTAAATAAGAATCAATACCAAGGGTTTTAATCATTGCACAAGTCCGTTCATCTGCAAGAAAGTCGTTAACACAAGCATATACAGAACAACTATTCATATTGCTCTCCTCATTTTTAAGACGTTCCGTAGTCTCCCTCATTTTCATTATTAATTCCAGGCTTCATCATAGTTATAAGATAGAAAACTACCATTAGAAGCGGTATCTAGGTTCGTTCTATTTTTATAAGCCCTCCATAGA
Source organism: Avena insularis (assembly GCA_023614405.1). Classification (NCBI taxonomy): domain Eukaryota; kingdom Viridiplantae; phylum Streptophyta; class Magnoliopsida; order Poales; family Poaceae; genus Avena; species Avena insularis. The sequence goes on along the minus strand of CM042685.1, from coordinate 164,431,755 downwards.
AAGTATGAGTGATCAACCAATCAGGAAAATGGTGATGGGGGAAGTTGTCTAGATAGCTTTTATAACTTATATATCCTTCATATAAACTCTCATCAGGATTATTTTTGAAACTGATAATAATACCTCTCATCCTGTGAGCTTTTCTTTCTGAATAATATTTCGATAGGATATTCGTTGTCACTTCCGTCCAAGTCCTTGGTGCTTCTGCACAAAAAGATCTATACCAGTTGCAAACATTATTAGAGAGAGTTTTTCTAAACAACTAGATTTTAACCTTATCAAGATCACAGTCATCAAATATAAGGGAGGCAAAAACATCTTCAAAGAATTGTAAGTGTCCATATGGGCTCTCTTCATTGGTTCCTGCAAACTTCTTAGAGTTAAGTAATTCAAATAATAATGGATGGATCTCAATACCATTGGGGTCTATGCTTTTATTGACAATTATAAAAGCGTCCATGGGCGAACCCATATTCCTTACTGCCTCAAGATGGAAAATGCTGAGTGTTGTCCATTGTTATGGTCCTGCAACTCAAATCAAAAATTAGTACAACGAAAGTAAATAACTAAAATTAAAGTGACTTATGCGCTAAGATCCCCGGCAACGGCGCCAGAAAATAGCTTGATGACTGCAAGTGCATAGATCGTTTGTAGCTAGTTTCGAAATAAAGATATCAATCCCACAAGGAGTAGTAGGCGAAAGACTAAAATGCTTTTAACTAAAACTAAACGAAGTACTTAAGTAATAATTCTAAGATGCAAGAAAAGTCGATTTTTTTGCGGGTTTTTGGTTGAGAAAAGCAATAAAGTAAAGTGAAGTAAAACTTAATGCAGAAAGTAGTAATCGCGCGTGTAAGAAAGCTTAGAACTTCAATAGGAAAAAATGCGTCCTCGGGGAGTGGTGGATACACCACTAGCAATCAAGACTAAGTGATCAAGATTATTATAACGAATATTCTCATGATATGTATGTATGTGGGAGGAGCTCCATATATGGGCGAATAGGAAGTAACCACTGCTCACATCATCCTTCATAACCACAGCTGACAGATAAACAACATTAATCGTATTATCCTGCTATTAAGGGATTTCTCCTACGGCATGGGCATGGCTTAATGAGTTCTCCTTGCTTCCCCAAGTTAGTGCGTAAAGATGACAACTACTTTATAGTCACAATAAGTGCAATCATCCCTCCGTCTACCAACAAGTAATCCCCTTCATCGAGTCCCCGTCAGAGGCAAATATTAAGGAGGTGCACAACTCCCAACATCAAGATGAAGAAAATTAACACATACACATAATGATGTATAACATAATAATCTTTATTTCATCTCAATCATATACTAGGGTTTCTCCATATCACCAAGAACTAATGATCTACTCAGACATGGAGGCAAACAACATCATGGCAATGGTAATGGAAACAATTATAGATGAATAGTTCTTGTATAAATCCACAACTAGTGCTAGAATTACAACAAGATCTGGATGGGATGGATGGAGATGGTGATGATGATGGTGATTCAGCGGTTGATGAAGATGGGGATAGATGCCTTGGCCTCCCAGATCTGCTTAGGGAAAAAATGGATCCCTAGGGCAAGTTCCTGATACGTCATAAACATATCTATAATTTTTTATGTTCCGTGCTTGTTTAGTATCCACTTTGCTTTGCTTTGTCTACACTTTGAGGTATTTTTATATGTTTTCTGGAACTAACCTATTAACAAGATGCCATAGTTCCAGTTGCCTGTTTTCTGTTGTTTTTGGTTCCAGAAAATACAAAAAATGAATATCCTCAGAATTGGACGGGACAAAAGCCAAAGTCAATATTTCACCGAGGAGAACACGGAGCCAGAAGACGAGACGGAGGAGGGCCACGTGGGGCCCACACCCCCTGGCCATGTGGCTAGGCCTGGCCCATGCCTAGGGGGTGCGTCCGCCTCGGGCACCCCCTCGGTATCCCCCTTCACCTATAAGAAGCCCCCGATACCAAAACCCTAAATACTCGATCAGGTATTCATCAAACAGTATGTAGCCGCCGCCACCATTGTCCCTAGATTGGGGGGTCTAAAGCTCTTCCTGGCTCCCTGCTGGAGGGGAGAGATCATCCTGGAGGCCTTCTTCATCATCATGCCAGCCTCCGGTATGATGCGTGAGTAGTTCCACCTTGGACTATGGGTCCATACAGTAGCTAGATTGTTATTTCTCCTCCTTTGTGCTACCATGTTTAGATCTTGTAAGCTCCATTCATGATGAAGATCATCTATTTGTAATCATACATGTTGTGTTTGCGGGGATCCGTTGGATATTCAGATTACTACGTCAGATTGATTAATGGTTCTATCTTGTTATTCTATCATGTCTGTGTTGTTTGAGATCTTGCATGCTCTCTGTTTCTAGTAGCTATCTTGGCCAAGTAGATGCTAGTGACTCCAAGAGGGAGTATTTATGCTCGATAATGGGTTCATGCCTCTATTGAATCTTGGGAAGTAACAGAAATCTCTAAGGTTGTAGATGTGTTGTTGCTACTAGGGATAAAACAACAATCTTTTGTTCATGGAACAACTGTATTGTTTACTTTACACACATTTCTTAAAGCAGTTATTCGTTGCTTTCCAGTTAATACTGGAGGGGGTTCGGATGATAACCTGATGGTGTATTACAGGTCATAGATGTAGTTGGATGGTGGTCTATATATTGTTGTAATGCCCAATCGAATCTCATAGGATCATGAATGTCTTGTATTGTATTGTATTATATTGTTATGCCTTGCTCAGTCCTATCAATTGCCCCGCTGTAATTTGTTTACCTAGCATGTTATGTTATTTATCTTAAGGAGAACACCTCTAGTGAACTGTGGACCCCGGTCCAATCTTTACCATTGATACATCTTCCGTTGTTACTGTTTACTTTCTGCAAGCTACCATTACCTTCCACACCATACGTTTAATCCTTTGTTTTCAGCAAATCGGTGAGATTGACAACCTCATTGTTCATTGGGGAAGAGTCTTGAGTTTGTGTTGTGCAGGTTTCCAAGTTTCGAGCAACAACTTTGAGTCGTTTCCTTCCTCCTACCGGTTCGATAACCTTGGTTTCTTACTGAGGGAAAACTTATTGATGTACTCATCATACCTTCCTCTTGGGGTTTCCCAACGAAGCTCTACATTGTTCTGAGCCACATCAAGATGTTTTCTGGCGCCGTTGTCGGGGAGGCTAAGGACGGCTTCACAAGGGGAGTCCTTCACAATATTTCTCTTTAATTTTTTTGTTTTTCTTAGTTTCTTTTGCTTTGTTTTGCTTGCTTCTTTTTATCAAAAATTCCAAAAAAATTAGTTTCGTTTAGTTTGCCTTTTCTTATCAAAACCACAAAGAAATTAGCTCCTACTCTAGTTGCTGCTGTTGTTGGCTTGCTCCACCTTTGCAAACATGAACTCTGCTTAGAACAACAAGTTGTGTGACTTCACTAGCACAAACAACAATGATTTCCTAAGTACACCTATTGCTCCACCTGCTCCTGATTCTACCTTTTATGAAATTAAGCCTGCTTTGTTGAATCTTGTGATGAAAGAGCAATTTTCTGGTGCTAGTTCTGATGATGATGCAGCCCACCTCAATAACTTTGTTGAACTTTGTGAGATGCAAAAATATAAGGATGTAGATGGAGATGTTATTAAGCTCAAATTGTTTCCTTTCTCCTTGAGAGGAAAAGCTAAAGAATGGTTGCTATCCTTTCCTAGAAATAGTATTAATTCTTGGATTAAGTGCAAAGATGCTTTTGTTGGAAAATACTATCCTCCTGCTAAGATTATATATATGAGAAGTGAAATAATGAAATTTAAACAACTTGATAGTGAACATGTTGCTCAAGCTTGGGAAAGAATGAAATCTTTGGTAAAGAATTGTCCCACTCATGGACTGACTGCTTGGATGATTATCCAAACCTTTTATGCAGGACTAAACTTCTCTTCAAGAAATCTGTTGGATTCTTCTGCCAGAGGTACCTTTATGACCATTACTTTGGGTGCTGCAACAAAACTCCTTGATAATATGATGGTTAACTATTCTGAATGGCACACTGAGAGAGCTCCACATGGTAAGAAGGTAAATTCTGTTAAAGAAACCTCCTCTTTGAGTGATAAAATTGATGCTATAATGGCTATGCTTGTTAATGGAAAAGCTCCTATTGATCCAAATAATATTCACTTAGCTTCTTTGGTTGCTCAAGAAGAGCAAGTTGATGTGAACTTCATTAGAAACAACAATTTCAACAACAATGCCTACATGAATAATTTTTGTAATAATAATAATAATTATAGGCCTTATCCTCCCAATAATGGCAATACTTATGGAAATTCCTGTAACAACAATATAAGTGCTCCCTTTGAACTAGAAGTCATGCTTAAAGACTTTATTAGTAAACAAACTACTTTCAACAAAACCGTGGAGGAAAAGATTTTGAATGTTGAGAAAAATATTGTGTAACATCCCAAAATTCTCCTAATTTTGGAATGTGAAATAAATAAATAAGTTTGATTGATTGTTTGATTATGTTGAAAATTCTCAAAGAGAAGAAACTTTTTGAATAGAAAATCCTCTCAACCTTGAATTCAAAATCTTATATTCTTTTGTTATGACCTAAGTAGCCATATATGCAAAAGGGCATGGATTGATTATGGATTGTAGAATTGGTGTGTAAGATTTCAAAATTCAAAATCATGAAGCATGCATGAGCACCATTGCACATAAACCAGAAGAAAGATTTCCATCGTCCAAGAAGGATTATCCAATACCCTAAATGAGATTTCCTAATTCCTAAGTACAGCATGTCCTATGGGCCAAAATAAATATCTATTAGATGATCTCATAGTATGGACAATAAATATGACATTTAATATCCTGCAATGTTTAAGGTGAATTTACAAAATTTTAGAAACAAAATAGAGCCCATATAGAGATATTATGGAAAAATTATGGAATACATACAAATACGTACAGGTTATAAAGAAATAGATTTTACAGGGAATTATAAATCCTATATTTTAGTTAGACAGGATTACTATCCATTTATGTCATAAAATAATGTCCTGGATTTTATAAATTTTCTAAAAGTTTTTTTCTTAAAATTGAAACTCTGAAACTAAATCTATAAGTAAATTTAGAGTATAATCTCTCGATGTATAAGAACGTCAAGAAAAAAAGTAAACATAATAAAACACGTAATATGTCGGTCCCTACATCCTCAACGAGAACCATAAGTTTGTGAATGTTAAAGAAGAGCCGAACCATTGCAATCAAGGTATACTAAATCAAGATGGACTGATAGCCTTTAATAATTCAATACCCAATATAACCATTGAGATAAGAAAAACAGAAAATAGAAATAATAATAGAGGAAGAAAAAAAAAAAAGGATTATAACCTACGTTGCGTGAGCAGCAGCTAAGCTCCTAGGCCTACGCGCGCGTGCAGCGAGCCAGTCCCAGAAACGCGCGCAACTGCCAGCCGTAAAGCCAGCATCGCAGGAACTCTCTCTCCCGTTCGTTTTCTTTTTTTTTCTTCTTCTAGGTGGAGCCCACGAAGTCGTCTTCTAGCTCGCGAAGGCTCCAGTAGACGTACGCAGTTCGTTCGGGACTCGAAAACAGCCCCCAAAAATCGCCAAATTCGGTCAATTATCTTGCTATTTTGCCACAAAACTCTAGGTATAAATAGCCCATAACATCCTCTCCGAAACCCCCATAAAATCCACAAAAATCTGGCCGCCAGGCTTCCCAAATTTCTCATCGGAGTTTCACCGCCGCCGCTGCCATTGGAGCTCGATATGAGCACGAGATCGACGCCACAGGCCCTCCCGCGTATCTCCTTTTACCCCTGACCTCTTCTCCTTGATGTGCTGACTCACCCTGACCCCTTCCCCTCATCTACAGCGAACCCGAGCTTCCACCCGAAGCCACCGGAGCTCCGCCTCGACGGACTGCTCCAGCCGTCCGCCGCCGCCGCCCGGAGAAGGAACACACCAAGGATACACCACCAATCCACTCGACGCCGTCTTCCCCTTACCGTTGATTGTATCGCCACCATCGAGGACCGCCGGAGTTGCCACCACCGTTGTCGCCTGAGCCGCACCGTCGCCGCCCACGTCAACCGTCGGTGAGCACAACGTCTGGCTCATCCCAGCCGTCAGATCAGGAACCAGTGGCTCAGATCGCCTGATTGACTGCGTGTTTGATCGCTGACCGGTCATGCCCTGTCAGCGCCACGCGGCAGCTACGTCAGCACGGTATATTCCCATAGAATATTTCCTTTTAAATTAGATATTGATAAAAGATTGCGAAAAATTATGTAATCTTGTATAATTCATATAAACATATCTGTAGATCTAAAAATAACATATAATATATCAACGGATTCAAATTTTCATGAAGAATTTTAATATGTAATTTTTTCAGACGATTACTGTAAGTATTTGTCATGGTTATTTAAACGGATTAATTCCCTTTTTCGAGTAATAAATTCATAATAAAATAACCACTGTTCAGAAAATTGCAAATAAGATGTCCTTGGGATCCTTGATTCATGTAGAACACTAACATGGCATTAGATCTAATTTTTGTTGAAGGAAATATTTTAGATGAATTAAACCCTTCTAACTAGTATTTAAATCCCAGAAAATTAACCAGAACACTAAAATTAGTGAAACCAATTGGTACTGTTTTGTATTGGTAATATCTATCCAGAGAAATTGCGTGCCAAATTATTTGGTACTGTTAAAATAGTAATGCATGCAGAAAACTATAGCCTCATTGCAATAGTGTTTTAATCATAAAAAAATATCTATAACTCCTTTTTAGGTGATTCAAATTGCTACTGGTTATAAGTTACATTGCCTATCCAGTAGCATTTAATTCACAATTTAATACAATATAAACATCAGTAGTTTAATTAAAGTGAGATAAACCATATTAAATCCATATAATTTTAATAATAAATGCTTTAATGCATTAAATGATTCTCCACATGCATCATGTGATCTAATAATGTTAAGAACATTAAATACAACAAGAATGACCTATTAAATCATCATGCATGCATTGTTCATCATTGTTTTCTTGTATTATTGCATTGTTGCATGATTGCAATGTTTTGAATGGTGTGTTTGTTGTGCTTGCTTCAAATGCTAGATTGCGAGGAGTGAAACTACTATGATTGCAACTACTATGATTGCAAGTATTGTGGTTATGACGAGTGCAACCATTATATCTATGAGGATTGTGAGGATTATATAATCGACTACATCTACAACAAAGGCAAGTGGTTCTATCTTGGTCATAAATGTCCTATTGTTTTCCTATGCATTGTAGATGCTTTTGTAGAATTGCATCTGTAGGAATTGATGTGTATATGCTATGCTATATCCCATATTATTCCCTAGTATTCCTTATTTATGAGCCATCATATTGGTAGATTGCTTAGCTATGCTATTTAGACGAGGAAGGGAATCACATCATGAAAAGTTATATGTTTTGAAAGGCTTATGTTTTGCTAAATGACAAACCAATATGTTTTAATGAACCACCTGGGCAGAATGGAATTGATTGGGTCATCGAGTGTGGATTATGGTGGGGAATGCCGCCCAGGACACTGAGAAAGGATTGGTTTCTTTGTTTAGAAGCTTTCGTGTGCAACCATGTGCTAGTAATGAAATGGGCGGTTGGTTGGACTCAGTAGGTTGTGGTAACTCGAACCCACGTATCCAGAGATGTAGATAGTGTAGGTTGGACCGGTGCGTGTCGGGTTTGGGGAGCTACTTCCCGAACGGTTCCTTCTTGGACTTCTCCCTATCATCACCCAATATGAGAGTGGTGGTACGAGCTGAGCTGGCCAAGTCACATGGATAAACTATACTAACCCTTGCAGGGTGTCTAAACTAAGTACTTAGCCGTGTCCCCGGTTATGGACAATTTGAGCGACCTGATACTGATGCTATGATATTTCTCACTCATCCTTATTTCTTAATTACTTAAAACTTGTTGGGTGAACATAATTGGGTAGGAGCACCTGGGAGTGATCCAGAGTGTCCTATTTATCGTATTGGAAAACTACTTTGTTATAAATGTTAGGATAAAACTGTTGCTTTATGCAAACGAGCCTGAACTCCACTTGGCCAAATAAGCATGTAGTTGATAGATATGTTGTTAACCACTTTAGCCTACTCTCCATACATTCAATGTATTGACCATTCATGGCTGCAACGTTTCATGTTGCAGGTTATATCGTATATGAGTGATCGTTCATAGGTCACGAGACTCCACTCAACAATTGTTCGCCTGTGGCACATTTGGAGGATGGAGATCTACCTTGTATTCGTTTTCTGCTGTGTACTTGAATAAATAATGAAAATTCTGGATCATATTCGTTGTATTTATGATGCACAGTTATATTTGGTATCATTTTGTACTGTGTGTGCCAGTGAACCGATCCAGGGATTGGCACTATACACATGAACTCAGCCTTATCAGGAGAGGGTGTTACATATTTCCTCTTTGTTTGAAGCACTATCCTCTTTGATTAATAAAATGGGTGCGAAACCTGAAACCTTGGAAAGCACCTTTGCTGCTACTCATGCCATACAAGTTACTATTGATGAAAATGTTAGACTGTGAGCTAAACTACATGCTAAGTGGGAAAGAGAAGCTAAAATTGCTAGAAACAATAGTGTTTGTACTATTACCACCACCAATATGGATGCTAGTAAACCATAAGAAGTCCCCATTCCTCCTACAACAATGCCTAAACCCAATAAGCCTCCTACTTGTGATGCTAAGTTTGATTTTTATCTTGATGGTTGCAATATTTCTGAAGTGATTATGTTCCTACAAAAGCTTTCTAGAAGTCCTAATGCTAGTGATATGAATGTGGCTTTCACCAAACACATTACAGATGCTCTCATTAAAATTAAGGAAGAAAAATTGAAACACAAATCTTCTATTCCTAGTAAAGTAGAAGATAGTTGGGAACCCATCAGTAATATGCAAGTGAATAACTTTGATCTCAAAGCTTCATGTGACCTTGGTTCTAGTGTCTCTATTATGCCTAGAAAGATTGATGAAATGCTTGATTTTCCACCTTTGGAAGATTGATATTTGGATGTCCCACTTAATGATAATGCTAAAAATAAACTCATGGGGATTGTTAATGATGTTCTTATTATGGTTAATAATTCCTATGTCCCTATTGATTTCTATGTTTTGGATGTTGAATACAATGCTTCTTGTCCTATTACTTTGGGAAGACCTTTTCTAAGAACTTTTCATGCCATCATTGATATGAAAGAAGGCACCATTATATATCAATTACCATTAAAGAAAGGTATTGAAAACTTCCCTATGAGGAGAGAGAAGTTACCTTTTGCTCCTCCTTTTAAAGCAAAATTTGATGCCAATGCTTCTTCATTTGAAAATACTTGATTCTTGCTTCTTGTGCCTAACTTAAAGGCGTTAAAGAAAAATACTTCTTGGGAGATAACCCAATAGTTTTCTTGAGCCTTGGAAGTTATTACTTCTGTAATAACCTCTCCTTATCCTTTTTGTTTGATTTTTTGCAAAGAATAACCTCTAATGAGAGGGAAGTAAGATTTGGGGAGTTGTTGTCCCGAAACAGATTTTTATGATCCACTGTAAAAATTCTTGAAAAATCTCTATAAGTCGGATTGATCATTAATTTTCGGAATAAATCCCCCAGGTTGTTAGATAACTTTCGTTAGTTCAACACTTTTTGATTTGAGAAACAGAAGTACTTAAAAAAATCAGTTTTCACCTGCTAGTCTGTTTTGCGAGATTTTTGCCATTATTTGCATTTGCTTCTTATCGATTTATTTTTGGTTCTCTTTGGGAAATTGAGCTTTTTGAGGGAATTTATACAGTAGCTTGTGTTTTTAATGGAAGTTTTTCTGTTTTGAAACTAAACGCAAAGGTCTATTATCTTTTGAATTCAGTAATGTTGCTAATGAAGATTATGTGAAGTTTTGTTTGAAGGAAAATTTTCAGGTGTAAGGGAAGAATGATGTAATGAGATGAAGAATGGACAAAATATCAAGCTTGGGGATGCCACCCAATATGACCCCAAGAAATATTCATATGGTACAAGTGTCAAAGCTTGGGGATGCCCAAGGCATCCCCTTCTTCATCAATAAAAACCTCAGGTCTTTCTAGACACTTCGTTTTTATTGTTTCATGCACAGTTGTGTTGTTCTTGGAGCGTCTTAGTTTTTTTGGTTTTTGTTTGCTTAGTTTGCTTGAATAAAGTAGTTGGAACCCCGCTTTCACTGTGTTGTTTCAAATAAGTTGATTGGTGTTATAAAGGAGTAGGAAGTTCTTGCTTTAGTAGTACAAGAAGGAGCTTGCTTTGACTGTGACTGAGACTTTATCATGTCATGCTAGATGTTGTTTTGACCTTATGCTTAGTGATTATTGTTGTAGCATGACTTGTTCCAAACAATTAGGATTGCTTACTTTGGCTTGAAAGAATCATGCATTTTTTAGCATACAAAAGCATAGTATTGTGGTATTCTCCTTTAACTCTTTGTTTGGGGTGACTTGGCGCATGCTCACACCATATTATTACTATGAACCAGTCACCTTAGCCTCTATGATCATTTAGTTTTTGACTTGTGGTACCACTTTATGATTTGATTAGTAATGTTTTTTCGCTCTGCATGATTATGTCCATTATTGCTCTCTTAGTTGGTCGCTCCCAGTCTTTTGCTAGCCTCCACTTGTATTGAGTAAGCTCTACTCATGCATCCAACTCCCAAGAAACCAAATTATTCCAAAGTGTCCACTATAAATTCCTATGCATGGTGTGTTACACCATTCCAAGTATATTCTTGTTTTGTCTATCTTCCAAATTAAACTTGTTATTGTTGGGCCACGTAGAGATAAAACAAAAAAAATTCCTCTAACATGGTGATCCCAAGATCTAGCTGAGGTAGAAGGCCACGAGGATTACCAGTAGACGCGCAGTTGCGGATTACTGATGTAGCACGTCTGTTGAATGTAGTGTAGTCCTTTGCGATTCGATCGTCCTGGTGCTAATCGTACAACACCTCACCTGGTATCCACACGTATAAGAAGGAGCACCAGCGGCAAACTGCTAGGTTCATTACGACGACATGACTACTGTGGAGCTAGGGTTTCCAACTCATGGAATGACCTAACCGATCAACAATTAACTCTTCTAGGTTATTGTGCTCCACTATATATAGGGAGTGAACGTGGGCTCCACTTACTCGTGGCTCATTCACTAAATCCCATATAATATAGTCACCGTGAGTCCGACTCACTCACTCAGTCCAAATCCGGCTCGGGTCCAACCCAACCAGATTTTCGGTTCAGATCCACTCCGAACTTGCTCCCGCTCTTAATTGTGTGACCCCGCAGGCTCTTGGCTACTTGAACACGATTGGAGTCCGACTCTCAATTGATCAATCGGTAGCGGCTCCTAGCAGAACGTGCCGACTCCCAAGTACCAAAGAGTCATGACGACTTTCCTTTCCAATGCGACTTACGTCCGAGTCCCTTTTGCCTCACGATATACCTTGTCAGACTATAGGCGAATATTTGTCATCCCTTAAATAGTCTGACTCTCTTCTTGATCCGAGATAAGTGATTCACCTGACTAACCCTTAGTCGATCGCGTCGGTTAACACTTAAACGAGTCGTGTATGGCCATGCTTTCCGAATCATATCATCCGAGAGGGCCCAGAGAATATCTCTCCGAGTGGAGGGGCAAAATCCCATCTTGGTTATTCACATCACGCGGCTTGATTCTCAGTCGACCCGAACTCTTCCTTTATAACTGCCCTGTTACGGATCAGCGTTTGACAGAACCTAAGTCGGTGATCCTCAACTCGGACTGTGCAACAACTTCAGGTCTAAGGATTACATTGATTGAGATATACAAATGACAACTTATTCGTCGTACCTCAATGTAGGTCAATCCGACTCGCTAAACTCTTTATCTGAATCTGTGTAAGTCAGAATTGCATCACCATGCTCATGACAAGTGGAACCGAGTCATCAAGCCTACTTTCACATTGGTCTAAGTTGTGTGTCCAGCACAACCTCGATGACCAAGGATATTTAGTATAAACAACATGAATGTATATTTCCACAACCGAATGACATATTCAATGATACACATCAGATGTTTATACAAGAACAACTTAATATATTTATGAATACAATGGGAAATATCATCATACATGATTACCTCTAGGGCATATTCCCAATAGTTATGTGAAAGTTAGTGATTAAAGCTCTCACAAACTTGATGGCACACTTTATTTTTCTTGCCCCAAATAAACTTGAACCATTGTGTCATCTATGTTGTATATGCTTGCACTTATAAGTTGGGATTAGTAGAACCGTGTTGTCATGGGGAACACTTTCAACACCTATAAATATCTACCCAGTTGATATCATGCTCTTTTGTTTATGGATGTCGTCGGTGTGAAATAAAAGGGGAGCTTGTAAGTCCATGGAGTTATGTATATGTGTTAGAGAAACGCTTGGGCCGCTAGCCTAAGCCATGCCTACTCATGGTGGAAATGTGCAGCATTACCATAGTGAGCAATATATGAAGCATTCTTCTGATAAAAAAGAGAGATATAAAAAATAGATTGAGAAAAAGAAATAAAATGAGAAAAGAGGAAAGAGAGAGAAAAAAGCACCATTTTCCCATGGTAAATAAGAAGATTGCTGAGATGATCATTGTCTGCTTGCCTTGTCATTTTGATATGGGATAGCTCCTATGTCATGGGGAAAGGGGGTACCCCGTTGGCGGTTCTCTATGATACACATTTACTTACTATGACACGAATTTACTGGTAACTAAAGTTGGGTAGCATGAGGAGCGACCCTCGTACTCAAGGGACATGAGATTGCCAACTTATACTTTGTCAAGCGTATACTCCATATTTTGTTCACTTTAACCTTGATCACTTCAAGATGCTTATGATAGGGGCAAAAAGAGCTGAAAGCTAACAAGTACCATCATTTTGGAAGCTCTTTATGAAACTTGAAATCCCTGCTTCCCTTTGAAGGGCCTTTCTTCCACTTTTATATCGAGTCTCCACCTTCTATCCTTACGCACCAATTAAGAGAGCATAGTTACCATTCTTATTTCTATGTGCATTGTCCCAAAACTTATTGATTGATTCATATTGTTGATATTGCTTGTTCTTGAACTATTTGTATCTAGTCACCCTTATGAACTTTGAAGGTGTCCTATGGATTTATGTTTTGCTACTCCATGAGGGACAAGCTGAATGCCACTATGCTATGTTTTCTATATGTGAAACAAACAAACATCTTTCAGTGCATTGTTATTCATGAATATTTGTTTGTATCCTTTCATGTTGCAGCATAGTTACTTTGTCTTATTGTTAGAACTTCATCTTTCATGCTCATGTTTAGATTACTTTGATCCCAGCTTTCAATGCTTGCAAATGGTTTTATCTTGATTGTGATGGTGCATGTCACCTAAAAAAATATTCTTTTTATCACTTACCTACTCGAAGACGAGCATGAGTTAAGCATGCGTATGCTTGATAAGAAACGTATCTATAATTTTTGATGTTCCATGCTTGTTTAGTATCCACTTTGCTTTGCTTTGTCTACACTTTGAGGTATTTTTATACGTTTTCTGGAACTAACATATTAACAAGATGCCACAATGCCAGTTTCCTGTTTTCTGTTGTTTTTGGTTCCAGAAAATCCAGAAACTTAATATTCTCGGAATTGGACGGGACAAAAGCCAAATTCAATATTTCACCGAGGAGAACACGGAGCCAGAAAACAAGACAGAGGAGGGCCACGAGGGGCCCACACCCCCTGGCCGCACAGCCAAGCATAACCCACGCATTGGGGGGTGTGGCCACCTCGGGCACCCCCTCGGTCTCCCCCTTCGCCTATAAGAAGCCCAGATACCAAAACGCTAAGTACCCAATTAGATCTCCATGAAACAGTCCATAGCCGCCGCCACCATCGTCCCTAGATCGGGGGGATCTGAAGCTCTTCCCGGCACCCTGCTGGAGGGGAGAGATCATCCTGGGGGCCTTCTTCATCACCATGCCAGCCTCCGGTATGATGCGTGAGTACTTCCACCTTGGACTATGGGTCCATACAGTAACTAGATGGTTATTTCTCCTCCTTTGTGCTACCATGTTTAGATCTTGTGAGCTCCGTTCATGATCAATATCATCTATTTGTAATCATGCATGTTGTGTTTGGGGGGATCTGATGGATATTGAGATTACTATGTCATATTGATTAATGGTTCTATCTTGTTGATTCTATCATGTCTGTGTTTTTTGAGATCTGCATGCTCTCCGTTTCTAGTAGCTATCTTGGCCAAATAGATGCTAGTGACTCCAAGTGGGAGTATTTATGCTCGATAGTGGGTTCATGCCTCTATTGAATCTAGGGAAGTGACAGAAATATCAAAGGTTGTAGATGTGATGTTTCTAGTAGGGATAAAACAACAATATTTTGTTCATGGAACAATTGTATTGTTTACTTTACACACATTGCTTAAAGCCGTTATCAGTTGCTTGCAACTTAATACTGGAGGGGGTTTGGATGATAACCTGAAGGTGGATTACTAGTCATAGATGCAGTTGGATGGCGATATATGTATATTGTTGTAATGCCTAGTATTGCATAGGATCATGAATGTCTAGTATTGCATTGTTATGCCTTGCTTAGTCCTGTTAATTCCCGCGTTGTAATTTCTTTACCCAGCATGTTATGTTATTTATCTTAAGGAGAACACCTCTAGTGAACTATGGACCCCGGTCCAATCTTTACCATTGATACATCTTCCACTATTACTGTTTACTTTCTACACACTACCATTACCTTCCACACCATACGTTTAATCCTCTGTTTTCAGCAAACCAGTGAGATTGACAACCTCACTGTTCGTTGGGGCAAAGTCTTGAGTTTGTGTTGTGTAGGTTTCCATGTTGCTAGCAACATCTTTGAGTCGTTTCCTTCCTCCTACTGGTTCGATAACCTTGGTTTCTTACTGAGGGAAAACTTATTGTTGTACTCATCATACCTTCCTCTTGGGGTTTCCCAACAAAGCTCTATAGTTATCTGATCCACATCAGTTCCCCCTCCAGATCCCTTCCGCGGGTGAGGTTTTCAGCGATTTTTGGGTGTTTGGTACATCGTATTCCCGATCCAGTTGCACGGGGTGAAACTATTTGAGGATGTGGTGTCGGCGCCAACTATACGGCCGGAAAAGTTCCTCCTGCTGTATAGTTGGTCACTAACCCTTCTGTATCCTCCAATCACTTCAGGGTTTCTTCTGGTATTATTGATATTTCCCAAATAAGCGATTTACGTTGTTTTTGGCTCCTTTTCACTCTAATATAACTGGTCCAAGAATTGTGTCCATCGGATCCATCATCTCTCCTGATCCTAGTGAAAATAAACATAAAAGGTGCATGTGAACGCCATAAAATACCAAGATCCTACCACTACGATGCAAAATAATAATATAAAAAACATGATGCAAATATGCACTCATCAATTCGTCAATCCAAAAGGTACAATGAGATACTCATGATGACCATATCTGGACACAAATGTTGTTTTTGGAGCATATTTAGGTTTCATTTTTATCTGATGGTATCCTGATCTTAGATCAATCTTGGAAAATACTCCAGCTCCCTTGACTTGATCAAATAGATCTTGAATTCTTAGCAATGGATACTTAGTCTCGATGGTGATGTTGTTGAAATTTCTGTAATCAACACACATTCTTTATCCTTTGTATCATTTATCCACGAAAATCACTGGAGTTCCCCGTGGGGAAACAATTTTATGAATAAATCCTTTCCTGGCTAACTCATCAATTTGTTCTTTAAGCTCTTTTAACTCTTTTGCACCCATTTTATATGGTGCATGGGCTATTGGTGTTGTACTAGGTATTAGGTTAATAGTGAATTCTATTTCCCTATCATGTGGCATTCCTGGTAATTCTGCTGGAAAAACATCTTCGAACTCATTTACCACTGGAATATCCTTCATCTTAATCTCCTTCATTGAGTTAATTGAAGATCTACCATGATATTAATATGTTTATCCGCCTGATATACTATCCTTCCTCCACTTGGATACTTGATTGAAACGGTTTTATCTTCACAATTTATTTGAGATCCATGTCCTGTCATCCAATCCATACCCAGCACTACTGCAATTCGCTTTAATGGAATTACATATAGGTCCACGAAATATCTACAACCATAGATCAAGATAACTTGATCTTGATTAATGTGGTGTACCACTACATTTACCCGGTCGTCACTACAGGCATAGGGTTTTCTAACATTGCCCTTCTAATCCCGAATTTATCACATAATTCTTCAGATATGAAGGAAGTAGTTGCACCCATATCAAATAAAAAAATCGAGGATTGGTAAAGATATTGAGCGTACCTATCACTACATGATCGGAATTATCCACCTCCTCCAAAGTTTCATAGTTTAGCTTCTAGTAGGCCTGCTCCTTTTGCCATTATTGTTCTTGACAAAACTTCCTCCCTTGTTAGGCTATCCATTGCCTCCACTGGCTTGTCCTCCACCTTTTGTTGGCCAACCACCCGGTGGTTTAGTTGTGCAATCTGGCTTGATATGACCCTTTTTACACATCCAAAGAAAATAACCATAGGCTTCTTGCATTCCCTATGTATATGCCCTAGAATTCCACAATTGTTGCATATGACGTTCCTTCTAGGATTGAACTGACCTCCATTATTGATGCTATTCTTGTTATTGCTGTTGTATGGTCTATTTTTGGGTTTGAATTCTAAATTGGTTTTAGGTTTACTTGCTTGGATCCTCTTGGTTTCCTTGTTTCCTCTCTTCCTTTGATCCTCTTGGACATTCTTGTAATCACCCTCGAAATTTATGGCTGCATCACGTAACTGTTAGAAAGTCTGCTTATTTGCCAGCCTCAACTGCATTTTCACAAATGGATTTAAACCATGCAGAAAACATTTCTTCATATTTTCCTAAGTGTTTACTTCATCCTCAGAATAACGAGATAATTGACTAAATTCCCGGATGTACTTCATGACACTGGTATAACCTTGTTGAAGCTCCTCAAACTCTCTGCGCTAAAACTCCATCACACTTTTCGAAAAATGATACTCATGGAATCTCTGCTTGAACTCCTCCCAGTTGTACACCCTTCCTGGAAGTTGCATTGCTAGCTGATTCTCCCACCACGATGCTGCAGGGCTGGTCAAAAGATGTGTTGCATACCTCAACTTTTCCTCATAATTGCATCCTAAAGTTTTCAACTTTCTCTTTGTGTCTGCTAACCAATCCTCTGCATCCATTAGTTCTGGAGCTGATGCAAAAGGTAACGGCCCTGCATTTTTAGAGTCAAAAAGACTCACTCCTCCCCCTTCAGGTGCTCAATTGTTTCCATCTCGTCCCAACATTTCTTCCATGAATTTGTTCTGGGATTGTTCCATCATCTACATGTACTGCATGAAATTCTGCTCCATTAACGGCCTCATTGGTGGTGGTGGTAATGCTCCTTGATTTCCAGCATCTGCATCCGCCTTTTCCTTAGCCTCATGCTCCATGTGCTGCTATTCAGATTCGGTCTCTACACCCGATTCTAGGACCCCCTAGTCCTACAACATAAAGCGAATACTCATAATTACATCATGTATATGTGTTCTGAGCTCAACTTCATGCACAGAACTAGTCACACAATGGAAAACAAAATTGAAATAAGAACCAAATATGCATTTCACATATTATACAATACAAACCATATAGTTGGTATAATTTTATTACAATCCCGTACCATATAGGTACCACAAACTCATGTGGACACTACCCCACTTATTTAAATACATATGTCTCTCAAACACTACAATACGCAATACCTTTTACTCCTCTATGTGTAATCTAAGTCCTCAGTAGCTACGTCACTCATTATGGATGCCTGGAATCCAACCGTGCTGACGTGAAGTCCGACGCACATTTTGTGAAACAACGGGCCTTCCAGATGGAATATACTCAGTATCTGAAGTATCAGGACTTGAGTTATCACTTAGCCCGAGAGCATTGACTCCCTCTAGCTCAGCTGAAAAGCCTCCAGAAACCTGTCCATCGCTATCACTCTCTTGCATTTCCTGAGCCCCATCCCTAGAGTAATAAACCGAATACTCAGAATCCGTTGCTGCCCAGGTTCTCTGTTGGGCAAGATAGTTAAACACTGGATAATGTACACTCCCTGGGTTTTGATAATGTATCGGTGATTCAAACATCCGCTCTTTAGGATCTTCCCCCTCATCCCGACTTCCTCCAAGCATAACATTCCTTCTACTAGTATTAGTATTGGTTCTTGCTCTCATCTAGTTGTATTTTCCAACATCTCTGTCAGAACCATTCACTGACATTTGATTTCCTTGAGATCCATTAGGTTATCCCATCCTCTATACAAAGATCCAACCATCAGTCGATACTGATGACCCACAAGTGTAGGGGATCGCAACAGTCTTCGCAGGTAGTATTACCCAATTTATTGATCTGACACAAGGGGAGCCAAAGAATACTTGCAAGCCTTAACAACTGAGTTGTCAGTTCAGCTGCACCTGGAAATAATTCTTGGTCACAGAAGTTTATCAGTAGCAACAGTTTGTAGTAACAACAGCAAAGCAACAGTGAAACAATAGCAATAGTAACAATAACGATAATAGTAGGATTCGAGTGCGGTAGGCATCGGGATGGATGTACGGGCGTTGCATGGACGAGTCTAAACATGTAACTTAAAGACCTAGGGCATTACAGATAAATAATAACAAGCATCCAAGTACTAAACAATCCTAGGCATGTGCTCCAAATATAGTCATACGTGCTCGCAATGAGAACTTGCACAACATCTTCTGTCCAGTTAGCCCGTGGCAGCGGGGCCTCTAGGGAACTACTGGCAATTAAGGTTCTCCTTTTAATAGAGCACCGGAGCAAAGCATTAACACTCAGTGAACACATGTTATCCTCACACCATAGCCATCCCCTCCGGTTGTCCCAATTATTGTCACTTTGGGGCCTTTGGATCCGGACAATGATATGTGTGCACAACTTGTAGATAAGATCATAAACAATACTATCATAATGATTCAATAATAAGTTCAGATCTGAGATCATGGCACTCGGGCCCTAGTGACAAGAATTAAGCACAACAAGTTGCAACAAAGTCAAATAGCACTAATAGAGATACTAGGCACTATGCCCCTAACAGATCTTATTCGATTACATGATAGAACTCATCCAATCCCTACCATCCCCAAGCATACATCGGGGGATTACTCACTCATGGATGAGGGAAACATTGGTGGTTGATGGACATGCGTTGGTGATGACGATGGTGATGATCCTCTTCAAATTCCCCGTCCCGGTAGGGTGCCAGAACGAAGTTTCTGGATCCGAATCCTGGTTTCTGGTGACGGTGGCAGAGCAGAACTCTTTCTAGAAAACTATTGAACTCCCCCTCTGTTTTTAGGTCAGAAGGCAACTTATAGGTGCGGAGGGAGGCCGAGGAGCTGCCTGGGGTGGCAAAACCTCCACCAGGTGTGGGGTCAGTGGGCCCGCGCCTGGGGTGGGTCTGGGCCCCCCAAGGCCTCCCCTATGTCTCCCCTTCTAGCTCCGTGGATCTTCTGGTGAAATATAATTTTTGGCATATTTTCCGGGATTTTTCCTGATAGTTCATTTTCTGCACAAAAACAAGACACCAAGGTAATTCTGCTGAAAACAACGTCAGTCCTTGTTAGTTGTATCCAAATCACACAAGTATAGAGGAAAAATAATAGCAAATTGTTCGAGAAAGTAGATATGTTTTGGACGTATCAATTCCCCCCAAGCTTAACTTATTGCTCCTCCTCAAGCAATTCAGTTGAAAACTGAGTGTGATAAAAGAACTTTCATGAACACTTTGCTTCATATGATGTATATATTCTTAGCACATGAGTAGATTCTTAGACAATTCATAATAAATAGTATGCAACTAAGTCTACTCAATAGTTATTGCAAGCTATGAAGAGAAACCAACTCAATAATAATAAGTAGCATGAAACATAAACATAAGCAACATTACAATGCTCATAATAAGGTATGATAGTGGTATCTCGCTTGCCTTTGTTTGAAGAGCACAATATAAATGCTGAGGCACCCCTGTAGTTCACATGAAGACTAGAAGTAAAGATATCAGATATACAAGCATCAAAGTCATGACATAATTAGCCAAGTTTTGGAACAAACACAAGAAGGACAACTATGCTCTCAAGAAGGTGCTCATAGAATAAGTGGTGACTCAACAAAATTGTGAAAATGTTTTTGTGAAGGTTTGAAAGGCTTCCCAATGCTGAAAGGAAGGTACTCGTTAGCGTTGAGCTCTCATTGCCCCTATCATAGGCATCTTCATGTGGTTAAGGTGAAATTGAGGTCAACTCGGAATCATATGCTTGACAGAACATAGACTGGAAATCCCAAGTCCCTTGAGTACGAGGGTCGCTCCGCATGCTACTCAACTTTGGTCACCTGAAAGTTCTTGTCATTGTAAATACATGCATATCATTGAGAACTGCCAACGGGGTACCCCTTGCACATGGTACAGGGCTTTCCCATAACCAAAATGACAAGGCAAGTAGACAATGAGCATCTCAGTAATCTTTTTATATACCATATGCATAGCTTTTTATTGAGGACGCTTCATAGATGTTCATTATAGTGTTGCTGCAAGTTTCCACCATGATTAAGCATGGATTAGGCTAGCGGCCTACGCGTTTCTCTAACACAATGTATAAACTCCATGAACTAACAACTTCCCATTTTATTTCACATCGTCGACATCCATAAACAAAGGAGCAAAGTATCAACTGTATAAGATATCCAACAGGTGTTGAAAGCGTTCCCCGTGACAACACGGTTCTGCTGACTCCCAGTATATAATAAGCAAGCATATAACTTTCATGGACTAGTCACAATGGTTCAGAATTATTAAGCGCAAATAATAAAGTGTGCCATCAAGTTCGTGAGAGCTTTACTAACTAACTTTCTCAAAACAGACAAACATTTTATTTTGAAAGAAAACACGACATATATAAAATATGCACTAAAGTAGCAAATGATGCTAATAGGTAGGTAAGGTGGACACAGCTGGCAATATTGGTTTGGGGAGTTTGAAGCACAGGTAGAGCACATACTCAGTGCAAGTGAAGGCTAGCAATAGAGAGGGAGCGACAAACGAGAGAGCAATAACTGTCATAATCATGCTTGCAACAAAACATTACTAACTATGGCATGAAAGTGATATAAGAACTCTGAGGCAAAATAAATCATCGAGGCTTACTGACTATTGATTAGTCATATGCATGCGTGAGCATGTTCCAAGTCGATTCACGTGAACAGTCAGAGGAGGATACCACAATGTCATACCAAAGTATGAATAGAACAATGCAAGCAAACATTCATATGACATGCTACAAATTATTAGCAAGCTGGAGCTAATCATAGACAAGCAAGAACTACTAAGCATCCATAATGACATACACTTTACACAAACAGGCTAAGTGTAAGATCCCTCCCTTTATAAAGGTAAGGATCCCTGTGATTGCAATGCTAGTCCCTGGATCATTGCTAGCATCAACAGTTTAAGATGAAGTACACAGAAACAAAGGTCATTATTACATATCATTCCAGAGACAAACATAGTCTTTTACAAACTCCATGGCCACAGGCCTAATACAAGAGTTCAAATATATAATAAGATAAATAAGTCTTCATCTTCATGTGCCACAGGCAAGCATGTTGAGTGTAGACTCATAACCCCTAATAATCATCAGAATAACCTGCAACATCACAAGTTACAGCCACAGTGGGTCAATACACTGGAATAGTATTGGCAAGTGATACCTTAGTAGAATATTAGCATCTAGGTACTACATGCATTTGGCTAAGTGTAGCTTAGGCTTTCTTTGCTCAAAATAGGTTTTACCTATCAGTTGAAAACACTAAGTTTTCTTTGACAAAACTTTCCCAAGGAATCACCAATAGACATTGGTGATCCTTCACCCTTGTTCAACCACAAGTTTTAACTTAGAAATTGGGATGAGGAGATTCTTGATAGCTTCCATGTCTTGATGCTCAAGTTGTCCAATACCAGGGACATGGCTAAGTACTTAGATTCTTCCATCTGCAGAGGTTGTGCACTTTCCCCACAAGACTTGATTTTCACCTAGACAGGACCTTTCAGAAGCCTTCCCTTAGACCAAATGGATGCGTTCCAACCTATCATCCCACTACCACCAACTGTCCAAATGGCTAAGTTATTGCAACCTATGTGATCCAGGCAGAGCCCATATTGCCATGTGGCTGCACTAGAAGCTTCTTAACATTTGGCATCTCAAATCCCTTTGTTCCTGGGTGGCTTCCCACAAGTGAGATACACAAGGTAAACCATAGAAATGGGCCTTGTGTATCCACTTAACACAAACCATTCTTTCCATTCCACCCAGGTGTTTCATTCACTTAGTTGTTTTAATAAGTAAAAACACAAGTCTAAAGACTTAGAAATATTTTCACATAACATGAATATATATCCACCCTTGGTTGCTACTAGCTAGGCTAAGCATGGCAATGGTAAGCATCTTAACTTAGAGAAATTTCTAGCAATTCTACAACTACTAGGATTTCCCAAGCATAGCATATAGATCAAAATATTCATGCAAGTCCTATACAAAATATTTCTAGTGCATAGTTGAAAAATATAGGAATAAAATCATGAAACACCACTTGCCTTGGTAGTTTGGGGAGTAGAAAAAATCTTCACAACCACAATCACTATTTGCACCAAAATCTACACATAAAATAATGGCACCAAATCACATATCCAAAATATACAAACAAAAATATATGAATGCATGCAAATGCCATGTGATGATTTTCTACTCCAAACAAGACAAGTAAACAGTACTAAAACTTAAACAAGTCCAAGATACTCAAAATAGACTTTATTTGCTCTTTAAAACATTTTTCAAATCATTTATAAAATCAAAATAAGCCTATACAAGTTTCTGCAAAAACAACCATTTTTACAGAGGCAAAACATTAAACACATTGCATATACAGATAGGATTTTCTCTCCTGATTCCAATGATATAAAATTTGTAAAATTTGAACGTGTGGATCAAAAGTTATGAATTTCACAAGTTTGATTAACTAATAGATCAAATTTCTGTTTTAAATCTAAACTCAGGACACGCGACAGCTTCTGATTGGCCCGTACCGGTTCGCACGGATCGATCGACAAGAGCCGTTGGATTAAAGTGACTGCGCACGGTCCAGATCTAAACATACCTCTTCGTTAAGTGATTCTATCTGGCGCGTTAGATCTAGATTTAACGGCTGCCGATCAAACGACAAAAGCCTGGCGGCGCACGGTGATGGTGAGCGGCGGCACGCTCGGTCTACGGCGTCGCGGTGGCTACAGAGGGGGCTGGGGTCAGTGGAGAGGCTTACCAGACTCGCAGAGGCGTGCTGGAGCTCAACGCGGCAGTGGCTTGTCAAGGGGCGCACGGACACGGTGGGGATTCCTCGTCGGAGTGGAGACAGACGTCAGGTACGGCTGTTCGTTGTCATTGCCAGACCATGCCAGAGTGAAACAAGCGCTGGGTTAGATGTGCACGAGTCTGGCAAAAACGTGAGCATCAATAAGAAGGATGGGGGCGGTCGGAAATTACCAGGAGACGTCACCGGAGTTGAGACAGACGGTGGTGCTCACTTGATGTTGAAGTTGCCGATGAATGGGAGCGCGCGCGGACGAGTGGGTGATGCTGGAAGGTGCAGAGGAAGATGGGGAACTTGCTCGTGGTGTCTGGAAGGCAAGGGGCAACGGTGGCTGGCCGGAATTTACCGCCGGAGTTCGACTGTGCAGCAGCGGAGTGAGAGCAAATATGGGCAGCCTGGTGGCGCTTCTGGCTAGCTCTGTTGGGGGAAATGGCCGTGAGGAGGAGGGGTTTAAGTAGCCGGAGTAGGGGCAAAGATCACGCTCGCAATCAACGGCATTCAACCGGATTTAAACGCGGCAGTGAAGGGAGGAAGAAACGGCGAGGGCCTGGTCGTGGGCGGGATTTTGGGGACGACGAGCTGACGTGGCTGCGGGGACCAGTGGTCAGCGAGGGGGGTGTGCGCGGGCGCGGTGAGAAACAGAGGGAAAGGGAGGACCCCGGGTGGGCTGTTTCGTCTGCTAGGCTGGAATGGTGACGCCAGGCCCAGTTTGGTTTTCTAATCCCTTTTATTTTTCTAAATTGATTTTCAGGAAACCATTTCAAACAAATTCAGAATCATTTGAATTCCAAATCTTTCTGGCCTTTTATAAAATGAATCCTGTATAATTTTGAGTATAAAACCATGCTGTCTTGCTGGACTTGCATGATTCCTTTGAAAATTTTAGAATAACAGTGCCTTAGCACATGATTTGATAAGGATTTAAAATTAGTTTTAAAACCATATTTGTTTTGGAAATTTTGTCCAAGCTTTAACACTCAACCAATCCAACAAAAGAGCAAACAAAACTTAGTTCAAAACAATTATTCTCTCACTTGAGAGTGGCATTGGATCTTACAAAAAAAATAAGCACTCAGTGCTTCTGTTTTTTAAATGACTTTGAATAAGAACCCTAAATGATCATGGATGCATGGATGATATGCAAAGTTTTGAAAACATGATTTTAGGGATGTTACACTAAACATGCTCACAATGATGAGTATATGAACAAAAATGAAACAAATAGAGTTTTTTACCAGCCTCTTACCACACCTCGAGTTGTCTTAATCATCATTATTGCCCTTCACTTGCATGACTTGAGTAATTAACATGAAAACCAATATCCACTGAGAACGGCCAAACCCTACAAAGAACTCACAAAATCAAAGAAGAGCAACACATATTTTTGGTGTTTTCGATTTTTTAGAAACAAGCAAACAAAGAAAACCAAACAAAAGCAAAGTAAACCAAACAAAGCAAAATCTTTTTGGATTTTTCTTTTAAGGCAAATCAAAGCAAAGAAACAAAGAAACAAACCAATAGAAACAACGAAAATATTTTTGGTATTTTTGGGTTTTTCGAAAGAAGCAAACAAAAACCAAAAAGAAAGCAAAAACAATGGATATACAAAGAACCGACCGAACATGATATATAGATGAGTGTGATGTCGGTACCTCCCCCCAAGCTTAGGCTTTTGGCCTAAGTGGGGCTCAATAGCAAGGATAATAACTCCATTCTGGTGGGTCATCATAGGAATGATCATAGTCACGCACCTGTGATGAAGAAGAAGACACGCCCTAATCAAATGAGGGTTGCTGGTATGAAGACTCCCCCAAGTTGGAGGGCTGAACCAAATTGTCTTCGGCATCCTCTTCAACATTATCCTCTTGCTGGGAGAGTTCCCCCACATAAGTGTCAACCTCCTCCTCCGTAAGTGACCATCCTTGCCTGTTATCAAAGTTAAACAAAGTAGGTACAGGCAAATAAACTATTTTCTCACTCCTACCCTTTCTCCGACCTTGCTGGAAAAAAGATAGTTCAAATGGAAAACTTCTCACATTAGCCCCCAAAGAAACAAAACGATGCTGAATCATGGATTCAATATCAAGCCTCTCTATGGAAAACTGAAAATCTGAATAATGAGGTTCTAAACCATGGAAAGCTAGCAACCTAGAAGCAATGAGACCTCCAAAAATTCCACCCTTCTCACGGTTGGTGGTGAGATGATGAGCTATGAAAGCACCCAAACTATAGGAACTATTCCTACTCAGAGCAGCTGCAATAAAAGCTAGATCAAAAGAAGACAACTTTGTAGCAGTCTTTCTAGCAAGAACACACTTGGTAATGAAATAGGCAAAGTATCTAATAGCTGGGAGCTGGATATTCCGAATTTTACCACTTTCCTTTTAGAAGTCGAAACCTTGGCAAATCTCAGCATACAAATCAATAAGTGACTTGGGCCTCTCCTTGATCTTCTCACAAGATCCTCACTGAGGTACTCTAATTGCTGCACAAAAATCAACAAAAGGCAGTTCGATAGGTATATTATATATTTTGTAATGGACCATGGGATTAAAGTTAGACCAAGTGAACCGGAAGTCCTGCACAAAATCCATGGTTAGCGTAACATATTGGATTGGTTCACCTTCAACAAAGTGCTCCAACCCTGCATTTGTAATCAAAGTTTGAAAACCTTGGAGAATCCCCGCAGCTCTCATAAATTCATGGAATGGATATATGGAAGGAAAAACTGCCTCCTCACGATGAACCTTCATTGACTCATGCACCATCAAGTCATATTGATTCAGTGGATAAGCACTCATCTTCCTTGCTGAAATTTTTAGACAACGATCAAACCAAGTGATTTCTAAGTTGATAAATGATGAGCAACTACTATAGGAACTTGCTAGAGGACTACACATGCATCAAAACAAAGTTTCTAAGCATATAACAAGCATGCAAGCATGAAAATTTCTGTATGTAGAATTGAGCTGTAATATTCCGAATAAATCCCCCAGGTTGTTAGCTAACTTTCATTAGTTTAACACTTTTCGATTTGAGCAAGATATGGTCTTTGAAAAAATTGGTCCGCCATTATTTGCATTTGCCTCTTTATCGGTTTCTTTTTGAGTTCTTTTGGTAAATTGAGCTTTTTAAAGGGAATTGCTACATTATATTGTGTTTTTAATGAAAGTTTTGCTGTTTTGAAATGAAACCAATGGTTTATTATAACTTTTAAAGGCACTACTGTTGCTAATGAAGATTGTGTGAAGTTTTGTATGAAGGAAATTTTTCAGGTGTAAGGGAAGAATGATGTAATGAGATGAAGAATGGACAAAATATCAAGCTTGGGGATTCCACCTCATGTCACCCCAACAAATATTCAAGAGGTACAAGCGTCAAAGCTTGGGGATGCCCAAGGCATCCCCTTCTTCATCAATAAAAATCTCAGGTCTCTTTCTAGACACTTCATTTTTATTGTTTCATGCACTGTTATGTTGTTCTTGGAGCGTATTAGTTTTTGTTTTTGGTTTTAGTTTGCTTGAATAAGTTGGTTGGATCACAACACACTTCTTTTTGAGAGAGACACACTCTGTTTTCATTGCCTAGAACACTCTAGTTTCCATTCTTATTGTTTTGTCAGTGTTCTCCTTTGCTAGCACTGTGTTTAGCCTTAGTTTACTTGTCCTTTCATCTTAGAACCTTTTATTTATTCTTTGTGGATTTGTGATACAAGATCACTAAGCTTTATTCATTCTTATCTTTGTGAGTTGTTTAAAATAAGTTGATTGTTGTTGGAAAAGAGTTGGAAGCTTCATGCTTAGGTGGTACAAAAAGGAGCTTGCTTTGACTATGGCTTAGACTTTATCATGTCATGCTAGATGTTTTTTTGACCTTATGATTAGTGATTATTTCTGTAGCATGACTTGTTCCAAACAATTGAGATTGCTTAATGTGCCTTCAAAGAATCATGCGTTGTTTTAGCATACAAAAGCAGTATATTGTGTTATTCTCCTTTGATGCTTTGTTTGGGTTGACTTGGCACATGCTTACACCATGTTAAGACTATGAACCAGTCACCTTATCCTCTATGATCAATTAGTTTTTTACTTGTGGTACCACTTTGTGCTTTGATTAGTAATGATTTGTCACTCTGCATGATTATGGTCATTATTGCTCTCTTAGTTGGTCGCTCCCAGTCTTTTGCTAGCCTCCACTTGTATTGAGTAAGCTCTACTCGTGCATCCAACTTCCAAGAAATCAAGTTATTCCAAAGTGTCCACTATAAATTCCTATGCATGGTGTGTTACACCATTCCAAGTATATTCTTGTTTTATCTATCTTCCAAATTGAACTTGTTATGTGAAAATTAGTGATTCAATCTCTCACAAACTTGATGGCATACTTTACTTTCTTGCTCCTAATAAACTTGAACCATTATGTCATCTATGTTGTATATGCTTACACTTATAAGTTGGAAATTAGCAGAACCATGCTGTCATGGGGAACACTTTCAACAGTTGTACATATTACCCAG
The DNA here is from genome assembly GCA_023614405.1 of Avena insularis. Lineage (NCBI taxonomy): Eukaryota > Viridiplantae > Streptophyta > Magnoliopsida > Poales > Poaceae > Avena > Avena insularis. The sequence continues at coordinate 164,403,593 of CM042685.1, read as the reverse complement.
TTGATATCATGATCTTTTGTTTATGGATGTCGTCGGTGTGAAATAAAAGGGGGGCTTGTAAGTCCATGGAGTTATGTATGTGTGTTAGAGAAACGCCTGGGCCGCTAGCCTAAGCCATGCCTAATCATGGTGGAAACTTGCAGCATCACCATAGTGAGCAATCTATGAAGCATTCTTCTTATAAAAAAGAGAGATAGAAAAGAGAGATTGAGAAAAAGAAAAAAAATAGATGAGAAAAGAGGAAAGAGAGAAAAAAGCACCATTTTCCCATGGTAAATAAGAAGATTGCTAAGATGCTCATTGTATGCTTGCCTTGTCATTTTGATATGGGATAGCTCCTGTATCATTGGGCAAGGGGTACCCGTTGGCGATTCTCTAGGATACACATGTAATTACTATGACAGAACTTACCGGTAACTAAAGTTGAGTAGCATGAGGAGCGACCCTTGTACTCAAGGGACATGATATTGCCAACTTATACTTTGTCAAGCATATACTGCATATTTTGTTCACTTTAACCTTAATCACTTCAAGATCCTTATGATAGGGGCAATGAGAGCTGAAAGCTAACAAGTACCATAATTTTTGGAAGCTCTTTATAAAACTTGAAATCCCTGCTTCCCTTTGAAGGGCCTTTCTTCATACTTTTATATTGAGGTTCCACCTTCTATCCTTAGGCACCAATTAATAAAGCATAGTTGGCATTCTTATTTCTATGTGCATTGTCCCAAAAGTTATTGATTGATTCATATTGTTGATATTGCTTGCTCTTAAACTATTTGTATCTAGTCACCCCTATGAACTTTCAAGGTGTACTATGCATTTATGTTTTGCTACTCCATGAGGGACAAGCTGAATGCCACTATGCTATGTTTTCTATATATGAAACAAACAAACGACTTTCAATGCAATGTTATTCATGATCTTTGTTTATATCCTTTTATGTTGCAGCATAGTTACTTTGTCTTATTGTTAGAATTACATCTTTCATGCTCATGTTTAGAGTACTTTGATTGTAACATGCAAAAAATCATGATTATAAAGTTTGCATATCATTCATGTATTCATAAGCATTTAGAATCATTTTCAAATAAGATTTCAAAAACAGAAGCCATTGTTGTCTATTATTTTATGTGGGAAAAACAATGACTTTAGTTCCATTCTATGACCTAGGAGTACTTGTTTTAACCATAAAGGTTTGAACATAAGTTTGGTTGTTATTTTCAAAGCTTGATCAAAAATTTCAAAACAAGAATATGAATTCAAAATAATTCTTATGTTTATTATAAAGAAATAATAAATGGCAAGGTTTATTTTAAATTTCAATGGGCCAATATAAATTTGAGTGAACAACAATGTTTTATACTCAAATATGTGCATGGTTCACCCTACAAAAATCCGGAGAAAATTTGAATTCAAATTCATTTGAAAAACATTTGAAAATGATTTTAGAAAATCAAAACAGAAATAGAAAAGGATAAAAGGAAAGGAAAAGGGCCAGCGTTGCCAAACTGGCCGAGTACTGGATCCAGCCCATTAGCCAAACCACCCAGGGTTCCCCTCTCTGTTTCTCACCGCACCCGCGCTACCCCGCAGTCACTGTCTGGTGAACCCTCGCCAGCTCACCTCTTTCTTCCCCAAAATCACGCCCGCGACCATGTCGTCGCCGTCCGTTTCCTCCTCATCACTGCGATTATCAATCCCATTGATTACCGCGAGATTTTCGCCCCTGCTCCGGCTACTTAAATCCCACCCCTCTGCGACCATTTCCCCTCACTCAGCACCCCCACTCCGCCACCAGGCTGCCCATATTTCGCAGAACACCGCCGCTGTCCGACGAACTCCGACGGCGAAATTCCGGTGATACCAACCGCCCCTGTCCTTCTGGTTCATACGAGCGTGTTCCTTGTGAACTTGTGCATTCTCTGACATCATTCGTTTGTCCCCACATGACCCAGGCCGACATCCCCGTTCACGCCTGCAAGCGATAGAGCCGCCGCTCAACTCCGGCGATCGATTACGATAATTACTGAACGCCCCTTGACTTTGCTTACATACAACCAGGTTCGCCTTGTCCTTGCGCAGCTACTGATACCATTGGCTTGTGCTAGGACGATCCAGAGCCTCGGCAACGACCTCGTCTGGAAGGACTCGACGCCGCCAGCAACTCCGACGAGCTCTAGGCCCCGCTACAGCACGCCCCATGCCCAACCACGACCACGTTGAGCTCCCTCGTGCGCGTGCGAGTCTGGTAAGCATCATCACCACCCCTAGGCCTCGCCAGAATCGCTGTTCCACACCGCCAGTAGCGCCGCCGCCGCATCGCCGTCTCTAGCGCCGCCCATCTTTGGTCGTGTGCTCAACAGCGTTGGATCTAGATCTAACGTTTCAGATTAGATCACTTAAATGAACCGGTACGAGCAGATCTGGCCATGCACTATCACTTAAATCCAATGACCCTCGTTGATCGATCCGTGCGAAACAGTATCAGCCAATAGAAACAGCCCACGTGGCCTAGCTTGTCTGTTTAAAATTCCAGAAATAATTTTTGAATGTTTAAACTTGTAAATTCAATAACTTTCGTTCTGTTTATCCAAAAAATGCAAATGAGATATCTGTGGAATCACAAAAATAAATCCTACACATCTATAGGCTTGGTTTTGTATTTTTTCCTCTGTTAAAACATAATTTTATGCAGAGACATTTGAGGCATATTTTGTGTATAAAAATTATTTGGAAAATATTCTAAAGGCCAAATTAAGTTTATTTGAGGTATAATTGTTTTGTTTATTGTTCATTACTGTTTTACTTGTCTTTTTTGGTTTATAAAAATCATCACATGGCATTTGCATGCATTCATATATTTTTGTTTGATTATTTTGGAATGTGAATTTGGTGCTATTATTTTATATGTAGATTTTGGTGCTAGTGGTGATTGTGACTGTGAGGATTGTTGTTACTCCCCCAACTACCAAGGCAAGTGGTGCTTCATACCTTTGTCCCAATATTTTGACTATGCATTAGAAATATTTTGTATAGGTCTTGCATGATAATTTTTGCTAAGTATCTATATGTTATGCTTGGGAAATCCTAGTAGTTGTAGAATTGTTAGAATTTTCTCTAAGTTAAGATACTTTATATTGCCATGCTTAGCCTAGCTAGTAGCAACCAAGGGTGGAATATATATACATGCTATGGAAAAATATTTCCAAGTCTTTGACTTATGTTTTTGCTTAAGAAAATAACTAAGTGAATGAAACACCTGGGTGGAATGGTAATTGCTTGGTGGTTTTTGGTTGAGTGGTTACCAGGGCCCATTTTCCAATGGTCTACCCTGTATATCTCACTCGTGGAATGCCACCCAGGAACAAAGGGATTTGAGATGCCATATGTTAAGAAGCTTCTAGTGCAGCCACATGGCATTATGGGCTCTGCCTAGATCATATAGGTAGCAATAACTTAGCCAAATGGACAGTTGGTGGTTGGGGATGATAGGTTTGGAGCGCGTCTATTTTGGTCTAAGGGAAGGCTTCTAAAAGGTCCTGTCTTGATGAAAATCAAGTCTTGTGGGGAAAGTGCACCACCTCTGCAGAAGGAAGAAACTAAGTACTTAGCCGTGTCCCTAGTAATGGACAATTTGAGCATCAAGACATGCAAGCTATCAAGAATCTCCTCATCCCAATTTCTAAGTTAAAACTTGTGGTTGAACAAGGGTGAAGGTTCACCAATGTCTATTGGTGGTTCCTTGGGAGTTTTTGCCAAACTAAAACTTAGTGTTTTCAACTGATAGGTAAAACCTATTTTGAGAAAAGCAAGCCTAAGCTACACTTAGCCAAATTCATGTAGAAGCTAGATACTATTATTCTACTAAGGTATCACTTGCCAATACTATTCCAATGTATTGACCCACTGTGGCTGTAACTTGTGATGTTGCAGGTTACTCTGATGAGGATTAGGGTTATGATTCTACACTCAACATGCTTGCCTGTGGCACATGAAGATGAAGACTTTTATTTATATTGTTAAGATAAACTCTTGTATTAGCCTATGGCTATGGAGTTGTAAAAGACTATGTTATCTCTAGAATGATGATGTAATAATGACCTTTGTTTATGTGTACTTCATCTTAAACTGTGGATGCTAGCATTTGATCAAGGGACTAGCATTGCAATCAGAGGGACCTTTACCTTTATAAAGGTGGGGTCTTACATTGATCCCAGCTATCAATGCTTTACAAATACTTTGATCAAGAGTGATGGTGCATGTCACCTCAAAAATTATTATTTTTATCACTTACCTACTCGATGATGAGCATGAGTTAAGCTTGGGGATGCTTGATATGTCGTAAACGTATCTATAATTTTTTATGCTCCATGTTTGTTTTATATCATTTGTCTTATGTTTTGTCTACACTTTGTGGTATTTTTATACACTTTATGTAACTAACCTATTGAAAAGATGCCACAATGCTAGTTGCCTGTTCTCTGCTGTTTTTGTTTTCAGAAAAGCTTAAAAATGAATATTCTCAGAATTGGACAGAACAAAAACCAAAGTTACTATTTTTCCTAGAGCAATACGGAAACGCGAAGCAAAGACGGAGTAGGGCACCAGGGTAGGCACACCCTAGGGTGGCGTAGGTCCACCCTAGCCACGCCACCGAGGGGTGTGGCCCCCTGGCCCTCCACCGAACTTGCCCTTTCACCTACTTATACGTCTCCCCGAGACGTAAACCCGAACAGGGGCAAAAATCCATGAAAAGTTCCGCAGCGCTGCCGCCACCAAAGGGGAAATTCGGGGGACATAAGTCTCTGTTCCAGCACCCTCCCGGGACAGGGAATTGCCCCCGGAGCCATCTCCATCGATCTCCACCACCATCTCCATTGCCGTTGCTGATTCCCATGACGAGGAGGGAGTAGTTCTTCCTCGAGGCTAAGGGTTCTACCGGTAGCTATGTGTTCATCTCTCTCTATGCGTGATCTTATTGTGATCATGTGCTTTGTAATCAAGTAGATCTACTCTGCTACTCAAGTGCTTTAATCGATCTCTGGCTCTCCCCACATGTGTGAAAGTGACAGCATGCACGCCGTGGTGGCACTTAGGCTAGAATCTACATAAATACTTAAGTGCTTCAATAGATCTCTGCTCTCCCCACGTTCGTGAAAATGACAGCATGCACGCCGTGGTGGCACTTAGGCTAGAGTTCATAAATCCTTATCATGAGTATATTTTGAGTTGGTTGTATCTATGAAATTGTGGTGTTTGTTGGAACCATCTAGCGCTCAAGGTGAGAGTGTGGTGTTATCTAGATGGGGAAGGCGGACTTTGAGGTCTGCTGTTATAGCCCTACTATGGATTAGAGTTATCCAACCGGAGAGTAGTTCAGAGTAGTATCATGAAGAGAATATATTTATATGAGAGTGTTCACTAGTGAAAGTATGATCCCTAGGCCTAGTTTCTAAACATTGAAACACCGTTTGCATCTAGATCTGTTACATGTTTGCTTGCTTCCATATTTTTGCCTTTAGTATTTTCCTCCCCGTCAGAAGATCTTTTCTGGCACTGTTACCACTTATAATCATCCATACCACTTGTATTTCACTATCTCTTCGCCGAACTAGTGCACCTATACACCTGACAAGTGTATTGGGTGTGTTGGGGACACAAGAGACTTCTTGTATCTTGATTGCAGGGTTGCTTGAGAGGGATACTTTTGACCACTTCCTCCCTGAGTTCGATAAACCTTGGGTAATCCACTTAAGGGAAACTTGCTGCTGTTCTGCAAACCTCTGCACTTGGAGGCCCAACAACTGTCTACAAGAATAGAAGTGCGTAGAAATCACTATGGCAGCCTTATTTTCAACAAAGTTTGTCATATCTTTTAGACCACCTCAAATACATCAAAACCCAAATCTTGCTTCCAAGATCATCTACAAAACATGGTCTAGCTATCCATCTATTCCTTGTACCAAGGTGAGCTCTGAGCTCCCTAATCCCACCATGTTTAGGTGGCATAAAAATATCAAAACCCTAGATTCCCAAGAAATCTAGTCTCCTCCGATTTCACCATATTTCTTCAAATCTCAAGTTGACAATGATGTATAAATCAAGTTTACATCATCTACCTTGGATATGATAATCCCCCAAACAATTCAAATAATTATTTGGATCCTCAAACTATTTAAATTCCACTTTTGGCAAAACCCTAAAATCTTTGTCTATAAAGGCAAATTTGTTTTTCTCCAAAACACATTGCCAACTCAATGCACATTTGAGTACTTTACATCATACCCTACCTTCCCATCTCAAAATTAAATATTCTTGAGATTCTTTTTTGCCCTTTTTCTTAAATGGCAGAAACATGAAATAATCCCTTAAAAATACTTTTCTATCTAAATAAATTCCAATAAAATTTCCCAAAGTGTAATATGGTATTCAGTACCCTTTCACACTCACCTTTCCCTAAGTAATTTTATCACTATAGCTCTATAATTCATTTCTGCACTCTTTGAATAAATGGATTTAAGTGCGCTAATACCCCATAGAATAATCCCAAATAAATCCTAGGGAAGTATCTTGACCATGTTCATCTACCAGTAACTTTCCCTCAGCTTGAGTAAGACAAGATTTCTTTTTTCCTTCATAAAAATCAATAAGGTTAAAACTTGAATTAATTCAAAACCCTTAAGCAAACCCTCACCAGCAGCCACCAACCCTCCCCTCCACTCCGTGCTCGACTCAGATGCCCCACCATCCTTCTCCACTGTCCCCCTTGCCCAATCCCTGGTCAGTTCCTCCCTCCCTTGCCCTAGTGGACATGGTTCACCATAAACCCGTCTCCCTCGGGTTAAATAGGCCATAGGCCACCTTGCGCCTCCCCTCGCCCCCATTTTCCCTCTGTGATCCCCACTCACCACCCCAGAGCCCCTCTACTCCTCCCCTGCACTATTCTACCCAAGATAACAGAAAAATCTAGGAGCTTCGGCTATGGCACAAATCTGAGCGTAGCTCTCTCTCTTCTTGCTCCCTCCTTCTCCATGTCACTGTGCCGACTTCTTCTTTTTCTCCTGCATTTGACCCACCCCTTTTTTGCTACTGGAACGCTGACATGTGGCTCTCCATCAAGGTCCAGTGAGGTCGTCTCGGACGCTACCGCGCGAGCACACTCCCGCCGCGAGGAGTGGCCAAGCCGACCCTCTCCGGACTCATCACTGACCACCACACCTCCCTGGACCCTCCCCGACCGTCATCATGCCCCGTGGTGAGCCTGCTATACCCCACCGTCGCACCTAGGGTTTTCGCCACCGGTGACAAAACCCTGGGAGGAAGATGCATCAGCACCGTTGGATCCCCGTAAAACTAGCGGGCCATATCTTCCCATACCCCTTCGGCTGCCCCATGTGGCGGGCAGGCGGTCCCGGCCCCGCGGTCATTCAAACTCCCTCGCCCTTGCGAGCCACATCCTGGGTGGGCCGAATCCCTCTGTGCGGCCCATTTCCCTTCCGGAACGGGCCCGTTAGCTATTTTCTCTTTATTCTTTTGACCAGATCAAAACAATTATCTGGATATATGTGGCCAGATGATATTTTTACCCTGGACCTACATGTTTTCCTAAACCTGCAGTACCCTTGTTTAGACCATAGTTTATCTGGATTAAAAAAAATAAATCAAATTCCTAAATGCCCTCTTTTAGCTAATAAATAATTTCTATAAGTTTCATATCTCCAAATGAGGTAAACCCTATGTGTACAAAAAGTTATAAATGACACATTTCATGACACCCTGGCCCCACCCAAATGGCTTCCTGGTTTGCCCACAACAAAAGTAACAAAACATGGCATTTCCCCCTTTAGAAAATTCCCTAGGAAAAACCAAAGATTGTATTGTCCTAATTCCAACTCCCAGGAGACACACATAACTATATCCTTCAAACCACATGAACCCAATATTTATTGAGCCCCTCTTGAGTTTTGGTGAATTAAACATTTCCGTGCATAGTTTATTCACTAATAAATTCACCACTTTAGTTCTACATATCCAAAATGGGTGAATCCAATTTCTATAGAAAGGTACTCTAAATACCAAACGTGTGAATTTGGAATCATATCAACATCTCTTATAGATTAAATTTGATGAAAAGGACAAATATCATCTAGTACTACCTATGGGAATTTCTAAGTGCATTCTGATAATTATTTTTGGGTGATTCCAACTCCCCTTGATGCAGTCCATCAAACTCTACCTAATCACCAAAGGAAATAATTTTTGGAACTCCAAACTATTCTGGTGAATTATCTCCTAAAACTAGAGTTTATTTCACCTAAAAATCACTATAAATCAATGGTAATTGATAAAATAGTGAAACCACTTCTGTTGGTTTCATTTTATCAATACCTATGATATCATTTTTCTAAAAAAAATTATATCATACGGAATGTTACCTTGGTCTAAAAACTCTCCTCTACCTTGCCCCTAAACTACAAATCATACGAGAATTCCTTCAAATGCTTTCAAGGCCTTTCCAAATCCTTCTAACTTCATTATCCACACAATCCTACTGAATTGTAGATTTGTTTGTTGCTGTATGTATTGATTCTTGTATGCCTTGTATTGATTGGTGTATTTTTTGATTGCATGTATGCTCAATAACTATGATAGTCGTGAACTGTGTGACGCCGAGAAGAAGGAAGCATCTAGTTAATCTTATTAATATTATAGTTATCGGTATTCTGGTATTCTAAAGAAGTCACGGGACATATCGCTGGTCATAGGCAAGCCACCTACACACTCTTGAGACTTGACCCATATCTTACTTTATGCATTATCTCGTTTGAACTATTTTTACAGATGCATTGTTATATCTCTATATATGTCTATGCAAGTATTGGTTTGGCTCCTCCAAACCCGTACCTGAGGTACAGTTGTACACCCTTAGGATACACCTATCTCACTGGTAGATATAGGTGGCGGTTATGCCACTACCCTGCTAGAAACCCTCTTCTAGCCTATATAAAACTCTACGTTTGGAACCCGTAAGGCAAAAAGGTTTTTATAAAAACCTTCGCAAGTGGGACTTGCCAGGAGAATCTTAAAAAGGAAAAAGGATTGTGTTTCTTTCAAAATGTCTACATAAGGAAAGGAGAATAAGGAACAATCGTGTGTGAAAACGCACCGAACAACTTACCCGTGCGAAAACACATCGTGGCGGTTATGTCTACTTAGGAATAACCGGCTATGTAGTTTTGCCCGAACAACTTACCCGTGCAACCACATTACTCCTAAATGGGAAGGGGATAGGTCTGAAGGTTGTCCGTGGACCTCGGTCCCCGGAGGCTAGGCCTTCTTCTATAAAGACCCATGTGGGACTTCGCTAGAGAAGGAATGAACTGTCTAAGGGCAGCCAGGCGTTACTATGAGCCCCTCATTAAAAGAGCCCACTTTGTGCCGTGTAAAATGCGCTCTGGTTGGTCCTCGGTACCCTATGTCCTGGTCTTGAGGGGGTAGCATCTCATAGGGTAGGCGCTTGTATTAGAGTAGACCTCACAAGGGCCTTTTTCGATTATCTGAACCCCGCATACTTGTGTATGACGATCCGGGACTGTTCGCGGTGGATATATCAAATTTTGTGGGCAAAGTGTACAACCTCTGCAGAGTGTAAATCTATTCGAATAGCCGTGTTCGCGGTCATGGACGGTTGGGAAGGTTGCTGCTTAGCAGTGTGGTTTTGTTTTATAAAAAAGTTTCTTGAAAGATGTTTTGACCATGGGATGGTCGGAAGGATTACACATGTGACCATGGGATGGTCTGAAGTGAAGATGGTGTTGGACATGGGATGACCAGAAGGAAGAAACAAATGGGTGATCCCCAATCCTAGTGTTCTCCAAACTTTTCAATAAGGTTTCCAAAATGTTATACAAAAGTTTTCAACAAATATATAGAGATATGATATATCTACGAGAGAATATAGTTTATAAAAGAATCATTATGGAGCCATCCTATCACAGCCATATTGGATATGCTTTCTTATTGTTGTTTTAAGGTGGTTTGCGAGTACATTCAAAAGTACTCACTGGCATTGTCCCTGGCTATTTACTTGGCCATACTTTCATAAGCAAGAGGAACGATGGAGTTTGCTGACGTTTATGCGAGCTAGACGTCTTCCCAATCAGTCGCCTGTAGGTTAAGGATGACATGGGCTCTGCAATTGAAGACATCCGCTATTGCGATGTAATCGCCATATTGGCCATATTGTAAGTTTATGTAATCGATACTTTATGGATGATGTAATGATACTAGTCGGTTATGCTCACGGCTCACTGATCATGGGAATGTGAAATGCATGCATAATGGGGATTCTGTGACCATAAATCCGAGGATGCCACTGACTTAGTATGAGAGCCATCCTGACTATAGGAGACCTTAGTTAGCATGGACGTTAGAAAGGACAACCCCTATTTTGGAAAACACCGACTATCGAAAACTACTTTCTCAAAAGCTTTTTGAAAGATCTCTGTCTTATCTTCTCCGACTCAAACTATTTGAAAATGGATTACTCTATATCTCGTCTACTTCAAATGTCCTGTTTTAAAAAACAAAGTCCGACTTGGAGACTATGAAACGGAGATCCCGAAATGAAGAGACACCGAGACAAGCAAACCAAAGCATCCATCATTGTCGAAATACACTACAAGATCACCTTACCAACAGAGTCCTTCATCGCCCCCAAATAGATCAAGTACGGCACCGACGATAAAAGATGGCAAGACAGAAGGCAAGACCCCCATAGCGTCCGTACTTAGGATTAGCATCCCTAAAATAGGATTTCCTTTATGGCACGTAGTCATTCCTTGGTATTTATGGTGCACCTTGTTTGCTTATCATGTGCTTATATGATGCTTGGAATGTGTTGCTTGTCTGCCTCAGATCATTCAATCCTATGATATGACCACCTCGTTTGTGTCTCATGCCATGACCCTTCGTAAACCATATCCTAGAACCTCTCCTCAGCAGGATGGCCACGGAGAGAAATCTCCGACAACCCCTACTCGTGCGTTAGTTCTAATCGCCCCTAAGGAGCAACGATCCTATTCGACCCTCTGTCAAATCAACGTTAAGTCCATGCCATAACAAAAACTCCCCAAGAATTTGGAAGATAAGGAGGCCCGAAGACAAAGAGTCTACTCCGTCATAGTTTCAAAGTAAAACAAAGAGTTCAAGTGAACACAACCCATCTGAAGCCAAAATTGCCCCACCTCGACTAAGGACCCAGAAGAGGCGTCGCGCACCGCAAAAACTACCCCGAGTTAACCCTTACGGCTTTGTTAGGCAAACAACAAAGCAAGGTAGTCGCCATAAGGCGTCACTCGAAGACCTCAACTGCAGCGTAACGCCTTTGCTCCAAGACGAAGGATCTACCCCTGCCTCGACGACCCCAATTAAAGATCTAAGGTGGAAAGATTGCGCCTTTCCACTCAATTCCAGAATAGAAACTACTAGAAGCTACCTCAAGAAGATCCCCACCCCAAGGACCTACACCAAGCGTCACCTTGAGAGTCGTCCGAGGAACAGAAAACATACCTCATCAACCACCTTTGGAAATCTGCTTGATCCTCCCAATACCCCACGATGCTCACACTCAAGATTACAAGACTACCCGATGCCGCCAATACTATCCTCAAAAGGGAAGAAAGCAACCCAAGGAGTCGAGATTCTCCAAAGACGTCACAAACACCCTTCTCTGCTATCTCTGCTAAGACCCCCCCAAAAGAGCTTCGACTCTTCTAACCCCGAGACTGAAAATGAAGAGCTATCAACCCATCTTTCGGTCACCAACCCTAGAAGATCCACCCGTCGAAGCAGCCATTGGAGAAGGCACGATCTCACCTTCACTACTGAAGAGCTGAATACCCCTCATACCTCCGAGGAACTGCAGTAACCAAATCTAGTACACCAACCCAAGGAAAGTGACAAGATTCAAGAAGTACTCATGGAGTAGCCTTCGTACCCTACCAACTCACTCTTCCAACATATATTAAGTGATGGATCGCCTCGAAACCTGTTCAGTAAGGCGTCAAATACCCTCGCTGTTGGCTGGTGCAAATCTGGTGAATTCTGGATGAACCTTGTTAGATGATATGCAAGTATAATGCCCTCCTTTGCGTGTTTTACCCATGACGCTGCATCAGATACAACCCGGGATGACCTCCCCCTATAAGATCGTCTCCCTAGCCCGCCCACCGCAAGCTGCAACCTCCAACCTATCGGACCCCTAACTAGCCCATAACTAACTACCAGGGAGCTAGTTAAACGCCCTTCCTTCTATGACTACTTATTGAAGAAGTGGCATCGACGTCTCCCACGAATCGGCTTATACAAGGTCAATAGAAGATAACCACCCCCGGACGAAAGGTGCAGCGCCCTTCCCCAGCATAACCATACGACTCCAATAAATAAAGTTTGTGATTTCACCCAACACCCGTAATGTCACACTAAGAGGGAAAGACTATGTCTTTCCCGCCCCAAAACCCGATATAACCCTGGAGTCGAACCCTAGTTATCATTAGGTGATAAACACTCTCTAAATCAGAACTGTGGACCCCGCCTGAAGGATAACAATTGCCACTTCTCTAGAATCAGAAGACACTTCGGTAAAGTCCTCCATCACCAAGCCGACCGTCCAGCCGACACCCCTCTATATCAAGACAAGGAAGACAAAAAAGCCGATTATAGTGCTAAGGGATTGAAGAAGTCTCAACTCATCGTCTTGCTTCCCGAAGAAGAATGGATTCTACGCTAAACCTACATAGAATCGTCCTAAGGGGAAAAGACTATGTCTTTTCCATTTTTTTAATCTAAACAACTTGATCCGAAGCCACCCAGTTCCGACCCGTAGCTAGCCATGCCAGTTTGTTGTGAAACCTGCTAACATCTAGCAATACCACCATTGAAGTTGTTAACCGGATGTTACCACCCAACCCTACTCCTCCCTAATCTCGGGACGAGACTATTTTATGGGGGAAAGGTCTGTAACATCCCAATTTCAGCAACCCTGCTCTTTTGTCAAAAAGGAAAAAATCAAGGGAAACAAAAACTTTTTCTTGCTAAGTGTTGCAATGCTTGTTTACTTGTTTCTTGTGTTCATGCAACTGATTGTGTAATAGATGATATACTCCCAACCTCAAACCCAGTTGACAAAAACTATTTCCCCAAAGACATGTCTTGGCTCATCTTACATATTCTCAAATGTTCTGACAAATCAAACTTGAGCCAAGAAGACTTTGCCACAACAAAATATTTTACTAGTTCTATTAATAAAACTATGGAGGCCTATATGTAATCTCCTTATGTTTTCAAGACAAAACTTCAACTACTCTTACCTCTAGGTTCTTCCAAAAACCTTTCCTAAAACCTTTTTCACTCTAATATTGGTATAAATACCAAGAGGTCCTTACCTTATTTCGAAGTACAAACTCTTCAAAACACACATACTTACCTCAATCTAGGATTGAGGATGACTTTAGTAGTAGTTTGACAAGTTTGATAAGGTGAGTTGCCTTGATCTGCTGATTTCATTGTTTGCTTAGGAACTAGAGTGAGCTAAACTAGTAGATCATGGTTTTGGATCAAACCAATAGTTGGGATCATCAATCTCAAACTAGGTATCTCAAACTAAATCTATCCTGATCTCCACAAGTGAGTCTCAAATCTACTTACCCAGATCAGTCTGAGCTAATCCTTTGTATTAGCATCCAACTTATCAAAGACCAAACACAAGCATGGAACCCCTCTATTCAATCTATAACTCAATATCATCCATTTTATGATAATCATAAACCCTTGTACCCTCTTCAATTGTTCCCCTCTTGCATACTAGTCCAAATACTCAAATCTGCCAAATTTGGCTAAGTCTGGAATCCTTATCTAGATTCAATCTTTGGTACTCCATCTATTCTAACCCTTGTGAATTCTTGAGAATGTAATTCAACCATCTTGTAGTAAATCACTAGTACTACCAAAGCCCACTCTTTACTTTGGAAAAAACCTTATGGTTCCCACTCATATCCATGATGGTTTTGTAGTCAAGATAATAATCTTTTCTGCAAATCTTATCATCTTGCCTACTTTGACAGAATCTCACATCCATATGATACCACCCCTTGACCAAATATTTGCATGATTATGATAAAATTACCATGGTCATTAAAACCCTACTTCACTTGTTTCCATTGGAACCTTGTGCATCATAAACCCACCTGGTTTATAAGGCATCATGTCAGTCCTGCTATGGCAGCCTTATTTGCAACAAAGTTTGCCATCTCTTCTAGACCACCTCAAATACATCCAAACCCAAATCTTTGTTCCATGATCATGTATAAAACTTGATCTAGCTATCCATGTATTCCTTGTACCAAGGTGAGCTCTGAGCTCCCTAATCCAACCATGTTTAGGTGGCATAAAAATATCAAAACCCTAGATTCCCCAAAAATCTAGTCTCCTCTAATTTCACCATATTTCTTCAAAACTCAAGTTGAAAATAATGTATAAATCAAGTTTACATCATCTACCTTGGATATGATAATCCCCCAAATAATTCCCATAATTATTTGGATCCTCAAACTATTTAAATTCCACTTTTGGCAAAACCCTAAAATCTTTGTCTATAAAGGAAAATTTGTTTTTCACCAAAACACTTTACCAACTAAATGCACATTTGAGTACTTTACATCATACCCTACCTTCCCTTCTCAAAATTAAATATTTTTAGATTATTTATTATTTCTTTTTTCCCTTTTCTTAGATGGCACAAACATGAAATAATCCCTTAAAAATACTTTTCTATCTAAATAAATTCCAATAAAATTTCCAAAGGTGGGCTAATACTCCATAGAAAAATACACCATATAAAAATACTTCTCAAATGGATTTAAGTGGGCTAATACTCCATAGAAAAATACTTCTTGATAGAAAAATACTTTGGAAAAGTGGGATAATACTTCTCAAAATCCCTATGTAAATTTATCACTTTACCTTCTATAATTCATTTCTGCACTTTTTGAATAAATGGATTTAAGTGGGCTAATACTCCATAGAAAAATACCAAATAAATCCTAGGAAAGTATCTTGACCATGTTCATCTACCAGTACCTTTCCCTTATCTTGACTAAGACAAGATTTCTGTTTTCCTTCAAAACCATCAATAAGGTCAAAATTTGAATTAATTCAAAACCCTTAAGAAAACCCTCACCATCAGCCACCAACCCTCCCCTCCACTCAGTTCTTGACTCGGAGGACCCACCACCCCTCTCCACCGCCCCCTTGCCCAATCCCTGGCTAGTTCCTCCCTCCCTTGCCCTAGTGGACATGGTTCACCATGAAGCCCTCTCCCTTGGGTTAAATAGGCCAAAGGTCATCCAGCGCCTCCCCTCGCCCCCATTTGCCCCTGTGCTCCCCACTCACCACCCAGAGCCCCTCTCCTTCTCCCGTGCTCTATTTTGCACAAGAGAAGAGAAAAAGCTAGGAGCTTCGGCTATGGCACAAATCTGACTGTAGCTCTCTCTCTTCTTGATCCCTCCTTCTGCATGGCACTGTGCCGACTTCCTCTCCTTCTCCTGCATCTGACCCACCCCTTTTCTGGTATAGGAACGCCGGCAGGTGGCTCTCCATCAAGGTCTGTCGAGGTCGTCTCGGGTGCTACCGCGTGAGCACACTACCGTCGTGAGGAGTGGCCAAGCCGTCCCTCTCCGGACTTGTCGCCGAACACCACACCTCCCTGGACCCTCCCCGACCGCTGTCACGCCCCGTGGTAAGCACCCTGTACCCCGCCGTCGCACCTAGGGGTTCAATCGCTGGTGACCTAACTCTAGGGGAAGATGCACCGCCGCTGTTGGATCCCCGTAAAACCAGCGGCCAAGATCTCCCCATACACCTTTGGCTACCCCTATGGATGATAGGCGGGCCCGGCTCCGCGGTCATTCAAACTCCCTTCCCCGTGCGAGCCACAGCCCGGGTGGGCCGAATCCCTCTGCGCGGCCCATTTCCCCTCTGGATCAGGCCCATGATCTGTTTTCCTTATTCTTTTGACCAAATCCAGAAAATTTGGCCTTTGGTGTAAATCTAAATAAAATGGAAATAACTATATGTGGCCAGATGATATTTTTACCCTGGACCTACATGTTTTCCTAAACCTGCAGTACCCTTGTTTAGACCTTAGTTTATCTGTATTAAACAAAATAAATCAAATTCCTAAATGACCTATTTTCGCTTATAAATACTTTCTATAAGATTCATATCTCCAAATGAGGTAAACCCTATGTGTACAGGAAGGTATAAATGACACATTTCATGACACCCTGGGCCCACCCAAATGGCTTCCTGGTTTGCCGACAACTAGAATAACAAAATAGGGCATTTCTCCCTTTAGAAAATTCCCTAGGCAAAACCAAAGATTGTTTTGGCCTAATTCCAACTCCCAGTAGACACACATAACTATATCCTTTAGACCACAGGAACCCAATATTTATTGACCCCCTCTTGAGTTTTGGTGAATTAAACATTTTTGTGCATAGTTTATTCACTAATAAATTCACCACTTTAGTTCTGCATATCCAAAATGGGTGAATCCAATTTGTACAGAAATTTACTCTAAATAACTAAAATGTGACTTTAGAATCATATCAAAATCTCTTATAGATAAATCTGATGAAAAGGACAAATATCATCTAGTACTGCTTTTGGGAATTTCCTGATGGCATTCTGATAATTATTTTTGGGTGATTCCAACTCCCCTTGATTTAGTCCATCAAAATCTACCTAATACCACAAGGAAATAAGTTTTGGAATTGCAGAACTATTTTGGTGAATTATCTTATAAAACTAGAGTTTATTTCATCTCAAAAATCACTATAAATCAATGGTAATTGATAAAATAGTGAAACCACTTTTGTTGGTTTGATTTTATCAATACCTACATACTTAATGTGACCTTGGTCTAAAAAATTTCCTCTACCTTGCCCATAAACTACAAATCATATGACAATTCCTTCAAATGCTTCCAAGGCCTTTCCATATCCTTCTAACTTCATTCTCCTCACAATCCTAATGAATTGTAGATTTGTTTGTTGTTATATGTATTGATGCTTTTATTACTTGTATTGATTGGTGTATTGTTTGATTGCATGTATGCTCGATAACGTCGATAGTCGTGAATTGTGTGACACCGAGAAGAAGGAAGCATCTAGTTAATCTTATTAATATTATGGTTATCGGTATTCTGCTATCCTAAAGAAGTCACGGGACATCTCGCTGGTCATAGGCAAGCCACCTACACACTCATGAGACTTCACCCATATCTTACTTTATGCATTATCTCGTTTGAACAATTTTTACAAATGCATTGTTATATCTCTATATATGTCTCTATGCAAGTATTGGTTTGGCTCCTCCAAACCTGTACCTGTGGTACATTAGTACACCCTTGGGATACACCTATCTCAATGGTAGATATAGGTGGCGGTTATGCCACTAGCCTATTGGAAACCCTCTTCTAGCCTATATAAAACTCTAGGTTGGGAACCCGGAAGGAAAAAAGGTTTTTCAAAGGTTTTGATAAAAACCTTGGCAAGTGGGACTTGCTAGGAGAATCTTAAAAAGTAAAAAAGGCTTTTATTTCTTTCAAAATGGATATATAAGGAAAGGATAAGAAGGAAAAATCGTGTGCGGAAACACACCGGGCTATGTAGTTTTTCCTGAAAAACTTACCCGTGCAACCACATTAATCCTAAATTGGAAGGGGATATGTTTGAAGGTTGTCCACTATGATATAAGTGGCCTCACAACTACTACAATGACCTCGGTCCACGGAGGATGGGCCTTCTCCTGTAAAGGCCCATGTGGGACATTGGCCTGGAGAAGGAACAAACTATCTAAGGGCAGCCAAGCGTTACTATGAGCCCACATTGAAAGCGCCCACTTTATGTAGTGTAAAATGCGCTCCGGTTGGTCCTGGGTACCCGACGTCCCGGTATTGAGGGGGTAGCATCTCATAGGGTAGGAGCTTGTATTAGAGTATACCTCACAAGGGCCTTGTTAGATTATCCGAACCCCACATACTTGTGTATGACGATCTGTGACTGTTCGCGGCAGATGTATCAAATTTTGTGGGTAAAGTGTACAACCTCTGCAGAGTGTAAATCTATTCGAATAGCCATGTCTGCGTTCATGGACGGTTGTGAAGGTTTCTGATTAGCGGTGTGGTTTTGTTTTATAAAAAATGTTTCTTGAAAGATGTTTTGACCATGGGATGGTCGGAAGGCTTACACATGTGACCATGGGATGTTCTGAAGTGAAGATGTTGTTGGTCATGGGATGACCGGAAGGAAGAAAGAAATGGGTGACCCCCAATCCTAGTGTTTTCCAAACTTTTCAAAAATGTTTCCAAAATGTTTTACAAAAGTTTTCAACAAAGATATAGAGATATGATATATCTACAAGAGAATCTAGTTTATAAAAGAACCTCTTATGGAGCCATCCTATCACAGCCATATTGCATATCCTTTCTTATTGTTGTTTTAAGGTGGCTTGCGAGTACATTCAAAAGTACTCACCGGCATTGTCCCTGGCTATTTACTTGGCCAGACTTTCAGATGCAAGAGGAACGATGAAGTTTGCTGACGTCTATGCGAGCTATGCCATCTTCCCAGTCAGTCGCCTGTAGGTTAAGGCATGACATGGGATCTGCGATTGAAGACTTCTGCTATTGGTGATGTAATCGCCTTATTGGCCATATTGTAAGTTTTTGTAATCAATACTTTATGGATGATTTAATGATACTAGTTGGTTATGCTCACGGCTCACTGATCATGGGAACATGAAATGCATGCATAACAAGGATTCTCGGACCATAAATCCGGGGATGCCACACCTTTGTTGGAATGGTACACAAGAGTTTATTCTGGTACTAGAATATTTTATACCTGTGTTCTAGAGTGGCTTGGTGTTATTAAGAATTGAAAAACTCTACTGGATAGATTAGCCCATGATGTCTATTGATTTTATTTAGCCTGTGATGCTGGTCTGAGGCAAGGATTTTGTAAAGGCAATTACTTTTTATTTGCTGCTTCCATTCTTCAGTAATCGATGATGTATCATCACCAACTATAATTACTATGGTGCTTGGGTATTAATTTGATAGTCCCTTGCAATGACTATATAATAGATCCTTACTATTTGTGATGTATTCTTATACTGAAATGATTTCTGAGGTGCTACTATTCAACAGATGTGCCTAGAAATATTCATTCAAGGCTGCTTGTATATTTGATTGGGAAAAATATGGATTATTATCCAAGATCAGTGATGCACAAGCTGAGATCTTGGTGTGATTTTCAAAGATTGATTGTTAGCTTGGTTTATTTTCTTCTATGATGGATACACATCACTTGGGTGTTTTTATGAGAAGATTTCATATGAAATAACACATGTTTTGATAATTTGGATAAGATTTATCATGTGATGATTTTGTATGTACTCACCACACAGCTTGATTGTTGGTGATGGTGTTGTGCTGGTAGATCTTGATAGCTTGATCTTGGTGGCTTGATCATCCCCTGGACCTTGCTCTACACCTCCTAGTACTGGTCCTGCTCCTCCTAGATCCTATGGATTTCTCCTTAACCTTGCTTTCCTCCTATTCCTCCTCCTCCATTAGGTGACCATCTTGGATGGTTTTTTGGTGGATTCTTTTGGTGAAAGGTTTCTTGATTTGGTGGATATCATGATAGTTGTAGTGTTGTGTGTGTTCTTGTGATAGAACTATGGCTATGACTATGGCTGTGTAGTGTGAGCAAAACTAGTTTTGCTATGTCAAGTGTGCTTTATCTCACTCTCTTTCTCTCTGCTGGTCGACATCACATCACATGCAGTTTGGGGTGTAAGTTGCTTTACTGCTTGGTCTCATTTGGCTCGGATCAGGTGAATTTGTTTTTACTTCTTATCCTTTTACTAGTTACTGTCCTGGTGAAACTTGCCCCTTTAATTGAGCTAGTGATGTTGATCTGAAGTTGTTTGATTAAAAGAGAGATATTATACTTTGGTAAAATTTTCCCCTTTTTAACTTACTCAATGAGGTAATAAGAACAGTGCACTACACTGTTCTACACTGAGAGTAAAACTAAGTAACTAACAACTTATTTCTTTTTGAGTTATTTATATTTTTCAGGAACAAGGATCTGGATGCTCAAGATTTAGCATAGAAGTATATAGGTAGTCTAGGTTTTTATTGTAATCTTCTATTTATTCTTTTGTAAAGAATATTGTAATAATATTCTTATCATTTAATAAATTTTTAATTCATTGTAATTTATTCCCTGTAATACTCTTGTTTGAGATATTTGTTTCCCTTTGTAATATTTTTTATGGAATAAAGAAAACAAATAAGAATTCATTTATTATTAGAATTTACTTGTCTTAAATTCCTATTATTGTTTAATATATCTTTAATATAATCAAACAATATGACTAAATCATTTTGGATAACAATTTATTATTACTAACTTCTAATTTTCAAATCTTTTCCAAATCATTTTAATTTCAAATTGGAATTCAAATTGTTTCCCCCAAAACTCATTAATTCATAAAGGTCATGTCAAAATTTATAGCAATCACTATAAAGAGCTATTCCTATTTCTAGATAGTGAAATAAATTCTGATCTCTTTAGGTTTTTGTTGGGCAAAAAATTTAACCAGATTTTTATAGATGAGTGCATGCAAATGATCATATTCATATTTATACCCTTCGTTGGTTCCTAACTGATGGGGTGTTACAACTAGCCCAGGCAGGATTGGCTTTAGCCAAGGACTGCATTGCAAAGGAACAGGCAGCAGCTACGATAGAGGCCCTTCGACAGAAGGCTGAGGAGGTGGCCGCATCAGGTGGCGGCAGAGAAACAATAGGGGTTGGTGATACTCCCCTCCCCCCGCCTGCGGCACAACCAGCCACAAAAAAGAATAAGAAAGCCAAGGGAGTGGGGACGCCAGGGAAGGGACCGGTCACCCTCCAAGCACGGGCACAAGGCTGGGTTCCCTAATGCGGATCCCCTTTTGTAATATCCGTGGGTTTGGCCGCCGGGGGAGGCGAACCCTCTTGAAATACAACCTCCGCAAGCACAAAACCGACATTCTTTGTCTAGAGGAAACCATAAAATAGGAGTTCATGGATGTGGATATGCGTAGCCTCGAGATGGGCGACAAGTTCTACTGGTGCTGGCTCCCGGCCTCGGGTCATTCTGGGATAATATTTGTGGGTTTAAGGGATAGTGTGTTTGAGGAGGACCATGTGGACCGCGGCAAAAAATTTCTCAGCATGGCAGTTCTGCACAGGGATTCGCATCAGAGGATGGAGATAATGGCAGTATACCATGGGCGGTCTACGAGCTTCCTGGATGAGATTTCGGGGAAGATCGCGTGGTGCAATGTTCAATCATCCTGGGTGGGATTTTAACCATATCCGCATGGAAGAAGACAAAATTAACTCGAACATTAACTGGAATAGTATGGACATGTTCAATGCGCATATCGCTAATTGAGGCATGCATGAGATTGTGCGCACGGGAGAGCGTTACACTTGGTCGAACAAACAACTGAATTAGGTCCGTTGTGTCTTGGATAGAGTATTCATTTTGACCGAACTTCGAATCCATTTTACCTCTGTCCTTCCTTTTAGCTGAAACCATCCTAAGCTCGGATCATACCCCACTCATCTTTGACACTGGGAGGGTATAGAGTTAAGTCGAATTGTTTCTTCTTCGAAACAGGGTGGTTTGAAGTTCTGGGTTTTAAGGACATAGTGTTGAGAAAGTGGGATTCGTTTGGAGGCTCAGCAAGGTACCATGACGTTGTGAACTGGTGGAAAGTTTTCGCCACGAGCCTGCGGAAATTCTTCAGAAGTTGGAGTATGAATCAGGGGAAAGAGGCTCATCATAGTAAGGGTGTGCTTCTTAGCCAGATCACCCAGTTGGACATGCAGGATGATTCGTCAGGGTTATATGAAGATGGTTGGGTGCAGCGGCATCACCTAAAGAAAACTACTCCGGATTTACCGCCAAGAGGAGGAGTACTGGCACCAGCGCAGTCGGCTTCGCTGGGCACTTCAGGGAAATGCTAACACTAGTTATTTCCATGTTGTCGCCAATGGGAGGCGACAGAAATGCCACATTTCCTCCCTCATGGCTGCTGATGGGGTTATCACTAAAAAAGAGGCTCTTTATGAACACATCTACAGTTTCTACCGCGATCTTCTAGGTTCCTCGTCGTCCAGATGTTGTGGACTGTCTCCTACCACATGTGGTGCTGGCGACAGGTCTCGGATGCAGAGAACCTTGCCTGACTATTACTTTCACGGAGCAAGAGCTCAATCTGGTTCTTAAGGATATGAAATCTGACACAGAACCAGGACCGGGCGGTTTCCCGATGCCTTTCTTCAAGTTTTTTGGCCGCTGCATAGACATGGAGTCCTATTCATATTAAATGAGTTTGTCCTCGATCGCATTGACGTTTCCCGACTTAACTTTGGCATCCTTTTTCTCATCCCTAAGGTCCAAGGGTAGAAGCAATCTCATAGTACCATCCCATCGCCCTGATCAATGTGATCTTCAAAATCATCTCAAAATCATATGCATTGCATCTTGATCCAGTGGCCAACATAATCATCATCCCAAATCAGTCTGTGTTCATCAAAGGACGGTTCATCCTTGATGGTTCGCTAGCTCTGATGGAAATCATCCATGAACTCAAGAAGAAGAAACTAGGTCAGGTGCTTCTAAAATTAGATTTTGAAAATGCATATGACAGGGTCAATTGGGACTTCCTCTTAGAGGTTCTGTGGCTCAAATGATTTGTTGCCGGTTATATCCACAAGATCTCCCAATTAGTCTTGGGAGGAAAGACTTCTATCTCCATCAATGTTTAGGTGGGACCATACTTCCGCAACAAAAGGGGGGTGCATCAAGGGGACGCCCTCTCACCACTTCTTTTTAATTTCATCGGGGAGGCCCTCTCGGTCATCCTTTCCTCACTTGATTCTAGGGGGAGTCATGCACCTGGAGTATGCGTACGACACACTCATCATGATTCATCAAGATGATAAGGAAATTGCTAACCTCAAGTTTCTGCTTATGTGCTTTGAGGACATGTTAGGCCTGAAAATTAATTACCACAAGAGTGAGGGAGAGGTTATGTGACAACCACTAGAAGAACAATAGAGAATCTCCGACATGCTCAACTGTAAGTTGGGGGCATTCCCATTCACTTAACTTGGCCTGCCTATTTCTGATCGCAAGCTTACGGTAGAAAAATGGTTGTTCCTTGTGAGGATGATGGGGGGCAGAATCGAACCCTGGCTTAAACGTTTTCTATCCTCGAGAGGGAGACTCATCCTAACCAACTCCTACCTCGATAGCCTTCCCCTATTTGCGATGGGGTTGTTCCTTCTGCAGGATGGCTTTCACGAGAAATTCGAGTCAGTTAGATCAAAACTATTTTGGGAGGGGACGCGCCTCAAGCATAAGTATCATCTGGTGAACTGGCCTGCAATTTTCCGTCCCAAGGACCAAGGAAGGCTGAGTTTGATTAACACTAAGAAAATGAACATTGTGCTGCTATTAAATGGATCTAAAAGTTGTATCAAGGCAACAACTCAATATGGGAAACCATTATTATAGACAAGTATAGTGATTCTAGTGACATATTTGTGGGCTCTAGGCCGAGAGGGTCCTAGTTTTGGAAAAGCCTCCACAAAGTCAAACACCACTTCAAGGCAGGGACCAAACACCAGGTGGTCGACAGGGATCGTA
This sequence comes from Avena insularis, assembly GCA_023614405.1. NCBI lineage: Eukaryota > Viridiplantae > Streptophyta > Magnoliopsida > Poales > Poaceae > Avena > Avena insularis. The sequence continues at coordinate 164,379,750 of CM042685.1, read as the reverse complement.
CAATGTTTTGGCTCCGCTGGTGGGATGGGGTGAGTCCCATTAGTGAGCTACCCTGGGTTGTTTGCCATATGCGACAACCCATCGGTGTTAGTGGATAAAGTATGTATGTCCGTGGAAATCAACCTCCGGTTTCGCCGGGCTCTTGACCAAGCGGGTGCAGAGGCCTGAATTGTGTTGGTAGAAGAGCTCGAGTAGTGACCCTCCGCCTCGGGCAGGATAAGATCCTATGGCACCCAAATCTGTCGGGAGAATACTCGGTGAAATCCATGTACGGCCTACTGACCCAAGGGGTGTTTGTGGCTCACTTTCGTGACATCTAGGCTGCTAAAATTCCACTAAAAACATGATCTTCTCGTGGAATCTCGTTCTTGACCGCCTTTCCTCAAACCAACCGGTTGCCTCAAGAAACGAACCTTCCAATGGTGCTTACATGTTATGTGGGGCAGGGAAAAATCCTATCATATCTTCTTCATGTGATCATTGGAAATTTTTTCCGAGGGAGGCCTTTGCCAGATCTTAGGGTGCAATTGGCACCCCTCTAGTTTTGCCCAATTTTTTGTTATTCTCTCGGGTTTCTATGGGAAGCCGCATCGCCTACTCTGGACTTTCTTTGTGGCACAATCTTGGTCGTTGTGGCTTATTCACAAGCTATTGATTGAATTGAAGCTGCTTCGTCATCCAACTGACTTTCTCTATAAAAGGATTATTTGTTTTACAATTGTGGAAGCTAAACAAAAAGAAGAAGGACAAGGAGGGTCTCGCATGGATGGCAAGCTAACTAAGGTTTATGTACCTCAAGATGGAGCCAGGAAGGAATGAAGCCTAGTATGCTAGGTCTTGGTCCGCTTTTGTGTGTGTGGGGGGGGGAGGCCGACCCTATAGTTTTTTTAGGTCTAGACACCTTATTCCCGGCTAAGCTGTAGGCCTCAGCATGATAGTATGTCTGTGGTCTTTGTGACTCTATTGGATTTGTTAATTTAAAGTTGGACAATGATTGCCTATTATCTACAAAACATTCATTCAGTGTTTAGTATATTAACCAGACCATGACCGTACAAAAGAACTAATTGCTAGCATGAGGTACATGTAAGGAAAATACATCTAGGAAATGATCTGCTAAATATGCACCAACGCTAAGTTTCCTAGGCACTAAACATTTGTAGTTGATGTGCAAGCATATCTGATAAGCTATAGAATGGAATGTCGTCCTGCCAGAACCTATGAAAAGTTAAAGTTAGCATACAGAAAATAATTGCCTCCCTGATGACTAATACAAATACATTCTACAACTGCCTACTCTGTTCATGATAAAATTTACTGCTTGCTAGACCTGAAGTCCTGCATAATGAAGGTGCAATGAATTTACACATTTGAAGATTTTGTTTCTTTATTTTGCACCATGCCTATTTTTTATTTTGAAGTACATATTTTTGTTCTTATGCATGCATGTATACTTAACTAGCTTCAAGTTGGCTAAACACTAGAAGGTGGTTAGCCTAATAACAAAACATTTTCATCTTATTTAGCTAAATAACCCTAGAGCCTGATTTTGAACCATCTGAATTGATTAAAGAAACAAGCTTTTTTCATTGTTATACTGTCAGACATCTATGTATGTTTAGTGTAATGTCAGAAGGCTTGTTGGGTGAGCATCGTCCACCAAAACAGTATTGTTTCTGGTATTTTATACATATTATTTATGGTTTGTACACTTCCATAAGTAAACATTTAGGGATTTCTATATTCATGCCCTTGGTTTCTTAGTTGTACTTATTTTTCCTAGACGCGAAACTTTTCCTCACTTTTGCCCAATCTATTGTATGAAACTCGCTGTTCGTCAGCCTTACTGTTACGTGCTGAGGAGTGGGCCTCGTTCGGTTCAGCTTCGTAGTGTACACCTTTCCCCACTTATTCATATGAGCTCTGGACCCATAGCTTATCCACGTGAGCGCGAGACCCACAACTTACCCATGTTAGCATTGCAGGATGGGAGCCCCAGCTAGCCCCTCGCTTGTGCTCGTGTCATTGCCTCCCCTTTCTTCTTCTTCTTTGGCGATGAAAGCCCTTCTCTGGTCGGTGGGTTATGTCTAGCTTCACTTTGGCCTCCGGTCATCTTGGCCGCAGTATGGTGTTGTGTTGTTGACCTATATGAAGGATGAAAATGAAAACCATGACACGCGGGGAAGGTTAGATCTCGCACCAAATTTTTCTGATTAGAGGGGGACGCTTGTTGTGGATAATCAACTAACACAAGTAGGGATCTCAATTGGGGGGCGCTTTCTATGGAGAATGCAGCCGAAGGAGGACTCATTCCGATGATTCCCAATGCAGAAGTGGTGGAACAGAATGGGGGGCTGAAGAAAATCAACAAGCGGTTAAGGCAGCTGATCGATTTAAGAAGCAAGCAAATCTGAGGGCTAGGGGATTTTTTGTTGTTGTATAATTCCTATGCGATTTTTTACTTGTTGTTCATCCGTTGAACTTTAATATTATTGTACATTTAAATTCAAGGGATCCTTAAATTTAATTTGTTTATCGAGTTAGTGTCTCGGTTGCAATCAAGTGAATCTATAAGGTGAAAGTCAAACTTTAAGATTTAGGGAGATCAAAGTATAATAAATAAGAAAATGACACAACTCTTGAAGACTTTAAAATTAAAAAAATTATACAACTCTTTATGTAAAAGATAGTTTACCATTTTTATAGGATGAAAAAAGTAATTTATTCACTAAAATTTTTATGTCGCATGCATATACCAAAATATATACACCTTTGAACACTTTCAAATCGCACTTAGGACATAAAAATGTTGTCTAAGAAAATCTTAAGGGTTTATCATTTTCAAAGATTGAAAAATAATGCATAAACATGCATTTACAAATTATACACATTTGAAAAATTTCCCTTCAAATCACACTTAAGACATGATATTGTCGTGCTAAGAAAACCTTGAGAGTTTACATTTTTTAGAGCGTTAAAAATAATGCATAAACTAAAGGGATCCCTACACTAAAATATTTATATGTCATGCATATACCAAAATTATACACCTTTGAACACTTTCAAATCGCACTTGGGACATGATAATGTTTTCTAAGGAAATCTTGAGAGTTCATCATCAGAGATTGAAGAGTAATGCATAAACATGCATATACGAAAATTATACACCATTGAACACTTTTCTTCTAATCACACTTAGGACATGATAATGATGTGCTAAGAAAATCTTGAGAGTTTGTCAATTTTGGACAGTGAAAAGTAAGGCATAAACATGCATATACCAAAATTATACAACTCTTGAACACTTTTCCTTCAAATTACACTTAGTACATATGATAATGTTGTGCTAAGAAAATATTAAAAGTTTATCATTTTAAGAGAGTGAAACGTAATGCATAAACCTTCATATACCAAAATTATATAACTCTTGAATACTTTCCCTTCAAATAAACTTAAGACATGATATTGTTGTGCTAAGAAAATCTTGAGATTTTATCATTTTCAGAGATTAAAAAGTAATGCATAAACATGGATATACCAAAATTATACAAATTTTGAACACTTTACCTTGAAATTACATTCAAATTCATTTGTTTCTGAGGTAAAGTATCGGTGGCATGCTCGTTATTTCGCATAGATAGAGAGGTGGCGCATAGAGAGCGAGCGAGAGAGAGAGAGTGTGTGTGTGTCAGGGCGATCAACCCCAGGTAGGCTAACCGTATAAGATACAAGGGCAATGTAACTTTCAGCCATTTGCTATCAGCCGGATGTAAAAACTCAAAGACATGCCAGAGAGAATGCCAGACGCAGTAGGAACCGGCAAACCAACTAGCCACATGAAAAGGAACCACCAAGATGCCTACCGATTGGATCATCCTAGCCAGACATGGCGAGCCGGGAAGACGAAGTTACTAGGGTGAAGGGTGAACAGTAGCCCGCCTCGCATAGTAGACAACGACAAGACATAAGGTAAGAAGCCAACGGCATGGACGTTGGAGATAGCGGACGTACCCGTGTCGGGCTGGAACAGGAGCTGCCTCCCGTGTTGGCTGGGGGGCCTCCACTATTTCTATGTCGGCCAGGGGGCACGACACTACAGAAGATGTCCGGCAGGCGATACACTGTATCCGAATAGTCAGTTGGGCCTGCCTATTGGACCCGCCAGCTGGCCATACCATTGCCCATGCTGCCTCGGCCCTATATAAAGGGAAGCGGGGCATGCATAGCAAGGGTTGAGCTCTACTAGATAGAACACACCAATATAGCTCAAGGAGCACTTGTAGTTCATCCAGTTTATCCTCATAGTCAGATCGGCAAGTGTCATCGGATTGTCGACAAGTACGCCATAGGGGGTCCTGAAGGCGTTTAAGAAGATCGGGTGTGAGACGTATGGTGTTCCAGGAGCAGTGAGCATAAGTTTACCCAGGTTCAGATCCGACTGCAGTGATCGGATCCTACTCCTGCTAGCGACCCAATAATATATTGGCGAGAGCCGGATGTTACAACGGATTATAAGAGAGGTTTGCCTGTGCGAGTAGGTTGTGGTTGATTTATGATCTGGAGCCCTAAAGGCTCCCATAGGTCCGGTTTATATGGTCACCAGGGCCTAGGGTTACAGGAGAGACCTATCCGACTACGTTACACAGTCGGTAACTAGATACAGCTTGGACTACAAGTAATACTACAGGCCTATGTCAGTAACTCTTCTGGGCCTTGTCGTAGCCGGAAGTGACTCCTCCTCTTTCCATTACTAGGTCGCCCGTGAAGCAAATCTCTAACCCTTTGGTGGGCCACCCTAGTCAGCGAGTCCTATGGGTATACCTAGAAAGTATATCCCCATAGTAGCCCCCGGAAGTCTCCAAGATCCAAAGTCGGATAAATCGTCTAGCTTGATGGTTTCTTTGTCTTGAGAATCTTAAAGGGTTCCCGAAAAACGTCATCTAGTACTGTAGGATTCCGAGTCTTATCTTAGTCGTATATGTTTTCTTGACTTCAGTCATTTTCCTGCTCGTTTCAAAACATGAGCCGAATTTTAAATAGTGTCGTGTTGTCTGACAACTTTTTTAGACCAGGTCTTGTCACTGACAAACATCCTGTCATCATGACCGTTGGTGGGTCCATTTCTTACGGAACAGAACACCGTTTCAATAGCCGCGCAAGAATCGAGGGGGCGGAGGCGTCATAAGGAAGCCACCCATATCTCTCCTATACTCATGGCGCAAATCACGCGGATCAGCGCGAATCTTGGAGCAGAGGTTAATAAAAGTAGAGATATCTCTCTCTCCAGATTCATTCCTCGCTGTTCTTAATTGCCTACTCGTACTCCTCGAGCGCTCCGCATCCGCCCTCATCTGTAGACCCAAAAAACCCTTAGCGCTAAAAGCTTTTAACCCTCTCCGGCAAGATGGAACCATCATCATGCTCCAGAGCGACGGCGACAAAAGGCACGGCGGAGGCAGAAGAAAGGAAACTGCAGGGCCTCTGGGTCCCAAGTACGATGGACAACACCGAGCTCCAACTAATGGAGGACGAGGGCTACCTTGTCGCCGCCGCATGGCGGAGAAGCGCTGTAGATGCCATTCCCGCAACACGCGACGGCGAGCGAGTCATCTTCGGAAGACACGTTGACCGCGGCCTCAGCCTTCCACCATCGGTGTTCTTCACCGAAGTTCTCCAATATTAAGGTGTGTAGCTTCATAACCCCTCCCAATTCCTTGCTTGATCTTATCACTCACGCATCTCTTAGTGAGGGATTTCTTGTCAATAGGCTAAGTATTAACCTTTTCTGGTACTACTATGGTACCCAGAAGAACTCCATCAGTGCCGGTGTTCCTTACACCACCGGCACTCTTAGGTTAGTCCTCATGATAAACGGTTTATCCTAGGATAAATGCTAGTGAATCAGTAAAGAGATGAGCTAGAACTTTCTTCTATCATAAGGATATTCCATATCCGAAATAGGCGGAAGGTCTTCCGTCCTTCATCGACGGTGCTTCTTCCCACCAAGAGTCATGGGACACAGACGCGCCAGAACTTTCCGAAGACTTGATCCTTGCCAAAAGGAGGATTGAGTTTTTGATGAAGAACCAGGAGCTCCACGGATCCGATTTGATCCACTGATGGCTGGATCACCAGATTCAGCCATTGCAGCATCACCAGATTCAGAGCTAAGTCAGTTTTGAAGAGCAAGCTTAAGTCAGAGAGCAAGCCGGCCAAGAAACTGCGTGAGCAGAAGCTTGCACTATCTCCAGCCGTGCCTCCTCCGACTCCAAGCAGCACTCAAACCTCAGCACCAGAGGCTCATATCTCTCCCAGTGCTGGTTCTGTCATCCCTGACACTTACACAACCTCGCAAGCCCTGGTTACTATTGGTAGCCAGGCATCTGTCAAAGGGTGAACCCATCAAGGGTAATGATCTTATTGTAATGTCTCCATGAACGATTGACAAGATGGCCGGATCTACCGCCTCCGGCCTAAAGTGGAAGAAGGAGTAGATTCTGAAGTTGCTGCAATCCAGTATTGAGAAACAAGTCCTTACTCTAGAGACAGCAAGACAAGAGACGGAGGACGTCAAGCTAGCAATCCTCCTGGACCAAATTTTGGTCCGGGATCAAAAGATTGAATCTGGCGAGCTTCCAGCGATGGGCGTTTTCCCCTCTCCCTTCTCGAGAAAGTGTTCCACAACACGAAACTCGGATTTGAGAAGTTGCATCTGGAGCACATTGTAAGTTTTCTATTTCTTGTTTGCAGTATTTATTATCATATCCTCGAGCCCCAAAGCATAAAGCCGAGTTGATACTTATAGGAGGAAAAAGAACGATATAGTGTATCCCCCAAGGCTCGTGCTGGATTTTAACTTTGTTAAAGTTGTAGACCAAGTCTTAGTAGCCGTATGACAGTATTTTGTCTCTAACTTACAGAAAGTTACAAATTACAACCAGGACTTGCTCTAGAATATTTGCAATAAACGAAAAGATATTAAGGCTTTGTGTCTTGAGAATTCCAAGCTACAGGTTGAGAGGGATGAGGCGGAAGGTAATCTTTTCCGACCATCAACCTTAGTTATTGTCATAGTCGAATTGTTTAGCCGACTGATATTGTTTCTTTGCTGAATTGCTAAAGCAGTCCAGCAGGATGGTGGAGGAGGCCGAGAATTTCAATGTCTTCCAAATGGAGAATGTTGAACTCTAAGATGAGCTTCAGAGGATTAGAAATGAATTGGAGAAATCCATGAACGCCATCCTAGAGTCAAGCAATATGGAGCCTGAGAGGCTCGAGAAGTTGTTGGCCCTCTGTGATAAACAACTTGATGATTTGAGGAAGGACTTCGAAAACCAGAAGGATCTAGCCCAGGCCACAGCAAAATTACTGAAATGTCTCTAAGAGGAGAGTTCATAGTGGAACTACTATGTGCTATGTAACATTTCCGACTTTACTCTTCCTTTGATTTCCGACTTTTCTTTGGTCACATTTTGATTTTCGGTTCTTTCCCAGATCCTCAACATCTTTCTGACTCCTCTTCCTCTGAACCTCACCTCGAGGGCATCAAATTGGTCAGAGATATTCCTTTTGACTTTTGTCAGACTCTTGAAGAGGCTGGCGAGTCAGTTTGACTTCCCGGCTTGGACAACTTGCCAGTGCTCGAGATGTTGGACAGAGCGAAGGAGATTCCGAAGCTCATTGAGGATTGGAAGATTTCCTATGCTTGGACCGCTGCATAAACTGCCCTCTCTATGGTGATGAGTCATCAAAATGAGATGCAAATCTGGCACATCACCAAGGGCATCGCCGAGGACAATGAAGGTAACCCGCAAGACATCAAGGCCATCCAAGAACCTTGCGCGGGTTATGTTTGTTGCGTGGTGGAGATGACAAACTACATGATGACATTCTTCCAATCCGTCGCTATGCCTCCTTCTCACAAAGAGCCGGAAGATAGCCTTGTTGATGAAGAAGCTTCTGAGTCTCTAGAGCAAGGTGGCAATGATGTCGACTGCAGCGCTCCAAGGTCTCCACCACCACCTCCCGAATCTACGGCATAAGACATTTGATGCATTATCCTGAACTTTTCATTTGGTCTCTAATGATGGGAATAATATTTTGTGTTTGAATGTGCTGCTATGTAAGAACTAATGCTTTACAACTCAGCACTTTTTGTATATATTTAATGTGTGGGCTTAAAAATTTCTTAAGCACTTCGTGTTTACACGTTTTGTTTTAGCTGGCTTTCTGCCTCGCCTTTCATGATCCGGCCAACCTTTATCACAGAAACTCTACCAAGTCAACGGAGCGCAAATGCTAAACCAGTATAAACTTGGAAACATAGACAACTTCCAGTACCAACAATTCATTACTCGGAATATGCCCATGTCTAAGCAATCAGATAAAAAACCAAAGTATAAACATACAATGAGATTTACACCCTGAGGTAACATTTTTATAGATATTCAAAAACCATAACCATAATGTACATGAGAATAAAGTACTTTCAAGCATCCTGGGATTTTTGAAAAATGAAATGCTATTTCAGAAATAAGATGGTAAAAAACTTCTAAAAAATGATGTATGAGCCAAACAATACTTTATTTCTCTTTGAACATGTACATATATAATTACAAGGAAATATAACTAAGAATAGAAGGGACATAGATGTGCAATATTCTATGGACGGTCTAATTCATTCGGATATGTACTACCACTAGCTCTCTTTCTCTTCCGAGTATCAGGTCTTTCCTCGGTCTCATATCGGTTAAATAATATGACCCATTATGCAGAACTCGACTAATCATAAAAGGTCCTTCCCAAATTTGGGAAAGCTTTTGCTTTATTTTTTCCACGAGTCGGAGAACCAATTCACCCTTCCGGAAAGAACGATTTTGCACTCTTTGACTATGATACTTGCGTAACGTTTGCCGATATGCTATAGATCTCTGCTCAGCAACAACGCGAACTTCTTCGACTATGTCGAGGTCATATTGTCGAGACACTTCTGCATCTTCTTAGTATACACTTTGACTCTAGGAGACTGATGAATTACATCACTCAGAAGAACTTCTTCTGCATCATAGACCAAGAAGAAAGGAGTGTATCCGGTTGATTTGTTAGGAGTTATACGCAAGCTACATGTCATAGACGGTAATTCTTCCGCCCAAGCTCCTGTGGCAGGACGAAGTGGTGCCTCGATACGAGGTCGGAGTCCTTGTAAAATAAGACTGTTTGCTCTTTTGACTTGTCCATTAGCTTGTGGATGTGCGACTGATGCAATATAAAGTCGGATCCCTTGTTGTTCACAGAATTTGGCCAATTCCCCCACTGAAAATTTGCTCCTGTTGTCAGTAGTAATACTATGCGGATATCCGAATCCGATTGTTATGTCCTCGAAAAACTTTCTGTCTGTGGCTCCATCAAAATTTGTTACGTGTTTAGCCTCAATCCATTTGGTAAATTTATCCACCATGAATAGTAGGTGAGTAAATCCACACTTTGCGCTTCGGAACGGCCCTATCATATCAAGGCCCCAGACCCCAATTGGCCATGTAATAGGAATTGTTCGCAGCTGATCAGCCGGAACATGTGCTTAACGGGCGTACTTTTGGCAGCCTCTACACGTTTTGACTAGTTTCTCGGTATCCGCCTTAGCTGTAAGCCAAAATAATCCTTGTCTAAAAGCCTTTTCCAATAAAGATTTGGCTGTAGCATGGTGACCACAATCGCGTTCGTGGATTTCTCGTAAGATTTCCACTCCTTCCGAAGAAATACAACACTATAAAACCCCAGAAACACTCCACTTATTGAGCTCACCATTGATTATTGTATAGGCTTTTGCTCGTCAGACAATCTGCTAGCCTAGAACTTCATATTTGGGTAATTTTCCATCTATCAGGAAATCCAGATAAGGTTTTGTCCAGCTGGGAATTACAGCCATAACTTCTACTAGAGGTGAGTCGGATTTCGTTGGATAGTCCTCATCAACTCCTGTGATATAGGCAACTTTTAGGTTCTCTAGGAAAGCACCATCCAGGACTTGTTTCCACGTAGAGCCTATTCTTGATAGAGCATCTGCTTCCTCATTTTCTGCTCGAGGGATGTGTTGAACCTCCAAAACCTCAAATGATTTAGATAATTCATCCACAACAGCTTTGTAATCTGCCATGTGCTTGTTTGCATTGCATATATCATATACTTTCTAAGAAACTAAATCCAAATCTCTGTAACACATGAGTCTAGTTATGCCAATATTTTTGGCCATGCGTATTCCATGTAACAGTGCTTCGTATTCGGCAATATTATTAGATGCCGTGAAGTGTATCTGTAAAAATATAATAGCTTATCTCCTTGGGGTGACTTGAGCACCATGCTAGCCACCGAGCCTCCTCGTGCTTTTGACCCGTCAAAATGTAGGGTCCAAAAATTTGAGTTTGGAGGACTTGTATTTCTATCGTCTCTGTCAAAATCAGCGATGAAATCGGCAAGTATCTAGGATTTGATTGTTGTTCGTAGCTTATACTCAATGTCGAAAGCTACAAGCTCTATTCCCCACTTCGCGACACGTCATGTGGCGTCGCGGTAGTTGATTATATCTCATAGGGTAGCAGTACTCACCACTGTGATCTTATGATCTTGAAAGTAATGACGTAGCTTTCTGGCAGCAAAGAATACTCCATAGGCTAGCTTTTCGTAATGTGGATAGCTTTTCTCCGACTCTGTCAGGACCTCACTCAAGTAATATGTTGGACATTTCACCCTATGCTACCACACTTCCTCGCGCTCCACTGATGTTACCACACTTACGACTTTATTAGTCGCTGCGATGTAAAGTAACATAGGATCCTGTGGCTCTAGTGCTATGAGAATTGGTGGATTTGAAAGTAGATCTTTCAAACTTTGTAGGGCAGCATTGGCTTCCTTGGTCTAGACAAAATTTTCGGTTTTCTTCAAATGTTTGTATAAAGGTGCAACTCTTTCTCTGAGCCGGCTAACGAACCGTCTCACTACTGCAATGCAAACCGTGAGTTGTTGCACGTCCTTCAGGCTTGTTGGTCTGGTAATGTTTAGTATAGCCTTGATTTTGTCCTGGTTCATCTCTATGCCTCTTTCAAACACGATGAAACCTAACAAATTTCCGGCTGGGATTCCAAAGAAGCACTTCTTCGGATTTAGCATTATGTTGAATTTTCGTAGTCTAGCAAATGTTTCCTCTAAGTAGGAAATAAGTGTTTCCTTATTTTTGTACATCACTTATATATCATCTACATATACATGGACGTTGTGTCCTATTTGATCGTCAATACAACGCTGCATGGCGTGTTGATATGTAGCTCCTGCGTTCTTTAAGCCGAAAGGCATGGTTTTGTACCATAAGGTTTTCAAAGGTGTGACTAAAGACATCTTGAGTTGATCCGATTCTTTCATCGGTATTTGGTGATATCCGGAATATCCGTCGAGAAAACAGAGTAATTTCGACCTTGCCGTGGAATCGATAACTTGATCCATTCTTGGCAAAAGCGAACAGGTCTTTAGGACAAGCCTTGTTCAAGGAAGTATAATCAATGCACATCCTTAAATCAATAGTGTCCTTTTTAGGGACGAGTATAGGATTTGCCACCCATTTAGCATGGATGACCTCTACGATAAATCCGGATAATTCTAGTCGGGCTAGCTCTTTAGCTATAGCTTTGAGCTTTTTGTCACCAAATCATCATCAAGACTGTTTGATGGGTTTAGCGTCAGGGTACACATTAACAGAGTGCTCAGCAAGTTCCCTAGGTACTCCGGTCATGTGAGAAGGCTATCATGCGAAGATATGTTTATTAGCTTTGAGGAACTCAACGAGCGTGCTTTCCTATGCGAGGTCTAAGCCTACCCCTACATTCGTCGTCTTGGAGGGATCATCTTCCTTCAGTGATGTCTTCTTTGTATCTTCCGATGCTTTAAAATGCAAACCTAGCTTCAGCACCTCGTTCTTCATATCAGGCATCTCGGACGGATAAATGCACTTCTTGATCTCCTGGTACTCTTCTGTGTGCATCACGGATTTAGCAAAGGCTGCAGATCCTACCTTGCAGTCTCGTGCTTTTTTTGGGTTTCCCTGGATGGTGATGACACCCTTTGGACCCAGAAGAATTATCATGTTATAGATGTAGCAGGGACGAGCCATGAATGCCCAGTAAGCCGGACATCCGAAGATGGTGTGGTAAAAACTTATGAATGGTACCACCTTGTTTTTCGTAGCGGGCATCTCAGACAGATCAATGGTCTTCTTGATCTCCTGGTACTCCTGGGCGTGCAGCAGGGCTTCAGCAAAGGTGGCAGATCCTTCCTCATAGTCTCATGCTTTCTTCGGGTTTCCCCGGATGGCGATGATGCCCTTTGGACCTGGAAGCTTTTTCGTGTTGTAGATGTAGCAGGGACGAGCCATGAACACCTAGTAAGCCGGACGCCCAAAGATGGTGTGGTAAGCACTTACGAACGGTACCACCTCAAAGCAAAGTGGCTCGGTCCAGTAATTGTCTTGGGTTCCGAATGTCACGTCCAGTGTGATCTCACCTAGAGAATCCGCCTGTCTCCCTGGTACAATGCCATGAAAAGTAGAGGATGTTAATGTTGCTGCCACCGTCCATGAGAGTTTTAGATAACTCATAGCCATCAATAAGAGGATTAATGACCAGAGAGTACTTTCCCCAAAGATGTGTATTCCTCGGGTGATCATTGTGGTCAAAGGTGATGTTTACATCCGACCCGTCCATGAATTGGGGGACAGCCGGAACCTTGGCGTTGAGTACATGGAGAACTGCTTTTCTGATCTTAGCTGGCTGAGTTCCAAGGAAGCAGACATATGTGTATTTATTTGTGGGATAATCCTTCTTTCCATCCGACTTGGGTTATGCGGCGTTCGCTTCTTCCATGTCGGAATCTTCCTTGGGCTCCATGCCTTTTTTGAAATTTTTCTTTACTTTTTGTCGCTTGGCTCTATAGCCAGCGATTCATCTTTCTTGATGTCGTCATTGAAACGACACTCAGCATTGGTATGGGTAGAGCCTTCATTCGCTTCCAGGTGATGAACACAAGGGTTGTTGGCGATGTCGTCCCAAGAATATGATTTTCCTCTACCTCGGACGTTGTGTTGACAGCCGCATTATCCGGAGCCGGCTTATCTTCCGAGGCATTCTTGTGCTTCTGAGTTTGTTGGTTCTATTGCTTGGCCGCATGTGGATTGGCCAGAATATTCAGCAGTCCATCTGAATGAATCATCGGTGTCAGCGTATTTGCTCACTGTTTCTATCATCTCTCCTAGGTCTGTGACATTGTCACGCTTGAGTCTATGATGCAAAATTCCAACTGGGAGTTCTGCAATGAAAGCTTAAATTGCAGTTTTCACATTAACTCCTTCGTAGGAGTTATTTATGTCAATCCAACGTCCGAGGTAATCCCGGTAAGTTTCCCCGGGTCACTGAGTGCAACGTTGCAACTCTCCAACTATGCAGGGCCTCCTATAAGTTCCCTCGAAGTTTGAAAAGAACGCACTTTGCATATCATACCAGTTCTGAATCGAGTTTTCTGGTAATTCATTGAGCCATGATCGAGCCGTCTTCCGCAACATGAGTGGGAGATATTGATGATGTTTACGCACTTCTTTTCTTGTAGACAGTTTTTGGGCCTCCAAGTGTAGAGGTTTGTAGAACAACAACAAGTTTCCCTTAAGTGTATTACCCAAGGTTTATCGAACTCAGGGAGGAAGTGGTCAAAGGTATTCCCTCTCAAGCAATCGTGCAATCAAGATACAAGAAGTTTCTTGTGTCCCCAACACACCCAATACACTTTTCAGGTGTATAGGTGCACTAGTTCGGCGAGGAGATAGTGAAATACAAGTGGTAATGGTGCCAGAAAAGAGCTGATGGTGTGGAGGAAAGGTAAAAGCCCAAAACCTCCCCGACAAATAGAACAAAGATGGAAGCAAGCAAACATGCAACAGATCTGGTAGCAAACGGTGTTTCAATGCTTAGAAACAAGGCCTAGGGATCATACTTTCACTAGTGAACACTCTCTCATATGAATATCCTCTCTTCATGATACTACTCTTAACTACTCTCCGGTTGGACACTCTAATCCACGGTAGGGCCCTCCCCAATCTAGATAACCCCACACTGTCACCTTGAGCGCTCGATGGTTCCAACAAACACCACAATTTCATAGAGACATCCAACTCCAAATATAACTCATAACAAATATTCAATCTAGCCAAAGTGCCACACACGGTATGCAAGCTGTCACTTTCACACACGTGGGGAAAATCATAGATCTATTAAAGCACAAAGAGTATTTATGTAGACTCAAACCTAAGTGCCACCATGGCGTGCACGCTGTCACTTTCACACACATGGGGAGAGCAGAGATCTAATGAAGCACTTGAGTATCAAGGTAGATCTACTTGATTACAAAGCTCATGACCACAAGATCATGCATAGAGAGAGAGATGAACACATAGCTACCGGTAGAGCCCTTAGCCCCGAGAGATAACTACTCCCTCCTCATCATGGGAATCAGCAACGGTGATGAAGATGGCGATGGAGATCGATGGAGATGGTTCGGGGGCACTTCCCTGTCCCGGCAGGGTGCCGGAACAGAGACTTTCTGTCCCCCGAATCTCCCCTTCGGTGGCAGCGGCGCTGTGGAACTTTTTCTGTATTTTTGCCCGTGCTAGGGTTTACGTCCCGAGGAGACGTATATGTAGGCGAAAGGGGAGGCCGAGGGTGCCTGTGGCCACACCTCAAAGCGTGGGGCTTGCCAGCCAGGCGGTGTGGGCCCCCCGAGGCCCTCCTTCATCTCTGCTTCGTGGTTCCGTGTTCCCCTCGGTGAAAAAATGACTTTGTCTTTTGTCCCGTCGAATTCCGAGAATGTTCATTTTCTGCCTTTTCTAGAACCAAAAATAGAAGAAAACATGCAACTGGCACTGTGGCAACTTGTTAATAGGTTAGTACCAAAAAACATATAAAAACACCTCAAAGTGTGGACAAAGCAAAGCAAAGTAGATACTAAACAAGCATGGAACATCAAAAATTATAGATACGTTTCTGATAATCAAGCATCCCCAAGCTTAACTCCTACTTGTCCTCGAGTAGGTAAGTGAGAAATAGAATAATTTTTGAGGTGACATGCACCATCAAAACCAAGATCAAAGCATTTGCAAGCATTAAAAGCTGAGATCAAAGAACTCTAAACATGTGCATGAAAGATGGACTTCTAACAATAGGACATAGTAACTATGCATGCAACATGAAAGGCTACAATCAAAGATCATGAAAGACAATGCATTGAAAGACGTTTGTTTGTTTCACATATAGAAAACATAACATAGTGGCATTAAGGTTGTCCCTCATAGAGTAGCAAATAGATGCATATGAAACCTTCAAAGTTCACAAGGGTGACTAGAAACAGGTAGCACAAGAACAAGTAATATCACAATATGCATCAATCAATAAGCTTTGGAAGACTGCACACAAAATGACAACTATGCTCTCCTAATGGTGCCTAAAAGTAGAAGGTGGAGACTCAATAATGGTGGAAGAAAGGCCTTTTATAAAGGAAGCAGGGATTTCAAGTTTCAAAAAGAGCTTCCAAAAATTATGGTACTTATTAGCTTTCAGCCCTCATTGCCCCTATCATAAGCATCTTGAAGTGATTAAGGTTAAAGTGAACAAAGATGGAGTATATGCTTGACGAAGTATAAGTTGCCAATCTCAAGTCCCTTGAATACGAGGGCCACACCTCATGCTACTCAACTTCAGTCACCTGCAAGTTCTTGTCATTGTAAGTATTTGCATATCATTGAGAACCGCCAACGGGGTACCCCTTGCACACAGGAGCTTTCCCATAACCAAAATGACAAGGCAAGCAGACAATGAGCATCTCAGCAATCTTCTTATTTACCATGGGAATATGGTGCTTTTTTCCTCTCTTTCCTCTTTTCTCAAAGTGTCTCTTTTTTATAAGAAGAATGCTTCATAGATGTCACTATGGTGATGCTGCAAGTTTCCATCGTGATTAGGCATGGCTTAGGCTAGCGGCCCATGCGTTTCTCTAACACGGGATACAAACTCCATGGACTTACAAGTTCCCTCTTTATTTCACATCGGTGGCATCCATAGACAAAAGAGCAAGATATCAACTGAGTACACAGTACAAGTGCAATGTTGAAAACGTTCCCCATGACAACACGGTTCTACTAATTCCAACGTATAAGTGCAAGCATATACAACATAAAGACACAATGGTTCAAGTTTATTAGGGGAAAAGAATATAAAGTGTGCCATCAAGTTTGTGAGGGCTTTAATCACTAAGTTTTCACATAACAAACACTTTTAATTGGAAGATAGCTGAAAACAAGAATATACTTGGAATGGTGTAACACACCATGCATAGGAGTTTATAGTGGACACTTTGGAATAACTTGGTTTCTTGGGAGTTGGAATCATGAGTAGAGCTTACTCATACAAGTGGAGGCTAGGAAAAGACTAGGAGCAACCAACTAAGAGAGCAATAATGGCCATAATCATGCAGTGCAACAAAGCATACTAATCAAAGCAAAGAGTGGTACTACAATTCAAGGACTAAATGAGCATAGAGGCTAATGGTGACTTGTCATAGTCATAACATGGTGTGAGCATGTGCCAAGTCAACCCAAACAAAGCATCAAAGGATAATACCACAGTACTATGCTTATGTATGCTAAAACAACACATAATTATTTCAAGGCACACTAAGCAATCCCAATTGTTTAGAACAAGTCATGATACACCAATAATCACTAAGCATAAGTTCAAAGCAAGATCTAGCATGACATGATAAAGTCTAAGTCACAGTTAAAACAAGCTCCCTTTTGTACCACTATAGGCATGAAACTTTCTACTCTTTTCCAACACCAAACAACTTATTTGAAACAACTCACAAAGATAATAATAAATAAAGATCAGTGAGCTTGTCTCACAAATCACTAAGCATAAGGTCAAAGCAAGATCTAGCATGACATGATAAAGTCTAAGTCACAGTTAAAACAAGCTCCCTTTTGTACCACTATAGGCATGAAACTTTCTACTCTTTTCCAACACCAAACAACTTATTTGAAACAACTCACAAAGATAATAATAAATAAAGATCAGTGAGATTGTCTCACAAATCCACAAGGAAGAACTACAAATTTCTTAGCTGAAAGCACAAGAAAACTAAGGCTGAACGCATTGCTAGCAAAAGTGAACACTCACAAAACAATAAGAGTGAAAACTAGAGTGTTCTAGGCAATGGAAACAGATTGTGTCTCTCTCCAAAATAATTGTGTTGTGATCAACCAGCTTTGTTCAAGCAAACTAAGCAAACGAAAACTAAAAACAAAAACAAAGACGTTCCAAGAACAACACAACTGTGCATGAAACAGTAAAAACAAAGTGTCTAGACAGACCTGAGCTTTTTATTGATGAAAAAGGGGATGCCTTGGGCATCCCAAGATTTGATGCTTGTACCTCTTGAATATTTTTTTGGGTGAAACGGGGTGGCATCCCCAAGCTTGATCTTTTGTCCATTCTTCATCTCATTACATCATTCTTTCTCTACACCTGCAATTTTTCCTTCATACAAAACTTCATACAATCTTCATTAGCAACATTAGTGTATTCAAAAGATATTAGACCTCTGGCAAAGCTTTGGAACAGAAAAACTTTTCACTAAAAACACAAGCTACTGTAGCAACTCCTTCAAAAATCTCAATTTCCCAAAAAGAACCCAAAAAGGAATCAATAAGAAGCAAATTCAAATAATGGCAGAAATATGTCAAAACAGACCAGCAGGTAGAAACCGATTTTTTCAAGGACCTTTTGTTGCTCAAATAAAAAGTGTTGTACTAACGAAAGTTAGCTAACATACTGGGGGATTTATTCTTAAATTTTCAGCTCAATCCGACTTACAGAGACTCCTCACGAATTTTTATGGTGGAGGACAAAAATCTGTTTCGGGACAGCAACTCCCCAAATCTGACTTCCCTCTCATTAGAGGTCATTCTTGGCACAAAAAGCAAACAAAAAGGATAAGGAGAGGTCATTACTGAAGTAATAACTTCCAAGACTCAATAAAACTCTTGGGTTATCTCCCAACAAGTACTTTTCTTTACCGCCTTTAAGTTAGGCTTGATAGTTTGAAAAGATGCTCACATAAGAATTATGAATTGAAGTCAAAGAGAGAATCAAGAAGCAAATTCAAAACACATTAAAGTCCATCCCACTTCCTATGCATAGGAATCTTGTAAATAAACAAGTCATGAAAGAACAAAACAATAAGCATAGGAAAGAAAAACAAGTGCAACTTCAAGATTTTCAACATAAAGAGGGGAAACTTAATATTTTTGAGATGCATAGGACCATGTTTCCCTCTCTCATAATAACTTTCAGTAGCATCATTAATAAACTTAACAATATAACTATCACATAAAACATTCTTATCGTGAGCCACATACATAAAATGATTATTACTCTCCACGTAATCATAGTCATTCTTTGTAGTGGGAGCAAATTCAACAAAATAGCTATCATTATTATTCTCATCACCATAATCATCAAATATAGGAGGCATATTGTAATCACAACTAATTTTCTCCTCAATAGTAGATGGATTGAAAATATCATATTCATCATTGTAATCATCATAGATTAGAGGTTTGGTGTCATCATAAGCAATACAATAGCTATCTTCCAAAGCTGGGGAACTAAAAAGATCATTTTCATAAAAACTAGCTTCCCCAAGCTTAGACTTTTCCATAGCATTAATAATAATGGTGTTCAAAGAATTCATACTAATAACATTGCTACTAGCATGCAAATAAAGTTCCATAGGTTTTTTAATTTTCTCTTCAAACACTTCATGTTCTAACTCAAGATAAACACTATAAAGCTCTCTAATTTTGTTGTTGTTTTCCATTAAGCCTAACTAGTGAAGACAAGAAACAAAAAGACAAAATGGCAGAATCTAAAGGAAATAACTTCGAGCACTCACACCGGAGGATGTGAGTACCTTTTACCTTGCCTCCCCGGCAATGGCGCCAGAAAAGAGCTTGATGTATGCGCACTTCTATTCTTGTAGACAGTTGTTGGGCCTCCAAGTGCAGAGGTTTGTAGAACAGCAGCAAGTTTCCTTAAGTGGATTACCCAAGGTTTATCGAACTCAGGGAGGAAGTAGTCAAAGGTATTGTAACATCCCAAAATTTGGATTCTTTTGAATTTCCAAACTCTAATCACCAAAATTAGGGTTAACAAAAACTTTTCCAATTAAAAATATGAAAGCATTAATATGAGTGTGCATTAAAATTTGGATTCTTTTGAATTTCCATGATTATGTGTTTCTTTGCTTGTAAAATGATTCTTAGGTGAAATAAATATCATCTAAACAATCCCCAAACTTTTCCCAAAGATAAACAAATCAAAACAAACAAATTAAGTGAATGGTCACTTTGGCCAATTTAACTCCCATGCCTACTTTGGTTATCTCTAACTTTTAGAACTTAACAGAAACATGTATGGATCTTTGCACCCCTTGATATTACTCATAACAAGGTATCAAGGCGCACTTTGTGATCATCCAAAACCATTTAAATGCATAGTTTAAATGAAAGTTTAAAATTGAATCTATTTCATATGGGAAGATCCCACTTTTTCAAAAACCACTCAAACAAGCTCAATTTGCAAAACCCAAGCATCCACAGTATCACCAGCACATGCCTAGCACACCCACCAAAGATAATTTCAAAATTCAAAACTTGAATTCATGCGGCCATTTCATCAAACAGCTTGCAGATACAAATCAAACAAAATCAAAACACTATGTTGCGCAGTGTTTTGGGCCTAACTGGTTCCCTCTCTAGCTTATAGCAACCTTAGTAGATCATCTAGCAAACTTAACTAAGCTCTAGCCCCACTGTAAACTCGCCAATTTCATCAATGGTGAACAGCCCGAGAGCACCCATGTCACCCCAGTGTGGACAAAAAGCTAGGAGAAGAACTAGCCGTGCCAACCTTGTCTGGGAGGTAGCCCATGCCTCACCACCCCCTCTCGACCAGCCCTGCCTCACAGACAACAACCAGAACCGCCAGGAACGCCGCGTCCGCACCGCTGTCGACCATGCCGACGTGCGCCGCAAAGCACGCGCCGTTCCCACGCAACCCGACCACCTCGAGCCCTCGCCGCCCTCCAGCATGCACCCCACCGTCCCAGGAGACCGCCAGACATGCCCATTTCACCGCCTGTACCCCATAGCCACCGCTCGCCGCAGAGTTCGCCGCCTCTGCCTCGCAGAGCATCACGCGTTTCCGACCGTTTTCCACCGCCCCTACACGCGCATTAAAGCCCTAGAGCATCGCCAGGAGACCACCGATCGATCGCCAACCTCGGCCATGCCTCTAGCTTCCCGTACCCGTGTCGCCACCATCGCCTGCCCATCCCGTTCGGTCTCGCCGTCGAGACTATAAAAGGAGGCCACCCCCAGCCGATTGAAGCACACCATCTCACTCCCCTCACCTCACTGATCGTTCCACCCCTTATCCAGAGCAAGGCGAGCAGCGCATCACCGGAATTGCGCCGGAGCAGGCCGCCTCTAGAGAAGAAGGGCGCCGTCGATTTCGTCCACCGCATGAGCTGTCGCGACCATCCCTGAGTTCGCCGTCGTCGACCTCATCGTTCGCCCGCATCGCCGACCTTCGCCTGAGCCCCGGTGAGCCCCCGACGACCACCACTGAGCCGCTAGGGTTCGAACTCGCCGCTGACTAGTTCATCATCGACGATGACCCTCAGCCGCCGATCTTCATTCTAATCCAACGCACCATATCGCCCCGTACCTCTTCACGTGTTAAGAGTCACTGACCAGTAGACCCGCCCTGTCAGTCGCGCCCCGTGCTGTGGAGTGACATTGGGCCGGCCCATTAACCTCTCTCGCGCAGCCCAACCGTTTGAATTTAGATTTTTCCTTTTTAATTTAAACCCAGTTCTATACCTAGTTTCAAAAATCAACCCAGCTCGATTAAATGAACCAAATTGCATGAAACTAATTTTGTTAGAAAGGTACTGAAATTCTTAATCCAAGCCAGTTGGATTCAAATCATTTGGATCTATAGATCAACCTTGGTAAAAATAACAAGTCAGAAACTTTTCTGCATTCAAACATTTTTCAAATTTCAACCATAAGAGCTTTTGAGTTGATTCCAACTCTCAAAAATCACATTTGATCATACCTTTCAGAATATATAAAAACATATGGGTTTACTTACAAAAATAATGTTCAAGTAATAAAAGAATGCCACAGAGGCATTTCTAGTCACGTTATTTAATTAAAATAAAAAGGTTAAACCTTATTAAATTGTGACATCACTTTAAATCACATTCTCATGTACTGAAATATGTGGTGATTACATGTGTCAACATGATCCCATATTTGAGTTGGAGAATATTAAATCTTAAGTAGTTTTTCAATGAGTAGAAATTACTTTTCTCAAATTAAAATAAATAAAATAAATGCCTTAATCTTGTAATAATAGGTGATGATGCTAGATCATCTATAGAACACCTTTGTGTGATGATTGAAAATATTTAAGTATTGTTTGGTGATTGTGTACCTCGTATTTATTTATAGATGCTAGTAGCAACCAAGGATACGAGGGGGAAGGAGGATACTACGAGGAAGAAGCCGAGGAGAACTTTAACCACTGCACTGCATAAGGCAAGCCTAATACTAATAGTTGAATGAGCAAGCCTTACTAATCAAGTTGACTTTGGCTAGCCTAATACTACTAGTTGATTGAGCAAGCTAACACTTGCAAGATACCTTACTTATGCAAGCTAATACCTGCTTGCTACCATGCTAACTATATGCCTTAAGCATATGTGATCGTACCCACTTGATAACCCAATCCTAGTTTTACTTGCAAGCTTTATACTTTATTTATTTATCAAAGCTATTACCTACAGTTTACTTGAATAAATTGTAGATACTAGAAAGATAATTGAAGGTTGCATAAAAAGTATAAAATTTGGCCTAAGCTAGATAATCGTGATGTCATCCTAAGGCAGGAGATAGAACTTAGTTAAACTACACTTGTTTACCACCCCTTATTAGTACTCACTCCCATTTTTAGATGCTAGTGCTAAGCATAAAACTTGATCAACTTTAGATGGGAATACTTGGTGAAAATGGTTATGAAAACCATGGAATGATGGATCATTATATTGAGATGTTTTGACATGTGTGTCCGAACACCGGATGATTTTGGTGATGAAAATGTTGAGGCATGAGCCTTAGCCCTTTATAAAACTAATGGTTGTCTGGATGCGATACCATTCGAATTTTACCGTACAACCACAATACCCGAGAATTGGGTAGGGCTTGACTGGAAACTTATATACCGTAGTATTGGTTCCCTCACGGCCAAGGTCTGAGATGAGGCTACCTTGTGAAGATTGTCCACCTGTGCAGTACCCAAGATGACAGTTGGTCATGGTTGGGAGGACAAACTCACAGGAGAGGTGCTTATACTAGGGCATGTAATTGAAAGGTTAGGATTGATTATCCGCATACTGAGTATGGTTAATTCAGGAATTGTTCCTGACGGATGTATCGAATATTGTGGTGAAAGTGTACAATCTCTACAGAGTGTCAAACTATTCGAATAGCCGCGTCCGCGGTTATGGACAGTTGGAGTGGCCATACTGTTCCCCTGTCAGATGTTTTCAAAATAAATTGTGAAATGAATTGAGACTTTGACTTGACCACAACAGAGTTGTGATATGAAATACAAGTTCCCACTTAGGTGTTACAACATTTCAACTAGTCTGTCTTTGTTTCTAAACTTAGTAGAGGTAAATCTAGCTTTTTGCAAAACAACCCTAGAGCTTAGTGTCCTACTATAAAAACCCCCTTCACTTGTTAGTATTAGTTTGTGAGTACTTAAAGAGTACTCATGGCTTTGTCCCTGGCTATTCCCATGGCCAGACTATGAAGAGGAGTACCAGGAAGATGGACCCCAGGAAGGTTACGACAACTAGGATCATCTCCCATCGTCAGCATTGCCTGTGACCCCGAAGATGGAGCTTCGCCTACGCTACCGTTATTATTACGTATTCCGCTGCTTAAGTTGTATTAAGAACTGGATCATGAGATCCTTATTTGTGTAAGACCTTATGTATGGTTTGTAATGGATGATGTACTATGGTATCCAATTCTGTTATGTCTCGCAAAAATGGTAATCCTGGGATTGCGATGTATGGCATAACAGACATCTGGGATTAAAAATCCGGGTGTTGACAAGTTGGTATCAGAGCCATCCTAACCATAGAAAACCCTAGTTAGACTGGACGTTTCAATCAAAAACTTAGTTTCAAAACCAAAGGAAGCAAACATTTAAAAAACTTATTCCCATTCTTATCCCCTTGATTCTTTCATAAAAATTCATGTTCCTCAAAAACTCTTGCAAAATACATAAAATTTGACACACTTGATCACTCTACTAACTTACTCATCCTATATTCTTATAGATGGACGTGAAGTACAACAAGTTTTATCAGTTGGGGAATGGAGGAGACCTTATCTTTGAGCTGGATTTGGACCAGCTTTCGGATCTTCTGGAGCGTCCGCACCCTGAGTTCTTCGGAGCTCACCTCAATGATCAAGGAGGATAAGATCTGCAGTGGCTAATTGATGCAAGTATCCGAGGAAAGATTGAACCTCCCACTCCTGAGGGAATTCAGTTTACCTTAAGAGAGAACAACTGGCTCGATGGACTTGCCAGGGCCATGCAGGAAGCTCTTGCCCGTCTGTGTGGGCAGAGTATCAACCAGATCAAGGGTACCCGCTTTGAGTTTTGTCCAAGGCGTGATGCTATGGGACAGCCACTGGAAGCCTCATACCACCACGAGCTGAAGACTCAGTTGGACCACCTTAGCTTCATGATGTATGATCGTCAGAAGGAATTGGATAATTGCCGTGACTACTCCAACCACAAGTCAGCCATCATCAAGACGAAGGATCAGACCATCGCCATGCTAGCAAACGATCACAAGTCTCACCGCCATCAGCTCGACAAGAAGGAGCGCATCATTTCCCGTCTTCGCCACTGTATCTCGGATTTGGAGGAGACCATCCATGAGACAGACATGTAGTTGGAGGAAAGGGAGAATGCAGGAGAGGATCTTCGTGGAGACCCCTACTCCTATCTCAGCGATGATGATGTCTTTCTGGAGGATCAGGCTATGGACTTCTTCACTAATGAGGATGATTTCGCCTTCATCGATGACGATGAGGATGATGAGGATGACGAATACACCGACTCCGAGGAGTAGTAGCACTTGAGCACTAGCGTAGTGAGTTGTATTCGGTCCCATTGTATCGTAGTTTCTAGAATGGTTCTTAAAACCATCTGTTTTCTTATTTTGTGGTGTGTGTTTGTATCGTGTGCTATGAATGAATGAATGAATGAAAAATCAAGTTGCTAGAAAAATCTGAGTCAAACTTTAAAAACTCTTCAAAGTCCGGAACCTTAGAAATTTCCCTCTTTTCTCATGATCTATCTCAATCTTCAGATGCCACGCGGAGGAATTGGTTCATCCCCAGACCCGATGTTGCGGATCCTGCAAATGTTGGTTTCTGACCGCGAAGCTGAAAGAGCCGAACGTCAAGCCAACCTAGCCACCCTTCAGCAGATAGCTCAGCTAGCCTACAACAATCAAGGCCACAGAAATCAGGACAACCATGGATCTAAGCTCAAGAATTTCCAGAACACCAACCCACCTGTTTTCACTAAGTCCGAAGAGCCCCTAGATGAAGACGATTGGTTGCAAACCATGGAAAATAACATAGAAGTCGCCGGAGTGGAAGCCAATGAGAAAGTTCTGTTCGCCACCCACTATCTAGTCGGAGATGCAAGAGCATGGTGGAACAACGTTCGTGCAATGACCGGAGGACAGATGATGACCTGGGAGGAATTCAAGGTCAAGTTCAGCAGAACCCATGTGCCACCGGGTTTGATCAAGAGAGTGAGATATGAGTTCAGAGAACTTAAGCAAGGAAGGATGACCGTAGTGGAATACCGTGACAAATTCTTGTCATTAGCTAGGTATGCCCCGGATGAGATCGACACTGAAGCCAAGAAGAAAGAAAGATTCTTAAATGGACTGCATGATGAGATGCAAACTGTGTTAGTCAATATCCCCTTTGCCGATATTGAAGGCCTTGTTGACTCTACCATCCAGATGGAAGGAAAGATCAACCAAGCCAATGAGAACCGCAAGCGTCGCATGATGCATCAGCCAGGAACCCATCATACCCCAAAGTATCGCCCCAACCCATCTCCAGGATTTGCCCCGAGAACCAACAGACCCCCGATGAACCATTCGACCTATCCCAAACGTGGAAACCCAAGACCCGGAGGAAATCACAACAACCCCGGCAACTCTGGGAATTTCAACCGTGCCCCACCCAAGATCAACAACAACAATCCTACCGCCAACACCAACACTGCCCCAAGGACTGGAAGCAATGCTGTGCCTGTTGCAGCAAAGGACAAGTCGCAAGTGACTTGTTATGACTGTGGAAATAAGGGTCACTACTCCAACGAGTTCCCCAATAAGAAGAATGCCACAACCTCCAATGCAAATGCCCCAGATCAGCAGCAGTGTCATGTTAAGCCCGGAAGAAGGTTTGCCCCCGGGAATTCACTCAACCGCAACGGCCATCTTTTTCTCATGCATGCTGAAGAAGCTTAGGAAGCGCCAGGCGTCGTGCTGGGTATGTTTTCTGTTAATTCAGTGCTCGCTAGAGTGTTGTTTGATTCTGGTGCATCGCATTCATTTGTCACCGAAGAATTTGCCTGCACTAGTAAGATTCAACCAACCAAACTGAAGCATGTTATGATTGTTCAAATCCCCGGTTCAACCACCAAAGCTAGGCAAATTTGCAAAGCCGTCCCTATCTGAATCCATGGCATAGATTTTTATGCTAATCTGATAGTACTCGGAACTAAAGGTTTGGAAGTAGTACTAGGAATGGATTGGATGTCCAAACATAAAGGATTAATTGACTGTGCCAACAAATCCATAACCATGACCAGTACAGCTGGAATATCAGTCGAGCATGTATCTGAAACCTTACCTCGTCAATTCAAGTGCAACAAGAGTATAGCCCAACCTATCATTGACCAAATCCAGATAGTCTGTGAATACCCCGATGTATTTCCAGATGTTTTGCCCGGTATGCCCCCAGATTGGGATATCGAGTTTATCATTGAACTAATCCCCGGAAACAGGACCCATAGCCTAGAGACCATATAGTATGAACCCGTCGGAACTAGAAGAACTGAAGAAGCAACTGGATTCCATGTTGGAAATTGGATTGATTCAACCAAGTGCGTCACCATGGAGATCCCCTGTCTTGTTTGTGGACAAGAAGGATGGAGGTAACCGTTTGTGTACGGATTATCGGAAGTTGAATGATGTCACCATCAAGAACAAGTACCCATTGTCCAAGATATAAGATTTGTTTGATCAGTTGACTGGTGCCAAGGTGTTTTCTAAGATTGATCTTAGACCAGGCTATCATTAACTCAAGATTTGCGCAGAGGATATTCCAAAGCCTGCCTTTACCACCAGATATGGATTATACGAGTATACTGTCATGTCCTTTGGATTAACCAATTCCCCCGCTTATTTCATGAATCTCATGAATAAGATTTTTATGGACTTCCTGGATAAGTTTGTCGTTGTTTTCATCGACGACATTCTAATTTATTCCAAATCGGAAGAAGAACATGAGCTACACCTAAGGACCATTCTTGGAACCCTTAGAGAGCATCGGTTGAATGCCAAGTTTAGCAAATGTGAATTCTGGTTACAGGAGGTAGGATTCCTCGGCCACATTGTATAAGCCGGAGGAATTTACGTTGACCCTGAAAAAGTGAAAGATGTCGAAGATTGGCAAGCCCCAACCACTCAAACCCAAGTTCATGCATTTCTCGGATTGGCAGGATATTACCGCAAGTTTGTAGAAGGATTCTCGAGTATCGCCAGACCCATGACCCAATTGCTGAAGAAAGACAAGAAGTTTGAATGGACCGACAAATGTGAAGGGAGTGTTCAAGAACTCAAGAGGAGATTGATTTCAGCCCCAATCTTAATCATGCCGGATAACACAAAGCGCTTTGACGTGTATTGTGATGCATCCAAGATCGGTCTCGGATGTGTGCTAATGCAAGAAGGCAAAGTTATATCTTATCTATCTCGACAACTGAAACAACATGAGCAAAATTACCCAACCCATGACCTCGAACTCGCAGCCGTAGTTCTAGCCCTGAAGACATGGAGGCACTACCTGATGGGAAATCCTTGTGCGATTTATTCGGATCACAAGAGTCTGAAGTATATATTCACTTAGAAGGAGATGAATATGAGACAGAGAAGATGGATTGAGATAATCAAGGATTATGACCTGGACATTCACTATCACCCTGGTAAAGCCAACGTGGTAGCGGATGCCCTTAGCAGATTGCCGTGCCGCTTGAACTCCATGATTTTGAAGGAGCAACCAAGTTTGCACAAGGAGATGGAAGATTTTTGAATGGAATTAGTAAGTGAAGGATTTCTGGCTAGCATAGAACTTCAAACCACTTTGATCAGCCAGATCAAGGAGGCGTATAAAGGAAATGCTAGTATCGATAAAAACAAGCGTCGTATCGGTACAGGCAAAGTACCCGGATTCACCAAAGACAAAGAAGGAGTTCTGTGGTACAAAGGACGCCTTTGTGTACCAGCAGATTCTGAGTTGAAAGAAGTTATTCTGAAGCAAGCTCATGATACTCTTTATTCTATCCACCCCAGAGGAACAAAGATGTATCAAGATTTGAAGGAGTAATTTTGGTGGCATAAGATGAAGAGAGAAATCAGAATCTATATCGCCAAGTGTGATATATGTCAGCGAGTCAAGGCGGGACATCAAAGACCCGCTGGATTGTTGCAACCATTGAAGATTCTGGAATGGAAATGGGATTCTGTTGGAATGGACGTTATCACTGGATTGCCTACTTCTAGTAGGGGAAATGACTCTATCTGGGTCATAGTGGATAGATTCTCCAAAGTCGCCCATTTCTTACCCGTCAAGACCACATATCAGAGTTTGAAGCTAGCGGAGTTATACATCTCTAGGATCGTCAGTTTGCATGGAGTTCCTAAGAACATCGTATCGGATTGAGGAACTCAGTTTACCTCGAGATTCTAGAAGAAAGTCCAAGAAGGTTTAGGAACCCGAATAGATTTCAGCACAGCTTATCACCCTCAGACCGATGGACAAACGGAGGGAGTAAATCAAATACTCGAAGATATGTTGAGAGCATGTGTATTAGAATATGGATCTAAGTGGGAAAACTGTCTGCCGTTTGCAGAATTTTCATACAACAACAGTTATCAAGCTAGTTTGCAAATGGCCCCATTTCAATTCATGTATGGAAGGAAGTGTCTCACCCCTTTAAACTAGTCGGAAGTAGGAGAGAGTCAGATTTTCGGACCCGATATCCTACGAGAAGCAGAAGAGAAGGTTCACAAGATTCGTGAGCACCTCAAGACCGCCCAATCCAGACAGAAGAGTTACGCCGACAAGAGACGTCGAGACCTTGCCTTCAACATAGGATATTTCCTATACCTGAAAGTGTCGCCATTGAAAGGAATTCAGCGTTTCCAACTGAAAGGAAAGTTACCCCCCAGATATATCAGACCCTTCTCTGAACCATCAAGGAGAAGTGTCGTATCAATTGGAACTACCCGAAGAGATGTCAGCCGTGCACAATGTGTTCCATATCTCATTACTTCGCAAGTGCCTCGAAGTTCCAGAGAAGACTGAAGTGTTCAAGAACATTGATCACCGGACCATAGAAATCAACGATGACCTGACCTATCCCGAAGTACCCATCCGTATTTTGGAAGAAGCCTTCAGAACTACCAGAACCCGAAGCATCAAGTTTCTCAAGATTCAGTGGAGCAACCACACAGATGAAGAAGCTACCTAGGAGCGCGAAGATCACATCAGGACAGA
Organism: Avena insularis; assembly: GCA_023614405.1. Classification (NCBI taxonomy): domain Eukaryota; kingdom Viridiplantae; phylum Streptophyta; class Magnoliopsida; order Poales; family Poaceae; genus Avena; species Avena insularis. The sequence continues at coordinate 164,350,652 of CM042685.1, read as the reverse complement.
GTTTCCCGATCTCTTCAAATCCTAGGTAATCTTTTTCGTCCTTTTTTCAAATCTCGGGACAATATTTTTTTAATGGGGGAAGGTTTGTAACATCCCAAAAATATTAAACTAGAATCATCAAACTCTAATCACCAAAATTAGGGTTAAAAAAACTTTTCCAATTAAAAATATGAAAGCATTCATACGAGTGTGCATTAAAATTTGGATTCTTTTGAATTGCCATGATTATGTGTTTCTTTGCTTGTAAAATGATTCTTAGGTGAAATAAAAATCATCTAAACAATCCCCAAACTTTTCCCAAAGATAAACAAATCAAAACAAACAAATTAAGTGAATGGTCACTTTGGCCAATTTAACTCCCATGACTACTTTGGCTATCTCTAAATTTCAGAACTTAACAGAAACATGTATGGATCTTTGCACCCCTTGATAGTACTCATAACAGGGTATCAAGGCCCACTTTATGATCATCCAGAAACATTTAAATGCATAGTTTAAATGACAGTTTAAAATTGAATCTATTTCATATGGGAAGATCCCACTTTTTCAAAAACCACTCAAACAAGCTCAATTTGCAAAACCCAAGCATCCACAGTATCACCAGCACATGCCTAGCACACCCACCAAAAATAATTTCAAAATTCAAAACTTGAATTCATGCGGCCATTTCATCAAACAGCTTGCAGATACAAATCAAACAAAATCAAAACACTATGTTGAGTAGTGTTTTGGGACTAACTGGTTCCCTCTCTAGCTCACAGCAACCTCAGTAGATCATCTAGCAAACTTAACTAAGATCTAGACCCACTGTAAACTTGCCAATGTCATCAATGGTGAACAGCCCGAGAGCACCCATGTCACTCCAGTGTGGACAACAAGCTAGGAGAAGAATTAGCCGTGCCAACCTTGTCTGGGAGGTAGCCCATGCCTCATCGCCCCCTCTCGACCAGCCCTGCCTCACAGACAACAACCAGAACTGCCAGGAATGCCGCGCCCGCGCCGCTGTCGACCATGCCGACGTGCACCGTAGAGCCCTCGCCGCTCGCCAGCATGCACCTCACCATCCCAGGAGACCACCAGACATGCCCATTTCACCACCCGTACCCCGTAGCCACCGCTCGCCGCAAAGTTCGCCGCCTCTGCCTCGCAGAGCATCGCGCATTCCCGACCTTTTGCCACCGCTCCTACACGCGCATTAAAGCCCTAGAGCATTGCCAGGAGACCACCAATCGATCGCCAACCTCGGCCATGCCTCTAGCTGCCCGTAGCCGTGTCGCCACCGTCGCCTGCCCATCCCGTTCGGTCTAGCCGTCGAGACTATAAAAGGAGGCCACCCCCAGCCGATTGAAGCACACCATCTCACTCCCCTCACCTCACTGATCTTTCCACCCCTTAGCCGGAGCAAGGCGAGGAGCACATCACCGGAATTGCGTCGGAGCAGGCCGCCTCTAGAGAAGAAGGGCGCCGTCGATTTCGTCCACCACAGGAGCTGCCGCGACCACCCCTGAGTTCGCTGTCGTCGACTTCATCATTCGCCCGCATCGCCGACCTTCGCCTGAGCCCCGGTGAGCCCCCGACGACCCCCACTGAGCCGCTAGGGTTTGAACTCGCCGGTGACTAGTTCATCGTCGACGACGACCCTCAGCCGTCGATCTTCATTCTAATCCAACGCACCATATTGCCCCATACCGCTTCTCGTGTTAAGAGTCACTGACCAGTAGACCCGCCCTGTTAGTCGCGCCCCTCACTGTGGAATGACACTGGGCCGGCCCATTAACCTCTCCCGCGCAGCCCAACCGTTTGAATTTAGATTTTTCCTTTTTAATTCAAATCCAGTTCTGTACCTAGTTTCAAAAATCAACCCAGATCGATTCAATGAACCAAATTGCATGAAACTAATTTTGTTAGCAAGGTACTGAAATTCTTAATCCAAGCCCGTTGGATTCAAATCATTTGGATCGATAGATCAACCATGGTAAAAATAACAAGTCAGAAGCTTTTCTGCATTCAAACATTTTTCAAATTTCAAACCATAAGAGCTTTTGAGTTGATTCCAACTCTCAAAAATCACATTTGATCATACCTTTCAGAATATATAAAAACATATGGGTTTACTTACAGAAATAATGTTCAAGTAATAAAAGAATGCCACATAGGCATTTCTAGTGTGGTGATAAAATAATGTGGTGATTACATGTGTCAACATGATCCCATATTTGAGTTGGAGAATATTAAATCTTAAGTAGTTTTTCAATGAGTAGAAATTAATTTTCTCAAATTAAAATAAATAAAATAAATTCCTTAATCTTGTAATAATAGGTGATGATGCTAGATCATCTATAGAACACCTTTGTGTGATGATTGAAAATATTTAAGTATTGTTTGGTGATTGTGTACCTCGTATTTATTTATAGACGCTAGTACCGACCAAGGATACGAGGAGGAAGGAGGATACTACGAGGAAGAAGCCGAGGAGAACTTCAACCACTGCACTGCATAAGGAAAGCCTAATACTAATAGTTGAATGAGCAAGACTTACTAATCAAGTTGACTTTGGCCAGCCTAATACTACTAGTTGATTGAGCAAGCTAACACTTGCAAGATACCTTACTTATGCAAGCTAATACCTGCTTGCTACCATGCTAACTATATGCCTTAAGCATATGTGATCATACCCACTTGATAACCCAATCCTAGTTTTACTTGCAAGCTCTATACTTTATTTCTTTATCAAAGCTATTACCTACAGTTTACTTGAATAAATTGTAGATACTAGAAAGATAATTGAAGGTTGCATAAAGAGCATAAAATTTGGCCTAAGCTAGATAATCGTGATGTCATCCTAAGGCAGGAGATAGAACTTAGTTAAACTACACTTGTTTACCACCCCTTATTAGTACTCACTCCCATTTTTAGATGCTAGTGCTAAGCATAAAACTTGATCAACTTTAGATGGGAATACTTGGTGAAAATGGTTATGAAAACCTTGGAATGATGGATCATTATATTGAGATGTTTTGACATGTGTTCCGAACACCGGATGATTTTGGTGATGAAAATGTTGAGGCATGAGCCTTAGCCCTTTATAAAACTGATGGCTGTCTGGATGCGATACCATTCCAATTTTACCGTACAACCACAATACCCGAGAATTGGGTAGGGCTTGACTGGAAACTTATATACCTTAGTATTGGTTCCCTCACGGCCAAGGTCTGAGCTGAGGCTACCTTGTGAAGATTGTCCACCTGTGCAGTACCCAAGATGTCAGTTGGTCATGGTTGGGAGGCAAAGCTCACTGGAGAGGTGCTTATACTAGGGCGTGTAATTGAAAGGTTTGGATTGACTATCCGCATACTGAGTATGGTGAATTCAGGATTTGTTCCTGACGGATGTATCGAATGTTGTGGTGAAAGTGTACAATCTCTGCAGTGTGTCAAACTATTCGAATAGCCGCGACCGCGGTTATGGACAGTTGGAGTGGCCATACTGTTGCCCGGTCAGATGTTTTCATAATGAATTGTGAAATGAATTGAGACTTTGACTTGACCACAACATAGTTGTGATATGAAATACAAGTTCCCACTTAGGTGTTACAACATTTCAACTAGTCTGTCTTTGTTTCTAAACTTAGTAGAGGTAAATCTGGCTTTTTGCAAAACAACCCTAGAGCTTAGTGTCCTACTATAAAAACACCCTTCACTTGTTAGTATTAGTTTTCGAGTACTTAAAGAGTACTCATGGCTTTGTACCTGGCTATTCCCATGGCCAGACTATGAAGAGGAGTACCAGGAAAATGGACCCCAGGAAGGTTACGACAACTAGGATTATATCCCATCGTCAGCATTGCATGTGACCCCGAAGCTAGAGCTTCGCCTACGCTATCGTTATTATTACATATTCTGCTGCTTGAGTTGTATTAAGAACTGGATCATGGGATCCTTATTTGTGTAAGACCTTATGTATGGTTTGTAATGGATGATGTACTGTGGTATCCAATTCTGTTATGTCTCGCAAAAATGGTAATCCTGGGATTGCGATGTATGGCATAACAGGAATCTGGGATTAAAAATCCGGGTGTTGACAGGTATTCCCTCTCAACCAATCCTGCAATCAAGATACAAGAAGTCTCTTGTGTCCCCAACACACCCAATACACTTGTCAGTTGTATAGGTGCAATAGTTCAGCGAATAGATAGTGAAATACAAGTGGTAACGGTGCCAGAAAAGAGCTGATGGTGTGGAGGAAAGGGAAAAGCCCAAAACATCCCCGGCAAACGGAACAAAGATGGAAGCAAGCAAACATGCAACAGATCTAGTAGCAAACGGTGTTTCAATGCTTAGAAACAAGGCCTAGGGATCATACATTCACTAGTGAACACTCTCTCATATAAATATTCCCTTCATGATACTACTCTTAACTACTCTCTGGTTGGAGACTCTAATCCATGGTAGGGCCTTCCCTAATCTAGATAATCCCACACTGTCACCTTGAGCACTAGATGGTTCCAACAAACACCACAATTTCATAGAGACATCCAACTCCAAATATAACTCATAACAACTATTCAATCTAGCCAAAGTGCCACACACGGTATGCACGCTATCACTTTCACACATGTGGGGAGAAGCATAGATCTATTAAAGCACAAAGTGTATTTGTGTAGACTCAAACCTAAGTGCCACCATGGCGTGCACGCTGTCACTTTCACACACATGGGGAGAGCAAAGATCTAATGAAGCACTTGAGTAGCAATGTGGATATACTTGATTACAAAGCTCATGACCACAAGATCATGCATAGAGAGAGAGATGAACACATAGCTACCGGTAGAGCCCTTAGTCTCGAGAGAGAACTACTCCCTCCTCATCATGGGAATTAGCAACGGTGATGAAGATGGCAATGGAGATCGATGGAGATGGCTCTGGGGGCACTTCCCCGTCCAGGCAGGGTGCCGGAACAGAGACTTTCTATCCCCCTAATCTCCCCTTCGGTTGCGGCGACACTGTGGAACTTTTTCTAGATTTTTTCCCCGCGTTAGGGTTTACGTCCCAAGGAGTCGTATATGTAGGTGAAAGGGGAGGCCGAGGGGGTGCCCAGGGTGGACACACACCCCCTAGGCGCGGGCCAGGGGGTGTGGGGGTCCCCCAAGGCCCTCCTTCGTCTCTGCTTCGTGGTTCCGTGTTCCCCTCGGTGAAAAACTAACTTTGGCTTTTGTCCCGTCCAATCCCGAGAATGTTCATTTTCTATCTTTTCTGGAACCGAAAACGGAAGAAAACAGGCAACTGGCACTGTGGCAACTTGTTAATAGGTTAGTACCAGAAAACATATAAAAAAAACCTCAAAGTGTGGACAAAAAAAAGCAAAGTAGATATTAAACAAGCATGGAACATCAAAAATTATAGATACGTTTCCGACGTATCAATCGACTGCGACCAAGCTATTTCCTCCTTTGGCGATGCAGCAAGCCTGGAAGAAATCCTGAAGCCAAGTATCTGTCTAAGCTGCACCATCATTTGGGTTGAATGTGTTTCGAAATGACAAAGTCAATCAGAAACTTTGTTTGACAGATACATGGGTAAAAGCATTTGGGTCTCACATACACGTCTTCCTCCTCGTACCACCGCTCTACAATGTTGGATTCAATGCGATGGCGAGCGTCGTTTGGCAAGAGAGACCTACTCCTTGGAGACTCGTGGCTTCTGCGTGGCATAGTCGGATTCCTTCTTCTCCTTCGATCATTGTCGACTCCACCCCTATGGATCCCATGGCTATGATGAGATCCTTCATGGTTGCTGCCGGGCGGTGATGGTGGCTCTGGCGGGTGATGAGTGCAGCAACACTTCATTGGGAGACCCCAAGAGGAAGGTATTATGCAGTTCAGCAGGCAAGTTTCCCTCAGTAAGAAACCAAGGTTATCGGACCAGTAGGAGGAAGGAAACAACCCAAAGGTGCTGCAAGCAATGTGCAGACCTGCACAACACAAACTCAAGACTTTGCCCCAAGGAATCAGTGAGGTTGTTGTCAACACCCGGATTTTTCAATCCTAGATGCCTGTTATGCCATACATCGCAATCCCAGGATTACCATTTTTGTGAGACATAACAGAATTGGATACCATAATACTTCATCCATTACAAACGATACATAAGTTCTTACACAAATAGGGATCTCATGATCCAGTTCTTAATACAACATCAAGCAGCGGAATACGTAATAATAACGGTAGCATAGGCGAAGCTCCATCTTCGGGGTCATAGGCAATGCTGACGATGGGAGATGATCCTAGTTGTCGTAACCTTCCTGGGGTCCATCCTCCAGGTACTCCTCTTCATAGTCTGGCCATGGGAATAGCCAGGGACAAAGCCATGAGTACTCTTTAAGTACTCGCAAACTAATACAAACAGGTAAGGGTTTTTTGGATAATAGGACACTAGGCTCTAGGGTTGTTTTGCAAAAAGCCAGGTTTATCTTTACTAAGTTCCAAAGCTAGTCACAACTTTATAACTCCTAAGTGGGATCTTGTAATTCAGGTCACAACTCTATTGTGTTCATGTCAAAGTCTCAATTCATTTCACAAGTCATTTTAAAAGTCTGACGGGGGAACAGTATGGCCACTCCAACTGTCCATAACCGCGGACGCGGCTATTCGAATAGTTTGACACTCTGCAGAGATTGTACACTTTCACCACAACATTCGATACATCCGTCAGGAACAAATCCTTAACTCACCATACTTAGTATGCGGATAATCAATCCTAACCTTTCAATTACATGCCCTAGTATAAGCACCTCTCCTGTGAGTTTGGCCTCCCAACCATGACCACTGTCATCTTGGGTACTGCACAGGTGGACAATCTTCACAAGGTAGCCTCAGCTCAGACCTTGGCCGTGTGGGAACTAATACTAAGGAATATAAGTTTCCAATCAAGCCCTACCCAATATTCGGGTATTGTGGTTGTACGCTAAAATGGGAATGGTATCCCATCCAGACAACCATCAGTTTTATAAAGGGCTAAGGCTCATGCCTCAACATTTTCATCACCAAAATCATCAAGTGTTTGGAAACACATGTCCAAAACATTTCAATAGAATGATCCATCATTCCAAGGTTTTCATAACCATTTTTCCACCAAGTATTCCCATCTAAAAGTTGATCAAGTTTTATGCTCAACACTAGCATCTATAGGTGGGGGTAGTAATAGTGAGGGGTGGTAACTGGTGGAGTTTCACTAAGTCTAACCTTATATCTTAGGTTGATATCAAGGTTTCTAGATTAGGCCAAATTTTATGCTCTTTAAGCAACCTTCAACACAACTGTCTAGTATCTACCAAACTCTTAGGTAGACTCTAAGTAAGCTTTGATAAAGAAATAAAGTAAGAAGCTTGCCATAAAACTAGGATTGGTTTAGCAAGTAGGTATGATCACATATGCTTAAGGCATATAGTATTCATATCACAAGTATGGGTTTGTGGCATCAGTAGGGTATCTTGCAAGTGTTAGCTTGCACATTCGCTAGTAGTATTAGGCTTGCATAGTAATTATCTTGCATAGGTATAGTATCTTGCAAGTGTTAGGTTGCCTTGTGCAGAGCAGTGGTTGAAGTTCTCCTCGGCTTCCTCTTCGTAGTACCCTCCTTCCTCCTCGTAGTATCCTTGGTCGGTACTAGCGTCTATGAATAAATACGAGGTACACAATCACCAAACAATACTTAACTACTTGCAATCATCACACACAAGGGTCCTATAGATGATCTAGCATCATCTCTAACATTACAAGGTTAAAGCTTGGTTTAAAACTTCTTATTTTTAGAAAAGTAATTTCTACTCATTGAAAAACTACTTAAGATTTAATATTCTCCAAACTAAACATGGGATCATTTTGACACATGTCATCACCACATATTGTAGTCCATGGGAATGTGATTTAAAGTGGTGTCACAATTTAATAAGGTTTTACCTTTTTATTTTAATTAACTAAAGTGACTAGAAATGCTTATGAAGCATTCTTTTATTCCTTGAACATTATTTCTGCAAGTAAACCTATATATTTTTATATATTCTGAAAGGTATGGTTAAATGTGATTTTTGAGAGTTGGAATCAACTCAAAAGCTTTTATGGTTTAAATTTGAGAAATGTTTGAATGCAAAAAAGCTTCTGCCTTGTTATTTTTGCTATGGGTGATCTACAGATCCAAATGACTTGAATCCAACCGGCTTGGATTAAGCATTCACAGACCTTTCCAACACAATTGGTTTCACCCAATTTGGTGCACCGAATCAATCTGGGTTGATTTTTGAAGTTGGGTACAGAAGTGTGTTTGAATTTAAAAAGAAAAAGGTTTAATTTGAATTCTTTGGGCTGCGGGAAATTTAACGGGCGGCCTGCTAAGCGCAGTGCTCCCACGGGCTGTAAGTGGGTGTCCCCACTGCGTGACACGGGCTGGGCGAAGCGGTATGGGGCAACGTGGATCGTTCGATCTAGTTCTAATCCAACGCTGAGGTCATCGTCGGCGAGACAGCTCGGCGAGAACGAAACCTAGCGCGACCAGTGAGGGTGCTGGGGCTCACCGAGTGCAGGCGAGGGTCGGCGAGGCGGGCGAACGACGAAGTCGACGACGGCGAACCTCCTGGTACCGGTGGCTTCTCCTGGGGCGGCTCCAATCGCTGGCTCCCTTCTTCTCCGGCAGCGGCAGGCTCCAGTGAAATTCGGGTGAGGTGGTGCTCGGCTTGCTCTGAGGATGGTGTGGCACGGTTAGTGGGGAGAGGGGAGTGAGATGGTGTGAAGAAATCGTGCGGGGGTGGCCTCTATTTATAGTCGAGCGAGGGGACCGTCAGGCGCCGGTGAGCTCGTCGAAGCGACGTTACAGGCGGCTATAGGCATGGGCAAGGGTAGGGGACGGTGTTGTGTCTCCTGGCGATGCTCAACGACATGATCGCGAGGCATGGGGCGGTGCGGTTTGGTCTGGAACGGGCGGCGCTCTGCGCGGCAGAGGCGGCGTCTTCGACGGCGGGCGGTGGCTGTATGGCACGGGGCGGCAAACATGGGTGTATGGCGGTCTCCTGGGTCGGTGGTGATCGTGTATGCACGCGGTGAGGGCGGCGCGCGGTCTGTGGGTGATGGTCGAGGGTGGCGCTCTGGCGCACGCTCGGCATGGTCTGGGCGTGTCTCGTGCGCGTGGTCCAGGCCTTGGCAACGCTCGCGGCTGGGACAGGCAGTGGCGATGGACGGTGGGCTGCCTCCCAGACAAGGTTGGCACGACTAGTTCTTCCTCTAGCCTGCTGTCCACAATGGGGTGACATGGGGGTGCTCGGCTGTTCACCATTAATGACAATGGCAAGCTCACAGGGGTGCTAGTGTTGGGCTAATCTTGCTAGATGATCTACTGGGTTGTGTTGAGCTAACTAGGGAACAAGTTAGGCTCAAAACACTACACACTATAGTGTTTGATGTTTTGTTTGATTTGTGTCTGCAACCTATTTGATGAAATGGCCGCATGAAATCAAGTTTTGAATTTTGAAATGAATTTTGGTGGGTTTGCTAGATTGGTTCTGGTGAGTCTGCAGATGCTTGGGTTTTGAAAGTTGAGCTTGTTTGAGTGGGTTTTGAAAAAGTGGGTCTTTCCATATGAAGAAGATTCAATTTTGAATTGTCATTTAAACTATGCATTTGAAAGTTTCTGGATGATCACAAATTGGGCCTTGATACTCTGTTATGAGCACATTCAAGGGGTGCAAAGATCCAGAAAAGTTTCTGTTAGGTTTTGAAAGTTTGAGACAGCCAAAGTAGGCATGGGAGTTAAATTGGTCAAAATGACCATTGACTTAATATATTTGTTTTGATTTACTTGTCTTAAGGAAAAGTGTGGGAAATGTTTTAGATGATGTTCTTTTCACCTAAGAAACATTTTACAAGCAATGGATCACACAAACAAGGTGGTTTTTAAAGAAATTCAAAATCCATGCATACACATATACATGCATTCATGAATTCATTTAGAAAAGTTTTTGTTAACCCTAAACTTGATGATTAGTGTTTTGATGATCTAAGTTTGATATTTTTGGGATGTTACAAACCTTCCCCCCTTAAAAAAATCTCGTCCCGAGATTTGAAAAAGGACGAAAAGATTACCTAGGATTTGAAGAGATCTGGAAACTCCGTTCTGATGTGATCTTCGCGTTCCCAGGTAGCCTCCTCTTCTGTGTGGTTGCTCCACTGAATCTTGAGAAACTTGATGCTTCGGGTTCTGGTAGTTCGAAAGGCTTCTTCCAATATACGGATGGGTACTTCAGGATAGGTCAGATCATCGTTGATCTCTATGGTCTGGTGATCGATATTCTTGAACACTTCGGTCTTCTCGGGGACTTCGAGACATTTCTTGATAACGAGATATGGAACACATTGTGCACCGCTGACATCTCTTCAGGTAGTTCCAGTTGATACGATACTTCTCCTCGACGGTTCAGAATTTTGAAAGGTCCGATATATCTAGGGGCTAACTTTCCTTTGAGTTGGAAACGTTGCATTCCCTTCAATGGCGACACTTTCAGATAAACAAAATCTCCGATGTTGAGGGCGAGGTCTCGACGTCTCTTGTCGGCGTAACTCTTTTGTCGGGATTGGGCTGTCTTGAGGTGTTCACGAATCTTGTGAACCTTCTCTTCTGCTTCACGTAGGATGTCGGGTCCAAAAATCTGACTCTCTCCTACTTCTGACCAGTTTAAAGGGGTGCGACACTTTCTTCCGTACATAATTTCAAATGGGGGCATTTGCAAACTGGCTTGGTAACTATTGTTGTATGAAAATTCTGCAAATGGCAGACAGTCTTCCCACTTGGATCCATATTCTAGCACACATGCTCTAAGCATATCTTCGAGTATTTGGTTTACTCGCTCCGTTTGTCCATCGGTCTGAGGGTGATACGCGGTACTGAAATCTAGGCGGGTTCCTAAACCTTCTTGGACTTTCTTCCAGAATCTCGAGGTAAACTGAGTTCCTCGATCCGATACTATATTCTTGGGGACTCCATGCAAACTAACGATCCTAGCGATGTACAATTCCGCTAGCTTCGAACTCTGATAGGTAGTTTTGACGAGCAAGAAATGGGAGACTTTGGACAATCTGTCCACTATGACCCAAATAGAGTCATTTCCCCTACTAGAAGTAGGTAGTCCAGTGATAAAGTCCATTCCTACAGAATCCCATTTCCATTCCAGAATTTGCAAAGGTTGCAACAATCCAGCGGGTCTTTGATGTCCTGCCTTGACTCGTTGACATATATCACACTTGGCGATATAGCTTCCGATTTCTCTCTTCATCTTATGCCACCAAAATTGCTCTTTCAAATCTTGATACATCTTAGTTCCTCCGAGATGGATAGAATAAAGAGTATCGTGAGCCTCCTTCAAGATAACTTCTTTCAACTCCGAATCTGCTGGTACACAAAGGCGTCCTTTGTACCACAAAACTCCTTCTTCGTCCTCGGTGAATCCAGGTACTTTGCCTGTACCGTACGATGCTTGATTCCATCGATACTGGCATTTCCCTTTTGCGCCTCTTTAATCTGACTGATCAAAGTGGGCTGAAGTTCTATGCTAGCCAAAAATCCTTCACTTACTAATTCCACTCGAAAATCTTCCATCTCTTTGTGCAAACTTGGTTGCTCCTTCAAAATCATGGAGTTCAAGCGGCACGGCAATCTGCTAAGGGCATCGGCTACCACATTGGCTTTTCCAGGGTGATAGTGGATGTCCAGGTCGTAATCCTTGATTAGCTCAATCCATCTTCTCTGCCTCATATTCAGCTCCTTCTGAGTGAATATATACTTTAGGCTCTTGTGATCCGAATAAATCTCACAATGGTTTCCCATCAGGTAATGTCTCCATGTCTTTAGGGCTAGCACTATGGCTGCGAGTTTGAGGTCATGGGTTGGGTAATTTTGTTCATGTTGCTTCAATTGTCACGATAGATAAGATCTAACTTTGCCTTCTTGCATTAGCACACAACCGAGACCAATCTTGGATGCGTCACAATACACATCGAAGGGCTTCGTGATATCCGGCATGATCAAGATTGGGGCTGAAATCAATCTCCTCTTGAGTTCTTGAAAACTCGCTTCACATTTGTCGGTCCATTCAAACTTCTTGTCCTTCTTCAGCAATTGGGTCATGGGTCGGGCGATACTCGAGAATCCTTCTACGAATTTGCGGTAATATCCCGCCAATCCGAGAAAAGCACAAACTTGGGTTTGAGTGGTTGGGGCTTGCCAATCTTCTACATCTTTCACTTTGGCAGGGTCAACGGCAATTCCTCCGGCTGATACAATGTGACCGAGGAATCCTACTTCCTGTAATCAGAATTCACATTTGCTACATTTTGCATACAACTGATGCTCTCTAAGGGTTCCAAGAATGGTCCTTAGGTGTAGCTCATGTTCTTCTTCTGATTTGGAATAAATCAGAATGTCATCAATGAAAACAACGACAAACTTATCCAGGAAGTCCATAAAAATCTTATTCATGAGGTTCATGAAATAAGCGGGGGCGTTGGTTAATCCAAAGAACATGACTGTATACTCATATAATCCATATCTGGTGGTAAAGGCAGTCTTTGGAATATCCTCTGCACGAATTTTGAGTTGCTGATAGCCAGTCCTAAGATCAATCTTAGAAAACACCTGGGCACCAGTCAACTGATCAAGCAAATCTTCTATCTTAGGCAAGGGGTACTTGTTCTTGATGGTGACATCATTCATCTTCCGATAATCCGTACACAAACGGTTACCTCCATCCTTCTTGTCCACAAACAAGACAGTGATCTCCATGGGGCCTTTTCGGTTGAATCAATCCGATTTCTAGCATGGAATCCAGTTGCTTCTTTAGTTCTTCTAGTTCTGACGGGTTCATACTATAGGGTCTCTGGGCTATGGGTCCTGTTCCGGGGATTAGTTCGATGATAAACTCGATATCCCGATCTGGGGGCATACCGAGCAAAACATCTGGAAATACATCGGGGTATTCGCAGACTATCCGAACTTGGTCAATGGTAGGTTGGGCTATACTCCTATTACACTTGAATTGGCGAGGTAAGGTTTCAGATATATGCTCGACTGATATTCCGTGATCTTGGTCATGGTGATGGCTTTCTTGGCACAATCAATCAATCCTTTATGTTTGGACATCCAATCCATTCCTAGTACTACTTCCAAACCTTTAGTTCCGAGTACTATTAGATTAGCATAAAAATCTATGCCATGGATTCAGATAGGGATGGCTTTGCAAATTTGCCTAGCCTTGGTGGTTGATCCGGGAATTTGTATAATCATCACATGCTTCAATTTGGTTGGTTGAATTTTACTAGTGCAGGCAAATTCTTCGGTGACAAATGAATGCGATGCACTAGAATCAAACAACACTCTTGCAAGTACTGAATTAACAGAAAACATACCCAGCACGACGTCTGGCGCTTCCTGAGCTTCTTCAGCATGCATGAGAAAAAGACGGCCATTGCGGTTGAGTGAATTCCCTGGGGCAAATCTTCTCCCTGGCTGGAAACGATGCTGCTGCTGAGCTGGGACATTGGCGTTGGGGGCTGTAGCATTCTTCTTGTTGGGGCACTCATTGGAATAGTGGTCTTTATTTCCATAGTCATAACAGGTCACTTGTGACTTGTCCTTGGCTGCGACAGGCACAACATTGCTTCCAGTCCTCGGGGCAGTGTTGGGGTTGGTGGTAGTATTGTTGGTGTTGAATTTGGGTGGGGCACGAGTGAAATTGCTAGAGTTGCCGGGGTTGTTGTGATTTCCTCCGGGTCTAGGGTTTCCACGGTTGGGATAGGTCAGACGGGTCATAGGGGGTCTGTTGGTTCTTGGGGCAAATCCTGGAGATGGGTTGGGGCGACACTTTGGGGTCTGATGGGTTCCTAGTTGATGCATCATGCGACGCTTGCGGTTTTCATTGGCCTGGTTGATCTTTCCTTCCATATGGATAGCAGAGTCTACAAGGGCTTCAATATCAACAAAGGGGATATTGACTAACACCGTCTGCATCTCGTCATGCAGACCATTCAGGAATCTTTCTTTCTTCTTGGCTTTGGTGTCTATTTCGTCCGGGGCATACCTAGCTAATGACAAAAAATTGTCACGGTATTCCACTACAGTCATCCTTCCTTGCTTCAACTCTCTTAACTCGTCTCTCATTCTCTTGATCAAACCTGGTGGCACATGGGTTCTGCTAAACTTGACCTTGAATTCCTCCCAGGTCATCATCTGGCCTCCGGTCATTGCACGAACACTGTTCCACCATGCCCTGGCATCTCCGGCTAGATAATGGGTGGCGAACAAGACTTTCTCGTTGGCTTCCACTCCGGCTACTTCTAAGTTATTTTCCATGGTTTGCAGCCAATCATCGCCATCTAGGGGTTCTTCCGACTTGGTGAAAACGGATGGGTTGGTATTCTGGAAATTCTTGAGCTTAGATCCGTGGTTGTCCTGGTTTCCATGGCCTTGGTTGTTGTGGGCTAGCTGGGCTATCTGTTGCAGAGTGGCTAGGTTGGCTTGACGTTCGGCTCTTTCAGCTTCACGGTCAGAAGTCAACATTTGCAAGATCTGCAACATCGGGTCCGGGGCTGAACCACTTCCTCCACGTGGCATCTGAAGATTGATATAGATCATGAGAAAAGAGGGAAATTGCTAAGGTTTTGGTTTTTGAAAAGTTTTTGGAGTTTGACTCAAGTTTTCTAGCAACTTGCTTTTTCATTCATTCACTCATAGCACACAGTACAACACACACCACAACAAGGAAAAACATATGGTTTTAAGAACCATTCTGAAATCTACGATACAGTGGGACCGACTACTACTCACTACGCTAGTGCTCAGTGCTACTACTGCTTGGAGTCTGTGGCTTCATCATCTTCCGCATCATCAATGAAGGCGAAATCATCCTCATCGGTGAAGAAGTCCATGGCCTGATCCTCCAGAAAATCATCGTCATCGCTGAGATAGGAGTAAGGGTCTCCACGAAGATCCTCTCCGGCATTCTCCCTTTCCTCTAGCTGCATGTCTCTCTCGTGGATGGTCTCTTCCAGAGATGAGATGTGATGGCGAAGACAGGCAATAATGCGCTCCTTCTTGTCGAGATGACGGCGGCGAGACTTGCGATCCTTTGCTAGCATGGCGATGGTCTAATCCTTCGTCTTGATGATGGCAGACTTGTGGTTGCAATAGTCACGGCAGTTGTCCAACTCTTGTTGACGATCATACATCATGAAGCTAAGGTGGTCCAATTGAGTCTTCAGCTCGGGGTGGTATGGGGCTTCCAGTGGTTGTCCATTTGCATCACGCCTTGGGCAAAACTCAAAGCGAGTACCCTTGATCTGATTGATGCTCTGCCCACAGACGGGAAAGAGCTTCCTGCATTGCTCTGGCAAGTCCATCGAGCCAGTTGTTTTCCCTCAAGGTAAACTGAATTCCCTCCGCAGTGGGAGGTTCAATCTTTCCTCGGAGACTTGCAACAATTAGCCACTGCAGATCTTCTCCTCCTTGATCATTGAGCTGAGCTCCATAGAACTCGGGATGCGGACGCTCCAGAAGTTCCGAAAGCTGATCCAGATCCCTCTCAAAGATAAGGTCTCCCCCATTTCCGAGTTGATAAAACTTCCTATACTTCACGTCCATCTATAAAAATAGAGGATGAGTAGATTAGCAGAGTGATCAAGTGTGTCAAAATTTTATCTATTTTGCAAGAGTTTTTGAGGAACATGAAGTTTTATGAAAGAATTAAAGAGATAAGAATGAGAATAGGTTTTTGTAAATATTTGTTTTCTTTGGTTTTTGAAACTAAGTTTTTGGTTCAACGTCCAACCTAACTAGGGTCTCCTATGGTCAACCTGGCTCTGATACCAACTTGTCAACACCCGGATTTTTCAATCTAGATGCCTGTTATGCCATACATCGCAATCCCAGGATTACCATTTTTGCGAGACATAACAGAATTGGATACCATAATACTTCATCCATTACAAACGATACATAAGTTCTTACACAAATAGGGATCTCATGATCCAGTTCTTAATACAACATCAAGCAGCGGAATACGTAATAATAACGGTAGCGTAGGCGAAGCTCCATCTTGGGGGCACAGGCAATGCTGACGATGGGAGATGATCCTAGTTGTCGTAACCTTCCTGGGGTCCATCCTCCAGGTACTCCTCTTCATAGTCTGGCCATGGGAATAGCCAGGGACAAAGCCATGAGTACTCTTTAAGTACTCGCAAACTAATACTAACAGGTAAGGGGTTTTTGGATAATAGGACACTAGGCTCTAGGGTTGTTTTGCAAAAAGCCAGGTTTATCTTTACTAAGTTCCAAAGCTAGTCACAACTTTATAACTCCTAAGTGGGATCTTGTAATTCATGTCACAAATCTGTTGTGTTCACGTCAAAGTCTCAATTCATTTCACAAGTCATTTTAAAAGTCTGACGGGGGAACAGTATGGCCACTCCAACTGTCCATAATCAGACGTCTATTCGAATAGTTTGACACTCTGCAGAGATTGTACACTTTCACCACAACATTCGATACATCCGTCAGGAACAAATCCTGAACTCACCATACTCAGTATGCGGATAATCAATCCTAACCTTTCAATTACACGCCCTAGTATAAGCACCTCTCATGTGAGTTTGGCCTCCCAACCATGACCACTGTCATCTTGGGTACTGCACAGGTGGACAATCTTCACAAGGTAGCCTCAGCTCAGACCTTGGCCGTGAGGGAACTAATAATAAGGAATATAAGTTTCTAGTCAAGCCCTACCCAATATTCGGGTATTGTGGTTGTACGCTAAAATTGGAATGGTATCGCATCCAGACAACCATCAGTTTTATAAAGGGCTAAGGCTCATGCCTCAACATTTTCATCCCAAAATCATCAAGTGTTTGGAAACACATGTCCAAAACATTTCAATAGAATGATCCATCATTCCAAGATTTTCATAACCATTTTTCCACCAAGTATTCCCATCTAAAAGTTGATCAAGTTTTATGCTCAGCACTAGCATCTATAGGTGGGGGTAGTAATAGTGAGGGGTGGTAACTGGTGGAGTTTCACTAAGTCTAACCTTATATTTTAGGCTGATATCAAGGTTTCTAGATTAGGCCAAATTTTATGCTCTTTAAGCAACCTTCAGCACAACTGTCTAGTATCTACCAAACTCTTAGGTAGACTCTAAGTAAGCTTTGATAAAGAAATAAAGTAAGAAGCTTGCCATAAAACTAGGATTGGTTTAGGAAGTAGGTATGATCACATATGCTTAAGGCATATAGTATTCATATCACAAGTATGGGTTTGTGGCATCAGTAGGGTATCTTGCAAGTGTTAGCTTGCACATTCGCTAGTAGTATTAGGCTTGAATAGTAATTAGCTTGCATAGGTATAGTATCTTGCAAGTGTTAGGTTGCCTTGTGCAGAGCAGTGGTTGAAGTTCTCCTCGGCTTCCTCTTCGTAGTACCCTCCTTCCTCCTCGTAGTATCCTTGGTCGGTACTAGCGTCTATGAATAAATACGAGGTACACAATCACCAAACAATACTTAACTACTTGCAATCATCACACACAAGGGTCCTATAGATGATCTAGCATCATCTCTAACATTACAAGGTTAAAGCTTGGTTTAAAACTTCTTATTTTTAGAAAAGTAATTTCTACTCATTGAAAAACTACTTAAGATTTAATATTCTCCAAACTAAACATGGGATCATTTTGACACATGTCATCACCACATATTGTAGTCCATGGGAATGTGATTTAAAGTGGTGTCACAATTTAATAAGGTTTTACCTTTTTATTTTAATTAACTAAAGTGACTAGAAATGCTTATGAAGCATTCTTTTATTCCTTGAACATTATTTTTGCAAGTAAACCTATATATTTTTATATATTCTGAAAGGTATGGTTAAATGTGATTTTTGAGAGTTGGAATCAACTCAAAAGCTTTTATGGTTTAAATTTGAAAAATGTTTGAATGCAGAAAAGCTTCTGCCTTGTTATTTTTTCTATGGGTAATCTACAGATCCAAATGACTTGAATCCAACGGGCTTGGATTAAGCATTCACAGACCTTTCCAAAAAAATTGGTTTCATCCAATTTGGTGCACTGAATCGATCTGGGTGGATTTTTGAAGTTGGGTACAGAAGTGCGTTTGAATTTAAAAAGAAAAAGGTTTAATTTGAATTGCTGGACTGCGCGGGAAATTCTAACGGGCCGGCCTGCTAAGCGCAGTGCTCCCGCGGGCTGCTTAAGTGGGTGTCCCCACTCGTTAGTGATACGGGGCTGGGCGAAGCGGTATGGGGCAACGTGGATCGTTCGATCTAGTTGTAATCCAATGGCTGAGGGTCATCGTCGACGCGAGACAGCTCTGGCGAGAACGAAACCTAGCGCGGCCAGTGAGGGGTGCTGGGGGCTCACCGGGGTACGGGCGAGGGTCGGCGAGGCGAGCAGCGAAGTCGATGCGGCGAACCTCCTGGTACCGGTGGCTTCTCTGGGCGGCTCAACGACATGATCGCGAGGCATGGGCGTGCGTTTGTCTCAGCGAGCGGGCGCTCTGCGCGGCAGAGGCGGCGTCTTCGATGGCGGGCGGTGGCTGTATGGCACGGGGCGGCAAACGGGGGTGTCTGGCGGTCTCCTGGGTCGGTGGTGATCGTGTATGCACGCGGTGAGGGCGGCGCGCGGTCTGTGGGTGATGGTCGAGGGTGGCGCTCTGGCGCACGCTCGGCATGGTCTGGGCGTGTCTCGTGCGCGTGGTCCAGGGCTTGGCAACGCTCGCGGCTGGGACAGGCAGTGGCGATGGACGGTGGGCTGCCTCCCAGACAAGGTTGGCACGGCTAGTTCTTCCTCTAGCCTGCTGTCCACAATGGGGTGACATGGGGGTGCTCGGCTGTTCACCATTAATGACAATGGCAAGCTCACAGGGGTGCTAGTGTTGGGCTAATCTTGCTAGATGATCTACTGGGTTGTGTTGAGCTAACTAGGGAACAAGTTAGGCTCAAAACACTACACACTATAGTGTTTGATGTTTTGTTTGATTTGTGTCTGCAACCTGTTTGATGAAATGGCCGCATGAAATCAAGTTTTGAATTTTGAAATGAATTTTGGTGGGTTTGCTAGATTGGTTCTGGTGAGTCTGCAGATGCTTGGGTTTTGAAAGTTGAGCTTGTTTGAGTGGGTTTTGAAAAAGTGGGATCTTCCCATATGAAGAAGATTCAATTTTGAATTGTCATTTAAACTATGCATTTGAAAGTTTCTGGATGATCACAAAGTGGGCCTTCATACTCTGTTATGAGCACATTCAAGGGGTGCAAAGATCCAGAAAAGTTTCTGTTAGGTTTTGAAAGTTTGAGACAGCCAAAGTAGGCATGGGAGTTAAATTGGTCAAAATGACCATTCACTTAATATATTTGTTTTGATTTACTTGTCTTAAGGAAAAGTGTGGGAAATGTTTTAGATGATGTTCTTTTCACCTAAGAAACATTTTACAAGCAATGGATCACACAAACAAGGTGGTTTTTAAAGAAATTCAAAATCCATGCATACACATATACATGCATTCATGAATTCATTTAGAAAAGTTTTTGTTAACCCTAAACTTGATGATTAGTGTTTTGATGATCTAAGTTTGATATTTTTGGGATGTTACAGTTGTCAAGCTCATCGGTTTGCTATAACAAAGGATTAAACGTATGGTGTGGAAGGTAATGGTTTGCAGCAAGTAAACAAGTCACAGTGGAAGATGTACCAATGGTAAAGATTGGACCGGGGTCCATAGTTCACTAGAGGTGGCCTCCTTATATAAACAACATGGCATGAAGGGTAAACAAATTACTGTAGGGCAATTGACATGAACTGAGCTAGGCATAACAATGCAATACCAGACAAAAAGATCCTATGAGATTCGATTGGGCAATACAACAATATACATAGACCGCCATCCAACTGCATCTATGACTAGAAGTCCACCTTCAGGTTATCATCCGAACCCCCTCCAGTATTATGTTGCAAGCAACAGACAACTGCTTTAAGCAAAGTGTGTAAGGTAAACAATCCACTTATTCCATGAACAAGAGACCGTTTTTTTCTCCCTTGTGGCAACAGCACATCTACAACCGAAGAGATTTCTGTCACTTCCCATGGAAACTAGAGGCATGAACCCACTATGGAGCATAAATACCCCCTCTTGGAGTCACTAGCAACTACTTGGCCAAGATAGCTACTAACAACGGAGATCATGCAAGATCACAAAAAACACAGACATGATAGTATCAAATAGACAAAACCATTAATAAATATGACATAGTAATCTCAATATCCATCGGATCCCCTCAAACACAACATGCATGATTACAAATAGATTAGATCTTGATCATGAACTGAGCTCACAATATCTATACATCAAAGCACAAGGAGGATATACAACCATCTAGCTACTACATGGACCCATAGTCCAAGGTGGAACTACTCACGCTTCATACCGGAGAGAAGACCTCCGGGATGATTTCCCCTCCGACAGGGTGCTGGGAAGAACTTCAGATCCCCCCTGATCTAGGGACGATGGTGACGGCGGCTACATAAGGTTTCGTGGAGTTTTGATTGGGTACTAAGGGTTTTTGCATCGGGGGGTTCTTATGGGCGAAGAGGCGAGACCGGGAGGAGACCAGGGGGGCCACACCCTGCCCAGGCACGGGCCCACCCTTGGCCACGCCTAGGGGGGTTTGGCCGCCCTGGTTTTATTTTCTGTCTCGTCTTCTGGATTCGTGTCCCTCACGGTAAAATATTGACTTTGGCTTTTGTCCCGTCCAATTCCGAGAATAATGATTTTCTGCCTTTCTTGAACCAAAAACAGAAAAAACAGGCAACTGGCACTATGGTAACTTGTTAATAGGTTAGTTCCAGAAAAGACATAAAAACACCTCAAAGTGTAGACAAAGCAAAGCAAAGTAGATACTAAACAAGCATGGAGCATCAAAAATTATATATACGTTTCGACGTATCAGCGGGTTATTTCCGGCTGAGCGGTGCGGTCCTGGAGCCTCATTATGATGACTCAAAGGTTTATTTCCTCGGGCAAAGTCCCTTCTTAACTCAGGGCAATCCGAGTTGTTTCTTCCTCTGGCTTTGCAAGTCGGACGACTGGGGGTGGCATCCTTAGCCAATCTTGCTCTTGCGGGCGGCACACCTCTAGGTCTTCCCTGTGGTGATTATTCTGCTGATGGTCGGTCTGGTGAGGTACCAATGCCCTTATGGCATCTTGAGACGCAACCGGAATAACTCCCGACCAGTCCCGTGCGGCCCTACGAGGATGACCGTTTGATCCGGTCCTTGAGTTTTCTTCTTCCTAGGGACGATGGCGTTGACATGTATCCCTGCGGGTCTTTCATCAGCGCTTTGGCCTACATCATTGTGACAAAATTCTGACCTTGAGGCCAGTTTTCCACTAAATGATGCGGCTGTATTTTGTTGTTTCAGTCTGTTGTCGAGCAATGCTACGCATTGCCGGACCTATTTTGGAGACGGATTATTGGTGAGGATGGATCGAGCAGCCGCAGTGTTCTCCACTGGTGTGCTGTAGACTCGGATCTGCTTTCTGGTTTTACCGTCAAATAGATCTCTGTGGCCATCCGAGTTCCTATTAGCAAGAACCGGACCACCCCTTATCTTGTTTGGTAGTCACTTGAATTCTGGCTGGTACTAGGCAGGATTGCTGTCTATCTGATGTCTAAGCTCGACGATGCGGACAGCTTCCTTGAGCAAAAACAAGCGATGATTTTCAAGGACTTCATCCCATTTCTCCAGCTCCTCCAGAATGAGATACGAAGCAGTTGGGATTGGTATGGTGAGTGCATCTCTATAGATTTCGCGTGCACCCTTAGTGACAACGTGTCCATCCATAAAAGGATCGATCAGTGTGGGATTAACCGGATCCCCGTCCTAATTATCCATCTCGATCTCTTCGTCAACATCTTCCTCGTTGGATTCCTCTACCGGCTCTGCCAGTGTTGGGTTATTTTTGTTCTTATTCTTCGATTGCTTGATAGCCTTGACGTGCGTACCAATGGCAAAGACGGCTTTCGGTCTGATACCACGAGATAAGCTTCCCTCAGTACTTTCCGTCGTTGTTGGCTTCTAGACCTTGGACGAATCTCTGTTGTCCATGTCATCTTGCGAGGTGTAGTCTTCGTCAATGCTATCATGTGGACTTGGAGGGTTCCCTGGCTTACCCTGCGCTTGCTTGGAGGTGTATTCTTCTTCATACACTGCCATATCTTTCTCGTACTCTCGGAGTTCCTGCAACATCAGTGATTCCTGAGGGGAAGAAGGTAAGTCAGTATTTTCTCCGATAGCATCAAGAACTGAGTCATTACCGGCTCTAGCATCGATAGAGTCGGATCCAGAGCCCACATAGTGCACGAAGCAATGCTTATTTTTCTTCATGGACTCGAGGCAGTGGCACAGTTGGGTTTTAGCCTCTGCCATCTCAAAGCTCTGCTTGATCTTGGCAATTGCGTTGTCATTGAGGTAGGGGAGCTTCATCATCTACTTCATCCTATGCCTCAAGAGTGTTTTCTGCTCCAGCATCGGTACAACCGCATCCGAAGCGAATATACTCCTCATCTGTGTATCTGATCTTGACGGGGAGATCAAATACGGATTTTCTTCCACCACTTCTTCCACTACAGGAGCGGTCTAGGTGGGTTCAGGCTTTTCCGGGATCTTGAAGTCTTCCGGCTCTGCGGATAGAGCAGATCTGGACTTTTATTCCTCCATGGTCATCACCTAAGGGGTGGGTTGGGCGGGATTAGCAAAACCTAGATAGATATTGTCTCGCCGATAGACATGATTATGTAGGTCGTCACTGGTTCCTTAGATATAATCTAGGTCTCATCAAGAAGAACAAGCAGGACATCACTGGCATAAACCACGTGACCCATGGCGATTGTTTTGCCGATTCCTACATGCACAGATTCCGCCCAAAATGAAGCTCTGAAGGTCACCTGCCCCACGGTGGGTGCCAACGGTCGTCGGATTGTCGACAAGTATGCCATAGGGGGTCCTGAAGGCGTGGAGAAAATGGGATATGAGCCTTACGGTGTTCAGGGAGCGGTGAGCACAAGTTTACCCAGGTTCAGATCCGACTGCGGTGATCGGATCCTACTCCTGCTAGCAACCCAGTAATATATCAGCGAGAGCCGGATGTTCCAGCGGATTACAAGAGAGGTTCGCCTGTGCAAGTAGGTTGTGGTTGATCTATGATCTGGTTCCGAGAAGGCTCCCATAGGTCCGATTTATGTAGCACCGAGGCCTAGGGTTATAGGAGAGACCTATCTAGCTATGTTATAGAGTTGGTAAATAGATATATCTTGGACTACAAGTAATACTATAGGCCTAAGTCGATAACTCTTCTAGGCCTTGTCGTATCTGGAAGTGACTCCTCCTCTTTCTCTGACTAGGCCTCCCATGAAGCAAAGTCTATCCCATTGGTGGGCCACCCTGGTCAGCGAGTCCTGTGGTTATACCTGGAAAGTATATCCCCAATAGAAGGAGTAGGGTATTTACCTCACATTGAGGGCCCTAAAACTGGGTACTTCCTACGTCTCGCTGTACCGGCTCGTACCCAATCCCGCCTGCAGGCGACATCGTTCTCCTTACTACTTGCTCCCACCCTCTACCTAACCTTCTCAGGTGCTGCCGTTTCCATAGCAACGACAGTTGGCGGCCACCATGGAGCAAGAGATGGCGGCGACCGGAGTCACATTCCGCACGGGACCCCGGACCACTGCTGGCGAGCGCGTGGCTTTCGGCCTCATGCTCACCTTGGCCCAGTTCGACTGCGTCCTCGACAATGCCTCATGCTTCGCCAGATCCACTTTCCTAGCGGACGTCACTGTACTACTGTTTGATGACCTGCCTGTCTATGTTGCCACTGTGCCGGAGCGTTTCCTCTAGAAATTGTCCCCTTCGTCGATCCACTGCCCTCAGTCGGAAGCGCGCTCGTCGCGCCTCGCGGCATGGAGGTTATGATGACCGGGTTGAGCCACAACCGTCACCCCACGCATCGAGGTGATGATGACCAGCGTGATGCGACTGGAGCTGGAACTTCTGCTCCTCTGCCCGAGAAGAGTGTCATGGAACTCATCATCGAAGAGCTCCTCACCCTGGTGGATCCCGGGGATGATCCTTATCAGGGGGCCGCTAAGGTGGAAGCGTCTTGTGAGCATCTCCTCCAGCAGGCCCAGAGATTGGCCTCGACCATGTTCCATATGGATAGCACCATGCGTGAGTACCACCGCGCCCCCAGCCTCACCCAGGTTAGCCTTGAGCCTAGCCGGCCTGGGATCATGCGGCGTCGTGGGGAGAACTAGGGGTTCTCCTTGAGAGAGACGGTGTGGGATTGTGCCCCTGTCCTACCCACCGCCGGTGTACGACAACCCAATCAAGTACTTGTGGGCAAAGAGAGCCTCCATACAACAATTAACTCACCTGGAGGGTGAGGAGAGAGCCCGGCAAGATCAGTGGGTGTAGCACCTCCTGTGGGTCGTAGACAAGCAAGCCGACGCCGTCTAGATAGCGCATGAGGTGGCCGCGGGTTGTAGAGGGAATCAGCCGGCTGGAGGGAGCCGGGGAGAGCCTCGCCTTATGGAGCACTCCTCCTCTCCTCCTGGAGACCAACATCGCTCACAACATCGTAATTACGGCCGCCAAAGCTAGCCACACAACGAGTAGGGCGCAACCAGCAAAGCGCCCGCACCAACGCCATATCATCCGGCGGGAGCAGGCCACCCACCTCCTCCCCCAACACCCCACTTCTCTGCCCGGGTGGGCACGCCCAATCCGGTTGAGCCATCTGCACATGACTGAATTGACCTCCTGATGTTAGCTCGCGTCATAGAGGAGGAAGACGCAACTGTACCGGTTTTCTTCGGGCCGCGTATCCGGCACGAATCGTTTCCAGACAAGTTCTCCATGCCACACGACCCCCCTAGTACGACAGGAGCATAAAGCTGGAGGATTGGCTGACCGACTATCCCATGACAGTCAGAATAGCCCATGGAATTAAGTGTGTGGCGGTATGCTACGTTCCTCTCATGTTGACCGGTTCGGCCAGAACCTGGTTCAACAGCCTCGCGCCCAACAATATCAACACTTGGTCCAATTTCGAGAAAGTATTCATCTAGAACTTCAACGACACCTACAAGCATCCGGGTCGACCTCGCAATCTGTCTCTGTGCATCTAGGGAGATTGCGATTCAGATCGCGAGTATCTCTCCCGCTGGACTGAGATGTGCAACTCCCGTGAAGGGGTGGTGGAGAACCAAGCAATTGGTTTCTTCATCGAATGGTGTCAAGAGGGCACAATGCTTTACCATCGGCTCCTGTGCGACAAGCCGAAGACCATGGTGGAGCTGATGATCTTTGCTCACCAGTATGCCACCACTGATGCTGAAATGAAGAAGCCCCTCCGGGTGAATGTTGAAGGCCGGCCAGTTCACATCGCCCCTGAAAGACAAAGTGGTCAAGGTGGGGACGCCAGATTGTCTAGGCATCCCAACAATGACAATAGCTACCAGGGCAAGCGCCCGGCTGAGCATCAGGGTCATCGATACCACCAGAGGAAGAACATCATGGTGCAAGGGGCACCGGCTGTAGACGACAACAGGCATCAGGCCAAGTCCACTTTCGAGAAAATATTCGATGGGCCATGCAAGTACCATGGTGGCGCCTTCAAGCCAGGTAATCACACCACCCGGAAGTGTAGCTAGAACCGGCAAATTCGGGAGCAGGGAGGCTTGCCCCCTCTTCCCCCACCTCCTCACGGTGGACCTCCACCGCTGGCTAGGCCAGCCAAGAACAACAACAATAACAACAACAATGGTGCCTACCCGCAGCAGCATGATGTAACATCCCAATTTTCATCAAATCAAAAACTTCATCATTGCATTCATATCATCATAGCATGTGAGCTTTGCACAAAAAAATTCAACTTAAAAACACTACCAAAATCCTAATTTCAAACCCCATTTTTATGCATGTATGGGGCATGTGTTTTATTTTTATTTTTAGTACCCAAAATGTTTTGGGCTGGTTTGTTGTGTTTAAAACACTTTTAAACATTAGAATCATCCCACGAAAATTTGGTGAAAATTTGGTTTATTTTGGATTCGATTTGATCATTCAAATCTTATTTGGAAAATCAAA
Source organism: Avena insularis (assembly GCA_023614405.1). Taxonomy (NCBI): domain Eukaryota; kingdom Viridiplantae; phylum Streptophyta; class Magnoliopsida; order Poales; family Poaceae; genus Avena; species Avena insularis. The sequence goes on along the minus strand of CM042685.1, from coordinate 164,324,408 downwards.
AAAGAAAAAGAAAAAAGGCTAAGGAAAAAAAGGAGAAGCTTACCTGCCAGCAGACGCGGCCCAGTAAGCAGCCCAGCATCCCACCTGGGTTTTCCCCCTCTCCCCCTCTGTTTCTCACCGCACCCCTTCGCTGACAGGCGAGCCCCTCTACCATGTCACCCCTTCGTCCTCAATCAGCGCCGTGACGACCTGCTCTGCCGCGTATTTCACCTCACACCGCCACAGCTCCGACGAGCTTCATCGACGAATTCCGTTGATCCACATGCGCCCCGTGCCCTCTAGTTCATGCTGTCGTGCTGGCCATCATATTGCGCTTCTTCTGACACTTGTTGTTCACTTGCTCGTGTCCTGTAGGCTCGTACTCGTCAACCTCTACAAGCACCTGATGCACAACTCAACTCTGATGTAACATCCCAGCATTAGATCCTAGGAATAAGCTGAACCTAGATGTGCGCATTGCATTCATGCATAGAAAATCTGAATAATTTTCGCGCTTTTGAACAAAATTTGTTGAAGTGATTGAAGTTTCTCTAAACTGGATGGAATTGAAGTAGATCATCAAGTTGACTGTGATAAGTTTCAATATAGCCTTTGGGAAAACCTTATTTGGGTAAACATGATTTGATCTAAGGGTAGATCAGATATATTAAAATGTTACTCATAATACATTGCTTAAATAATTTATATCTGAACCTTAAGGGATCATACCATAATATTCAGCACAACAACTCATAAGTGCCAAGTTAAGATTACAACTAAGGTAATAAAAATGTAATGACCAATCCTGACTTACTTTATTCTTATCTATTCTTACTATGGGTATCATGGTAATACGTACCTTAACTCTTTGGTGAGATTGGGAAGGGAAGAAACTAAGTCTAGATCATTCACCATATATCTTTCTTTCTATATAAATTCTTATCATCTCTATTGATTTATATTCCATTCTCTGTTGTTCATTAATGTTGAGAAATCAACTATTGATTCATCAGATCTCAATATATCAACTCTTGACCATATCATAGTTCACACTAAAGTGCCTATAAAGAAACAACTAAGTAGAGGTAAATAGTAATGCTAGTCTTAGATATTATCTATAGGATGGGAGTGATTGAAGAGAATTAAATCAATGTGATAATTGATGGAGTTAAACTTACTCCTAGATGGATAGAAGAGTTATTTGAAATAAGATATAGGTGGTAGAATAGAAGAATACAAGGATGAAATCTAAAGATAGTTACTAGTAGTAATTCTATTAGACCAAGTGGGCATAGTCCATGAATAACATCCTTAATCCAATTAGAGATATTGAGAAGATAATTTCAATACAAATGTAAGGTTGTATTAATGAAGTCTTGATTAGCCAATTGGAAAACTAAGCTATAAATAATTAATGAATTATAATGATCATACTTGCTCACCAAGATTGGATACTTATATCAAGTATAAGTGATACTGGTGGGTAGAACATGATTAAAACCCTAGTATAGATAAGTTATCCTAGAGTAGTCATTGCAAGCCACATTAATATAATGTGAGGTTGGAGTGTGAGTTATTAGAGTAAAGTAAATGTAAGATAGTATGATTAAGGATAGTAAGCTTTAGAGAAAGGTAGTTATTCATCTTAAAGGATAGTAAGCTTTAGAGTAAGGTAGTATGATTAAATGTTATTCATATTAAAGGATAGTAAGCTTTAGAGAAAGGTAGTTAGATGCATACATCTATTAGAGCTATATTAGTGATGGATGATTAAGGAAGATTATGAGTGGAGTTTGAAGGAACTACTTGTTGGATTGAAGATTTTCAATAGAAGAGTAGTGGGTATAACCAAGCAAGGATATGAGAAAACTATGAAATGCTTTAATATCAAACTCATTGGATTCATCCATGAGTTTAGAAGAATAAAAGGTGAATAAGAATATTCTTATGAACTAAAGCTCATCATGTTAATCATGATGATAGATAGGAAAAGGTGGTATATCTAGGAAAGGAATTCCTTAATTAGAAATCCAGGATTGTGAATTATGGAAAACAGACATTCGTGGTAAAAACTCAACTCTAAATCTTAAACCAAACATAATATCCATTTCATGTTATTGATCCATCATCTTATGTCCACATCACTATATAGGACTACTTTCCTATAGCAAAACACATAAGCACATATCTGTCAATTCCATCCATCATAATTATATGTGCTTAAGAATATCTTTATCAATTGTTCTCCATAAAATAGTGTAGATATATCTTCTATTTTAAACTGGTGATGTTATCAAATATCACAAAGAGAAGACAATATGCTTAGTTATTAAATCTTTACTCACATCAACAAAAGAATAGAAGTAAAATTAGAACCCTAAATCATAGGGTAAGTATTTGCAATTCAAACCCTAACTTCTATGTTAGTTATAATAAAATATATCCATTGTTATTTCCTAAATTCATGGGAATATTAATTCCCTAGAAACTTTATTTATCAAACCAAAATAAAGGATCACCATATAAAATCTCCTAAATATTATGAGTTAATGAGAACCAAATCTCATTAGTTAATAATAATGCATCCTATAATAAGTTTATGGATTTTAGCCCAATTAAATGCATATTAAAAGCCTTACAAAAAATAATAGGAAAAGTATATACATAAAGAAAATAAAGAAACATAACATTATAAAATAAAAGTTCACACATGATACTAAATACATTTTAGTATTACTACAATTATCCAGCAAATCAATTATTTAAAGAGAATTCAAATGAAATAAGTAAAAATACAAATCTAAAAAGGAAAACAGAAAATAGAAAAAGGGAAAACAAATAAAAAAACAAAACCTGGTCGTGTCCCAACTCCTCTCTGCTTACCTGTCGCCCCTGTGAAGCCCAAAAAGTCCTAATAACCAGCCCAGCTCGTTCTCGTCTCTGGCTGACAGGTGGGACCGAAGAGGGACTGCAGGTTGAGAGGAGAGAAGCACCAGGGGATTTTCTGCAAAACCGTCATCGTCGTCTTCATCCAGCTGGAAGCAGCTTGGTGGCGAGGCCGAGGCCGTCCGCCGTCGCCCTTGCGCCAAGATCCACGCCGCTGTCTCCAGGAGAGGATAAATAGGCCACCGCGATGCCCCTGCTCATCCTCATCCCCATTTTCCCCCTCTACAAACTCCTCTATCTCGTATTCCTTTTCTTCACCGAGAACCCTATCTCGGAGGTGATCCGGAGCCGGCAATTCCGTGCTCGCCTCGGCCAAATAAGACCATGGTGGGGACCGCCATGCTCTTCTTGTTCGATTGCCCCAACTCGCACTTGCGGAGGAGCGTGTATCGACCCAATCGCACCCTCGGTTCCCGGCACTGTTCGTCGACCTCACCGTCGTCTCCGACCGTGCCTCGCCGAATCAATAACACCATCGCATTCCTGGTGAGTCACTGAGTCTCCTAGCATGCGCTGACGCCTTGTTTGCTTCCTAGGTCCATGCCACCGTAATCACCCGCAAACACCGCTGCATAAGATCGTCGCCTTTTTCTCTCCGATGACCAAAAACCAGCGGCGCCACCACTATCTTACTCGCCTTGTTGTTCTGGTTCGAACAAGCCCATGCACACCCGCTCACTCGCACGCTACTGCTCTCCTCGCCGTCGTCTGCCATGGCACCGGCGAGGTGATGTCAGGGTGTGATCACCCTGGCCACGACGACATGTTTGACCTAGTCTCTGTCTTGCGTGGCTGTATGACATGGCCTTGGGCCCATATGTCATCGTCTGGGAGTAGAGACAGGGTCGGTAACAAACACATTTATTCTTCTGAGGGTTGAGGTGGACATAGGCCCACTGGTCAGTGACTTAGGCTAGGTCTAGGTGCGGTGTAAAAACTTAATTCCTATTTAAGAAAGAATAAAAGGTATAAATCCAAATATTCATATTCCAGAAATTAAATAAAATGATTAAAACTTGTTTAATTAATAACTTTTGATTTATAATTCAGAAAAATGTGTATAATATATGAAAACTTGTAGAAAGATAAAATCTACAACTTAAAATTATTATCACATATTATTATAATTATTATTTAAATAAATATTATTTAATAAAGGTTTTACAAGTCATAAAACTTTGATAATTCATATTTTAATAATGGTAAATATTAAAAATATAAATAGAATACCAAAAATCTTAGAAAAAATAAGAGCTATAATTTAAAACTATAATCATGCATTATTATTTCACTTAAGTAAATATTTATTATTTATTAAGTATTTATAAAATAATAAATAGTATCAAAATCATATCTTGTTATTTATAAGTCACAAAAATAAATGTAATATATCAAAAAATCACAAAAATAATACCTACTTGTTAAAAATATAATATTTCACTTTTAAATTAAATAAAAAATTAATACTTTAATAACTTGAATTTAAGGCTATTTACTCAATTAAAAATTCATTTAAATATAAATAAAATTTGCTAATAATTCTAAATATTAGCTAATTGAGTCAAATAAATAGTATTAATTTTAAATATTGATAGTATAAATTCAAAATGGTTTAACACACTTTAAATACAGTTTTATTAAATTATTCCTCAACCATTAATGTAGATTAATTTATAAAAGGATCCTTATCTAATCTAAAATCTTTGAGAATAATTATAATGAGATAAAACCCAATCCTTTACTTTAACCACAAGTATATAAACAAATCAAAACACTATAGTGAGTTCATAAGTAGTAAATAATATTGTTTACTTATTCACAAACCTTAACCACACCCTTGTAGGGAGATAAATCCCTTTAAACATTTATGAAATCAATAAAACCACTACAACAAGTAAAAATCTAACCATTCTTAAACTAACCTTAAGGCAACATTACCAAGTACACCAGGTACAAAGGTTATAGCATTATACTTTCAAACTATCTTTGTTTTTAAAGTTGACTTTAGTCTACAAGAATCTAAATATAACACTATAAACATTGTTATATGCTTTATAGTTAACTTTGGTCTGAAATAGTTAAGTTATAAAGCATCTCAAGCCCAAACTATTCAAGCAAACACATATAACATTGACTACGACTAACTAACCACAAAGATCGTTTAAACCTTAGAAAAGGAATCTTTTCTTCAAAGGTTATTCTTTTTGCCACTTCCAACAAGAACTCTTAAGTAAGCAATCTTGAGAAGAATCTCACATTTGTGTGTATCCTATTGCTTTATGATATTATAGTTTTATGATTGTCTCACACACACTCACAAGTCTTAATAAGAAGCACAAGTATTAAACTCATCTAAAAGTACAACACATTTCAAAGACATCAGTCCTAGCATCCAAACCCTAGAACAACATTATTTCCTGGATTCGCGTTTATAATGTGCATCACATTACTTATGCATAAAAGCATATTGCTTCTTTAAACATTAGTCCTTACCGGACCAATGATGATGATTTCAGATTTTGGATCTTATAGTAACTCGAAGACCGTGAGTGCATAATCTTGCAATCACAAAAGGCAAGTTCACACTTGCTCATGTCCTTTGCTTATTTTCTATAAAGTATTTTACAAATTCAGTGTTGTCATCACGTGCATTTGAAAAAGGTCAGAAAACACGATTTTCAATAATAATGTGAAGTATTGGTTACTGATCTAGGGTGATCAGCTAATCTATTAAATCTGATAGTTGGAATACCACTATTCAGAACTATATCACCTAGGACTTAACAACCAATGTTGCCAGTGATTCTTGTGCCGTATATTACGCATTGACCATGAGATTTGGAATGGGACGTAGAAGTCAGCTGTATATTCTTCCTCTCGCATGAAGCCGGATGTGCAGGTCGTGGATGTTATCCTCGTAGCATGCATATTAATTGGTAATTCATAGAGGATATGCAGCATATGGGTGGGAACCCTCAACGTCCCACGATAGTTGTGGCATCTAACGGTTTGTACAAACCATTGCCGTAATTCTTTATGTGGGCATGGTGTACACCAAGGAGGCATGCGAGGTCGTGAAGGGGGCAGTGATTGGCTTGGATCATCTTCTAGGCCCCACATGATGGAATTATGGACGAAAATAAGCTGCCCGGTTGTGCAACAAAGAGTTGATCTCTCATGAGTAAAGTAACGCACCTCTGCAGAGTGTAAGAACTGTAACTTGTTACTTCCTGTTCCAGGAAGGAGCTGCAAACGCGGCGAGAAAGGAACTCCATGAAAGTTCTGGTAAACCCATGAAGGCTGACAGACATAGCTTTTCAGAATAAAAGAAACCTTTGAAGAAATGTTTAAGAAAACTTGCATTGCCTATGGCCTATGGTCGGTTGCTGTAGATATAGTACATCAAACACTCCTTTTCTAGTGAACTTGCTGAGTACGCTCGTACTCAACGTATCTTCTTAACCCTTGCTAGATTCTGAAGCCAGTACAAACAATATCAACCTCAAGTGATGCTCCAGGAATCATCATCAAATGCTAAAGCTCTTCAACAAAGACAAGGAAGTCACAATATACATTAACTCAAGTGAAGACGAAGTTTCTGATTAGAAAGGAATATACTCTCTCTCTAACCAAAGAACCTAATTCTGTAGTGCGTTGCAATAGTAGCAATTGCAACCCTTTAGTTAAAATACTAGACTTAAAAGTATAATAGTCGGTGCATTATTTATCTTTGATTCTTCTCTGTAAGAAGTTCTTTCTCTCTCTTTAACCTAGAGTGTTATCTGGATCTTGTGTAAATAGTGAGTTGTAACCTTTATCCATGTATTGCACCCGCTGTGTTTCTATTGTGCCATTCTGAGGGATGTAATACTAGTGAACGGTGTTTCATTGGTGTTATGTCAACGACTATAGTATACTACATCATGCAGTGGTATGCTGGGTCACCGCATCCGACGATCAATCCTCGTCGTGTCCCGGCGCCCCGCCCTGGTCCGTGACCACCATGGCATCCACCTCGTCGTCACGACCTCGGTAACCCTCTCAGCCACCCCCTTTACCCTCCGGCCTCGCCGGAACGCCATCGTTAGACGCACCGCCGCCATGCTCGCCATTTGCGCCGCTAGGTTATCGCCAGTGTGTTTATATCTGTTAGATATAGATATAGGGGCTGAGATTAGAAGTAGTGCAAAGAGGTACTGGTGGATCTGAGCCGCAGGATCTAACTTAGGTCTGACAGCGGGCGAGTGTGATTTGCGAGAAGAGGTACGGGCCAATCAGATGGTGCCGCGTGTCTGGGTTTTTGATTTAAAATCCAGATTTGACTTATTAGTTGATTAAACTTGTAAAATTCATAAATTTTAATCTACAAATCAGAAAAAAAAATTAGGTGTCTATGGATTCAGAAAATTATGAACTTTATTACTATGGCCTTACTTTTGTCATTTGCTTCGGTAAATTTGGAGTTTTGTGCAGAGACATTTGTTGGGCTATTTTGGCTCTAAAAATTAATTTGTATAATATTTTTGGGTGGATTTTGTAATCTTTAGACTTTATATTGTACACTTTATCTTTTGTACTATAGAGTTTGGTTTTAAAAAATGTGTTAGGCATCTCATTGCATATTTGCATGCATTCATGTTATTTTTGAGTGATATATTGAATTATTTATATTTTGTTGTTTGATTTTGTTGTGTAGATTTTGCGGATTGTGAAGTGTGTGATTTTGAGGATTGTACCTATTCTCCTAGCTACCAAGGCAAGTGATATTTCATCTTATGTCCTACTATTTACCTATTGCACTAGTGGTATTTTTAGTAAGACTTGCGTGATAATTTTTCAGGCATAAAGCTATGCTATGGAATCCTATAGATTATATCTTACTAGAATTTTCCTAAGTTAGGAGACATTGTATGCTAGAATGCTTAGTATTGCTATTAGAACTAGTGGGTGGAATTCATGTTATTATGAAAAGATTATGCCTATGTGTTTTTTACTAAGAAAACAACCTTGTTAATGAAACACTTGGGTGGAATGGGCATGATGGATTGTGTTGAGTGGTTACTCAGGGCCCATTTCTATGGTTTACCCTGGTATCACACTTGTGGATGGCCACCCAGGAACAAAGAGATTTGAGATGTTTTGTGTTGCGAAGCTTCTAGTGCAACCACATGGCATATGGGATCTTCCTTGACCATCTAAGTTGCAAGAACTTAGCCAGATGGACACATGGTTTTAGAGTTGATAGGATGGAACGCGTCCATGGTGGTCTGAGGGATTGCATCTGAAAAGTCTCATCTCGATGCAGGTCGAGTCTTGTGGGGAAAGTGCACCACATCTCGAGAGGGTAAACCTAAGTACTTAGCCGTGTCCCGAGTTATGGACAATTTTGAGCATCAAAGACATTGAAACAATTCCAGTTTCTCTAAGTTAAAAAAATTGTGGGTGAACAAGGGTAGAGGTTCACCAACGTATCTTGGTGGTTCCTTAGTGTTATGCAAAGAAAAAACTTAGTATTTTCAAACTGGTAGCATAAAACTTATTTTGTGCAAAGCCAGCCTGATCCACACTTAGCCAAATTCATGTAGTTGTTAGTCTCTACTATTTAACTACGGTATCACTTGCCAATACAATTCCAACTGTACTAACCCTCTGTGGCTGTAACTTATCATGTTGCAGGTTACTCTGATGGTGAGTAGGGTTATGAGTCTACACTCAACATGTTTGACTGTGGCACATGAAGATGAAGAATTTATTATTATGCTTTGTAATTAGTACTCTAATAAGTTAGCCTTGGGCTAAGTGAGTTGTAAGAACTATTGTACTCCTGGAATTTCGATGTAATAATGACCTTTGTATCTGTGTACGTCATCTTAAACTATGGGTTCTCGCAATTCAATCTAGGCACTAGCACTGCAATCATAGGGATCTTTACCTTATTTGGGTGGTATCTTACAGATGGTATCAGAGCACCATGTTGCATGTAGGTTTGTGACCCTAAGATGGATTAGATTAAGAAAACCACTAGAAAAAAATTCAATACCACTAAGAATTTTACACTTTGTCTCTTTTCATCTCATAAACCTCTCCTAATCTTCATTCTCACCTCTATTTGTAGATGGCCGCCATCAACGAATCTGTCAGGAAGGGACCACTGATGACTATGACCCTAGAATGTGAGACGGAGTTTCGCAAGGCAGTCAAGAACCTCATGGTTAGCTTGGGGATAAATGGTGAAGTCGTGTACAAGGGATTTCTGGTGATGGATGAAGGAGAAGAGTATTTATGGGTACAACTCCACTTGTATAAAAACAAAGAGGATAACCACAATGAGTTGGCATTCTTCATGACCAACTCTGAAATGCATATGTCATTATTTGACTCTGCAAGGAATGCAGCATGGAATGCCATTGAAGAAATTGGAGAAAGGCTTAAGTGTAGAATGCTCAACACTCAAAATGATCTTAGAGAGAGAAAACATACCCAAGACTTATAGACCACCATAAAACAGCTAAGGAGGGATATCATAGACTTATCCTGGGAGTCTTGTGATCAATACAAACAGATTGCCTCCAAGGATGCCCAGATAGCTACCTTGACTAGTGAGTGAAGGATGCGATGTATCTTAATAGTTGGACTACCACACTTGGAATTCTCTCGCGTTAATAATTTGATCATACCGACCTGTGTGGTATGGAAAAAATTTGTCTAAGTTGTGATTAAACCTTGTTGCTTGAGTTAAATAATGTATGCCATGACTTGTGTGGATTAATGTTTTGGATGAATGTTATTGGATTTTGTTTTGCTACTTTATGTTTTCTTCTAGACTTGTTTTATTTCTAATTTTTTCTCCATCCTATGCATAGATGTCTAGATTTATTTACATCACTGCCGAGGAGTTCAAGGGAACTCCCTTTGGGACTCGCATTTTACAGCTTGCCAATGTACTCTCTCTCCCAATCCATACCATCAAGGGAATTCAGCTCAAGAAGTTTGAGAGGAAGGACTTATGGGGATTCAGGGTTACTCAGCCAAGACGCCAGACAGAGCCCCCAACGGAGGATATTTCCTTCAAGATACTCCGTGATGACCAAGAGAAAGGACTCGACGTCGCCATAGGACACCTTTGTGGACGTCACTCTGGAGAGCTCAAGGACCAGTACTTCCATTTCTTTGGGAGACGTGACGAGGATGGAGAGGCTATTGTGTTGGACGATGCTACTAAGGAGACCATCAAGCCTATGTGATACTACCTCCAGGACTTAGATAGTCTCATTAGGCACCTTGATATTGTTAGGACCAATGTGATTCTTCGCAATGATGATCTATGTGTCCAGCTTAGGAGAAGGACATGGCCTTCGAGGAACAAGAGGAGCGCATCAAGGAGATGGAGAAGAAGTCTGAAAGGCATGAGAAGAAGTTCAAGAGCCAAGAGAAGAGAATCAAGGATAGGAACAAGAATATCAAGGACTTGGAGACTAAGTTGAAGCTTGAGGATATTTAACTTGATGCGGATCACGAGGTGATAGAGAGGATGCGTTCATAGAAGAGAAGGCTATAGGAGAAGGTTGAGGCTTTGACTGCAAGCTTGGAGGACTACAAGGGAGGATTTGACGCAGCAGGACTTTCTCTAGTGGAGGAGGAAGTTGACATGGATGAGTAGATATGCCTATCTACCTACTTATTTACCTTATCATTGGATTATCGAGTCGCATTGATCATCGAACTTATGGATGACTATGCTAGTGTGTTTTATCTTTGCAAACTTGTTGTTCTTGATGTTTTGAACCCTAAAAGTTTATATTGTGCTTGCTTGTTTATTATTGTTGTTATATGTTGTTTTGTGCATGATATGATCTATGGGTTTATTTATCCTTACTTATCCTTATTGAAACCACAGATGCCTCCTCGTCGTGCCAATCCCAACAACAACAACAACAACAACAACAACAATGGCAATGAGATGCAACAGTTGATGGCTGCATAGATGCAGATGATGCAAATGATGACTCAGTTTATGGCAAATCAGAACTAGAACCAAAACAACAACAACAACAACAACAACAATAACAACAACAATAACAATAACAACAACCAGAACAACCCACCAGCTTTTGATATGCTCACAAGGTTTCTAAGATTGAAGCCTGCTAAGTTTTCTGGTACAACTGATCCCATGGTGGAAAATGATTGGCTACGTTCTGTGAACAAGGACTTGGTTATAGTTGGTTGCACTGGTGCGGAGAAAGTCAGATTCGCAGCACACCTGTTGGAAGGACCAACAACTACTTGGTGGGATAACTTTCAAGTCACTAACCCTATTGAAGAATTGACTTGGGCAATGTTTGAGGATGGATTCTGCACTACTCATATTTATTCAAGAGTGATGGGGTTGAAGAAGAAGGAATTTCACAACCTTAAATAACGCCATCGTAGTGTTGCAGAATATATTAAAGAGTTCAACAATCTGTCATGCTATGCACCGGATGATGTTGACACCGATGCAAAGAGGAAGGAGAAGTTCCTTGAAGGGCTGCATGATGAGATGTGCATGCAACTATCTGTTTCTTATGTTCCAACTTATCAATCTTTGTCTGACAAAGATACCATCTTGGAAAGCAAGATGAAGCAAGTGGAAAATAGGAAGAGGAAACACCATTTTGATAAGCAAGTGTTCTTATGGTGAAGGTAGTGGAGGTTCAGGATCCCACAAGTACGGGAGTCATAACAGCCACCACAGCAGCACCCGTCACAATGATAGAAATAAACATCATGGACACAACAATGGGGATCACCAAAACAACAAGAGTCACCATAATGGACATGGCAATTGAAATCAGCCAGCAAAGAGAGACAGTCAAGTTGAATGTTTCAAGTGCAAGAAAACAGGGCACTATGCCAATGGATGCCCAGAAAAGAAGACTGATGGGGCTAACAAGCCCAATCCTTTTCAGACGGGACATGTGAATCACATCAATGTGGAGGAAATCCAAGAGGAGTCTGATGATGTGGCTAGTAAGTTCAAGATTAATTCCTTGCTAGCACATATCCTTTTTGATACCGACACATCACATTAATTCATTTCAAGAGCATTTGTAGACAAAAATAGACTCCCAACTAAAACAATTGGATTCCCTATTAAAGTAAGCTCCCTAGGTGGAGATATGATAGTAAATTTTGGATGTCACCAACTAGTTCTAGAGTTTGGAAGTACAAGTTTCCAATTAGTCTGATAATCCTGGAATCCCAAGGATTGGATGTAATTTGACGCATGTACTGGATGACCCATTATGAGGGAGTAATAGACTGTGACAGACGAACCGTTACACTCAGTACCCCAGAAAAGAAACGGATAAGGTTCAAGTCTAACTTTGAACCCAAATGGAGTAAGTTAAATTATCTTAAGGGGCTTAGCCTAGACAGTGTATCAGTAGTAAAGGCTACCCAGATGTGTTTCCGGAGGAATTACCAGGAATGCCACCAAATAGGGATGTGGAGTTTCTGATTGACTTATGGCCAGGATATGGACCCATAGAAAAGAGACCCTACAAGATGCCAGTTGATAAGTTAAAAGAACTCAAGAAACATCTTGGAGAACAGTTGAAGAAAGGATTTATCCAACCGAGTTCTTCGTCTTGCGGTGCACCAGTTTTGTTTGTCGAGAAGAAAGACAGAAGTCAGAGGCTATGTATAGATTATTGATCACTTAACGAAGTGACCATAAAGAACAAGTATCCCCTACCCAGAATCAATGATCTCTTTGATCAGCTAAAAGGAGCTCGTGTGTTCTCAAAAATTGATCTTCGATCAGGTTACTTTCAACTAAAGATTAGAGAACAAGATATACCAAAGACTGCTTTTACCACTAGGTATGGATTGTATGAGTATACAGTGATGCCGTTTGGATTAACCAATGCACCAGCTTACTTCATGAACATGATGAACAAGGTTTTCATGGAGTTTCTTGACAAGTTTGTTGTGGTATTCATCGATGACATATTGATTTATTCCAAGAGAAATGGAGAACATGAAGAACATTTGCGTTTGATTCTTGAGAAACTCAGGGAGCACAAGTTGTATGCCAACTTCAGTAAATGTGAATTTTGGTTGAATGAAGTTGGATTTCTTGGACATATTGTGTCTAGGAATGGTATAGCTGTCGACACCCCAAAGGTACCAGCTGTAACAGAGTGGGAATCTCCCAAAACAGTTAAAGAAGTTCGTAGTTTCCTAGGCTTGGCGGGATACTATAGAAGGTTCATCGAGAATTTCTCAAAAGTAGCTAAGCCGATGATGGAAATGCTAAAGAAAGAGAAGAAGTTTGATTGGAATGAAGCATGTGAAACCAGTTTTCAAGAGTTAAAGAAAACATTAGTTTCAGCACCAGTGTTATGCTTGCCAGATATAGATAAATATTTTCAAGTATATTGTGATGCATCTCACCAAGGATTGGGTGGAGTGTTAATGCAAGAAGGTAAAGTTGTGGCTTATGCCTCGAGACAACTCAAGACTCATGAAGTAAACTATCCTACAGATGACTTAGAGTTGGCTTCTGTTGTCCATGCACTCAAAATATGGAGATACTATATGTTGGGAAAGCGTTTTGAAATGTTCACCGATCACAAGAGTCTAAAATACATTTTCACACAGAAGGAACTTAACATGAGAAAAAATATGGCTAGAACTTATCAAGGATTACGACTTAAGTTTGCAATACCATCCCGGAAAAGCAAATGTCGTTGCCGATGCATTAAGCCGCAAGGTTTATGTGAATGGCCTCACCAAAGGAGAATTGCCATATGATTTGTGCGCTCAATTTAAATAGCTAAGATTGGAGATAGTACCTGAAGGATATCTTATGTATTTGGAAGTACAACCAACACTAATGGATAAAATCAAAGAAGCTCAAAAGTTGGACAAGGAAATAGAAGAGATTAAGAGCAAAATTGGTAAAGGAAAGGCAAAGGGATTCCATGAAGATGAACAAGGAACCTTATGCTATGGGAAGCGTATCTGCATTCCACAAGATCCTAAACTTCGAAAATTGATCCAGCAAGAAGTGCATAATTCACCATATTCTATTCATCCGGGCAACACCAAGATGTACATGGATGTGAAGGGAAGATTTTGGCGGAACAATCTAAAGAAGGATATTGCAGAACATATTGCCTTGTGCGATGTGTGTAGTCGAGAAAAGGCGGAAAACCGGAAGGGTTATTACAACCACTGCCAATACCTGATTGGAAGTGGGATAAAATCGGTATGGATTTTATCACAGGATTTCCAAGGACTAGATCCGGATACAATTCTATATGGGTTGTTGTGGATCGCTTAACAAAAGTGGCTCATTTCATACCCGTAAAGACCACCTATACAAGTGCTGAGTTAGCCAAGATCTATATGAACAAGATAGTGTGTCTGCATGGAGTACCTAAGAGTATTGTGTCTGATAGAGGAACTCAGTTCACTTCACATTTTTGGAGACAACTACATGAGTCATTGGGAACAACAATAGAGTTCAGCACTGCGTTTCATCCTCAAACTGATGGAAAGACAGAAAGGACCAATCAGATTTTGGAAGATATGTTCACAGCTTGTGCGCTAGACTATGGATCTAGTTGGGATGAAAGTCTGCCATACGCAGAGTTTTCTTACAATAATACCTATCAATCGAGCATAGAGATGGCACCGTTTGAATTCCTTTATGGAAGGAAGTGTACTACACCATTATTATGGAGTGGAGTAGGAGAAATAAACTTATTCGGACCAGATCTAATCAAGGAAGCCGAAGAGAAAGTCAGAATGGTAAAGGACAGATTGAAGATAGCCCAATCCTGACAAAAGAGTTATGTAGATCGAAAACATAGAGAGGTCACTTATGAGGTTGGTGATAGAGCTTATCTTAGAGTCTCACCACTTCGTGGTGTGAAGAGATTTGGAGTCAAAGGGAAATTGGCACCTCGTTATGTAGGACCATTCAAGATTTTGAGCCATAAAGGAGAAGTGGCCTATGAGATAGAACTACCATAATCTTTGTCAGCAGTTCACAATGTGTATCATGTAAGTCAGTTGCAAAAGAGTCATCCAGAGATGGAAGAAAGTTCGTTTAAAGACACTATACCACTAGAAGAAGTTCAGTTAGAGAATGATCCCACTTATGAAGAGAAACCTATCAAAATTCTCGAGACAGCTGGAAGAGTCACTTGTACTAAGACCATCAAGTTCTACAAAGTACAGCGGAATCATCATACTGACGAAGAAGCAACTTGGGAAAGAGAAGATGATCTTTGGAAAGATCACCTATTTGCTAGCCAATCCGAATCTCGAGGGCAAGATTCATCTTAAGGGGGTTAGATTCGTAACATCCCAATTTTCATCAAATCAAAAACTTCATCATTGCATTCATATCATCATAGCATGTGAGCTTTGCACAAAAAATTCAACTTAAAAACACTACCAAAACCCTAATTTCAAACCCCTTCTTTTATGCATGTATGGGACATGTGTTTTTTTAGTACCCAAAATGTTTTGGAGTGGATTTTATGTTTAAAACACTTTTAAACACTAGAATCATCCCACAAAAAATTGGTGAAAATTTGGTTTATTTTGGATTTGATTTGATCATTCAAATCTTATTTGGAAAATTAAAACAGAAAAAGAAAAAGGCTAAGGAAAAAAGGAGAAGCTTACCTGCCAGCAGACGCGGCCCAGTAAGCAGCCCAGCAGCCCACCTGGATTTTCCCTCTCTCCCCCTCTGTTTCTCACTGCACTGCGCCACACCCCTTCGCTGATAGGTGGGCCCCACTGCCATGTCACCCCTTCGTCATCAATCAGCGCCGCGACGACCCGCTCCGCCGCTACTGTTTCTCCCCTTTCAATTCAATTCAAAGCTCTTGATTGCATGCGTGATTCCCTCCCCGAGATCTGCTACTTAACCCCCTCGACCCCCTCTCCATTTCCCCCACACCACAACCTCTGAGAGCCGCCAGGCTCCACGTATTTCACCTCGCACCGCCGCAGCTCCGACGAGCTTTGTCGATGAATTCCGGTGATGCCCTTGCCCTCTAGTTCATGTTTTCGTGCCCGCCATCATATTTTGCTTCTTCTGACACTCGTTGTTCACTTTCTCATGGCCTGTAGGCTCTCCCTCGTCAACCTCTACAAGCACCCGACGCCAGCTCAATCCGATGAGCAATCCTTGTCATGTCTATGCGCCATGCCTTCGTCCGCGACCACCACGGCATCCAACTCGTCGCCTCGACCTCGGTAACCCTCTGAGCCACCCCCTTTACCCTCTGGCCTCGCTGGAACGTCAATGTTAGACGCACTGCCGCTGTGCTCGACATTTTCGCCGGTATGTTATGGCCAGTGTGTTTAGATCCGTTAGATCTAGATCTAGGGGCTGAGATTAGAAGTGAGTGTGAAGATGTACTAGCGGATCTGAGCCGCAGGATCTAACTTAGAAATGACGGCGCGCGAGTGTGATCTTCCCGAAGCGGTACGGGCCAATCAGATGGCACCGCGTGTCTGGGTTTTTGATTTAAAATCCAGATTTGACTTATTAGTTGATTAAACTTGTAAAATTCGTAACTTTTAATATAAAAATCAGAAAAATACAAATTATGTGTCTATGGATTCATAAAATTATGAACTTTATTACTATGGCCTTACTTTGGTCAGTTTATTTTGTAAATTTGGAGTTTTGTGCAGAGACATTTGTAGGGCTATTTTGGATATAAAAAATAATTTGTATAATATTTTTGGATGGATTTTGTAATCTTTTAGACTTTAGATTGTACACTTTATATTCTATACTATAGAGTTTGGTTTTAAAAAAATGTGTTAGGCATCTCATTGGATATTTGCATGCATTCATGTTATTTTTGAGTGATATATTGAATTTTTTATATTTTGTTGTGTAGATTTTGTGGGTTGTGAAGTGTGTGATTGTGAGGATTGTACCTATTATCCTAGATACCAAGGCAAGTGATATTTCATCTTATGTCCAACTATTTTACCTATTGCATTAGTGGTATTTTTAGTAAGACTTGCATGATAATTTTTCAAGTATAAAGCTATGCTATGGAATCCTATAGATTGTATCTTGGTAGAATTTTCATAAGTTAGGAGACATTGTATGCTAGAATGCTTATCATGCTATTAGAATTAGTGGGTGGAATTCATGTTATGATATTATGGAAATATTATGCCTATGTGTTTTTTTACTAAGAAAACAACCTTGTTAATGAAACAACTGGGTGGAATGGGACATGTACGGATTATGTTGAGTGGTTACTCAGGGCCCATTTCTATGGTTTACCCTGGTATCACACTTGTGGATGGCCACCCAGGAACAAAGAGATTTGAGATGTTTTGGGTTGCGAAGCATCCAGTGCAACCACATCGCATATGGGCTTTTCCTTGACCAACTAAGTTGCAAGAACTTAGCCAGATGGACAGATGGTAGTAGAGTTGATAGGATGGAACGCGTCCATGGTGGTCTGAGGGATTGCATCTGAAAAGTCTCATCTCGATGCATGTCGAGTCTTGTGGGGAAAGTGCACCACCTCTCAAGAGGGTAAACCTAAGTACTTAACCGTGTCCACGGTGATGGACAATTTTGAGCATCAAAGACATTGAAATGGTTCAAGAATCTCCTCATCCCAGTTTCTCTAAGTTAAAAAAAATTGTGGGTGAACATGGGTAGAGGTTCACCAATGTCTATTGGTGGTTCCTTAGTATTTTGTAAAGAAAAAACTTAGTACTGGTAGGATAAAACTTATTTTGTGCAAAGCCAGCCTGATCCACACTTAGCCAAATTCATGTAGTTGTTAGTCTCTACTATTTAACTATGGTATCACTTGCCAATACAATTCCAACTGTATTGACCCTCTGTGGCTATAACTTATCATGTTGCAGGTTACTCTGGTGGTGAGTAGGGTTATGAGTCCACACTCATCATGTTTGCCCATGGCACATCAAGATGAAGACTTTATTATTATGCTTTGTAATGAGTACTCTAATAACTTAGCCTTGGCTAAGTGAGTTGTAAGAACTATTGTACTCCTGGAATTTCGATGTAATATTGACCTTTGTATATGTGTACATCATCTTAAACTGTGGGTGCTAGCAATTCGATCCAGGGACGAGCACTTCTATCACATGGATCTTTACCTTATTTGGGTGAGATCTTACACACGAGTACTAACACATCTTCGAGGCTAAGATGATTGACAGGCGTAGCCGGAAGCAGCACACGACGGAGGTGAATACTGTCGTCCCTCCGGTCCTCCAATACCTAACCTAGTTTGAGACTCCCATCATGTGGATCCAGGAAGACCAGCCACAGGTGCTCCTGGATCCTGGGAGCTACGCGATGGTGCTAGACCCCTTGCTCATCTCCAAAAATTGCACTTGTCGCTTCTCGCGTGTGCTGGTGGATGGTGGCAGCAGCCTCAACCTTCTCTACCATTCCACTATGGAGAAGCTAGGAATCCAGGAGCGCGACCTGCAACCCTTGAGAACCATGTTCAATGGTGTCGCACCTGGACCCCGTGTGTCCTGTTGGGAAAAATCCCATTGAATGTCATCTTCGGCTTGGAGGAGAACTTCCAGCGCAATCCGATTTGGTTTGAAGTGGTGAACCTAGCAGCACATACCATGCTATACTTGGGCGCCCCGCCCTTGCAAAGTTCATGGCGGTCCCCCACTACGGATACCTCAAGATAAAGCTGCCGGGGCTGAATGGAATGATAACTGTGTCCGTCTGCTACAAGCGGTCAATGACGTGCGCGTCGGCAGGTGCAAAGATAGTCGAGTCCCTGCTCATCACCAAGGAGAAGCGCGGGATCATGTGCAATGTGGCACTCCTGCAGCAAGAAGTGCCAGCTGGGATGAAGCCAAGCAGAGACATGGTATTCCAGCCATCCAAGGAGATGAGGCAGATCCCGCTCGACCTGGATGATCCATCCAAGTGCTTCACCATTGGTGCCGACTTGGACAGCAAATAGGAAAGCGCGCTCGTCGACTTCCTCTGTGAGAATCAGGACATCTTCACATGGTCTCCCAAAGACATGCTGGTAGTGCCGAGGGAGTTCGCCGAGCTCTTACTTCATGTGCGGCCGGATGACAAGTCAGTCAACCAGCCCCTCCGCAGCTTCGCAGAGGACAAGAGAAAGGTCATCGGCGACGAGATCGCATGTCTCCTTGTAGCCGATTTCAACATGGAAGTGTACCACCCAGACTGGTTGGCCAACCGAGTCCTGGTGCTGAAGAAGAACAATACCTGGCGCATGTGTATCGACTACACCAGCCTAAACAAGGCATACCCGAAAGACCCCTTCGCACTGCCTCGTATTCATCAAGTTATTGAATCTATGGCCTGCTACGATTTGTTGTCCTTGCTTGACAATTATTCTGGTTATAATAAGATCCAGTTAAATCCGGCTGATCAAATAAAGACATCGTTCATTACCCCATAAGGGGCTTATTTCTATGTAACCATGCCATTTGGCCTGAAAAACGCAGGTGCCACTTATCACTGTTTCATGAAGAAATGCCTGCACTCGCAAATTGGCGGAACATGCATGCCTACGTGGATGATGTCAGTATCAAGACAAAAGAGAAGGGTACCCTCCTCGAGGATATGGGCGAGAAATCCGTGAACCTCCATCGATACTAGATGAAGCTGAACTCGGAGAAGTGTATCTTCGGCATTCCAACCGGACAGCTCCTTGGTTTCGTCATGTCACACCAAGGAATTGTAACACCCAAGTTTTAGCTAATCCATAATTAGGGTTTGTTTGTGCATCATGAGCATCATGTATTAAGTTTTGCATTAAAGAAATAAAGCAAAAACCCTAAACCCTAATTTCTCTCTCCCTCTATTTGGAAACAGTTCAAATGGTTTCGAATATTTTGGAAAACTACCAAAATAATGGAGCTCAAATGGTTTACAAGGGCCCCTAAGTATTTTATATATTTTATAAAGACTTTGGTATTTTTGAAAAATTCCAAAACAGATTTGAAATCCAATTGCAAAAGAGAGAAATGAAAACAGAAAAATAAAAAGGTTTTGTATAAAAAAATAGGCTGCAACAGTCAACAAGCCGGCCCAGCTCCCCTCTCCTCTCTGCCTGTCGCCCACTCGCAGGTCCCGTGGCCCAGCAGCGGCCCAACCGGCATGTACCCCTTCGCCGTTTGTCCTCTTTCTTATCCTCCAGCCAGAAGGACGCCGCAAGCTGCTGCGTGTCCCATCGCTCGCTGTCGATCTCGGGCGCTCTGTGATGCTCGTCGCCTCCCCTGGAGATGAGGATAAGAACGCCGACGTTCCCCTCTCTCCTCATACCTATGTCGGTTTTGTTCCTCTAGCGTTTTCCCCTTCTGCCGATACCCTAGCCCGCCATGGCCACGAGCTAGAGCTTGCTCCTGGCCTCCCCTTGCCATTATGAGGCCACCACAGCGACCGCGATGCTCAACTTCGTCGTTCATCCCAAAGCGCACTAGCCCGAGAGCTCCATAACCGCAGGATTTGATCCACTTCCCCGACACCAAAGCCATTCATCATCAGCATTGCCGCCGTTCTCGACCCCTGCTAGCCGTGCCAACCCCTTCTCTACGCTCACGATGAGCTAGTGGTCCCCTAGGACCCCATCCTTCATCCCCTCCCTCTCTGGTTTGCTCCAGCCTCGAGCGCCGCCGTGCGGTCTCCGCTTTGGTCACCGCCGACGAGGTTCCCGACCACCTCAGGACCCCACGCCACCCTAGTTAGGTCGCCATGTTTAGGCGCTCCTGATCACAGATAGCGCTTTTCGCGTGGCCGGAAGGCCACACTGGTGGTCGCCAAGGCCACCACCGTCCATCGCGTTGATCAGCGTGAGTCAACCCAAGGCAGGACCCTCCTCCTCGATGTGGCTCACTGACGTGTTCCAAGCTCCACCCGTCAGCCTCAGAGTCTAGATGCCTCTGCGGTGCACAAAGTTTAGGTTAGGGTCTGCTAACAACATAATGAAGCAATAAATCAATTTAAATTGGTTTAATAATTCTATAAAATTATTTAAAACTTGTAAATTCAATATCTAATTATTTATGAGACAGAAAAATATGTATAATATATCAAAATGTTTAGAAAAATAAGATCTACCTATATACACTATAATCATGCATTCTTAAGAAACTTCCATTGCAAGTTTAATGAGAATAACATAGTAACCCTCACAGGTGATTCCGGAGTTTCCCCGAGTTAGGGTTTTCACCCCTCAGAACCCCGCTTAACTTGTCAAGCCTATTTTAGGGTTTCATTTCAATACAATTTAAATTTTCATATCATCATTATTGTTTGAGCATTGCATCCATGCAATGTGTTGATTGTTTCCCTTTCTTTCCGATGTTTGGTTCTTCCCGGTAGAATACGATATCGAGATCGAGATCGAAGACCGAGATCAACACTTCCGAAGCTCGAAGAATAATACTTGACCAACTGTAACCAAGTCAAGTATAAGGCTTCTGAAGCTCTGCTTATTGGTTATCAACAGGCAAAGGAAAGCATAGCCCCACCATGATATAATCCTATAATTTTGAAAGAATTTCAATTATTTCCATGCTACATACGATTCTACTATGGTCTTTTATCGATAGATAGAATATCATATCTATTGCATTACTCACTTTGAGATTATATTACGGATCCACTCCTCCTAGCATAAATAGGATTGGCTTATGTACACTGCTAGAGCTTATATCTGTGTCCTGCTTAACCATGCATAGCTATCAGTGCTGGTTCATCCAGATGATGTATCAGATGCAGAGAATCTAGAATGGCAGGATAACATGATGAGATGAGATCAGAGGTGATCAAGGTTAAATATGCTAAGGCTTGTATGGGAGGCCACGGTGGGATGTGGTTTTTCTAGTCCCATTCTCGCCACCACTAGGACCCGAGTTCTTGCCTCTTGAACCAAGACAAGCGTACAACCACGCAGGGCTTGGACAACCTCACGAGCAACTAACTTGCCTAGTAGATTCCATGAGTCACATAGTTCGCGCATTCCATTCGACATATGCATAGAAAACCTTTTGAAAGATTTGGCGGGTGAAGGTGCATTCATAACAGGTAGGGAAGCGTGGACCGGGTTGCTTGGGGTCGATGGAGCCCCTGGTGAACCAACCTCGCCTCACATCTCTGGGGACTGGTTTCGGGATTTGACCCGTTATGGCGAAACTATCCTTAGGGCGTGACTCATTGTCTCAGCGAAACCAAGGTAAAGTCGTGTCTAACCACCCTCTGTCGGCCTTCCAAGGAAGAGCGCTAATGATTCTGGCATTAAGAGTAGGTTAGTATGTTTGGGTAAAGTTGTACACCCCTGCAGGGTAATATTTTTTCCGAAAATCCGTGTTCACGGTTATGAACGACCTGGGAACGGACGTGATGATCATAGAGAACTATAACCTAATCGTAAAACTTTGCATATCAACATGTTCTTAAGGATGCTTCCTCATGGGTACGAGGGGGTGATCCTAGTTCAGGTGATGAAGATGACTTGGTGGATATCAAACGATGATGATCAATATTCGGAGATGTCGCTCTCTTATCCCCTTTTAAAACACTCTGATTAGACGAGCTTCTTCCTCCTCTTGTTTAAAAAAACATGGCTTTATGCAAAACAACTCCACCAACCATATGTCTTGCGGAGTACACCCTATACTCACCCTTTCTTTGTTGATACTTTTGTAGTAGAGTAAGAGTTCCTTGAAGATCAGCTTGGTACTACATAGACACCGACGAGTAGCTTGGGGTTCCCGACCGTCAGCCTGGAATCTATGGGCTGGGACGTCATCGTTATGCTTCAGGCCTCTTAGGCTATTTGTTAAGTTTGCTATACTTAATAGCATAATTTGCCTTCTGTTGTTTGATGTTTGTGGTCAGTGACCTCTGCTTGAAATAATTTGGTTCTTTGCTCAGTTATGAGCTTGCTATTATCAATTTCGTGTCGTAGGGTCACTGTTGTGTTACCGATTCTCCACTGGATATCCTCGAGCTCAAGGTTAAGCTTATGTTAGACAGAGGTCTGGGATTTGTTTAGCCCTGATCCTGGGGGTGTCACAGGTTTTGGTATCAGTGCAGTACCGACCATAGGAAAACCTTGCTATTGGTCGATGTTGAGTCTAGTGTTTGTGAAAAGTATTTGCAAAAACTCAAGTATGCTTATTTTACTCCTTATCTAGTTTCGATCTAACTCTGGTTCTTCTTATCTGGTGTTGATTTTGGAAAAGTTTTGATATCTCTTCTGGTCTTTCAAAGCCTAGGTGCCTTCTAGGCATGACATTTCTTAACCAGTTGACCTAGTGTTGAGTTCTCTAGATTTGTGTGTGTTGTGAATTCCTTGTTCCCCTTTTGTTCCTGTTCATCTGATAGATTTCTTTCCATCATGATCTCTCTATCTTATGGTTCCACAATATTACATTGTTGGTTCCAGAGTGTTCTGTTCTAGGCTTCGAGGTTTCCTTTCGCCTCGTGTGCCTCCTTTTTGTTTGTTGGGTACTTCAGAAGTCATTTCTTCTCTTAGAAGCTATCTCGTGAGCACTATATTGTAGTGTACGCTATGTCACTCAAGTAGTGGTTACTCCTTTCTTTCGGTTTTAACCCTTAGACTTGAATCTAAGATCCCGGATTATGGTGGATTCTAGTGTTGTGAATCTTGTACATGAAGCTGACCTTTAACCCAAGATCCATTCCTTTGACCCCTGTTGCTAATGTTCACACATTACCTTAGAATGGCTAGTACTATAATTCTAGTCTTCAAGCTTGTGGTCTTTGTCGCGATTGAATTGTGACAATTAAGGACTTCCCCTGCCACATGTTATGGCAAATGTTCTTTAATGGAACCAAATAGATCACGACAAGAGTACTCCTCGAGAGTCTCGCATCTATACTCGTGACTCTGCCACACCCTACCTCTTCTATGCATTGGTTTTTGGGAGATTGTTGTCTTATGCATCCACATCTTGGGATTGTATCTTGAGTATGTTCCTTTTCCCCTTGTTGCTTTTCGACATTTATCTACCAGTTGGTAGCCAAGTAGTAAATGTGCATTGGTGCCTTATGATGTAAGATACTCTCGTGGTCTTTCAAGACAAACTATTTCGGGATGTCAGGATAAACAAACTCCATTACCTCGTCATATCTAGGACCAGGTCAAAGTGTTGTAATCTGCAGATTAAGAGGCATTAAGTGTCTTTCATCTGTTCTACCTTAAAGTATCACACTCTTTTATACTAAGAGGCCGTGCCGAGTTCCATGACCCCTTAATGAAGTGATGCTCTTATACATATTTACGCACCCTCCCTCGAGCTTTCGCGCTCGTGAGTGATGCGTGTGGGTAATAATGTGGCCATCTGAGATTCTTAGCAATTATTATTTTTTGAACTCTAATGACATTTGTATCATTCTTAGTGTGATTGGTTAATCCTATCACTAAGTGAATGTAACTACCTCGGTGAATTACGCTCCTAATTACAAGCCTGGATGAGCGGAAATGGTTGAAATAGTATGGTGGGGCCCAAATGCCACTCACAGGTAGACCTTTTGGCCGTCCCAACCATTTCCAAACATCGGGACAAGAACGGGCGGCGTAATCGGCAGGCGAAGGGATCAACTACATACACAAATGAGTATGTATGCAAGCCACCATACAAGAGTACATCCGAGCCATTCCATCTAAAAAGAAAGGAAATATAGCAACGCCATACGGCAAGATCCAAATATCCTAGATAGATATAATAGTTTAGGATATCTCCTCATACATCAATCAACAGAGTATCAAGCGGAAGCGGAAGACAAAATCCGAGTACGGATAAGAAGCAAATCGGCATAAGATGCCCCATAAATAAGCACATCCCGCCCACAGATCTCACGGATCCCCGTTCCCGGAATCTCTACACCGAATGATTGTTGCCCACATCGTCCGTCTCTTCCACCCAGTATCCATCTTGCGAGTGTACCTGTTCATCTGAACCAATAATTTATCGTGTGAGACCCTAGGGTACTCAAAAGTCTTTATGCCTCTAAAGGGGACACAACCTGGGTGACGCAATTGCAGCAAAAGGATAAACCCTAACAAATCTAAATAAACTCGCTAACCATCCGCCTAACTGCAGATGAAGCGGATGTCCGTGAATTAATAACAACAGTTATAACAGCTTAAAACGGTAATATCCACAGATCCATCCTCCTCCTCGCCATCGAGGAAGCGGACGAACAACCCCCATCCGCTGGCAGTTTTATTATCCATTCCGTGAGTGTTGCACTATTTACTAGTCGGTACCGAGTCTAGTCAAATTAAAAGCGGTACTTTAGTTATGCTTGTCTATGATCGAGAAACTGTGCTCAAGTCGTCCATAACATGGACACGGCTTTGAAAGTTTTACCTGCAGGTGCACAAATAGCAACACACACTGATATGCCTCGGAAAAACCAAATCAAAACCCAACGAGGCGCCACGACAAAGCAATCACAGATTCAGAAATAGTTCAGGGGCCACCCCATTAAGCTACCAGCGAAAGTTGGCCGACTCCGAGACGGACTCAAGGTTTGCGCCAATGGCTGTGAACGACTGGGAACCCGAAAATGTGACTGGGCTTGTCGACACCGCGAAAACACTCCGCTTCCCTAAACAGTACAATGTGCAGTACCTCGCACAATTTAAATAAAGCAGTAAAGCATGGCATAAGTACAGGATAGTAAATAAAACCTCAAACTAGTTTGTGGCCCCAAGAAATAAGAATGAATCAAGCTCTGGCTCAGGGGGGTCCATAAGCCTCCCGGATGTGGATAGCGCGAATATTCTTGGAACAGGAATCAAGCACTCGGGGTCTTACGGGACACAAGTGAGCCTGAAAAACCAAATAGCGAATATGGCTCACCGATGCCACTTTCATTAGTTATCCCATTACTACTCAGGTTAAGTTGTTTAGGTACCTCGTTATCCAACAGACACTCACATACCCTACACATGCTGTTCTACGACTCGCATGGCTCAAACAACTCCTGTAGTAATGGCTCATCGGATGGAGGAACAAGCTTCGGTGGGGTTTAAAAGTAAAGGCTATGCAATACTTGAGATTCAATTTAATGCAATCGCGACTCAATGATGCAAGAATAAGAAAGAGGCAATAGGTACTATATGTATGCAAGCATGTGGTAGTGCTTGCCTGGCAGCTCAGTTGAAGCAAGGAATGGATCTGGGTAGTGCTCCTAGTTCTCTTGATATATCCCCTGCTCAGCGTCTATTCGAAGAAGAACCAAACAAACAAGGGCCAACATAAATAAAGTGCGCAAGCATATGAATAAAATGCATCAAGCAAACAATCATGCCATGATGAATGATGCACGATTTGCATGGCATTAAGGTAGCATGGCATGGGTGAGGTGTGGAAACAATAACAAAGCATTTTATTGAGTTTTGGGCCCATTTTGTTTCCATATTAGTTGCTGTACTCAATATATTTATATGATGCATGCTTCAAATCAAACCATGGAATGCATAAACAGAAAGGTCTTGTCGAGCTAATCATTTTAGGCATATCATTTGTTAAATTTGGAGTTATAAAACAAAAGTTATTAATTAATTAAGGTGGAAGGGCAATTTATTGTAATTTAAATAAACTTGGAAAATAAAGTATTTGGATTCCTCACATTTTTCTGATTTGAAAACATATATTATTTGTATTATTTGAGTTTATAAATTAAAAGTTGTTTAAAAAGAGAATTAAATTTGAATTTGAATTAATTTGAAAAAGATTTGATTTAAAAACAGATTTCAGAAATACTTTTGTTACTCGGTCCAGAGCTAGCCAGAGACAAAGACAGGCGGGCCAGGCGCTGACTCAGCAGCAGGTGGGGTCGCAGGGGATGCGGGGCTTTTCTCACCGAGGGGGGAACCTAGCCACAGAGGCTGACTGGCGGGACCAGCCGATCCGTGGGGCCACTCGCGGGCGCACCAGCGGGCGCACGCCACGTGGGCGATCCCAGGGCGCGGGGAGGGATCGGTCTGTGATGGCCAGATCTTTCAGGGGTTCTCGCGCAAACTAGCAACGAGGCTGACAGGTGGGGTTCGGGGAGCGCGGGTTTAGGCGGGAAAAAGGGCAGGGGCTGCACTGAAAATCGCCAGCCGCTGCGCTGCTGACGAACTCTGCACTGACGACGGCGGATCTGGCCTGTTCCAACGACGATGGCGACGAAACCGCTGGGCGGAACACATTGCGGTAAAAACGAAAGATGAAGAGGGGACCTAGGGCTACGTCTTTCGTTTAGCGAGCTTGCACGGAGAAGGGCTGCAGCGCGCGACAAGACGTCAGCTGGCGGGCGATCGCGTAACGTTGCTGCTTGAGGGTGCTCGACGCCGGGCGGCGACGATGCAAGGTGAGAGGGGGCGGGAGACGATGTCTAGGGGGTCGATGGGCTCACCAGGGACGCGTCGGTGTGGTTGCCGGAGCTGGAGGTGGATCGGATCTGGCGGTGGGCTCGCGGACGTCCTCGTCGGCTCCCTCTCGGCACGGTGGCTACGGCGATGCTCCGGCGAACTCCGGTTGCTGCTCCGCCTACGGGGCGTCGAAGAGGAAGCAGAGGGGGGGTCCCGGTACTCCTGGTACGGCTTGGCTCGCTCCAGCACGTCTAGAGGAAGAAGTGGCCGAGGCTAGGGTTTTGGGGCATGGAGGTGGCCATGGCCATGGCTAGGAGGTTGGGGAGAGGAAGGAGAGGGTCCGGGGCTTCCTAGATCTCGATCTGGTGGTCATGGTGAGCTGGGGTGGTTGGGGTAGAGAGGGATGGAAGGAGCACATGGGGTGGTTGCTTGAAAAAGGTGAGGAGGGTCTCGGGCTAGGTCTCTCCCTCCTTTACTTTTCTCCTTGTCTTGAAGCCAAAGAAAGAGGTGGGGGAGGGCAGAGGCTGCAAGGTGGGGCCGGCCTGGCAGGTAGAGGGAAAGAGAGAGGGGAGGTGAGCTCGTGCTAGGGTAGATGGGGCTCGGGTAGATAGATAGGTTTAGGGTTTAGAGATAGAGGGGTAGATGAGGTGGGGTAGATCATGGGCTTGGTCTAGCTATGTTTAGAGAGAGAGGAGTGTAACCGCTTGGTTATGAGCAAACACGTGGTAGGAGATGGTCAAACTAGGGTTTGGTAGCTAGGCTAGAGAGAGGAGGCCGAGAGAGAGGGGGTAGACTTAGGGTTTAGGTATAGATGGGGGTATGGTGGATTGGGGTTTTAAGAAAGATCAACATAGATCAAGCCAAAAGAAAGGATAGAGATAGAGATGATCCACTCAAAAATCAAATAAAAACAAATACTAGAAAAGGTGGCACTTGCATGGCCCATGCAAAATATTTATTGCCATGTTGATTCTTGTGAAAACAATATTAATACATGGCATTATTATTATGCATTCCCAAAAATTGGAATAAAGGCCAAGCAAAAATAATTAACAAGGATGCCCCATGTGGAATAGATGGAGATGACCATTTTGATATACAATGGGACTTGCTAGTGTGTATATGCCACTAGGTAGTTAATAAGCCCCCAAAATATTCCAACATGATGATCACCCCCAGAACAACACATAGGAGAGCTAGAATTAGGGTTCCACCCACAAGGCATGCAAAGGTGGCCATGTGGCTCTCGTATATCAATGAGGTGAAAACAACATGATGCCAAGATGAGAGCATGTGGAAAAGAATTGGATCCATCCCAACCCACATGAGCTAGAAGTAAAACCAGTAAATGCCAAGCTCATATTTAGTTGGATGGTGGAATTATAAGGTGGTGAAAGAAAGGTGGTGGAGTTAATAAAAGATATGCCCCCAACTCAACTTGGGCATTTAAACAATATATCAACAACCAAATACAATATCAAGAGGCAAATACAAATAATAATGCATATGAGATAAGAACCAAATGTAAAAAGGGTTTTATATGATGCTCAAATGCAAGGTGGCATGATGACATGAGCATGATATAATGATGATGCAACAATTATATATTTGAAGTAGCATATATCTAGGCTAGGCTAGTAGCATTGCAATTGTTAGACAATTGGGATGCTACAGTGAAGTTTGATTTTGTTACCATGTCTGTTATTCTGGTACACTCTCTTCGGTCAAAGAGTTAAGCTCGTGCCGGAACTATGAGACTATGTCATCTTGCCTTGTAAAGCAAGTATCCTCTCGAACAAAGTGACATATCGGTGGTCCGTGATATTATAGATGTCTACTAAAAGTATCGCCATGTTGCCACATGACCGTGTTGTCAAGTTCTTGAGCAAACAAGTTCTCTGAACTGCTCTTTTCTCCAAGGATCCATACTGGATACCCCTGAACTAGTTGGTTGAGCTTAAACATCAACTTGGAGAGTTTTAAGACAAAAGTTCTATCCGACTCAGTTCTTTCTTAAAGTGATGTCTAGTTTCGTTCGTGCTGAAGAAAGATAGTATCTCCTTCATGGATATGTATCTCCCCCATCTTTGATTTGATTTGGGTTATCGTCAAATCAAACTAAGTTCAAAAGATTATCTTGATGATGTTTCTACTTGTGATGTTTCACTTGAGTACATCTTCATGTCCTTTGGTCTGACCAATACTTTTGCCTTGTTCATACGACATATGAGTCCATCTTAATGGAGTGTCCTGTTAAGTTTGTTGTTGAGGCCATCAATGACATCCTTATCGTCTTCATGATATAACATACTCATGTCGAACAGTTGGCATTATTGTTGGAAAATTTCGAGAACCATCTTTGTATCATCTCGAAGTACGTGTTCTGGATGATAGTAGTAACCTCCCCTGATTCAAGAGCAATTGTTGAAAGATGTCGCCATGGACTCAAGAAGAGTTATTTTTCTTTACTTAAGGACATATGTGTGTTTATTGTCAGTACTCTATGTGTATGTTGTTGTCTTTTGACAAGATGCTAATACATGGATATACCAATCTAGCACATCTTTTGGAGCTTCACACTGTATTCCATATTTTGAGAATCTAGTGACTTTACCTCTGTGGTAAATGTTGCAAAATCTGTATTTGGACATGTTGAGTCTGAAGTATCATCCCACCTAACCAAATACGAATCTCAAGCAGCAATGGTGGTTGGTGTTCCTCAAGGTTTTGACATAGGTCTCTTTGTAAATGTTGCAAGATTGATGTAATGGTTGACACACTTAGCCAGAAAGACATTTTCCATATTCTCTTGATTCAGCAATAACAACCACTCTTCATGAGGCATCTTCTACTATTTATTGTAGGAGTTGTTCTTATGGTTTCTTTTGTATCCGAAGTTTGACCTTTACCTGATGTCTGCTTTCTCGAACATGAAGGAGACTATTTAAAGTAGTGTTGCTAAATGTCTCTTGGTCGATCCTCCAGACCATTTTATGTTGGCAAGCACTTCGTTATGCCAAGAAATTGAAGTCTGAGAATGAAGTTTCTTTCCTCTCATGTCATCGGGAATATTCTTAACTATTCATCTGGTGGTGTAAATTGATATCATGATCTTTGGTAAAGATTCCGATAAACCTGGGTGAATAAAGAGTTTCCTTCATTTTCTCAACCATGTTTTAAGAGTGAGTATTATTTTGGTAATCTGTAGTTTCTCTTGTTACATGTTCCTTGTGACTCTTATGAGTCCTCCCCACCAAAACACCTCTCTGTCTTAAGCCTTCTGTTGGATCAAAGAGTGACCCTTCTGTGTCAAAATTAGTTCAACAACTTGGTTTTGTTGATCCAAATCTCTCCAACCCAAAATATCTACTTAAGCCGTTCAGTAGAGGTTCATTTCTTGAATTCTATGGTTATGATCTTTTTGTTGGAAGCTTTCTTTTTCAGAAGCTTCAAAACTCTTCTGTAAGCTCCATGGTCCCAATCCTCATGAAGACCATCTATCTAACAATTTGAAACCTTCTCCTCTTGTTCCCTCTATTACCT
Organism: Avena insularis; assembly: GCA_023614405.1. Taxonomy (NCBI): domain Eukaryota; kingdom Viridiplantae; phylum Streptophyta; class Magnoliopsida; order Poales; family Poaceae; genus Avena; species Avena insularis. The sequence continues at coordinate 164,293,524 of CM042685.1, read as the reverse complement.
TGGCGTGTTTCATGTTTGTCATCTCAGAGTTGTTTCTAAACACTCCATCCATGAGTTGACCATGAGATACTCTGTGTGTTTTCTAGTGTGCTCCCACTTATCCTTAGAGTCACCCTGTCTCTTTTCCTACCTTTGGAATCACGGGTCGAGATTCTCGTAAGGGGGATAGAGTTGTAATACCCCAGTTTTAGCTAATCCATAATTAGGGTTTGTTTGTGCATCATGATCATCAGGTCTTAAGTTGTGCATTAAACAAATAAAGAAAACCCTAAACCATAATTTCTCTCTCCCTCTATTTGAAAAAAATTCAAATGGTTTCGAATATTTTGGAAAACTACCAAAATAATGGAGCCCAAATGGTATACAAGGGCCCCTGAGTATTTTATATATTTTATAAAGCCTTTGGTATTTTTGAAATTACCCAAAACATATTTGAAATCAAATTGCAAAGGAGAGAAATGAAACCTGAAAAGGAAAAAGGTTTTGTATAAAAAAAGGCAGCAACAGCCAATAGGACAGCTCGGCTCCCCTCTCCTCTATGCCTGCCATCCACTCGCAGCTCCCGCGGCCCAGCAACAGCCCAACCGGCCCGTACCCCTTCGCCGTCTTTCTTCTTTCTTCTTCCTCCAGCCAGAAGGACGCCGCAAGCTGCTGCATGTCCCATCACTTGCCGTCGATCCCATTTGCACCGTGATGCTTGCCGCCTCCCCTGGAGATGAGTATAAGAACGCCGATGCTCCCCTCTCTCTCCTCATACCTATCTCTCTCGGTTTCGTTCCCCCTAGCGTTTTCCCCTTCTGCCAAAACTCTAGCCCACCATGGCCATAATCTAGAGCTCACTCCCGGCCTCCCCTTGCCATTCTGAGGCCACCACCGCGACCGCGATGCTCGACTTCATCGTTCACCCCAAAGTGCGCTAGCCAGAGAGCTCCATAACCATATGATTTGAGCCGTCTTCCCCGACACCAACGCTGTTCGCAGTTGCCATTGCTGCTGTTATCGACCCCTGCCGGCCTCGCCGACCCCTTCTCTGCACTCACGGTGAGCTGGTGGTCCCCTAGGACCCCTTCCTTCCTTCCCTCCCTCTCTGGTTTGTTCCAGCCTCAAGCGCCGCCATGCGGTCTCTATTTTGGTCACCACCGACGAGGTTCCCGGCCACCCTAGGACCCCGTGCCACCCTAGTTAGGTCGCCCCTGTTTAGGCGCTCCTGATCCGCGTATGTGCGCATCCACGCGCACATCGTTGCGCCGCTGCTGGGTGATCACTGATGTCGGCCACCGTCCATCGTGCGGGTCAGCATGAGTCAACCCGAGGCGGGTCCCTCCTCGTCGATGTGGCTCGCTGACGTGTCCCAGGCCCTACCCATCAGCCTCAGAGGCTAGATGCCTCTACGGTGCAAAAAGTTTAGGTTAGGGTCTGCTGACAACATAATGATGCAATAAATCAATTTAAATTGGTTTAATAATTCTCGAAAATTATTTAAAACTTGTAAATTCAATATCTAATTATTTATAAGTCAGAAAAATATGTACAATATATCAAAATGTTCAGAAAAATAAGATCTACCTATCTAAACTATAATCATGCATTGTTAAGGAAATTCCATTGCAAGTTTAATTAGAACAACATAGTAACCCTCACATGTGATTCCAGAGTTTCCCCAAGTTAGGGTTTTCACCCCTCGGAACCCCGCTTAACTTGTCAAGCCTATTTTAGGGTTTCATTTCAATACAATTTAACTTGTCATATCATCATTCTTGTTTGAGCATTGCATCCATGCCATTTGTTGATTGTTTCGTTCTGTTTCTGGTGTTTGGTTCTTCCTGGTAGAATACGATATCGAGATCGAGATCGAAGACCGAGATCAACACTGTCAAAGCTCGAAGAAAAATACTTGACCAACTATAACCAAGTAAAGTACAAGGCTTTCGAAGCTCTGCTTATTGGTTATCAACAGGCAAAGGCAAGCATAGCCCCACCATGATATAATCCTATAATTTTGAAAGCATTTCAATTCTTGCCATGCTGCATACGATTCTACAATGGTATTTTATCGATAGATAGAATATCCTATCAGTTGCATTACTCCCTTTGAGCTTATATTACCTGATCCACCGCTCCTAGCATAACTAGGTTTGGCTTGTGTGCACTACTAAAGCTTATAACCGTGTAATTCTTAGCCTTGCATAGCTGTCAGTGTTGGTTCATCCAGATGATGTATCAGATGCAGAGAATCTAGTATAGTAGAAGAATGTGATGAGATGAGATTAGAGGTGATCAAGGTTAAATATGACAAGGCTTGTACGGGAGGCCAGAGTGGGATGTGGTTTTTCTAGTCCCATGCTCGCCACCACTAGGACACGAGTTCTTGCCTCTTGAACCAAGATGAGCGTACAGCCACACGGGGCATGGACAACCACACGAGCAACTAACTTGCCTAGTAGATTCCATGAGTCACATAGTTCAGGCATTCCATTCGACATATCCATAGAAAACCTTTTGAAAGATTTGGCGGGTGAAGGTGCATTCATAACAGTTAGGGAAGCGTGGACCGGGTTGCTTGGGGTCGATGGAGGCCCTGGGGAACCAACCTCGCCTCACATCTCTTGTGACCGGCTTCAGGATTTGACCCGTTACGGTGGAACCATCCTTAGGGCGTGACTCATGGTCTAGGTGAAAACAAGGTAAAGGTCATGTCTAACCACCCTCTGTCGGCCTTCCAAGGAAGAGGCCTAATGATTCTAGCATTAATATTCGGTTAGTACGTGTGGGTAAAGTTGTACACCCTTCTAGGGTAATAATCTTTTAGAAAAGCCATGTTCACGGTTATGAACGACTTCGGAATGGACGTGATGATCATAGAGAACTATAACCTAATCGTAAACCTTGGTATATCAACGTGTACTTATGGATGCTTCCTCATGGGTGCGAGGGGGTGATCCTAGTTCAGGTGATGAAGATGACTTGGTGGATATCAAAAGATGATGATCAATATTCGGAGATGTCACACTCTTATCCCCTTTTAAAACACTCTGATTAGATGAGCTTCTTCTCCATCTTGTTTTATAAACAAAGATGGCTTTATGCAAAACAACTCCACCAGCCATAAGTCTTGCGGAGTACACCCTATACTCACCCTTGCTTTGTTGATACTTTTGTAGTAGAGTAAGAGTTCCCTGAAGATCAGTTTGGTACTACATCGACACCGACGGTTAGTAGAGTAAGAGTTCCCAACAATCCTCGACATGCATCGAGACAAGACTTTTCAGAAACAATCCCTCAGATCACCATAGACGCGTTCCATCCTATCATCACTACCACCTTCTGTCTGTCTGAGTGAGTTCTTGCAACTTAGTTGGTCAAGGCAGAGCCCATATGCCATGTGGCTGCACTGGAAACTTTTGGGACAAGAATGTCTCCAATCTCTTTGTTCCCTGGTGGACATCCACAAGTGAGATACACCAGGGTAAACCATAGAAATGGGCCCTGAGTAACCACTCAACATAAAACCGTACAAGTTCCATGATGAACCACAGGTATAGGGGATCGCAACAGTCTTCGTGGGCAGTATTACCCAATTTATTGATTCGACACAAGGGGAGCCAAAGAATACTTGCAAGCCTTAACAACAGAGTTGTCAGTTCAGCTGCACCTGGAAATAGTTCTTGATCATAGAAGTTTATCAGAAGCAATAGTTTGTAGTAGCAACAGAAAACCAACAACAATAGTGAATTAGTAGCAATAGTAATAGTAACGGTAATAGTGAGTTTCGAGTGCGGTAGGCATAGGGATGGATGGATGGGCGTTGCATGGACGAGTCTAAAGATGTAACTTCCATATCTAGGGCATTGCAGATAAATAATAATAAGCATCCAAGTACTAAACAATCCTAGGCATGTGCTCCAAATATAGTCATACGTGCTCGCAATGAGAACTTGCACAACATCTTCTGTCCAGCCAGCCCGTGGCAGCGGGGCCTCTAGGGAACTAGTGGAAATTAAGGTGCTCCTTTTAATAGAGCACCAAAGCAAAGCATTAACACTCCGTGAACATAGTTGATCCTCACACCACAGCCATCCCCTCCGGTTGTCCCAATTATTGTCACTTTGGGGCCTTTGGATCCGGACAATGATATGTGTACACAACTTGCAGATAAGATCACAAAAAATACTATCAAAATGATTCAATAATAAGTTCAGATCTGATATCATGGCACTCGGGCCCTAGTGACAAGCATTAAGCACAAAAAGTTGCAACAAAGTCAAATAGCACTAATAGAGATACTAGGCACTATGCGCTAACAGATCTTATTCGATTACATGATAGAACTCATCCAATACCTACCATCCCCAATCCTACAGTGGGGGATTACTCACTCATGGATGAGGGAAACATCGGTGGTTGATGGAGATGTGTTCGTGATGATGATGGGATGATGCTCTCCAAATTCCCCATCCTGGCAGGGTGTCAGAAAGGAGTTTCTGGATCTGAATCTTGGTTTCTTGTGGCGACGGCGGAGCGGAACTCTTTCTGGAAAACTATTGAACCCCCCTCGGCTTTTAGGTCGAAAGGCAACTTATAGACGAAGAGGGAGGCTGAGAGGGTGCCTGGGTTGGCTGCACCCCCTCCAGGCACGACCAGTGGTGGCCCCGCACCTAGAGTGGGTGTGGGCCCCCTAGGCCTCCTCTCTGTCTCGTCTTCTAGCTCCGTGGACCTTCTGGTGAAATATAATTTTTGGTATATTTTCTGGGATTTTTCCTGATGGTTCATTTTCTGCACAAAAACAAGACACCAAGGTAATTCTGCTGAAAACAGCGTTAGTCCGTGTTAGTTGTATCCAAATCACAAAAGTTTAGAGGAGAAACAATAGAAAAGTGTTCGAGAAAGTAGATATGTTTTGACATATCAACTCCCCCAAGCTTAGCTTATTGCTTGTCCTCAAGCAATTCATCTTAAAACTTACTGCGATAAAAGAACTTTCACGAACACTTTGCTTCATATGATGTATATATTCTCAGCACAGGAGTAGATGCTTAGACAATTCATAATAAGAAGTATGCAACTAAGTCTAATCAATAGTCATTGCAAGCTATGAAGAGAAACCAACTCAATAATAATAAGTAGCATGAAACATAAACATAAGCAACATTAAATAAGGTATGATAGAGTGGTATCTCGCTTGCCTCTGTTTGAAGAGCACAATAAATGCCAAGGCACCTCTGAAGTTCACATGAAGACTAGAAGTAAAGATATCAGAGATACAAGCATCAAAGTCATGACATAATTAACCAAGTTTTGGAACAAACACAATAATGACAACTATGCTCTCAAGAAGGTGCTCATAGAATAAGTGGTGACCCAATAAAATTGTGAAAACAGTTTTGTGAAGTTTTGAAAGGCTTCCCAATGCTGAAAGGAAGGTACTCATTAGCTTTGAGCTCTCATTGCCCCTATCATAGGCATCTTTATGTGGTTAAGGTGAAAGTGAGGTCCACTCTGAATCATATGCTTCATAGACCATATACTGGAAATGCCAAGTCCCTTGAGTACGAGGGTCGCTCCGCATGCTACTCAACTTTGGTCACTTGAAAGTTCTTGTCATTGTAAATACATGCATATCATCGAGAACCGCCAACGGGGTACCCCTTGCACATGGTACATGAGCTTTCCCATAACCAAAATGACAAGGCAAGCAGACAATGAGCATCTCATCAATCTTTTTATTTACCATATGCATAGCTTTTTATTGAGGATGCTTCATAGATGCTCATTATGGTAATGCTGCAAGTTTCCACCATGATTAGGCATGTCTTAGGCTAGTGGCCCAGGCGTTTCTCTAACACAATGTATAAACTCCATGAACTCATAACCTCCCCTTTTATTTCACATCGTCGACATCCGTAAACAAAAAAGCAAAGTATCAACTGGATAGGATATCTAGAAAGTGTTGAAAGTGTTCCCCGTGATAGCACGGTTCTACTGACTCCCATCATATAATTAGCAAGCATATAAATTTCATGGACTAGTCACAATGGTTCAGAATTATTAAGCGCAAGGAATAAAGTGTGCCATCAAGTTCGTGAGAGCTTTACTAACTAACTTTCTCAAAACAGACAAACATTTTATTTTGGAAGAAAACACGGCATATATAAAATATGCACTGAAGTAGCAAATGATGCTAATAGGTAGGTATGGTGGACACAGCTGGCAATATTGGTTTTGGGGAGTTGGAAGCATAGGTATAGCACATACTCAGTGCAAGTGAATGATAGCAATAGAGAGGGAGCGACAAACGAGAGAGCAATAGCTTTCATAATCATGCTTGCAACAAAGCATGACTAATTATGGTATGAAAGTGATACAAGAACTCTGAGGCAAAATATATCATCGAGGGCTTACTGACTATTGATTAGTCATATTTATGCGTGAGCATGTGCCAAGTCGATTCACATGAACAGTCAGAGGAGGATACCACAATATCATACCGAAATATGAATAAAACAATGCAAGCAAACGTTCATATGACATGCTACAAACTATTAGCACGCTAGAGCTAATCATAGACAAGCAAGAATTACTAAGCATCCATAATGACACACACCTTACACAAACAGGCTAAGCATGCTCACAATGATGAGTATATGTACAAAAATAAAACAAATAGAGTTCATTAATAGCATCTTACCACGCCTCGAGTTGTCTTAATCTTCATTATTTCCCTTCACTTGTGTGACTTGAATAATAACATGAAACCAAAATCCACTGAGGACGGCTGGACCCTGCAAAGAACTCACAAAACCAAAGAAGAACAACAAATATTTTTGCTGTTTTCGAATTTTTAAAGAAAGCAAACAAAGCAAAAAACAAACAAAGACAAAAAAATAAAACCAAAAAAAAATCAATAGAAAACCAAAAAAAAACAAAAACTAAGACGCTCCAAGAAGAACACAACTGTGCATGAAACAATAAAAACGAAGTGTCTAGAAAGACCTGAGATTTTTATTGATGAAGAAGGGGATGCCTTGGGAACCCCCAAGCTTTGACACTTGTACCTCTTGAATATTTCTTGGGGTAACACGGGGTGGCTCCCCCCAAGCATGAGCTTTTGTCCATTCTTCATCTCATTACATCATTCTTTCCTCTACACCTGAAGTTTTTCCTTCATACAAAACTTCACACAATCTTCATTAGCGACATTAGTTTATTCAAAAGATATTAGACCTCAGGCAAAGCTTTGGAACAGCAAAACTTTTCACTAAAAACACAAGATACTGTAGTAACTCCTTCAAAAAGCTCAATTACCCAAAAGAGAACTCACAAAGGAACCAATAAGAAGCAAATGCAAATGATGGCAGAAATATGTCAAAACAGACCAACAGGTAGAAACTGATTTTTTGGAAGACCTTATGTTGCTCAAATCAAAAAGTGTTGAACTAAAGAAGGTTATCTAACATACTGGGGCTTTATTCGTATATTTTCAGCTCAATCCGACTTATAGATACTCCTCACAAATTTTTATCGTGGAGGACAGAAATCTGTTTCGGGACAACAACTCCCCAAATCTTACTTCCCTCTCATTAGAGGTCATTCTTGGCACAAAAAGCAAACAAAAAGGATAAGGAGAGGTCATTACTTAAGTAATAACTTCCAAGACTCAAGGAAACTCTTGGGTTATCTCCCAACAAGTAATTTTGTTTAACGCCTTTAAGTTAGGCACAACGAATAGCAAGGATTGGAAAGGAGAAACGTAAAAGAAAGCAAGTAGAACCACAGTGAAACATTATTTTATTCATTAAAATGCTTTTGTTAACAAGGTTGATCAAGTCTTGTTACCAAAACAATCTTATATGGAACAAAACTTTGTATTCCACAAGGTGATTATGTTACCTTATACTTGATAGCAATGGTCCCAATCATTATAGCTTCAAATTTTTCTTGTGGAATGGGGCAATATATTTCTCCAACCTTGAGGCTCTCAATATTTTCAATGGAATTCAGGCAATAACTTCTAACAACCTTCTTGGGGAAATAGACAGTGTGCTCTTTGTCATTAATATTGAATGTTACTTTTCCTTGATTACAATTGATGACAGCACCTCCAGTATTAAGAAAAGGTCTCCCAAGAATAATAGACATATTATCATCTTCAGGCATTTCAAGCACAACAAAATCAGTTAAAACCATGCAATTATGAGCAACTTGAGCAAGAACATCCTCACATATACCAACAGGAATAGTAGTTGACTTATCAGCCATTTGGAAAGATATATCAGCTGGTATCAACTTTTCTAGCTGGAGTCTCTTGTAAAGAGAAAAAGGCATAACACTAACCCCAGCTCCCAAATCAACAAAGCAGTTCTAACATAATTATTCTTAATGGAGCAAGGAATAGTTGGTATACCTGGTCACCAAGTTTCTTTGGAACCTTACCATTAAAGGAGTAATTAGCAAGCAAACTAAAAATCTCCTCATTAGGAATCTTCCTTTTATTAGAGACAATATCCTTCATATACTTTGAATAAGGAGGCAATTTAATAGCATCAGTCAAAGGAATTTGAAAAAATAAAGGCTTCATCAACTCACAAAACTTATTGTAGTGTTCTTCCTCCTTTGGCTTGTGTTTCTTACCTAGAAAAGGCATAGGTTTCTGCACCCAAGGTTCTCTCTATTTACCATGTTTATTAGCAATAAAATATTCCTTTGTGTACCTAGTGTTCTTAGTGTGCTTCTCAGGTTCTTCCTCACCTTCCTCCTTATCAGGAGACTCATTTTTATCATTACCACTCTCAGTTTCAGCATCAGAGATAGATATACTATTAGGATCTACAGCAGGTTCAAGTGGTTCCTCAACTATTTTATGTTTCTTTTTCTTTCTTTTACGAGGACTAACACTATCTTCACCTTGTGGGGAATCCTGCTCAATTCTTTTAGGGTGTCCTTCAGGATATAAAGGATCTTGAGTAGCTATACCACTCCTAGTTCTAATTCCATAAGCATGTTTATCTCCCGATGCATTAACTAGCATATCCTTTTATACCTTAGCAAGTTGATCAAGTTGAGTTTCAACCATTTGAAAGTGTTTACAAAGCATTTTAATATCATTATAAGTTCTTTCAACAATATCTTTCAACTCATGGATAGCTCTAGAGTTTTCCAATAACTGATTCTGAACTTATTTATTAAAATTACCTTGTTTAACAATAAATGTGTCATGTTCTTCTAAGCATTGATCAGGAGGCTTACCATAGGGAATATCCCCTTCATTAAAATGGAGAGAGTGTACCTCAATAGTGGATGAGTGGGGAATTGGCTTACATAATTCTTCTATAGGAGGTAGATTCTTCACATCTTCAGCTCTAATACCTTTCTCCTTTAGACACTTCTTAGCTTCCTTCATCACTTCATCATTTAATGCAATAACTCCCCTCTTCTTTGTTATTGGTTTTGGAACTGGTTTAGGCATAACTGGTTCAGGAGTAATAGGTTCAGGTGTATTTAGCTCAGCTGAAGTCCAATCATCATAATTCTTGCTTATCGTAGCCATTAATTCTTCAGCATTTGTAGGAGTCCTTTTCCTGAAAACACAATCAGCAAATCTATCTAGGTATGTCCTAGAATCATCAGTTAGTACATTATAATAAATATCAAGAAGTTCATTCTTAGGTAATGGACATCCAGGATGTGCATGAATCAAGGCACAGAACCTTGTCCATGACTCAGGCAATTTCTCTTCTTCTACCTGTTTAAAATCAAAAAGTCTCTGCAATGCAGCATGTCTATCACTAGGAGGAAAATATTTCTGGAAGAAAGAAGCCATCAAGCAATCAGGGATATCAATGGAACTAGGAGGTAATCTATTAAACCAAGCCCTAGCTTCTCCTTTTAGTGAAAAGGGAAGATCTTAGTAACAAAGTACTTGCGCATCTTTAAATCATCAGAGAACAAAGCACTCATAGTAGAAAGCTCATTCATATGAGCCACAACACTTCCATTTTCAGTCCCACAGAAAGGTTCTTTCTCAACAATATCTAAATAAGATAAATCAAGAGAGAAATCATAATCTTCATCTTTAATATCTATGGGAGAGGTGGCAAACTTAGGATCAGAGGACATCTTAGGCATAATAGTACGTCTAGCAAGGAGACTCTTAATAGCACTAGTACCATGTGTGTTTCGGCACTCTTCAACAAAATCATCAGTGAACTCAATGTAACCATCATTAATATCATAACTCTCACTAGCCTCAGGTGAGCTAAGAGGTGTAATAGTATCTTCACTAGGAGTTTCGGTATTTCCTAGACCAGCCATAGTAGCATCTAGAGAAGGACCTAATGAACCACTCGCATCAAGCACAGTAGAAGTAACATCAGGAGCATCAAAAGTAGTTTCATACTCAGCAGTATTAGTAGTGTGTGTAGCATGTGTATGTGGTGGTGGTGTAACAAGCTTACTTATAACAGATGATGAATCAAGAGTAGCAAAGGTGTTTAGGACTGTACCTCTTCTTGTAGTGGATGGTAAAATAGGGAACTTTCCATCACGAGACTTCCCCATGATGAAAGGAGCAGCAGTGAACAATAATAGATCCAAGTGAACTTACAAATAAAGCTATGCTCACTGGCAACGGCGCCAGAAAATAGTCTTGATGACCCACAAATATAGGGGATTGCAACAGTCTTCATGGGTAGTATTACCCAATTTATTGATTCGACACAAGGGGAGCCAAAGAATACTTGCAATCCTTAACAACTGAGTTGTCAGTTCAGCTACACCTGGAAATAGTTCTTGCTCACAGAAGTTTATTAGTAGAAACAGTTTGTAGTAGCAACAGCAAACCAACGGCAATAATAACAGCAACAGAGAAACAGTAGCAATAGTAACAGTAATGGTAACAGTGGGATTCGAGTGCGGTAGGCATAGGGATGGATGGGAATTGCATGGACGAGTCTAAACATGTAACTTCAAGATCTAGGGCATTGCAGATAAATAATAATAAGCATCCAAGTACTAAACAATCCTAGGCATGTTCTCCAAATATAGTCATACCTGCTCGCAATGGGAACTTGCACAACATCTTAATAGAGCACCAGAGCAAAGCATTAACACTCCGTGAACACATGTGATCGTCACACCACAGCCATCCCCTCTGGTTGTCCCAATTATTGTCACTTTGGGGCCTTTGGATCCGGACAATGATATGTGTACACAACTTGCAGATAAGATGAAAAATAATACTATCATAATGATTCAATAATAAGTTCATATCTGAGATCATGGCACTCGGGCCCTATTGACAAGCATTAAGCACAACAAGGTGCAACAAAGTCAAATAGCACTAATAGAAATACTAGGCACTATGACCTAACAGATCTTATTCAATTACATGATAGAACTCATCGAATCCCTAACATCCCAAGCCTACAACGTGGGATTACTCACTAATGGATGAGGGAAACATCGGTGGTTGATGGAGATGCGTTGGTGAGGACGATGGGATGATCCTTTCCAAATTCCCCGTCCCGGCAAGGTGCCAGAAAGGAGTTTCTAGATCTGAATCTTGGTTTCTGGTGGCGGCAGCGGAGCGGAACTTTTTCTGGAAAAGTATCTAACCCCCCTCAGTTTTTAGGTCGAAAGTCAACTTATAGGCACAGAAGGAGGCCGCGAGGGTGCGTGGGGATGCTGTACCCCCTCCAGGCACGACTAGTGGTGGGCCCGCACCTGGGGTGGGTGTGGGCCCCCCATGCCTCCTCTCTGTCTCGTCTTCTGGCTCCGTGGATCTTCTGGTGAAATATAATTTTTGGCATATTTTCCAGGATTTTCCTGATAGTTCATTTTCTGCACAAAAACAAGATACCAAGGTAATTCTACTGAAAACAGCATCCGTCCGTGTTAGTTGCATCCAAATCACACAAGTTTAGAGGAGAAACAATAGCAAAGTGTTCAAGAAAGTAGATACGTTTTGTACATATCATCCCAATCCACCCAGGTGTTTATTAAAATTGGTCGTTTTCTTAATCCAAAAATACTCATATTTTCATAAGACATCATATCATGATTTCGCCCTACAATCTATAAAGAAGTACTAAGCATTCTAATCTTATAATATCTCATATCTTTAGGAAATACTACCCAGGTAGATACTATAGGATTATCATAGCATAGAAATACATATAATAGTCCCATCATGCACACTACAAAAATAACACTAATGCAATATAGAAAAGATAGGACTTTTGATGACCAAAGTATCACTTGCCTTTATAGTAGAATATTTAGGTAACCTCCTTGATCTTGAAAAGTCACACTCCTCAAAATTCACTACAATACAATCAAGCAAAAAGCACACACTCAAAACTACAACGCAAATTAATAAAACAATCACAAGAATACAAGGAAATGCATGCAAGCATGCAAAATGTCATTATATTGAAAAAGTTGTTCCTAACAAGGTTATAAACATTTTTTTGAGGGTAAAACAGTAGGGCAAAAAAAACCCCACTGCAATTTTTATATATTGTAGAGAGTTACAAAAGAATATTTACAAGACTCATTCCACCTCAAAGAAGAGGGATAACATTCTAATCAGCTATCTCCTGTCTAAATTGGTTTCAATCCAAACCTTAAGGCTCTGATAATACTTCTTCTTAATTCTAAAAAGGACCCATCTTAATTCCTGGGCTACAATAGCCTTCCAGGTCTCTATCGATGCATGCTGATTATTGAAAATTTCATTATTTCTGCAGATCCAAATGCCCCAAGTTCCAAGTAGCAGAATTTCCATTGCAAAAGGGACATTGAGGTTATAAACATTACAAACACCTACTGATCTTTTTTATAAAAGTGGAATTCCAATTGGAACTAAGTTAGTGCAAATAAGTTATTTAAATCATTTTTCTTTTAATAGAAAAGCTTTATTCAATGGGATAATATATAGTGCCCACAAATTATATTTTTAATTTGAAATGTTAGTGTTTATGGTCATAGGTTTCAAAACAAAACCATCTACAAAAGGATTCACTCAAAAATAATTTTTACAACAATTTTTATACTAAAAATACTCCACAAAAGGTTCTGCCTAAAAATCAGTTTTTGCATAAGCTTTTGGACAAAAGGAGGTCATGGTGGTGTAGTTTAAATTTTTCTGAATCCATAGACACGAAATTTGCATTTTTCTTAATTATATATTAAAAGTTATGATTTTTCTAAGTTTAAACATCTAATAGACAAGTGGTGTAATCTGACTGGCTAGTATCGTTTCGACTGGAACAACATGGCGGGCCATTGGATCTAAGTGAAATCACGCGGCTCAGATCAAACGATACCCCTTCGTGCTCACTTCTATTCCTAGCTGCTAGATCTATATCCAGTGGTCCTAAGCGCATGGACAATAATTGGCGGTGCTGTTGGCGAGGTGCGGCGGCGGTGCATCGGGCAACGGCAGTCTGGTAGCGCTAGGGGTAAAGGGAGGGTGCATAGAGGTTACTAGGGTCGCGAGGACGCGGGGGTAGCCGTGGTAGTCTTAGTCAAGGAAGGGGCACACTGGTCCGTCCTGAATTCCTCGCTGGAGTCGAGGCCGTCATCGGTTACTTGTAGATGTTGACAGAGCCGAGCCTACAGGGCACAAGCGATCAAGCGGTGGTTATTAGTGGATGCGTCTGAGGATAGCAAACGTCATGGAGCAAGGAAGAGGGTGAAGGGCGCACAGAGCTCACCGGAATTCGTCGATGAAGCTCATTGGTGCTGTGGCGGTGCGGGCGAAAATAGGAGCATCCTGGGGGCTCTCAGGGGGAGGGGTGTGAGGGGAAACGAAGAGGAGGGAGAGGGGTTTAAGAGGGCGAGGTCAGGGGAGGGGATTACTGCGTGAATCAAGCACAATTACTCGGATTAAATTCGCAAGAAATGGTCAGGGGATGGAAGAGCGGGCTCGACGCGTGGTGAAGACGAAGCTAGCGTGGCCGTGGGGTCAGTATATCAGTGAGGGCTGCGGGAAGGGGGTGGGTGAGAAAAGAATCCTGCGGGGAGATAGGGAGTGGCTGGGTAGGCTGGATGGGCCGTTGTTGCTGGGCCGCGCTGGTTTAGCTGGCAGGCTGGGTTTTCCTTTTTTCTAAGCATTTTCTTTTTCTGTTTCTGTTTCTATTTTTTGTTTTTAAACAAATCATTTGATTAAAACATCAATTTGATTTCAAAATTTCACCAAATATTTTCAGTTGATTTTTTACAAAACAAAATTGGATTATATAGTCCAATTAGAGAATTAAAATATATTTATATAAATTATTAATCATTTAAAATTTGAGTGTGGCACATTAGCATTTATTTAAATAAAATTTGAATATGGTACTTAAGCTCATATAATTTTATTTAAATTGTCTTTTATTCTTTTATAACATTTAAATATACTTTCATTCCATTTACCTATGGATTTTAGCCATGGTTTAAATTGTCTTTGCAATTTTTGTATTTCTTTTCTTCCTGTCTTATATAAATCATATGTTTTGATTTATAGTTCCAAAAATGGTGATTCTAATTCGTATAATTCTATTTAATAAATATTTATCTTTATATATCCTTTATAATCACTTTGTTCACAATTTAGTATTGATTTTAGCTATGAGATTTATTAGCCTTGTAATAATTTCTTTTATCTTACATAAATCTTAAGTTTTTATCCATGGCTCCAAAAAGAGTGAAACCAAATCCCATGGTTTTGTAATATTGTTATTGATTATTTAGGATTGTTGTTGCTAAATTTTTATATGGAGCAAAGCCATAGTCTTGGATTGATCTTGATGATGATTTCTCTTATTAGGGTTTAGGTTTTAGGTTTATCTTTTCCAAATGCTCAAAATCAAGATACATTCCATGCATGAATGCATTTGATCTGTTTGAAAATTTGTTTGTTACTTTCTCATTCAAATTTTTATTCAAGTAAGGTTTTGATGTTTCCATTTAGAATCAAAAGTTTCTTTTCCCCCTAAATTTCAACACTTATTTCTTTTGTTTGATTTTTTTCACATTTCAAAATTTGGAAAATTTTGGTATGTGACAGATACCAATCCCAACTGCTTCGGATCTTACTCCAGATGAGCTGGAGAAAAAGGGCTATGGACCTAGAGAAGCATTGCTTGTTTTTCCTCGAGGAGGCTGTGCGTGCCAAACAATACAAGGGGAGGTCCAGTTCTTGCTAATAGGAACCCGGATATCCATAGAGATCTATTTGACAGTAAAACCGGAGAGAAGATATGAGTCTACAGCATGCTAGTGGAGAATGCTGTAGCTGCTCGAGCTATCCTCGCCAATAATCCATCTCTAGAACAGGTCGGGCAATGCATAGCATTGATCGACAAAGGATTGAAACAGCAGAAGACAGCCGCATCATTCAGTGGCAAGATGGCCTCAAGGTCGAAATTTTGCCACACTAACATAGGCCAAAAAGCTCATGCAGGACCCCGCAGGGATACGGATCAACGTCATCGTCCCCGGGAGGAAGAACACTCAAGGACCGGATCAAACGGTCATCCTCACAGGGCAGTGTGAGACTGGTCGGGAATTTTTTCGGCTGCGTCTCAAAATGCCATTAGGGTATTGGTACCTCACCAGACCCATCGTAGGTAGAATAATAGCCACAGGGAAGACCCAGAGGTATGACGCTAGTGAGAATAAGATTGGCTAAGAATGCCACACCCCAGTCATTCGACTGGCAACACCGGACAAAGAAACAACCCAGATTGCCATGAGTCAGGAAGGGACGTAGCCCGAAAAAATCAACCATGGAGTCAGCATAATGAGGCTCCGAGATTGCGCCGCTCAGCCAGAAGTAACCCGCCAGAGCCACCATCACTGCCCAGCAGCAACCATGAAGGATCTTGTGGCAGCCATGGGAGACGCAGGGGAGGAGGCGGCGACGATGGAAGAAGAAGCAAAAATCCGACTCCGCCATGCAGAAGTCGCGAGCCTCCAAGGCGTAGGTATCTCTCACCAAACAAGGCTCGCCATCGCATTGAATCCAACATGGCAGCACAAAGATATGAGGAGGAAGACGTGTATGTGGGACCCAAATGCTTTTGCCCACGTATCCTTCAAACAAAGTTTCCGGTTGACTTCAGCAATGGTAAACACATTCAACCCTACGACGGTGCCACTCGGCTAGATACTTGGCTTCAGGATTTCTTCCAGGCTTGTTGCATTGCCAAAGGAGGAAATAGCCTGGTCGTAGTATGATACCTCCCACTCATGTTGCGGAAGACGGCTCGATCATGGCTCAATGAACTGTCAGAGAACTCGATTCACAAGTGGTATGATATGCAAAGCGCGTTCTTTTCAAACTTCGAGGGAACATACTGGAGACCCTTCATAGTCGGAGACTTGCAGTGTTTCACTCAAAGACCCAGAGAAACTTGCTGGGATTACCTCAAACGCTGGATAGACATGAAGAACTCCTACGAAGTAGTAAATGAACAAACCACGATTGAAGCTTTCATTGCAGAACTCCCAGTCGAACTTATGCATCATAGACTAAAACGTGACCATGTCACACACCTGGGGGAGATGATAAAAATGACAAGAAAATATGCTGATGCCGATGACGATTCAGATGGACTGCTCAATATTCTGGCCAACCCACATGCGACCAAGCAGCAGAAGCACCAAACTCAGAAGCGTAAGAATACTTTGGAAGATAAAATGGGTCCGGAAAATGCAGCCGTTAACGAAACATTCAAATCTAGAGGACAAGGAGGGAACGGAGGCGGCCGGGGACAAGGTCGCGGAACGTTTATAGTCCAAGGTAGAGGAGATCAACTACCCGGAAAATCATATTCCTGGGCCGACATCGCCAACAACCCTTGTGTTCATCACCTGGACGTGAATGGAGGTTCTACCCATACCAACACTGAGTGTCATTTCAATGATGACATCAAGAAAGACGAATCCTCTGGCTATAGAGCCAATCAACAAAAATGAAAGAAAAATTCCGAGAAAGGAAAGGATCCGAAGGAAGATTCCGACATGGAAGAAGCGGATGCCGCACAACCCAAGTCGAATGTAAAGAAGGATTATCCCACAAAGAAAGACACATATGTATGCTTCCTTAGAACTCAGCAAGCTAAGGTCAGAAAGGTGGTTCTCCATGAGCTCAACACCACGGTTCTGGTTGACCCCAATTCTTGGACTGGTCAGATGTAACCATCACCTTCGGCAACAATGATCACCCGAGGAAAACATATCATTGGGGAAAGTACCCTCTGGTAGTCAATCCTCTCATTGATGGCTACGAGTTCTCTAACACTCTCATGGACGATGGTAGTAGCGCCAGCATCGTCTACATTGAGATGCTTCCCCACATGAAGATCCACGAAAGACAGTTAAATCGCAGCAACGTGACTTTTCATGGCATTATACCATGGAGACATGCGAATTCTCTAGGTGAGATCACAATGGACGTGACATTCGGAACCCGAGACAATTACCGGATCAAGCCACTTTCCTTCGAGGTGGTTACCGTTCAAAAGTGCTTACCACGCCATCTTCATACGTCAGTCTTACTTGGTGTTGATGGCTCATCCCTTCTACATCTACAACATTATAATGATTCCGGGTCCAAAGGGTGTCATCACCATCCGAGGAAACCCGAAAAAACCACGAGACTGCAAGGAAGGATCTACTGCTTTTGCTGAAGCCGCGATGCACACTCAGGAGTACCAGGAGATCAAGAAGTGCATTTATCCATCTGAGATGCCCGCTATGAAGAACGATGTGCTAAAGCCAGGTTTGCAGTTCAAGGCATCGAAAGATAAGAAGAAGGCGTTGCTGAAGGAAGATGATCCCTCCAAGACGATGAACGTAGTGGTAGGATTAGACCTCCCATAGGAAAGAGTGCTCGTCGAGTTCCTGAAAGCTAATAAAGATATCTTTGCATGGAAGCCTTCTGACATGACCGGAGTACCTATTGAAATTGCCGAGCACTCTCTTAATGTGTACCTAGATGCTAAACCCATCAAACAATCCTTATGATGGTTTGGTGATGAAAAGCGCAAAGTTATAGCTTAAGAATTAGCCCGACTAGTATTAGCCGGATTTATCGTAGACGTCATCCATGCTGAATGGATAGAAAATCCTGTACTCGTCCCTAAAAAGGACAATATTGATTTAAGGATGTGCATTGATTATACTGCCTTGAACAAGGATTGTCCTAAATATCTGTTCCCTTTGCCAAGAATCGATCAACTTATCGACTCCACGACAAGGTTAGAATTACATTGTTTTCTCGATGCATATTATGGATTTCACCAAATACCAATGAAAGAATCGGATTAACTCAAGACGTATTTCATCACACCTTTTGGAACCTTCTGCTACAAAACTATGCCTTCCGGCTTAAAGATAATAGGAGCCACATATCAGAACACCATGCAGCGTTGCCTTAACGATCAAATCAGATGCAACGTCCATGTATATGTAGATGATATAGCAGTGATGTTAAAAAAGAAGGAAACACTTATTTCCGAATTAGAGGAAACATTTTCTAGCCTACAAAAATTCAACATAATGCTAAATCCGAAGAAGTGCTTCATTGCAATTCCATCGGGAAAATAGTTGGGTTTCATCGTGTCTGAAAGAGGCATAGAGGTGAACCGGATCAAAATTAAGGCTATATTAAACATTACCAGGCCAACCCGCCAGAAGGACGTGCAATGTCTCTCTAGTTTCATTGCAACATTGAGCCGGTTCGTCAGCCGGCAAGGAGAAAGAGCCGCAACTTTATACAAGCTCTTGAAGAAAACCGACAAATTTGTTTGGACCAAAGAAGCCGATGCTTCTCTACAAAGTTTTAAAGATATACTTTCAAATCCACCAATTCTCGCAGGACTAGAGCCATAGGAGCCTATGTTACTTTACATCGCAGCGACTAACAAGGTCGTAAGTGTGGTAACATCTGTGGAGCGTGAGGAAGAGGGCCATGAACATAAATTGCAACATCCAACTTATTACCTAAGTGAGGTCCTAACAGAGTAGAAGAAAAGGTATCCACATTACCAAAATCTAGCCTATGGAGTATTCTATGCTGCCAGAAAGATACGACATTACTTTCAAGAGCATAAGATCACAATGGTGAACTGCTCCCCTGCGAGATATAATCAATAATCACGATGCCATAGGACGTGTCATAAAGTGGGGAATAGAGCTTGCAGCTTTTGACATCGAGTACAAGCCACGAACAACTATCAAATCCCAAATACCCGTCGATTTCATCACTGATTGGACAGAGACAACAGAAAATACAAGTCCTCTAGACTCAGAATTTTGGACCCTACATTTTGATGGGTCAAAAGCACGAGGAGGCTCGGGGTATGGCATGATGCTCATTTCACCCCAAGGAGGTAGGCTAGTCTATGTGTTACAGATACACTTCATGACAACCAATAATATTGCTGAGTATGAACACTGTTACATGGAATACGCATGGCCAAAAACATTGCGTAACAAGACTCATGTGTTACGGAGATTCGGATTTAGTTGCTCAGCAAGTATCCGATATCTGCAATGCAAACAAGCACATGTCAGCTTACAAAGCTATTGTGGATGAATTATCTAAATCGTTCAAGAGTTTTGATGTTCAACACATCCCTCGAGAAGAAAATGAGGAACCAGATGCTCTATCAAGAATAGGTTCTGCACGTAAACAAGTTCTGGATGGTGCATTTCTAGAGCACCTAAAAGTTACCTCCATCACAAGAGTTGATGAGGATTATCCAATGAAATCTGACTCACTTTTAGTAGAAGTTCTAGCTGTTATTCCCAGCTGGAAAAACCATATCTGGATTTCCTGAGAGACAGAAAATTACCCAAAGATGAAGTTTTGGGCCGAAAGATCGTCTGACGAGCAAAAGCCTACACGATAATAAATGGTGAGATCGATAAGATGAGTGTTTCTGGGGTTTTCCAGCGTTGTATTTCTCCAGAAGAAGGAGTGGAAGTCTTGCGAGAAATCCACGAAGACGAATGTTGTCACCATGCTGCAGCCAAATACTTAGTGGCAAAATCTTTTCGACACGGATTCTTTTATCTCACAGCTAAGGTGGATTCTGATGGGGATATGATGAATGGGGTATGCCCAGCAGGACGTTTCCTATCGGATCAAGCTCCTAGCAAGTGGACCTGCAGGATGCCGACTGGATCACGACTCAAGAAGGGACCTGGTGACTAGAAGCTGGAGGCCTAGAAGCGCAGTTAAGCCCAGTCGGATTAGGTCAAATCCTCTGAGTCCTTAACTAACATGGTTGTATATCTATAAACCCTAGAGAGATACCCTATATAAACCTCCCTAGGGTACTCTCTGGACTCACGTTCGATCAAACACCCCATCGAGTTGCTGCCTAGCCGCCGAGCTCACCACAATTGTATTCAAGCAATAATACAATCTTGCAGGAATAGGTCTTTACCCTACGGGGGGCCAAACCTGGGTAAACCCCTATGCCATGGTCCTCATCTCGCTCCTCGGATGGTTGATCTCTCTTGCCCCAGATCATACTACTCGCTACCCCTGGTAGCTTCTTCCGTGGCCATTCCCACGAAAGATGCCAAGAAACTGGTCAAAACATGCAGAGGCTGCCAAAAGTATGCCCGTCAAACACACGTTCTGGCTAATCAGCTCCAAAAAACCCCTATAACATCAAAGTATGGATTTACTCACCTACTAGTTATGGTGGATAAATTTACCAAATGGATTAAGGCTAAACCCGTAACAAATTGCAATGGAGCCATAGCCAGAAAGTTCATCAAGGATGTAACCATCAGATTCGTATATTCACAATGTATTATTATGGATAACAGGAGCAACCTTTCCATGGGAGAATTAGCCAAATTCTTCGAAGAACAAGGGATCCTACTTGATATTGCACCAGTCGCACATCCAGAATATAATGAACAAGTCAAAAGAGCAAACGGTCGCATTTTACAAGGACTCCGACTTCGTCTCGAGGCACCACTTTGTCGTGCCACGGGGGCTTGGGTAGACGAATTACCGTCTATGATATGGAGCTTGCATAAAACTCCTAATGGACCAACCGGATATACTCCTTTCTTCTTGGTTTATGGTGTAGAAGCAGTTCTTCTGAGTGATTTATTTATCAATTTCCTAGAGTCAAAGCGTATATCGAAGAGGATGCAGAAGTGTCTCGACAAGATGATCTCGACATAGTCGAAGAAGTTCGCGTCGTTGCTGAGCAGTGATCTACATCCTATCAGCAAAAGTTATGCAAGTATCATAGTCAAAAAGTGCAAAATTGTTCTTTTAGGAAGGGTGCTTAGGTTCTCCGACTCATGCAAAAAAGAAAGCACAAATGTTCCCTGATTTGGGAAGCACCTTTTATGATCAGCCGAGTTCTGCATAATGGGTCATATTATTTATCCGATATGAGACCAGTCAAGGAAAGACCTGATACTCGGAAGAGAAAGAGAGTTGGCAGTAGTACAGATCCGGATGAATTAGACCATCCATGGAATATTGCATAGCTACGTCCCTTTGTATTCTTAGTTATATTTCCTTGTAATCATATATCTACATGTTCAAATAAAAATAAAGTATTAGTTTCCTCATATATTATTTTTGAGAAGTTCTCTACACTACTAGGAAAACGGCTATAGGTAATCAGCACATCCGTGGCTCACATGGTTGAAGTGCCCCACGGCTAAAACAGGCATGGCTCACCTGTGGGCAGTGCCCTACTAGTAACTAGAACAACCGTGGCGCACATGACTATAGTGCGCCACATATGTGTGTGGGCCAGGGGCGCGGATCCCGCAGATCGTCCAAGACAACCTGGCAATCAAGTGGCGCGGATCCCGCAGATCGTCCAAGACAGCCTTTCATGCCATCTATTACTCTTATGGCATCTCGCTCTGACGACGCCGTACATGTTTTCCGCAGACGGATGTTCCTTGCACTCTCTTATGCTACGTGAACAACGATGAGGGATGTTGCCAAGGGTACCATCGTTCAACCTTGCAGCGCACGTTCCACTCAAAGCCGATGCCAGATAGCGTGCATAGGGTTAAAATTAGTCGGGTGCTAAGGGGCTGCGACGACCTGGAACCTCCCATTCAACCCCCAGGAGCGGATGAAGAAGAGCCGTCTGTCCTTAGAACTTGCTTCGGCTTATTCTTGCTATGGCCATAGAGCATGATCCGTTTGGGGACGGCGGGGGCCATCACGCCACAGACAACAGCACCGCCGTCAGCGGCGACAAGCGGTGGCAAGGCTCATACCGCCGCCACCTCCACGCAGGTCGGATGATATGCACATGGCGCAGGATCCGCCGAGGACTTAAGACTGGAATGATCACTTCTTCAGCACTCAGTGGCAACGAAGAAGACCTAGCTGGTGGCCCCACGAGAAAGCCACTATCACCAAGCGCCTGCTTGGTTCTCGAGACGCCCAGCTTGCGCTTTACAGAGCCAATCGATACAACCAACCGCCCTTTATTCTAAGCCCCGACACACTACATAGGGCGACGGTGCTTAGATTGCGGTGCCTGCCCGCTCTCCAAAAGGAAAAAGGGCAGGAAAAGAAAATCTAGCAGCTCGAGCCAGCCGGTGGCCAACAATCGCGAATCCGATCAGGTTTCGGACGGGCCACCAAGACCCGAGGGAATTATGTGGAGGATTCATGTGGCGGTGAGCCCATGCTACCTAAGAATTTATGGCTCGCTAGTTCGAACTGCAGAGTGTGCATGACGGCGTCTTGATGATAGAGAGACGCCTTCTATCGGAGAAAGATCCTCGCACCCGTATTCGTGGTTAAGGTGCCACCAGGCTTGGGCTTCACGACAATGCCCTCAGATCTGTTCTTCCTGCGGTTCGACGACATCTTCAATATGTTCCACCTATACCCGCTGCACTATACCATGGTCCGCCTGCTTTCTCTCAGCCTGGCCATGCAGATCATTAGAGAGAACACACGGCATCGCTATATCGACCCCTACTACATGCGTGACGGCTGCTTGGGCTCCCCGCCGAACGACGTATCGTGGCCTCGTACCTAAAAAGAATCCTTGTGGCGAACAAGACAAAGGAATACATTCTCGTGCCTTACTTTCCCGAGTAAGTCGTTATTCACTCGCCACCGTTGATTGGCTTTATTAGATCATCATCATTCTTTTTCCAACACATTCCATTTGAATTTTTTGAGATGAACATTGACGCCATCTCCTTATCGCCGAAGCATTCCCACGCCACGTATTTCGACTCGGGGAGTCTAGAAAAGAAGAAAAACTACGACAAGATCAAGGAAGTTCTAGATGATGCTCTCACTGGCTTTGCCTCGACGGAAGGCACCAGCTTCGTGCGTAAGAAGGTCCAGTTCGCAGCACGTCTTCAACCACGTAACGGAGTTCCCCTGCGTGAAGCAGCCGGAAAACAGTAAGAAGGAAGCCTACTACGCACTCCATCACATGAGGGAGTTCCTACTTGACCAGCAGAATTCTACGCTGCCAGATCATCTCAAACAGTGGGCCGAAGCAAAGGCCAAGATCAATGATTCGGATATTAGACAAGAGATGTATCGCATCCAGCAACAGTTTGGGGCAATCATCTTTCGTGATGTCATGACTTCGGGGGGGATCTTCTACGGAGGAAATATCCTGAATAACCGTGACATAGAAGATCGCCTAGAGATGCAGGGTGACTATAGGAAGTTCATGACGAGACAAGGCGTCCTCCCGTTCCCTAAGCCGAGCCAGAAAGCTTGATGTTGGCCTAGTTGTAGTTACAAACTATAGATGACCTTTGTGTGTGTGTGTGGACGACAAGTGAACTTATTTTGCTTATTATTATTATATATCAATCAATGCTTGGTTTTTTTGCTTACTCTTTGGTCCTTTGCTCAATTTGGTCCTTCTTTTTTTCCTTACTCTTTTTTCGAGAATAATGCCAATGATTGAAAGTCGTGGCACACTATATATGTGAATGTGCTACGATGGGACTGTGAGCCTTGTGATATGCACAAGTCCAGGTCTTGTGCATCCTACTTGGCTCACCGTTCCATCGTAGCATATTCCTGTGTCCAACGACCTATGTATATATATGAGGCATTCTTTTCGAGTTATTTTTGTCTTTTTCGAGAATATGCCGATGATTGAATGTCGTGGCACAATATATATGTGAATGTGCTATGACGGGATAGTTAGCCTTGTGATATGCACAAGTCCAGGAATTGTGCATCCTACTTGGCTAACCGTTCCGTCATAGCATATTCCTGTGTCCAACGACCTAGCTAGTTATATATGAGGCATTCTTTTCGAGCTACTTTGGTCTTTTTCGAGAATAATGCCGATGACTGAAATATCATGGCACACTATATATGTGAATGTGCTACGATGGGATTGTACGCCTTGTGCTATGCACAAGTCTAGGTGTTGTGCATCCTACTTGGCGTACGGTTCCATCGTAGCATATTCATGTGTCCAACGACCTATGTATATATATGAGGCATGCTTTTTGAGTTACTTTGGTCTTTTTCGAGAATAATGCCGATGATTGAAATGTCGTGGCACACTATATGTGAATGTGCTGCGATGGGATTGTTCGCCTTGTGCTATGCACAGGTCCAGGTGTTGTGCATCCTACTTGGCGAACAGTTCCATCGTAGCATATTCCTGTGTCGAACAACCTAGTTATATATGAGGCATGCTTTCTGAGTTACTTTGGTCTTTTTCGAGAATAATGCCGATGATTGAAATGTCGTGGCACACTATATGTGAATGTGCTGCGATGGGATTGTCCGCCTTGTGTTATGCATAGGTCCAGGTGTTGTGCATCCTACTTGGCGGATAGTTCCATCGTAGCATATTCCTGTGTCGAACAACCTAGTTATATATGAGGCATGCTTTTTGAGTTTGGTCTTTTTCATTTAGGAGTACTTTCTATAAGTGTATCTTCATATGCGAATTTAATTATATATGTTTTTTTCAATAGTCGGTTAATTATTATTGTCAATTTATAGATGACGTGGTACGTCGTGTACAAGGGACGGGTTCCCGGAGTCTACGATGATTGGAAAGACTGCCGGAGACAGGTGCACCGTTTCAGCGGCAATAGCTACAAAGGGTACAACACTATGGCGGAGGCGGAAGCTAGATACACGCGCTATCTAGCGGGAGTTAGGACAAGGAACCGGATAAAGACCTACACCTTCGTCGCGGCGGTGATCATGCTTATCTTCTTTGGTTATTTATCCCGCGTTTGTGTCTAGCTAGCTAGTTTAGATGTCTAGGCGAGCTTCCGAGCTCTAACTTGTTCGATCGACACATGTATTAGCATGTCACCAACTACTACTTTGTAACATGATCGAAACAATGTAACTTAGACTATGTATTCATGTATGAGACTTATGTATATGTATTTGTTTCAATCTTGTTTTTCATATTGAGTATTTATATATATAATTGTATATCTTGTATCTGTGTGTGTATATCTGTTGTAATATTGTATATAATCTGTATTGCATATAATCTGGCTCGGAAATTAAAAAAAAAACAAAAAATACATCTGTGGCGCACATGGTCTACCTTCTGTGGCGCACTACACCTAAAGAGCACTATGGAAGTTTAGTGGCGCACTAGGTAGTGCTCCACAGAAGATCCCAGGGGTAGCGCACCATCCTAAACTTCTGTGGCGCACTAGGAGGTGCGCTACGCCTATCTCTACACAACCGTGGCGCACTAGGCAAAGGCGCCACTGGCTCCGTGGCGCAAGGCAGTGGCGCCTGCTAGTGCGCCACGGATGGGCATTTCGGGTGCGCCACTAACAGCCTATTTCCTAGTAGTGCTACCATCTTATTTCCAAAAGAGCATGTCATTTTAAAAAATCCCCGGAAGCTTTAAAGTACTTTATGCTCATGTTCGTTCTGGTTATTATTTTTAAATATCTATAAAAATGTTACCTTAGGGTGTAAATCTCATTATATGTTTATGCTTTGGTTTTTTATCTAATTGCTTAGATGCGAGCATATTCCGTGTAATGAATTGTTGGTACTGGAGGCTAGCTTTGTTTTCGAGTTTAAACTGGTTTAGACATTGCACTTCGTTGACTTGGTTAAGTTTCTGTGCTAAAGGTTGGCCAGCTCATGAAATGAACGAGGTAGAGAGCCATATAAAACAAAAATTGTAAACACGAAGTGCTTAAGAAATTTTCGAGCACACACATCTAATATATACAAAAATTGCTAAGTAGTAAAGCATTAGTTCTTACATACTAGGACATTTAAACACAAAATATTGTTCCCATCATTACAGACCAAATGAAAAAGTTTAGGATAATGAATGAAATGTCTTATGATGCAGATTCAGGAGGTGGTGGTGGAGATCTTGGAGTGCTGGAGTCGACATCATCACCATCTTGCTCAGGAGACTTGAAAGTTTCTTCATATTTAGCAAGGCTATATTCCATATCCTGAGGAGAGGGTGGCACAGCAACGGATTGGGAGAATGGAGTTGCATAGATCATCATCTCCACCACGTGACAAGCATAACCAACACAAGAATCTTGGATGGCCTTCATGTCTTGTGGCTGGCCTTCATCGTCCTCGGTGGCGATGCCCTTCGTGACATGCTAGATTTGTATCTCACTATGATGGCTCATCACGATGGTGAGGGAACTCTGTGCAGCGGTCTGGGTGTAGGAAATCTTCTAATCTTCAATGAGCTTCAGAATCTCCTTCGATCTATCCCTCATATCGAGCACTGGCAAGTTGTTTAGATCGGAAGTCTAACCGACTCGCCAGCCTCTTCAAGAGTCTGGCGGAAGTTGAAAATAACATCTCTGACCAATTTGATGCGCTCGAGTCGAGGTTCGAAGGTAGAGGAGTCAGAAAGATGCATAACATCTGTGAAAGAACCAAAAATAAAAATCCGACCAAAGAAACTTCGGAAATCAAAGATGCATAACATCTGTAAAGTCATAAATTTGACCTAGCACACACTGGTTCCACTGAGAATGCTCCTCTCGGAGACTCTTCAGTTCTTATTCTGTGGCCTGGGTTAGATCCTTCTAGCTGTCGAAGTCCTTCCTCAAATCTTCAAGTTGTTTATCACGGAGGGCCACTAGCTTCTCGAGCCTCTTAGTCGCCATATTGCTTGATTCCATGATGGAATTCACGAATTTATGTGACTCAACTTTAATCTTCTTTAGCTCATCTCGTAGTTCAACATTCTCCATTTGGCAGATTTTGAAGTTATTGGCCTCCTCCACCATCTTACTGGATTGCGCCAGCAATTCTGCAAAGAAAAAATATCAGTCGATAGAAATATTCGACTATGACAATAGCTATGGTTGATAGTCAGAAAAGTTTACCTTCCGCCTCATCCCTCTCAACCTGCATCTTGGAATTCTCCAGACGCAAATCCTTAATCTCTTTGCGCTTATTGCAAGTCTTCTTGAGGAAATCCTGGTTGTAAGATGTAACTTTGTGTAAGTTAAAGACGGAATACCGTCAGAACGCTACTAATACTTGAGCTGTAACTTTAACTAAGTCAAAATCCAGCACAAGCCTTGGGGACTACAATATATCATTCTTTTGCATTCTATAAGCATCAACTTCGATCTTATGCTACGATCTTTATTTGACTTTATGCTTGGGGGATAGAGGATATGATAATAAATACTACAAATGATAGTCAGAAAAACTTACAATGTGCTCACGGTGCAACTTCTCAAATCCGAGTATCGTGTTGTGGAACACTTTCTCGTCAAGGGAGAGGGGAGAAACAATCATTGTTGGAAGCTCCCCGGCTTCAATATTTTGATCCCGGACCAGAATTTAGTCCAGGAGGTTCCCCAGCTTGACGTCCTCTGTCTCCTTGCTCGCTGCCTCTGGAGTGAGGATTTTTTTTCTCTAGGCTGGATTGCGCCAACTTGAAAATCTCCTTCTTCCCCTTTTGGCCGGAGGCAGAAGAGCCGGCCATCTTGTCAATCTTCCCCGCCAAGATTACCATGGTATCATTACCTTTGACGGGTTCACCCTTATCAGATGCCTAATTACCGATGGTAACTAGGGCTTGCAAGGTCTTGGCAGCGTTAGGGACGACGGAACCAGCGCTTGGAGAGGTAGGAGCCTCTGGTGATGAGGTTTGAGTGCTACTTGGAGTTGGAGGAGGCACGGCTGGGGATAGTGCAAGCTTTTGCTGGAGCAGTTGCTTGGCAATTTGCTCTCCGACTTAGGCTTACTCTTCAAAAGTGATTTAGCGCTGAAACACACAAGAATGTATGTCAAGTGTGGTTAGGAAAGAAACAATGTACACGTACTATAGATTACAAGGTGCTTACCTTTTAACCACTGACAACTTGTGTGCCAGCAGTAACAAGTCCCCTTGGCCTTACGCTTCTTGGATGGAGAGGTAGGAACTTCCTTCACCTCATCATCCTTTGTCGCTTCTGAGTCGTATGAGGGATAGCCCTCAAGAGGGGCAAGCTCATACTCGGGGAGCTTCTCGAGATGATAAGTTATAAAAACATCAGTGGAATGTAAAGTTGGATACGAGATGAAATGGGAAAATGAATAAAGATAAAGTCAAAAACTCACCGGAGTCAGAGGTCGGTCGGATGTATACATCTCCATGGAGACTTCGTGGATCTTCTTGTTCACCCTCTCCTTGATCAAAAACTGCATCCGGCTCTTGTAGTCCTTCGCATGATGATTCAGACTGAGCTTCAGGCTGTCCTTCCGATCTCCGGTGACGGTGTACATCAGGCGCTCTCCGTGATGCTGCAATGGCTAAATCCGGCGATCCAGCCAGCAGTGGATCAAATCGGTTATGTGGAGCCTTTGGTTCTTCATCAAAAAGTCAATCTACCTTTTGGCGACAATCAAGTCTTTGGAATGTTCTAGCACACCTACGCCCCACGACTCTTGGTGGGGAGCAGCACCATCGACGAAAGTCGTAAGACCTTCCGCCTTTTTCAGAGCCAAATATCTTTATGATAGAAAGAAGTTCCGGCCCATCTCTTCACTGATTCACTAGCGTTAATCATAGGATAAATACAGTTTCTCCTAAGGACTAAGCTAAGAGTGATGGTGCTTAAGGAACACCAGCACTGGTTGAGTTCTTCTGGATACCATAGTAGTACCAGAAAAGGGTAAGACGTGGCTTAATGATAAGAAATAGAGAAAATTTGCTAGATGACACCATTATTTTCCGGCGTTTGCTAAAACACACTGTTGGAATGTGGCTTTGCCCAGTACCATTATTATTTCGTGACAATTTGCTAGAACACACTGTACTGCCCAAAATGGAAAGTTTGACGTTTTAGATTACCTTTTTACCTTGTTGCAAATATATCTTGAATTTTAATTGAAATACAAGATGTTTTAGATAAAAAAACTATCCAGCTTTTTCCCAATTCCCTCGTTGATTTTTTTCTTAACCACGATGCTGCATGCTGCAATGGATGGCGACTTGGCCTGGATGTTCCAACTTGATGTGAACTTACGTATAGTTTCTAATTCATGTTCGGTATATGCATATGCTGGATTTGGTGAATTTGAATTAGAGAAAAAAGTGTTCAAACCGGACATATGATGGTCATCCCAATAAAATTAGTCAAACTTTCCATTTGCGGCATGCAGTGTGTCCTGGCAAATGTGCCACAAAATTATAATGGTACTCAGCAAAGACACATTCCAGCGGTGTGTTTTGGCAAACGCCAAAAATTAACGGTGTCCTCTAGCAAATTTTCCCTAAGAAATACCTCACTAAGAGCTGCGTGAGGGTACAACGTCATATTGGAGAACTTCAGTGAAGAACTCTGATGGTGGAAGGCTAAGGCCGCAGTCGACATGCGTTCAGAAGAGGACTCGCTCGCCGTCACGCGGTGCGGGAACGGCATCTCCAGCGCCGCTTCGCCATGCATCAGTGACGAGTTAGCCCTCGTCCTCATAGGTTGGAGCTCGACGTTGTCCATAGCACTAGGGATCTGGAGGCTCCGCAGTTTTCTTTCCTCCTCCACCGAAGTGCCTGTTATGACCGCCGCTCCGGAGCTTGATGATGGTTACATCTCTCCGAAGAGGGTCAAAGATTGGCAGCGCTAGGGGTTTCTTGGGTGTGTAGATGAGGGAGGATGCGAAGTGCTCAAGGCTTACGAGGAAGCAATGGTTAAACAGTGAGGAATGAATCTAGGATAGAGAGATCTCTACTTTATTAACCTCCACGCCAAGATTCACGTTGATCCGCACGATTTGCACCGAGAGAGAGGAGGCTTCCTCGTGATGCCTCCGCCCCCTCAATTCTTGCGTGGGCATTGAAACATTGTTCTATTCCATAAGACACAGAGCCACCAACAGTCGTGCTGATAGGATGTTTGTTAGTGACAAGACCTGGCCTGAAAAAGTTGTCAGACATCACGACATTGTTTAAATCCGGCTCATGTCTTGAAACGAGAAGTAAAATGACTGAAGTCAAGAAGACATATCCGACTCCGGTAAGACTCGGAATCCTACATTACTAGATGAAGTTTTCGGGAACCCTTCAAAATTCTTAAGACGAAGAAACCATCAAGCTACACGATTTATCCGACTTTGTATATTGGAGACTTCCGGGGGCTACTATTGGGGATATACTTTACAGGTATACCCACAGGAATCGCTGACCAGGGTGTCCCACCAACGGGTGAGAGCTTTGCTTCAAAAGAGGACCAGTCAGGGAAAGAGGAGGAGTCACTTCTGGCTACGACAAGGCCCATAAGAGTTACCGACTTAGGCCTGTAGTATTACTTGTAGGTAAAATTATATCTAGTTACCGACTCTATAACGTAGCCGCATAGGTCTCTCCTGTAACCCTAGGCCCCGGTGACTATATAAACCGGACCTATGAGTGCCTTTACGGCACAATCATAACCATATGTTAGATCAACCACAACCTACTCGCACAGGAGAACCTCTCTTGTAATCCGCTGTAACATTCTTCTCTCGCTGATATATTAATGGGTTACTAGAAGGAGTAGGATCCGATCACCACAGTGGGATCTGAACCTGGGTAAACTTGTGCTCACCGCTCATGGAGCACCGTACGGCTCACACCCCATCTTCTCAACGCCTTTAGGACCCCCTATGGCATATTTTTCAACAATCCGATGACACCTGGACCGTGCAGGCGAATGCCGCGTTTCATAACCTCAAGCACATGTTGTACATAGCACCGGTGCTGCCCATGCTGGCTGCGAAGGGGCTGTGATACGTCCATTTTGCACCACTATTTTATATCATAATTTACTATTATTCATTGATATATTTCATATTTAGATATGATACTAATGTTATTTCATCTATTTTGCATGTTTGATCATTTTTGAAGAATTAACTGCCAGAGTCAGAATTCTACCAGAAAAATCACTGTTCAAATGCAATATTTCCAAATATCAGAAAATTCTAGAAAATATACGGAAATTCCTATTTTTCCAGAAGAGGACCATAACTAGAAGGAGGAGCGGAGATGGGCCATAGGGGGCCCACACCACCCCTTGGGGCGGGTCCCCCCAGGCCGTGCGGCCAGGTGGTGTGGCCACCCTGGCACACCTCTGGTGTCGCCCCTTCGCATATATCTTTCTCCCAAAAATTTAAGACGGGGGGAGCAATCACATAAATATTCCATCGCCTCTGCGGGGCGGAAACTACACAGAGATAAAAACTCTCCAGCAGGCAGAAATCTACCAGGGAAATCCCTTCCCGGAGAGGGGAGATCGTCGCCATCGACGGCGTCATCGAGCTAGGCTTCATCCGGATCATCATCATCATCCTCATCATCCCCACCACTCGCACCATCACCACCACGCCATATCGCTGTAATAATTGGATTGAATCTTTTGTAGTTCATAGGGGAAACTTTCTTGGTGTTGATTACTTGTTGTAGTTGATGATATTGAGTGGAACTACTGGATTATTGTTCATGTTCAGATTGTTACTTATCCTTATTTCATCTCTAATCTTTATCCATATGATGTCTTGTGAGTAGTTCGTTTAGTTCTTGAGGACATGGGAGAAGTCATGTTGTTAGTAGTGGAATTATGTTGAGTAATATTTACTGGTTTGATATTTAAGTTGTGGTTCTATTCTTCTAGTGGTGTCATGTGAACGTCGACTACATGATACTTCACCTTTATAGGACTAGGAGAATGCATTGTGTACTTGGCTAGTAATTGTGGGGTTGCTGGAGTGACAGAAACCTAAACCCCATTAGGAAGCCACTGCATAAGGGAGTGTAGGATCTTAGAGTTGAATGTTGTGGTTAGATTTTTATCTTAATTACTTTCTTGTAGTTGCGGATGCTTGCAAGGGGTATAATCACAAGTATGTATTATTCCAATTTGGGGTAGTGCATTAGCATAGGTTCACCCCCATAACACTTATCCAACCAATGAAGATCAATTGACTATATGGAGTGAAAGCACTTGACAATATTCAAATGTGTCCTCGAGAACGTTTGGTCATGATAAGTAATACAACCGGCTTGTCCTTTGCTGAAGAAAGGATTGGGCCACTCACTGCAATTATTATTATTGTCTTTTATTTACTCTCACTATATTTATCTGCATTATCAAAAAACCCTAAAAATCCGTTTGCTAGTATTTATAGTGAAACCTTGATACAATATGCTTGTCAACACCTTCTGCTCCTCATTGGGTTCGACACTCTTATCTATCAAAAGTACTAAGATACACCCCCTATACTTGTGGGTCATCAAGACTATTTTTTATGTCGTTGCCGGGGAGTGAAGCGCTATTGAAGAGTGGAATTGCTAAGGGAAATTTCTATTGTGAGTATTGTTTTTATTTCTATCTATTATTTTATTCCATTATGGATAACACATTTGGTTCTCTATTTGGGAAAACTACTAGAACTGCTAAGGTAGTCGATGAACCACCGCCTGCTGAATTGGATCCTTATAAAATACCTACAAAAATTGTTGAACGTGTTATGGAAAACTGCTATTTTGGACATGGAACTGTCCATCCTGGTGATCATTTGCTCTTTATACATGAATTATGTGAGTTGTTCAAGTGTGCAGGTATTACAATGGATAAAGTTAAGAGAAATCTATTCTTTGTATCATTAAAAGGTAGAGCTACGGAATGGTATAAGCTGCTGAAGAATGGCCGATCTATTGAATGGGAGGAAATTGTACCTCTCGTTATTCTAAATTCTATACTCCTAGTGAGATTCATAAATATCGGAATCAAATATATAATTTTTGGCCTCATGATGGAGAGAGTATTGCCCAAGCTTGGGTAAGATTGAAGTTACTATTGCTCAAATGTCCCATTCATGAGCTCCCAGTAACATTATTATTAATAACTTCTATTCAAGGCTACCTCTTCATGATAAGGATTTATTGGATGCTTCTTGTGCTGGATCATTTACACCAATGAAAGAAGAAGCTAAATGGGATCTTCTCGACATTATTCAAGAAAATACTAAAGCATGGGAGAATGACAAAGGAAGAAAGTCAGGTATAAATTATAATTATGAATGCATTAAATCTTTTATGGGAACTAATGACTTTCATAATATTAGTGTTGTTTATGGTCTTGATTCCCAAATTCTTGCAATTTTTTTAAGGATTTGGCCTCTTATATTGAAATTCCAAAAAAAGAATGGAATAAGTACCATGCACCATATAAAGATGTTGTTAATTGTGTTCCTGCTAGAAATAATGAAGTTTGTATTGTTGATCGTATTTTCCCTGAACCTTACATTGAGAAAATATCTTTCCATGCTAAGGTAAAGGAACAATCTATGATAACTAGTGTGATTAACAAAAGTACAAAGAAAGCTGTAGAACCTGATGAACAAATAAATGTTGAGCCTGTAGTAGCAATTGTGAAAGACCTTGTCACTAAAAATGTAGAAGATGGACACATTATCTTTTGTGAAAATGCTTCTAATATTGTTTCACATCCTAGTAGAACTAGGAAAGCTAGTGTTCTTGTGATTTCTGTCAGAATAGGTGACCATTGCTATTATGGTTTATGTGATATTGGTGCAAGTTCAAGTGATATTTCTTATGAGCTTTACAGAGAAATTATGCATGAAATTGGTCCTTGTGAACTTGAATAAATTGATGTGGTTATTCTATAGAGAGACCATCTCTCTAATTGGTATTTTAAGAGATGTGGAAGTTTTTGGCGGTAAGACTAAATATCCTGCTGACTTTCTAGTACTTAGTTTAGCTGCTAGTAAAACTTGTCCTATCATTTTTGGTAGACCTTTCTTGAACACTTGTGATGCTATTATGGATTGTAATAAGGAGAAAATTTTAACTAAATTTGATGGAGAACCTTATGAGTTTAATTTTTCTAAATTTGCTAAAGCTCCTTATGAAAATGAATTGCCTAATGAGGATTTTAGAGTTGAACAACTTGCTTCTTTTACTCTTGCTCCTAACAATGCTTTGTAGCAATATATGGAAGATCATGAAAGTGATATCTTCATGGAAGAAAGAAATGAGATTGACGAGATTCTTCTTCATCAACCTAAGATGCTTAAGCATAATCTACCTGTGGAAGATTTGGGTACCACATTAGACCTAAAAAGGATACTATTTTCGATCTAAAACCTCTACCTGATGATCTTAAATATGCTTATCTTCATGATAAGAAAATATATCCTATTATTATTAGTTCTAAACTTTCAGGAAAGGAAGAGGAAATATTATTGGAAGTACTGAAGAAACACCGAGGAGCTATGGGATATACTCTTGATGATTTAAAAGGGATATCTCCTATTATATGTTAGCATGCTATTAATATGGAACCTGATGCAAAACCACTTGTTGAACATCAACACCATTTAATTCCTAAGATGAAGGAAGTGGTAAGAAATGAGGTATTGAAACTTCTCGATGCTGGTATTATTTATCCTATTATTGATAGTAGATGGGTTAGTCCTGTTCATTGTGTCCCTAAGAAAGGAGGAATTACTATTGTGCCTAATGAAAATAATGAGCTTATTCCTCAAAGAGTAGTAGTAGGTTATAGGATGTGCATTGATTGAAATGTTAACAAAGTTACTAAGAAAGATCATTATCCTTTACCTTTTATTGATCAAATGTTAGAAAGGTTGTCTAGGAAGACTCATTTTTGTTTTCTTGATGGTTATTATGGGTTCTCTCAAATTGCTGTTAGAACGCAAGATGAAGAGAAAACCACTTTTACGTGTCCTTATGGAACTTATTCTTATAGGCGTATGCCTTTTGGTTTATGTAATGCTCCTGCTACTTTTCAAAGATGTATGTCTGCTATTTTTCATGGTTTTTGTGAAGAAATTGTGGAAGTGTTCATGGACGATTTCTCAATCTATGGAACTTCTTTTGATAATTGTTTGCACAAGCTTGATAAAGTTTTGTAGAGATGTGAAGAAACTAACCTTGTTCTTAATTGGGAGAAATTCCACTTTATGGTTAATGAAGGAATTGACCTTGGACATAAAATTTCTGAAAGAGGTATTGAAGTTAACAGAGACAAAGTGGAAGCAATTGAGAAAATGCCCTGTCCTAGGGATGTTAATGGTATTCGTAGTGTACTTGGTCATGTTGGTTTCTATAGAAGGTTTATTAAAGATTTATCCAAGATATCAAAGCCTCTTACTAATGTTCTCAAAAAATATGTACCTTTGGTTTTTGGTGATGATTGTAAGGATGCTTTGGAAACTCTAAAGAAAGCTTTAACTACTACTCCTATTGTCCAACCACCTGATTGGAATTTACCATTTGAAATTTAGTGTGATGCAAGTGGTTTTGTTATAGGTGTTGTTCTTGGACATCGAATAGATAAGAAGTTGAATGTTATTCATTATGCTAGTAAGACTCTTGATGCTTCTCAAAGGAATTATGCTACTACTGAAAAAGAGTTCTTAGCTATAGTATTTGCTTGTGTTAAGTTTAGACCTTATATTGTCGATTTGAAAGTTACTATTCATAGTGATCATGATGCTATTAGATATCTTATGACAAAGAAAGATGCTAAGCCTAGGCTTATTAGATGGGTGTTGATTTTACAATAGTTCGATTTACATATTGTAGATAGGAAAGGGGCTGAAAATCCTATTGCTGATAATTTGTCTCGATTGGAAAACATTTCTTTTGATCCTATGCCTGTTAATGATAGTTTTCCAAATGAATAGTTGGTTGCAATAAAGGTAAGCTCGCGAGAGAGTCCTTGGTATGCCGATTATGTTAACTTTATTATTTCCAAGTATTTGCCTCCAACTTTAACAACTCAGCAAAGAAGAAAATTCTTTTATGATTTGAGGCATTGTTTTTGGGGTGACCCACCTTATATAAAGAAGGAGTGGATGGTAATATGCGAAGATGTGTTCCAGAATATGAACAACAAGAGATATTGATAAAATGTCATGCTAGTGATTATGGAGGACATCATGCTGGAGATAGAACCGCACAAAAGGTTCTAACATCAGGTTTTTATTGGCCTACTCTTTTTAAAGATGCAGGGAAGTTTATTTTATCATGTGATGAATGTCAAAGAGTTGGTAATATTTCTAGACGTAATGAAATTCCTATGAATTATTGTCTTGTTATTGAACCATTTGACTGCTGGGGATTTGACTTTATGGGTCCTTTTCCTCCTTGAAAGGGTTATACTCATATTCCTGTTGTTGTTGATTATGTTACTAAGTAGGTAGAAGCCATACCTACAAAAAGTGTTGATGGTGAGACCTCTTTAAAAATGCTTAAGTATGTTATTTTTCCTAGGTTTATTGTGCCTAGATATCTTATGACTGATGGAGGTTCTCATTTTATTCATGGTGGTTTTAGGAAGACCCTTGCTAAATATGATGTTAATCATATAATTGCTTCATCTTATCATCCCCAAACAAGTGGGCCGGTAGAATTATCAAATAGATAAATTAAATCTATCTTGCAAAAGATTGTTAATAGATCTAGAAATAATTGGGCTAAAAAGTTGAATGATGCTTTATGGGAATGTCTCCTTACAAAATGGTTTATGGAAAATCTTGTTACGTGCATTTAGAATTAGAACACAAAGCTTATTGGGCAGTGAAAGAACTTAATAGAGATTTTAAACTTGCTGGTAAGAAAAGATTGCTTGACTTGAGATCTTTAGATGAGTGTAGAAGTGAAGCTTATGAAAATGCTAGACTCTTTAAAAAAAGTTAAAAAATGGCACGATAGGAGAAATCTTAAGAGAGAGTTCCATGTTGGTGAGAAAGTTCTATTGTATAGGTCTCGTCTTAGATCTTTTGCAGGAAAATTACTCTCAAAATAGGAAGTACCCTTTATTATTGAAGAGGTGTATCGTTCAGGTGCAATAAAATTTTCTTCATTGAGAGATAACATTATGCAAGTGTTAAATTGTCAATGGCTCAAACATTATATTTCTGGAGATTCTTATAATGAAGATATTGATATTATTCAAGTGTGACTCTGGAAAAATTTATTAAAGACCAAATTCAGGAATCTGCAGAGTCCGTTTTCGAATAGGTAAGAGTTTTGGTAAGAAAAACTTCGCGAAAAACTTTCCAAATTATATTTTTGTAGTTTTTATTTAAGATGGAAGATCATGAGTCGAAAGAGGGATGGAAACGGAGTCCAAGCGGCTCACACCACCCATAGGCACGGGTCCACCTGGCCGTGCCACCAGGTGTTGTGGCCGCCTCGGATCTCGTTTCTGACCCATTTTCTCCCAGTACCTTGCTTTTGTCGTTAAACTTTGTGATATATAATCCCCCGGATCCCCCTAGGTCCGTATATTGTTTTCTCATTGTGTTTTCCTTTCAATCTATTTCTGTCAGGCAAAGTTCTCAGTTTTGGAGCCGCCATGTCTTCCTTTGGATCACCCAAGGAGTAATTCATCATCGGGTATGGCATCCCCTTGGTTTGTTCAAATCTTGGTGGAGTGCCGCGGTATCACATCATTATCTTTTATATTTTTACCCTTTTAGTAGATTCATATCATGAGTAGAGAAGTTATCATACAGGATGGTTTGTAGTGTGGAAGTATCTCTCCTTTAGTTGGTTATCTATGTATCCCTTGGTGTGAGTTGCCGTTATGGAATATTAATGAGAAGTTTTACCATTTACTTTTTTCACATCTTATTTTAGTTTGCAATTTCTGTTATATGATTGATCTTGTTGTTAGTATTGGTATCACTTTGCGACCATCAAGTAAATTTATTTGGTTTTGGCAAACTTAGCATTGGTCAGTAGCAACATTACTTTGAGGTTTGAGTAGGAAAGAAAAAAGTACTCGTAGATATATTATTTCATTATCTATCTTTCTTGATTGGCTCATAAGCTTAGTATTCTCAAGTTAAGATGGTTTGTGGTTCCAAGGAAGATTGCATGATTGTTTCTATCACAGGTATGTTTGCTTGTTTCACTCAACTCTTATGCTTGCTAACAGCCTTGCTAGCAAAAAAACCCGTACTAAGAGGGAATGCTTCTCGTGCATCCAAACCAGGTACCAAAACCTTTGCCATTTGTGTCCACCATATCCACCTATTAGCATCATTGCTAATCTAAGTAAATTCTCGAGTTTTATATATCTTCCAAATTAAATTTCTGTTGTGTGAAAATTAGTGATTAAAGCTCTCACGAACTTGAAGGCACACTTCATTTCATGCACTTAATAAACCTGAACCATTGTGACATTATTATATGATTTTATGCTTGCAAGTTGTAAGTTGTGAATTAGCAAAACCATGATTTCATGGGGTATACTTTCAAAATTGCACTTATTCTATTTATTTGATATCATGTTCTTTTGTTTATGGATGTCGATGGTGTGAAATAAGATGGGAGGTTGTAAGTCCATGGAGTATGTATATGTGTTAGAGAAACGCATGGGCGGATAGCCTAATCCATGCCTAATCATGGTGGAAACTTACAGCAAAACCATAGTGGCATTCTATGAAGCATCCTCAATAAAAACTATGAAAATAGCAAATAAAAAGATCGCTGAGATGCTCACTGTGTGTTTCCTTGTCATTTTGATATGGATAGCTCCTGTGTCATGGGGCAAGGGGCACCACATATACTTACAATGACAAGAACTTGCCTATGACCAAAGTTGAGTAGCATGAGGTTTCGGTACTCGTACTCAAGGGGCATGAGATTTTCAACTTATAATTTGTCAAGCATATAACTAATATTTTCCCTCACTTTAACCTTAATCACTTCAAGATGCTTATGATAGGGGCAATGAGATCTCAAAACTAATAAGTACCATAATTTTTGGAAGCTTTAGAAAACTTGTTAATCCCTGCTTCCCTCTGTGAAGGGCCTATCTTTTACTTTTATGTTGATTCGGTAAACCTATTCCTCTCTATCTCAAGCAAGCATTTGAGTTTTTGTGATTCAGTCATCCATATGTTGATTTATTCAGTCTTGTTTCTTATGTTCCTTGTTTTGCAAAATGCTCTTATCCGAATGAATATAACTTTAAAAGCTATTGGTGAAGAAACCTTTATGTTTGAGCATGAGACTCCTGCAATATGAGCTTCATCATAATAGCCTATCTCAAAAATAAGTATGATTTGTTAATTGTTCTCTGACCAAGAACAAAGTTTGCTATCACCAATTATGATTTTCTTTGTGCACCTTTATTGTGAATCCCTTACTCATTGCAAGTTTAGTTATATAATAGTGAGTTGCTTTTTGTTATGACATGTGTATTGATAAATGTGATGCTACTTGTCCATATTCTCTTTATCGACACTTTACTCCATAAACTTGTGGTCATGTTTACTGAGTTCAGTTTTCGGTTGGGGACAAGCAAGGTCTAAGCTCGAGGGGATTTGATACGTCCATTTTGCATCACTATTTTATATCATAATTTACTATTATTCATTGATATATTTCATATTTAGAGATGATACTTATGTTATTTCATCTATTTTGCAGGTTTGATGATTTTTGGAGAATTAACTGCCGGAGTCAGAATTCTACAGGAAATAGCACTGTCCAGATGCAATATTTCCAAAGATCAGAAAATTCCATAAAATATACAGAAATTCCTATTTTCCAGAAGACGAAGATATCCAGAAGGAGGCGTGGAGATGGGCCACATGGGGCCCACACCACCCCTAGGCGCGGGACCCCTGGGCCGCGCAGCCAGGTGGTGTGGCCACCCTGGCCTACCTCTGGTGTTGCCCCTTCGCATATATCTTCCTCCCGAAAACCTAAGACGAGGGGAGCTATCACAGAAATATTCCGCCGCCTCTGCGGGGCAGAAACTACAGAGAGAGAAAAAGCTCTCTGGCAGGCAGAAATCTGCCGGGGAAATTCCTTCCCGGAGATGGGAGATAATTGCCATCGACACGGTCATCGAACTAGGCTTCATCGGATCATCATAATCATCCTCATCATCCTCACCACCACCACCATCACCACCACTCCATACCGCTGTAACAATTGGATTGAATCTTGTGTAGTTCATACGGGAAACTTTCCCAGTGTTGATTACTTGTTGTAGTTGATGCTATTGAGTGGAATCATTGGATTATTGTTCGTGTTCATATTGTTACTTATCATTATTTCATCTCTGATCTTGATCCATATGATGTCTTGCGAGTAGTTTGTTTAGTTCTTGAGGACATGGGATAAGTCATGTTGTTACTAGTGGAATTATGTTGAATAATATTTAGTGGTTTGATATGTAAGTTCTGGTTCTATTATTATAGTGGTGTCATGTGAACGTCGACTACATGATACTTCACCTTTATGGGCCTAGGAGAATGCATTGTGTACTTCTCTACTAATTATGGGGTTGCCAGAGTAACAGAAACCTAAACCCCCATTAGGAAGCCATTGCATAATGGAGTGTAGGATCTCAGAGTTTAATGTTGTGGTTAGATTTTTATCTTAATTACTTTCTTGTAGTTGCGGATGCTTGCAAGGGGTATAATCACAAGTATGTATTAGTCCAAGTTGGGGTAGTGCCTTAGCATAGGTTCACCCCCATAACATTTATCCAACCAATGAAGATTAATCGACTATATGGAGCGAAAGCACTTGACAATATTCCCATGTGTCCTCGAGAACGTTTGGTCATTATAATTAATACAACCGGGTAATCCTTTGCTGAAGAAAGGATTGGGCCCATCATTGGAATTATTATTATTTTCTTTTATTTACTCGCACTTTATTTATCTGCATTATCAAAAACACCTAAAAATCCGTTTGCTAATATTTACAGTGAAACCTTGATTCTATCTGCTTGTCAACACCTTCTGCTCCTCGTTGGGTTTGACACTCTTATCTATTGAAAGTACTACCATACACCCCCTATACTTGTGGGTCATCAGTTCGATGTTGCTCTATATAGAAGCCACCAACCGGGTCGTCAGTGTCGTTCTATCGGTGGAGATCCATGAGGAAGGCAAGGCTCAGCCGGTACAGATGCTTGTCTACTACCTTAGTGAAGTGCTCTCCCTCTCCAAGCAGAACTACCCCCACTACCAGAAGATGTGCTATGACATGTACCTGGCATGCAAGAAGCTCAAGCACTACTTTTAGGAGCATCTGCTAACGGTGGTGTCCACGGAACCGCTGGGGGAGATATTCGACAACAAGGATGTCACCGACTGGGCTCCATGTACGAATACGAAGCATTGGCGCATGGGCTCCAGGTCACCAAGGAAATCGGCATTCACCTGATCCTCTGCTTTAAGGACTCAGATTTGGTGGTGCAACAAGTATCCGAAGAGTGGCACACCCGGGACGCAAGTACGGCTCTATACCGGTTCCACATTCAGTTGCTCAGTGCCTGCTTCGAGGGGTGTGAGTTCCATCACGTCCCTCATGCCAAAAATGAAGCAGCTGATTCGCTCGCACGAGTCAGATCCACCAGGCAAGCAATTTCTCCCGGCATCTCCTTGGAGCACCTTTGCAAGTCCAGAATCACCCCCTCCCTCCCTAGAATCAGACTCCATCGTCTAGGTAACGTACCCGAGGGTTGCCGGATCAAAGTACCCAGGACCCGCTGGCAAGCAGCCGCCTGCTGGACCGAAAGACCCGAGGGCTGCCATAGCACCTCGCCAAGCATCGCTAGATGATCCAAGAGGCTCAGGGGCTTCTGACTTGGCATCCCACCCGGGAACATGCCATATGAGCTTCAGTTCGTACACGAAAGCGTCTTCACCATCCGGGAAGTGTCGTCTTGGGTATAGCCCTTCATGGATTACATCCTCAACGGCGAGCTTCTAGATGACGTGGTTGAATCCAGGCAAATCAGACGTCGCACGCACATGTACACCATCATCAACAAGGAAATGTACAAGTGTAGTGTCTCCGGCATCTTCCAGCGGTGCGTCTACGCGGAAACCGGCTCCTGACTGTTGAAGGAGATCCAACAGGGGGAATGCGACCACCACACCTCTTCCCGGGCCCTAGTTGCCAAGGCACTGCGCCACGGCTTCTATTGGCCCACCGTAGCCGAGTATGCGGACCAGATGGTTCGCGCGTGCAATGGGTGTCAATGTTTCGGCCAGTTAAGGCACATGCCGACTTCGGTGCTCTAGACCATACCAATCACGTGGCCCTTTGCTGTTTGGGGACTAGACATGGTCGGCCCCTTTAAGCGGGCTCGCGCGGGCATGAACCATCTGCTAGTGGCGGTGGACAAGTTCATGAAGTGGATAGAAGAAAAGCCAATCCGGAAGCTGGACGGTGCCACGGTCATCACCTTCTTCCGGGACATCATCATATGGTTCGGGGTACCCCCACAACATCATCACGGACAACGGCACAAACTTCGCCAAGGGGGCCTTCACCCGGTTCTGCCACAACAAGGGGATCCAACTAGAACTTGCATCCGTCGTGCACCCACAGTCTAATGGGCATTTGGAAAGAGCAAATGGCTCGGTGCTAGCTGGAATGAAGCCTCGGATGATCGAGATGCTGGAGTGCTCGCCTGGCTACTGGATCAAAGAGATTGCGGCCGTGCTATGGAGCTAAAGCACCACTCTGAATTGTTCAACCGGGTTCACGCCATTCTTCCTCACCTATAGTTTGGAAGTAGTCCTCGCGGCGGACGCCGAGTTCAACTCACCCCGCAAGCTCCTCTACATGGAAAAGGAGAACCAAGAGGCAAGCGAGGACATGCACGAGGAGGCCCATGAGCGGCCTCTCTCAAGATCAGCAATATACCAGCAAGGGCTGCGCTGGTACCATTCGAGACATATACGCCTGTCACATTCCGCGAGGGTGATCTGGTGCTCCGGCTGGTCCAAGACACCAAGGGCATGCACTAGTTGACCCCTCCTTGGGAGGGCCCCTTCATCATCAGCAAGGAACTGCACAACAACTCCTACTACCTCATCGATGCGCAGCAGTCGAGCAAGAACAAGATGGACAAGTCAGACAAGGAAACCATGCGATAATGGAATGCAGACCTGCTCCACCCATTTCACACTTAGTCGTATGGCAGTGTATGTATCCTGAACTCTACAAACGAATGAAAGATATGGAACCCCGAATGATGCTCGGGGGCTCCTTGCCAGATATATGCATGTTGCTTTTTCGATTATCCATGCTTTATTTTTCGGTTCCATCGACCCTTACCCGAGGGCTTGCCGGCTGGCGTATCCTGCTGCTCCAAAACCGTCCCAGTATTGTGCGTGATGCCAAAGGCCCACTCTTTGTCTCAGCTACAGACTGCAACCCGGCTGTCCGGTAGCAAGAGCAAAAGCCGGAGGCATCCCACACGAAAACGGCGAGGGACGCAGGAGTCTAGACATTCCGGCTCAAAACCACTCAATTGTGTCCTCTAGACACTAAGCCTACAAGTACCATGCGCAATGTATTGCCAGCTCTCCCTTCACATCCGTCTCTAGACCGCAACCCCGCTGCCCGCCAAGGACACAGCGTAAACAATAGGGCGCACGGGAAGAATGACCGAACATCTAGAAAAGCACGCGCTAGAATATCGAGTCGGATTTCATGAGAATATCGAGTCGGATTTCAAGTACAAATAAGATTCGAAGCAGCTACCTCCGATAGTTACTCTGAATATCGGGGGATACACCCAGTGGGTGCGCTGGTGCGCCCCCACTAGAAGCATGTAGCTCCCGACTAGAAGATGTTCAGCAGGTTGGAGCAAAGCGAAGCTGGTCAGTTAGTAAGGTCACAAGGAAATAAAGAAGGGATTTCTATTTCCGTGCTTCTGGTTCATTAGCTGTACTCACTTCTCCCCAGCCGCTTAACTTTTTCTCACTTTTCCCATCCCCTTGTCCAAAACTCTGGCATCGGTCTAAACTTGCTCTCCGTCGGGTTGTGTTAGTGGACCCTCGATGTTACGTGCTGACAAGTGAGTCTGCATTTATTCTGGTCCCGTAGTGGACCCTTGCTGCTATGTGCTGACAACTAGGACCCCCCCCGTTACGTTCTGACAGGTGGGGCCATGTTCAAACGGGTCCCGTAGTAGGACCCCCCATGTTGGACTGTGTGGGTTCGGCTTGTTGGGAACGCGTTTTGGGGGGATGTGGTGTGCGACCATGTGGGGCATGTTTGGTAGTTATGTGCGCCCTGTCGCCTAATTGGAAGATTTATTTTTTGTTATTTTTATGATTGTCCTTTTTAAGAGAGCCTTTTCCCCTTTATGTCGCTAACACTTGTGTTAATTTTTGCCTAAAAAGGCAGAGAATCTAGAGCAGCTCCTCTCTTCATTCATCGTTTCTTTTGGCCCTCATATTTTCCCAATTTGGTAGCAAATCTAGAGCAACAAATCTAACCAGCACCATAAATATGTAGATAAACTGAGAAGATGTAAATAAAGGAGGTAATATAGGATATATAGTACGGTACTTAAATGAGGATCGACAATTAGGCTGCTTAGCAGCAGCAGCGGACAAGTTCAACACAAACAACAAAACGAAAGAAGTTGCTTTACAGCAGAAGCATCGGCACAAGATTAGTGGCCCCTCATGCCCTCTGCTATGAGGGCCTCCACCTA
The DNA here is from genome assembly GCA_023614405.1 of Avena insularis. Lineage (NCBI taxonomy): Eukaryota > Viridiplantae > Streptophyta > Magnoliopsida > Poales > Poaceae > Avena > Avena insularis. The sequence goes on along the minus strand of CM042685.1, from coordinate 164,248,548 downwards.
CTCCCTCTGGAAGTTCCTCCACTTCTTTCTGCCTAGTCCCTTGACCTTGGGCGCCTTGGGCTTGATCAGGGGAAAGCAACCCTCCTCGATGGCCACCTTTTGGAGGTTGCGGAGGTGAAACCCGAGCACCTGGTGCTTGGATCTGAAGGCGTGGATGTTCTTGGAAAGGCCGCAGGTCTTCACGTCCTTGGCATGCCTCACGAGGGAGTTGAAGTCGGTGGCGAGGCTACTGGTACATAAGGGGCACCTATAGACGTCACCGGCGAAGAAGTTGTTATACTGGCCGGACATCAGCTTCCTCATCACCTGACGAGCCTTGGTGTCCGTGGACTCGTCGTCGCTGCGGACGTCGCTGCTATCCACCTGTTGGAAAAAACAGTAGAGTGCAATAAGGACATGATTGAGATACCTTGATTATCTAGATTAATTACTTGCATAAATTAACCGATTGAGATCCCCTGATTAACCAAATCGAATACTGATCCCAACTACAGATCGGTGCTAGTACTAATACCAACTAGGGCCATTCATCAAAATACGAGATCTAACACAAGAGGATTAGCTACTATAAAAATACCTACTATCCAACGATTGAAAATACAAACAACCGATCCCTAATAACACACAATCTAGCATGGAACGATGGGAATGGGGGAAGAACAAAGGAAGGGGAGAAAACCCTAGTTACCTCCGACCATGGGTCGGCTAAGCTGGTATCATAGGGGTTCTCTAGCTTGATGTAATTGATCTCCTTGTAGGGGTCTCAGCCGTGCGGGATCTGCCGAAGACTGGTGGGGGCCTCCTCACCGACGGCTACGATGGAAGCGGGGACGGGGTTCTGGACAGGTATGGTGGCTACCTTCGATGCCTTGACGGGGGCTTGTACGGGGATGGGGGCCTCCTCTCCAGCGGCTACATCAGAATCAGGGACGGGGGTCTGGACGGGGACGGCGGCTGCCTTCGATGCCTCGAAATGGGCCTGTACAGGGACGGGGGCCTCCTCGCTGGTGGCCTTGGAGGCGACGATGGCCACCACGTTGTTCTACTCCATCGCTGGCGTGGTTGGTGTTTTCTTGGGGGTTTGCAGAAGGTGATGGGATAGTGGAGATGGTTGCGTGAGTGAGTGAGAGAGTGATGAGTGAGAGTGAGGAGGTCTCTATAAATGTGAAGGGAGGAGATGTTTCGTTGCAGCACCATGCACCACGTAACCGCGTACACAACTGCACCGTGCATGGCCACACGCGTCCGCTACCGACCCATGCACCGCGACATGCGTACCGTGCATCATGTTTTCCCCTTCATGTCTAACCTTGGCCACTTAGTTGTGCTTAGTTATAACCTCAAGTGTAACACTGGCAGTTTGGTTGTACTCAATTTTTCCCTCCAGTACTAACACTGCCATGTGCAGTATTCTCACTTTTACCCTCCGGTGGCTGGTCAACAAAGAGCCAACGAATGGGTTTTAGCTATCTAATTGAGTCATTTTAAGCACAAAAAATTCAAAAAGTTAAAAACATAGTGGCATCTACCGAGGGAGTCTTATTATGCGACCTGCCACCATAAGAAATATATATATATATATCAAGTTTTAACCTAAATCACCACTTCTCAATCACCAACTATCTATGAAGGTTCATGGCTTTCTACTCAAGCCTCTTCCCAAAACATCCCTCCCCAAAACATAATTTGTCTGAATGAGGAAATAATTGTCAAACTGATATATATTTGAATTACAAATAGTTTGATTTATTCCAAGATGTATTTTATTGTATAAAAGAAGAATTTTTCATTTTTTAAATATCTTTATGTTTTCTATTTGAACCCCCTTGTCAGTTTTTCGCTTGGTTTTCAAGTTCTACTCAGTTTTCCCCTCTCTCTTAGTCACAAACTCTCACACATGTGCTCATCTTGGCTGCTATGTTCTGATTGGTCGAGACAGTTGTCACGCGGATCGTTCCCACTAACCGTTTATCCTCTATGATCTAGCAGACAGCATAACCCTTGTATATGTCAGGGGGCACCCTCTATCCATTCAAAATAACGAGTTTGCCACCAATACTTTAACTCTATAAACAAATGATCTTGAATATAATTTTAAGGGAAAGTGTTCAAAGTTGTATATTTTTTGCATGATGTTTCACTCCATGAAAATGATCAGGTTTTTATTAGAACAACATTATCATGTCCTAAGTGTGATTTCAAAGTGTTCAAAGGTGTATAATTTCTTCCATATGCAAGTTTATGCATTACATTCTATGAAAATGATAATATCTCATGTTTTCTTAGCACATCATCATCATGTATTAAGTGTGATTTCACAGTGTCCAAAGCTTTATAATTTTCATATACGCAAGTTTAGGGATCACTTTTCACGCTCTAAAAGGGTAAACTCTCAAGATATTCGTAGGACGCTATAATTTGAAGGTGTTCAAGAATTGTGTCAATTATAAACACTCTTTTACATTAAGAGTTGTTTAATTTTTTCAATTTGAAAGTGTTCAAGAGTTGTGTCAATTATAAACACTCTTTTACATTAAGAGTTGTATAATTTTTTAATTTGAAAGTGGTCAAGAGTTGTGTCAATTATAAGCACTCTTTTACATTAAGAGTTGTATAATTTTTTCATTTTGAAAGTGTTCAAGAGTTCTGTCAATTATAAACACTCTTTTACATTAAGAGATGTATAATTTTTTTAATTTGAAAGTGTTCAAGAGTTGTGTTCAAGAGTTGGGTCAATTATAAACACTCATTTACATTAAGTGTTGTATAATTATTTTAATTTGAAAGTGTTCAAGAGTTTTGTCAATTATAAACACTCTTTAACATTAAGAGATGTATATTCTTTTAATTTCAAAGTGTTCGAGAGTTGTGTCAATTATAAACACTCTTTTACATTAAGAGTTGTATATTTTTTATTTGAAAGTGTTCAAGAGTTCTGTCAATTATAAACACTCTTTTACATTAAGAGTTGTATAATTTTTTTAATTTGAAAGTGTTCAAGAGTTGTGTCAATTATAAACACTCTTGTACATTAAGAGTTGTATAATTTTTTTAATTTGAAAGTGTTCAAGAGTTGTGTCAATTATAAACACTCTTGTACATTAAGAGTTGTATAATTTTTTTAATTTGAAGGTGTTCAAGAGTTGTGTCAATTATAAACACTCTTGTATATTAAGAGTTGTATATTTTTTTTAATTTGAAAGTGCTCAAGAGTTGTGTCATTTTCTTATTTATTATACATCCATCTCCCTATTTTAATTATAAACACTCTTTCACTTGATTACAGCCGAGACATTCACTCAATAAACCAATTAAATCATCGGAACGGCTCACCGGCTGCATTCTCCACAGCAAGCGCCCCCGTCTAATTGGAACATTTTGGTGTGAGATCTAACCTTCTCTGCGCGCGGTTTCCATTGTCTTCCTTCATACAGGTCAACGAGACGACACCATACTGCGGCCAGGACGAACGGGAGGCCAAAGTGAAGCTCCACAAAGGGACGCCGTCGCCAGTAAAGAAGAATAAGGAAGGGGAGGCAATGGCACGGGCGTGGGCACGAGGCTGGATCACGTGGATAAGCTATGGGTCCGACGCTCACGTGGATAATCTGTGGGTCCCATGCTGATCTAGATAAGTGGAGAGAGGTGTCCACTATGGGAACCAACTTAATGCGACCCCACTACGGGACCTGACAGACCGTAGCCCCACTTGTCAGCACATAACGGCGAGGGTCCACTACGGGACCCGACATAATGCGGCCCTACTTGTTAGCATCTAATGGCAAGGCTGACGGACAACGAGCTTCAGACCGTGCGAGAGTTTCATAATAGGAGATGGGCAAAAGTGCGGAAAAGCTAAGCGGCTGGGGAAAAGTGATACAACTAAGTAACCAAGGGCATGGAAATAGAAATCCCAATAAAGAAAGAGAGAAAGGTAAAATTTTATGGAATGAAAGAAAGAGAGAAAAGGCTCAAAGTCGAGTGAGATCGTGGGTTAGCTCGGGATGGGATGCAGTTCCTCCCATCCAACTCAGGTAGGCTAGTAGGCCGCGTAAGGCATAGGAAGGATGCAAGTTTGTAAATATTCAAAGCATCTAGCTGCGCTAGCTACTTTGAATCTCGGGGGCTACACTCAGTGGGTGTGCTGTCACGCCCCCAATGGAAGTGAAGTTTTTCCCGGATGAAGGTGGTTAGCCGGATAAACGGAAAATATAAGCACGTATTCCCAAATGGAGGTGACCAGTTGGGCAGACGCAGTCTACAAGATAAAATCGAAACAAGCGATGGAGAATCAGGCCCAACTGGAGGCGACCAGTCGGGGGGAAAGTAACCTGCAGGCACGAGATCAGACAAGTAAAATAATTCAAGGAAAAACATCATCATTAAACAGCGGGGGGAGAAACCCCAGCAGATCCACAAGTTTAGGTTCACAAGACCAAAAGAAATATTTACAAATTCACTTGGCATCTGGGGGATCACTTCAAATGGCAGGGTCCTTGCAGTGTCGACGCGCTTGGCCAGCCTCTCCGCTTGGCGCTCCGGCTTCTGGCTATGAGGATGCCTCCACCCGTGCCTTCGGCTACGCTTGCACCTCTGACTTGGTGAGCACCTCGTCAACGTCGGCATAACCGACGATCTTCATGGCAGCGGAAAAAGTCTCGGATGGGCTTGGCGCATGGCGGCACGGTCTGCTCCAACGCGGAAGCCTCCCACGAGCTTATCCACCCAGGCGTCCTTATACCAGCTCAGCATGAATGCTAGAGCCATTTAGGCTCCGACTCTAGCGTCCAGGTCGTTGAGCCGGTCGATGGCAGCAGGTGCGTCGGATACCTTTTGGCGGCAAGGGCACCCATCGTCTCCAGCATGGACTCATCCGGGCAGAGGAACTCGAATACAGAGGCGGCAACCATGTAGAGGTCCGAGGCGTCTTCTCCCAGCTGGGCGACAAGGTCCCGCATGCTGACCTTCTCGCTTGGCGCAACCTGCTGGTCTCGGTCATACGCAAAAGCATCTACCTCCAAATAGAATGTTATCAGATAAACAAGTCAAAACAAATCTGGCTAGGCCACCCGGAAAAAATAGGGGAAAGCGGAACCAACCTTTGGCAACGCGGCCAACATTCATCAGTTCCTCCAGCAAGAACGCCTCGTTCTCCTTCAACCGTTTGGCCGCCTTGTCCAGAAGGTCAAAGGCCTCAGCCAGGTTGGCAAGGACCTTCTCGTGCTCTGCGGAAGCCGCCTCCATCTTGTTCACCTTGGAGTGGAACTACTTCTTTTGGAGGCAGAGGGCAGATTTTTCCCGGCTGAGGTGCGAGTTCGACCATGTCAGCCGGTCAATCTCGCGATGCGCGTAGACGAGGATGGCTGCAAGGACAAAATGGAAGCAAAAGAAGAAAGAGTCGGTCGGAAAAGGCAAGTCAAAAAAAACGACAAGACCAAGAACTTACTCCATGTGGTCCCCTGCACCATGACGATCTTCTCCGCCACCGACTTGTTGGCTTCCTCTATCTTCTTCTGGAGCAATAGGCACCCCTTCAAGCCGGCCTCTAGGTTGACCTCCAAGTCCTTGAGGGAAGCTGCCGTACAAGGAGGCAGCGTTGCAGCAGTGTTGCCAAGCGAGGCAGGAGAGTCCTTTCCCTGCGAGTCCTCCTCCATCACCACCACCTGCTTGGTGGCGGAAGATCACCCCACCCCCACAGAGGAACCTCCACCCAAACCGGACGCCGCAGCATCCAACCGACTAGATGCATTTGGCTAGGAGGTGGCATCCGGCTGCGTCGTGGGCCACGGCTCCGGCGGCGGTGTGATTTCCGGCGTGGGAGGGGGAGCAGTGGTGGAATTAGTGTCCTAGCGGACGGGGGAGGCACGAGGCAGCAAGGCGATGGAGGTGCGAGTCAGGCTTGCGACACTGAAGGAGACAACAATGCTGAAAAAGAGAACGGAAAGAAGGAATGAGTAAGGCAACAAGCCCAGAGTGAAAAACGGAAAGGAAGACTAAGGAAAAAGACGAAGGTAACCACTAGAAGAAGCAAGAACTTACCCCGACACGACGGGTGCCCCTGACCTTCTTCCGCGCGACTTTACCCCGGTTGGAGCAGGGGATGCCGCCCCGGCTCCGCTTGGCAGTCGGCTTATCGTTTGCGGGGGCGTGCCTCGAGATGGCCTCCGAGGCCTGTTTCTTGCTCGCATCCAGGGCCATGGCACCGTCGCCGCCTTCCGGATCCGGGTCGTGCGGGTCCTCCGCACCATCGTCCTTCCATCTCGGAAAGAACTCTCCCTCGCTGTCTGACGCCTCGCTTGACCGTCGGGCGCGTGGCTCAGACAAGTCGGTAGTGAAATCCTAGAGGGGGGCCTCACCCTCCTCCCGGATGATGCATAGTAAGAGCTGTCGGAAAGCAAGAAATGTTAGCTAGACCAAACAAAGGAAGCATAAGCAAGAAAAGACAAGGTTAGCAACTTATTCGAGGGGCGCAGTTGTCGCGACTGCAGGGGTCTACCCCCAAGACCAGTCGGCCATGATATTCTCCTTCATGATCATCCATACACACTCGGAGAGGTTCTCGAAGGGGGGATCACGACGTGAGAGTTGGGTCGGGTCGAGGTAGCCAGAGTAGTAGAACATCTTGTATGCACGCTGCTGCTGCAGCATCATCAGCCCGGACGTCTAGATGAGTGTGATGTCGATGCCGGTCAAGACGGCTGTGACGAGCTCCCTCATTCGCCGCAGCATCTCATCCGACTCCATCTTGGAGCCGTAGATCTTCAGGTCCGAGCAAGTCCAGCTAGACCCCTGGTCTTGGAAGGCAGGGAGGTTGATCCGGTCAACATCCGCCATGTTTCGTATGTAAAAGTATGCCTGTTGCCAAAGCTTGAGCGTGTCGTGCAGCCAGAACTTTGGGTAGCTGACCTGTGTACGGTAGTAATGGAGGCGCCACTGCAGATGACAAGCAGACCTTTTTAGAATTGGGTATGTGGCCGGATGTAGAAGAGCCAGCAAAAGAGCCCGAGATCCGGCTGGATCCCGAGGTAGCTGTCGTGGAAAGCAATGAAATGAGAGAGCATGCCGATGGCATTGGCACCGAGGTGTTGGAGGCGAAGGTCGAAAGTGGCGAGGAAGGTGAGGAAGAAGGCGCTAGCCAGGAGGGCTAGTCCATGGGCCAAGTGCGTGAGAAATATGACGCTCTCGCCTTCCTTAGGGTGCGGCGAGACCTCGTCGGTGGGAGCGAGCCACGCGGCGACCTTCGTGTCCGGAGGCAAGACATGCGACCGACGGTACTTCCTAATCTACTCCTCCGTCACGGAGGAAACACACCAGTCGCCATGGCCTTCGGCCATTGGGTCAGCGGTTGTCGTGGTATTGCTGATGAGTACGCCATGGCGGGGTCCTCAAAGAGAGTGTTTAGATACATGGGGGACGGCGGCAAGTTTGCGGTTATGAGGTAACACAGGTTACCTAGGTTCAGGTCCCACAACGGTGGCGGAACCCTACTCCTGCTATAAATAACTATAAGGGTAAGACGCCAAGTACAAGGATTGGTTTGCTCTGCGAGGTGTGTAAATCGATACCCTAAAGGCTCCCAAAGTTCCGGTTTATAAAGATGCCAGAATCTAGGGTTATAGGGAAAAGTCCTAGCCGGACAGGTTACATAGTTCTACACTGATACTACTAATCTTCGTGTCTTGCACTCCAAGGCTCCGGGATGGTTGGTGACTACACCATGGCCTTCCTTTATCCAGCATGGGCCTCCCTTCTGGATCCATCTAACTAGGCCTTCCAGCAGCCCATGGGCCTTGCTACCAAGTATGGGCCACCCGGGTTACTCGGATTAGCGGCATGCAATGGTGATACCCATTTAGCATATCCCCAATAGTAGCCCGCGGAGAACCCCGAGATCTTGCGCCATCTTGCCACTTCAGTTTCAATGCTCCATCTAGGTGATGTCGACAATTCGTCAAGCAATATCTTGTAGTCCTCCAAAGAACCCTGCAATATTCTCCGTCTTCAATATGTAAGTCGGAGAATCATCGAGTCTTCCATCTTACTCTTCTCATAGCCAGACAGGATCCGTCCATGCCAGAATCTTCAGATGGTACTGTTCATCTGCATTTGTCAGTGAGATGACGTAGAACATAGGCTAGCGACGCCTCCTATCTCACACATGCAGGAAACATAATGATAGTGATTTTCCCGGGTGAGAAATCTGAAACTTCAAGCAGTGATGGTGGGAACGTGGTGAAATCTCCACACACACTCGCACACGCATTGTCCATGTGTCGACTGTTGGATCATGTTGGGGATATATTTTCCGGGTATACCCACAGGACTCGCTGACCAGGGTGGCCCATCAACAGGTTAGAGCTTTGCTTCACGGGCGGCCTAGGCAGAGAAAGAAGATGAGCCAGCTCCGGCTACGATGAGGCCCGGAAGAGTTACCCACATAGGCCTGTAGTATTACTTGTAGTCCAAGCTATATCTAGTTACCGACTCTGTAATGTAGCCGGATAGGTCTCTCTTGTAACCCTAGGTCCTAGTGACAATATAAACAAGCCCTATGGGAGCCTTTAGGGCACAACAACAACAACCATAGCAATATCCACAATCACAACTCACACAGGCGAACCTCTCTTGTAATCCATTGTAACATCCGGCTTACGCCGACATATTACTGGGTTGCTAGCAAGAGTAGGATCCGATCATCGTAGTCGGATCTGAACCTGGGTAAACTTGTGCTCACCGCTCCTGGAACATCTGACGTCTCTCACCCCATCCCTCCAACGCCACTAGGAACTCCTATGACGTACTTGTCGAGAAATTGACGATAGTTGGTGCCCACCGTGGGGCAGGTGTCCTTTGGAGCTTCGTTCCAGGCGGAATCTGCGCGTGTAGGAATCGACAAAACTATCGCCATGGATCGCGTGGTCTACACCAGTGATGTCCCTCTCGTCCTTCTCGACGAGACCTAGATTCCGGCTTCGAAACCCGTGACGACCTATACAATCATGTCTATCGACAAGATCGATATTTATCTCGGTTTCGCTGATCCCCCCAACCCACCCTTGAGGTGATGACCATGGCGGAAGAAAAATCTGGATCTGCTTTGTCCGCAGAGGCGGAAGAGTTCAAGATCTCGGTGAAATTCAAACCCACCCAGCCCACTCCTGTAGTGGAAGAAGAGGTGGAAGAAGAATCTGGATCTGATCTCTCCAACGAGATTGGATACACAAATGAGGAATACATCCACTACGGATCCGGCTCTGCCAATGTTGAAGCGGAAACCAAGTTATACCACTACCTCAAGAACATAAATAAGAAGAAGCATTGTTTCGTGTACCACATAAGCTCTAGATCCGACTCTGTTGATGCTGGAGCAGGCATCGATTCAGTCCTAGACGCAATCAAAGAAAACGTCAACTTACCTGGCTCCCCTCAGGAGTCAATAATGTCGTAGGAACTTCGAGACTTCGACAAAGAGATGGAGGAGTATGAACAAGAACACGTCTCCAAGCCAACACAAGGTGAGCCAGAAAATTCCCCTAGTCCATATGATATCATGGATGAAAGCTACACCTCGCACGATGATATGGATACCGGAGATTCTTCTGAGGTTCACAAACCAACTACTACGAAAAGTACCGATGAAAGTTTATCCCCCGGTACCGGACCAAAAGCCGTCTTTAGCACTGGTACGCATGTCAAGGTTACTGGGCGGTCAAAGAAGAAGAAGAAGAAGAATCTGACACCAATAGACCAGACGTCGAGGAAACCAACGAAGAAAAAGTTGATGAGGAGATCGAGATGGAGAATCATGACTGAGATCCGATTAAAACCACCCCGATCGACCCCTCCTATGGATGGACACGTCATCACCAAGGGTGTGCGTGAAATTTACGGAGATGCTCTCATGACTCCAATCCCAAAGGCTTCGGATCTTACGCTGGTGGCGCTGGAGAAAAGGGATGAGGACCTCGAAAAGCACCGTCTATTTCTACTCGAGGAATCCGTGTGCATCGTCAAGCTTGGACAGCAATTAGACAGTGATCCTGCCAAGTATCAGTCAGATTTCAAGCGACACCCAAACAAGACAAGGGGAGGTCCATTTCTTGCTAACAAGAACCCGGATATCCACAAAGATCTATTTGACGGAAAGGACAGAGAGAAGATCCGAGTCTACAGTACACCGTTGGAAAATGCTGCTGCAGCTCGAGCCATCCTTGCCAACAATCCGTCTCCACAGCAGTCCAGTAGTGCATCGCGTTGCTGGACAAAGGATTAAAGCAGCAGAAAACGACCGCGTCATTTAGTGGCAAGTTGGCCTCAAAGTCCGAGTTTTGCCACACTGGAGCTAACCAAACGCTGTTATAAAGCTCCGCATGGATATGAATCATCGCTATCATCCCCGTGGAGAAGAAGAGAATTCAAGAACTAGCTCAAATGGCCACTCTCTCCGACAGGCGCGTGACTAGGCAAGAGTTATTCCGACTGCGTCTGAAGAGGCCATCAGGGCAATGGTCCCTCATCGGCAAAACAACCACTACAAAGAAGAACCGGAAACACGCCGCCAGCGAGAGGAGCAAGATCGACTAAGGATTCCACCATCGAGCCATCCGGCTGGCAATGCCGGACAAAGAGATGATCTGGATCATCCTGAATCAAGTAGGGAGACGGTGCCCGAAGAAACATGCATCAGAGTCAGCATAATGAGGCTCCACCCCCACCACCGCTGTAACACCCTCAGAATCGACCCTATGCAAGCTTCAGCGATTACCGCCAAACCTGCATAGAAACGATTCAAAGGTGCCCACCAGGCACTTTCGTGCGGGTGGAAAATGAAGAAATACCATTACACAATAGTTCACGATGGAACCCACAGAACAGATATATACAACACGACTCCATGAGTCAAGAATACAGATATACAATACAAAGATCCAAATCACCTTGAAAACGATACAACGTCCGACTACGGACAAGATGCAAATGGGGCTAAGATCCCTGAAGAATAACCAATGGCGTCCATAACCCTGCCCAGGCCAAGTCGGAAGGGTAACCCTGCTAACCACGTCGATCTCAAAACCTGCTTAAACAAAAGGGGTGCCGACAAAGGGCAAAAGAAAAGAGAGCGGTCAGTACTGAGGCCAGTACACGACGAGACTAGAATTCGGCGGTCCTCGCCTACATATGTATGGTGGATCAAGGCGCAGCAAGAGCATGCACTAAACAACCTATAGAGACTCAATACCACTGGCGGCTATCAGATAGGGATAAGAAAGACCTACTCGGATCCAACCTGATTCTAACACCAAACATACCCATCCTGGTATTCCCCCTCGATACCAACCGAGGAAGTCAACCGAGGAACTCACACAGTTGGTAGTTTTATTCATTTCGTTATAGTTGCGGCAATTACTAGTCAGATATTGATAGCATGAGTCATCTTGATATAATAAGCGGTGGGCAGTTTTAATTAACCATTCCGTTATAGTTGTAGTACTTACTAGTCAGATACATATAGCATGAGGCATCCCAAAACCCAGCAGTTGTTGGTACTTTTATTCAGTCATTCCGTTGTAGTTGCAATACTTACTAGTCAGATACAATGGTAACATGTGACAACTCAAACCAGCAATTGTTGGCACTTTTATTTAGTCATTCCATTATAAAGTCAAATTTATAGCACTACTTTAGTTATAGTTGTCTATGATCGAGATACTGTGCTCCAAGTCGTCCATAACCGCGGACACGGCTTTCAGAAAGTTTTACCCTGCAGGGGCACAAATAGCAACACATGCACGATCAACCTCGGGAAAAACCAGATAAAAACCCAATGAGGCATCACGACAGAGCAATTGCAAGATTCATATAAATTTCAGGGGGCCACCCCACCAAGCTACCCGCTACAAAGTTGGCCGGCTCCGAGACGGACCCAGAGGTTTGCGAGAACGGCTGTAAATGACTGGGAACCCAAAAGTGTGACTAGGCTTGTCGATACCGCGTAATCGTGCCGCGATCCAAAATAGCAGATAAAGCGCCCACGCAATCATAAATAAAGCAGTAAAGCATGGCATAAGTACAGGATAGTAATAAATCTCCAAACTAGTTTGTGGCCCCAAGAAATAATATATGACTCAATATCTGGCTAGGGGGATTCATGGTCCCACATGCGGATAGTGCGAATATTCAAAGAACATGTATCAAGTACTCGGGGTCCTACGGGACACAAGTGGACGGTTAAAAACCAAATAACATCTATTGCCCACCTGTGCCTCTGCATTATTTACTTACTTCAATTTTAGTTATTAAACGATAATTAAAGCCATAATCATCTCCAACATAAAGCATATGGCAGTCTTCCAACAACTGTGGTGCTTGACGACACGCAACAACACTTGAGCAAGCAACTACGACACGCAAGTCCAACTATCTACCAAACAACAGGTAATAGGATGTGGCCAAGGTAATATAAGGCTGCAAAGGATAACGCGGGTACGAAAACTAGAGCATCGTAACACAGATAGCAATAGATCAACATGAGGAAATAAAGACTAGAAATGTAAAATAGGTAGAAACAGGGAGAATGCTCGCCTGGAAAACATTGCCGAAGTTTCATAATCGAAGAACTTGTCGAAGCTCACAACGTCTCATCGTCCTATCCGGAAAGAAGCAAAACACTAAAAGAAACAGGCGGTGCAACAATTACAACTAAGGCGGAAGAATCAGCATGATCATGATATGATGCATGACATGGCAAGTTAATGATGCAACTATGTTGAAAAGGTATTAGGGACATAGCACATTGATGATATAGCATTCGTGAGGCATTATTAATAAGAAACAATTAGTTCCCAATTTTATTTATCATGTTTTCCTAGCATAAACAGTACTGATTATAAAACTTCTCTTAATACATGATGCAAATAATAACATGGATATCATAGTTGAAGAGGTCTCGTCACGCTGATCGATTTAGACATATCATTTGTAGAATTCGGAGTTACGGATTTAAAGTTATGCAATATTTAAGAAATGGCATTTATTAGCACTTAAATTATTTCGAAATTTTAAAATACTCAAATGATTTTGTAAATAGCATAATCACATTCCTCACATTTTTCTGATTCAAAAACATATATTATAATTAATATTTGGATTTGTTATTTTAAACCCATATTTAAATCAAATATATTAAAGAGGGGTCAAAGTCAAAGGTTTGACTAGTTTAAATCAGATTTGAAAACATTTAAATGTGCATATGAATTCACAACTTAAAATTAAACTCATTTCATATTAAAGTTTTAGTCAAATTCGAATTTATTTTAAAGTTATGAAGAGATCTATATTAGATCAGATCGGGAATTTGGTTTGAATTTGAAATCTGAAAAGATCCTGAACTTTTGTTACTTGGGATGGGTATACCCGCAGCAATGACGAGTGGGACCAGGGAGCCAACGGGTCCACGCGTGCACGAGCAGGTGAGGAGGCGACACGTGCGCGGAAAGGGTACTCCGGGTTGAGAGGGAAAACTTACAGGGGCCTAGATGCAAAAGGGCAAGATCAATATCGGGACATGCCATTCACACTCTGAATTCTGAATCGGCAAAACAGCTAGCTCGTCTGATGTTTGGAGGAGGATGGCGACCAAACGGTTGGAAATTTTGCCACTCCGCAAAAACAGAATTTGCAGAGGAGAGCACAAGGTCCAACTTTGGTTCAGAAATCATCGCCAGAAAACAATTGTAGAGCCGGATAGAAGTCGACGAATAGGGACAGATCCACTGGTTGCAGACTGACGGGAACCTTCGAATAACAGCAAGATCGTGCAAACTTTCAGGGATGATTCCGAGAGTCTTGGCTGATGGAACTGGGCGTGTAGGTACTCGTTTTGAAGAGGGTAGATAGGGTTTCATCGTCGTGCAAAAATATGGGCCGGAGACATAACGAGGAAGCCGGAAATTGGACGGGAACAGAGGGGAAAGACACCGGCCAACCGTTGGAAGAAAACTGAAACAGCGACAGTTCAACTGCACGCTCCTTCGATCTTTCACGGATGATGGCGAAGAAACTAGGGCGAACCTAAGCAAACCACAAGAACAAAAATTGAAGAGGGGTCTACAGGATACAAGTTTTGTTCAGCCAGTATTGCTGGGCAAGAACTGTGCGCGCCGGAAACGGGTGAGGAACAGAGGTACCGCAGAGGTCGTTGCGACACTGAACTGAACTGAGACAGGGACGTGCTGGACTGAAGAACACCGTCAGACTACAGCGAGCAGGGGGAAGGGCGAGTTCAGGGAAGGAATTCCTCACCGTCGAGGGGAGAGGAGGCCGCTAGGAGGGCTCTGCCGAGTGAGGCGCCTGCGGTGAATCGATTCCAGGGGCGCTGGACCAGGGGGGCGTCGGGAGGTCACCGACGGGGAGGTACCTGCGGCGGTGGCGTTCAGGCGAGTGGCGCGCACGCGAAAAAGAGGAGCAGGTGAAACGTGGCGAGGCTCTAGGAAGATTGGACTCACCCGGAGGTTGAGGCGCTTCCGCCGGTGGCGTCGGCTCGAACGGGGACTGCTCAGAGCGGCGGGACCATGGCGGTTCAGCAGCGGCGCACAGGGAAAAATAGAGAAGGGACAGGGGGAGCTGCGGCGCATGGGGAGGAAGAAGGCTAGGGTTCGCTGGGGACCGGCCTGGGGTGGATAAGAAGGGGCAGGTGGTGACGCGGCTGACGGGAGGCGACGGCCACCTGCTTCCTTCCGTTAGCAAAGCAGAGAGGAGGAGACCGGGGACAGAGACGATGAACAGAGACGCCGTCTCTGTTCTATTGGCGAAGAGGTACGACCCGAGCGGGGGTCGGGAAAGATGGGCTGGCCCAGAAGAGGAAGGGGAGGCGCTGGGGTGGTATGGGTTGCTGCAAGTGCATGCTTCTCTCTCTTATATCTTCTTCTTTTTATTTTTATTTGTTTTGTTTGTTTCAAATCCAAACAAGTTACACCTTCAAAACCTTTTGGACTTTGTAGGAGCATTTGAATAGGGGATTGTGGTATGCAAATAGAAATAGAGAGGAAAAGGCACAAAGGGGAGGATATGCCCACATACATGTTCCTTGGGCATTAAAGAATAAGGATTAGGGTTTTGATAAAAGAACAAAAACATTTATAAATATGGAACCCTAGCAATAGATCCCCATATTGTCGAAAAAATAGAGGTCAAAGAGGGGTAGATTTGGTTGATAGCAACATCACAAGCAAGACAATCATATGCAATGTTTGGTAAAATGCTCAAATGCAATGTGGCATAATGACATGAGTATGATACCATGATGATGCACAAAACAAAAACACCAAGCAATTTTCTAGTTGTGGTTTTACCCGGGGTGCTACAACCGCGTAACCAGCCGGAAATAATCCACCAGGGCCACCATCGCCTCCTGGCAACGACCATGAAGGATCCCGACGTAGCCATGGAAGCAGCAGGGGCAGAGGCGGCAATGGTGAAAGGAGAAGCAGAAATCTGACACCGCCACACAGGAGCCGTGAGCCTCTTGCCAAACGATGCTCGCCATCGCAATGAATCAAACATAAAAGCGTGGAGGTACAAGGAAGAATACGTGTATGTGGGACCCAAGTGCTTTGGACCACGCATACGTCAGACCAAATTTCCTGTTGACTTTGGTATTGCCAAACACATTCAGCCCTACGACGGCGCAGCTCGGCCAGATACCTTGCTCCATGATTTCTTCCGGTCCTGCTACATCGCCAAAGGAGGAAATAGCCTGGTCGCAGTCCGATATCTCACACTCATGTTGAGCAAAACGGCTCAATCATGGCTCAATGAACTGCCAAAGAATTCAATTCACAACTGGTATGATATGCAAAGTGTGTTCCTTTTCAAACTTCGAGGGAACATACAGGAGACCCTGCACAGTCGGAAACTTGCAGCGTTGCACACAAAGACCTGGAGAAACCAGTCGGGATTACCTCGGACGCTGGATTAACATGAAGAACTCCTGCGAGGGAGTAAACGAGCAAATTGCGATAGAAGCTTTTATTGCAGGACTTCTAGTCAGACTTTTACATCACAGACTGAAGCATGACCATGTCACAGATTTGGGAGAAATGATAGAGACTACAAGCAAATATGATGATGCCGATGATGATTCAGAAGGGCTGCTAAATATTATGGCCAATCCCAATACGGCCAAACAGCCAAAACAAACTCAAAAGCGCAAGAACACCTCGGAAGAAAAGTCGGCTTCGCACAACGCAGCTGTCAACGCAACTTTTGGATATAGAGGACGAGGAGGGCGCGGAGGCGGCCGGGGTAGAGGCCGTGGAACTTCCGAATGCAAGACAGAGGAGATCAGCAACCCGGAAGAACCTATACCGGGGCCGACATTGCCAATAATCCCTGTGTCCACCACTTGGATAGTACCGGAGGATCTACCCACACAAATGCCGAGTGTCGTTTCAGTGACGACATCAAGAAAGACAAATCCGCTGGCTACAGAGCCAAGCGACGAAAAGGAAAGAAAAATTCCGAGAAAGAAAAGGAGCCCAAGGAAGATTCCGACGTGGAAGAAGCGGAAGCCGCTGCGGAGCCCAACTCGGATGTTAAGAAGACTTTTCCGACAAAGAAAGACGCATATGTCTGCTTCCTTGGATCCCAACCAGCCAAAGAAAAGAAGGCGGTTCTCCGTGAGCTTAATGCCACGGTTCCAGCTATTCCACAGTTTCTGGATTGGTCGGATGTAACCATCACCTTTGATCGTTCAGATCACTCGAGAAAAACACATCGTCGGGGAAAGTACCCTCTGGTCGTCAATCCTCTTATTAATGGCTATGATTTTTCTAAAACACTCATGGATGGTGGAAGCAGCATTAACATCCTCTACATTGAGATGCTCCATCACATGAAACTACACGAGAGCCAGTTGAGTTATAGCAGTGTAACTTTCCATGGCATTGTACCAGGGAGACAAGCGGATTCTCTGGGTGAGATTAATCTGGACGTCACATTCGGAACCTGAGACAATTACCGGACCGAGCCACTCTCTTTTCAGGTGGTACTATTCAAAAGTGCTTACCACGTCATCTTCGGACGTCCGGCTTACTGGGCGTTCATGGCTCGTCCCTGTTACATCTACAACATGATTAAACTTCCAGGTACAAAGGGCATAATCACCATACGGGGAAATCCGAGGAAGGCGCGAGAGTGCGACGAATGATCTGCTGCCTTCGCCAAAGACGTGCTGCACGCCTAGGAGTACCATGAGATCAAGAAGACAACCAATCCGTCTGAGATGCCCGCTACGAAGAACGAGGTGCTGAAGCCAAGTTTGCAGTTCAAGGCGTCGGAAGAGACGGAGAAAACGTCGCTGAAGGAAGATGATCCCTCCAAGAAGACGAACATAGGGGTAGGCTTAGGCCATGCATAGGAAAGCATGCTCGTCGAGTTCCTCAAAGCTAATAGTGATATCTTCGCATGGCAGCCTTTTGGCATGACCGGAGTACCTAGGGAACTTGCCGAGCACTCTCTTAATGTGTACCCTGACGCTAAACCCGTCAAACAGTCCTGATGACGGTTTGGTGATGAAAAGCGCAAAGCAATATCAAAGGAATTAGCCCGACTAGAATTACCGGATTTCATAATAGAGGTCATCCATATAGATTGGGTGTCAAATCCTGTACTCGTCCCTAAAAAGTACACCATTGATTTAAGGATGTGTGTTGATTACACCGCTTTTAACAAGGCATGCCCAAAAGATCCGTTTCCTTTGCCACGAATCGATCAAGTTATCGACTCAACGGCAGGAGTGGAACTACTTTGTTTTCTTGATGCATATTCTGGATATCACCAAATACCGATGAAAAAGTTGGATCAAATTAAGACGTCTTTCGTCACTCCTTTTGGAACCTTATGCTACAAAACTATCCCTTTTGGCTTAAAGAACGCATGAGCAACATATCAACGTACTAAGCAATGTTGTCTCAACGACAAAATTGGATGTAACGTCCATGTATACATAGACGACATATCAGTTATGTCCAAAAAGAAGGAAACTTTATTTTCTGACTTGCATAAAACATTTGCTAGTCTACGAAAATTCAATATGATGCTAAATCCAAAGAAGTGTTTTCTTTGGAATTTGAGCTATAAAACTGTTAGGTTTCATCGTCTCTAAGCAAGGCATAGGGGTGAACCAGGAAAAAATCAAGGCTATACTAAATATTACCAGGCCAATTCTCTTGAAGAACGTGCAGCATCTCACTGGTTGCACTGCTGTATTGAGTCGGTTCGTCAGCCGGCTCGGCAAAAGAGCCGCACCTTTATACAAACTCTTAAAGAAAACCGACAAATTTGTCTGGACCCAACAAGCCGAAGCTTCGCTGCAAATTTTGAAAGATCTACTTTCAAACCCACCAGTTCTCCCAGTGCCAGAACCTCAGGAACCTATGTTACTCTGCATTGCAGCGACCAACAAGGTCATAAGTGTGGTAACAGTAGTCGAACGCGAGGAAGAAGGCCACGAGCATAAGGTGCAACGGCCAACTTACTACCTGAGTGAGGTCCTAACAGAATCAAAACAACGGTACCAACATCATCAAAAGCTAGATATGGAGTGTTCTTTGCATCCAGAAAGCTAAGCCACTATTTTCAAAAGCACAAGATCACAGTGGTGAGCAACTCTCCCCTGCGAGATATAATTAATAACCGCCACGCCACAGGACGTGTCGCAAAGTGGATAATAGAGCTTGCAGCTTTCAACATTGAGTACAAACCACGTACAACAATCAAGTCCCAAATACTTGCCGACTTTGTTGTTGATTGGACAGAGACAGCAGAAAATACAAGTCCTCCAGACTCAGAATTGTGGACCCTTCACTTTGACGGATCAAAAGCACGAGGAGGCTTGGGTGCTGGCGTGGTGCTCAAATCACCCCAAGGAGATAAGCTGTTCTATGTGTTGCAAATGTACTTCACAGCAACCAACAATATTGCCAAGTATGAAGCATTGCTAGATGGAATACGCATGGCCAAAAACATTGGCATAACAAGACTCATGTGTTACGGAGACACAGATTTATTTGCTTAGCAAGTATCTGATATCTTCAATGCAAACAAGCACATGGAAGCATAAGAAGCTGTTGTGGATGAACTATTTAAATCGTTCGAGGCTTTTGAGGTTCAACACATCCCTCGAGCAGAAAATGAGGAAGCAGATGCTTTATCAAGGATAGGCACTGCGCGGAAACAAGTATCGGATGGCGCTTTCTTAGAGCATTTAAGGGTCCCCTCCATAGTTGGAGTTGACGAGGACTATCCGACGAAATCCGACTCACTTTTAATAGCAGTTCTGGCTGTAATTCCCAGCTGGACAAAACCCTATCTGGATATCCTGATAGACGGAAAATTACTCGAAGACGAAGTGTTGAGCCGGCAGATCGTCCTACGAGCAAAAGCCTATACTATAATAAACGATGAGCTCTATAAGCGGAGTGTTTCTAGCGTGTTCCAGCGATGTATTTATTCGGAAGAAGGGGTGGAAATCTTAAGATAAATCCACGAAGGCGAGTGTGGTTACCATGCTATAACCAGATCCTTAGTGGCAAAAGCTTTTCGACATGGATTCTTTTGGCTTACAGCTAAGGAAGATGCAGACAAACTGGTCAAAACGTGCAAAGGCTGCCAAAAGTACGCCCACCAGGTGCATGTTCCGGTTGAACAGCTGCGAAAAATTCCTATTACATGGCTGTTTGTGGTCCGGGAGCATGATATGGTAGGGCCGTTTCGCAAGGCAAAATGTGGATTTACTCTTCTGTTGGGCCACGCGGATATAAAAAAAAAATTCCCCTCTAACGCGGTGATCCCAAGATCTAGCTGAGGTAGAAGGCCACGAGGTTTACCACTAGACGCACAGTTGCGGATTACTGATGAAGCGTGTCAGTTGATGCAGTGCAGTCCTTTGTGATCCAATCGTCCTGGTGCTGATCGTACAACACCTCTGCTGGTATCCACACGCATTACAGGAGGAGCCGTGGCGAATCGCTAGATTCGTTACGGCGGCAGGACTGCTGTGGAGCTAGGGTTTCCAACACATGGAATGACCTAACAGAACAACGATTAACCCTTCAGGGTTGGTGTGATCCACTATATATAAGGAGTGAACGTGAGCTCTTCTCGCGTGGCCCATTCACTAAAGCCCATATAATGTTAGTCCCTGTGAGTCCAACTCACTGACTCAGTCCAAATCAGGCTCGGGTCCAACCCAACCAAATTTCCAGTTCAGATCCAATTCAAACTTGCTCATGCTCTTAAGTGTGTGACCCCGCACGCTCATGGCTACTTGGCCACGATTAGAGTCCGACTCTAAATTGATCAGTCGGCAGTGGCTCCTAGCAGAACGTGCTGACTCCCAAGTACCAAAGAGTCATGACGACTTTCCTTTCCAATGTGACTTGCGTCCGAGTCCCTTTTTCCTGACGATATACCTTGTCAGACTATAGGCGAATATATGTCATCCCTTAAATAGTCGACTCTCTTCTCGATCCGAGATAAGTGATTCACCCGACTAACTCTTAGTCAATCGCATCGGTTAACACTTAACCGAGTCATGCATGGCCATGCTTTCCGAATCATATCTCACGAGAGGGCCCAGAGAATATCTCTCCAAGTGGAGGTCAAAACTCCCATCTTGGTTATTCACATCACGCAGCTTGATTCTCAGTCGACCCGAACACTGCCTTTATAACTGCCCAGTTATGGATCAGTATTTGACAGAACCTAAGTCAGTGGTCCTCAACTCGGACTATGCAATAACCTCAGGTCTAAGGATTACATTGATTGACATATACAAATGACAACTTGTTCATTGTACCTCAATATGGGTCAATCCGACTCGCTAAACTCTTTAGCCGAATCTGTGTAAGTTGGAATAGCATGTCCATGCCCATGACAAGTGGAACCGAGTCATCAAGCCAACTTTCACATTGGTCTAAGTTGTGTGTCCAGCATAACCTCAATGACCAAGGACATTTAGTACAAACAACATGAATGTATAGTTCCACAACCGAATCACATATTCAATGATACACATCAGATGTTTATACAAGGACAACTTAATATCTTTATGAATACAATGGGAAATATCATCATACATGATTGCCTCTAGGGCATATTCCCAACAGTCTCCCACTTGCATTAGAGTCAATATTCCGACATCACATGTCTAAGCATCTAATGCCCATGGCTCTTAGGTGCGCCTCATGCTTTGGCTGGGGTAACGGCTTTGTCAATGGATCCGCAATATTTGCATCTGTGTGTACCTTGCATAACTTGATATCACCCTGATCCACGAACTGGCGAATCAGGTGGTACCGCATGAGTATGTGCTTGTTCTTCTGGTGTTGTCTAGGTTCCTTGGCTTGTGCAATAGCACCATTGTTGTCACAATACACGTCTAACGGATTGGACGAGCCCTGAACCACACCGAGATCCATGAGGAAATTCCTCATCCAAACAACTTCCTTTGCTCCCTTCGAGGCAGAAATATACTCAGCCTCTGTTGTAGATGCAGACACAGTCTCTTGATTGGAACTCTTCCAGCTCACAGCACCTCCGTTTATAATAAACACGTATCAGGATTGCGAACGAGAATCATCAGAGTCAATAAGATAACTCGCATCCGTGTAACCCTTTACACCGAGTTGATATTCACCACCATAAACCAAGAACATATCCTTAGTCCTTCTCAAGTACTTCTGGATATTTTTAGCCGCTGTCCAGTGGATTTCTCTAGGATCAGCCTGGTATCTGCTCACAACACTTAGAGCATATGAAACATCCGACCTAGTACAAATCATGGCATACATGATGGATCCAACTGCAGAAGCATACGAAATCGCACTCATCCGACTTTGCTCATCAGTTGTCGAAGGACACTGAGTCTTGCTAAGTTTTACACCATGGGACATCGGTAAGATCCCCTTCTTAGACGATTCCATGATGAACTTCTTCAACATTTTGTCCAAATAAGTACTCCGACTCAATCCAATGAGCCTCCTTGATCTATCTCTATAGATCCGGATTCCGAGAATATATGTTGCCTCACCCAAGTCTTTCATTGAGAAACTCTTTTCCAATGATTCCTTTGTTTCTTGCAACATATGGACATCATTTACAATCAATAATATGTCATCCACATATAAGATTAGAAATTTTACTTTGCTCCCACTAAACTTCTTGTATAAACAAGAATCATGATCACTCTTGATGAAGCCAAACGATTTGACTACCTCATCAAAGCGAATATTCCAACTCCGAGATGCTTGCTTCAACCCGTAAATGGATTTGTGAAGTTTGCACACCTTGTCAGCATTAGCCGGATCGACAAAACCCTCGGGCTGTATCATATACACGTCCTCAGTTAAATTTCCGTTAATGAAAGTCGTTTTGACATCCATCTGCCATATTGTCAGGGTCACGCTGGTAGAGAGGTTGAATTGGGTAGGGGAATTGCACAGATTAAAGGATAAAGAGCGATTTTGTAGAGGAAAACTAGTAAGGATCTATCTAGAACAGGAAAGGAAGAAAATTGCAAGGCAAAGTAGTTTAGGGTTTTTTCTTCGACGAGCCACCCGTTTGCCCCTCTCAGGCCTTATAACATGACCTGAGCCTCGTCATAAGTACATCATTACATTAACAGCACTCTTAAGTGCAATTATGAGGTTCCACTAATAATAATAGAGATATACCGTCCGATCCATAACTAACGGTCAGAGGTATCCTGACAATGCTTGCCGCTTGAAACAAGACTTCAAGGCTTGAAATCTTTGAAAGTAGCCTGGATGAACTTGGCGTCCTCCCACGTCGCTTCCTCCTCTGTGAGGTTCTCCCAGTGCACCAACCACTGAACAACTGGTATATCGTAGCTGCCCGCTGAACGAGGAACTTGTCGACGCTGCAAAATCTGCAAAGGATAAGTTTTGATCTTACCTTCAGCTGTCACCAAGGGGAGAGTAGGATTAGGCACCGCAGCAGGTCCTAAATGCTTCTTCAGCTAATTAACGTGGAACACATTGTGCAGTTTTACTCCCTCAGGTAACTGTAATCTGTAAGCCACCCTTCCCACTCTGGCCAATATTCGAAAGGGGCCATAGTACTTGGAAGTGATTTTCAGCGAGTTCCTCAATCCCAATGCAGTTTCCATGTAAGGTTGCATTTTTAAGTACATCATATCTCCTTCTGAGAATGTTCTTTCAGTTCTCTTGAGATCTGCATACTTCTTCATTTTGTTTTGTGCTTGCTGCAAATTGTGTTGTAGAGTTTGCAGAGCAACCTCCTGGTCCTTGAGTGTCACCACTGTCTCAGGTGAAACATACACTGGTAATGCTATCTCTGAAATCTAAGGAGGAGCATAGCCGTACAATGCTTGAAATGGTTTCGTTTTCAGGGAGGTGTGGTAGGAAGAGTTATACCACCACTCTGCGGCTGGGAGCCACTGAGCCCATTTCTTAGGTTCTCTGAATGCCATGCTTCTCAAGTATTGTTCCAGACATTGATTCACTCTCTCTGTTTGCCCATCAGACTTAGGGTGGTATGCAGAACTGAAATGGAGATCAACCTTCAGAGCACCAAAAACTTCCTGCCACAGTTTGCTAGTGAAGATTCTATCTCTATCAGTTATGATAACTTTAGGGTAGCCATGTAACTTGTGGATGTTGTCCATGAAGAGAGAGGCCACTTGATGCACAGTATAAGGGTGTGCCAAAGGTAGAAAGTGTGCATATTTGGTTAGTCTATCCACTACTACCAAAATCACATCTTTTCCTTTTGACTTAGGCAAACCCTCAATGAAATCCATACTGATTTCAGCCCATTTCATTTTGGGAATGTTTAAGGGATCCAATAAGCCAGGGTAAGGTGCATGCTCTGTTTTTGATATCTGACACACAGGACATTGTTGGACTTGTTCCAATATGTACCGTTTCATATTTGTCCAGTAAAAAAGTTGTGTCAGTCTATGGATTGTTACCTTTTGTCCAGGGTGACCCCCAATAGCTGAAGAATGAAAAGCCTCAAACAATTTCTTCTTGAGATCAGTGCTTTTTCCCACCAGAATTCTCTTTTTGTATCTAAGAATCCCAGATTGAAGAGTATAAGGAGGCTTGCTGTGTGGAGCAATGGCTAATTCCTGGAGAAGATCTTGACATTTGTCGTCACTAGCATAAGTCAATTCTACATCCTCTATCCATTTAGGCACAGCCACAGAGATAGCACTACAACATTCCTGTTCCTTAGTGCCCATTTTTCTGGACAATGCATCAGCCACACAATTGCAGTGCCCTTTTTGTACTCAATGGTATAATCATGCTCCAATAATTTTAACATTAATTTATGTTGAATGCCCTCCAACAGCCTCTGACTAGCCAAGTATTTAAGTGCTTTTTGATCAGTTCTGATTATTAATTTGTTTCCCAGCAAATAATGTCTCCATTTTCTCAGAGCTTCAAAAATGGCCATAGCCTCTTTTTCATAGATTGACTGAGACATAGCTTTGCTCCCCAGGGTTTTGCTGTAGAAGGCAATTGGTTGTCCTTTCTGCATTAACACAGCACCTAAGCCATATCCAGAGGCATCAGTTTCTATCACAAAAGGAATAGAAAAATCAGGTAGTGCTAGGACTGGGGGAGTAGTCATGGTTGTTTTGAGTAAGCTAAAAGCTGTTTCCTGAGCCTCAGTCCACTGAAATGCGTTCTTTTTGAGAACCTCATGTAATGGTTTACAAATGGTGGCATAATTCTTGATGAACCTCCTGTAATAACCAGTTAATCCCAAGAATCCTCTAAGCTGAGTCATAGACTGAGGAGACTCCCATTTCAAAATATCTTGAATTTTAGTAGGATCAGTGGCTACCCCTTGAGCAGAAATTATGTGCCCCAAATATTTCACTTGAGGGGTAAAGAAGGTGCATTTGGACAGCTTGGCTTTCAATTGGTGCACCCTTAGTAACTCCAGCACTGTTTTTAGATGTCTTGCATGCTCCTCTGAGTTCTTGCTATATACCAAGATATCATCAAAGAACACCAGGACAAATTTCCTCAACAGTTGAGCAAACACTGTGTTCATCAATTCTTAAAATGTTGCAGGGGCATTAGTGAGGCCAAATGGCATAACTAAATATTCATAGTGCCCAGCATGTGTTCTGAATGCTGTCTTTCCAACGTCCTTCTCATGCATTCTAATTTGGTGATAGCCAGATCTTAAGTCTAATTTTGAAAATACAGTGGCACCTTGCAATTCATCCAACAAATCTTCTATCATAGGAATAGGATACTTGTTCTGTACTGTTAATGCATTTAACTGTCTAAAATCTGAGCACAGCCTCCAAGTTTTATCTTTCTTGGCCACAATGAGTGCTGGGGAGGAATAAGGACTATGGCTGTGTCTGATCTCTTGGTTTAATAACATTTCCCTGATCAATGAGTCCACAATGTCCTTTTGTTTGTGAGGCATCCTATATGGCCTTATATTAGGTGGGCTGGCTCCTTCCTTGATCACGATTTGGTGGTCACAGCTTCTCTTTGGTGGAAGGCTAGAAGGTGCTGTGAAGATGTCCTCATAGTGTGTAAGGAGTTGTTGCACTTGTTTGGGATATGTTGATATATCAGGTGGTATGTGTGTTTGAGGTTCTCTGATGATGAATAGTTGAACAGCAATTCCCTTGGCTCCTTTTCTGAGCATTTCATTGCATTTCTTAACTGAAATGATCTTGGGCCATTTTAAGGACAAGAAATCAATGAAGACATGTTCTGTTCCCCCCACAGTGATGGTCAATTTCCTATTTAGCCAATCAAATGTTGTGAGTTTGTACTGTTTCAACCAACTCAGTCCCAATACCATGTCATATACTTTGAGAGGTAGCACTTTGAAATCAGTGTTGAATTTCACTTTCTGTATAGTGATGATGCTTTTCTTGATAACAGCATCAGAAACTAGAGTACCCCCTCCAGCTACTGTTACCTTTCTTGCTACAGCAGCTTGCATAGGCAGGTTGTGCTTAATGGAAAAATCTTTGTCCAGGAATGTGTTAGAACTGCCTGAATCAATAAGTGCCCTGGTTTGGATCCAACCAATAGTGACCTCCAATGATATTGTTTCATCACTAGTGGTGCCCTGAACTGCTTGTGCTGAGATTGACATCAAATTCTCTAGGATTTGGTCCACTTTTTCCTGCTGTTGTTGTACTTCTTGTTCATTTTACTCTTCATTTTCATCCTCAGAATGACCCTGCAACTCAATAGCATTAACCATACTTTTGACTCCATTGCACTTGTGTCCATATGTCCAATTTTCAGGACAGTACCAGCATTTCCCTCTTTCCCTTACCTTATTCACAGGTAGTTGTTTATTCTCTCTGATGGCCAAGTTCCTGTTTACCTCAGCATTTTGGACTCCTTTGTTACCAGCTTGAGATATATTTTTCTTGTTTGCCAAGTAGGACTGCTCCTGTCTTCTAGCAAACCAATATGCTGATCTTAACATTGTTGGTTGATGGCACTTAGTATCATGTTTGATAGTGTCCTTGAGACCACACAAGAATCGGAGGAGAAAAAAGCTTTCAGGCAAGTAATGATGATCTCTTTTCATCAGGGTCATCCACTCTTCAAACTTGTCAATGTACACATCAACAGTACCAGTTTGTTTTAGTTCCTGGCATTGTTCCATTGACTCATCAGCACCAGTGCTAGGAAATCTTTCACAGATGAGAGTGCAAAATTGCTGCCAATTCAAGAGATGTATGTCCCTGACAGCATTGTTTAACCAAGTTTTTGCCTTTCCCCTAAGGTGTGCATTTGCCCATTTTATCTTGTTCTCTTGAACTATGCCAGCTAACTCAAAAATGGCCTCACATTCCAAAATCCAACCCTGAGCATTCTCGCCATGAAACAATGGTAACTCGATGCTGGGGGTTCTGATGAAAGGGTCCTGATGTTGGGGTTGCTGATTTCTAGGTTCCACAGGCTGATTGTTCTGCCTCTGTTGTCTTTTCTCTGAGTTATTTGATGCTTGTTTGTCCACCTTGGGATTTGTCCTCTCAGGTATGTCTGACTGAAAAGGCAACATCTGCAGTAGTTGGTTACTTTGACGAATGGTAGGTTGGGTAGATGTGAAAGTGTATTGAGGGTTTTGCATAGGATTGGTAAAGTGAGGGTTTTGTTGTTGCTGTGGCATGTAATAGAACTGGTTGGGTTGTGTCTGAGATGGCTGCGGATATGGTGGTGGCTGTTGTTGAAAGTAAGAGTATTGGTATGGAATAGTTGGGGAAAATGGTTGGAAAAGGTTTGGGTTGTTTTGGTAAAGATTTGGTTGGTTTTGGGGATTGGTGATACACTGAAGTTGTGGTGGGTTTGTAATTGGCATCTGTTGGGATGTGTTAGTAGGACAGGGCTGGGGTTGTTGATTTGGGTGAATGCTGGTTGGGTTATTGTTCGGAGCTTGGGGTGATGGTATGAAGGTTGGTTGTGGGAGTTGGCTTGGATGGGGTTGGGTTATGGGTGGTGGAGTTTTAAAAGGTGTCAGATTTTGCTGTTGGTATGTTCCAGATGTCTGCGATGTCCCTGGTGTTGATCCCTCGAAGATCGTACTAAGACATTGTTGGGCTTGGGTGGACTAAGATGTCTCACCCCCTGCATCAAAAACCGAATTTCCCCGAAACTGATTTGATCCCGCAGTGTTCCTGCCCAGACCCAATTCGAACATCAAGTTCGTCAGCTTAGACATGTTACCTTTGATTGATTCCATTGACCTTTGTTGCTGATCGAGGCGCCTGTTGATGTTGAGCACCTCTCGAGGCAATCTGCGCTCGATTTTGGCCTCTTCCTCTACAAGCGCCTGCGCCCGCTCCAGATCCCGAGCTTCCTCCTCCGCCCGGTCCAGCGCCTCCTGCGAGCGTGTACGCACGGGCGACATCATGGGTTGTGGGAGTTCCACTGGTGTCAAGATCCGGCAGCGAGATGAAGGAATCTTCCCGGCTATCTCGGCGATTCAGGAATTTTACAGCTGGATCAAGATGACCAGCAAACCCGTCCCGAATTTTTTTTGCTCCGAGGATTCACTGCTCTAATACCAATTGTCAGGGTCACGCTGGTAGAGAGGTTGAATTGGGTAGAGGAATTGCACAGATTAAAGGATAAAGAGCGATTTTGTAGAGGAAAACTAGTAAGGATCTATCTAGAACGGGAAAGGAAGGAAATTGCAAGGTAAAGTAGTTTAGGGTTTTTTCTTCGACGAGCCACCCGTCCGCCCCTCTCAGGCCTTATATCATGACCTGAGCCTCGTCATAAGTACATCATTACATTAACAGCACTCTTAAGTGCAATTATGAGGTTCCACTAATAATAATAGAGATATATCGTCCGATCCATAACTAACGGTCAGAGGTATCCTGACACATATCTCATGGTCGAAATAGGCTGCTATATCTAACATGATCCAAACTGATTTAAGCATCTCTACAGGTGAGAAAGTCTCGCCGTAATCAACTCCTTGAACTTGTCAGAACCCCTTCGTGACAAGGCGTGCTTTATAGATGGAAACATTTCCATCCATATCAGTTTTCTTCTTAAAGACCCATTTGCACTCGACGGGTCTTGCACCGTCTGGCAGATCAACCAAGTTCCAAACTTGATTTTCATCCATGGACTTTAACTCGGATCTCATGGCTTCAAGCCATGACTCAAAATCAGATCCCACCATCGCTTCCGAATAATTTGTCGGCTCATCACTGTTTAACAGTAACACATCACGAACACTTCGTAATCTTGCCGATCTTCGTAGTACAGGTGCTGCTGCCGGCTCAGCTTCCACTACCGGCTCAACCTCCAAGGTATTTTCCGACTCGCTACTAGCCGGTTCCTCTCGAATTTCTTCGAGCTTCACCGTGCTCCCACTTACTCCCCGACTGAGAAACTCTTTCTCAAGGAAGACACCGTTCCGAGAGACAATAACACTTTGCCCTCTTCTCGGTTGTAGAAGTAGTAACCCAAGGTTTCCCTCGGATACCCCACGAAAATACACTTATCCGACTTGGCTGTAAGTTTGTCCGACTGAAGTCGCTTGAAAAATGCTTCACAACCCCAAATCTTAAGAAAAGACAAACTCGGCCTTTTGCCTGTCCACATCTCATGCGGTGTATTATCTACCGACTTTGATGGTACTCTGTTTAGTGTGAACGCTGCTGTTTCTAGACAATAACCCCAAAATGATAAAGGCAGATCAGTCCGACTTATCATTGACCGTACCATGTCCAACAAGGTCCGATTCCGCCTTTCCGAAACACCATTCCTTTGTGGCGTTCCTGGCGGAGTAAGTTGAGGAACTATTCCACAACTTTTCAGATGGTTATCAAACTCATGGCTCATGTACTCACCTCCTCGGTCCGATCGAAGAAACTCATGGAATTCTTTGAACTTTTCAAAGGCTTCCGACTTATGTTTCATCAAGTAGATATATCCATACCTACTCAAATCATCAGTGAAGGTAATGAAGTACTCATAACCACCCCTGGATGTCGTGCTCATTGGTCCACATACATCACTATGTACAAGTCCCAACAAGTCGGACGCCCTTTCGTAACTCTTTGCAAAAGGTGTCTTGGTCATTTTGTCGAGTAGGCAAGATTCGCATGTCTCGAACGACTCCAAGTCGAACGAAGTTAGGAGTCCATCATCATGGAGCTTCTTCATGCGTTTCCAACTTATATGACCAAGCCGACAGTGCCAAAAGTAAGTCATATTCAGATCATTTGGTTTCAACCTTTTAACATTTATGTTATAAACCGACTCACCATCAAGATTCAAAATAAATAACCCGTCCTGGACGGGTGCAAAGCCGTGAAACATATCATTCAAATACAAAGAACAACCATTATTCTTGATATTCGACTCATAGCCTTGCCTCATCAAACATGAAGCAGAAATAATGTTTCGACTGAGCACTGTAACATAATAACAATTATTCAGTTCCATAATGAATCCGGAAGGTAAATGAAGTTGCATCGTGCCGACTTCCAACGCAGCAACTCTTGCTTTGTTGCCGACTCAAATATCAACCTCGCCTCTTTCTACGCTCCTAGTTCTTACCAGTCCCTGCAACGAGTTGCAGATGTGAATAACTGATCCGGTATCATATACCCAAGAACTATTAGGTGCATCAGCAAGATATATGTCTATAACATTGCAAACAAGTGTACCTAAGTCGGAAGTCATACCTCCACTCTTGGCTTTGTCGGCCAAGTACTTGCTGCAGTTCCTCTTCAAGTGGCCATCCGCCTTGCAGTAGAAGCAAGTGGATCCGGCTGAAGGAGACGGCTTAGTCCCTGAGGAAGCGCTTGGGACCGGGTCCTAAGCCTGCTTTCCTCCTAACTTAGCCTTCTTCTTAGTCCAAGAACTCTTCTTGAACTTAGCCTTATTATGCACCATCAACACTTGACTGGCACCCTTTTTGAGATCCGCCTCTTCCCTTGAGCATCCCATGCAATTCAGTGAGCTTCTTATCCATACCATGCATGTGGTAGTTCGAAATGAATTGCCCGTATGCACTAGGAAGAGAGTTCGGAATTATATCCGTAGCGAACTCTTCGCTAATGGGGTAGCCAACCTCTCTAGAGACTGCACGTAACCAACCATCTTGATCACATGCGTATTCAGTGGATCACCATCCTTAAGCTTGCAACTCAGCAAAGCCTGAGAGACTTGATACCTCTCAGTCTTCGGCTGAGCCTGGAACATACTTTTGAGGCTTTCGATCATATCGTAGGCATCAACATGCTCGAACTCATTTTGCAAGTCCGGTTCCCTGTGAGCAAGCATAAGACAGGTAATATCCGTGGACTCATCCTTAGCCCGACGGTAGGCATTGGTGGCAGCGACAGTCGCATTCTCATTCGGCTCATCTGGAAGTGGGTTGTCTAGGACATGGTCCTTCTTTTCTTGTTTGAGAACAATTCTCATATTTCGATACCAGTTGGTAAAATTAGTGTCGTTCAGTTTGTCTTTCTCAAGAATGGTTCTTAACACAAAACCGTATATCTGAGAGTGACTGCTACTGGGTGCCATGATCTACAACAGAAAATATGCAAAACACTTAAGACATGTATTCATAAAAGAGCAAGCATATTAAACATTTTAATATTTTATGCTCCCACTAGAACCAACACCCCTCCGATGGTTACTTAGTGATTCAGGATCCTGAATAAGAAAGTCGGCTAGTGAGCTTTAGCATCACCGCTAGCCGCCAAGTGATCTAGGTAGACAACTCCTTGTCAATCGTATCTCATACGACTCCTCTTGGACGGGTGGCATCACATGCCCCGGCTCCTGTCCGACCTTTCCCCGAGCCCCACAACCGTTGTGATAGACCCGTCTAGCTTATCGAGTGTTTCTGCAGTAAGAGTCAGACTCGAACCCACCTAGTCGGAAAGAATTGGCAGCACCTCAATTTTATGAGCCCACTGCCAAAAATGTCCAACTTGTGATGGTGCAAACACTGGCGGGAAAACCGACTATACCTTCTTTGAGGGATTAAATTTTACCGACTATCTAATAAAGGTAAAACAAAGACATATCAATAAGACAAAATAAAGCAATTATAATGTGAAATGGTATGGCTCTCTTCATGGCGATCTCCATCTCCACAAAGCCTGTAATCCGACTCGTGCCAACTCTTGTCACTTGCCGTCTTACCCCATGTCGCCGACATGTACATCGCCTTGCATGCCATCCGGATTCTCCAAATAGCTACACTAGCTAAGTAAAATACATTACATAGAGAATCCGACACGCATGTTATTTATATAATAAAATGACAACACCTAGGCTCCAGCCGGCTGACAAAACCGTGATTCGCAGATCACGTATGGATTACACACATACAACACATGCACATGAACCATACCATTCACAACTTCCTGCAAAAACAAGTTATGCATAGATCTCATCTACGATCCGAACATGGATTCCGACCATCATTCCGATTCGATCAAACTCTTTGATCTTCGATCACTGCATCTAGATTTATGTGTCATAGTCTACCCCGATGGCGGAAGCCGACCGGTAGGGGTATGTCGTTCCACGACCTCAGCAGTATGATCACGGAAATAAGATCTACCATTCCTCGAGTACAGTTGATCCAATCAACCTCGTACAAAACCGATCTATCTCATAGATGGACCACCCAAAAAACCATATAGATATCATCTAAAGCCAACCGTATATCACATATGCGAGATATCGAGCCTAAGCTATTGCTCTGATACCACTGTTGGGCCACGCGGAGATAAAACAAAAAAAATTCCCCTCTAACGCGGTGATCCCAAGATCCAGCTGTGGTAGAAGGCCACGAGGTTTACCACTAGACGCGCAGTTGCGGATTACTGATGAAGCGCGTTAGTTGATGCAGTGCAGTCCTTTCCGATCCAATCATCCTGGTGCTGATCGTACAACACCTCTGCTGGTATACACAAGTACAAGGAGGAGCGCCGGCGGTGAACTGCTAGATTCATTATGGCGGCAGGACTGCTGTCGAGCTAGGGTTTCCAACACATGGAATGACCTAACCGAACAACGATTAACCCTTTAGGGTTGGTGTGCTCCACTATATATACGGAGTGAACGTGGGCTCTGCTCGCGCGGCCCATTCACTAAAAACCATATAATGTTAGTCCCTGTGAGTCCAACTCACTGACTCAGTCCAAATCAGGCTCGGGTCCAACCCAACCAGATTTCCAGTTCAGATCCAATCCAAACTTGCTCCCGCTCTTAAGTGTGTGACCCCGCAGGCTCATGGCTACTTGGACACGATTAGAGTCTGACTATAAATCGATCAGTCGGCAGTTGCTCCTAGCAGAACGTGCCGACTCCCAAGTACCAAGAGTCATGATGACTTGCCTTTCCAATGTGACTTGCGTCCGAGTCCCTTTTGCCTCACGATATACCTTGTCAGACTATAGGCGGATATATGTCATCCCTTAAATAGTCCGACTCTCTTCTCGATCCGAGATAAGTAATTCACCCGACTAACTCTTAGTCGATCGCCTTGGTTAACACTTAACCGAGTCGTGCATGACCATGCTTTCCGAATCATATCTCATGAGAGGGCCCAGAGAATATCTCTCCAAGTGGAGGGGCAAAATCTCATCTTGGTTATTCACATCACGCAGCTTGATTCTCAGTCGACCCAAACTCTGCTTTTATAACTGCCTAGTTACGGATCAGCGTTTGACAGAACCTAAGTCGGTGATCCTCAACTCGGACTATGCAATAACCTTAGGTCCAAGGATTACATTGATTGAGATATACAAATGACAACTTGTTCGTTGTACCTCAATATGGGTCAATCCGACTCGCTAAACTCTTTAGCCGAATCTGTGTAAGTTGGAATAGCATCTCCATGCCCATGACAAGTGGAACCGATTCATCAAGCCAATTTTCACATTTGTGTAAGTTGTGTGTCCAGCATAACCTCAATGACCAAGGACATTTAGTACAAACAACATGAATGTATAGTTCTAGAACCGAATCACATATTCAACGATACACATCAGATGTTTATACAAGGACAACTTAATATCTTTATGAATACAATGGGAAATATCATCATACATGATTTCCTCTAGGGAATATTCCCAGCATCTTCCTACTAGTAATGGTGGATGAATTTAAGAAATGTATTGAGGCTAAACTCGTAAGAAGTTGTGATGGAGCCACAGCCACAAAGTTCGTTGAGGACGTAATCATCCGATTCGGATATCTACACAGTATAATTACTGACAATGGGAGCAATTTTTCCATGGGAGAACTTGCCGAATTCTGCGAAGAACAAGGAATCCGACTCGATATTGCATCATTCGCATATCTACAAGCTAATGGAAAAGTTGAAAGAACTAATGGACTTATTTTGCGAGGAATCCGACCTCTCCTCGAGGCACCGCTTCGACAGGCCGCGGGGGCTTGGCCGGAAGAATTACCTTCTGTGATATGGAGCTTACGTACAACTCCTAACATGTCAACCGACTATACTCCTTTCTTTTTGGTCTATGGTGCAGAAGCAGTTCTTCCAAGTGATCTAATTCATCAGTCTCCACGAGTCAAAGTGTATATCGAAGAAGATGCATAAGTTTCTCGATGAGATGATCTCGATATAATCGAAGAAGTACGTATCGTTGCTGAGAAGGGATCTACAGCCTATCAGCAAAAGTTGCGCAAGTATCATAGTCAGAGAGTGCAAAACCGCTCTTTTCGAAAAGGCGATTTGGTTCTCCGACTTGTGCAAAATATAAAGAACAAACT
The DNA here is from genome assembly GCA_023614405.1 of Avena insularis. Taxonomy (NCBI): domain Eukaryota; kingdom Viridiplantae; phylum Streptophyta; class Magnoliopsida; order Poales; family Poaceae; genus Avena; species Avena insularis. Next base: position 164,214,220 of record CM042685.1, on the reverse strand, counting down.
TTCTCCGATTTGAAAAGGACCTTTTATGATTATCAGAGTTCTGCATAATAGGTCATATTATTTAACCAATATGAGACCATTCATGGAAAGACCAAATACTCGGAAGAGAGAGAGTTGGCGGTAGCACAGACCCGGATGAAAGAGACAGTCCATGGAATATCTCATAGCTACATCCCTTCTATTCTTAGTTATATTTCCCTGTAATCATATATGCACATATTCAAAGTGAAATAAAGTATTGGTTTCCTCATATGTTATCTTTGAGAAGTTTTTGCCATCTTATTTCCAAAAGAGCATGTCATTTTTTCCAAAATCCCAGAATGCTTGAAAGTACTTTATGCTCATGTTCGTTCTAGTTATGATTTTTGAATATCCAAAAAATGTTGCCTTACGGTAAAAATTTCAATTTATTGTTTGTACTTTGGTTTTTTATCTGATTGCTTAGACGCGGGAATTTTTCGAGTAATGAGTTATTGGTACTGGAAGCCGACTTTGTTTCCGAGTTTAAACTGGTTTAGCATTTGTGCTCTGTTGCTCGGCAAAGTTTCCGTGCTAAAGGTTGGCTGGCCCATGAAACGGACGAGGCAGAGAGCCAGATAAAATGAAAAGTATAGGCATAAAAAACAAAAGTGCTTCAGAAATTTTCAAGCACATGCATAAAAAGTATAAGCATAAGTGCTACAATAGTAAAAGCATTAGTTTTTACAAGACCAGCACAAATAAAAACATTGTTGCCATCATTACATTTCTAGAAGTTCAGAATAATGCATAAAAAATATTTATGCTGCAGAGTCAGACGGTGGAGATGAAGAAGGTGGAGCGCTGGAATCGACAACATTGTCGCCCTGGATCTCAGACTCGGAAGCTGCAAAACTGTTTTTTGGCTCTTGAGGCGAGGGAGGCACGGCGACAGATTCAAAGAACGGCGTCATATAGTTGGTCATCTCCGCCACACAACAAGCATAACCTGCACAGGAATCTTGGATTCCATTGATCTCCTATGGGTTGCCCTCATCATCCTCCTCGACGATACCTTTGGTGACATGCCAGATTTCCATCTCGTTGTGGTGGCTCATCACCATGGTAAGCGTAGTCTGGGTAGCAGTCCGAGCGTAGGAGATCTTCCAGTCCTCGATAAGCTTCAGAATCTCCTTGGCCTTGTCCCTCAATTCTTGCACTGACATTGTGTGCAAGTCGGAAAGCTTGACTGACTCACCAGCTTGTTCAAGAGTCTGGCGGAAGTCGTACAAGATATCTCCGACAAGCTTGATACGCTCGAGGAGAGGTTCGGAGGTAGGAGTTGTATAGATTTAGGGGGGCCGGGAAAGAACCAAAAATTCAAAAATTTGACTAAATAGAAAATCGAAGCATCAACAACAAGTACAAGTAGGAAATCTTACCTAGCACAGTTTGATTCCATTGAGCATGCTCCTCACGGAGACTGTTAAGTTCACTCTCTATGGCCTGGGCCAAATCCTTCTGACTATCGAAGTCCTCCTTGAGATCATCTAGTTGTTTATCTCGGAGGGCTAGCAGCTTCTCGAGCCTGACGGTCTCATGATTGCTTGACTCCAGGACAGCAGCTACGGATTTCTCCGACTCAATAGTGAGCTTCTCAAGCTTGTCCCAGAGTTCAGCATTCTCCATTTCTAAGACCTTGAAATTCTCGGATTGCTCCACCATCTTGCTGGACTCGCACAACAGTTCTGCAAAGGGAAAAAATAATCAGTCGGACAGAACAAGTTTGACTATGACAAAAATGAAGCCAGAAAAATTACCTTTTGCTTCATTCTTCTCAACTTGCAACTTTGAATTCTCAAGGAGCAAGGCATTGATCTCCTTGTGCTTATTACAGATGTTCTTGAGCAATTCCTGGTTGGAAGATGCAATTTTCTGTAAGTTTAGAGACGGAATACCGTTAGACGGCTACTAAGACTCGGGCTGCAAATTTAACTAAGTAAAATTACAGAACGAGCCTTGGGGGCTACACTTCCTCGTTCTTTTGCAACCTAAAAGCATCAACTCGGATCCAACGATGTTTATCTGGCTTTATTCTTGGGGGATAGAGGATATGATAATAAATGCAAATAAGAATCAGAAACTTACAATGTGTTCTAGGTGCAACTTTTCAAATCTGATATTGGTGCTGTGAAACACCTTCTCGGCAAGGGAGAGGGAAGGAACATCCGTCGTTGGCAGTTCGCCAGACTCGATCTTAGCATCCCGAACCAAAATTTGGTCTAGGAGGCTAACCATCTTTACATCCTCCTGCTCCTGTCTTGCTGCCTCTGTGGTTAAGGTTTGCTTCGCATGGCTGGACTGAGCCAGCCTAAGGATCTCTTCCTTCTTCTTCCTCTTCAGGACAGAGACAGCATAGCCGGCCACTTTATCCAATGTTCCTGTAGATATTACCATGGGATCATTACCCTTAGTGGGTTCACCCTTGTTAGATGCTTGGCCACCAATGGTGACCAAGGCTTTCGACATGTGGCCAACAGCAGGAGAGGCAGAGGCTTACTGTGCTGATGGAGTACTAGATGGAGTTGGTGGCGGCATGGCAGGGGAAACAACAAGCTTCTGCTGGCGCATCTGCTTGCCCGGCTTGCTGTCTGGCTTGGTCTTACTCTTCAAAACTGATTTAGCTCTAGAACACGAAAATCCAAATATCAGGTGTTCTATGGAAAGAAAGAAAGGTATAAAAGTATTGAAAAGACAAGGTGCTTACTTTTTAACTATTGATAGAACTTGGCTACCAGCAGTAACAACAACTTCTTCCGTCTTGCGCTTCTTGGAGGTGGGGGCGGCAACTTCTTGCACCTCATCATCCACCGTCACCTCCGGATTGTTTCTCGAGCCAACTCAAACTCGGAGAGTTTCTCGAGCCAATAAAGTCAAAAAGCATCGATGAAAATAAGAGTCGGAGAAAGAACAGAAAAGAACGATGAAATGTAAAAAACAGAGTCGAAACATTTACTGGAGTCAGAGGACGGCTGGACGTATACATCTTCATGGAGACTTGTAGAACCTTTCATTCCACTCTTTCCTTGATCAAATATTGCATAAGGGTCCCATAGTCCTTCGCTAGAATCGGGCTCGAACTGACCCGCATCTTGTCCTTCTTGTCGCTGGTGATATGGTACATGAGGCAATCTGCATGGTGCTGGACAGGCTGAATCCGGCGCTCCAACCAGCAGTGGATCAAGTCGGATCCACGGAGGGCCTCATGCTTCATCAGAAACTCAATATGCCTTTTTGGCGAGGATCAAGATATCCGACAGTTCGGGCGCCTCTGTAAGATCCCTCCTTTATAAAGGAAAAAGGATCCCTGTGATTGCAATGCTAGCCCTGGATCAATGCTAGCATCCACAGTTTAAGATGAAGTACACAGAAACAAAGGTCATTATTACAGTCATTCCAGAGACATCATAGTCTTTACAACTCCATGGCCACAGGCCTAGTACAAGAGTTTAAATAAGTAAATAGATAAAAGTCTTCATCTTCATGTGCCACAGGCAAACATGTTGAGTGTAGACTCATGACTCCTAATCCTCGTCAGAGTAACCTGCAACATCACAAGTTACAGCCACAGGGGTCAATACATTGGAATAGTATTGTCAATTGATACCTTAGTATAATATTGGTGGATTACATAGTATATGCAATTTGGCTAAGTGTAGCTTAGGCTTGCTTTGCTAAAAATAGGTTTTGCCTATTAGTTGAAAACACTAAGTTTTTCTTTGTCAAAACTTTTCCCAAGGAACCAACAATAGACATTGAGGTCCTTCACCCTTGTTCAACCACAAATTTTACTTAGAAATTGGGATGAGGAGATTCTTGATAGCTTCCATGTCTTGATGCTCAAGTTGTCCTTTTCCAGGGACATGGCTAAGTACTTAGATTCTTGCATCTGCAGAGGTTGTGCACTTTCCCCACCAGACTTGATCTTCACCAAGACAGGACCTTTCCGAAGCCTTCCCTTAGACCAAATGGACGCGTTCCAACCTATCATCCCACTACCACCAACTGTCCAAATGGCTAAGTTCTAGCAACCTATGTGATCCAGGCAGAGCCCATATTGCCAAGTGGCTGCACTAGAAGCTTCTTAACATTTGGCCTCTCAAATCCCTTTGTTCCTGGGTGGCTTTCCACAAGTGAGATACACAAGGTAAACCATAGAAATGGGCCTTGTGTAACCACTCAACATAAACCATTCCTTCCATTCCACCCAGGTGTTTCATTCACTTAGTTGTTTTATTAAGTAAAACACAAGTCCAAAGACTTAGAAATATTTTTATCATAGCATGAATATATCACCACCCTTGGTTGCTACTAGCTAGTCTAAGCTTGGCATAGATAAGCATCTTAACTTAGAAAATTTCTAGCAATTCTACAACTACTAGGATTTCCCAACATAGCATATAAGCAAAAATATAATCATGCAAGACTATCAAAATATTTCTAATGCATAATATAAAACATAGGGATAAAATCATGAAGCACCACTTGCCTTGGTAGTTTGGATATTAGTTACACTCCTCACAATCACAATCACTATTGGCACCAAAATCTACACATAAAATCATAGCAACAAATCACATACAAAATAAATACAAGCAAAAATATATGGATGCGTGCAATATGATATGTTATGATTTTCTAAACACAACAAGACAAGTGCACAGTAATGGTTCATAAACAAGTTCAAAACTTGCCAAGCAACATTTATTTAAACACTAAAACATTTCTCAAATAATTTATATACACAAAATAGGCCTACACATGTTTCTGTAAATAAAATCATTTTAACAGAAGCAAAACATTAAACACACTGGATATTTAGAAAGGGCTTGTTCTCCTGATTCCATTGATATAAAATTTGTCAAATTTGAACGTGGGAATCAAAAGTTATGGCTAAAACAAAATCAAACATCTAATAGATTCAAATTCTGATTTTAAACCTAAACTCTGGCCACGCGTCATAACCTGATTGGTGCGTACCGGTTCGCACAGGATCACGCTCACAAGCCGTTAGATCTAACTTAACCTGCATGGTCCAGATCTATCCATACCGTTTCGATAAGTGATCTATTTATACGCGCTAGATCTAGATCCAACGGTCATCGACCAAGCGACCACGGATGGCGGCGAAGCTCGGTGGCGAATCTCTGGCCTTGGCGCCATGGGTTCTGGGGTCGTCGGAGACTCTTACCAGGTTTGTAGCGATGCACTGATGCTCAACATAGCGACGGCTTGGCAAGAGGCGCACGGACACGGCTGCACGGGCTCGTCGGAGTTGCTGACAGCGTCGGGCTCGGGTGGACGGCGACGTTGGCGACGCTCCTGGTCACCCTAGCATGAATGAAAGGCATCAGGAGATGCACAAGGCTACGGCGAACACGTTCGTGTGAATCAGAGGCGAAGGGGAACAAGGGGCTCACCGAATTTAGTCGCCGGAGTTGGAGACGTCATCGGGAGCTTGCTGCGCTTGATGGAGTCGACGACCTGGGGCAGTATAGGATGAAAAAATGGTGTCAGAAGAAGCGCAAGTACGTTGCAAAGCAGCTCGTGTGAAGCAGAGAGGGAGGGGCGCACGGAGCTCACCGGGATTGGTCGCCGGAGTTGCTCTGTCTGCGGCGGTGCAAGGGCGATTGCGGGCAGCCTGGTGGCGGAGTGGTGGCGCTAGGTGAGGGGAAATGCCCGCGGTGCAGAGGGGGTTAAGTAGGCAGAAGGGAGGCAACGATTAAGCGCAGAATCAATGGCAATTAAGCCCGCTATGACTGCGGCGAGGTAACGGCAGAGCGAGCGTCGCGGCCGCGCGTGATTGACGACGATGACGACGTGGTCGCGGGGTCCACTTGTCAGCGAGTGAAACAGAGAGGAGGTGGGGTCGGGTGGTCAGTGACTTGGTGGGTTCGTCTGCGAGTGAGAGAGAGGGGGACCGCGGGTGGGCTTAGTGGGCTGAATCCGTCGTTGGGCTAGATAGGTGGCGCCTGCCCTTTTCTAATTCTTTTCTCCTTTTCTTTTTCAGTTTTCAATTTGAGGAATCAAATTCAAATGATTTCAAAATCTATTTGAATTCAAATCTTTTCAGGATTTTGCAGTGTGCAACAATCACACTTCTGGGCATAAAACCAAGTGGTCACTTTGAATTGTCCTGGTCACTTGGAATAAAATAAAATAAGCAGTGACATAGCACTAGTTTTTATATAGGTTTTGAAATTGGTTTTCAAATTATATTTGCTTTGAAACTTGGGTTTAAATCTTAGCAATCTAGCAATACACTCTGAAAGCAATAAGACACAAGGTTTGGTTCACTAAACACCTATCTCACATTGGGGATTTGTATTTGTTTTAAATGCTGATCACATAAAATAATGAGCTCATATGCTCCTGTTTTTGAATTGATTTGTTTGAAATGAACTCTATATGATCATGGATGCATGGATGATATGCATGAGTTTGAAACATGATTTTAGAGATGTTACAAATCTAACCCCCTTAAGGTGAATCTCGCCCTCGATATTCTGATTGGCTAGCAAATAGGTGAGGGTGGTCTTTCCGAAGATCATCTTCTCTTTCCCATGTTGCTTCTTCTTCGGAATGATGGTTCCATTGAACTTTGCAGAACTTGATAGTCTTAGTCCGGGTGACTCTTTCTGCAGTCTCAAGAATCTTGATAGGTTTCTCCTCATAAGTGAGGTGACTCTCCAACTGAACCTCTTCCAAAGGTATAGTATCCTTCAAAGAAGTTTCTTCCATTTCTGGATGACATTTCTTAACCTGACTCACATGAAAAACATTATGAACAGCTGACAAAGACTCTGGCAATTCAATTTCATAAGCAACTTCTCCTTTGCGACTCAGAATCTTGAATGGTCCAACATATCTTGGGCCCAACTTCCCTTTGACTCCAAACCTCTTCACTCCACGAAGTGGTGATACTCTAAGATAAGCTCTATAACCAACTTCATAGGTGACTTCTCTATGCTTAGGATCTGCGTAGCTTTTCTGTCAGGACTGTGCTATCTTTAATTTGTCCTTAACCAGCTTGTCTTTCTCTTTAGCTTCTTTGATAAGTTCTGGTCCGAACAAACTTATTTCTCCCACACCATTCCATAGTAATGGGGTCCATAGAGAAACTCAAATGGTGCCATCTCAATGCTGGCTTGATAGCTGTTGTTATAAGAAAATTCCGCGTAAGGCAGACTTTCATCCCAACTGGCTCCATAGTCTAGGGCACATGCCCTTAACATGTCTTCAAGAATCTGATTAGTCCTTTCTGTTTGACCATCAGTTTGAGGATTTAAAAGCAGTGCTGAATTCCAACCTCGTTCCCAATGACTCATGCAATTGCCTCCAAAAATGAGAAGTGAATTGGGTTCCTCTATCAGACACAATACTCTTGGGTACTCCATGTAGACACACAATTCTACTCATATAGATCTTGGCCAACTTAGCACTTGTGTAAGTTGTCTTCACGGGTATGAAATGAGCCACTTTGGTTAGGCGATCCACTACTACCCAAATAGAATCATATCCTGACCAGGTCCTTGGCAATCCGGTAATCAAATCCATACCAATCTTGTCCCACTTCCAATCAGGAATAGGTAGTGTTTGAAGCAAACCTGCTGGTTTCTGATGTTCCGCTTTCACCCTACTACACACATCACAAAAAGCAATATGTTCGGCGATGTCCTTCTTGAGATTATTCCACCAAAATATTTCCTTCATATCCATGTACATTTTGGTGTTACCTAGATGAATAGAATACGGTGAGTTGTGTGCTTCTTGTAAAATCAGTTTCCGAAGCTCCGGATCTTGTGGAACACAGATACATTTCCCATGCCATAAAGTACCATGTTCGTCTTCATGGAATCCTTTGGCTTTTCCCTTGCCAATCTTTTCCTTGATCTCTTCAATTTCCTTATCAGTCTTCTGGGCTTCTTTGATCTTGTCCAACAAAGTGGGTTGAACATCCAAAGACATGAGATGTCCTTTAGGCACAATCTCCAATCTGAGATCTCTAAATTGGCACACAGATCATCTGGCAATTCTCCCTTAGTAAGACCATTCACAAAAACCATACGTCTTAGAGCATCTGCTACAACATTTGCTTTACCGGGGTGGTATTGCAAACTTAAGTCATAGTCCTTGATGAGTTCTAGCCATCTTCTTTGTCTCATGTTAATTTCCTTCTGGGTGAAGATGTACTTCAAACTCTTGTGATCTGTGAACACTTCACATCGCTTTCCCAAAAGATAGTGTCTCCATGTTTTGAGTGCATGGACAACAGAGGCTAACTCTAAATCATGAGTAGGGTAGTTCACCTCATGAGTTTTGAGTTGTCTCGAGGCATAGGCCACAACTTTCCCTTCTTGCATAAGTACTGCACCCAATCCATGATGAGATGCATCACAGTACACTTGGAAATCTTTTTCCAAATCTGGCAAACACAAGACTGGTGTTGTCACAAGTCTCTTCTTCAATTCCTGAAAGCTGAGTTCACATCTTTCAGACCAAGCAAATTTCTTGTCTTTCTTTAGCAATTCTGTCATAGGCTTAGCTACCTTGGAGAAATTCTCAATGAACCTTCTGTAGTAACCTGCTAAGCCAAGGAAACTACAAACTTCTTTCACTGACTTGGGAGATTCCCATTCAGCTACAGCTGAAACTTTAGCAGGATCAACTGCTACACCAGCTCCTGACACAACGTGTCCAAGAAGTCCAACTTCATTTAGCCAACATTCACACTTGCTGAATTTGGCATATAGTTTATGCTCTCTAAGCTTCTCAAGTATCAAACACAAATGTCCTTCATGCTCTTCTTTGCTCTTGGAGTAGATTAAAATGTCATCGACGAAAACGACAACAAACTTATCAAGAAATTCCATGAACACCTTGTTCATCATATTCATGAAGTATGCTGGTGCATTGGTCAAACCAAATGGCATCACAGTATACTCATACAATCCATACCTTATGGTGAAAGCTGTCTTAGGTATGTCTTGCTCTCTTATTTTGAGTTGGAAATAACCTGACCAAAGATCAATCTTTGAGAACACACATGCTCCTTCTAATTGATCAAACAAATCATTGATTCTAGGCAAAGGGTATTTGTTCTTGATAGTCACCTCATTGAGTGAACAGTAATCTATACATAACCTTTGACTTCTATCCTTCTTTTCCACAAACAAAACTGGTGCTCCCCAAGATGATGAACTTGGTTGAATAAATCCTTTCTGCAACTGTTCTCCAAGTTGTTTCTTGAGTTCTTTCAGTTCATCAACTAACATCTTGTACGGTCTCTTTGCTATTGGTCCAGATCCTGGTAGCAAATCAATAAGAAACTCCACATCTCTATCTGGTGGCATTCCCGGCAATTCTTCCGGAAACACATCCGGATATTGACTCACAATTGGCACACTGTCTATGCTAACCCCCTTAAGAGAATTTAGCATACTCCTTTTTGTTTCAAAGTTGGTCTTGAACCTGATCCTTTTATTTTCTGGAGTTATGAGTGAGACAGTATGGCTGGCACAATCTATTACTCCCTTGTGCTTAGTCATCCAGTCCATTCCCAAAATGACATCCAATCCTTGGGAATTTAGGATTATCAAGTTAACGGGAAACTTATACTTCCCAAACTCTATGACTAGATCATGACATCCTGAATTCACTATCATTTCTCCACCAGGAGAACTTACTTTTATGGGACACCCAATAGTTTATACCGGTAGTTCATTTCTTTCAACAAATTCTCTTGATATGAATGAATGAGATGCACCAGTATCAAAGAGAACAAATGCTGGAACATAATTGAGTTTGAACTTACCAGCAACAGCATCGGGTTCCTCATAGATTTCCTCCACATTGTTGTGGTTCACTTGTCCCTTTTGAAAAGGGTTGGGCTTGTTGGGTCCTTCAACTTTCTTTTCCGGGCATTCATTGGCATAATGCCCCAACTTCTTGCACTTGAAACATTCAACCTGACTAATACCCTTCTTGACAGGCTGGCTTCCACTGCCACTTTGGTGGTTCTTATATCCACCCTTGTGGTTCTTGTACTTGGCATTGTCATGACTACGGTGATGTTTGTTGTCATGATGACGGTTGTGGTTGTGGTCCTTATTGAATTTCCCATGCTTGTGGGATCCTGAGCTTCCACTATCATCATAATGGGAACGTTTGTAAGACGATCCCGAGTTGTGCTTGTCAGAGTGCTTTCTCTTCCTACTCTCAACTTGCTTCATTTTGTTCTCCAAAATAGCAGCCTTATCACAAAGAGACTGGTATGTGGGAACATAGGTCACTGATAGCTGCAGGTTCAGTTCATCATTCAGCCCTTCAAGAAACTTTTTCTTCCTCTTAGCATCAATGTCAACTTCATCCGGTGCATAACGCGCCAGATTGTTGAACTCCTCAATATATTCAGCCATGCTACGGTGGCGCTGCTTCAGATTATGGAACTCTTTCTTCTTCAAACTCATCACTCCGGATGAGATGTGAGCAGTACGAAAGCCATCTTCAAAGATAGCCCATGTCACATCTGCAATGGGAGTGGTGATCTGGAAGTTATCCCACCAAGTAGTTGTTGGTCCTTCCAACAAGTGAGCTGCAAATCTGACTTTCTCTTCATCAGTACAGCCAACTGTTACCAAGTCCTTGTTCACAGAGCGTAGCCAATCATTGGCCACCATAGGATCAATTGTTCCTGAGAACTTTGCTGGCCTCAATCTCAAGAACCTGGTAAGCATGTCAAAACCCGGTGGGTTGTTGTTGTTGTTGTTGTTTTATTGTTGTTATTGTTGTTGTTATTGTTGTTGTTGTTGTTGTTGTTGTTGTTCTGGTTCTGGATGAACGTAGTCATCATTTGCATCAGCTGAGTCTGAGCTGTCATCATTTGCTGCATCTCAGGGGTGATGTTGTTGTTGTTGGGGTTGGGATTTGCACGACGGGGAGGCATCTGTGGTTTGTTCAATAGAGATAAGAATGAGATACCCATAGATGCTATCATGCACAATACATCACATAAACAATCATCAAGCATGCATGATAATAATAATAGTTCAACAACAAAAACGACAAGTTTGCAAAGTAAACACACCAATAACAAGCCATCCACATGTTGGATGGTCATTGTGACTCAAATAAAGTATGATAGATAAATGATAAATGAGTAGTCATCACTACTCCTCGGCATCAACCTCCTCCTCAACGAAGGTAAGACCTGCATTCTCCATAGTGGTCTTGTATTCCTCGACATTGGTGGTCAAGGTCTCTACTTTGGCTTTGAGAGCCCTCTTCTGAGAACGAAGCCTCTCAATCACAGTCTGCTGATGCTCGAGCTCGAAGTCCTTGGCCTCTAGTTCTTCAGTCATGTCCCGAATCCTCTTGTTCCTATCTTGGACTCGCTTCTCTTGACTCTTGAACTTTCTGTCCTGACTTTTGAACTTTGCATCCATCTCCTTGACTATCTCATCTTGCTCCACGAAGAGTTTGTCCTTCTCACGAAGCTGCACCTGGAGTTCGTCATTGCTGAGCATGACGTTGGTACTATCAGTGTCCACGTGCCTAAGGAGAACCTCTAAGTCCTGGAGGTCTAGGCGAATCGGCTCTGCTGTCTCCCTCGAAGTGTCCTCGAAGTCGATGGCCTCTCCATCCTCATCACGTCTATCGAAGACGTGGAAGTGAGTACCTCTAACCTGTCGAGAGTGTCTCCCTAACAGACGCCCAATCAAGTCCTGCATGACTACCTTTAGGCCTCTCTCCTTGTCATCGTGCATGAGCTTGAAGATGATAGCCTCTGTGGTAGGCTCAGTCTGGCGTCCGGGCTGATTGACCTTGAAGCCCCAAAGGTCTTTCCTCTCAAACTTGGTGAGGGGAAGCACCATGATGGTAGGAAGAGGGAGATTGAGCAAACTAGTGAGCTCCATAATACGAGGACCAAAGCGAGTTCCCTGGAACTCCTCAACAGTGCTGATGGTAACATTAGGCATCTATTTATAAGATAGAAAAAGTTAGAAACAACACAATTTAAGATAAACACAAGGCAAAGCATCACATGCATATCTTTGGTAATCAAAACACACAAGTCATGGCATACATGGATCCATTTCAACAACCAAGGTTCAACTTATTTTAAGCAACATTTGGAAAATAAGGTGATAAGTGGTGGTCCAACTAACGAAGTATGTTTACAATCCTATCTCACTAGATATGTTGGCTAACACAATATTTCTAGAAGCAATTAGTCTATCTTGAGCACATGACTCCATTACTAAGTCTATAATGTCTCCTCTTAAGGTTTGGTTGGTAGCCTCCAACTCTTGGGTATGTTTGTTCTCTTCCTTTAGGTCATTTTGGATGTTGAGCATTCTGCACTTAACTCTATCACCAAGTTCTTTGATGGTCTTCCAAGCTGCATCCCTTGCTGAATGAAAGAATGTAGTGTGCACCACTAAATTGGTGAACATGCAGAATCCTGATTCCTTGTGGTTGTCTTCCTTGTTTTTATACAAGTGAAGTTGCACCCACCAGTACTCAACTCCTTCATCCATCACAGGAAAACTTTTGTACAAAGCTGCACCATGTATTTCCATTGCAACCATGAGGTCCTTGAGAGCCTTGGGAAATTCTGTCTCACACTCCAAAGTCATTGTCATGAGTGGTCCCTTCCTTACGGCTTCATTGATGGAGTTCATCTACAAATAGAGATGATAAAGAAGATTAGAAAAGTTTACGAGAAGAATAGACAAGTGTGGAAGTTGTTGAAATTTTTTCCTTAGTGGTTTCCAATCCTAGGGTCATAATCCTACAGGCAACACAATGCTCTGATACCATCTGTAAGATCCCTCCTTTATAAAGGAAAAAGGATCCCTGTGATTGCAATGCTAGTCCCTGGATCAATGCTAGCATCCACAGTTTAAGATGAAGTACACAGAAACAAAGATCATTATTACAGTCATTCCAGAGACAACATAGTCTTTACAACTCCATGGCCACAGGCCTAGTACAAGACTTTAAAAAGTAAATAGATAAAAGTCTTCATCTTCATGTGCCACAGGCAAACATGTTGAGTGTAGACTCATGACTCCTAATCCTCATCAGAGTAACCTACCACATCACAAGTTACAGCCACGGTGGGTCAATACATTGGAATAGTATTGGCAAGTGATACCTTAGTATAATATTGGTGGACTACATACTATATGCAATTTGGCTAAGTGTAGCTTAGGCTTGCTTTGCTAAAAATAGGTTTTGCCTATTAGTTGAAAACACTAAGTTTTTCTTTGTCAAAACTTTTCCCAAGGAACCACCAATAGACATTGAGGTCCTTCACCCTTGTTCAACCACAAATTTTACTTAGAAATTGGGATGAGGAGATTCTTGATAGCTTCCATGTCTTGTTGCTCAAGTTGTCCTTTTCCAGGGACATGGCTAAGTACTTAGATTCTTCCATCTGCAGAGGTTGTGCACTTTCCCCACCAGACTTGATTTTCACCAAGACAGGACCTTTCAGAAGCCTTCCCTTAGACCAAATGGACGCGTTCCAACCTATCATCCCACTACCACCAACTGTACAAATGGGTAAGTTCTAGCAACCTGTGTGATCCAGGCAGAGCCCATATTGCCAAGTAGCTGCACTAGAAGCTTCTTAACATTTGGCCTCTCAAATCCCTTTGTTCCTGGGTGGCTTTCCACAAGTGAGATACACAAGGTAAACCATAGAAATGGTCCTTGTGTAACTACTCAACATAAACCATTCCTTCCATTCCACCCAGGTGTTTCATTCACTTAGTTGTTTTATTAAGTAAAACACAAGTCCAAAGACTTAGAAATATTTTTATCATAGCATGAATATATCACCACCCTTGTTTGCTACTAGCTAGGCTAAGCTTGGCATAGATAAGCATCTTAACTTAGAAAATTTCTAGCAATTCTACAACTACTAGGATTTCCCAACATAGCAAATAAGCAAAAATATAATCATGCAAGACTATCAAAATATTTCTAATGCATAGTATAAAACATAGGGATAAAATCATGAAGCACCACTTGCCTTGGTAGTTTGGAGAGTAGTTACACTCCTCACAATCACAATCACTATTGGTACCAAAATCTACACATAAAATTATAGCAACAAATCACATACAAAATAAATACAAGCAAAAATATATGGATGCATGCAATATGATATGTGATGATTTTTTAAACACAACAAGACAAGTGCACAGTACTGGTTCATAAAAAAGTTCAAAACTTGCCAAACAACATTTATTTAAACACTAAAACATTTCTCAAATAATTTATATACACAAAATAGGCCTACACATGTTTCTGTAAATAAAATCACTTTAACAGAAGCAAAACATTAAACACATTGCATATTTAGAAAGGGCTTGTTCTCCTGATTCCATTGATATAAAATTTGTCAAATTTGAACGTGGGAATCAAAAGTTATGGCTACAATAAAATCAAACATCTAATAGATTCAAATTCTGATTTTAAACCTAAACTCTGGCCATGCATCATAACCTGATTGGTGCGTACCGGTTCGCACAGGATCACGCTCACAAGCCGTTAGATCTAACTTAACCTGCACGGTCCAGATCTATCCATACCGTTTCGATAAGTGATCTATTTACACGCGCTGGATCTAGATCCAACGGTCATCGAACAAGCGACCACAGATGGGCGGCGCTGGCGGTGGCATCTGGCGGCGGCGAGCTCTGTCTATGGTGGCGCAGCGCTACAGGGGGTTCTGGGGTCGTCGGAGACTCTTACCAGGTTCGTAGCGATGCACTGATGCTCAACGTGGCGACGGCTTGGCAAGGGGCGCACGGACACGGCTGCACGGGCTCGTCGGAGTTTGGCGACAGCCGGGCTCGTGGGTGGCGACGCGGCGATGCTCCTGGTTACCCTAGCATGAATGAAAGGCATCAGGAGATGCGCAAGGCTATGGAAAACACGTTCATGTGAATCAGAGGCGAAGGGGAACAAGGGGCTCACCGAATTTAGTCGCCGGAGTTGGAGACGTCGTCAGGAGCTTGCTGCGCTTGATGGAGTCAATGACCTGGGGCGGTATAGGATGAACCAATGGTGTCAGAAGAAGCGCAAGGACGTTGCAAAGAAGCTCGTGTGAAGCAGAGAGGGAGGGGCGCACGGAGCTCACCGGGATTGGCCGCCGGAGTTGCTCTGTCTGCGGCGGTGCAAGGGCGATTGCGGGCAGCCTGGTGGCGGAGTGGTGGCGCTAGGTGAGGGGAAAGCCCGCGGTGCAGAGGGGGTTAAGTAGGCAGAAGGGGGGCGACGATTAAGCGCAGAATCAATGGCAATTAAGCCCGCAGTGACTGCGGCGAGGTAACAGCGGAGCAAGCGTCGCGGCCGCGCGTGATTGATGACGACGACGACGACGTGGTCGCAGGGTCCACTTGTCAGCGAGTGAAACAGAGAGGAGGTGGGGTCGGGTGGTCAGTGACTTGGTGGGTTCATCTGCGAGTGAGAGAGAGAGGGGGACCCCGGGTGGGCTTAGTGGGCTGAATCCGTCGTTGGGCTAGATAGGTGGCGCCGGCCCTTTTCTAATTCTTTTCTCCTTTTCTTTTTCTGTTTTCAATTTCAGGAATCAAATTCAAATGATTTCAAAATCTATTTGAATTCTAATCTTTTCAGGATTTTGCAGTGTGCAACAATCACATTTCTGGGCATAAAACCAAGTGGTCACTTTGAATTGGCCTGGTCACTTGGAATAAAATAAAATAAGAAGTGACATAGCACTAGTTTTTATATAGGTTTTGAAATTGGTTTTCAAATTATATTTGCTTTGAAACTTGGGTTTAAATATTAGCAATCTAGCAATACACTCTGAAAGCAATAAGACACAAGGTTTGGTTCACTGAACACCTATCCCACATTGGAGATTTGTATTTGTTTTAAATGCTGATCACATAAAATAATGAGCTCATATGCTCCTGTTTTTGAATTGATTTGTTTGAAATGAACTCTATATGATCATGGATGCATGGATGATATGCATGAGTTTGAAACATGATTTTAGGGATGTTACAGCCTCCGCATCCCATGATCTCTGGTGGGGAGAAGCGCTGTCGGTGAACGCCGGAAGACCTTCTGCCTTTCTAGAAGCCGGAATATCCTTGTGATAAAAGAAGGTTTCGGCCCAGTGTTTGACGGATTCACTAGCATTAATCCTAGAATAGACTGGGTTTCTCCTAAGGACTAAGCTAAGGATGCCGGTGATGTAAGGCACACCGGCGCTAATGGAGTTCTTCCTGGTACCATAGTAGTACCGGAAAAGGGTGAGACTTGGCCTCATGCCAAGAAACCCCTCGCACGTAGCTGCATGAGTACTGAGCTCAAGCAGAGAGTTGGGAGGAAGATTATGAGGTTGCACACCATAGTAGTTGAGGAAATCGATGAGGAAGTCCGACGGTGGTAGGCTGAGGCCGTGGTCGACGGGTGTGCCGAACAGCACCCTTTCGCCGTCGCGCGGGGCGGGAAGGGTGTGCCCTGAAGCGCTCCGCCACGCGCCGACGATGATGAATCCTTCGTCCTCCATGACCTGGAGCTCGGTGTCATCCATGACACTAGGAACCCAGAGGCCCCGCATCTTCTTCTTGTCCGCCGTTGCCGAGCCCGCCGCCGCTCCTAAGGTCGAGGCAGACGCCATTAATCTTGGAGAAAAAGGACTGGTAGGGGAGAGATATTTTTCTTGAGATGCGCAGATGGGAATGGCTACGGAGCACTCGAGGAGTACAAGGAGGCAATGAATGAATCGGTGGACAGATAAATCTGAGAGAAAGGGTTTTCTCCTCTATTTTATTTGTCTTTGTCCCAAGATTCGTGCGTTAATACACTTGATTAGTGCTACGCTTATATGAGAGAGGGAGGTAGCTTCCTCGCGACTCTTCCACCCCCTCGATTTTCGCGTAGGCATTGAAAGGGAGTTCAGTTCAGTAGGGAGCAGACCCACCAACGGTCGTGTTTATAGGACTCCTCTCACTGACAGGACCTGGTCTAAAAAGCTTGCAGTCTGCACGCCACTGAAAAATCTGGCTTATGTTTCAAACTGAGGAAGGAAAAGACTAAAGTCAGAACAAAACATATCCAACTCAACTGTCTCGGAATCCTATGTTGTTGAAAGAGGTTTTCAGGAACCCTTCAAGCTTCTCAAAGACGAAGAAACCATCAATCTAGATGATTTATCCGACTTTGGATCTTGGAAACTTCCGGGGGATACTGTTGGGGATATACTTTCCGAGTATACCCACAGGACTCGCTGACCAGGGTGGCCCACCAACAGTTTAGATTTTTGCTTCACGGGCGGCCCAGACAGAGAAAGAGGAGGACCCAGTTTCGGCTTTGATAAGGCCCATAAGAGTTACCGACTTAGGCCTGTAGTATTACTTGTAGTCGAAGCTGTATCTAGTTACCGACTCTATAATGTAGCCGGATAGGTCTCTCCTGTAACCCTAGGTCCTGGTGACTATATAAACAAGCCCTATGGGAGCCTTTAGGGAACAACAACAACAACAACCATAGCAAGAACCACAATCACAACTCGCACATGCGAACCTCTCTTGTAATCCATTGTAACATCCGGCTTACACCGACATATTACTGGGTTGCTAGCAGGAGTAGGATCCGATCGCCGCAGTCGGATCTGAACCTGGGTAAAGTTGTGCTCACCGCTCCTGGAACATCCGACGTCTCTCACCCCATCCTTCCAACGCCACTGGCACCCCCTATGGCGTACTTGTCGACAATCCGACGATAGATCATCCTGCATGAATCTTGATGTCATAGGCTATATATTTTTCACTGCATGGGTTAATTTCTTTTTATCCTCATTCGCACCCGCATCTTCTTCCTCTCGCCAAGATCCTCCTCAAGCTCCTCACTTGCAAAGAAATCCCTAGCCCCTCTCCTAGAATCAAGTCCACCTTTCCCTCACCAATGCCAAGCAACAGCAACACTCCTTCATCCATGGCGGCGGCCGGCGAGGCTTCGGCTAAGCCCTCGAGCACGGTGCACGTCCCGCCGGATGGGTTGGTGTTTCTGCGCTCCGCGGTGGTGGAATCTACTAGCGGAGACCATATTTAAGCGGCGCTCGAGCCGCTAGAGGAGGAGAGGGACTCCCACAAGGGAGAATGGCGCGGCCCGGACATCTCCGATGGCGACATCAAGGAGATGATCTCCGAAGGCTATCTTCTGGTGACGGAAGTCCATGCCTGGCGGGTGGCGCCGGCCGGCGACGTGGTCCCTTCTCCCCAATTCGAGAAAAGGTATACCTCAAATCCCAACTACTGCGCGGCATATCCCTGCCGATTTCCGACTTCTGCATCCAAGTCCTCAAACACTTTCGGGTTCAACCTTAGAACCCGTCCCCCAATAACATCCTAGCACTTAGAAACTACATGGCTTTGTGAGAGGGATACCTAGGGATTAGGACTAGGTTATATATGTTCATCTATTTCTTCACCGTCAAGAGGGAAGCCGGAGTGAGAAAAGAGAACTCAGGAACTGTGGAACCATTAGCTTCTCGACATTGTAGGACAGGAGTTCTGCAGGAACTGGCCGGCTTGGATCTAGCCATGTGCTGGTTTGCAAGGCAGAACCAGCCTCTGCAGCACCGCGAGAAGCTGATGTGTCAGTACACGAAGGACAGAAAAGATACCCTCCGGATTTCCAAGGATAACTTTTCTAGTGACTCCATCAAGCTCCGCCTCAAGGACATCGTCAAGGTTAAGGATTGGGAGTGTGGCCTAGCCATCACCTATGACATGTTCTAGGATGACAAATGCCCAAAGGTAACTTTTCACTTATCTACATTGCTTTGACATATACTTGAGTTCTTCCGACTTGAACATATCCTTCCGTCTAACACTCTTGATCACTTAACAGCTGGGGGATTAGGAGGAGACCTGCATGGCTCCCAAAGTCTATGAGCCCAAGATGAAGGAAGTCACTATCCCGATGACGAAGTCCATTTGGCGTGAAAGTGTAAGAACTCCACCTCTGACGCTACCGGCGGAGGATAGAAGAAGAAGACAAAGAGTGGAGTCTCCCATAAATCCACCGCCTCCCTGGAGGCGGAGAAAAGAAGACTATTTGGCATCCCCTTAACCAAGGCGCTAGACGTTGTGTAAGCCTCTTTTCCTCCAACATTATCATTTTAATTTCTTATTCCTATACTTATACATTGTATGTTACAGGAAAAATTCTAGTTTGAGTTTGAAGAACACCTCCATGACTGCTGGGGCCTCTAAAAACATTCGTGATATGTTTGTCCAAGATTGTCCCTCCATCGCTCCTACTCCTGCCGTCCAACCCTCTGCCTTTCCCATCGGATTTCCGACCATAGCGGCATCTGAACCCTCTATCAAGGAGGTGGACACCACTCCTGCTCAGAACGTCCCAGATGTTGCAGAAATGGTCGTCATTCCTAGTGACCAGGCGACGCAGGAGAGCACCTCCTCCCAACAGGCTGAAGCTCAGGCTAAGGATGCCACCGAAGGAGGAAAGGAATTGGTGGTGGGAGGCGTATCTGTGGCGACCATGAGCAAGGCCGAAGCCCCTAATATTATAAGCCTGACAATTGTTTAGAGGGCTTCTGCTTGGGATCCTAGAGCAGCACCAACTTCTCCAACATGTGGCCTTGAGGAGCTTCTCAAGCAAGCAGAAATCCTCTGGCTGAACATAGTTTCCTTTGGCAAACTATACTCCAAGGCCGCCAATAACCTCAATATTATTGCATATCTAAGTTTTTATGCCTTTACATTTCACATATAATATCTTAGTGTAGCCCCGAGGACATAGACGGAAAACCATAGATCTTTTGGTCTGAGTGCTCTAAGAGTGACCAAGTAAGAAACTTTGTTATGTAGCCCCCAAAACTCTAGTTGTAGCAAAAATAGTTCTGACTAGATGCTTAAAGAAGGACTAGCTTTGAGTTAAAAAAACTCGCACTATAGCCCCCGAGCTTCTAGGTGGAACCGAATAATTCTGGCTAGATGCTCCAAGTAGACTATGCACTTTTATTTCTGCAGAATGAGAATGCCTGGAGGGTTAACGTCAACGAGAAGTTTCACAAGATGTGCAAGGATCTTGAAGCTGAAAAGGGTAAAACCGCCTATTTGAAGGAACAAATCACCAACAAAAATAGTCTGTTTTCTTTTCAGTTTCCTTCTCGACTTGGTCTTCTGCCTTCATCTTTCGACTACTTGATGGCTGTGAACAATTATTGAGTGGAGTCTCACGACCTGTGAACGATCACTCAGATACGATATAAGCTACAACATAAAACTTCGCAGCCCGAAGGGTCAATACATGGAATGTATGGCAAGTAGGCTAAAGTGGTTAACAACATATCTCTCAACTACATACTTATTTGGCTAGGTGGAGTTTAGGCTCATTTTCATAAAGCAATAGTTTTATCCTAACATTTGTAACAAAGTAGTATTCCAATACGATAAATAGGACACTCTAGTTCACTCCCAGGTGCTCCTACCAAGTTTAGTTCACCAAACAAGTTTTAAGTAATTAAGAAATTGGGATGAGTGAGAAATATGTCCTAGCATCAATATCAGGTCGCTCAAATTGTCCATAACCATGGACACGGCTAAGTACTTAGTTTAGACACCCTGCAGGGGTTTGTACACTTTTCCAACCCAGCTCGGACCACCATACTCATATTGTGTGATGATAGGGAGAAGTCTAAGACGAAACAATTCGGGAAGAGCTTCCCAAACCCATCCACACACCGTACCAACCTACACTATTCTATATATCTGTCTATGTAGGATTCAAGTCGCCACAACCTACTAAGTCTAGCTAGCCACCCATTCTTACCGGCACATGGTTGCACACGAAAGCTACAAAATAAAGAAACCAATCCTTTCTCAATCTCCTCGGAAGCATTCCCCACCATAAATCTTCACTCTGATGACACTCAAACCATTCCGCCCAGGTGGTTCATTAAAATCATGTTGGTTTGTCATTTAGCAAAATATAAACCTTTCAAACCATATATCTTTTAATGGTGTGATTCCCTTCCTCGTCTAAATAATATAGCTAAGCAATCTACCAATACGATGGCTCATAAACAAGGAATACTAGGGAATAATATGGGACATAGCATAGAATATACACATCAATTCCTACACATGCAATTCTACAAAAACATCTATAATACATAGGAAAACAGTAGGACATTTATGACCAAGATAGCACCACTTGCCTTTAGTTGTAGATGTAGACGATTAGATAATCCTCACAATCCTCACAGATATAATGGTTGCACTCATCATAACCACAATACTTGCAATCATAGTAGTTGCAATCATAGTAGTTGCGCTCCTCGCAATCTATCGTTCAAAAACAAAGTCACAACAAGAAGACCATTCAAACATTGCAATTATACGCGATACAATAAACCAAAGATGAACGATGCATGCATGATGATTAAATAGGTGACTCTTGTTATATATAATGTTTTGTTCATTATTAGATCACATGATGCATGTGGAAAGTCATGTAATGCATTAAAGCATTTATTATTAAATTTATATCGATTTAATATGGTTTATCTCACTTAAATTCAACTACTGACGTTTCTATCATATTAAATTACAAGTTAAATACTAATGGATAGGTAATGCAATTTTTAAACTGTAGCAATTTGAATCACCTAAAAAGGAGTTATAGATCTTTTCTTATGATTAAAATACTATTGCAATGGGTTTATCCATTTCTACACGAATTTCTATTTTCACAGTACCAAATAATTTAGCACGCAATTTATTTGGATATATATTATCAATACAAAATAGTACCAATTGGTTTCACTGATTTTGGAGTTCTTGTTAATTTTCTAGGATTTAAATACTTATAAGGGTTTAATTCATCTAAAATATTTCCATCGAGAAAAATTATATCTAATGCCATATTATTGTTCTACATGAATCATGGATTCCAAGGACATCTTATTTGTATTTTTGGGATCTATAAATAATTTATTATGATTTATTTACTCCAATTAGGCCATTAAATCATTTAAATTACTGAAATAAATATATACTATAAAAGTTGAATATAACAGTATATTCATATTCTACATACTTTTCTAAATCCAACGACAATATATTTATATGCATTTTAAAAATTTGCATGTTTTTCTTTCTATTTTAAAATTGAAACTCCAGTTTACACAGTCAGCCAGCCACGTGGCGAGATATTACTGGTCGATACCTCTTTAGTTTAGTGATGCGTTTCTAGCCACCCGATCTGGTTCGGACTGTGCGTGTCTGTGGCTCGATCGGCAGCTTGGCTTGAGCCTCGGCTTGGCTTGAGATTCGGCTAGGCTCGGCTTGAAGTGATATGGAACGTGCAAATTAGAACGAACGGGTGTTGTTGACGATGGCGATCCGGTGGCGACGACGGCAATGGTGGGCAGCGGCGCGGGCTCAGACGACGGAGGTGGCGGTGGTTCTAGTGGTTTTCGACGATGGTTCTCCAGACTATATGAAGCGGCATAGCACAGAGATCTCGTAGTTATAGTCGATATCGGTTCTTCCTTCCTAGACTAGCAGCAGAAGGCGGTTGTTCTTTGCAGGGTCCGATACAACTCCGGCGATGAAATCCCACGTACCTGGTGCACTACAGAGGGGGATAATGGGTGAGACGAAGTGGCAGAGCTAGGCGAATAAGTTGGAGGAGAATAGCAGGAAGCGGGGTCACGAAAACCTGCTTGAACTCGAGCTCATCTGAAGCTATGGCGGCGGCGGATTGGGATTTCCGATGGGGCGCTAGGGTTTGTATGGGGCAAAAAAATCGCACGGGGAGAGAGAGGGGGTTTATACGGGCGAGTAGGCTGCGGGATGGGGCACTAGATCGAACCAATTCGAACGGAAATGGTGATGGATTCGGTCGGGATCAAGGCTTCGCGTGCGGTTCGGTCTCCGACGTGAGGAAGGGGACGACCGGTGGGGTCCACCTGTCAGCGGGGGAGAGGAAAGAAAAAAATAGTGAAGGGTTTATTTTTTTGTCCGGTGCTCTATGATGCTAGGAAGGAATGGGTTATCCCATGTGGCATGCTGCTGTGCGCTGCTCGCTTTGCTGGCGCGTGACGTAGCTAGTAGCATGAATAGGTGGGCTGGGCCGGGTTGGTCCGCAAGGTAGACTTATTTTTTTATTTTCTTATTTTTTTTCTTGTTTGAGTTTTAGGAATTCAATTTGGTCCACTCTAATTTCTAAATATTTTTAATTTGACAAACATTATTTTAGGAAAATATTATACCTCTTTTCTGTCCATTTCAAATATTTCTAATGATAGAAATTGATTTTGGTTTATAGGGCTTTTACTTAATTTCTTCTATTCCTTTTCTTTCATATTTCATATCTTTTCCATTTTAGCTCCAAAATCCACCAAACCAATTTCTATGGTTTCTAAAAGTGTCCTCTATCAAACTATGCCATTTTGGGTTTACTCTTGCTCAACTTTTGCTATGGACAAAACCATAGCTCTTGGGTTGCACTTAAAATGGGAAAATCTCATTTGGGATTTTTGAATTTCTTTTGCGCAATACTATTTCCTTCTTATGGTTTATATGAAATGATGTTCATGCATGCTTCATGATTTTGAATTTTGAAATCTTTCACACCAATTCTACAATCCATAATAAATCCATGCCCTTTTTTCTATATGGCTGCTTGGGTCATAATAAAAGAATATAAGATTTTGAATTCAAGGTTGAGATGATTTTTATATTCAAAAAGTTTCTGTTCTTTGAGAATTTTTCAACAAAGTCAATCAATCAATCAAACTTATTTTATGTATTTCACATTCCAAAATTAGGATAATTTTGGGATGTGACAGCAAATTAACGAAGCAAAGCAGCTGCTAGACAATATGCAAGACAACCATGCCCAATGGCATGTGGAAAGATCAAACACAAAGAAGGTGAAATCCGTAACACCTCAAGAAAATGAAGAACTCAATGCTAAGTTGGATGAGATCATATTAGCCGGTAAAGGTAAGGAAACCCTGGTAAGAGCTACTCTCGAACCAACTATTGAAGAAATAGACTTCATAGCTCATAATGATTATAACCCTGTTTGGAAAAATAATAATAATCCAAATTTTCAAAAATATTATTCTAGTCCGGCAGGCAACTCTAATAATAATATGGCATCAAGTAATAGTAGTCTCCAAGAAACTCTTAAATATTTTATGGACTCACAAGATGAGCAAAACAATATTTTAGTTAAAATTACGGAGAATCATGATGCTATGCTTGGTAAATTATCTAACCAAGCTGTTAGTTTGAGGTATGATTTGCAGGCCATCCAAGAAAGAACAAGGATTATTGAGGCACAATTAGGTAAGATAACCGAGAGTCAAACTCTCATTCTAGCTAAATTTATAGGTAAAACTGAGCCCAATCCAGTAGAATACCTCAAGATGATAAGAATCTAAATGGAGGAGCCCGAAGAACGTGATTATAGCAATGCTCCTTCACCGAACTACACAGTTGAAGATCTTGTAAAAAGGATTAATTTCAAGATTCCGGTAAGTGAAGGAAATGACGAAGCCATGTATCAACACTTCGTTAATCTGGTAGCAATAAAGGTACGTGAGATTGAAGAAGAATATAAGAAAATTGCTGAAAAATTGCCTGTTAAGATAGATGATATATTTGGGCCCACCATTAAGATAAGAATTGGGACTAATGAAATAGCTGCACTGTGTGATCTAGGTGCAAGTGTTTCAACTATTCCAAAGAGTCTTTTTAATAAGTTAAATCTTGGCTCTTTTGAAATCACCGAACTAAAATTACATCTAGCAGATTCTACTTACAAAAAAGTAGTAGGCATTAAAGAAAATACCTTAATATACATTAAAGGTTGTCCTGCTCTTATTGATTTTTCTATTGTTGACATGCTTGAAGATGCTACTACTCCTATCATATTAGGCCATCCTTTCTAAAGAACTATTAAGGTTTTGATTAATTTTCATGAAGGGAACATGAAGCTCAAATTGCCTTCGCGGGATCCTTTTGTTATTCATTTTTCCAGGAAAAAGAAGGCCAAGCAAGATGAGAAGGATGCCATCACTTTGAAGGCCAACTATTTTGGAGTGGGTGTTCCACTCATATGGCCTAAATGAGAAACATGAAGGTCAAGCTATTGACCATAAAATAGCTATGCATGGGAGGTAACCCATATGAAATAAAGGTTTGAGTTAAGTTATAAAGTTTTAGTTTAAGTTTTATATAGAAAAAAGAGTTCTAGAAAACTCTAGTGAGAAGGAGAGATTCAGCGGTACTAAAAATTCCTGTTTTATACATGCCAAAGTTGGTCTATAATTTAGTCTGTCATTTTCTATCAAAAAACAAGGTATTTCGCTAAGTTTCAGTCTAAAAAGTAATTCTTAAAGAAATAGAATTTTTTTGATGTGTACAGAAGCTTTAGCGAACAACTATACATCGGGAATAAAAATTCCCACCATATAGCTTCGGCCGTATAGATATTTGAGGCATCAACAATATTTCATCTTAGGATACAAAAGATTTGACGACCAACTATACGGCAGGAACAAAAGTTCTGGCAGTATAGTTCCAGCCATATAGTTATAGACGCCAGGAAAGAAACCCTAGAAACCCTAAATTTTTGCCGTTAGACCAACTATACGGTGGGAACAAGTGTTCCGGCCAAATAGTTGCGTCCGGCCACTTAAACGCATACGGAGTTACCCAAAACATCAAAAAATCAATCATTTTTCTCTCTTCTACCTCCAAACTCTCTCAAAACCTCAAGCAATTTTCACGTCTACTCAATTTCGTTCTATTTCCTCGCACACAAGTGATCTAAGGTATGTTTCTCCTCTGATCCTCCAATTCCTTTTTGCAAATTCATCTCCAATCTATTATCATTATCAATCTAGGGTAAGACTTATTTTAAACTATTAGCCAAGATTCTCTTGCTTAGATGTTGAGGACCTTCTTTAGTGTGCTATGATGAGGAATATGCTATGACTATTATTGTTGGATCAAAAAGTTTTATATTTGTATTTCTTATTTATTTTTAGAAGATAAACACGAGGAGCCAGACATGTTCTCTTGCCGTGGCTAGTTCTTCTCGTGATACAGATCAGGAACGCATGGGGATTTGATTCAAGGACGAGTCCCACCGTGATCGTTTCAATAGGATCAAAAACCGAGAAGTGAAGGCAACCAAGTGGTCTTGCCCCGTCACATTGAACCAACTCGGTATTGTTAGGAATATGCCCTGGAGACAATCATGTATGATGATATTTCCCATTGTATTAATAAAGATATTAAGTTGTCCTTGTATAAACATCTGATGTGTATCATTGAATATGTGATTCAATTATGGAACTATACATTCATGTTGTTTGTACTAAATATCCTTGGTCATCGAGGTTGTGTTGGACACACAACTTAAACCAATGTGAAAGTCGGCTGATAACTCGGTTCCACTTGTCATGGGCATGGAGACGCCATTCTGACTTACATAGATTCGGCTAAAGAGTTTAGCGAATCGGATTGATCCATATTGAGGTACAATGAACAAGTTGTCATTTGTATATCTCAATCAATGTAATCCTTAGACCTGAGGTTATTGAACAGTCCGAGTTGAGGATCATCGACTTAGGTTCTGTCAAACGCTGATCCGTAACTGGGCAGTTATTAAGGCAGAGTTTGGGTCGGCTGAGAATCAAGTTGCGTGATGTGAATAACTAAGATGGGATTTTGCCCCTCCAGTTCGAGAGATATTCTCTGGGCCCTCTCGGATGATATGATTCGGAAAGCATGTCCATGCACGACTCGGTTAAGTGTTAACCGAGGCGATCGACTAAGAGTTAGTCAGATGAATCACTTATCTCGGATCGAGAAGAGAGTCGAACTATTTAAGGGATGACAATTATTTGCCTATAGTCTGACAAGGTATATCGTGAGGCAAAAGGGACTCGGACATAAGTCGCATTGAAAAGGCAAGTTGTCATGACTCTTTGGTACTTGGGAGTTAGCACGTTCTGCTAGGAGCCGCTACCGACTAATCGATTGAGAGTCGGACTCCAATCGTGTCCAAGTAGCCATGATCCTGCGTGGTCACACACTTAAGAGCGAGAGCAAGTTCGGATTGGATCTGAACAGGAAATCTAGTTGGGTTGGACCCAAGCCGAATTTGTACTGAGTTAGTGAGTCGGACTCACGGTGACTAATTTTATATGGGCTTTAGTGAATGGGCCATGAGTGAGTGGAGCCCATGTTCACTCCCTATATATAGTGGGGCGTAGAAAACCAGGAGGGTTGATGGGTTAGGTCATTCCATTCGTTGGAAACCCTAGCTCCATAGTAGTCCAGCCGTCGTACTGAACTTAGCAGTTCACCGTCGGCGCTCCTCCTCGTACGTGTGGATACCAGTAGACGTGAGGTGCGATCGGCACCAGGATGATCGTGATCGGATAGGATCTCGAGGACTGCACTGCATTCAACTGACACGCTTCATCAGTAATCCGCAATTGCGCGACTAGTGGTAATCCTCGTGGCTTTCTACCTCAGCTAGATCTTGGGATCACCACATTAGAGGAAAAAAATTTCTTTTATCTCTACGTGGCCTAACACGTATTTCGGATGACTTTAATTTACTTTGCAATAGAGTTAGCCTGCAAAACTTTATATTTCATGTTGCACCAACCTATCGCCGGTTAACCATTGAATTTCTTAGTTCATTGAAAAGCACCGCTAAGACATGGCATGGGGAGGATAGAATTTCTTTCTGACTCATTAATAACAATTATTCAGTATCACTTGATGAATGGTGCAATTGTTTTGGTTTACCCAACAATGATCCTAATGCTCTACGCGCATCTTTTACCTACATAGAACCATCCCCTGAACTCTGCTATAATAGAATGAGCTTTACTTGTAGAGTCAGCAAAGGAAAAAATATTAATCATCCTGCTATTCACTATTTGTTCTATGTTATTGCTAATACCTTACAGGCGCGTAATGAGTTTACAAGACTCAATGAGGAAGACATCATAGTCATCGCAACAGCTTCTTTCAACTATGAGAACATGTCACTTCACTTGGGCGCAATTCTTGTGCGCTACTTGGAGTACCAATCCTCCCAAAGCCAAGGACCAATCACTTGTGGAGGCGTCATCACCATGTTCGCTAATTCCCTAGGCATCAACCTAGGTGAGTTACAACCGGTACTAGGTGAGCGACGTGTTGGTTTGTCTACTTTGAGGTATTGTGGAATGCTCACTAGGAGAGGTGGTGTTTATTATCTGCATATTGCTGGAGCTGGGCGTCTCTACCCCACTCCTTTTCCTAATGGTATTTTCTTTATCGAGGAAGGACGCGTGCTTTATGAATTACAGAGCAACACCAACCCCAAGAGGAGATTCCGGAAGAGGATGAGGACCAAGAGGAGGAGCAAGAAGTCCCTCATCAGGAGGAGCATCCACCAAGCCGGCTTGCTACATATCAAGATTTACAAGAACTTGGAGGAACTATAGAGGGCATGCATACTCTCGCACTGAACCTCCGAGAAACAATAAGTAACTTATCAAATCAATTTGCGGACTGGGTTACAACTTGCCCCTCCCCCCACCTCAGTAATTTGAAGGGCTTGCAAAAACTTAATCTTGGGGAGGTTTTCTATTTTTATTTTGGTGTTCATTTGGTTTATTTTTGAGGTTATGATTTTATTTTATTTTATTTTATAAGCACTCGTGTGGTTTCCCCGACACTTTATCTTTAGTTATTTTAATTTTGTTTGAAATTTTCAAGTCGAGCTTTGCCACCAATTTTATATTCTTTAATTCTCCTTCTCAAAAACCACAAAAAGATTTATCTATTTATCTTTATTTTTCTCTCTTTCTTTTCTTTTCTCCTCGAAGTTCTCATGAATTTGCAGGAGAGTGATTGACTTCGAGTTTCCAAGAAAGAAATAAAAAGGGAAGAGAGAAGTGGAACCAAACATGAGAGGTATGCCTTATGACTCCCCACTTTTGATGTTTGAGAAACCCATGCTTGTTAGTAGTAATGATAAGATGTTATGTTGGTGGAGTGATTCTCTATATTGTAATAAAATTTTGTCTGTATGGGTATTTAATTGAGTATGTTTTGTTTCAGCTCTTGTAGTTAACCAAGTCTTGCCAAAAATTTGGTAAACAATTTGAAATAAGAAAAAGTCTCACAATTTAAGACTTGGGTGTTGTAGTGTTTAGTCTTGAAAGCTTATTCCTAGAGACACTCAACACCACGGAAAATAATGACTGACCTGACAGCTCCATTTGAAAATATTTGTTCAATTGAATTAATGTTTAGCGTTTTTTGTGAGCATGCTAAAGTTTGACTTGTGAATCATAAGAATGATATATCTTTATGCGTGTCAAACTTCATGGGATGCCAACAACTCTTCTAGCCTACGAACGATCTTCATGGAGGAAACTCCTAGATTTCGGCTATGAGTTGATTAAACATATGTCGCAACAATTCTAAAATGGGTAAGATTCTTAGCACTCCCGGGTAGCTGTAAACATGATGGAATTACTCCTCTGGCCGATATGAGTAATCATTATGCAAAAGAGAACAAAAACCGTAGTGATGCCATGAGTGTCCATCACAGCCCGATAAACTAATGATTTTTTTGGCATGCTCTCAATTACTTGAGAACTTAAATTCTTGAAGGACAATGAATAGAAAAGTAGTGCTTGAAAAGTCTTGATTAATTGATGTGCGAGAATTGAGATACTTTAGGGTATATGCTTTTCATGACGAACACTCACACTCTTAATTTTACATGGTTATACTTTATTCTTCAAAGGCAAGCTTATGAGTTGATTACATGGCATGGAATAAAGTATACTCTTTTGAATAATCCATGCTTACAATAATTTTGCTGCGCTATAAGGATTCGTGAAACCCGTATGATATGATTTCCATTACTCTATTTATGCTGAAGTTTTCCAGATTAATAAAGTGGAGGAAACATGAGACTACCAATCATGAGTAAGATCATCATCTTGTTATTTCAGTTTAAATGCCGAGTTCCCTTTTGATTTTGGTTTTCTTGCTCGAGGATGATCATGTTTAATCTTGGGGAGGTTGATGGTTGTGGAATATAGACATCCACGTCCGCATTTAAACTAGATATTATTCATATATTTGATTAAATATCTCTCTAAACCCTACGACTAATGCCTAATGATCAAAGGGGTATGCAATCCTTTCTTGCTATTTTTTCCTGTGCAGATGATGACGTATGATGATGGGAATCACTACATAAATGCCAAAGATACGAGATTTCCTATACGTCAAAAAAACCAAGAGCTGTGGAGTGAATGCTGAAGCTTTAGCGACCAACTATACAGTGGGAATTTTATTCCGGCCATATAGTTCCGGCCGTATAGTTGGCATCGACTCCATTAGGTCAAACAGAACAACTTTTGTGAAGGGACCCCTATATAAAGAGGCTTTGGGCGACAGGAAACAACGCTTCTTTTCGACCCAACTCTCCCTGCCACCAGAAGCCACAACGCCAGAGAAATAGATCTAGATCTAAACCTCTAAACCCTTCTCCACCATCATAGCCATCTTCCACCATTTGTAATAGTAGGTCTCTTCCCTAATTGGCGACATTGTAAGACTATTTTTTATCAACCTTGAAGGGATACGGGTAGGCTACACTAGCGCAAATCAAAATTTTCTACCGCGCAAACCAGGATAACTGTTGTCATAGATCACAGGATTACCACTAGACGCGTAGTTGCGGAACTTGATGAAGTGCGTCAAGGGAGTGTAGACATTCTACGTCTCCTCCTTTTCGTCGTCCCATGAGCAGGTCCCCTTGCACGGCTCGTCCAAGTGCTACTACTGTAGCACCTCTGAGGTATCCACACGTACAGGATGGAAGCGTTAGACGCTGGACTGCTAGGTCCGTGCGTGCAACACAGGCGTGAGGAGTGGCGACTGGGTGGAATGGTCTAACCCTGGTCAGCTCGCCCCATCCTCTATTATATAGGCGTCCCTTGTGGGCTTCTACATTAGCAGCCCATTAGTAGCCTATGCCTGGTCTTATTCGGATCTAATCCTCATTAGGCTTCCAGCCCCTAAGTGTGTGACCCTATAGGTTAATATACGTATAGACATGACACGAATAAACATATTCTATCAATAGTTGGTAGCGGCCTCTAGCAAGACGTGTCAACTCCTAAACGAATACAAAGATCATATCAGACGAACCATCACAAGGTTTAGTACATGTCTTTCCCTTTGCCTCACGATATTTGGTCTAGCTCCAAGCTGACCTCCCTTTATTGATACTGTGATTCGGAATCCCTTTACTAGGTTAACTCTTAACCTAATGTAGCACGGCCATGCATTTTTGGATCCGATCGCTCGAGGGGCCTAGAGATATCTCTCTCAAGTAGAGAGGGGCAAATCCATATTGATTGACCATGCCTTGCAGCATGCTTTAGGACAAACCCGAAAGCTACCTTTATCACTACCAAGTTACGGAGCATCGTATGATAGCCCCAAAGTAGGTTGATCTACATCTCAAGTACATGCGACAATCTCAGGTCTAAGGACAAAACATACATGATGTGTAGAGAGGGCTGCAAGTCTAATTGCCAGTCCCAAGTTGGGTCAGTCTAATCCCATGTTCATAACATGTGTCCACATCATTGGTTTGACATCTCCATGTCTATGACTTGCGAAACATAGTCATCAACCAATCGATGTGCTAGTCTAATATTCACGTGTGTCCTCACATGAACTCCGACTAGGGACAACTATTAGGTAACCATACAAGTATAGAGTTTCACAAAAAATTCACATAATTTCCAATCAATACAAGTTGCCTGATATGGATATTCAAGAAACATTACAATAACTCATGGATACATAAGAAATATAATAATCTCTATGATTGCATCTAAGGCATATTTGCTTCAGTCTCCCACTTGCACTAGAGTCAATCTAGATTGTATCTAATACCTATTGCTCTTGTGTGCGCCTCATCCGCAGGCTGTGGGAGTGGCTTTGTAAAGGGATCAACAACATTTGAGTCCGTATGTATTTTGCATATCATGACACTACCATCATCAACGAACTCTCGAATCTGATGGTAAAGCATGCAAATATGTTTGTTCTTTTGGTGCTGTATAGGTTCCTTGGCTTGTGCAATTGCACCATTGTTGTCACAATAAACATCCATAGGATTGGACGCGCCCTAAAACACACCAAGAGCAATCATGAAATTCCCAATCCAAACAGCTTCCTTAGCAGCCTCTGAGGCGGCAATATATTTAGGTTCTATTGAAGAGGAGGCCACCGTATCTTGCTTGGAACTTTTCCAACTCATAGCACCACCATTCATGACAAACACATAACCAGATTGTGATCTGGAGTCATCTGAGTCGTTAACGTAACTCGCATCTGTTTAACCCCTTACACTGAGTTGATCCTCACCTCTATAAACTAGGAACACATCCTTAGTCCTTTTCAAGTACTTAAGGATGTTCTTTACCGCTGTCGAGTGACCTTCACCTGGACCAGCCTGGTATCTGCTCGTAACACTTAGAGCATAGGAAATATCTGGGCGAGTACATATCATTGCATACATGATGGATCCAATAGCCTAGGCATATGGAACCCTGCTCATGCGCTCACGCTCATCAGTAGTCGAAGGACACTGAGTCTTGCTGAATTTTATGCCGTGAGACATGGTCAAGAACCTCTTATTAGCCTCTTCCATGCTGAACCATTTCAATACTTTGTCAATGTATGTACTCTAACTTAATCCAATTAGCCTCCTTGATCTATCTCTATAGATCTTTATGCACAGAATATATGCCTCTTCTCCCAAGTCCTTCATCGAAAACTATTTTTCAACAAGGTCTTAACAGACTTGAGCATAGGAATGTCATTTCCAATCAGAAATATGTCATCTACATATAAGATTAGAAATACAAGTGCTGTCCCACTTTCCTTCTTGTAAACACAAGGTTCTTATTCGTTTTTGATGAAGCCAAACTCTTTTACAACTTCATCAAATCGAATGTTCCAACTCCGAGATGTTTGCTTCAGCCCATAAATGGACTTTAGAAGTTTGCATATCTTTCCAGCATTTTTTGGATCGAATGATATGTTTATGGCTGATGCTCCCATTATGAATGGGTTTTTATTTTAAATCTTGATGATGCATCTGTCTACAATGTTAGTGCTAAAAGGCTTCAGCCTAATGATTTGAGTCCTACCTATTTATGGCACTGTCATTTGGAGCATATAAATGAAAAGCGCATGAATAAGATCCATGGTGATGGTCTTCTAACTTCGTTTGATTTTGAATCATGCGAGACATGTCAAGCTTGTTTAATTGGAAAGATGACCAAGTCACCTTTTTAGGGTTTACCCGAGAGAGTAACAGACTTGTTGGAACTCATACATACTGATGTATGTGGGCCAATGAGCACGACAGCCAGAGGAGGATATCACTACTTCATTACTTTCACTGATGATTTGAGTAGATATGGTTACGTCTACTTGATGAAGCATAAGTCTGAAAGTTTTGAAAGTTCAAGGAGTTTCAGAGTGAGGTAGAGAATCAACGTGGCAAGAAAATAAAGGCCTTGCGATCTGATCGTGGAGGTGAATATTTGAGTCACGAATTTAGCAATCATCTTAAGAGTTGCAGAATTGTTCCATAGCTCACGCCGCCCTGAATGCCTCAAAGAAACGGGGTCTCCGAACGGCGCAATCGAACCTTTTTGGACATGGTTCGATCGATGATGAGTCAGTCGGATTTACCATTATCATTTTCGGGATACGCTCTAGAAACGACAACATTCACACTTAACAGGGTACCATCTAAATCCATAGTTAAGACGCCATATGAGATGTGGACTAGAAAGAATCCCAGTTTGTTTTTTCTAATGATTTGGGGTTGTGATGCATTTGTCAAGCGACTTCAGTCGGACAAGCTAACACCCAAATCGGATAAGTGCATTTTTGTGGGATATCCGAGGGAAACCTTAGGGTATTACTTCTACAACCGAGAAGAGGGCAAAGTGTTTGTCGCTCGTACCGGTGTTTTCCTAGAGAAAGAGTTTCTCACAAAGGGAACGAGTGGAAGGTCGGTGCAACTTGAAGAAGTTCAAGATGAGCCAGTCGGGGATGCTTCTACGAGTGAAGCTATTGTAGTAGAACGAGTTGAGGAACCCGTGGCAATAGAACCACCACAACCACGAAGGTCGGCGAGGCTCCAGAAATGCAGGAATTATTATTGTTAGACAACGATGAGCCTGCGACCTATGCAGAAGCGATGGTGGACCCATACTCTGAGAAATGGCTGATCGCCATGAGATCCGAGATAGAGTCCATGGGAGACAATCAAGTTTGAAACTTGGTTGACCCACCTGATGGTTTTAAAGCCATCGAGTGCAAATGGATCTATAAGAAGAAGACTGATATAGATGGAAATGTTCATATCCATAAAGCTCGACTTGTTGCAAAAGGTTTTCGACAAGTTCAAGGAGTTGACTACGACGAGACTTTCTCACGCGTAGCGATTCTTAAATCTATACGGATTATTCTAGCCATTGCTGCACATTTCGACTATGAAATATGGCAGATGGATGTCAAGACGGCTTTCCTAAATGGAATCCTAACTGAGGACGTGTATATGATGCAGCCCGAAGGTTTTGTTCTTACATATTACACAACCATTGTATGCACTCGCGAATGAATAACCATCCCTCATCAAACATGAAGGTGATAAAATGTTTCGACCCATACTTGGAATGTAATAACAATTATTCAACTCCATAGTAAATCATGACGCAAGGTGAAGTTGCATAACACCGATGAACAATGCAGCAACCCTTGCTTTATTTCCGACGCGAAAATCCACTTCGCCTTTCTGCACTTCTCTAGTCGTTATTAGCCCCTGCATCGAATTGCAAATATGAGCAACCTGTCGTGGTATTGCCGACGAGTACGCCATGCAGGGGTCCTCACAATGCGTGTTTAGAGACGTAGGGTAAGGCGGATGGTTGACGGGTACGAGGTAACACAGCTTACCCAGGTTCAGATCCCACAACGGTGGCGAAATCCTACTCCTGCTATAAATCACTATAATGGTAGTACACCGAGTTACAGAGATTAGGTTCGCTATGCGAGTTGACTAGAAAGTCTAAGTTATCGTGCCCTAAAGGCTCCCATAGGCCCGACTTATATAGTCGTCAGATCCTAGGGTTACAGGGAAAAGTCCTAGCTGGACAGGTTACAGAGTTCTACACCGTCTATTACTAGTCTTGTGTATCTTGCACTCCAAGGCTCCGGGTACGCTGGTGACTCCACCGTAGCCTTCCTTTATCCGGCATGGGCCTCCCTTCTGGATCCACCTAACTGGGCCGCCCAGCAGGCCATAGGCCATGCTACCGACTATGGGCCACCCGGGTTAGTCGGATAAGAGACATGCTATGAGGATACCATATAGCATATCCCCAACAGTAGCCCTCAGAGAACTCCGAGATCTTGCGCCGTCTTTCCTCTTCCCGTGGAATGCTCCGTCTAGATGGATGTCGGCAAATCGTCAAGCAATATCTTGTAGTCCTCCCAAAGAACCCTGCAAGGTTTTCTCCGTCTTCTATGAGTAAGTCGGAGAAATGTTGAATCTTCCATCGTACGCTCCCGTTGTCGGATTAAATCCGTCCATGCCGGAATCTTCTATGGGACGGCTCATCTACCATGTCAGTTATGACAACGTAGGCTGTAGGTCAGCGACGCCTCGTAACTCACACATGGAGAGAACGTAATCATATCCGTTTTCCCGCGCGAGCGATACGAACCGTTGGCCGCGGCGGTTGGTGACGTGGCGAAATTACCGCGCACGTTCACGAACACGTCGTCTACGCGGCAACCGTCCGATTAGCTACACGAATCTTGACGCAGAGTAAGATAAATAGCGACCGTGTGACACTTGCCACTTTTTCACCCTATTCTCTCGTGTCATCGTCTTCTTCCTCTAGCCGCGTGCCTCCTCGAGCTCTCCGCGAAAACCTCGAGAAACCCTAGCCTTGTTCTCTGCACCAGTCGCATTCTTTCCTTCCTCCATGGCTAGAAGCAGCTCATCCCCGTCAATGGCGGCGTCGAGCGAAGCCGCGGCGAAGCCGGCGAGCTCCGTCGTCGTGCCCCCAGAGGGCCTGGTCATCCCCGTATCAGCGGTGATAGAAACCACCGGCAGCGACCATAATCTGGCGGCGCTAGAGCCCCTGGAAGAGGAGCCAGACTCACATAAAGGCGACTGGCGCGGGTCGGACATCACTGGCCGCGACATCCAAGAGATGGTCACTGAGGGTTACCTCCCTGCGACGGAGGGGCTCGCTTGGCGGGCGGCGCCGGCCGGCGAGGTGACCCCCTCTCCCCAAGCCGGAGAGAAAGTATACCTCAAGGCGCAATTGGTACGCGGCGTTTCTCTGCCCATCTCCCACTTCTTCGTGTCCGTCTTGAATCACTTCAAGGTCCAACCCCACAACCTCTCCCCCAATAGCATCTTACTGCTTAGCAACTTCGTGGCACTTTGTGAGGGTTACCTAGGGATTAGGCCTAGGTTAGATTTGTTTGTCTACTTCTTCACCGTCAAACGTGAAGCCGGAAACAGTAAAGAGGAGCTTAGAAACTGTGGCACCATAAGCTTCAAGATCTGTCCTGGCCAGCGGTTCCCCGACATCGTCGGCCACGAGTCATGCAAAAATTGGCAGCGGACGTACTTCTATGGCCCCAACATTCCTTTGGCGGGCCGAGAAGTAACATACCTGGACTTCGTGGATGGAGCCGCCGCCGAAGTTCCCACATGGCGGTCTCATGCCTCTCTTCCGTCCGACCTCAACGCTTCTCGCACAATAAGGCGGATCGAGTGGTTCGTAGAGACGGGTCTGACCGGCTTGGACCTAGCCATGTGCTGGTTCATCAGGCGGATCCAACCTCTGCAACACTGTATGAAGCTTATGCACGAGTACACCGGCGACCGAAGGGATACCCTCCGTATCTCCGAGGACAACTTCTCGAGCGACTCCGTCAAATTCCATCTTAAGGATAACGTCAAGGTGAAGGACAAGAAGCGTGGCTTCACCCTCACCTACGACATGTTCATAGATGGAAAATGCCCAAAGGTAGGTATTTATTTTCCGTGTATGACATTGCTCCAGTTTTTCTGTCTTGCCAATATCATCTTGTCTAACACGATGATTTCTCACTTAACAACTTAGCGATCTAGAGGAGGGCAACCTGGCCGCCCAAATCTACGATCCCAAGATGTAGGAAGTCACGGTTGTGTCCGACGATGATGCCCCGTTGGCGCGAAAGCGGAAGAACTCCACCTCTGACGCTGCCGACGGAGGCAAGAAGAAGAAGACGGAGGGTGGAGCCTCCAAAAGATCTTCGCCACTCGAGGCGGAAAAGAAGAAAGCCACCGGGATGTTTGCCAAAGCGCCTCCCCTAGTGTAAGCTTCTTATTCTCCGACATTGTCTTATTTATCTGTCTTATTCATGTACTTATGCATTTTGCACCTTTCAGGAAGAAAGCCACAACCATCCTCAAGAAGTCCTCCAAGACTCTTGGGGCTTCTAGAAATATCAAAGATATGCTGCATCGCGACTCTTCCCCCGCCATTGCCCCTGCTACTCCTGCCGTCAAGCCCTCCTCCGCTCCGACAAGCTCCCAAGCCCAGGAGGCACTAGGCCCTTCCGCTATGGAAATGGATTCTTGCGCCTCTACCGAACTCCCAGTTGTCGGCGAGCAGGAAACGCAGGAGAGCGCTGCTCTTCAATTGGCTGAAGCTCCGGCTAAGGATGCCATCGGTAGCGGCAAGGCAGTGGTGGGTGCTGGTACTTCTGCCGAAGGCGGCGCCTCTACTCCCCAGAAACCCCTCGAATTGCCGAAGATTATTTTCCCGGTGCTTACGCTGGGAAGCACAACTATGGTTCCTAGAGGAGTGCCGTCATCTCCGACGTGCGGTCTTGAGGAGCTACTCCGTCAAGCAGACATCTTGCGAAGTAACAGCGTTTCCTTTGGCAAGCTGCTGGCCGAGAGCGCTACAAACCTCAAGATCATTGCACTTGTAAGTTTTACTTTACCTTTTGCATTTCATATGAGTATCCCACTGTAGCCCCCGAGGATGTAGACGGAAAACCATTGGCTTTGCATCTATATGCCCTAAGAGTGACTAAGTTAGAAAAAACTCTCACTGTAGCCCCCAAGCATTTAGATGGAATGAATTATTCCGACTAGATGCTTTAAGAGTAGCAAACACAGTGTTCATAATTTTAAGTGCTATAGCCCCCAAGCCTCTAGTTGTAACTGAAGTAGTTCCGACTAGATACTTAAAGAAAAGCTAAGCATTTTCCGAGTTAAAACTTTATACCGTAGCCCCCAAGCCTCTAGTTGAGAACTGAATTAGCTCCGACTAGATGCTTAAAGAAAAGCTAAGCATATTGCTAAGTTAAAATCTCTCGCTGTAGCCCCCGAGCATCTAAGTGGGAAATTTCTGACTAGAAGCTCTAAGCGGACTAAACAACGGCTTGACTTTGTGCTTGTTTCCACAGAACGAGAATGCTTGGAGGGTCATGGCCAACGATAAGTACCAGAAGATGCGCGCGGACCTTGAAGATGAAAAGGGTAAAACCGCTATCTTGAAGGAATAGATCATCAAAAACAAGAGTCTGTTTTCTTTTTTGCGCATTTACTTCTTACTTTTGTGCCTTCCTTCTTCGAGTACTCACTTTGTACTTTGTTTTCTCCGACTTGCAGAGCATGTAGCCAAGGCCAAGGATATTGTCGAGCAGTCCAAGCACATCCAGCAGCTGGACAGCAAGAACAAGATACTTAAGAAAGAGAGGGAAGAAATGCTGAAGATGCACGAGGATTCCATGAAATCCCCGCAGGACTCCGCCTCTGCTGAGATCATTCGCTTGAAGGAGGAGCTTGCGATCCTAAAGGATCAGAAGCAAGCTGCCGATGAGCAAAACCTTCGCCATAGCGAGGCGTTTAAGCTCCTCCAACAAGAGAAGGAATCCTTGGCGGACGTCGTCTGGAAGGCTAAGGCCAGCATCTTTAGTAAGTGTTCTCCGCCTTGTAATTCTGTAGTCTGGATACTTAGAATTTTATTGAACTCATGCGCTTTTTGTCGGAATTTTCAGCGCCTATGGGTTTAACCCGCTCGCCTCCTTCGGACAAGGAATGCATGATTCTTGCCGGAAACTTCATCAACACCGCCATCACCCAAGCCAAGGAGATCACCAAGCCCCTCCAAATTTATATCAAGGCCTCCGACTCCATGGTGAAGTACTCGGAGATTCTGCGCCGAGCCCCCGAGCGTGTCGCAAGCTGGAAAGCTTCATATGCACAGGCTGGTGCAAGGATGGCGTTGTCCATGGTGAAGGCACACTATGAAGGTGCCGACATCGACACGGTGACATCTGGTATCCCCGACGTAGATGATGACGGCAAAGAGATCGATCACGAAGCTATCCTGTCATCACTCGCGGGTTATGACACCAGGGTTGCCGAGTTGGTGGACGTCGATGTATTCGTGCCCAGGAACTTCCTTGACAACGCCAACCCTGAATCCTCCGAGTCACCTCACAGTGGTGACGCTGAGGATGAATCTCCGGCTGGTGATGATGCGGCCTCCAAGTCCCCTGCACCCAAGGAGTGAAAAACACTTTGTAATTCTTGTTTCACCTCTGGAGTGTGCATTGAAAAAACTTGGTGATGTAAACTTAAGGCGGAAAACAGTGTTTGTCGTATCCTGCTACTTAAGAATTAATGCCCAGTATGTATATATTTGTAAGAAAGTGCTGGCTTATCCATTACTTTGGTTTTTACGCTTGACTTTTCATGAGTCGGAAGACTCGTTGTCGGAACCATGCGCTTAGGTGATGATGCCCAATGGCACCGTCTATAACCTGAGCACAAAATCACCGACAATATGTGCCAAAAGTCACTACTCCAGAATCCACATAAAAACAACAAAGAATGTGTAGACCAGAAAACTTAAGCTAACGCCCGTAGGCAGAATTTTCACAAGTGCAATCGCAAAGCTTGTGCATAAAGGTTTATATGATCCAAAAATGAACACTAAAGGAGGTAAAAGACTCAGTAATATGAGTGAACCAAAGAGCTTTATTTCATTGATCATATAAGAGGTACACGATTAGATAAAAAATGCTAAGTGTATAAAGGACGTAGCTGTGCTATGTTCCATGGCCGATCAAGCTCCGGGTAGTCATCATCCGGGTCACGTAGCTTACACTTATGATCCTCGTTGGGTCTATCCTTGAGCTCACGATTGTCGACAAGGTAGTAAGACCCATTGAGCAGCGCCTTGCTTATGATGAACGGTCCTTCCCATTGCGGGGATAATTTGTGTGACTTCTTCTGCTTAAGTCGGAGTACTAAATCTCCCTCTTTAAATGAGCGATGCCGGACGCGGCGACTATGGTAGCTGCGTAGCTTCTGCTGGTAGATGGCGGATCTTTGGCATGCCAAAACGCGCTCCTCCTCGAGAAGGTCCACATCTAGGCGTATGGATTCTTCAGCGTCATCTTCTTCATAGGCGGCAACTCTTGGTGCATCGTGGAGGATGTCGGAAGGTAGGATAGCTTCTTCTCCATATACCATGAAGTAAAGGGTGTAGCCGGTGGATCTGTTGGGCGTAGTTCGTAAACTCCACAGCACAGATGGCAATTCTTCCGCCCAGGCTCCAGCTACTCTATGTAGCGGTGCTTCAAGACGTGGCTTGATTCCCTGCAGAATTAATCCATTGGCTCGCTCAACTTGACCATTGGATTGCGAGTGTGCCACAGACGCAAGGTCAAGTCGGATGCCTTTGTCCCAGCAGTAGGCCTCCACTTCTCCGAGTGACAAGTTGCTTCCATTATCGGTGATGATGCTATGTGGGAGACCAAATCTCACCACTAGATCCCGGACAAACCTGAGGGCAGTTGCTCCATCAAGCTTTCTAATGGGTTTAGCTTCTATCCATTTGGTGAATTTGTCAACTGCTACAAGCAGATGCGTAAACCCACACGGTGCCGTTTGTAACGGCCCCACATGTCTAGCCCCCAGACTGCAAACGGCCAAGTTATTAGTATTGTTCGCAATTCTTCAGCAGGGACATGTGGTTGTCGGGCATAATACTGGCATCCTGCGCATGTTTCAACCAGCTTGTCGGCGTCTTCCTTCGCGGTCAGCCAGTAGAATCCTTGCCTAAAGGCTTTCGCGACCAACGATCGAGGAGCGGCGTGATGCCCGCAATCTCCGAGATGGATTTCGCGTAGGATTTCCATACCTTCTAGCTGGGAAACACACTTTAGGTATACACCAGTAGTGCTCCTTTTGTAGAGTTGCCCATCGATTATGGTATAACCCTTTGCTCGTCGTACTATCTCCTGTCGTGTGACCTCGTCGTCGGGCAAAGTTCCGTGTTCGAGATATTCCATGAACGGTTTTGTCCAAGCCGGAGGGATCTTTGTCACCATGTTGACGAAAGAATCAGCTTGCGCCCTGATCCAAGTTTAGACAATAGATCAGCCGCCTCGTTTTGCTCCCTAGGCACATACTTGACTTCGTAGCCCAAGAAGCTCTTGGCTATCTCGTCCACTTCGTCGCGATATGCCGCCATCATAGGGTTTCACGCATTCCAGGTGCCAGCCACCTGCTGGGCAACCAAGTCGGAATCTCCACAGCAAACTATGCGCTTGATGCCAATATCCTTGGCTACACGCAATCCGTGAATGAGTGCTTCATACTCCGCCATGTTGTTTGTAGCCTCGAAGTGGATCTGCAGAACATAGTGTAGCTTGTCTCCTTTTGGTGACTGTAGCAATACACCAGCCCCTGAGCCGTTGAGCAACTTTGATCCGTCAAAGTGGATCACCCAGTATTCTGGTTCTGGAAACGGAGTAGCATCCGGCATCTCCGTCCAATCTGCAATAAAATCCGCCAAGGCTTGTGACTTGATAGCATCGCGCCTTTTGTAGGTGATCTCGAAGGCGGCAAGTTCAATGCCCCACTTCGTGACCCTTCCTATAGCGTCGCTGTGGTTGATAATGTTGGACAGTGGAGTCTTGCTCACTACTGTGATTGGGTGCTCTTGAAAGTAATGCCTCAGCTTCCGAGAAGCAAGGAATACTCCATAGGCTATCTTTTGGTAATGCGGATAACGCTGCTTGGACTCCGTCAAGACCTCGCTTACATAGTAAACTGGTCGTTGAACTCTGTGCTCATAGCCTGGTTCTTTCCGCTCTAACACGACGACGATGCTGATAACCCGGTTGGTTTCCGCCATGTAAATTAACAGGGGCTCACCAGGCTCGGGTGCTGCAAGGATGGGCGCTGAGGAAAGAATCTCCTTGAGCTGCTTCAATGCTGCATCTGCCTCGTCCGTCCATGTGAATTTGTCCGCCTTCTTCAGCAACTTGTACAGCGACATAGCCTTCTCTCCAAGTCGGCTGATGAACCGACTAACTGCTGCAACACAACCTGTTAGTCGTTGGATGTCTTTAGGCATGTTAGACGGTTTATGTTTAAGATGGCCTTGATTTTATCCAGGTTGACCTCGATTCCACGCTGGGAAACGATGAAGCCCAACAGTTTGCCGGCTGGAACCCCGAAGACGCACTTCTTAGGGTTGAGCATCATGTTGTATTTCCCGAGATTATCAAAGGTTTCTTTTAAGTCGGAGATTAAGTCATTTGACTTTTTAGACATCACTGCGATATCGTCCACATAGGCGTGAACGTTCCGACCAATTTGGTCGTGAAGGCAACGTTGCATTGTCCACTGGTAGGTAGCACCTGCGTTTTTCATCCCAAAGGGCATCGTGACATAGCAAAACGTGTTGTATGGGGTAGTGAACGAAGTGGACAATTGGTCCGACTTCCTCATCTTGATCTGGTGGTATCCTGAGTATGCATCAAGAAAACACAAAAGTTCCGAGCCAACCGTCGAGTCAATGACTTGGTCAATGCGAGGCAAAGCAAACGGATCTTTGGGACATGCTTTGTTCAAGCCGGTGTAATCAACGCACATTCTTAATTCATTGGTTCCCTTTTTGGGGACAAGTACAGGATTGGCCACCCATCGGGTGTGAAGGACTTCTCGGATAAACTCAGCCTTAAGTAACCTAGCTATCTCTTTGCCAATGGCGCGTCTCTTCTCATCTCCGAAGCGTCGTAGAGGTTGTTTCACTGGTTTACATTTTGGATCTATGTTTAAGCTGTGCTCGGCAAGTTCCCTAGGTACACATTTCATGTCGGCAGGTTGCCAGGCAAAGATGTCCCTATTCTCATGGAGGAACTCGACGAACGCTCTTTCCTATTTGGGATCCAGGTTCGTCCCAATGGCGACGGTCTTGGAGGCATCGCCTACCACAAGTTCCACCGGCTTGGTCTCGATGGCGTCTTTGAACGCAGGAGCAGAGTCGGAGATCTGCTTCTTCGACGCGGGCATCTCTGAGTCATTGACCTTGCTCTGGATCTCCTTGGATTCTTTGTTGTAGAGGACAACTTCTGCAATGGCTACTTCGTTGATCTCGCAGTCCCTTGCCTTGGTAAAGCTTTCGGATACGGTGATGACACCGTTTGGTCCGGGTATCTTGATTTTGTTGTAGACGAAGCATGGCTTGGCCATGAACGTGTGGAATATGGCGCGGCCGAATATGACGTGGGACACTCTCTTGAAGGGACCACCTAAAAGGTCATGCGCTCTTGGTGGTAATTATTAACGTCGCCAAAGGCTACCTGAAGTGTAATGCACCCAAGGGACCGAGCCTCCCGTCAAGGAACTACGGCATGGAACACGGTGTTGGTCCGCCTTAGGTTTGCCTCCGTCAAGTTCATCTTCTGCAGTGTATCCAGGTACATGATGTTGATGCTGCTTCCACTATCCACCATGCACTTGGTGAACTCCACGCCGTCAATCAATGGGTTGATGACCATGGCGTATTGGTTATCCGTGGGCACAAGGTATGGGTGCTCCGTCCTGTCCCAAGTGAGTGGAACCTCCGACCAGCGCAGGTATTGAGGGACTGGGGGGAGAGTGGCCATCAGGATACTTAGAGAGGTCTTCTGTTGTCGGACGGTGGGGGTGCCAAGGAAAGTGTGGTAGACTGGGGCCTTCTTTGTGAAGGGGTTCTTTCCCTTGTCGTCACTCTTGGCGGCGTGCTTGGGGTCAACGTCCTCGTCCATGTCACTGGAACCCTTGGACTCCTCCTCCTTCTTCTTCCCCTTGCCCTTGCCTCGCGGTCTGTTCTTCCGACTTTGCTTGTAGCCGGACTCCGGGTCTTCCTTGAGGTCATTGACGAACTTGTAGTGTCGATTGGTATGGGTGTCCTTGCCGTTGACATCGAGGTGTACGAGGCACGACATATCGCGGTACTCTTCGTACGTTTGGGGAACATGGAGCGGCGCCGAGTTGGTTTCACTTCCTCGTTGCTGCCCATGGCCTTCTCCCCTTCCTCGGCCATGTTGTCCGCCTTCTCCTCGTCCTGCAAAAGTCATGGCGACCATGTCGGTAGATTTCTTTTCTTCTGGAGCGGTTTTCCGCTTTGTACTACTGTTCCTCCGAGCTTGAGTTGGAACGGCCATTGCTGGCAAAGAGCCACGAGCGTCGTCGTCGGCAGTTGCGAACTCACTAGCCAACTGAATCATCTGATTCAAGTCAAGCTGATGATTGTCCTACAAGTGCTTCAACTTATGCCAGAGCAACGTGCCCCTTTCCAATCCATCGATGAAGGCGGCCATGGCGGTCTGGGCGTGCACTCCTATGCAGGAATTCTTCATATCCAGCCAGCGGGAG
Organism: Avena insularis; assembly: GCA_023614405.1. Classification (NCBI taxonomy): domain Eukaryota; kingdom Viridiplantae; phylum Streptophyta; class Magnoliopsida; order Poales; family Poaceae; genus Avena; species Avena insularis. The sequence continues at coordinate 164,169,307 of CM042685.1, read as the reverse complement.
AGGTAGGCGCGAGATGTCTCGTCTTTCTCTTGCACGCACCGCTGTAGATCGCCCACAGTGCAGGGACGCTTGTATGTACCCTCAAAGTTCTTGGTGAACGCTTCTTGCATGTCCAACCAGTTGTAGATAGATTTCTCCGGCAAGTCATCGATCCATTGACGGGCCGTGCTCGCCAACATTAACGGGAGGTACTTGACGACGATGTTGGGGTTGCCTCCGGCAATCTCCACCGCGTTGCCGTAGTCCTGCAACCATGTGGCGGGCTTGGCGGTGCCGTCATAGGGCTTGATGGTATTGTCAATCCGGAAACCTTTGGGGTAAGTTGCGGATCGTATTGCATGTCCAAAGCAACGTGGTCCCAGGTATGGTCCTTCTCGGGCCTCGTGGATCTTATCGATCCGCGAACGTGCATCGTATGGCTCCGGGTTCTTCTTCTTGTTGTCAACAGGGAATGGGCTGCGTGAACGACGCGGGCCTCTTCCGTCATGGTGACTGCTTGGCGGTGACGAAGGCGGGGGTGGCGGTGGGTTAGCCTTCTTACTGTTACCCTCCTATGACGCCCCATGCCTGTCACGGTTGCTTGCCGGACACGGAGGGTCGTGGTGTGACCTGCTCTTATGTCCTTGGTGGCGCTCTCCATCATGACAGGTATGTGCCGCGTTGTCGCGGATGACGATGCCGCACTGCTTTGGAGGGGGCATATCCGTACGATGGCGAGTCTTGTAATCTTCCCGACGTCGGGTGGATCGGGGCGGTGGCGATGGGCGGCGAGGTTGGGCTCTTTCTCCATGGTCGGAGGATATGGGGATAGCATCCTTCCTATTGCGCGCATCCCTCCGTCTTCGTTCTGATGAACCCGTCCGCGATCCGACATCCTGAGGAGATCTGTCCCTTGGCGGTTTGTACTGGCTAGATCGGCAGAGCGCTAGGTCAGACTCAAGCCTCTGAGAGGTGGCCTTTTCCTGCTGCTTTACCGCCTTGGCCACTAGGTCATAGACCTGCTCGACTGCCTCAGGCGATCTATCCTGCTCCAGAAGGGTCTTGGCGATGGCGAGGTTAAGGAGTGGGGTGGGCATCACCTGCTTGCCTTCATTATCAATGTATGGCTTGGCCTGTGCCGGCTTCGAGGGAGCCCATCCTAGGTTGCGCCGTACACCAGGATCGTTGATGACGTGAGCCGGAGCCTTCTTAGCCTTCTGCTGTTGCAGCAGAGTCTTGTACTCGGCCTCCATTGCTCTTGCTTTCTCTATGGACTTCTGCGCGTTGACCAGATCTTGATCTAGTTTAGCGCCTTGCTCCGCGATGTCTCGCGCCTCCTCCAGCAGCTGCTGGCGCTTCTCGTCAAGCTGAGTCATGTTCCGAATATGATTGACAGTTAGTGGCTCGACGAGGAGATTGTCGTACATCACTCTATCAGCTGGAGTAACATGGACTGTTGCCGACGTAGATGCTGGAGGCGGCAAGTTTGCGGTGTTGTTGTTGCTCGGACCGGTGCCGAGTTCCTGCGGCTGCTGCACTGGATTAGGCGGAGGAGGCATGACTCTTGCGCGATCATTGTCAGCAGCAACAAGTGGCCCCTTCCCCTTATCCAGCACCGTAGGCGGAGCTTGCCCGGGCTGGTCTTCGTCCATCGTTGTCCCGATGGTGACGAACACCCCTCGAGACATGATGGTGTTATTAGCTTGTTCGTCGCGCGAGTACTCCTCCTCCATCTCCTGCATAGCGGAGTCTAGCTCTTCTGGACTGAAGTCTATTTCCTTTGAATCTGCACTGAAATCAGCATAAAGCACGTCAATGACAGAGTCGGGGGGTGCCAGGACTTCCTCGATGACGGGAGGTGGAGGTCCAACGGCCTCGACGATGACTGGAGGTGGTGGCGCTGCTGCGACGATGGCGGCCGGAGGCGGTGGTGGTGACTGAATCGGAGGTGCTCCGTCAATGAGCGCAAGCGCTGTCTGAGCTGCCGCTTCAGCCTCCGCGTAGTTGTTGACGGTGTTCACCATGCCTTCGAAGGTAAGGCGTCCTGACGCCTACTGCTGCCTTAGAGAATGTCGGAGAAGCGTGCCATGGTCCAGTCCTTCCACAAAGTGATAGATGGCATCATCATTGGGGTAATTGGCCAGGTCGGCCCGTATACGGAGCCACCTGGCGAGGTAGTCGCGGGGGGTTTCGCCCTCTCTCTGAAGGCAGCGCGCCAGATCGAAGATGGTAACCACACCGACAAACTTGGATCTCTGCTGTCCAGACGCACGGACAAAGCCGGTGGATTTTCAGTGATCTTCCACCTTTATATCCTGCACAAGGGCGGTTTGGGTTGGTCTTGAATTTTTCTGATCTTTGATGGCAAACTCCGAGGAGAGATCCGACATCGATCCTTCCGCGAACGTATCCTGCCCGTAGGCGGTCCGTGCGGGTCTTGATGCTCCTCCGACTCCCAAGGAACTAGTGCCCGAGTCGGTTTCGCCAATGAAGAGGTGGATGTCTCTGATAGGAACGATCGAACATCGCGTAGGGTTCGTCTTCGCCGGGATCTAGAACTCGTCGGGGGGGGGGGACGATCGGAATGTTGCCGGAGAAGAGAACGCGACCGATGGCTACGATTTCGCCGATTCCCGCGAAGATCTTGGTCCTCGCCTGCTGAAGAGCCTGATTTCGCCGAGTAGGCCATGGAGGGGTCCTCACAGAGCGTGTTTAGAGACGTGGGGTAAGGCGGACGGTTGACGGGTACGAGGTAACACAGCTTACCCAGGTTCAGATCCCACAACGGTGGCAGAATCCTACTCCTGCTATAAATCACTATAATGGCAGTACGCCGAGTTACAGAGATTAGGTTCGCTATGCGAGGTGACTAGAAAGTCTAAGTTATCGTGCCCTAAAGGCTCCCATAGGCCCGACTTATATAGTCTTAAGATCCTAGGGTTATAGGGAAAAGTCCTAGCCGGACAGGTTACAGATTTCTACACCGTCTATTACTAGTCTTATGTATCTTGCACTCCAAGGCTCCGGGTACGCCGGTGACTCCACCATAGCCTTCCTTTATCCGGCATGGGCCTCCCTTTTGGATCCACCTAACTGGGCCGCCCAGCAGGCCATAGGCCATGCTACCGACTATGGGCCACCCGGGTTAGTCGGATAAGAGACATGCTATGAGGATACCCATATAGCATATCCCCAACACAACCGATGCGGTATCAAATACCCAAGAGTTAACATAGGAATCAACGAGAAGAATTTCCACAACATTTACAACAGGCGTACCTGAGTGGGAAGTACTCTTACTTCCACTCTTCTTCAAAGAAGCCTCGTACTTGCTGCAGTTTCTCTTCCAGTGGCCATGTTCATGACAAAAGAAGCACTCAGTGTCATCTGCAGGTCCAGCCTTTTGCTTGGGTGCAGTCTTAGGGATCGTATCCTTAGCCTTGCCCTTCTTCTTCCAAGAAGTACCCTTTTTCTTGAAGCTGGGCTAGTTTTGCACACCCATCACATGGCTATGCCTTGCACACTTCTTCATGTCACTTTTTGCTATTTTTAGCATCCCGCATAACTCATTAAGGCCCTTCTCCATCCCATGCATATGTTAGTTCGAAATGAACTGCCCATAGCTAGATGGAAGAGACGCCAAAATGAAATTAGTACCCAACTCTTGGCCTAGTGGAAAACCAAGTTTTCCAAAGTCTGACTATTACCAACCATTTTGACACTATAAGGAATCTGCTGATACATGACCCTCCATTTTCGTCACCGAATCGTCATTGTCCACAATATATGACGATCTTATGACGAAAAACAGATCGTCAAAAACTGAGTGTCAGTAATTGCACATAACGACGTTTTTCACGAAATCGTCATAATCGTCTAAGACAATATTGGATCGTCATAACCATTATGATGATCCAATATCGTCATGGGCTGTCTAGCCTTGCCAGGTCAGATCCTACGTGGCTGATCCGACGTGGCAAAATTGTGACGAAACGAAATTGTCGTAGTGTGAAATCAGCCCGATCCAAATCAGTCGCTTATATGGGCCAAGCCTAATAATCCATCCTTTTTTATTTACTTTAAGCCCTTTCAATGTACATTTTCCTTTGGGATTGGCCTTTTACCATATATTTCAATATTGGGCCTTGGCCTTTATAGTCCTGGGCCTTGCCCTTTGACAGTCCATTTTGGTTTTTGAAAATTGACAAACTAACATTTTATTGTTTATTATCCATTCAAGTATTGTTGGGCCATGGCATTTAAAAGGTCCAATTAGTACACGGTCCAGCACACAGATCCAGAAATTTCCATGGAAGCTAATATTCAGTCAAGTACATGACAATGGAAATTATCGATTCAGGTAATCCTAGCAATATTTCAAATATCGTGAATAACACAACAACCAAACAATACACTCCAAAATTTCTACTTGCAGCCATTACATAACTCCACATGACATCTAGAAGGTTAAAAAACAACACTAGTCAGATGGTTAAAAATGACACTAAACACCACAAGCCAAGTAAGTTTCTTGTTGGTACTATAAGAAGGATGCTAATTCTTTGATTATGACACCATCAAGAAGAAGCCGGGAACTCGTTGTTCACCCCAGACTTAAATTGGCTATATGTCGCCTTCTCCTGTTAATTCAAACAACACAAGGTTATTAAAAGATTAGAAAACATGGGGTATATGAACAGCTTACAGCAAATAGAGAAGAACAATATTGATTAGTCTATCATTAATCAATACAAATTAAATGCAGAACTATTATTCTTATACTGTAATGAAAATGAAAATAAAATTATCTATCCACAGTATAGCTAAATCAACTTTCTTGAATGTAAAGATTATCAGGCATAAAAAATGTAAACATAGTCGGTCATTTATCTGAAAGAAACATTTTCTATTCAAAACCAATACTTCTTATATCTACTACACTAACATAAAAGCTAGACGGAGGAAGAAAACACCATGCAAAGAAGCAGTACTCACTAATGGTGATGTGAGGGTAGAAGTTGTCATGGGACACGTGGAGGATCTTGTTGTAGCCGACATGGTCAAGACCTCCCTCCATAGCCAAGGGCACTGTAGAACCAAACCAAATCCCAGTTTAGTTTCATGCTATAGAAGAACATATCCAATGGTTTTACAACCATCTAATACAACAGAGAGAAATTTCTATTACAACCATCTAATACAACCATCTAATATCCAATGGTTTTACAACCATCTAATACAACCATCTAAATAAGTTTCTACCCATAGATATATAGATATCGAAAGCAGTATAATATAACCGAGAGAAATTTTACCCTAACTTGAGAATCTACTGCCATTTTCATTTGTGTTAAGCTTTATATTGATATGTACAATCTACTGCTGTTTCCTTTTTAGACATTAAACAGAGGGTGCAATCAGTACAAGAGAATACAAGGAAAAGTCGTTCAAAAAACTTGCATATGATCAAGTATTAACATATGGGGAAAATAGCTAAACCATGGTACAATTTTAGCAACATGCGGGAGAAATGACTCCTAAACAGTGTACCAGGAAACATTAGTGAAAGAATGACATACCAGGTACTAAGAAGCATAAAGCAACCATCCATTAAAATAATAAAATTCATAAAGCATAAGACAACTCATGGGTCCTCATGGATCAACTTTTTTATGCATTTATACTATTAACCAAAACAATACTGAAGATGGAAGTTCTCATTTGAGAATTCCAAAAATATTCATTATATTTCCAACATGTCAGAATATAGTACTGAGTTGTCACCATAAATTCCAACTACACATACTTATCCAGCCCTAAAACAAAGCACTTAGTGGAATTCCGAAAATTCGATATGGCTGGAGACAAACAGATATGCCCGAAGAAAATAGACAAATTTGGCATGTGAGTACTCGCTTTATGTTATCTGGATACAAATGTGAGTACTCGTCATGTAATCAGCATACATCTGCCTCAGCCATAGTGAAGAATGAATCAAAGCTTACTACCGTGAGCATACATTACTATCATAAATCACGAGTATGCTGTTGCCAAGACTCATCTAAGTATCTGGTCACCAGATATGCCGGAGAACTGGAGTGGTGGTTGAGATTTGCTAACCTGGACGACACTTCTTCCATGGAAGAGTGGCTGGTCATCTACTCCAAGTGTGACGCCGGATCCATGAAGGGCTCCACCTCCCGTCAGTTTGATCCATGCTACGGTGAGGCTCAGCAATCAAGTCTAGGGGTGCCTACAAAGTGTGGAGAGAAATAGAGAGATTTAGATAGAGATACAAATACACAGGGGGAGGGAGAGAGGAAGCGGAACGACGACATCTAGTGAACTGCGAATAGATTCGCGGGGGAGGTCGTGTGAGGCTAGGATCGTTCATCACCAATGGAGGCCTTCAGGGGCGCTGTTAGGTTCACACGCGGTGGCGCGACTGGAGGGGCTAGATGGCGACGTTGGAGATTGACGGGGAGAAGGCCATGGCGCTGCAAGGAAGGGAGATGGGCGGCTCTGTCTCTGGATCAAGATCGTGAGCATGGTGGAGACATGTATGATGGGGGCGGTGGTGCACGAAGGGAGGAGAAGGGGTCGAGGGGGAGAAAGGGGATCGCAAGGAGAGGAGGTAGGGTTTGGGGTGGGAGCCTGGGAACAACACAAGGTTTGTAGTGTTTTTTTACTTTTATTAAGATGATATTTCTATTTACTCAATGCGGTGGGTTTATGGATGGGCTAGGCTCCTCATGGAGGATGTTTCTGGTCGTTGGATCGACGAGTCATGGACTTCTCAGATCGGCTTCCTAAGATTAATCTGTGGGTAGGCTAGTCCTCCCTTTTGATTGACTGGATTTAGGAGCCCATTTCCTGACCGCAAAAAATGGGCATTTTGTGAAGCAACCACCAAATCAAAGTTTCAAAATGCTACCATTTCATTTTTTAAAAATAATAGGACACATTAGATGGACAAATGTCCCAACCGGGGTATCTCAAACCTTTCCGTCCACCCAGGCAAAAAATACAAATTCCTGCCAAATTAGTAGAAAGTGGGTCCGATTTGAACTATAGGTACATTATCTAATGCCCATGATTTTTGGAAAAAATGATTTTGACTCATAATATGCTATTTCTTCAGATATCCAATGGAATTTTAGCGAGGCTCAGCCCCTAACTAAGAACCTTCATGCCCGTCGTTTTAACCATAGATTGAAACAGGCATAAAAAATTCAAAAATTATCCGATTAATGCAAATACTTCGAATGGTGTCTTATTATGTGACATAGTTTTAATGAAAAATATCAAACTTGATAAATTGCAAGTGTCTCGAAAAAACCTTCTCAGAAATGACCTATCATGTGTGAGGTTTCATGGCTTTCGGGCCAAACGACCAATGTTATTGACAGAATCATGACATAGTTTGTCATAATGTCCCCATATTGTGCATACATATGTATCATGGGATGGAGAACAATGTTGCAGAAGGAAGTTTTCCTTTTCATCGCACGAAAAAACCATTTCTCATTTTCCGAGGGCCAAAAACGGGTCGTTTTGTGAAGCAACCACCAAATTAAAGTTTCAAAATGCTACCATCCCATTTTTAATAAATAATAGGTCACATTAAATGGACAAATGCACCAACCAGGGTATCTCAAACCTTTCCTGTTGGGCCACACAGAGATAAAACAAAAACTTTTTCCTCTAACGTGGTGATCCCAAGATCTAGCTGAGGTAGAAGGCCACGAGGTTTACCACAAGACGCGCGGTTGCGGATTACTGATGAAGCGCGTCAGTTGATGTAGTGCAGTCCTCACGATCCGATCGTCCTGGTGCTGATCGCACAGCACCTCTGCTGGTATCCACACGTACAAGGAGGAGCGCCGAACGGCTGCTAGGTTAAATAATAATGGCCGGAGACTTGTGGGAGCTAGGGTTTCCAACACATGGAATGACCTAACCGAACAACGATTAACCTCTCTGGGTTACGGTGCTCCACTATATATAGGGAGTGAATGTGGGCTCTGCTCGCGCGGCCCATTCACTAAAGCCCATATAACACTAGTCACCGTGAGTCCAACTCACTAACTCAGTCCTAATCCGGTTTAGGTCCAACCCAACCAGATTACAGGTTCAGATCCAATCCGAACTTGCTCCCGCTCTTAAGTGTGTGACCCCGCAGGCTCATGGCTACTTGGACACGATTGGAGTCCGACTCTTAATCGATCAGTCGGTAGCGGCTCCTAGCAGAACGTGCCGACTCCCAAGTACCAAAGAGTCATGACGACTAGCCTTTCCAATGCAACTTGCGTCCGAGTCCCTTTTGCCTCACGATATACCTTGTCAAACTATAGGAGAATATTTGTCATCCCTTAAATAGTCTGACTCTCTTCTCGATCCAAGATAAGTGATTCACCCGACTAACTCTTAGTCGATCGCCTCGGTTAACACTTAACCGAGTCGTGCATGGCCATGCTTTCCGAATCATATCTCACGAGAGGGTCCAGAGAATATCTCTCCGAGTGGAGGGGAAAAATCCCATCTTGGTTATTCACATCACGCAGCTTGATTCTCAGTCGACCCGAACCCTGCCTTTATAACTGCCCAGTTACGGATCAGCGTTTGACAGAACCTAAGTCGGTGATCCTCAACTCGGACTATGCAACAACCTCATGTCTAAGGATTACATTGATTGAGATATACAAATGACAGCTAGTTCGTTGTACCTTAATATGGGTCAATCCGACTCGCTAAACTCTTTAGCCGAGTCTGTGTAAGTTGGAATAGCATCTCCATGCTCATGACAAGTGGAACCGAGTCATCAAGCCAACTTTCACATTGGTCTAAGTTGTGTGTCCAGCACAACCTCAATGACCAAGGATATTTAGTACAAACAACATGAATGCATAGTTCCACAACCGAATCACATATTCAATGATACACATCAGATGTTTATACAAGGACTACTTAATATCTTTATGAATACAATGGGAAATCTCATCATACATGATTGCCTCTAGGGCATATTCCCAACATTTCTGTCCATCCATGGCGAAAAAGACAAATTCCGGCTGAATCAGTAGGAAGTGGGTCCGATTTGAACTATAGGTACATTATCTAATGCCCATGATTTTTTGAAAAAATGATTTTTAGACTCATAATATGCTATTTCTTCAGAGATCCAATGGAATATTAGCGAGGCTTAGCCCCTAACTAAGAACCTTCATGCCCGCCGTTTTGACCATAGATTGAAACGGGTATAAACAAATTCAAAAAGTGTCTGATTAATGCAAAACCTTCGCGTGGTGTCTTATTATGTGACATAGTTTCAATGAAATATACTAAACTTGGTAAATTGCAAGTGTCTCGAAAAAACCTTATCAGAAATAAGCTATCATGTGTGAGGTTTCATGGCTTTCAGGCCAAACGACCGATGTTATTGCCAGAATCACGACATAGTTTGTGATAATGTCCCAATATTGTGCATACATATGTATCATGGGATGGCAAACAATATTGTAGGAGTAAGTTTTCCTTTTCGTTGCATGAAAAAACCATTTTCTATTTTCCGAGCACCAAAAACGGGCATGTTTTATGAAGCAACCACCAAATTAAAGTTTTAAAATGCTACCATCCCATTTTCAAAATTAATAGGCGACATTACATGGAAAAATGTCCCAACCGGGATATCTCAAACCTTTCCGTCCACCCCCTGGCGAAAAAAGACAAATTCCTGCCGAATTAGTAGGAAGTGGGTCCGATTTGAACTACATGTACAATATCTGATGCCGAATTAGTAGACTCACAATATGCTATTTCTTTAGATATCCAATGAAATTTTAGCGAGGCTCAGCCCGTAGCTAAGAACCTTTATGCCCGCCGTTTTGACCATAGATTGAAACGGGTCTAAAAAATTCAAAAACTGTCCGATTAATGCAAATCCTTCGCGTGGTGTCTTATTATGTGACATAGTTTCAATGAAAAATACCAAACTTGGTAAATTGCAAGTGTCTCGAAAAAACCTTCTCAGAAATGACCTATCATGTCTGAGGTTTCATGGATTTCAGGCCAAACAACCAATGTTATTGCCAAAATCACGATATAGTTTGTGATAATGTTCTCATATTGTGCATACATATGTATCATGGGATGTCGAACAATGTTGCAGGAGGAAGTTTTCCTTTTCGTCGCACGAAAAACCATTTTTCATTTTTTGAGTGCCAAAAAACAGGGCGATTTGTTAAGCAACCACCAAATGGATGTTTCAAAATGGCGCCAACCCATTTTTCAAAAATACTAGGCCACATTACATGAACAACGTCCTAAATGGGGTATCTCAAACCTTTTCGTCCATCCCTCGTGAAAAAGACAAATGTCTGCCGAATGGGTAGGAAATGGGTCCGATTTGAACTACGAGTACATAATCTAAAGCTCATAATTTTTTGTAAAACTCATTTTTAGGTTCACAATATGCTATTTCATTAAAGATTCAATGCGAGTTTAGCGAGACTCATCCCCTACCTAAGAAGCTCCATGCCCGCTGTTTTGACCATAGTTTGAAACGGGCATAAAAATTTCAAAAGCGGTTTAAACAATGTAATTTCACCATAGTTTGATCACACCCGTCATTTTGAATGCATTTTGAAACTGTCACATGCAATTCAAGAGACATTGACCAAATTGGCACAACCAAATTGATTTTTGGATTGAGATAGATGCAAAAGTTACAAAGAAATTACTCATTTTCTTTATTTATAAAAACAAAGTTTTCCATATCAACTTTGGACCCAAATATTTCCAAAACAGCCATGTATGATAGCCCGGGGCTAGGGTGCATGTGGGTATAGACGCCCAAGCACCAAAGTTAAAGATATCCTATGAACGAAAGAATCCAGCCCACCAACTAACCAGGGGCGAATCTAGAAAAAAAATGGCAATAGGGTCGGCTACTCTCTTGCAAAACTTTTCGCTTTCAAACCATCGAACTCACCCCTTGTGTTGCTTGCTACATCATAGAACTGGCCTCTAACCTGCTTTAAACTCAACCCAAAATCAGCAAACAATTTCTGAAGAGCAGTCTTAAGGTATATTGGTGATGTTTCCTTTACATGCACAACTCAAACTAATCGTTCTAGAATTAGTCCACGCTTGTCAACATACCTCAAGACAACAACCATTTGTTCTTTGGATGGCACATCAGAAGCTTGATCAATGAACAAACTGAACACATCACCACCAATGTCTTCAAGAATCGAATTTAATGTTATATGCGCAGAACAACAATAAACATTATTTTTAGGCTAGCAAGAGATTAGTCACAAGAAAATCAATCAATAAGAATTACAAATTTTATTACCTTTAGATAGATGTTATCTAGTTCTTTTTGAATGTCCAGGTAGATCCATTGACAATTTTCTGGAGCTTTATTAATTGCCTAAATTAGCATTTGTTCTTTTTCTTTTCACCAAAAATCGATCCATCACCTAGAATAATTAAGAAAAGATAGTACAAATTATACTTTTGTGCTTATCGATGGTCTAATTACTGGACAGCGGACTAGAGAGAAGAAATTGGCCATAAGCATATACGTGAGTTTAGACTTTAGAAAACCCAATTAGTCTGTAAATTACCGAGGTATCCATTAGAGTATTAGAGACCATTACCTATTGGTTTTAATCTGGTGTCTAGGATGTCGACTGTCGTTGTTGCCGTTGTTCTTCTGCCGCCTCCCGTCGGAACGGGTGCACAAGTGTAGCTAGGATTTGGCGGCCGCCCAACTCGCTGACAATCGAGATTGTGAGAGGAAAAAGAGGTATCGTGGCCTCCAGGGTCACGTTAGGTGAGAGTTGGAAATGATTGCTTAATTCTTTGCAGCAAGGATTAGCATCGGCCAGTCTCACGTTTCTAAGCCCATGAAAAATAATATCTTTGTCTAGTCGGGCTTTGATGCTTTGATGGGGTCAGACAGTTTTGAAGAATGGGGTCAGGTTCGAAATTTATAAGGCCCTCTTTGTTGCAACCTAGGATCCATTGGTGTCAGCTGACCCCAACTCACACATGTGAGATTCGTCCCTGCAACTAACTGATTTTGTTAAAAGGGGCTAGCCTAGACTTATTATACGAAGTTTCTTTTAGTCTGGTGGTTAGCGATGGTAGTTATCTACTTGCTTAATGAAGAGGTCGCAGGTTCGAAACCCACGCAACACATTGTTTTTTCTTTTTTTTTCTCCATGTGCCCACCTAGTAACTAATATATATTTAAAACAAACAGCGTATTCTGTCAAGAATCATGCTGCGGACTTGTGGTCAGCGCATGCGTTTGACTGTGCAAGGTCTCCGGTTCGATTTTCGCGCATTGCCCTCTTTTTGCTTATTTTTCCATGTGGTTATCTAGTAACAAGTTTGTGTTAAAAAGAAGCAATGTAGCGTTTAGTCTATAATCAAGTTGTGTCCTTGTGGTTAGCGTAGGCGTGAGAGCGCAGGAGGTCATCGGTTCGAACCCTGTCTGGCCAATTATTTGTTTTGACGTCCAAGTTTGGTTGTGTCCACTTGATACGTCGTGTGCGAGCTAGGCAGAACTTGACATATAGACATGACATGTTGGAGAAAGTGTTCTGATATGTTGTCATGACGATTTTAGATCGTCTTAATCGAGTAAAGATAACATAGTTGTCTTGATCTGCCATATTATGACGATTTCAATTAAAAAAATTACGACGATTCTAGGCCAATCGTCATAATTTTAAATGGATTTGGCCCTCCTGGAGTGGCTAGCGATGATCTGGTGCAAATCGTCATAATATTTATGACGATTTTTTCCATCATCAAAATTAGAACGTCACAAGTTGACATATTTATTGTAGTGTGATCGCATGGGGGCCTACAGTTGCTCCCTCTGCCAGCTTGCATTCCACAAAGGACTTGGTAACAATGTACCTCTCAGTCCTTGCTTGATCTTGGAACATGTCCTTAAGCGCGACGATCATATCGTACGCTTCCTAATCCTCAAACTTCTTTTGGAGTTCAGGTTCCATGCATGCAAGCATAAGACAGCTAACCTCAAGAGAATCATCACATACTCTCTTGTAGGCATTCTTAAGGACATCAGTTGCATTATCCGCAGGTTCATCGGGGATCGGGGTATCTAGAACAGTTTCCTTTTTATCAGACCTGACAATAATTCTCAGGTTACGGACCCAGTCCGAATAGTTTGTTCCATTTAGTTTATCTTTATCAAGAATTGAAGGCAAAGAAAAAGGTTATGTAGTGTTCGATGCCATTGATCTATAACAGAAAACATGCAAAATACTAATCCATGTAACCATGAAAGAGTAAAACATATTAAATAATTTAATATCATATCCTCCCACTTAAAGCAATATCCCTCTATTGATACTAAGTGATTCAAGATCCATAATTAACAAGTCGACTAGTGAGCTTTAGCATCACTGCTAGAAGACAAGGTAAATCGGTAAGCAACACTTGCTAATCATATCACATATAACTCTTATTTTTGGGTGACATCTCTATGTCAAAACTGCGTGCTCAACCTTTATGCCCCAAGGTTCTTAATTGTTAAGATGACCTTGTCAAGCTCACCAACCCTTATGCGTGTAGGAATCCGATACAAACCCATCCAGCCAAGGAAAACCGCGGCACCCTAATTTCATAGGACCACCATTGTACATGGCATAGGATGGTGCAAGGTTTGGTTGGGAGGGCATGATTTAACTTAAACTTTGTGAGGGATCGTTCTACTTCTATCATCTAAGCATGCATAGTAGTAAAAATCATAAGAATAGCATTCACATATGATGTGACACAGTATGGCCCATTTTCTCATGGTGATCTCCATCGCCATAGAACCTGTCCACCATGATGATCTCCATCTTCATGTTCCATGTGATCCATCCTCTAAGTGATGAGTCCTCCAAGAACTAATACAAGCTATTTCTCCTAACAGCTAGTAATCAAAATTACATAGTATGGGATCATCACAAGTTGGCACACAGGCCATTTCAATAATTGAAAACACATATGTCTCCAGCCGTGTTGCCCTACTCACAACACGCAGGTCATGATAAATTTTATACATGCATCACATACATATATGGGCCATAATGATTACATACATCCTGCAAAAACAAGTTATGCATAGAATCACATTCTACCGGATCATGTAAAATCGCAGCACCTAGTTACCATAACGAGATACAAAAGAGGCTACGATAAGTGCTATAAAACTGTGAAAAATGAGAGATCGAATCTATACAATTTTCTTTAAGGATTTTGATCGAATCAAATTTACCATAAATCGACTATTGTTCCGATTCAATCAAACTCCTTTGATCATGGTACATCGATTATAGATCTAGGTTCTGATTCAATCAATCATATTGGTCTTCGCGTGATTCAACAGGATTTATGTGTCACTGTCTATCCCGATGGCGGAAACCGACTGGTAGGGGTAAGTCGTTCGACGACCTCAGAATCACGATCATGGAAAGCAAGATCATAGATCAATCCTGAACCACCGCAATACAAATGATCACATCATTCATATCAATTTGCATATCACCATATGCAAACATCCTGAACCTATAAATGAACATCATCGGCTCTGATACCACTGAAGGGATACGGGTAGGCTACACTAGCACAATTCAAAATTTTCTACCGCGTAAACCAGGATTACTGTTGTCATAGATCACGGGATTATCACTAGACGTGCAGTTGCGGAACTTGATGAAGCGCGTCGAGGCAGTGTAGACGTTCTACGTCTCCTCTTTGTCCTCATCCCACGAGCAGCTCCCCTTGCGCAGCTTGTCCAAGTGCTACTACTGCATTACCTCCGAGGTATCCACACGTACAGGGTGGAAGCGTCAGATGCCCGATTGCTAGGTTAACGCGTGCAAAATAGGTGTGAGGAGTGACGGTTAGGTGGAATGGTCTAACCCTGGTCATCTTGCCCCATCCTATCTTATATAGGCGTCCCTTGTGGGCTTCTAAATTAGCATCACATTAGTAGCCAAAGCCTGGTCTAATTCGGATCTAATCCTCATTAGGCTTCAAGCCCCTTAAGTGTTTGACCCTATAGGTTCACATACGTACAAACATGACACGAATACACTTATTCTGTCAATAGTTGGTAGCGGGCCTCTAGCAAGACGTGCTAACTCCTAAACGCATACAAAGATCATATCGGAAGAACCATCATAAGGTTTAGTACATGTCTTTCCCTTTGCCTCACGATATTTGTTCTAGCTCCAAGCTGACCTACCTTTCTTGATAATGTGATTCGGAATCCCTTTACTAGGTTAACTCTTAACCTAATGTAGCATGTCCATTCATTTATGGATCCGATCACTCGAGGGCCCCAGAGATATCTCTCTCAAGTAGAGAGGGGCAAATCCCATCTTGATTAACCATGCCTTGCAGCATAATTCAGGACCAACCCGAAAGCTACCTTTATAACTATCCAGTTACGGAGCAGCGTATGATGGCCCCAAAGTAGGTCGATCCACGTCTCAAGTACATGCTACTATCTCAGGTCTAAGGACAAAACATACACGATGTGTAGAGAGGGCTGCAAGTCTAATTGCTAGTCTCAAGTTGGGTCAGTCCAACCCCATGTTCATAACATGTGTCCACATCATTGGTTTGACATCTACATGTCTATGACTTGCGAAACATAGTCATCAACCAATCGATGTGCTAGTCTAATATTCATGTGTGTCCTCACATGAACTCCGACTAGGGACAACTATTAGATAACTATACAAGTATAGAGTTTCACAAACAATTCACATAATTGCCAATCAATACAAGTTGCCTGATATGGATATTCAAGGAACATTACAATAACTCATGGATACATAATAAATATAATCATCTCTATGATTGCCTCTAGGGCATATTTCCTTCAAACCTTATGATCTCTATTATAATGTTTATGATTGTTGGTTTCATCTCTATGTGTGAGTAATTCTCCTTGGGCTAAGGGCTTTTGCCTAGCCATGTAGATTTTTGTGCATTATATTTATCATAGATGGAATCATGTATTAGTTTGTATGACATGATGATTATAGTACCCTCTCTTGCCTCAATCTAAGGACTTGTCAGGTACCCAAGACCCCGAGGATTGATCCACGTAAAGGGAGTGTGAGTAATGACTGATCTGCAGGATGGGAACCCAGTCACACAAGGGGTAGTATGGATGTGTGTGAGGAATTTACTTGGCATTAACGGTGACATCACTATGCATATCATTAGTTATCTTTCTTCTATCAATGATACTAGTAGGTTATTTCTATAAGAGGTTGTGGAGGAAATAAAAATTATGGATGCACTACACACATTTAATTATCTTGCTCTAACAATTACATGCATACTTTATTATTATCTATTATTCCCATCAGATGTTTTGCACAGCTACTGTTCAAAACCGAAGTCCTTAGGCCCTCTCTCTCTCCATCATCAACAACAACAAAAAGATAGCAAACTCTTGGTTCGATGAAAACACAAAAAGAATTCTAAAACTCTCGAAGGACCGTTTAAGTAATCTCACTTTGCTTTCTACTTCCCGAGGATTCGATAAACCTAGGTCTAGCAGGGAAAAATATCTAAAATACATCCGTAATCCGAAACAAAGGTATCACTACTCATTATGCTTTGTTATTTCTCCGACATGCAGAAGCTGTTGCCAAAGCCAAGGACATTGTCGAGCAATCCAAGCATATCTAGGAGCTCGACGCTGAAAACAAGATCTTGAAGCAGGAAAGGGATGATACCCTCAAGATGCATGAAGAAGCTCTGGTAGCCATGCAAGAATCTGCCAACACGGAGACGAACCGTCTTAAGGAAGATATTGCAATCATCAAGGAGCAAAAGAAAGCCATCGACGAGCAAAATGCTCACAATTTTGAGTAACAAGACTCTGACAAGACCGGAACTCCTTGGCAGAGGTTCTCCAGCAAGTTCAGAGCGGCATCTTTGGTAAGCTTCCTCCATCTTTCATTTCTGTAAGTCAGGTACTTTAAACAGATTGGTAAAACTCATGCTCTCAATTTCTTTGTCAGAAATGTAGCTCCCATTGTCCTAGCCAACTTGGGTGAAAGTGCTCCTCTGCTGAAAGAGTGCATGGTCCTTGCCGGCAACGTCACCAATATTGCGATCTCCCATGCCAAAGATATTGCCAATCCCCTAGACATCAACATCAAGGCGGTGGACTCTATAATGAAGTACTCGGAAATCCTCCGCCTAGCCCCTGAGCGTATCGTAAGATGGAAAGCTTCTTGTACCTGGGATGGCGCTAGGATAGCCATGTCCATGGTCAAATCTCACTATGACGATGCTGACATCGACATGGTGACCAATGGTATCACTGACGTGGACGAGGATGGATAGAAAATTGACAACGAAGCAATCTGGTCCTCTCTCACCGGCTACCATACCAAGGTCGCCCAGTTGGTTAAGGCGGACGTCTGTGTGCCTATAGAGATAATTGATGCCGACCAAGCTGCCTCCGAGTCCTTGAAGACCACCGACTTCATTGATGAAGAAGATGTCTCTCCTATTGCCGAGGACGCAACCTCGAAGTCCCTTGCACCAGAAGAGTGAAAAAACATTTGTAATATTTGTCTCTTGTAGCAATGTAATATGCGGAAAACAATTATGTTTGTTTAAGGCGGAAAACTTGTCTTCAAGCCTCCAGCTACTTAAGATCTAGTTGCAGCATGTATGGTTATATATATTTTTAAACAAGTGTTGTCTTATCCATTACACCAGCTTTTATGCTTGACCTTTCATGAGTCAGAAGAACCTGAGCACAAAATCGCGGACTTTGAGTGCCAAAAGTCACTACTCTTGAATCCACATAAAAACAGCGAAGAACGTGTAGACCAGTTAAATTAAGATAACGCCCGTTGGTGGAATTTTCACCAGTTCAATTGCAAAGCTTGTGCATAAGGGGTTTTACATGATCCAAAAATGAACACTAAAGGAGGTAAAAGACTCAGGCATATGAGTGAACCAAAAGCTTTATTTCATTGATCATATAAGAGGTATATAGTAGATAATAAAATATGCTAAGTGTAAAAAGGACATAGCTATACTATGTTCCATGGCCGATCACTCTCTAGGTAGTCATCATCTGGATCACGTCGCTTATGCTTATGATCCTCGTTTTGCATATCTTTCAACTCATGATTATCAATGAGGTAATAGGAACGGTCCTTCCCATGGCAGGGATAATTTGTCTGACTTTTTCTTCATAAGTCGGAGCACTAGATCCCCTTCTTTAAATGAGAGATGCCGAACGCGGAAACTATGATAGCTATGTAGCTTCTGCTAGTAGATGGCTAATCTCTGGCATGCCAGCACGCGTTCCTCCCCGAGCATGTCCACATCTAAGCGTCTGGATTATTCAGCGTTATCTTCATCGTAGTCGGCAAATCTTGGTGAATCATGGAGGATGTCGGAAGGTAGGACTGCTTCTTCTCCATATACCATGAAGAAAGGGGTGTAGCCGGTGGATCTGTTGGGAGTAGTTCGTAAACTCCACAAGACAGACGGTATTTCCTCCAGCCAGGCTCCTGCTGCTCTATGTAGCAGTGCTTCTAGATGTGGCCTTATTCCCTGCAGAATTAGTCCATTGGCCCGTTCAACTTGACCGTTAAATTGTGGGTGAGCCACATATGCTAGGTCAAGGCAGATGCATTTCTCATAACAGTAAGCCTCTACCTCTCGGAGTACCAAGTTGTTGTCGTTGTTGGCGATGATCCTATATGGGAGACAAAATCTCATCACTAGATCCCAGAAAAACTTAAGGGCAGTTCCCCCATCGAGATTTCTAATGGGTTTAGCTTCTATACATTTTTTGAATTTGTCAACTGCTACGAGTAGATGCGCAAACCCACAAGGTGCAGTATGAAGCAGTCCAACCATGTCAAGCCCCCATACTGCGAACGACCAAGTTATAGGTATAGTTCGCAATTATTGAGCTGGTACATGTGTTTGCCGTGTATAATATTGACACCCAATACATGTTTCCACCAGCTTGTCGGCGTCCGCCTTCGCGGTCAGCCAGTAGAATCCTTGCTAGAATCCTTTGGAGACCAAAGATCGAGGAGCAGTGTGATGCCCACAATATCCGAGATGAATCTCATGAAGGATATCCATACCTTGCTGCTGGGAAACACACTTTAGGAATACACCCACGATGCCTCTTTTGTAGAGCTGCCCATTTATTATGGTATAGCCCATTGCTCGACGTACTATTTGCCAACTTTAGACCTCGTCGATGGGCAAAGTTTCGTGTTCAAGATAATCCATGAACGGTTTTGTCCAAGCCGGAGGGACTATTGTTACTGCATTAACAAATGAGTCAACTCTATATGGATTGGGTCCGCTCCCTTCATGGATGGGGTCTGAAGATGCTCTAGAAAAACGCCTGGCGGAATTGGTTTGCAGACAGATCCAAGCTTTGACAGCAGATCTGCCGCCTTGTTTTCCTCCCTCTTGACGTACTTGACTTCATAGCCTTCAAAGCAATTGGCAATCTCTTCTACTTCGTCTCGATATGCCGCCATCATAGGGTTCCGTGTGTTCCAGGTGACAGCCACCTGTTGGGCAACCAAGTCAGAATCTCCACAGCAAACTATGAGCTTGATGAAAATATCCTTGGCTATGCGAAGTCCGTGAATGAGTGCTTCATATTCCGCCATGTTGTTCGTAGCCTCAAAGTAAATTTGTAGGACATAGTGTAGATTTTCTCCTGTTGGTGATTGCAGTAACACACTAGCCCCCGAGCCATTAAGTAGCTCTGATCCGTCAAAGTGCATTACCCAATATTTTGGCTCTGGTATAGGAATTTCGTCTAGCATCTCCGTCCAATCTGCAATAAAATCTGCCAAGGCTTGTGACTTGATAGCGTCGTGTCTCTTGTAGGTGATTTTGAAGGCGGCAAGCTCAATGCCCCACTTCTCCACCCTTCCTGTAGTGTCGCTATTGTTGATGATGTCGGACAATGGAGCCTTGCTCACTACTGTGATTGGGTGCTCCTGGAAGTAATGCCATAGCTTCCGAGAAGCAAGTAAAACTCCATAATCTAGCTTCTGGTAGTGCGGGTAATGCTGCTTGGACTACATCAATACCTCGCTTACATAGCAAACTGGTCGTTATACTCCATACTCATGCGTTGGTTCCTTCCGCTCCACTGTCCGACATGTAGATCAACATAGGCTCCATTGACTCAGGTGCTAAAAGTATAGGCGCAGATTAAAGTATACTTTTTGCCTCCTTAAGCGCAACATCCGCCTCGTCTGTCCATACAAATTTGTCCACCTTCTTCAACAACTTGTATAATGGCAGAGCATTCTCTCCAAGTCAACCGACGAACCGGCATACTGCTGGAACGCAGCCTATGACCCTTTGGATATCCTTTAGGCATTTCGAACGGTTGATGTCGAGGATGGCCTTGATTTTCTCCGGATTGACCTCGATTCCACGCAGGGAAATGATGAAGCCCAATAGTTTGTCGTCTAGAACCCCGAAGACGCACTTCTTAGGTTTAAGCATCATGTTGTACTTTCGGAGGTTATCAAAGGTTTCCTTTATGTCAGTGATTAAGGCATTCGATTTCTTTGACATCATCGTGATATCGTCCACGTAAGCGTGAACGTTTCGGCCAATTTGGACATGTAGGCAATGTTGCATTGTCTGCTGCTATGTGGCACCTGCGTTTTCATCTCGAAGGGCATCGTGGCAAAGAAAAATGTGCCATAAGGCGTGGTGAACGAAGTGGCCAACTGGTCCGACTTTCGCATCATGATCTGGTGGTATCCTGAGTATGCATCTACAAAACACAGAAGTTCCGAGCTAGCCGTTGATTCAATGACTTGGTCAATGCGAGGCAAAGAAAATGGATCCTTCGGACACGCTTTGTTCAATCCGGTGTAATCAACGCACATTCTCAATTCTTCGGTTCCCTGTTTGGGAATAAGTACAGGATTGGCTACCGAACATGGGTGAGAACTTCTCGGATAAAACTAGCCTTAAGTAACCTAGCTATCTCCTTGCCAATGGCGCGTCTCTTCTCGACCCCGAAGCATCATGGAGGTTGTTTCATCGGTTTGTATTTAGGATCGATGTTTAATTTTTTCTCGGCAAGTTCCCTAGGTACACCTTTCATGTCGGCAGGTTGACAGGCAAAGAAGTCCCTAGTCTCACGGAGGAACTCGACGAGCGCGCTTTCCTATTTGGGATCCAAGTTTGTTCCAATGGCGGTGGTCTTGGAGGCATCGCCTACCACAAGTTCCACCGACTTGGTCTCGATGGCGGCCTTGAATGCGAGATTGGAGTCAGAAATCTGTTTCTTCGATGCTGGCATCTCCGAGGCATCGACCTGGCGCTAGATCTCCTTGAATTCTTTGCCATAGAGGACAGCTTCAGCAAAGGATGCTTCTCCAATTTCGTAGTCCCTTGCCTTTGCAAAACGTTTGGCAACGGTGATGACACAGTTTGGTCCGGGTATCTTGAGATTGTTGTAGACAAATCATGGTTTGGCCATGAAGGAGTGGAAGATGTCGCGTCCAAATAATACTTGGTACACGCTCTTGAAGGGGACCACTTTTAAGGTCATGCGCTCTTGGCGGTAATTGTTGATATCACCAAAGGCGACCGGAAAGGTGATGCACCCAAGGGACCGAGCTTCCTGGACAGGAACTATGCCATGAAACATGGTGATGGTCCGCCTTAGGTTGGTCCCCGTCAAGTTCATTGTGTGCAGTATCCATGTACAGGATGTTGATGCTGCTTCCAGTATCCACAAGGCACTTGGTGAACTCGTTGTCGTCAATCAGGGGGTTGATCACCATGGCATACTGGTTCGCCATCAGGACAAGGTTGGCGTGATCCGTCATGTCCCATGTGATTGTACCTTCCAACCAGCGCAGGTACTGGGGAACTGGGAGTATGGTGGCCATCAGTATGCTTAGTGAGGTCTTCTATGCCCGGAAAGTTGGTAGACGGGAGCCTTCTTCTTGAAGGTGTTCTTTCCTTTGTCATTGCCCTTGTCAGCGTGCTTGGGGTCCATGTCCTCTTCGATGTCACTTGAATCCTTGGACTCCACTTCCTTCTTCTTCCCTTTGCCCTTAACTCACGGTTGGTTCTTCTGACTTTGCTTTTAGCTAGATTCTGGGTCTTCCTTGAGGTCCTTGACAAACTTGCACTAGCAATTTGTGTGTGTGGCTTTTCCATTGGCATCGAGGTGTATGAAGCACGGCCTATCGCAGTACTCCTCGTACGTCTAGGGAATGCGTGGTGCTTCCGAGGTAGTTTCACTACCGTGCTAATGCCCACGACCAGCCCCCGGCCTCGGCCACGCTGCACGCCATCACCTTTGCTGCGAACGTCATGCCAACCATGTCAGAGGCTGGCTTTTCTTCTAGCGGATTCTTCCGCTTATTGTTGTTGTTCCTCTTCGCTAGGATTGGAATGGACAATGCCGGCAAGGAGTTGCGAGCATCATCATTAGCATCTGCGAAATCACTGGCTAAGGAGATCATTTGATTGAGATCGAGCTTGTGAATGTCCTATAGACGCTTTAACTTATGCCAGAGAAAGGTACCCTTTTCCAAGCCATCGATGTAGCCGGCCATAGCAGTCTGATCATGCACTCCTGCACATGATTTTTTCATATCCATCCAGTGGGAGAGGTAGGCTCGAGATGTCTTGTCCTTTTCCTGGACGCACCGCTGCAGATTGCCGATAGTGCAGGGACGCTTTATGTACCCTTGAAGTTTTTGGTGAATGCTTCATGCATTTCCAACCAGTTGCATATGGACTTCTCCAGAAATTCGTCGATCCATT
Organism: Avena insularis; assembly: GCA_023614405.1. NCBI lineage: Eukaryota > Viridiplantae > Streptophyta > Magnoliopsida > Poales > Poaceae > Avena > Avena insularis. The sequence goes on along the minus strand of CM042685.1, from coordinate 164,146,459 downwards.
GGCGGGTGGTGCCCGTCAACATCAGTGGGAGGTACTTGATGGTGTGGTTGGGGTTTCCCCCCGCGAACTCCACCGCTTGACTATAATCCTGCAACCATGTAGTCGGCCGGGAAGTGCTGGCATAGGGCTTGGTCGTCTTGTTAATCTAGAAACCCTTGGGGTACGTTGTGGCCCATATCACAGGGCCAAACACACTATGGTCCCAAATATTGTCCTTCCCGAGCATCGTGGATCCTGTCTTAGACGTGAACGTGCATCGTATGGCCTCCGGTTTGCTTTTTCTTGTTATCATCATGGGAGGGATACATGAGTGACGTGTTCCTCCTCCATCATGGTGGCTATTGGGTGGTGACGGTGGTTGTGGGTTAGCCTTCTTGGTGTTACCCTCCTTCGACCCCTCATGCCTATCACGGTTGCTTGTCTGACACGGAGGGTCATGGTGCAACCTACTCCTATGCCCATGGTTGCCAGTGCGCTCTCCGTCATGACGAGGTTGCTGCACATTGTAATGAATGATGAAGCCACCCTGGGGGCGTCTAGGTGGGGTCATGCTCGTGCGGTGGTGAGTTTTTGGGTCATCATGATGTTGGGAAGATCGGGGCGGTGGGGGTGAGTAGTGAAGGTGAGCCTTCCCTCCGTGATCGGAGGATATAGGAATAGCGTCGGTCCTATGGCATGCATCCCTCCGTATTTGTTTTGATGAACCCGTTTGAGATCCGACATCATGAGGTTATCTTTAACTGCGCTTTTTAGGGGCGCTAGACTAGCAATATGCCGGGTTAGACTCTAACCTCTCAGAGGTGGCCTTCTCCTGCTATTTGACGGCCTTGGAGACGAGGTCATAGACCTGATCCACGGCTGCGGTGATCTATCCTGCTCTAGTAGAGTCTTGGTGACGGCCAAATTGAGGGCGGGCGTGGGAATTACTTGCTTTCCATCTAAATCAATGTATGGCTTAGCTTGTGGCCCACCCCAAATTGAGTCATACACCGGGATCATTGACAACGTGAGCTGGAGATTTCTTGTTCTTTAGTAATTGGTAGCATGCGTCTCTTCCAGTAGTTGCTGGCGCTTCTCATTGAGTTGGACAACGTTTCGTATATGGGCCACAGTGTAACATCCCTAAAATCATGATTTCAAAGATTGCATATCATTCATGCATGCATATAATTTTGAGATCATTTTCCAACTATTTTCAAGAAAACAGAAGCACATAGTGCTATTATTTTATGTGAGCAAACTTAAATCAAATGACCATCCTCAATTGAGAGCATAAGTTTTTTAAACCAAGTTTTGTTGGCTTCCTTGTTGATTGGATTGAATGTGGAGTTTGGACAAAAATTTATAGAACAAATGTGGTTTCAAAACCATTTTCAAAACATTTCCAAATCAAGTGCTATGTCACTGTTTATTTTTTTTATTCTAAATGACCAAGCTAATTCAAAGTAACCACTTGATTTTATGCCCAGAAGTGTGATTGTTGCACCCTACAAAATCCTGAAAAAGTTTGAATTCAAAAAGCTTTTGAAACCATTTGAAATTCATTCCAGAAATTCAAAACAGAAAAATAAAAAGAGAAAGGAAATAGAAAAGGGCCAGCGCCAGTCTTTTGGCCAAACTGAGAAAGCATCCCACTAAGCCCACCTGGGTTCCCTCTCTCCCTCTCTCACTCGCAGACGCACCCATCGAGTGACTGACGCCAGGACCCCACCCCCCCTCTGTTTCTCTCGCTGACAACTGGGCCCCGTCCACGTCACCGTCGTCTTCCCCAAATCTCGCGAAGAACACGTCGCCGCGGGCCATTGCTGGCGTTGATCACGCGGCATAATTACCATTGAATCCGCAGGCGTTTCCTGTCGAGCCCCTGCCTACTTAACCCCCTCTGCACCGCGAACATTTACCCTCACTCAATTTCCTCCCCACGCCACCAGGCTGCCCGTAGTCTTGCCCATACCACCGCAGCTCCGACGACCTCCGGCGTGCGATTCCGGTAAGACCCCGTCGCCCCTTGCTGTCTAAGTTTGCCAGAATGATCACGACAACCATGCGCATCTCCTCACCCTATTGGTGCATGCTAGGACCATCTCGAGACTCGCCAACGACGACGATCGCAAGTGCCTGACGCTTTCTTCTTCTCCGGTGATCGATTGCGGTAAGCACTAAGCGCCCCTTGACCTCTCTCGCATACGACTAGGTTAGCCTTGTCCTTGCGCAGCTACTGATGCCTCTGGTTGGTACTAGGAAGACCTAGAGCGTCGGCAACAACTTCGTCTGCAACCACCCGACGCCGTGCATGACTCCGACGAGCTCCAGCAGCCCACTCCGTGCGCCCCTTGCCAAGCCGCCGCCAGGTTGAGCATCAGCACGTCGCCACGGTTCTGGTAAGCCCCTCCGACGACACCAGCACCGCCAGCTGTAAGCGAGCTTCGCCGCCCGATGTACGCCAGCCGCTCAGTTTTGGTCGATTGATTCGTAGCCGTCAGATCTAGATCCAGCGCGTAGGATTAGTTCACTTGACGAACCGTTACGCGTTAGATCTGGCCGTGCATCTTTAGTTAAATCGTGCGGCTCTCGTTGATCGATCCTCCCGAACCGGTACAGGCCAATTAGAAACAGACGCGTGGCTAGGGTTTAGATTTAAAACAGGATTTGAATCTGATTAATGTTTGAATTTGATTTGGCTATAACTTTTGATCCCCACGTTAGAATTTGACAAATTTTATACCGTTGGAATCAGGAGAGAAAGCTCTTTCTGATTATGCAATGTGTTTAAAGTTTTTCTTCTGTTAAAAAGGTTTTATTTGAAGAAACTTGTGTAGGACTAATTTGAGTATATGAAATGTTTCGGAAATGATTTAGGGTTTAAATAATTGTTGTTTGGAAAGTTTTTAACTTGTTAGTGAATCAGTACTGTATACTTGCTTTGTTGAGTTTTAAAAATCATCACATATCATCTTGCATGCATGCATATATTTTTGATTGTATGTGTTTTGTGTGTAATTTGTTGCTACCATTCTTTGTGTAGATTTTGGTGCTAGTGATTGTGATTGTGAGGAGTTCTACTCTCCCAACTACCAAGGAAAGTGGTACTCCATGAATATTTTTATCCCATGTTTTATACTAAGCATTAGAAATATTTTGCTAAGTCTTGCATGATATTATTTTGCTTATATGCCATGTTGGGAAATCCTAGTAGTTGTAGAAATGCTAGGGAATTTCTAAGTTAAGTTACTATCTATGCCATGCTTAGCCTACCTAGTAGCAAACAAGGGTTGGTGAAATATAAATGCTATGATGAAAATATTTCTAAGTCTTTGGACTTGTGTTTTACCTAATAAAACAACTAAGTTAATTAAACACCTGGGTGGAATGGAAGGATTGGTTTATGTTGAGTGGTTACATAAGGCCCATTTCTATGGTTTACCTTGTGTATCTCACTTGTGGTAAGCCACCCAGGAACAAAGAGATTTTAGAGGCCAAGTGTTAAGAAGCTTCTAGTGCAGCCACTTGGCAATATGGGCTCTGCCTGGATCACATAAGTTGCTAGAACTTAGCCATTTGGACAGTTGGTGGTATTGGGAAAGATAGGTTGGAGCGTGTCCATTTGGTCTAAGGGAAGGCTTCTGAAAGGTCTTGTCTTGGTGAAACCAAGTCTGGTGGGGAAAGTGCACAACCTCTGCAGATGGAAAAATCTAAGTACTTAGCCAAGTCCATGGTAATGGACAACTTGAGCATCAAGACATGGAAGCTATCAAGAATCTCCTCATCCCAATTTCTAAGTAAAATTTGTGGGTGAACAAGGGTGAAGGACCTCAATGTCTATTGGTGGTTCCTTGGAAAAGTTTTGATAAAGAAAAACTTAGTGATTTCAACTAATAGGCAAAACCTATTTTGAGCAAAGCAAGCCAAGCTACACTTAGCCAAATTGCATATAGTATCTAGTCCACCTAAATTATACTAAGGTATCACTTGCCAATACTATTCCAATGTATTGACCACTGTGGCTGTAACTTGTGATGTTGCAGGTTACTCTGATGAGGATTAGGTGTCATGAGTCTACACTCAACATGTTTGCCTGTGGCACATGAAGATGAAGACTTTTATTTATTTACTTATTCAAACTATTGTATTAGGCCTGTGGCCTTGGAGTTGTAAAGACTATGTTTATCTATGGAATGGCTGTAATAAATGACCTTTGTATCTGTGTACTTCATCTTAAACTGTGGATGCTAACAATGATCCAGGGACTAGCATTGCAATCACAGGGATCCTTTTCCTTTATAATAGAGGGATCTTACAGATGGTATCAGAGCACTGTGTTGCCTGTAGGATTATGACCCTAGGATTGGAAACCACTAAGGAAAAATTTTCAGCAACTTCGACACTTGTCTATTCTTCTCGTAAACTTTTCTAATCTTCTTTCTCATCTATATTTGTAGATGAACTCCATCAACGAAGCCGTAAGGAAAGGACCACTCATGACAATGACTTTGGAGTGTGAGACAGAATTCCCTAAGGCTCTCAAGGACCTCATGGTTGCATTGGAGATACAAGGTGCAGCTGTGTACAAAGGTTTTCCTGTGATGGATGAAGGAGTGGAATACTGGTGGGTGCAACTTCACTTGTATAAAAACAAGGAAGACAACCACCAGGAAAAAGGATTCTGCATGTTAACCAATTCAGTGGTGCACACTACATTCTTTGAATCAGCAAGGGATGCAGCTTGGAAGACCATCAAAGAACTTGGTTATAGAGTCAAGTGCAGAATGCTCAACCTCCAAAATGATCTAAAGGAAGAGAAGAAACATACCCAAGAGTTGGAAGCTACCAACCAAACCTTAAGAGGAGACATTATAGACTTAGTGATGGAGTCATGTGACCAAGATAGGCTGATTGCTTCTAGAAACATTGTGTTAGCCAACAGATCCAGTGAGATAGGATTGTAAGCGTACTTCGTTAGTTGGACAACCACTTATCACCTTATTTTCCAAATGTTGCTTTAAAATAAGATTGAACCTTGGTTGTTGTAATGGTTTCAGGTATACATGACTTGTGTGTTTTGCTTTCCAAGGATATGTATGTGATGTTTTGCCTTATGTTGTAACTTGAATTGTGTTGTTCTAACTTTTCTATCTTATAAATAGATGCCTACTTTTACCATCAGCACTGTTGAGGAGTTCTAGGTTACCCGCTTTGGTCCTCGTATTGTTGAGCTTACTACTTTGCTCAATCTCCCTCTTCCTACCATCATGGTGCTTCCCCTCACCAAGTTTGAGAGGAAAGACCTTTGGGGCTTCAAGGTCAACCATCCCGGACGCTAGACAGAGCCTACCACGGAGGCCATCGTCTTCAAGCTCATGCATGATGACAAGGAGAGAGGCCTTGAGGTAGTTATGCAGGATCTGATAGGATGTCTGCTAGGGAGACACTCCCGACAGGTTAGAGGTACTCACTTCCACGTCTTTGGTAGACGTGATGAGGATGGAGAGTCCATCGACTTCGAGGACGATTCGAGGGACACAGCAGAGCCGATTCGTCTATACCTCCAGGACTTAGAGTCTCTCATTAGGCACGTGGACACTGATAGGACCAACGTCATGCTCAACAATGACGAACTCCAGGTGCAGCTTCGCGAGAAGGACAAGCTCTTCGCGGAGCAAGATGAGATAGTCAAGGAGATGGAGGCGAAGTTCGAGAGCCAGGACAGGAAGTTCAAGAGTCAGGAGAAGCGAGTCCAGGATAGGAACAAGAAGATCCGGGACATGACTAAAGAACTACAGTCCAAGGACTTCGAGCTCGAGCAACAGGAGATGGTGATTGAGAGGCTTCGTTCCCAGAAGAGGGCTCTCAAAGCCAAGATAGAGACCTTGACCACTAGTGTCGAGGAATACAAGACCGCGATGGAGAACACAGGTCTTACCTTTGTCGAGGAGGAGGTTGATGCCGAGGAGTAGATTTGACTACTCATTTATCATTTATTATCATACTTGTTGCTTGAGAACTTGTTACTTGACCATCCAACATGTGGATGGCTTGCTACTTGTGTGTTTTACTTTGCGAACTTGTTATCTTGTTATTGAACCTTTATCATTGTGTTGCATGCTTTGTGTTTGCTTATGTGATGTAATGTGCATGAAAGCATCTATGGGTATCTCATTCTTACCTCTATTGAACAAACCACAGATGCCTCCCCGTCGTGCAGACCCCAACCCCAACAACAACAACAACATCACTCCAGAAATGCAACAAATGATGACCGCTCAAACTCAACTGATGCAGATGATGACGACGTTCATCCAGAACCAAAACAACAACAATAACAATAACAACAACAACAACCCACCGGGTTTTGATATGCTTACCAGGTTCTTGAGATTGAGGCCAAAAAAGTTCTCAGGGATGACTGATCCCATGGTGGCCAATGATTGGCTACGCTCTGTGAACAAGGACTTGGTAACTATGGGATGTACTGATGCTGAAAAAGTCAGATTTGCAGCACATTTGCTGGAAGGGCCAGCCGCCACTTGGTGGGATAACTTCCAGATCACCACTCCCATAGAAGATGTGACATGGGCTATCTTTGAGGATGGCTTTCGTACTGCTCATATCTCATCTAGAGTGATGAGTCTAAAAAATAAGGAGTTCCATAAACTGAAGCAGCGCCACTGCAGCGTGGCTGAATATATTGAGGAGTTCAACAATCTGGCGCGATATGCACCGGATGAAGTTGACACTGATGCTAAGAGGAAGGAAAAGTTCCTCGAACGGTTGAATGATGAGCTGAATCTGCAGTTGGCTGTGGCCTATGTTCCCACTTATCAGTCTCTTTGTGACAAGGCTGCTATTTTGGAGAACAAAATAAAACAAGTTGAAAGCAGAAAGAGAAAGCACTTAGACAAGCACAGCTCGGGATTGTCACACAAATGTTCCCATTATGATGACGGTGGAAGCTCAGGATCCCACAAGCATGGGAAATTCAACAAGCACCACAACCACAACCGTCATGACAACAAGCATCACCGTAGTCATGACAATGACAAGTACAAGAACCACAAGGGTGGATACAAGAGCCACCACAGTGGTAATGGAAGTGGAAGTGGAAGCCAGCCTGTCAAGAAAGACATAAGTCCGGTTGAATGCTTCAAGTGCAAGAAGATGGGGCATTATGCAAATGAATGCCCAGAAAAGAAAGTTGAAGGACCCAACAAGCCCAACCCTTTTCAGAAGGGACAGGTGAACCACATCAGTGTGGAGGAAGTCTATGAGGAGCCTGATGCAGTTGCTGGTAAGTTCAGACTCAATTCTATTCCAGCATTTGTTCTTTTTGATATTGGAGCATCGCATTCATTCATATCAAAAGCATTTGTTGATAGAAATGGGTTTCCAACTGAAAACATTGGGTGTCCAATAAAAGTTAGTTCTCCGGGTGGAGATATGATAGTAAGTCTTGGATGCCGGGATCTAGTAATAGAGTTTGGAAAGCATAAATTTCCAGTGAGTCTGATAATCCTAGATTCCCAAGGAATGGACGTAATATTGGGAATGGATTGGATGGCTAAGTATGAAGGAGTACTAGATTGTGCTAACCGTACTGTTGCACTCATAACCCCGGAAAGAAAACGGATTAAATTTAAGTCCAACTTTGAATCAAAAGGAAGTAAGCTAAATTCTCTTAAGGGGGTTAGCATGGACAGTGTGCCAATTGTGAGTGAGTATCCGGATGTGTTTCCGGAAGAATTGCCGGGAATGCCACCAGATAGAGATGTGGAGTTTCTGATAGATTTGGTACCAGGATCTGGACCAATAGCAAAGAGACCATACAAGATGTCAGTGGATGAACTGAAAGAACTCAAGAAACAACTTGGAGAACAATTGCAGAAAGGATTTATTCAACCAAGTTCTTCATCTTGGGGAGCCCCAGTTTTGTTCGTGGAGAAGAAAGATAGAAGTCAAAGGTTATGCATAGATTACCGTGCACTCAAGGAGGTAACTATCAAGAACAAATACCCTTTCCCTAGAATCAATGACTTGTTTGATCAACTAGAAGGAGCTTGTGTGTTCTCAAAGATTGATCTCCGGTCAGGCTATTTTCAACTCAAGATAAGAGAACAAGACATACCTAAGACAACGTTCACTACAAGGTATGGATTGTATGAGTATACCGTAATGCCTTTTGGTTTGACCAATGCTCCAGCATACTTCATGAATATGATGAACAAGGTGTTCATGGGATTCCTTGACAAGTTTGTTTTCGTCTTCATCGATGACATTTTAGTCTACTCCAAGAGCAAAGAAGAGCATGAAGGACATTTGCGTTTGATACTTGAGAAGTTAAGAAAACATAAACTTTATGCCAAATTCAGCAAGTGTGAATTCTGGTTGAATGAAGTTGGATTTCTTGGACATGCTATGACAAAGGATGGTGTAGGAGTTGATCCTGCTAAAGTTTCAGCTGTAACTGAATGGGAATCTTCTAAGTCCGTGAAAGAAGTTCGTAGTTTCCTTGGCTTAGCAGGTTACTACAGAAGGTTCATTGAGAATTTCTCCAAGGTAGCTAAACCCATGACAGAATTACTAAAGAAAGACAAGAAGTTTGCTTGGTCTGAAGGTTGTGAACTCAGCTTCCAGGAGTTGAAGAAAGGACTTGTGACAGCACCAGTCTTGTGTCTGCCAGATTTGGAAAAAGATTTCCAAGTATATTGTGATGCATCTCATCAGGGTTTGGGTGCAGTACTTATGCAAGACGGTAAAGTTGTGGCTTATGCCTCGAGACAACTCAAAACTCATGAAGTGAACTACCCTACTCATGATTTAGAGTTAGCCTCTGTTGTCCATGCACTCAAAACATGGAGGAACTATCTTTTGGGAAAGCGTTGTGAGGTGTTCACAGATCACAAGACTTTGAAGTATCTCTTCACCAAGAAGGAAATTAATATGAGACAAAGAAGATGGATAGAACTCATTAAGGACTATGACTTAAGTTTGCAATACCACCCCGGTAAAGCAAATGTTGTAGCAGATGCTCTAAGTCGTAAGGTTTTTGTGAATGGCCTTACCAAAGGAGAATTGCCAGATGATTTGTGTACCCAATTCAGAAAACTCAGATTAGAGATTGTGCCTGAAGGACATCTCGTGTCTTTGGATGTTCAACCCACTTTGTTGGACAAGATCAAAGAAGCCCAGAAGATTGATAAAGAAATCGAAGAGATTAAAGAAAAGATTGGCAAAGGAAAAGCCAAAGGGTTCCATGAAGACGAACAGGGTACGTTATGGCATGGGAAACGTATCTGTGTTCCACAAGATCCAGAGCTACGGAAACTGATTTTGCAAGAAGCACACAACTCACTGTATTCCATTCATCCGGGTAACACCAAAATGTACATGGACATGAAGGAAAGATTTTGGTGGAATAATATCAAGCAGGACATCGCCGAACATATTGCTTTGTGTGATGTGTGTAGTAGAGTGAAGGCGGAACATCAGAAACCAGCAGGTTTGCTTCAACCACTACCTATTCCTGATTGGAAGTGGGACAAGATTGGTATGGATTTCATTACCGGATTACCAAGGACCCGGCCAGGATACGATTCTATTTGGATAGTAGTGGATCGCCTAACTAAAGTGGCTCATTTCATACCCGTGAAGAAAACCTACACAAGTGCTAAGTTGGCCAAAATCTATATGAGTAGAATTGTATGTCTACATGGAGTGCCCAAGAGTATTGTGTCTGATAGGGGAACTCAATTCACTTCCCATTTTTGGAGACAGTTACATGAGTCATTGGGAACGAGGTTGGAATTCAGATCGCTTTTCATCCTCAAACCGATGGACAAGCAAAGGACTAATCAGATTCTTGAAGACATGTTGAGGGCATGTGCCCTAGACTATGGAGCCAGTTGGGATGAAAGTCTGCCTTACGCAGAATTTTCTTATAACAACAGCTATCAAGCCAGCATTGAGATGGCACCATTTGAGTTTCTCTACGGAAGAAAGTGTACCACCCCATTGTTATGGAATGGTGTGGGAGAAAGAAGTTTATTCGGGCCAGATCTTATCAAAGAAGCCGAAGAGAAGGTCAAGTTGGTTAAGGACGGGTTGAAGATAGCACAGTCCCGACAGAAAAGCTACGCAGATCCTAAGCATAGAGAAGTCACCTACGAAGTCGGTGATAGAGCTTATCTTAGAGTGTCACCACTTCGTGGAGTGAAGAGGTTCGAAATCAAAGGAAAATTGGCACCAAGATATGTTGGGCCATTCAAGATTTTGAGTCGTAAAGGAGAAGTTGCCTATGAAATAGAACTGCCAGAATCTCTGTCAGCTGTCCATAATGTGTTTCATGTGAGTCAACTTAAGAAATGTCATCCAGAAATGGAAGAAACTTCTTTGAAGGATACTATACCTTTGGAGGAGGTTCAGTTGGAGAGTGATCTCACTTATGAAGAGAAGTCTATCAAGATTCTTGAGACTGCAGAAAGAGTCACATGGACTAAGACTATCAAGTTCTGCAAAGTGTAGTGGAATCATCATTCCGAAGAAGAAGCAACATGGGAAAGAGAACATGATCTTCGGAAAGACCACCCTCACCTATTTGCTAGCCAATCCGAATCTCGAGGGCGAGATTCACCTTAAGGGGGTTAGATTTGTAACATCCCTAAAATCATGATTTCAAAGATTGCATATCATTCATGCATGCATATAATTTTGAGATCATTTTCCAACTATTTTCAAGAAAACAGAAGCACACAGTGCTATTATTTTATGTGAGCAAACTTAAATCAAATGACCATCCTCAATTGAGAGCATAAGTGTTTTAAACCAAGTTTTGTTGGCTTCCTTGTTGATTGGATTGAATGTGGAGTTTGGACAAAAATTCATAGAACAAATGTGGTTTCAAAACCATTTTCAAAACATTTCCAAATCAAGTGCTATGTCACTGTTTATTTTTTTATTCTAAACTACCAAGCTAATTCAAAGTAACCACTTGATTTTATGCCCAGAAGTGTGATTGTTGCACCCTACAAAATCCTGAAAAAGTTTGAATTCAAAAAGCTTTTGAAACCATTTGAAATTCATTCCAGAAATTCAAAACAGAAAAAGAAAAAGAGAAAGGAAATAGAAAAGGGCCAGCGGCAGTCTTTTGGCCCAACTGACAAAGCAGCCCACTAAGCCCACCCGTGTTCCCTCTCTCCCTCTCTCACTCGCAGACGCACCCATCGAGTGACTGACGCCAGGACCCCACCCCCCTCTGTTTCTCTCGCTGACAACTGGGCCCCGTCGACGTCACCGTCGTCTTCCCCAAATCTCGCGAAGAACACGTCGCCGCGGGCCGTTGCTGGCGTTGATCACGCGGCATAATTACCATTGAATCCGCAGGAGTTTCCTGTCGAGCCCCTGCCTACTTAACCCCCTTTGCACCGTGAACATTTCCCCTCACTCAATTTTCTCCCCACGCCACCAGGCTGCCCGTAGTATTTCCCATACCGCGGCAGCTCCGACAACCTCCGGCGTGCGATTCCGGTAAGACCCCATCAACCCTTGCTGTCTAAGTTTGCTAGAATGATCAAGACAACCATGCGCATCTCCTCACCCTATTGGTGCATGCTAGGACCATCTGGAGACTCGCCAACGACGACGACCGCAAGTGCCTGGCGCTTTCTTCTTCTCCGGCGATCGATTGCGGTAAGCACTGAGCGCCCCTTGACCTCTCTCGCATACGACTAGGTTCGCCTTGTCCTTACGCAGCTACGGATGCCTCTGGTTGGTATTAGGAAGACCTAGAGCGTTGGCAACAACTTCGTTTGCAACCACCCGACGCCGCGACTCCACGACTCGACGAGCCCCACTCCGTGCGCCGCCAAAGTTGAGCATCAGCAAGTCGCCACGGTTCTTGTAAGCCCCTCCGACAACCCTAGGACGACCTGTAGCGTCGCGCCGCCGTAGGCAGAGCTCGCCGCCGCTAGTAGCCGCCGCCAGCGCCGCTCAGTTTTGGTCGATTGATTCGTAGCCGTCAGATCTAGATCCAGCGTGTAGGATAAGTTCACTTAACGAACCGTTACGCGTTAGATCTGGCCGTGCACCTTTAGTTAAATCATGCGGCTCTCGTTGATCGATCCGCCCGAACCGGTACGGGCCAATTAGAAATAGACGTGTGTCTAGGGTTTAGATTTAAAACAAGATTTGAATCTGATTAATGTTTGAATTTGATTTGGCTATAACTTTTGATCCCCACGTTAGAATTTGACAAATTTTATACCGGTGGAATCAGGAGAGCAAGCTCTTTCTGATTATGCAATGTGTTTAAAGTTTTGCTTCTGTTAAAAAGGTTTTATTTGCAGAAAATTGTGTAGGACTAATTTGAGTATATGAAATGTTTAGGAAATGATTTAGGGTTTAAATAATTGTTGTTTGGCAAGTTTTTAACTTGTTAGTGAATCAGTACTGTATACTTGCTTTGTTGAGTTTTAAAAATCATCACATATCATCTTGCATGCATGCATATATTTTTGATAGTATGTGTTTTGTGTGTAATTTGTTGCTACCATTCTTTGTGTAGATTTTGGTGCTAGTGATTGTGATTGTGAGGAGTGCTACTCTCACAACTACCAAGGAAAGTGGTACTCCATGAATATTTTTATCCCATCTTTTATACTAAGCATTAGAAATATTTTGCTAAGTCTTGCATGATATTATTTTGCTTATATGCCATGTTGGGAAATCCTAGTAGTTGTAGAAATGCTAGGGAATTTCTAAGTTAAGTTACTATCTATGCCATGCTTAGCCTAGCTAGTAGCAAACAAGGGTTGGTGAAATATACATGCTATGATGAAAATATTTCTAAGTCTTTGGACTTGTGTTTTACCTAATAAAACAACTAAGTTAATGAAACACCTAGGTGGAATGGAAGGATTGGTTTATGTTGAGTGGTTACACAAGGCCCATTTCTATGGTTTACCTTGTGTATCTCACTTGTGGTAAGCCACCCAGGAACAAAGAGATTTTAGAGGCCAAGTGTTAAGAAGCTTCTAGTGCAGCCACTTGGCAATATGGGCTCTTCTTGGATCACATAAGATGCTAGAAGTTAGCCATTTGGACAGTTGGTGGTAGTGGGAATGATAGGTTGGAGCACGTCCATTTGGTCTAAGGGAAGGCTTCTGAAAGGTCCTCTCTTGGTGAAACCAAGTCTGGTGGGGAAAGTGCACAACCTCTGCAGATGGAAAAATCTATGTACTTAGCCAAGTCCATGGTAATGGACAACTTGAGCATCAAGACATGGAAGCTATCAAGAATCTCCTCATCCCAATTTCTAAGTAAAATTTGTGGGTGAAGAAGGGTGAAGGACCTCAATGTCTATTGGTGGTTCCTTGGAAAAGTTTTGACAAAGAAAAAGTTAGTGATTTCAACTACTAGGCAAAACCTATTTTGAGCAAAGCAAGCCAAGCTACACTTAGCCAAATTGCATATAGTATCTAGTCCACCTAAATTATACTAAGGTATCACTTGCCAATACTATTCCAATGTATTGACCACTGTGGCTGTAACTTGTGATGTTGCAGGTTACTCTGATGAGGATTAGGTGTCATGAGTCTACACTCAACATGTTTGCCTATGGCACATGAAGATGAAGACTTTTATTTATTTACTTATTCAAACTCTTGTATTAGGCCTGTGGCCTTGGAGTTGTAAAGACTATGTTTATCTCTGTAATGGCTGTAATAAATGACCTTTGTATCTGTGTACTTCATCTTAAACCGTGGATGCTAGCAATGATCCAGGGACTAGCATTGCAATCACAGGGATCCTTTTGCTTTATAAAGGAGGGATCTTACACATAGTCATGGGCTCGACGATAAAATTTCCATACATCACTGTATCAGCCGGAGTGATTTGGCTGGCCACAGACGTAGATGGCGGTGTTGGCTGATTCGCGGGATTATCATTGCTTGACCTGATGGCAAGTTCCTGCGTCTGTTGCGCTAGGATATCCAGAGGGGGCATGGCCTTTGCCTGACCATCGTTGTCATTGTCGGCTGGTCCCTTCCCGATGCCTGCGGCTTACGCGGAGCTACTCCGGTTTGATCTTCTTACCTCACACTCCCGATGGCTACTAGCACCTGGTGGGAAGTGACGGCCTTGTCGGATTTCTCCTCGCAGTTGATCTCCTCCTCCATCTCCTTCATGGCAAAGTCAAGCTCTTCTGGGTTGACATCGACCTCCTCCGAGTCTACGCTGATGTTGGCAGAAAGCATGTCCAAAATGGAGTCGGAGGGTGCAGGAGCTTCTTCGATGGAGAAGGACGATGCTGAGGAAGCGGGACCATTGGGCGGCAGTGGTGGTGGTGTCGATGGCCCAAGTAAGGCGATAGGACCGGCCTGGGAAATGTCATCATCATCAGCAAAACTATTAACAATGTTGACCATCTGCTCGAAAGTAAGGGTCCACGTGGCCGTGTTGCCTCCTGTGTGCATCCCAGAGAAGTATTACGCACGTAAGCCCTTCGACGAAGTGGTATATTGCTTCATTGCATGGGTAGCCCTCCAAGTCGGCCCGTATCTGGAGCCATCTAGCGAGGATATCTCAGCGGCCTTCACCTTCTCTCTGAACGGAACGGGCCTGATCGAAGATGGTCACAACATCGACAAAGTGCGATCGCTGCTTTCCAGATTCACGGGTTAACCAAGTGGATTTGCAGTGATCTTCCACTATTATATCCTGCACACGGAAGGTTTGGTGGGCCTTGCTTTTTTCTGATCTAAGCCGGCAAACTCCATAGAGATATCCGACTTTGATCCTTCCATGAATGTGTCCTACCCGGAGGCGGTCCGTGCGGGCCTAGAAAATCCTCGGACATCCAGGGAAATATCACCCGAGTCAGTTTCGCCGATGAATAGGTGAATGTCCCTGATTGGAACGATCGAGCATCAGGTGGGTTCATCTTTGCCGGGATCCAGAACTCATCAGGAGGTACAATCGGAACATTTCCGTACAAGAGAACACGATCTATGTCTATGGTTTTGCCAATTCCTGCGAAGATCTTGGACCTCGCCCATTGTAGAGCTTGAAGCACCACTTGCCCCACGGTGGGTGCCAACTGTTGTGGTATTGTCGATGAGTACGCCATGGAGGGGTCCTCACAGAGCGTGTTTAGAGACATGGTGGAATGCAGCAAGTTGGTAGGTACGAGGTAACACAACTTACCCAGGTTCAGCTCCCACAATAGTGGGGGAACCCTACTCCTGATATAAATCACTATAAGGGCAATATGCCGAGTTATAGGGATTGGTTCACTATGCGAGGTGTGTAAATCGATGCCCTAAAGGATCCCAAAGGTTTGGCTTATAAAAAAAATAACCTAGGGTTACAGGGAAAATCCTAGACAGACAGGTTAAAGAGTTCTACACTGATACTAACTAATCTTCGTGTCTTGCACTCCAAGGATCCGGGTTGGTCGGTGACCACAACGTAGCCTTTGTTTATCCAGCATGGGCCTCCCTTATGGATCCATCTAACTAGGCCTCCCAGCAGGCCATGGGCCTTGCTACCAACTATGGCCCACCCGCGTTAGTCGCACTAGAGACATGCAATGGTGATACCCATTTAGCACATCCCCAATAGCGGCGGTGGTCAGAGGAAAGGAAGAAGAAGAAAATCGGTGGCATGTCACTCCCGGCAAACAAGAAATAGCCATGCCAGCAGATCTCGGGTGCAGAAGGTCAACGGCGGCAGATACGAGCAAGTGCGCAATAAGGAGCAAGGGCGTCGAGGAGATGTGGAGGCGAGCGCAGGGAAATGGCAAGTGGGGGAGCGGACGTGGCCCCGACATGTATTTATGTCCTGGGAAGGGAAACCGCCCGACTGGCCACATGGCGGCATCACACGTGCGGCGCTCCCCATGTGCTCGCGCAGGATCAGTTGTGCCGTTAGTGCACGCGCAGAAGATCCGTACACGATCAGCGAGGAGCCGGCGTTGGTTCCCAAGGTGATCTACGATGCGATGGTTCACTGCGTGCCATAGTGGCGCAATGATGATGCTATGCGCGTGGCTGGCGTTAGCGGTGACGCATTCGAGTATTCTCAACTGCCAGAATTCAACAAGATGTAAATTCAAACTAGATTTTGAGCCCACGCACATTTCACCTAAGGGTGAAATCTATGTGTGCTCGGAGGCTAGTGTCGGGGGGATAACCCCCGGGTAGGCTAACTAGATAAGATACAAGGGCTATGTAACTGCCAGCCGACTGCTATTAGTCGGATGTAAAAACTCAAATATGGGCTAGCGAGAAAGGCCAAACACAGTACAAACTAGTGGACCAACCAACCAGATGAAAAGACACCACCAAGAAGCCTATCCTGCTGGACCATCCCAGTCGGACATGGCGAGCCGGGAAGACAAAGGTACTAGGGTGAAGGGTGCACAATAGCCCACCGCCCCTAGCATTCAACAACGAGACATAAAGGAAGCAGCTGGCAGCACAGACGCCGGAGATAGTGGGTTGTACCCGTGTCAGGTGGAAACAGGAGACAACTCCCGTGTCGGCCTCCACTCTTTCCATGCCGTGTCGGCCTACAGAAGACGTTAGGGAGGTGATACACTATATCGGAATAGTCAGTTGTGCCCGCCTATGGGACCCACTAGACAGCCATACCGTTGCCCATGCTACCTCCGGCCTATATAAGGGAAAGTTGGGCATCAGTATCAAGGGCTGATCTCTAATAGATAGAACACACTGATACAGCTCAAGGAACACTTGTAGTTCATCTAGTTCATACTCATAGTTAGATCGGAAGGAGTAGGGGCTTTACGTCACCTTGAGGGACATGAACCTGGGTACTTCATGCATCTCGTCATACCGGCTCGTACCCAATCCCACCTACGGGCGCTATTGTTCGCGTTACTGCTTGCTCCCACCCTCTCTCTAACCTTCTCAAGTTATGCCATTTCCATAACAACGATAGAGAGAAAGAGGTTATCTTGCCTGCTATATCACAACGGATCAATGGTTCGTGGGCATGATCGGCATGACAATTGTGTCAAACAATCATGGTGTAGCAGCCAAAGTGATTACAATTTGGCCTTTTGTGAGATTTTGTCACTAAGAGAGAGGGCAAAACTAAGTACTGTTAAAAAACCAAAGGCAAAATAGACTAAGGGATTTAAATAGAAAATAGAAACATATTAAAAAATGGAAATTCGTGTTTTATACAATTAAATTCATCTTGGCCTACATCATATTATTTGCAATTCAAATATCCATGAGTGTGCCAATTATGGTCTCATTTAGACAAACTATGTTTTTGGGAAGGATGTTTTGGAAAGTGGTTTGAGTCAAAAGCCATGCACCTTAATAGCTAGTAGGTGAATTGAGAAGTGGTCATTAAGGGTAAAACTTGATTTCTTCATGTTTCTTATGGTTTCCTAGGTGGAAGGTCACATAAGAAGACTCCATGATTAGGTGTTACTATGTTTTGATATTTTTTGAATTTTTTGTGCGTGAAATGACTCAATTACCTAGCTAAACCCAATTCATTAACTCTCTGCTGACCAGCCACCGCAGGGTAAAAATGAGTATATTGCACATGATAGTGTTAGTACTCGAGGGTAAAACTAAGTAAAACTAAATTTCCAGTGTTACTCTCGAGTTTATAACTGAGTATACCTTACTCGGCAAGGTTAGACTCGAGGGAAAAAATGTGATGCATCGTACGCGTGTCGCGTTGCACCCTGCAGTAGCGTACGCGGTTACGCGGTGCACGTTGGTGCAATGAAATGTCCCTTCCTTCACCTTATAGAGGCCCTCTCCCTCTCCACCTCCCCTCACTTCCTCACTCACTTCACTCACTCACGCAACTGTCTCCACTGTCCCATCACCTTCTGCAAATCCCTAAGAAAACCCCACATATGTCGGTGATAGCGAAGAAGGGTATGGTGGCCATCATTGCCTCCAAGGCCGCCGATAAGGAGGCCCTCATCTCCGTCTACGCCCCCGTCGAGGCATCGAAGGTACACGCCATCCCCGCTTCTGCCATAGCTGCCGGCAAGGACGACCCTGTCGGTCACGGGCAGATCTCGCTCGTTTCGGACCCCTATGATAAGGAGGGGTACATCTGGTCGGAGAACCCCTATGACACAAGAATCGTTGACCCATGGTCGGAGCAAACTAGGGTTTGCTCCCCTTCCCTTGTTCTTCCCTCATTCCCATCGTTGGATGCTAGATCATGTGTTATTAGGGTTTGATTGTTCGCATTTCAATCATTGGATGCTAGATCTTTTTAAAACAGCCAATCCTCTTGTGTTAGATCTTGTGTTTCGATGAATCCTCCTGTTCCCTATTCAATCATATTTTATTTGTGCTTCGAGTTGGAGTTTAGTGATTCCTTAGTTAATACTAGCATCAATCTGCAGTTGGAATCAGTATCTGATTTTGTAGAGATTTGGGGATTGGGAAATTTAACCCACTCGTTTAATATATGCAAATAATCATGGGATATTACTCGGTTAATTTATGCAAATAATCAATCCCAATAATGAAGGGATCTCATTCATGTGTTTATTATCATGCATGCTACTATCCGTTCCAACAGGTGCATAGCAGTGATGTCTATGGCGACGATGAGTCTAGGCACACCAAGACTCGTTGGGTGTTGAGGAGGCTAAAGTACGACCAGTATGACTCCTACTTCACTGGGAGTGTCTAAAGGTTCCCCTTCTGCAAACGGAGACTCGATGCCATCGACTTCAACTATCTTGTGACACATACTGAGGATGTGAGCTCATGCATCTCCAATGTTGGTGATACCATGAACATCCATGCCTTCTTCGGTAAACACGAGGTGCTCGGCATTCACCTAAGCAACCTCCTATTGGGCCATGCAGAGATAAACAAAACTTTTTCCCTACACGGTTATCCCAATATCTAGCTGAGGTAGAAGGCCACGAGGATTACCACTAGACACGCGGTTGAGGATTACTAATGAAGCGCGTTAGTTGATGTAGTGCAGTCCTCACAATCCAATCCAATCTAATCCCACGATTGTCCAAGTGCTGAACATACAACACCTCCATCGCTATCCACACGTAGGAGGAGGAGCTCCGACGGTAGACTGCTAGGTCCGGTGTAGAGGCTGGACTGAATGGGGCTAGGGTTTCCAACACATGGAGTGGTCGAACCGTGCCCTTTGGGCATCCTGTGACCCCATAGGCTCATGGCAACTTGGACACGACTGGAGTCCGACTCACAATCGACTACTCGGTAGTGGGTCCTAGCAAAACGTGTCGATTCCTAGGAACCTAAGAGTCATGATGACATACCTTCCTATGTGACTTACATCCGAGTCCCTTTTGCCTGACTCTCTTCTCGATCCATGATATGTGATTCATCCAACTAACTCTTAGTCGATCGCCTCGGTTAAGTTTAACCGAGTCATGCATATCCATGCTTTCCGAATCTTATCACATGAGCGGGCCTAGAGAATATCTCTCTAGATGGAGGGGTAAAATCCCATCTTGGTTATTCACAGCACACAGCTTCATTCTCAGTCGACCCGAACTCTGCCTTTATAACTGCCCTATAACGGATCAGCATTTGAGAGAACCTAAGTCGGTGATCTACCACTCGGATTATGCAATACCCTTCGGTCTAAGGATTAAATTGATTTAGACAAAAAATTACGACTTGTTCATTGTATCCTAATATGGGTCAATCCAGCTAGCTAAACTCTTTAGCCGAATCCGTGTAAGTCGGAATAGCATCACCATGCCCATGACAAGTGGAACCAAGTCATTAGCCTACTTTCACATTAGTCTAAGTTGTGTGTCTAGCACAACCTCAATGACCTAGGATATTTAGTATGAAAAACATGAATATATAATTCCACAATTAAATCACATATTCAATGATATACATCATATGTTCATGCAAGGACAACTTAATAAATTTATGAATACAATGGTAATTATATCATACGTGATTGCCTCTAGGACATATTCCCAACAGTCTCCCACTTGCACTAGAGACAATCTTCCGACATCACACACATAGGCATATAATTCCCATATCTCGCAAGTGTGCCTCATGCTTCGGCTTTGTCAACGGATCTGCAATATTTGCATCCGTGTGTACCTTGCATAACTTCATTTAACCTTGACCCACGAATTGGAGAATCTGGTGGTATCGCATGAGTATATGTTTGTTCTTCTGGTGTTGTCTATGTTCCTTGGCTTGTGCAATGGCACCATTGTTGTCACATACACATCTAATGGATTGGACGAGTCCTAAACCACACCAAGACCCATGAGTAAGTTCCTCATCCAAACAGCGTCCTTTGTTGCCGCCGAGGCGACAATATACTCGGCCTCTGTTGTAGACACAAACACAGTCTATTGCTTGGAACTCTTCCAGCTCACAGCCCCTCCATTTATTACAAACACATATCCGGATTACGAACAAGAATCATCTGAGTTAGTGAGATAACTCCAATCTGTGTAACCCTTTACACTGAGTTCATCCTCACCTCCATAAACTAGGAACATATCCTTAGTTCTTCTCAAGTACTTGAGGATATTTTTAGCCGCTGCCCAGTGGATTTCTCCAGGGTTAGCCTGGTATCTGAGAACAACACTTAGAGCATAGGAAACATCCGGACTATTACAAATCATGGCATACATGATGTATCTAACTACCTAAGCATACATAATCACACTCATATGACTTTGCTCATCAGTTGTCGAACGACACTGAGTCTTGGTAAGTTTTACACCACGGGACATCGATAAGAACCCCTTCTTATATGATTCCATGTTGAACTTCTACAACACTTTGTCCAAATATGTACTTTGACTCAATCCAATGAGCCGCCTAGATCTATCTCTATAGATCCTGATTCCTAGAATGTAAGTTGCCTCACCCAAGTCCTTCATTGGGAAACTCCTTTCCAATGATTCCTTGGTTTCTTGCAACATCTGGACATCTTTCCAATTAGTAATATTTCATCCACATATAAGATCAGAAATTTTACTTTGCTCCTACTAAACTTCTTGTATAAACAAGAATCATGATCACTTTTGATGAATCCAAACGATTTGACTACCTCATCAAAGAGAATGTTCCAACTCCGAGATGCTTGATCCAACCCATAAATGGATTTCTAAAGTTTGCATACCTTGTCTGCATTAGCCGGATCAACAAAATCCTTGGTCAGTATCATATACACATTCTCGGTTAAATTTCCATTTTAAGGAAAGCTGTTTTAACATGCATCTGCCATATCTCGTAGTCGAAATAGGCTTCTATAGCTAACAAGATCTAAACTGACTTAAGCATCACTACGGGTGAGAAAGTCTCATCATAGTCAACTCCTTGAACCAGTCAGAACCCCTTCGCGACAAGCTCTGCTTTATAGTCAGAAACATTTCCATCCATATCCGTTTTCTTCTTAAAGACCCATTTGCACTCGACGGGTCTTGCACCGTCTGGCAGATCAACCAAGTTACAAACTTGATTTTCATCCATGGACTTTAACTCAGATCTCATGGCTCCAAGCCATGACTTAGAATCAGATCCCACCAGCGCTTCCGAATAAGTTGCCGGCTCATCACTGTCTGGCTCAGCTACCACGACTGGGTCAACTTTTAAGGCTTTTGCTGACATGCTTCTAGTCGGTTCCTCTCAAATTTCTTTGAGATTCACTGTGCTCCCACTGACTCCCCAACTGAGAAACTCTTTCTCAAGGAAGACACCGTTCTGGGAGACAAACACTTTGCCCTCTTATCGGTTGTAGAAGTAGTAGCCCAAGGTTTCCCTCAGATACCCCACGAAAATACACTTATCTGACTTGGCTATAAGCTTGTCCTACTGAAGTCGCTTGACAAATGCTTCAAAACACCAAATCTTAAGAAAATACAAACTTGGCTTCTTGCCAGTCCACATCTCATGCGGTGTCTTCTCTACCGACTTTGATGGTACCGTGTTTAGGGTGAACACTACAGTTTCTAGACAATAACCCCAACATGATAAAGGCAGATTTGTCCGACTCATCATTGATCGTACCATTTCCAACAAGGTCCAATTCCGCCTTTCCGAGATACCGTTCCTCTGCGGTGTTCCTGATGGAGTGAGTTGGGGAACTATTACACAAATCTTCAGATGGACATCAAACTCGTGGCTCATGTACTTGCCTCCTCGGTCCGACTGAAGAAACTTTATTTTCTTGGCAAGTTGATTATGCCCTTCATTCTGGAATTCCTTGAACTTTTCAAAGGCTTCCGACTTATGTTTCATCAAGTAGATATATCCATACCGACTCAAATCATCAGTGAAGGTAATGAAGTACTTTTAACCACCCCTGGCTGTCGTGCTCATTGGTCCACATACATCACTATGTACTAGTCCTAATAAGTCGGACGCCCTTTCACAACTCTTTACAAAAGGTGTATTGGACATTTTGCCGAGTAGGCAAGATTCGCATGTCTCGAACAACTCCAAGTTGAATGAAGTTAGGATTCCATCATCATGGAGCTTCTACATGTGTTTCCAACTTATATGACCAAGCCGACAGTGCCAAAAGTAAGTCATATTCATATCATTTGGTTTTAACCTTTTAAATTTTTTGGTATAGACTGACTCACCATCAATATTCAAATAAATAATCTGTCATGGACAGGTGCAAAGTCGTGAAACATATCATTCAAATATAAAGAACAACCATTATTCTTAATATTTGACTCATAACCTTGTCTCATCAAACATGAGGCAGAAATAATGTTTCAACTAAGAACTAGAACATAATAAAAATTATTTACCTCCATTATGTATCTGGAAGGTAAATGAAGTTGCATCGTGCTGACTTCGAACGCAGCGACTCTCACCTTGTTGTCGACTCGAAGTCAACCTCGCCTCTTTCCATGCCCCTAGTTTTTACTAGTCCCTACAACGATTTGCAGATGTGAATAACTGATCCAGTATCATATACCCAAGAACTATTAGGTGCATAAGCAAGATATATGTCTATAACATTGCAAACAAGAGTTCCTGAGCCGAAACTCACAACCTCCACTCTTGGATTTGTCATCCAGATACTTGTTGCAGTTCCTTTTCCAGTGGCCATCTGCCTTGCGATAGAAGCAAGTGGATCCAGCTTAAGAAGATGGCTTAGTCCCTGAGGAAGCGCTTGGAACCGGGTCCTGAGCCTTGCCTCCTGACTTAACCTTCTTCTTAGTCCAAGAAATTTTCTTGAATTATCCTTATTCAGCACCATCAACACTTGACTGGCGCCTTTCTTGAGATCCGCCTATGCCTGCTTGAGCATCCCATGTAATTAAGTGAGCTTCTTATCCATACCATGCAGGTAGTTCAATATGAATTGACCATACGCACTAGGAATAGATTTTAGAATTATGTCTGTAGCGACCTCTTCGCTAATGGGGTACCCATTCCTTTCCAGAGACTGCACGTAACCAACCATCTTGATCACATGCACACTCAGTGGATCACCATCTGTAAGCTTGCAACTCAGCAAAGCCTAAGAGACTTGATACCTCTTGGTCTTTGCTTGAGCCTGGAACATACTTTTGAGACTTTCGATCATATCATAGGCCTCAACATTCTTGAACTGCTGCAAGTCCGGTTCCATATGAGCAAGCATAAGACAGCTAATTTCCATGGACTCATCCTTGGTCCTAGGGTAGGCATTGGTGGCAGCGACATTCGCATTCTCATTCGGCTCATCTAGAAGTGGGTTGTCTAGGACATGGTCCTTCTTTTCTTGTTTGAGAACAATTGTTAGATTACGATACCAGTTGGTGAAATTAGTTCCATTAGGATTATTGTTCTCTAGGATTGTTCTCAATGCAAAAGCGGACATCTAAGGGTTACTACTACTTGGTGCCATGATCTACAACAGAAAATATGCAAAAACACTTAAGACATGTATTCATAAAAGATCAAGCATATTAAACATTTTAATAATTTATGCTCCCACTAGAACCAACACCCCTTCAATGGTTACTAAGTGATTCAGGATCCTAAATTAACAAGTCGACTAGTAAGCTTTGGCATCACCGTTAGCCGTCGAGTGATCTAGGTAGGCAACTCCTTGCCAATCGCACCTCATGCCACTCCTGTTGGCCGGGTGGCATCACATGCCCCGGCTCCCACCCGAAGTTTTCCCAAGTCCCACAACCGTTGTGATAGACCCGTCTAGCTTGCCGAGTGTTTCCACTATAAGAGTCTGACTCGAACCCACCTAGTCGAAAAGAATTGGTAGCACCCTAATTTTATGAGCCCACTACCAAAAATGTCTAACTTGTGATGGTGCAAACACTAGCGGGAAAACCGACTAGACCTTCTTTGAGGGATTAAATTCTACTGGCTATCTAATAGAGGTAAAATAGAGACATATCAATAACACAAAATAAAGAAATTATAATGTGAAATGGTATGGCTCTCTTCATGGTGATCTTCATCTCCACAAATCCTGTAATCCGACTCGTGCCAACTCTTCTCACTTGCCGTCTTACTCCATGTCGCCGACTTGTACATCGACTTGCATGCCATCCTGGTTCTCCAAACAGCTACACTAGCTTAGTAAATAAAAATTACATAGAGAATCTGACACTTAGGTCGTTATACAATAAAATGACAACACCTAGGCTCCAGCCGACTGACAAAACCATGATTCACATATCACATATGGATTACACACATACATCACATCCACATGAACCATACCATTCACAACATCCTGCAAAAACAAGTTATGCATATATATAATATCTATCGGTGTGTGAAACTCGCAACGACATCTAAGGAGCTACGATAGGTGGAAGCCGGTGGTCCCTCTATCTAGATAGTGGGCAGGGATCAAAGGGGCGGCGCCCCTTGCGGGTGCGGGAAGCGCCCGATTATTTTTCCAAAAATGTAGATCTCATCTACATTCCGAACATGGATTTCTTCATCAGATAAAACAATTTCACCCAAATATGATATGTACTTCGATTCGATCAAACTCCTTTGATCTTCGATCACCATATCTGAATTTACGTGTCATAGTCCACCCTGATGGTGTAAACTGACCGGTAGGGTTATGTCGTTCCACGACCTCAGCAGTATGATCACGGAAACTAGATCATCAATTTCCCCGAGTACAGTTGATCCAATCAAACTCATACAAAACCGATCTATCTCATAGATCGACCACCAAATCAACAAAAAGATCCAATCTAATGCTAACTGCACATCACATATGCATGATCTCGAGCCTAAAATCAGAAGCTATCACACTGATATCACTGTTGGGCCACGCAGAGATAAACAAAACGTTTTCCCTATGCGGTGGTCCAAAGATCTAGCTGAGGTAGAAGGACATGAGGATTACCACTAGACACGAGGTTGAGGATTACTAATGAAGCGCGTCAGTTAATTTAGTGCAGTCCTCACGATCCAATCAATTAACACGTACGAGGAGGAGCTCTGACGGCGGACTTCTAGGTCCGGTGCATAGGATGGACTGAATGCGGCTAGGGTTTCCAACGCATGGAGTGGTCTAACTGTGACCTTTGGGCATCCCGCGCCCCAGTATATATAGGGAGTGGAAGTGGGCTCCGGTCACTTGTGGCCCATCCACTAAAGCCTATACGAGTCTCTGTAAGTCCAACTCACTGACCCAGTATGTCTCTTATTCGGTTCCAACCCAAACAACTTGCTCCTGCTCTTAAGTGTGTGATCACGTAGGCTCATGGAAACTTGTAAACGATTGGATTCTGACTCGCAATCGATCATTCGGTTGAAGATCCTAGAAGAACGTGCAGATTCCCAAGTTCCAAAGGGTCATGGAGATATACCTTCCAATGTGACTTAGGTCGGAGTCCCTTTTGCCTCACGATATACCTTAAATAGTCCAACTCTCTTCTCGATTCGTGATATCTGATTCATCCGACTAACTCTTAGTCGACCGCCTTGGTTAAGACTTAACCGAGTCGTGCATGGCCATGATTTCCCAACCATATCACACGAGAGGGCCTAGAGAATATATCTCTAGATGGAGGAGGAAATCCCATCTTGGTTATTCGTATCATTCAACTTGATTCTTAGTCGACCCTAACTCTGCCTTTATAACTTCCCAGTTACAGATCAGCATTTGACAAAACTAAGTCGGTGATCAACAACTCAGATTGTGCAATAACCTTCGGTTTAAGGATTACATTGATTGAGACATACAAATGACGACTTGTTTGTTGTGTGTCAATATGGGTCAATCCAACTCGCTAAACTCTTTAGTCGAATCCGTGTAAGTCGGAATAGCATCACCATGCCCATGACAAGTGGAACTGAGTCATCAGCCGACTTTCATATTAGTCTAAGTTGTGTGTCCAGCACAACCTCAATGACCAAGGATATTTAGTATGAATAACATGAATATATAGTTGCACAACTGAATCACATATTCAATGATATACATTAGATGTTCATGCAAGGACTACTTAATAACTTTATGAAAACAATGGGAATTATATTATGCATACATGATTACCTTTAGGGCATATTCCCAACACCTCCATCACGTGGCCATCATAGAGGGTCACGTGCCACTTCCTCCCCTGGTGCAAAACACGAGAAGCCACGATCACTACTAGGAAAAGGCTAATTCATGGCGCACCTATTTTGGCCATCCGTGGCGCACTAGGGGTGCGCCACAAAGCATACGCTACAGCTAAATTTTAGCCGTGGCGCACTAGGTGGTGCGCCACGCTTCTGAAAATATAACCATGGCGCACTAGGTGCTGTGCGCCATGGATACAAATTTCAAAATTCAAAAAAAGGTGGGAGATCTGGATCTCGTCGGTGTTGTCGCCGTCAGTGCCGTCGCTCGTCGATGTCACCGCCGTCGCCTCGTTGGAGAGGTGACTTCAAGGAGGAGGAGAGAGCCCGCCGTCGCTGTCGGAACTACAAAGAGGAGGAGGTGGAGGTGGAGGTGGAGGAGGAGGAGGAGGAGGAGGAGAGAGCCTGCTGTCGCCATCGTCGTTGTCACTGCAAGGAGGAGAAGGAGGAGGAGGAGAGAGCCCGCCGTCTCCATCGTCGTTGTCACTGCAAGGAGGGGGAGGAGAAGAAGGAGCCCGACATCGCTGTCGCTGTTGCAAGGAGGAGGCCGCCATCACCATCTTCACTACAAGGAGGAGGAGGAGAAGAAGGAGAGGAGAAGGAGGAGGAGGAGAAGGAGAAGGAGAAGGAAAAGAAGGAGAAGGAGGAGGAGAAGAAGGAAAGGAGAAGGGAGGAAAAGGAAAAGGAGAAGGGAGGAAAGGAAAATGAGAGAGAAGAGGGAGGGAAGATGGGTAGCTGGGCGGGGTGAGGATTCGAAATTTGAATCCCGCCCAAGCTTATCCGTGGCGCACTAGGTGGTGGTGCGCTACGGGTAAGTTGCCCTCTATTTTTTTTCTGCAGGAAAAAACGGTCTTTTGACCGTAACTTTTTACTCTTTTCGAATTTTGAAAATCTAAAAGATTGCGAAATCTCGTTCTCATCATTTGTTATATTATACGATTTTTTTCGATATCGTATGCAAAAGTTACGACCTTTTTTACCGTGGCATGAATTTTTTTTGCAAATAAAGTCGAAACTCATGTTTGTTAATTTTACTAGAAGCTATACCACATTACCTACCTAAATATGAAAGGATTTAATTTTTTGAAGTGGTTATCATTTTCTTTTATTTTTTGCAAAGCCTAAAAAGGCGATCCACGGGGGGGGGGGGGGGGGGGGGGAATTGGTGCAGGATAGTTAGGCGTAGGGCACAAGGGCAAGGTGCCCTACTACTAAGTTTATACATCCGTGGCGCACATGGCATAGTGCGCCACAGAACTTGCCACAACCATAGCGCACCTACCCCATGTGCGCTACGGGTACGTGGCATGCGGCTGGCAGGCCCCTGGCCCATACATATCTGTGGTGCACATACCCCATGTGCGCCACGGTTGTTCTAGTTACTAGTAGGGCACTACCCACAGGTGAGCAACGCCTATTTTACCCGTGGGGCACTTCAACCATGTGAGCCACGGATGTGCGGATCACCTATAGCCCTTTTCCTAGTAGTGGATGGAGAACCCTGACACCCCCTCTCTACCACCGTCATGTACAGTCCTGTCTCATGCCCTAGCCTCCCCGAGCCCTACGCTGACAAGACCCCATGGTCGAGAACCTTGCGTGCACCCGACCATGCCACAACCCTCTCCCTGCCAATGAGACCCCAGCCCTTACCGCCTCCACCCCACGTTGCCACGTCCACAAAAACCACCCCACCGCCCAGCCCAGCCACTCCTGTGCCTCCACGACACGAACCTGACCTCTCCATGAACACGGTGCACCGTGGGCATGCACCCACGAGATAAAACCCTCCCGAGCCTGATACCTTCGATCCGGATTACGTACGTAGTATATCTATTTTTCCCTAGTAGACCTAGGTTTATCGAATCCTAGGGAAACAGAAATCAAAGTGAGATTACCTTAACGGACCTTCGAGAGTTTTAGAATTCCTATTGCATTTTCACCGGACCAAGAGTTTGCGATCTTGTTGTTGTTGTGGTTGACGATGGAGAGAGAGAGGGCCTAGGGTCTACGGTTTTCACCAGTAGCTGTGCAAAACATCTGATGGGAATAATAGATAGTAATAAAGTACTCATGTAATTGTTAGAGCAAGATAATTATATGTGGGCAAAGCATCCATAAAGGTTACCGCCTCCGCAACCGCTTATGGCAATAAACTACTAGTCTCATCCATGGAAGAAAAAGAAATAATTAGATGCATAGTGATGTCAACGTTAATCCCAAGTAGGTTCCTCACATATAGCCATACTACCCTTTCTGTAACTGGGTTCCTATTCTGCAAATCAGTCGTTACTCACACTCCCTTTACCTGGATCAATCCTTGGTGTCTTGGGTACCTAACAAGTCCTTATATTGAGGCAAGAGAGGGTACTACAATCATCAAGTCATACAAACTAATACATGATCCCATCTATTATAAATAAAAATCGACAATCATAAACATTGTAATAGAGATCGTGGAGTTGATAACAAATAGTCTTACAATGTCGCCAATTGGAGATGAGATCTACTATTACAAGTGGTAGAAGATGGCTATGGTGGTGGAGAAGGGTTTAGAGGTTTAGATCTAGATATATTCCTCTGGAGTGGCGGCATGGAGAGTTGAGGATGAAATAAGCGATGTTGTGGAGTCGGGGGGCTCATTTCTCGTTGCCTGTAGACTCTTTATATAGGGGTCCCTTCACGAAAGTTGTTCTGTTTGACCTAAGGAGGTCGGTGCAAACTATACAGCCGCAACTATTCGGCGGCGGGTCGTATAGTTGGTCGTTAAGCTTGCAGTTGCCTCCTCACGGCTCCTGGTTTCTTTGGCATGTTGGAAATCTCGTATCTTTGGCATTTATATAGTGATTCCCTTCATAATACGTCATTATCTGCGCTGGCAAAAATAGTAAGAAAGGATTGCATACCCCTCTGATCATTAGGCATTTGTGGTAGGAAATAGAGAGATATTTCATAAAATACATGAATAATATCTAGTTTAAATGCCGATGTGGATGGCTATATTTCACAGCCATCAACCTCCCCAAGATTAAACTTGACCGTCCTCGAGCAAGAAAATAAAAATCAAAGGGAACTCAGCATTTAAATTGAAATAACGAGATGACGATCTTACTCATGATTAGTAGTCTCATGTTTTCTCCACTTTATTAATCTGAAAAACTTTAGCATAGATTGAGTAATGGCAAGCATATCATACAGGTTTCATGAATCCTTATAGCGCAACAAAATTATTATTAACATGGATGATTCAAAAGAGTAAACTTTATTCCATGTCATGTAATTAACTCATAGGCTTGCCTTTTGAACAATAAAGTGTAATCATGTAGAATTAAGAGTGTGAGAGTTTTTCATGAAAAGCATATATACTAGAGTATCTCAATCCTCCCACATCAATAAATCAAGACTTTTCAAGCACTACTTTTCTATTCATTGTCCTTCAAGAATTTCAGTTCTTAAGTAATTGAGAGCATGCAAAAAAATCATTAGTTTATCGGGCTGAGATGGACACTCGTGGTATCACTAAGATTTTTGTTCCTTTTTCATAATGATTACTCATATCAGCCAGAGGAGTGATTCCATCATGTTACAGCTACCCGAGAGTGCCAAGAATCTTACCCATTATAGCATTGCTGCTAGCAATGTTTAATCAACTCATAGCCAAAATCTAGGAGTTTCCTCCATGAAGATCGTTCGTAGGCCAGCCAAGTTGTTGGCATCCCATGAAGTTTGACACACATAAAGCTATATCATTCTTATGATTTACAAGTCAAACTTTGGCATTCTCATAGAAACCACTAAACATTAATTCAATTGAACAAATCTTTTCAAAGAGAGCTATCAAGTTAATCATTATTTTCTATGGTGTAGAGTGTCTCTAGGAATAAGCTTTCAAGACTAAACACTACAACACCCAAGTCTTCAATTTGTGAGATTTTTTCTTATTTCAATTGTTTAGCAATTTTTTTGGCAAAACTTGGTTAACTACAAGAGCTGGAACAAAATGTACCTAGTTAAATACCCATGCAAAAAAATTACTACAATATAGAGAATCTCTCCACCGATATAACATCTCATCATTACTACTAACTAGCATGGGTTTCTCAAACTTCAAAATTGGGGAATCATAAGGCATACCTCTCATGTTTGGTTCCACTTCTATCTTCCGTTTTTATTTTTTTCTTGGAAACTCAAAGTCAATCACTCTCCTTCAAATCAACGAGAACTTCGAGCCGGAAATAAAAATAGAGAGGGAAAATAAAGATAAACCGAGAAATCTTTTTTTGATTTTTGAGAAGGGGGATTAAAGAATAGAAAATTGGCGGAAAAGCTCAGCTTGAAAATATCAAACAAAATATAATAAATAAGATAAAGTGTTGGGGAAACGAACATGAGTGCTTATAAACTCAAATAAAAGCATAACTTCGAAAATAAGATAAAGCAAATAAAAACCAAAATATAAAATAGATAGAAAACCTCCGCAAGCTTAGGATTTTTCAAGCCCTTCAAATTACTGTGGTGGGGGAAAAGTTGTAACTCCAGTCCGCAAATTGAGTTGAAAGGATACTTGTTGTTTATTGGAGGTTCAGGGCAAGATTGTGCATTCCCTCCATAGTTCGTCCAAGTTCATGGAAATCTTGATATGTAGCAAGCCAGTTTGGTGCCTGCTGCTCCTGACGAGGGACTTCTTGCTCCTCCTCTTTGTCCTCATCCTCCTCTAGAATCTCCTCCTCGGGTTGGTGTTGCTCAACCTGCAGGTCATAAAGCACATGTACTTCCTCGATAGAGAAAATATAATTAGGGAAAGGAGTAGGGTAGATACGCCTAGATCCAGCAATATTCAGATAATAAACGCCACCTCTCCTATTAAGCATTCCACAAGCCCTCAAAGTAGAGTAACCAACACGTCGCTCACCTAGCACCAGCTGTAGCTCACCTAGGTCGATGCCCAATGAATTGGCAAGCATGGTGATGACGCCTCCACAAGTGGTTGGTCCGTGGCTTTGGTGGGATTGGTACTCCAAGTAGCGCACAAGTATTGCACCCAAGTGAAGTGACAAGTTATCATACTTGAAAGAAGATTTTGCAAGGACTAAGATGTCCTCCTCGTTGAGTCATGTAAACTCACTACGATCCTACAAGGTGTTAGCAATAACATAGAACAAATAGCGAATAGCAGGATGTTGAATAGTCTTCCCCCTAATGACTCTAGACATGAGGCTCATTCTATGATAATAGAGTTCAAGGGAAGGTTCCATGTTGGTAAAAGTTGCACACAAAGCATTAGGATCATTGTTGGATAAAGCAAAACAATTGCACCATTCATCTAGTGTTAGAGAATAATTATTGTTCATGAGTCAGAAAGAAATCTTATCCTCCCCATGCCATGCCATAACGGTGCTTTGCAAAGAGCTAAGAAATTCAATGGTTAACCGGCGATAGGTTGGTGCATCATGGAATACAAAGGTTTGCAGGCCAACTCTATTACAAAGTAAATTAAAATCATCCGAAATACCGAGTTGGTTCAAAGTGACGGGGCAAGCCCACTTGGTTGCCTTGACTTCTCGGTTTTTGATCCTGTCGAAACGATCACGGTGGGCTTCGTTCTTGAATCTAATCCCCATGCATTCCTGAGCTGCAGCCCGAGAAGAACTGGCCACCGCAAAAGCACGTGTCTGGCTCCTCGTCTTCATCTCCTAAAAATAATAAAAGAGACAAATATAATTTTTTTGATCCAACAATAATAGTCATAGCATAATCCTCATCATAGCACACTAAAGAATCTCCTCAACATATTAATCTAGGCAATATAATCATGGAAATTTGTTCAAATATAAGTCTCATCTTAGATTGATAATGACAATAGATCAGAGATGAATTTGCAAAAAGTAACTGGAGGATCGGAGGAGAAACATACTGTAGATCACTTGTGTGCGAGGAATTCGAACGAAATCGAGCAGGGGTGAAGATCCCTAGAGGTTTTGAGAGAGTTTGGAGGTAGAAGAGACAAAAAGGATTTTGTTTTTGATGATTTGGATACCTTCCCGAGCGTTTAAGTGGTCGGACGCAACTATACGCGGCAACTATATGGCAGGAACAGGGCATTTTGGTCGTATAGTTGGTCTGACGGCAAAATTTTAGGGTTTCCCTGGGTTTCTATCTGGCAGCTGTAACTATACGGCAGGAACTTTTGTTCCTACCATATAGTTGGTCGTCAAACCTTCTGTACTCTGGGATGAAAAATTGTCGATGGGTAACATAACTATACGGCCGTAACTATACGGCGGGAATTTTTATTCCCGCTATATAGTTGGTCGTTAACCTTTCTGTACACATCAAAAAATTTCTATTTCTTCATAGATTACTTTTTAGACTGAAACTTAGCAAACCACATAGTTTTGACAGAAAAAAGACACACTAAAAGTTCGACCAACTATGGCATATATATAACAGGAATTTTTAGTACCGATGAATCTCTTCCTCTCAATGGAGTTTTCTAGAACACTTTATTTATACAAAACTTAAAGTAAAACTTGAAAACTTAAATCAAACCATTGTTTCACATGGGTTGCCTCCCATGCAGCGCTCTTTTATGGTCAATATCTTGATATTGGTATTGCGCACTTAGGCCATATGAGTGGAACACCCACTCCAAAGTAATGGGCCTTCAAAGTGATGGCCTCCTTATCATCTTGCTTGGCTTTCTTTTTCCTGGGGAAATGAATACAAAAGAATCCCGCGAAGGCAATTGAAGCTTCACGTTTCCTTCATGCAAATTGATTAAAGCCTTAATAGTTCTTAAGAAAGGACGGCCTAATATGATAGGGCCAGTAGCATCATCAGGCATGTCAATAATAACAAAATCAATAAGAGCAGGACAACCTTTAATGTAAACTGAAGTATTTTCCTTTATGCCTACTGCTTGTTTATAGGTAGAATCTTCTAGATGTAATTTCAGTTCGGTGATTTCAAAAAGAGCCAAGATTTAACTTGTTAAAAAGACTCTTTGGAATTGTTGAAAGACTTGCACCTAGATCACATAGTGCAGCTATTTCATTAGTCCCAATATTAATCTTAATGGTAGGCTCAAATATATCATCTAGCTTAACAGGCAATTTTTTAGCATTTTTCTTGTATTCTTCAAGATCACATACCTTTATTGCTACCTTATTAACAAAGTGTTGATCCATGGCTTCTTAATTTCCTTCACTTACTGGAATCTTGACATTGATCCTTTTAACGAGATCGTCAAAAGCGTAGTTTGGTGAAGGTGCATTGCTATAATCAAGTTCTTCGGCGTCCTACCTTTGGATTCTTATCATCTTGAGCTCTTCAACTGGATTGTGCTCAGCTTTACCTGCAAATTTTTCTAGAATGAGAGTTTGACTCTCCGTTATCTTACCTAGATGTGCCACAACGATCCTTGTTGTTTCTTGGAGGGCCTACAAATCATTTCTTAAACTAACAGCTTGGTTAGATAATTTACCAAGCATAGCATCATGATTCTCCGTAATTTTGACTAGAATATTGTTTTGTTCATTTTGTGAGTCCATAAAAGCTTTAAGAGTTTCTTGGAGACTAGTATTTCTTGATGCCATATTATTATTAGAGTTACCTACAGGACTAGAGTAATGTGTCTGAAAGTTTGGATTATAATTCTTCTTCTAAGAAGGGTTATAGTCATTACGAGCTATGAAGTCTACTTCTTCAATAGTTGTTTCTAGAGTAGTTCTTACCGGGGTTTCCTTACCTTTAACGGCTAATAAGCTCATCCAACTTAGCTTTGAGTTCTTCATTCTCTTGAGGTGTGACGGAGTTCACCTTCTTCGTGTTTGATCTTTCCACATGCCATTAGGCATGGTTGTCTTGCATGTTGTCTAGCATCTACTTTTCTTTGGTAATTTGCTTACCCATAAATGTTCCTCCAGCTGTAGTATCTAGCATAGAATTATAAACAGGGTTTAGAGCATTATAAAATAAATGGAGAATTAACCAATCTTCCATCCCATGGCTGGGACAGTTTCTCATGCATTCTTTCATTCTCTCCCAGCGGTTGTTGCTCACGCTCTTCCTATCTAAAACCACTAATATTAGATCTGAGTTGCATAGTCTTTGCAGGTGGAAAGAATTTGTCATAAATAAAGAAGTACATTCCACCCATGATGCAATAGTATTTCTAGGAAAAGATAACAACCATTCTTTTGCTCTTCCTCTAAGAGATAAAGGAAATAAGCGCAAATTTGACCGCATCGGGGTCAACATCTTTAATGCGCATCATATCACATATTTCAGTGAAAGTATTCAAGTGCATACCAGCATCTTCTATAGCAGAGCCTCCAAGTTGATTCCGTTGAACCAAACATAAATAGTGTGGCTTAATTTCATAATCTTCAACAGAAATTGTTGGCTGAGTAATAGGAGTATGCAAATAATTATTGTTAGGAATTGCAAACTCCCCAAGCTTCTTTTCATCCTTACTTCCTATGTTTTTGTATTTTCTTAAACACTTACTAATGATGATAAAGAAAGAATTAAAAATATTAACTATTTTTTTTGGTTTTTCAAATAAAACTTAAAGCAAACTAACAAAATTAAAAATGAGAATTTAAAACTAGCAAGGTTCCTACTAAGCTCACCAGGGTAGCTATTGCTTCCCTAGCAACGGCGCCAGAAAAAGGGTTGATACCTTCGATCCGGATTACGGATGTAGTATAGCTCTTTTTCCCTAGTAGACCTAGGTTTATCGAATCCTCGGGAAGAAGAAAGGAAAGTGAGATTACCTTAACAGACCTTCGAGAGTTTTATAATTCCTATTGCGTTTTCACTGGAGCAAGAGTTTGCGATCTTGTTGTTGTTGACGATGGAGAGAGAGAGGGCCTAGGGTCTTCGGTATTCACCAGTAGCTGTGCAAAACATCTGATGGGAATAATACATAGTAATAAAGTACTCATGTAATTGTTAGAGCAAGATAATTATATGTGGGAAATGCATCCATAAATGTTATCGCCTCTGCAACTACTTATGGAAATAAACCTACCAGTCTCATCCATGGAAGAAAGAGAACTAACGATATGCATAGTGATGTCACCATTAATCCCAATTAAGTTCCTCACATACAGCTGTACTACCCTTTCTTTCACTGGGGTTCCTATCCTATAGATTAGTTGTTACTCACACTCCCTTTACCTGGATCAATCCTCGGGGTCTTGGGTACCTGACAAGTCCTTGGATTGAGGCAAGAGAGGCTACTACAATCATCAAGTCATACAAACTAATACATGATCCCATCTTTGAAAAATAACATGCAAAAAAGATACATGGCTAGGCCGAAGCCCTTAGCCCAAGGAGAATTACTCACACATAAAGATGAAATTGACAATCATAAACACTATAACAGGGATCATAGAGTTGATAACAAATAGTCTTACAATATCGCCAAATGGAGATGAGATCTACTATTACAAGTGGTAGAAGATGGCTCTGCTGGTGGAGAAGGGTTTAGAGGTTTAGATCTAGATGTATTCCTCCGGCGTGGTGGCGGGGAGAGTTGAGGATGAAATAAGCGATGTTGTGTAGTCGGGGGGCTCGTTTCTCATCGCATGAAGACTCTTTATATAGGGGTACCTTCACAAAATATGTTTTGTTTGACCTAAGGAGGTCGGTGCAAACTATACGGCCGCAACTATATAGCGGTGGGCCGTATAGTTGGTCGTTAAGCTTGCAGTTGCCTCCTCACTGCTCCTGGTTTCTTTGGCGTGTTGGAAATCACGTATCTTTGGCATTTATGTAGTGATTCCCTTCATAATACGTTATTATCTGCGCATGCAAAATAGCAAGAAAGGATTACATAGCCCTCTAATCATTAGGCATTAGTGGAAGGAAATAGAGAGATATTTCATCAAATACATGCATAATATCTAGTTTAAATGCGGACGTGGATGGCTATATTTCATAGCCATCGGAGCCCCTCTCCCCTCACCTACCAGTCCATTTTTCTCATTGCCCCCTCCCCACTCTCCTCCAAAGAGGAGGCGCGGCCTCTAGCTTCACCTTGATCGCCATCCTCGTCACACCACCGCAACACCAAAGAGAAGGGTCGAGGTTGCCGAAGCCTCTGTCCCTCTTCTTCCCTGCATGCATGCAGAATTATGCTCGTGGGCCTCGAGTGCATCTAACCCTCCTCTCCATTTCTATTTAGGAGCACCAGCAGGAGGACACAGAGGGATCCCGTGAGAACCACGTCGCCACGCACATGCCCGCGGCCGCGTCTATAAACGGAGATACCCCTTCCACCCCTCGTTTAGCTCGGCATCGTCAACCGCATCCAACCAGCGCGTTGCCTACCCCTCATCACCCCTAGGTGAGCCGCCTCGATCCCTCCTCGTAGCCATTAGGGTTTGCATCTCCGGCGCCATGTCTAATCAAAGAGGACAAGCGACAGCCGTCAGGTCTGCCTTAGATCCAATGACCTAGCCTGGCTGATACCGCTTCGCTAGCCACCACCACTGCCAAGAGAGTCCCCCGCTGGGATTTGAAATCCCCGGCTCCCGCTCAGTCCACCGCGGACTTGGACCGGCCCAGCCCTCTCGGGTTGTGACCCTGGCGGCAACACCTCCCCCTTTTTTATTTTATCAATATAAATTAAAATCCTTGGGATCTTGCAGCTAGCTTTAAATCCACCAAAAATTCCCTGTTAAACTTGTTAACCCAAACCCAATTTTGTCTGCTAGCTTAGGGTTTTACCTAACACATTGCGTTGGAAGTTTAGCAAAACATGGTCTGTAGAATATATATGGGGTTTTTGCTTCTAAAATACCCTTGTTAACACCTTTAAATGCATAGTAAATTGCATGTTTATCTAAAAATAGTGATTCCAATTTGTGTGCCTTGTAAACAAGTATACATGTCAATAAAAATTGGAATCACTAGTTTCTGAACTGTTTGACACCAATAGTATTTATCACAAGTTTAATACAAAAACTATTTCAAAGAATTTTAGAGATCTGTATACACATTATTTTGAGGAGAGAACAACTCCCTGTCACGTGTCTTAGATAGATACACCAGTACCTATAATATCTTAATTTTTTGCATTAAGGATTTTCTAGGAAATTAATTTATCCCAGCCAGCTCTCTGTACACCATTTTAATTATGAAAAATCAATCTTGCAAGCTGAAATATTTATCCAATTGTATTAGTTTGATATTCCCATAATCTTTGTAGTGATATAATTTTTACCCACTTTGTCTCTACAAAAAATAATCTAGACATAATAAAAGGTTTTTAACTTATGACTACTAAATAAATCATCATAAATTTTAGAAATAGATTTTTGGTTTTTTGTAGTGGCTATGCCTTGGTATGATCAGTAGCTAGAGATGTGTTGCTTGGTTTACTTTTTGCTGCTCATATACTATACTGGTAGCCTTGTTGATGTGTGGTGTTTATTGGTTGTTTTCTCTATTGAGACAATAGACACGAACGAGGAAGTTTACGAGGAAGGTGATTGGGAGGAGTTTGGAGAGGAGGCTCAAGGACAACTTGCTGACCAAGGCAAGCCACCTTATTTCCCATTTGCCTTGTCCCATTATTTCAACTCATGCATGTTTTAATATACTATTTTTCCAAAGAGCATTGTTTTGGGTTTATACTACTACCTATATATGGGAAGGTTTGGATCCCCCAAACCATCACTACCTCTCACCAATATGTACAATCCCTTGTATCACTTTTTACATGCCCCTAGTATAGTAAGTGGTGCATGCCACTACCCTATTTTGGAAACCTCTTTTTAGCCGAAGTAAAAATTAGTGGATAGGAAGAAACCCGGAAAAAATTTCTTAACACATAAATGTTTTACACCAAACCTTGGTGAGGCTTGGTCTACCAAGAGAATTTTAACAAATGAACAAGGTTTTATTTTATGAGGTGCTAAAGGAAAAAGGAGGAAGAATGTTTACAAAACACACCCGGTTCTTTGTAGTCTAGCTATAAGAACTCAATCGTACAACCACAATACCCCGGAGTGGGACGGGGCCTGGATCGAAGTTAGTTTACTCCCATATGGGAACCTCACACTACTTATAAGGGATCATATCCCTCGAATTATAGGATTCCTTTATAGAAAGGGTCAACTATATAGCTGTCACCTGGAGGAAGCGGGATCACCCATGTGAGTGACCGGGCGATACTATGGGCCTCTCATTGAAAGTGTCGGCTCTGGAGGAGTCGGGGGAACTTCGGTTGGTCTAAGGATCCCGATGTCCCAGTGTTGAGAGGAACAACCCATAGGGTAGGATCCATGTTGGAGTGGGCTACCGGAAGGTTTTGTTTGATTATCCGAGAACCGCATACCTTTGTATGACGACCCGAGGGTGATCCCGGCGGATGTATCCTATTTTGTGGGTAAAGTGTACAACCTGTGCAGAGTGTAAAGCTATTCGAATAGCCTTGTCTGTGGTTATGGACGATTGGATAAACTAGTGTAAAGCGGTGTTGATTTTTGGTTTATCAAATAGTTTTTACTAAAAATGTTTGACCTTCGGATAGTCGGGAAACCAGTGGAGTTTATTTGTCGAGCAAAGACTTTGAGAGAGTCAATGTGATATGGATCGACCCGATGATCCTTTAGTTTTGTCCCAATCTTTCACAGCGAGTCACCCGGATAGTAATCCTTCCAACAATGCCAATGGACGTCACCTGAAGAAGAGGAACGAATCCAGTAAGTAACATGATGAAGATCACCACGCCTCAAACCAAAACACGACAGTCCTTGATGAACACAAGAACCTCCGTGACAATATCAATACGATAGATAACACGGCATCGCCGTCCCCGGAGGGATGCTTCACCAAGCAACACACACAATAGTTTTAGACTAATGAACTGAATTCAAAGATACCCTAATCTAGAGGGCATTCCCAGGCTTATGTGGCCGCCAGAACGTCCGAAAAACGCGAAACGAAAACGTGACTAATACAATCAGATCCGTCCGGATCTGATGGAAACTTTTAGTGCCAGACGTTCCGCCCTAATAAGGGGAAGATTAGCCGCCCCCCGGATTACCTTCCCAGGGGTGGATTATCCGCCCCCATACTGAACGACGTGCCTGAAGTCCTTAGCTGAATTTCTGGAACAGGGCCGGATTATCCGGGGGTGTGGGGGCCAGATTATCCGCCCCCTAGAGACGTGTAAGTACTCTTTGGAAAGCTCTTGGATTTATCTTTCCAACAAGTACTTATTTGCCTGATTTGGAGTTCGTATGAAGAATCCACGTCCGTTTCAATTTCAGGGCTTCTGTCTATCCAAACTGAACCTTCCTTTTTGATGATCTTCTCTTGCGCCTTCCTCCCGCTCCTCCCTCACGCATGTCGTGCCCATATCATCCTCCCCCTTCAAAGAGCATTGTCCCCAACGCGTGAGGGTCTTCTTGAAAGGGTGGCGTGATATCAACAAAATCATCACGCGTCTTCGCCATCTTCAAGTCTTGCTTGCCTACCTCATCACATCCTCCCGCTTGGCCTGCTTGACTTGATACAATCCTGGGTGGCTGCACCTCCTTTCTTCTCCACATAAGCTTGGACCTAGGCGCCACCATCTTTTTCTTCTTCTCAACTGTTGTTGGAACCTGTGGTTGCTAAACATCGACCTTCATTACACGAGCCTGCATAAGATGAGTCATGCCTGGACCACACAACTGACGAACATATCCATCCTTGCCTCTATGCACATGCACTGCTGCTCCAAAAAAACGTCTCTGAAGTGTTCTAACAAAATTGTGGCTAACTATCCGCGGCACCATATGCACCGGAACGTGATCAGCAACATCGTCATCAGTCTGAACACCCATGTCAACACGAACTGGAAGTGGAATACATGGAACACATGATGACATATCCTTTCCATCATCAATAAAAGGCTTGACTTCAACCAGCTTGTCAATAACAAGAACAACTGGCTTGTCATCTACAGGCATGGCTAAAACAATATCACCGCTGATGCTCTTCGCATCATGCTCCTCATGCTGCACCTTATCTAGCCCTGGTTGTGGCTTAGCCTTATGCAACTTCTCCTTGTGAACCACCAACACCACATCGGACTTGATTTGATCATCTCTCATAGGCTTCAAAGTCCGTTGTTTGCCATCATGCACAAAAGAATATGTATTTGCTCTCCCAGCATGTAACGCATTACGATCATACTGCCATGGACGACCAAGTAACAACCCACATACCTCTAATGGCAACACATCGCACTCAATGTCATCAACATAATCACCAACTATAAATGGCACATGCACCTTATGAGTTACCTTCACCGTACCGCAGCTATTTAACCACTGTAGATGCTTAGGTTCAGGAATACGCCATGTGGATAACCCCAACGCTGCCACCCTGGGCGACTGCTGGACTGACTTCACGGACTTGGTATAAGATACCTTGCCACGAGGAGACAGAAAACAGCCACGCAAAAAATTATTGAAGTCCTTCCATGTTGCATCTATAATGTCGTTGTCACACATTTCTTTATCCCACCAACGAGCTATCTCTCATCTACACGTCACAATGCAATAAGCACACATGTAGGATTATCCAAATACTCATATGTATCACATCTGTAAAAACCATCTTGCATGTGAAGCTCCCATAACTCATATTCATCATACGTTGCCATGTGAACCAGTTTCCACCTGATTTGAGTATCATCACATACTACACCATTCAAGATGTCGAGATAGTCATTGTACACATCACCAAACCTCTTTCCAGAAACACACCGTTTGCCATAAAAGTCAGCAGAAAAAGAATCCATGTCTGACCGAAACTTCTATCACCAACTAGACACAACATAAAAGTGGCTATATCCAGGCCGGATTTTCCACCCCTAGGGCCGGATTATCCGCGCCAACACAAAACAGGATGGATCTTAAGATTCGAACTGCATATCCAGAGTTCTCCCCAATCCGATCTGCAACGTGCTTTGCTTTCCACAAGGCGATCTACCACCTGATACGGATCGACCTGATGATCCTTTAGTTTTGTCCCGATCTTTCATAGCGAGTCACCTAGATAAGAATTGTAAGATCCCTCCTTTATAAAGGAAAAGGATCCCTGTGATTGCAATGCTAGTCCCTGGATCAATGCTAGCATCCACAGTTTAAGATGAAGTACACAGAAACAAAGGTCATTATTACAGTCATTCCAGAGACAAACATAGTCTTTACAACTCCAAGGCCATAGGCCTAGTACAAGAGTTTGAATAAGTAAATAAATAAAAGTCTTCATCTTCATGTGCCACGGGAAAACATGTTGAGTGGAGACTCATGACTCCTAATCCTCATCAGAGTAACCTGCAACATCACAAGTTACAGCCACAGTGGGTCAATACATTGGAATGGTATTGGCAAGTGATACCTTAGTATAATTTAGGTGGACTAGATACTATATGCAATTTGGCTAAGTGTAGCTTGGCTTGCTTTGCTCAAAATAGGTTTTGCCTATTAGTTGAAATCACTAAGTTTTTCTTTGTCAAAACTTTTCCCAAGGAACCACCAATAGACATTGAGGTCCTTCACCCTTGTTCACCCACAAGTTTTACTTAGAAATTGGGATGAGGAGATTCTTGATAGCTTCCATGTCTTGATGCTCAAGTTGCCCTTTTCCAGGGACATGGCTAAGTACTTAGATTCTTCCATCTGCAGAGGTTGTGCACTTTCCCCACCAGACTTGATTTTCACCAAGACAGGACCTTTCAGAAGCCTTCCCTTAGACCAAATGGACGCGCTCCAACCTATCATTCCCACTACCACCAACTGTCCAAATGGCTAAGTTCTAGCAACCTATATGATCCAGGCAGAGCCCATATTGCCAAGTGGCTACACTAGAAGCTTCTCAACACTTGGCCTCTAAAATCTCTTTGTTCCTGGGTGGCTTTCCACAAGTGAGATACACAAGGTTCACCAGTCCCCTGGCCTTGTGTAACCACTCAACACAAACCATTCCTTCCATTCCACCCAGGTGTTTCATTTACTTAGTTGTTTTATTAGGCAAAACACAAGTCCAAAGACTTAGAAATATTTTCATCATAGCATGTATATTTCACTAACCCTTGGTTGCTCCTAGCTAGGCTAAGCATGGCATAGATAAGCATCTTAACTTAGAAATTTCCTAGCAATTCTACAACTACTAGGATTTCCCAACATGGCATATAAGCAAAATATAGCATGCAAGACTAGCAAAATATTTCTAATGCTTAGTAGAAAACATAGGGATAAAACATATTCATGGAGTACCACTTGCCTTGGTAGTTTGGAGAGTAACTCCTCACAATCACAATCACTAGCACCAAAATCTACACAAAGAATCATAGCCACAAATCACATTCAAAACATATACAAACAAAAATATATGCATGTATGCAATATGATATGTGATGATTTTTAAAACTCAACAAAGCAAGTGTACAGTACTGGTTCATAAACAAGTTAAAAACTTGCCAAACAACATTTATTTAAAGCCTAAAACATTTCTTAAACAATTTATATACTCAAATTAGCCCTACACAAGTTTTTGCAAATAAAACCATTTTAACAGAAGCAAAACATTAGAAAGGGCTTGTTTTCCTGATTCCATTGATATAAAATTTGTCAAATTCTAACGTGTGGATCAAAAGTTATAGCCAAAACAAATTCAAACATCTAATAGATTCAAACTCTATTTTTAAATCTAATTCCTGGCCACGCGTCTTATTCTGATTGGCCCGTACCGTTTCGAGTTGGATCGCGCTTCTGAGCCGTTGGATCTAACTTAATCGCACGGCTCAGATCTAAACTTAATGCTTCGCTCGCATTCTATCCTAACCGCAAGATCTAGATCTAACGGCGCACAGCACCTTGACCATCCAGTGGCGGCGACAGGCGGCGGCGCTTCTGTTAGAGTAGCTGCCGGTGTTCTAGGTCGCGCGGGAGAGGGGGAAGGGGCTTACTAGAATCGCAGTGTGCTGCTGATGCTCAAGGTGGCGGAGGTTTGGCAAGGGGCGCTCTGGAGTGGCCGAGGGAGCTCGTCGGAGTTGCTGGTGGCGTCGGGCTTGGGTGGACGACGACATTGGCGAGGCTCCTGGTCACCCTAGCATGCACAAACAGCATCAGGAGATGCGCAGGACTACAGCGAGCAAGATCGTGTGCATCAGAGGCAGAGGGGAACAAGGGGCTCACCGAATTTGACTGCCGGAGTTGAGGATGTCGTCGGGGGCTTGCTGTGCTTGTCGAAGATGACAACCTGGGGCGGTACAGAAGGAACCAACGGTGTCAGTAGATGCACAAGGAAGTGGCGAGGCTGTCTGCAAGAACCAGAGGGAGAGGGGCGCACGAGGCTCACCGGAATCGATCGACGGAGTGCTCTCTGTCTGCGGCGGCGCGAGGATGATTACGGGCAGCCTGGGGGCGTAGAGGAGGCGCTAGGTGAGGGGAAATGGCCGCGGTGCAGAGGGGGTCTTATAGCCAGAGCAGGGGCAAGGATCGCGCGCGGAATCAAGGGCAATTAAGCAAGGAATCAACGCGGCAGTGAAGGGCGGAGGAAATGGCCGGCGACGTGGTCGTGGGCGCGATTTGGGGAAGACGAGGGTGAGCTGGCGAGGTCCCCCAGTCAGCAAGTGAAACAGAGAGGGGGTGGGGTCCTGGCGTCAGTCACTCAGTGGGTTCGTTCGCGAGTGAGAGAGAGAGGGGGACCCGGGTGGGCTTAGTGGGCTGCGTCTGTTGCTGGGCTCAATTGCTGGCGCCGGCCCTTTTCTCTTTCTTATCTCTTTTTCTTTTTCTAAATCGATTTTCTGGGATGATTTTCAATCAAATTCAAAGGCATTTGAATTTCAAACCTTTTCTGGATTTTTGTAAAGTGTAACCATCATACTTTTGGGCATAAAATCATGTGGTCTCTCTGTTCTTGCTTGGTCCCTTTGAATAAACAAAATAAACAGTGCTATAGCACTTGATTTGGAAATGTTTTGAAGATGGTTTTGAAACCATATTTGTTTTGTAAATTTTTTTCCAAACTCTACATTCAATCTAAACAACAAGGAAGC
This sequence comes from Avena insularis, assembly GCA_023614405.1. Lineage (NCBI taxonomy): Eukaryota > Viridiplantae > Streptophyta > Magnoliopsida > Poales > Poaceae > Avena > Avena insularis. The sequence goes on along the minus strand of CM042685.1, from coordinate 164,101,795 downwards.
AAACAAGACTTGGTTAAAACAATTATGCCCTCAATTGAGAGTAGTAAATGATTAATGTTTGCTCACATAAAATAATAGCACAAGTGCTTCTGTTTCTTGAAATGAGTTTGGAAAATGATCCCTAAATTATATGCATGCATGTATGATATGCAATCTTTGGAATCATGATTTTAGGGATGTTACAAATCTAACCCCCTTAAGGTGAATCTCGTCCTCGAGATTCGGATTGGCTAGCAAATAAGTGAGGGTGGTCTTTCCGAAGATCATCTTCTGTTTCCCATGTTGCTTCCTCTTCGGAATGATGGTTCCACTGAACTTTGCAAAACTTGATAGTCTTAGTCCGTGTGACTCTTTCTGCAGTCTCAAGAATCTTGATAGGCTTCTCTTCATAAGTGAGATCACTCTCCAACTGAACCTCTTCCAAAGGTATAGTATCCTTCAAAGAAGTTTCTTCCATTTCTGGATGACATTTCTTAAGCTGACTCACATGAAACACATTATGAACGGCTGACAAAGACTGACAGTTCAATTTCATAAGCAACTTCTCCTTTACAACTCAGAATCTTGAATGGTCCAACATATCTTGGGTCCAACTTTCCTTTGACTCCGAACCTCTTCACTCCACGAAGTGGTGACACTGTAAGATAGGCTCTATCACCCACTTCATAGGTGACTTCTCTACACTTAGGATCTGCGTAGCTTTTCTGTCGGGACTGTGCTATGTTCAATCTGTCTTTGACGAACTTGACCTTCTCTTTGGCTTCTTTGATAAGTTCTAGTCCGAACAAACTTCTTTCTCCCACACCATTCCATAACAATGGGGTGGTACATTTTCTCACATAGAGAAACTCAAATGGTGCCATCTCAATGCTGGCTTGATAGCTGTTGTTATAAGAAAATTCTGCGTAAGGCAGACTTTCATCCCAACTAGCTCCATAGTCTAGGGCACATGCCCTCAACATGTCTTCAAGAATCTGATTAGTCCTTTCGGTTTGTCCATCAGTTTGAGGATGAAAAGCAGTACTGAATTCCAAACTCGTTCCCAATGACTCATGTAGCTGTCTCCAAAAATGGGAAGTGAATTGAGTTCCCCTATCAGACACAATACTCTTGGGCACTCCATGTAGACATACAATTCTACTCATATAGATTTTGGCCAACTTAGCACTTGTATAGGTTGTCTTCACGGGTATGAAATTATCCACTTTAGTTAGGCGATCCACTACTACCCAAATAGAATCATATCCTAACTGGGTCCTTGGTAATCCGGTAATGAAATCCATACCAATCTTGTCCCACTTCCAATCAGGAATAGGTAGTGGTTGAAGCAAACCTGCTGGTTTCTGATGTTCCGCTTTCACTCTACTGCACACATCACACAAAGCAATATGTTCGGCGATGTCCTTCTTGAGATTATTCCACCAAAATCTTTCCTTCATGTCCATGTACATTTTGGTGTTACCCGGATGAATGGAATACGGAGAGTTGTGTGCTTCTTGCAAAATCAGTTTCCGAAGCTTCGGATCTTGTGGAACACAGATACGTTTCCCATGCCATAAAGTACCCTGTTCGTCTTCATGGAACCCTTTGGCTTTTCCTTTGCCAATCTTTTATTTAATCTCTTCAATTTCCTTATCAATCTTCTGGGCTTCTTTGATCTTGTCCAACAAAGTGGGCTGAACATCCAAAGACATGAGATGTCCTTCAGGCACAATCTGCAATCTGAGATCTCTAAATTGGGCACACAAATCATCTGGCAATTCTCCTTTGTTAAGGCCATTCACAAAAACCTTACAACTTAGAGCATCCGCTACAACATTTGCTTTACCGGGATGGTATTGCAGACTTAAGTCATAGTCCTTGATGAGCTCTAGCCATCTTATTTGTCTCATATTAATTTCCTTCTGGGTGAAGATATACTTCAAACTCTTGTGATCCGTGAACACTTCACATCGCTTTCACGAAAGATAGTGTCTCCATGTTTTGAGTGCATGGACAACAGAGGCTAACTCTAAATCATGAGTAGGGTAGTTCACTTCATGAGTTTTGAGTTGTCTTGAGGCATATGCCACAACTTTTCCTTCTTGCATAAGTACTGCTCCCAAACCATGATGAGATGAATCACAATATACATGGAAATCTTTTTCCAAGTCTGGCAAACATAAGACTGGTGCTGTCACAAGTCTCTTCTTCAATTCCTGAAAGCTGAGTTCACAACCTTCCAAACAAGCAAATTTCTTGTCTTTGGAGAAATTCTGTCATAGGCTTTGCTACTTTGGAGAAATTCTCAATGAACCTTCTGTAGTAACCTGCTAAGCCAAGGAAACTACGAACTTCTTTCACTGACTTGGGATACTCCCATTCAGTTATAGCTGAAACTTTAGCAGGATCAACTGCTACACCATATTTTGTCATAACATGTCCAAGAAATCCAACTTCATTCAACCAGAATTCACACCTGCTGAATTTGGCATACAGTTTATGCTCTCTAAGCTTCTCAAGTATCAAACGTAAATGTCCTTCATGCTCTTCCTTGCTCTTGGAGTAGATTAAAATGTCATCGATGAAAACGACAACAAATTTATCAAGGAATTCCATGAACACCTTGTTCATCATATTCATGAAGTATGCTGGAGCATTGGTTAAACCAAATGGCATCACGGTATACTCATACAATCCATACCTTGTGGTGAAAGCTGTCTTAGGTATGTCTTGTTCCCTTATCTTGAGTTGGAAATAACCTGACCGGAGATCAATCTTCGAGAACACACAAGCTCCTTCTAGCTGATCAAACAAGTCATTGATTCTAGGCAAAGGGTATTTGTTCTTGATAGTCACCTCATTGAGTGAACGGTAATCTATGCATAACCTTTGACTTCTATCTTTCTTTTCCACAAACAACACTAGGGCTCCCCAAGATGAAGAACTTGGTTGAATAAATCCTTTCTGCAACTACTCTATGAGTTGTTTCTTGAGTTCTTTCAGTTCATCCACAGACATCTTGTACGGTCTCTCTGCTATTGGTCCAGATCCTGGTAGCAAATCAATAAGGAACTCCACATCTCTATCTGGTGGCATTCCCGGCAATTCTTCCGGAAACACATCCGGATATTCAATCACAATTGGCACACTGTCTATGCTAACCCCCTTAAGAGAATTTAGCTTACTCCCTTTTGATTCAAAGTTAGACTTGAATTTAATCCGTTTTCTTTCTGGGGTTGTGAGTGCGACAGTACGATTAGCACAATCTAGTACTCCTTCATACTTAGCCATCCAATCCATTCCCAATATTATGTCCAGTCCTTGGGAATCTAGGATTATCAGACTCACTGGAAATTTATGCTTTCCAAACTCTATTACTAGATCCCGGCATCCAAGACTTACTATCATATCTCCACCTGGAGAACTAACTTGTATTGGACACCCAATGTTTTCAGTTGAAAACCCATTTCTATCAACAAATGCTTTTGATATGAATGAATGCGATGCTCCAGTATAAAAAGAACAAATGCCGGAATAGAATTGAGTCTGAACTTACCAGCAACAGCATCAGGCTCCTAATAAATTTCCTCCACATTGATGTGGTTCACTTGTCCCTTCTGAAAAGGGTTGGGCTTGTTGGGTCCTTCAACTTTCTTTTCTGGGCATTCATTTGCATAATGCCCCATCTTCTTGCACTTGAAGCATTCAACCTGACTAATGTCCTTCTTGACAGGCTGGCTAACAATGCCACTTCCATTTCCACTGTGGTGGCTCTTATATCCACCCTTGTGGTTCTTGTACTTGTCATTGTCATGACTACGGTGATGCTTGTTGTCATGACGGTCGTGGTTGTGGTGCTTGTTGAATTTCCCATGCTTGTGGGATCCTGAGCTTCCACTGTCATCATAATGGGAACGCTTGTGAGACGATCCCGAGCTGTGCTTGTCCGAGTGCTTTCTCTTCCTGCTCTCAACTTGCTTCATTTTGTTCTCCAAGATAGCAGCCTTATCACAAAGAGACTGGTATGTGGGAACATATGCCACAGCCAACTACAGGTTCATCTCATCGTTCAACCCTTCGAGGAACTTTTCTTTCCTCTTAGCATCAGTGTCAACTTCATCCGGTGCGTAACGCGCCAGATTGTTGAACTCCTCGATATATTCAGCCACGCTGTGGTGGCGCTGCTTCAGATTGTGGAACTCTTTATTTTTCAGACTCATCACTCTAGATGGGATATGAGTAGTACGAAAGCCATCCTCAAAGATAGCCCATGTCACATCTTCTATGGGAGTGGTGATCTGGAAGTTATCCCACCAAGTGGCGGCTGGTCCTTCCAGCAAATGTGCTGCAAATCTGACCTTTTCTGCATCAGTACAACCCACAATTACCAAGTCCTTGTTCAAAGGGCGTAGCCAATCATTGGCCACCATGGGATCAGTTGTTCCTGAGAACTTTGCTGGCCTCAATCTCAAGAACCTGGTAAGCATGTCAAAACCCGGTGGGTTGTTGTTGTTGTTGTTGTTATTGTTGTTGTTATTGTTGTTGTTGTTGATGTTGTTGTTGTTGTTGTTGTTTTGGTTCTGGATGAATGTCGTCATCATTTGCATCAGCTGAGTCTGCACTGTCATCATTTGCTGCATTTCTGGAGTGATGTTGTTGTTGTTGGGGTTGGGATTTGCACGACGGGGAGGCATCTGTGGTTTGTTCAATAGAGATAAGAATGAGATACCCATAGATGCTTTCATGCAAAATACATCACATAAACAATCACAAAGCATGCAACATAATGATAAAAGTTCAACAACCAGATAACAATTTCGCAAAGTAAAACACACACAAATAACAAGCCATCCACATGTTGGATGGTCAAATAACAAGTTCCCGACAACAAGTATGATAGTAAATGATAAATGAGTAGTCAAATCTACTCCTCAGCATCAACCTCCTCCTTGACAAAGGTAAGACCTGCGTTCTCCATCGCGGTCTTGTATTCCTCGACGCTGGTGGTCAAGGTCTCTATCTTGGCTTTGAGAGCCATCTTCTGGGAACGAAGCCTCTCAATCACCGTCTACTGATGCTCGAGCTCGAAGTCCTTGGCCTGCAGTTCTTTAGTCATGTCCTGAATCCTCTTGTTCCTATCCTGGACTCGCTTCTCCTGACTCTTGAACTTTTTGTCCTGGCTCTCAAACTTTGCCTCCATCTCCTTGACTATTTCATCTTGCTCCGCGAAGAGCTTGTCCTTCTCGCGAAGCTGCACCTGGAGTTCGTCATTGTTGAGCATGACGTTGGTCCTATTAGAGTCCATGTGCCTAATGAGATCCTCTAAGTCCTAGAGGTATAGGCGAATTGGCTCCGCTGTCTCCCTCGAAGTGTCCTCGAAGTCGATGGACTCTCCATCCTCATCATGTCTACCGAAGACGTGGAAGTGAGTACCTCTAACCTGTCGAGAGTGTCTCCCTAACAGACGTCCTATCAGATCCTGCACGACTACCTCAAGGCCTCTCTCCTTGTCATCGTGCATGAGCTTGAAGATGATAGCTTCCGTGGTAGGCTCAGTCTGGCGTCCGGGCTGATTGACTTTGAAACCCCAGAGGTCTTTCCTCTCAAACTTGGTGAGGGGAAGCACCATGATGGTAGGAAGAGGGAGATTGAGCAAAGTAGTAAGCTCAACAATACGAGGACCAAAGCGAGTTCCCTGGAACTCCTCAACGGTGTTGATGGTAACAGTAGGTATCTATTTATAAGATAGAAAAAGTTAGAACAACACAATTCAAGATAAAACACAAGGCAAAACATCACATACATATCCTTGGAAATCAAAACACACAAGTCATGGCATACATGGATCCATTACAACAACCAAGGTTCAACTTATTTTAAAGCAACATTTGGAAAATAAGGTGATAACTGGTGGTCCAACTAACGAAGTACGTTTACAATCCTATCTCACTGGATCTGTTGGCTAACATAATGTTTCTAGAAGCAATCAGTCTATCTTTCTCACATGACTCCATCACTAAGTCTATAATGTCTCCTCTTAAGGTTTGGTTGGTAGCCTCCAACTCTTGGGTATGTTTCTTCTCTTCTTTCAGGATATTTTGGATGTTGAACATTCTGCACTTGACTCTTTCACCAAGTTCTTTGATGGTCTTCCAAGCTGCATTCCTTGCTGAGTCAAAGAATGTAGGGTGCATCACTGAATTAGTGAACATGCAGAATCCTGAGTCCTAGTGGTTGTCTTCCTTGATTTATCCAAGTGAAATTGCACCCACCAGTACTAACCTCCTTCATCCATCACAGGAAAACCTTTGTACACAGCTACACCATGTATTTCCATTGCAACCATGAGGTCCTTGAGAGCCTTGGGGAATTCTGTCTCACACTCTAAAGTCATTGTCATGAGTTGTCCTTTTCTCACGGCTTCGTTGATGGAGTTCATCTACAATTAGAGATGAGAAAGAGGATTAGAAAAGTTTACGAGAAGAATAGACAAGTGTAGAAGTTGTTGAAAATTTTTCCTTAGTGGTTTCCAATCCAAGGGTCATAATTCTACAGGCAACACAATGCTCTGATAGCATCTGTAAGATCCCTCCTTTATAAAGGAAAAGGATCCCTGTGATTGCAATGCTAGTCCCTGGATCAATGCTAGCATCCACAGTTTAAGATGAAGTACACAGAAACAAAGGTCATTATTATAGTCATTCCAGAGATAAACATAGTCTTTACAACTCCAAGGCCATAGGCCTAGTACAAGAGTTTGAATAAGTAAATAAATAAAAGTCTTCATCTTCATGTGCCACAGGCAAACATGTTGAGTGTAGACTCATGACTCCTAATCCTCATCAGAGTAACCTGCAACATCACAAGTTACAGCCACAAAGGTCAATACATTGGAATAGTATTGGCAAGTGATACCTTAGTATAATTTAGGTGGACTAGATACTATATGCAATTTGGCTAAGTGTAGCTTGGCTTGCTTTGCTCAAAATAGGTTTTGCCTATTAGTTGAAATCTCTAAGTTTTTCTTTGTCAAAACTTTTCCCAAGGAACCACCAATAGACATTGAGGTCCTTCAACCTTGTTCACCCACAAGTTTTACTTAGAAATTGGGATGAGGAGATTCTTGATAGCTTCCATGTCTTGATGCTCAAGTTGTCCTTTTCCAGGGACATGGCTAAGTACTTAGATTCTTCCATCTGCAGAGGTTGTGCACTTTCCCCACCAGACTTGATTTTCACCAAGACAGGACCTTTCAGAAGCCTTCCCTTAGACCAAATGGACGCGCTCCAACCTATCATTCCCACTACCACCAACTGTCCAAATGGCTAAGTTCTAGCAACCTATATGATCCACGCAGAGCCCATATTGCCAAGTGGCTGCACTAGAAGCTTCTCAACACTTGGCCTCTAAAATCTCTTTGTTCCTGGGTGGCTTTCCACAAGTGAGATACACAAGGTTCACCAGTCCCCTGGCCTTGTGTAACCACTCAACACAAACCATTCCTTCCATTCCACCCAGGTGTTTCATTTACTTAGTTGTTTTATTAGGAAAAACACAAGTCCAAAGACTTAGAAATATTTTCATCATAGCATGTATATTTCACCAACCCTTGGTTGCTCCTAGCTAGGCTAAGCATTGCATAGATAAGCATCTTAACTTAGAAATTTCCTAGCAATTCTACAACTACTAGGATTTCCCAACATGGCATATAAGCAAAATATAGCATGCAAGACTAGCAAAATATTTCTAATGCTTAGTAGAAAACATAGGGATAAAAAATGTTCATGGAGTACCACTTGCCTTGGTAGTTTGGAGAGTAGCTACACTCCTCACAATCACAATCACTAGCACCAAAATCTACACAAAGAATCATAGCCACAAATCACATACAAAACATATACAAACAAAAATATATGCATGTATGCAATATGATATGTGATGATTTTTAAAACTCAACAAAGCAAGTGTACAGTACTGGTTCATAAACAAGTTAAAAACTTGCCAAACAACATTTATTTAAAGCCTAAAACATTTCTTAAACAATTTATATACTCAAATTAGCCCTACACAAGTTTCTGCAAATAAAACCATTTTAACAGAAGCAAAACATTAAACACATTGCATAATTAGAAAGGGCTTGTTTCCCTGATTCCATTGATATAAAATTTGTCAAATTCTAACGTGTGGATCAAAAGTTATAGCCGAAACAAATTCAAACATCTAATAGATTCAAACTCTGTTTTTAAATCTAATTCCTGGCCACGCGTCTTATTCTGATTGGCCCGTACCGTTTCGCGTTGGATTGCGCTTCTGAGCCGCTGGATCTAACTTAATCGCACGGCTCAGATCTAAACTTAACGCTTCGCTCGCGTTCTATCCTACCCACAAGATCTAGATCTAACGGCGCACAACACCTTGACCATCCAGTGGCGGCGCTGGCGGCGGCGACAGGCGGCGGCGCTTCTGTCAGAGTAGCTGCTGGTGTTCTAGGTCGTGCGGGAGAGGGGGAAGGGGCTTACCACAATCGCAGTGTGCTGCTGATGCTCAAGGTGGCGGTGGTTTGACAAGGGGCGCTCTGGAGTGGCCGAGGGAGCTCGTCAGAGTTGCTGGCGGCGTCGTGCTTGGGTGGACGACGACGTTGGCGAGGCTCCTGGTCACCCTAGCATGCAAACAAGCATCGAGATGCGAGGACTATGGCGAAGCAAGATCGTGTGCATCGAGGCAGAGGAACAAGGGCTCACGAATTTGACCGGAGTTGAGGATGTCGTCGGGGCTTCTGTGCTTGTCGAAGACGATGACTGGAAGCGATCTGAAGGAACCAACGGTGTCAGTAGATGCGCAAGGAAGTGGCGAGGGTGTCTGCAAGAACCAGAGGGAGAGGGGCGCACGGGGCTCACCGGAATCGATCGCCGGAGTGCTCTCTGTCTGCGGCGGTGCGAGGATGATTATGGGAAGCCTGGGGGCGTAGAGGTGGCGCTAGGTGAGGGGAAATGGACGCGGTGAAGAGGGGGTCTTATAGCCAGAGTGGGGGCGAGGATCGCGCGCGGAATCAAGGGAAATTAAGCGAGGAATCAACGCGGCAGTGAAGGGCGGAGAAGCAGACGTGGTGGGCGCGATTTGGGGAAGACGAGGGTGAGCTGGCGAGGTCCCCCAGTCAACGAGTGAAACAGAGAGGGGGTGGGGCCCTAGCGTCAGTCACTCAGTGGGTTCGTTCGCGAGTGAGAGAGAGGGGGGGGACCCGGGTGGGCTTAGTGGGCTGCGTCTGTTGCTGGGCTCAATTGCTGGCGCCGACCCTTTTCTCTTTCTTATCTCTTTTTCTTTTTCTAAATCGATTTTCTAGGATGATTTTCAATCAAATTCAAAGGCATTTGAATTTCAAACCTTTTCTAGATTTTTGTAAAGTGTAACCATCATACTTTTGGGCATAAAATCATGTGGTCTCTCTGTACTTGCTTGGTCCCTTTGAATAAACAAAATAAACAGTGCTATAGCACTTGATTTGGAAATGTTTTGAAGATGGTTTTGAAACCATATTTGTTTTGTAAATTTTTGTCCAAACTCTACATTCAATCCCTAAATTATATGCATGCATGTATGATATGCAATCTTTGGAATCATGATTTTAGGGATGTTACAAATCTAACCCCCTTAAGGTGAATCTCGTCCTCGAGATTCGGAATGGCTAGCAAATAGGTGAGGGTGGTCATTCCGAAGATCATCTTCTCTTTCCCATGTTGCTTCCTCTTCAGAATGATGGTTCCACTGAACTTTGGAAAACTTGATAGTCTTAGTCCGTGTGACTCTTTCTGCAGTCTCAAGAATCTTGATAGGCTTCTCTTCATAAGTGAGATCACTCTCCAACTGAACCTCTTCCAAAGGTATAGTATCCTTCAAAGAAGTTTCTTCCATTTCTGGATGGCATTTCTTAAGCTGACTCACATGAAACACATTATGAACGGCTGACAAAGACTCTGGCAGTTCAATTTCATAAGCAACTTCTGCTTTACGACTCAGAATCTTGAATGGTCCAACATATCTTGGGGACAACTTTCCTTTCACTCCGAACCTCTTCACTCCACGAAGTGGTGACACTCTAAGATAGGCTCTATCACCCACTTCATAGGTGACTTCTCTACGCTTAGGATCTGCGTAGCTTTTCTGTCGGGACTGTGCTATCTTCAATCTGTCTTTGACGAACTTGACCTTCTCTTCGGCTTCTTTGATAAGTTCTGATCCGAACAAACTTCTTTCTCCCACACCATTCCATAACAATGGGGTGGTACATTTTCTCCCGTAGAGAAACTCAAATGGTGCCATCTCAATGCTGGCTTGATAGCTGTTGTTATAAGAAAATTCTGCGTAAGGTAGACTTTCATCCCAACTGGCTCCATAGTCTAGGGCACATGCCCTCAACATGTCTTCAAGAATCTGATTAGTCCTTTCGGTTTGTCCATCAGTTTGAGGATGAAAAGCAGTACTGAATTCCAACCTCGTTCCCAATGACTCATGTAGCTGTCTCCAAAAATGGGAAGTGAATTGAGTTCCCCTATCAGACACAATACTCTTGGGCACTCCATGTAGACATACAATTCTACTCATATAGATTTTGGCCAACTTAGCACTTGTATAGGTTGTCTTCACGGGTATGAAATGAGCCACTTTAGTTAGGCGATCCACTACTACCCAAATAGAATCGTATCCTGACCGGGTCCTTGGTAATCCGGTAATGAAATCCATACCAATCTTGTCCCACTTCCAATCAGGAATAGGTAGTGGTTGAAGCAAACCTGTTGGTTTCTGATGTTCCTCTTTCACTCTACTGCACACATCACACAAAGCAATATGTTCGGTGATGTCCTTCTTGAGATTATTCCACCAAAATCTTTCCTTCATGTCCATGTACATTTTGGTGTTACCCGGATGAATGGAATACGGAGAGTTTTGTGCTTCTTGCAAAATCAGTTTCCGAAGCTCCGGATCTTGTGGAACACAGATACGTTTCCCATGCCATAAAGTACCCTGTTCGTCTTCATGGAACCCTTTGGCTTTTCCTTTGCCAATCTTTTCTTTAATCTCTTCAATTTCCTTATCAATCTTCTGGGCTTCTTTGATCTTGTCCAACAAAGTGGGATGAACATCCAAAGACATGAGATGTCCTTCAGGCACAATCTCCAATCTGAGATCTCTAAATTGGGCACACAAATCATCTGACAATTCTCCTTTGGTAAGGCCATTAACAAAAACCTTACGACTTAGAGCATCCGCTACAACATTTTCTTTACTAGGATGGTATTGCAGTCTTAAGTCATAGTCCTTGATGAGCTCTAGCCATCTTCTTTGTCTCATATTAATTTCCTTCTGGGTGAAGATATACTTCAAACTCTTGTGATCTTTGAACACTTCACATCGCTTTCCCAAAAGATAGTGTCTCCATGTTTTGAGTGCATGGACAACAAAGGCTAACTCTAAATCATGAGTAGGGTAGTTCACTTCATGAGTTTTGAGTTGTCTTGAGGCATATGCCACAACTTTTCCTTCTTGCATAATTACTGCTCCAAAACCATGATGAGATGCATCACAATATACTTAGAAATATTTTTCCAAGTCTGGCAAACACAAGACTGGTGCTGTCACAAGTCTCTTCTTCAATTCCTGAAAGCTGAGTTCACAACCTTCCGACCAAGCAAATTTCTTGTCTTTCTTTAGCAATTCTGTCATAGGCTTAGCTACTTTGGAGAAATTCTCAATGAACGTCCGAAAAACACGAAACGAAAACGTGACTGATACAATCAGATCCGTCCGAATCTGATGGAAACTTTTAGTGTCGGACTTTCCGCCCAAAGTAGGGGCGGATTATCCACCCCCTGGATTATCTTCCCTAGGGAGGATTATCCGCCCTCATACTGAACGACGCACGTGAAGTCCTTAGCAGAATTTCTGGAATAGGGCCGGATTATCCAGGGGTGTGGGGGCCGGATTATCCGCCCCCTTGATACGTGTAAGTACTCGTTGGAAAGCTCTCGAAATTATCTTTCCAACAAGTACTTATTTGCTTGATTTGGAGTTCGTATGAAGAATCCACGTCCGTTTCAATTTTAGGGCTTCTATTTGTCCGAACTGAACCTTCCATCTTGATGATCTTCTCTTGTGCCTTCCTCCCACTCCTCCGCGCATGTCGTGCCCATATCACAATGGGTGACCCTGTCCCTAGTAGTTTTCCATATACTTCCAAAGCTTTTCTTTGCAGCAGGTTTACAAAAATATCTTAAAAGTTTTGAAGTATACCTATTCCCTAATAGGGAAATTCTTTTACGAAAATAACCATATGGCCATCCTATGCCCAGCCTTGTTGCATGTTATTTATGTGATCACAATAGGCTGGTTTGTGAGTACATTCCAACGTACTCACTTGCATTGTACCTAGCTATCTACTTGGAAGGATTATGAGCAGGATGAAGAAGATGTTGGAGATTACGTTGACAACTCCGTGAACTAGGGTGTTCTCCGGGTTAGGCACCTGTAGGGCTATGGCATGACTCAGGTGTTCTACGTTTAGTATTTCTCTGCTATTCTATGTATTTCCCATTGTGGACCTTCTATAATACTATCTATGTAAGACCTTATGTATTCGGTACTGTTATGGATGTGTACTTTGATATTAAGTCAGTTATGCTCCACGATGTGTTGATCTTGGGAATCGTGGTTGTATGCATAACGGGTAATCTCGAAATATTTTAGGGGGTCGCCATAGACTTGGTATTAGAGACATCCTGACCTTAGGAGCCCCTAGTTATCCCGGACGTTAGACGAGGACCAAAAACTATTTTCAAAAGTATAATGGAATGAGCACCATATCTGCAAAAATAATTCTTATATCTCCTCCCCTCTATTTCGAAAATCACTTGCATCACCTCAATTTTTCGCATAATTATAATTTTGCACACTGCACTAACCTAAACCTATTCCTAAATCCTTGTAGATGGCGGTTCTAACATCCCAAAAATATCAAACTTAGATCATCAAAACACTAATCATCAAGTTTAGGGTTAACAAAAACTTTTTTAAATGAATTCATGAATGCATGTATATGTGTATGCATGAATTTTGAATTTCTTTTAAAACCACCTTTTTTGTGTGAACCATTGCTTGTAAAATGTTTCTTAGGTGAAAATAACATCATCTAAAACATTCCCCACACTTTTCCTAAAGACAAGTAAATCAAAACAAATATATTAAGTGAATGGTCATTTTGGCCAATTTAACTCACATGCCTACTTTGGCTGTCTCAAACTTTCAAAACCTAACAGAAACTTTTCTGGATCTTTGCACCCCTTGAATGTACTCATAGCAGAGTATCAAGGCCCACTTTGTGATCATCCAGAAACTTTCAAATGCATAGTTTAATTGACATTTCAAAATTGAATCTTCTTCATATGGGAAGATCCCACTTTTTCAAAACCCACTCAAACAAGCTCAAATTTCAAAACCCAAGCATCTGCAGACTGACCAGAACCAATCTAGCAAACTCACCAAAATTCATTTCAAAATTCAAAACTTGAGTTCATACGGCCATTTCATCAAACAGGTTGCAGACACAAATCAAACAAAACATCAAACACTATAGTGTGAAGTGTTTTGAGCCTAACTTGTTCCCTAGTTAGCTCACACACACCTCAGTAGATCATCTAGAAAGATTAGCCCAACACTAGCACCCCTATGAGCTTGCCATTGCAATTAATGGTGAACAGCCGAGCACCCCCATGTCACCCCATTGTAGACAGCAAGCTAGGAGCAGCAGCAAGCCTAGCCAGCGTGTCTGGGAGGCAGCCCACCGTCCACCGCCACTGCCTGTCCCAGCCAAGAGCGTTGCCAAGCCCTGGACCACGCGCACGAGACACGCCCAGACCATGCCGAGCGTGCGCCAGAGCGCCACCCGCGACCAGCGTCCACAGACCACGCGCCGCCCTCACCGCGTGCACACACGATCACCACCAACCCAGGACACCGCCAGACACCCCCGTTTGCCGCCCCGTGCCATAGAGCCACCGCCCGCCGTCGAAGACGCCGCCTCTGCCGCGCAGAGCGCCGCCCGTTTCAGACCAAACCACACTGCCCCATGCCTCCCGATCATGTCGTTGAGCATCGCCAGGAGACACAGCACCGTCCCCTACCCTTGCCCATGCCATTAGCTGCCTGTAACGTCGCCCCCGACGAGCTCACCTTGCGCCCCGAAGGTCCCCTCGCTCGACTATAAATAGAGGCCACCCCCACACGATTTCTTCACACCATCTCACTCCCCTCTCCCCACTGACCGTGCCACACCATTATCAGAGCAAGCCGAGCACCACCTCGCCGGAATTTCACCGGATCCCGCCGCCTCTGGAGAAGAAGGGAGCCAGCGATTGGAGCCGCCCCAGGAGAAGCCATCGGTAGACTTCGTCGTTCGCCCGCCTCGCCGACCATCGCTCGTACCCCAGTGAGGCCCCAGCACCCCCCACTGGCCGCGCTAGGTTTCGTTCTCACCGGAGCTGTCTCGCGTCGACGATGACCCTCAGCCGTTGGATTAGAACTAGATCGGACGACCCACGTTGCCCCATACCGCTTCGCCCAACCCCGTGTCACTGACGAGTGGGGACACCCACTTACGCAGCCTGCGGGAGCACTGCGCTTAGCAGGCCGGCCCGTTAGAATTTCCCGCGCAGCCCAGCAATTCAAATTAAACTTTTTCTTTTTAAATTCAAACACACTTCTGTACCCAACTTCAAAAATCAACCCAGATCGATTCAGTGCACCAAATTGGATGAAACCAATTTTGTTGGAAAGGTCTGTGAATGCTTAATCCAAACCCGTTGGATTCAAGTCATTTGGATCAGTAGATCACCCATAGAAAAAATAACAAGGCAGAATCTTTTCTGCATTCAAACATTTTTCAAATTTAAACCATAAAAGCTTTTGAGTTGATTCCAACTGTCAAAAATCACATTTAACCATACCTTTCATAATATATAAAAATATATAGGTTTACTTGCAGAAATATTGTTCAAGGAATAAAAGGATGCTACATAAGCATTTCTAGCCACTTTAATCAATTAAAATAAAAAGGTAAAACCTTATTAAATTGTGACACCACTTTAAATCACATTCCCATGGACTATAATATGTGGTGATGACATGTGTCAACATGATCCCATGTTTAGTTTGGAGAATATTAAATCTTAAGTATTTTTTCAATGAGTAGAAATTACTTTTCTAAAATAAAAAGATTTAAACCAATCCTTAACCTTGTAATGTTAGAGATGATGCTAGATCATCTATAGGACCCTTGTGTGTGATGATTGCAAGTAGTTAAGTATTGTTTGGTCATTGTGTACCTCGTATTTATTCATAGACGCTAGTACCGACCAAGGATACTACGAGGAGGAAGGAGGATACTACAAAGAGGAAGACGAGGAGAACTTCAACCACTGCTCTGCACAAGGCAAGCTGATACTATACCAATGCAAGCTAGTAACTATGCAAGCTTCACTAATCAAGTGACCAATGCAAGCTAACACTTGCAAGATACCCTATTGTTTCCACAAACCCATACTTGTGATATGAATACTATATGCCTTAAGCATATGTGATCATACCTACTTGCTAAACCAATCCTAGTTTTATGGCAAGCTTCTTACTTTATTTCTTTATCAAAGCTTACTTAGAGTCCACCTAAGAGTTTGGTAGATACTAGACAGTTGTGCTGAAGGTTGCTTAAGAGCATAAAATTTGGCCTAAGCTAGAATCCTTGATCTCAGTCGAAGATATAATGTTGGACTTAGTGAAACTCCACTAGTTACCACCCCTCATTAGTACTACCCCCACTTGTAGATGCTAGTGCTAAGCATAAAACTTGATCAACTTTAGATGGGAATACTTGGTGGAAAAATGGTTATGAAAACCTTAGAATGATGGATCATTCTATTGAAATGTTTTGGACATGTGTTTCCAAACACTTAATGATTTTGGTGATGAAAATGTTGAGGCATGATCCTTAGCCCTTTATAAAACTGATGGTTGTCTGGATGCGATACCATTCCAATTTTATCGTACAACCACAATACCCGAATATTGGGTAGGGCTTGACTGGAAACTTATATACATTAGTATTAGTTCCCTCCCGGCCAAGGTCTGAGATGAGGCTACCTTGTGAAGATTGTCCACCTGTGCAGTACCCAAGATGACAGTGAGTCATGGTTGGGATGCCAAACTCATAGGAGAGGTGCTGATACTAGGGAGTGTAATTGAAAGGTTAGGATTGATTATCCGCATACTGAGTATGGTGAATTCAGGATTTGTTCCTGACGGATGTATCTAATGTTGTGGTGAAAGTGTACAATCTCTGTAGAGTGTCAAACTATTCGAATAGCCGCGTCATGATTATGGACGATTAGATGGCCATCTTTGTTCCCCGTCAGACTTTTCAAAATGACTTGTGAACTGAAGTGAGACTTTGACTTGACCACAACAAAGTTGTGACTTGAATTACAAGATCCCACTTAGTAGTTATAAAACTGTGACCAGCTTTGGAACTTAGTAGAGTTAAACCTGGCTTTTTGCAAAACAACCATAGAGCCTAGAATCCTATTATCCAAAAACCCCGTACTTGTTAGTATTAGTTTGCGAGTACTTAAAGAGTACTCATGGCTTTGTCCCTAGCTATTCCCATGGCCAGACTATGAAGAGGAGTACCCAGAAGATGGACCCCAGGAAGGTTACGACAACTAGGATCATCTCCCATCTTCAGCATTGCCTGTGACCCCGAAGATGGAGCTTCGCCTACGCTACCGTTATTATTACGTATTCCGCTGCTTGATGTTGTATTAAGAACTGGATCATGAGATCCCTATTTGTGTAAGAACTTATGTATCGTTGTAATGGATGAAGTACTATGGTATCCAATTCTGTTATGTCTCGCAAAAATGGTAATCCTGGGATTGCGATGTATGTCATAACAGGCATCTAGGATTGAAAAATCCGGGTGTTGACAAGTTGGTATAAGAGCCATCCTGACCATAGGATACCCTAGTTAGGTTGGACGTTGAACCAAAAACTTAGTTTCAAAAACCAAAGAAAACAAATATTTACAAAAACCTATTCTCATTCTTATCTCTTTAATTCTTTCATAAAACCTCATGTTCCTCAAAAACTCTTGCAAAATAGATAAAATTTTGACACACTTGATCACTCTGCTAATCTACTCATCCTCTATTTTTATAGATGGACGTGAAGTACAGCAAGTTTTATCAACTCGGAAATGGGGGAGACCTTATCTTTGAGAGGGATCTGGATCAGCTTTCGAACTTCGGGCGTCACTTTTGAGTTCTTGAGCTCAGCTCAATGATCAAGGAGGAGAAGATCTGCAGTGGCTAATTGTTGCAAGTCTCCGAGGA
This sequence comes from Avena insularis, assembly GCA_023614405.1. Classification (NCBI taxonomy): domain Eukaryota; kingdom Viridiplantae; phylum Streptophyta; class Magnoliopsida; order Poales; family Poaceae; genus Avena; species Avena insularis. Next base: position 164,084,384 of record CM042685.1, on the reverse strand, counting down.
AAGATTGAACCTCCCAAAGCGGAGGGAATTCAGTTTACCTTGAGGGAAAACAACTGGCTCGATGGACTTGCCAGAGCAATGCAGGAAGCTCTTTCCCGTCTGTGTGGGCAGAGCATCAATCAGATCAAGGGTACTCTCTTTGAGTTTTTCCCAAGACGTGATGCAAATGGACAACCACTGGAAGCCCCATACCACCCCGAGCTGAAGAATCAATTGGACCACCTCAGCTTCATGATGTATGACCGTCAGCAGGAGTTGGACAACTGCCGTGACTATTGCAACCACAAGTCTGCCATCATCAAGACGAAGGATTAGACCATCGCCATGCTCGCAAAGGATCGCAAGTCTCGCTGCCATCAGCTCGACAAGAAGGAGCGCATTATTGCCCGTCTTCGCCACCGCATCTCATCTCTGGAAGAGACCATCCACGAGAGAGACATGCAGTTGGAGGAAAGGGAGAATGCCGGAGAAGATCTTCGTGGAGACCCTTACTCCTATATCAGCGATGACGATGATTTTCTGGAGGATCAGGCCATGGACTTCTTCACCGATGAGGATGATTTCGCCTTCATCGATGATCCTGAAGATGATGAAGCCACAGACTCCGAGGAGTAGTAGCACTGAGCACTAGCGTAGTGAGTAGTAGTCTGTCCCACTGTATCGTAGATTCCAGAATGGTTCTTAAAACCATCTGTTTGTCCTTGTTGTGGTGTGTGTTGTACTGTGTGCTATGAGTGATTGAATGAAAAAGCAAGTTGCTAGAAAACTTGAGTCAAACTCCAAAAACTTTTCAAAAACCCAAAACCCTTAGAAATTTCCCTCTTTTCTCATGATCTATCTAAATCTTCAGATGCCATGTGGAGGAAGTGGTTCAGCCCCGGACCCGATGTTGCAGATCCTGCAAATGTTGACCTCTGACCGCGAAGCTGAAAGAGAGGAACGGCAAGCCAACCTAGCCACTCTGCAACAGATAGCCCAGCTAGCCCATAACAACCAAGGCCATGGAAATCAGGACAACCATGGATCTAAGCTCAAGAATTTCCAGAATACCAACCCACCCGTTTTCACCAAGTCGGACGAACCCCTAGACGCTGATGATTGGCTGCAAACCATGGAAAATAACTTAGAAGTAGCCGGAGTGGAAGCCAACGAGAAAGTCTTGTTCGCCACCCATTATCTAGCCGGAGATGCCAGGGCATGGTGGAACAGTGTTAAGCGCAATGACCGGAGGCGGATGATGACCTGGGAGGAATTCAAGGTCAAGTTTAGCAGAACCCATGTGCCACCAGGTTTAATCAAGAGAATGAGATACGAGTTCAGAGAGTTGAAGCAAGGAAGGATGACTGTAGTGGAATACCGTGACAAATTTTTGTCGTTAGCTAGGTATGCCCCGGACGAGATAGACACCGAAGCCAAGAAGAAAGAAAGATTCCTGAATGGTCTGCATGACGAGATGCAGACGGTGTTAGTCAATATCCCCTTTGTTGATATTGAAGCCCTTGTCGACTCTGCTATCCAAATGGAAGGAAAGATCAACCAAGCCAATGAGAACCGCAAGCGTCGCATGATGCATCAACCAGGAACCCATCAGACCCCAAAGTATCGCCCCAACCCATCTCCAGGATTTGCCCCAAGAACCAACATACCCCCTATGACCCGTCCGACCTATCCCAACCGTGGAAACCCTAGACCCGGAGGAAATCACAACAACCCTGGCAACTCTAGCAATTTCACCCGTGCCCCACCCAAGTTCAACCCCAACAGTACTACCACCAACCCCAGCACTGCCGCAAGGACTGGAAGCAATGCTGTGCCTATCGCAGCCAAGGACAAGTCACAAGTGACCTGTTATGACTGTGGAAATAAAGGCCACTATTCCAATGAGTTCCCCAACAAGAAGAATGCCACAACCCCTAATACCAATGTCCCAGCTCAGCAGCAGCGTCGTGTCCAGCCAGGGAGAAGATTTGCCCCAGGGAATTCACTCAACCGCAATGGCCGTCTTTTTCTCATGCATGCTGAAGAAGCTCAGGAAGCGCCAGACATCGTGCTAGGTATGTTTTCTGTTAATTCAGTACTTGCAAGAGTGTTGTTTGATTCTGGTGCATCGCATTCATTGGTCACCGAAGAATTTGCCTGCACTAGTAAAATTCAACCAACCAAATTGAAGCATGTGATGATTATGCAAATTCCTGGATCAACCACCAAGGCTAGGCAAATTTGCAAAGCCGTCCCTATCCGAATCCATGGCATAGATTTTTATGCTAACCTAATAGTACTCGGAACTAAAGGTTTGGAAGTAGTACTAGGAATGGATTGGATGTCCAAGCATAAAGGATTGATTGACTGTGCCAAGAAAGCCATTACCATGACCAGTACCACCGGAATATCAGTCGAGCATATATCTGAAACCTTACCTCGCCAATTCAAGTGTAACAAGAGTCTAGCCCAACCTACCATTGACCAAGTTCGGATAGTCTGCGAATACCCCGATGTATTTCCAGATGTTTTGCCCGGTATGCCCCCAGATCGGGATATCGAGTTTATCATCGAACTAATCCCCGGAACAGGACCCATAGCCCAGAGACCCTATAGTATGAACCCATCAGAACTAGAAGAACTGAAGAAGCAACTGGATTCCATGTTGGAAATCGGATTGATTCAACCAAGTGCGTCCCCAGGGAGATCACCTGTCTTATTTGTGGACAAGAAGGATGGAGGTAACCGTTTGTGTACGGATTATCGAAAGTTGAATGATGTCACCATCAAGAACAAGTACCCCTTGCCTAAGATAGAAGATTTGTTTGATCAGTTGACCGGTGCCCAGGTGTTTTCTAAGATTGATCTTAGAACCGGCTATCATCAACTCAAAATTCGTGCAGAGGATATCCCAAAGACTGCTTTCACCACGGATATGGATTGTATGAGTATCATCATGTCTTTTGGATTAACCAATGCCCCCGCTTATTTCATGAATCTCATGAATAAGATTTTTATGGACTTCCTGGATAAGTTTGTCGTTGTTTTCATCGATGACATTCTGATTTATTCCAATCGGAAGAAGAACATGAGCTACACCTAAGGACCATTCTTGGAACCCTTAGAGAGCATCAGTTGTATGCAAAGTTTAGCAAATGTGAATTCTGGTTACAGGAAGTAGGATTCCTCGGTCATATTGTATCAGAGGAATTGCCGTTGACCGCCAAAGTGAAAGATGTAGAAGATTGGCAAGCCCCAACCACTCAAACCCAAGTTCGTGCTTTTCTCGGATTGGCGGGATATTACCGCAAATTCGTAGAAGGATTCTCGAGTATAGCCCGACCCATGACCCAATTACTGAAGAAGGACAAGAAGTTTGAATGGACAGACAAGTGCGAAGCGAGTTTTCAAGAACTCAAGAGGAGATTGATTTCAGCCCCAATCTTGATCATGCCGGATATTACGAAGCCCTTCGATGTGTTTTATGACGCATCCAAGATTGGTCTCGGATGTGTGCTAATGCAAGAAGGCAAATTTATATCTTATCTATCGCGACAATTGAAGCAACATGAACAAAATTACCCAACCCATGACCTCGAACTCGCAGCCGTAGTTCTAGCCCTGAAGACATGGAGACATTACCTGATAGGAAACCGTTGTGAGATTTATTCGGATCACAAGAGCCTAAAGTATATATTCACTCAGAAGGAGCTGAATATGAGGCAGAGAAGATGGATTGAGCTAATCAAGGATTACGACTTGGACATTCACTATCACCCTGGAAAAGCCAATGTGGTAGCCGATGCCCTTAGCAGATTGCCGTGCCGCTTGAACTCCATGATTTTAAAGGAGCAACCAAGTTTGCACAAAGAGATGGAAGATTTTCGAATGGAATTAGTAAGTGAAGGATTTTTGGCTAGCATCGAACTTCAGCCCACTTTGGTCAGTCAGATTAAAGAGGCGCAGAAGGAAAATGCCAGTATCGACGGAATCAAGCGTCGTATCGGTACAGGCAAAGTACCCAGATTCACCGAGGACGAAGAAGGAGTTTTGTGGTACAAAGGACGCCTTTGTGTACCAGCAGATTCGGAATTGAAAGAAGTTATATTGAAGGAGGCTCATGATACTCTTTATTCTATCCATCCCGGAGGAACTAAGATGTATCAAGATTTGAAAGAGCAATTTTGGTGGCATAAGATGAAGAGAGAAATCGGAAGCTATATCGCCAAGTGTGACATATGTCAGCGAGTCAAGGCAGGACATCAAAGACCCGCTGGATTGTTGCAACCTTTGCATATTCCACAATGGAAATGGGATTCTGTAGGAATGGACTTTATCACTGGACAACCTACTTCTAGTAGGGGAAATGACTCTATTTGGGTCATAGTGGACAGATTGTCCAAAGTCGCCCATTTCTTGCCCGTCAAAACCACCTATCAGAGTTCAAAGCTAGCAGAGTTGTACATTGCTAGAATCGTTAGTTTGCACGGAGTCCCCAAGAACATAGTCTCGGATCGAGGAACTCAGTTTACCTCGAGATTCTGGAAGAAAGTCCAAGAAGGTTTAGGAACCCGCCTAGATTTCAGTACCGCGTATCACCCTCAGACCGATGGACAAACGGAGCGAGTAAACCACATACTCGAAGATATGCTTAGAGCATGTGTGTTAGAATATGGATCCAAATGGGAAGACTGTCTGCCATTTGCAGAATTTTCATACAACAATAGTTACCAAGCCAGTTTGCAAATGGCCCCATTTGAATTTATGTACGGAAGAAAGTGCTGCACCCCTTTGAACTGGTCGGAAGTAGGAGAGAGTCAGATTTTCGGACCCGACATCCTACGAGAAGCAGAAGAGAAGGTTCACAAGATTCGTGAACACCGCAAGACAGCCCAATCCCGACAGAAGAGTTACGCCGACAAGAGACGTCGAGATCTCGCCTTCAACATCGGAGATTTTGTTTATCTGAAAGTGTCGCCATTGAAGGGAATGCAACGTTTCCAATTCAAAGGAAAGTTAGCCCCCAGATATATCGGACCTTTCAAAATTTTGAACCGTCGAGGAGAAATATCGTATCAACTGGAACTACCTGAAGAGATGTCAGCTGTGCACAATGTGTTCCATATCTCATTACTTCGCAAGTGTCTCGAAGTCCCCGAGAAAACCGAAGTGTTCAAGAATATCGATCACCGGACCATAGAGATCAACAATGACCTGACCTATCCCGAAGTACCCATCCATATATTGGAGGAAGCCTTTCGAACCACCAGAACCCGGAGCATCAAGTTTCTCAAGATTCAATGGAGCAACCACACAGAAGAGGAAGCTACCTGGGAACGCGAAGATCACATCGAGCAGTTTCGGATCTCTTCAAATCCTAGGTAATCTTTTCGTCCTTTTTCAAATCTTGGGACGAGATTTTGTTTAAGGGGGGAAGGTTTGTAACATCCCAAAAATATCAAACTTAGATCATCAAAACACTAATCATCAAGTTTAGGGTTAACAAAAACTTTTTTAAATGAATTCATGAATGCATGTATATGTGTATGCATGAATTTTGAATTTCTTTAAAAACCACCTTGTTTGTGTGAACCATTGCTTGTAAAATGTTTCTTAGGTGAAAATAACATCATCTAAAACATTCCCCATACTTTTCCTAAAGACAAGTAAATCAAAACAAATATATTAAGTGAATGGTCATTTTGGCCAATTTAACTCACATGCCTACTTTGGCTGTCTCAAACTTTCAAAACCTAACAGAAACTTTTCTGGATCTTTGCACCCCTTGAATGTACTCATAGCAGAGTATCAAGGCCCACTTTGTGATCATCCAGAAACTTTCAAATGCATAGTTTAATTGACATTTCAAAATTGAATCTTCTTCATATGGGAAGATCCCACTTTTTCAAAACCCACTCAAACAAGCTCAAATTTCAAAACCCAAGCATCTGCAGACTCACCAGAACCAATCTAGCAAACTCACCAAAATTCATTTCAAAATTCAAAACTTGAGTTCATACGGCCATTTCATCAAACAGGTTGCAGACACAAATCAAACAAAACATCAAACACTATAGTGTGCAGTGTTTTGAGCCTAACTTGTTCCCTAGTTAGCTCACACACACCTCAGTAGATCATCTAGAAAGATTAGCCCAACACTAGCACCCCTGTGAGCTTGCCATTGCCATTAATGGTGAACAGCCGAGCACCCCCATGTCACCCCATTGTGGACAGCAAGCTAGGAGCAGCAGCAAGCCTAGCCAGCGTGTCTGGGAGGCAGCCCACCGTCCATCGCCCTTTGCTGTCCCAGCATGGCGTCGCCAAGCCACAGACCACAGCACGAGACACGCCCAGACCATGCCGAGCGTGCGCCAGAGCGCCACCCGCGACCAGCATCCACAGACCGCGCGCCGCCCTCACCGCGCGCACACACGATCACCACCGACCCAGGACACCGCCAGACACCCCCGTTTGCCGCCCCGTGCCATACAGCCACCGCCCGCCGTCGAAGACGCCGCCTCTGCCGCGCAGAGCGCCGCCCGTTCCAGACCAAACCACACCGCCCCATGCCTCGCGATCATGTTGTTGAGCATCGCCAGGAGACACAACACTGTCCCCTACCCTTGCCCATGCCATTAGCTGCCTGTAACGTCGCCCCCGACGAGCTGACCTTGCGCCCCGAAGGTCCCCTCGCTCGACTATAAATAGAGGCCACCCCCGCACGATTTCTTCACACCATCTCACTCCCCTCTCCCCACTGACCGTGCCACACCATTCTCAGAGCAAGCCGAGCACCACCTCGCCGGAATTTCACCGGAGCCCGCCGCCTCTGGAGAAGAAGGGAGCCAGCGATTGGAGCCGCCCCAGGAGAAGCCACCAGTACCAGGAGGATCGCCGTCGTCGACTTCGTCGTTCGCCCGCCTCGCCGACCCTCGCCCGTACCCCGGTGAGCCCCCAGCACCCCCCACTGGCCGCGCTAGGTTTCGTTCTCGCCGGAGCTGTCTCGCGTTGACGATGACCCTCAGCCGTTGGATTAGAACTAGATCGGACGACCCACGTTGCCCCATACCGCTTCGCCCAGCCCCGTGTCACTGACGAGTGGGGACACCAACTTACGCAGCCAGCAGAGCATTAAGCAACGTCGGCCGTTAGAATTTCCCGCGCAGCCCATCAATTCAAATTAAACTTTTTCTTTTTAAATTCAAACACACTTCTGTACCCAACTTCAAAAATCAACCCAGATCGATTCAGTGCACCAAATTGGATGAAACCAATTTTGTTGGAAAGGTCTGTGAATGCTTAATCCAAGCCCGTTGGATTCAAGTCATTTGGATCAGTAGATCACCCATAGCAAAAAATAACAAGGCAGAAGCTTTTCTGCATTCAAACATTTTTCAAATTTAAACCATAAAACATTTTGAGTTGATTCCAACTCTCAAAAATCACATTTCACCATACCTTTCATAATATATAAAAATATATAGGTTTACTTGCAGAAATATTGTTCAAGGAATAAAAGGATGCTACATAAGCATTTCTAGCCACTTTAATCAATTAAAATAAAAAGGTAAAACCTTATTAAATTATGACACCACTTTAAATCACATTCCCATGGACTATAATATGTGGTGATGACATGTGTCAACATGATCCCATGTTTAGTTTGGAGAATATTAAATCTTAAGTAGTTTTTCAATGAGTAGAAATTACTTTTCTAAAATAAAAAGATTTAAACCAATCCTTAACCTTGTAATGTTAGAGATGATGCTAGATAATCTATAGGACCCTTGTGTGTGATGATTGCAAGTAGTTAAGTATTGTTTGGTGATTGTGTACCTCGTATTTATTCATAGACGCTAGTACCGACCAAGGATACTACGAGGAGGAAGGAGGATACTACGAAGAGGAAGCCGAGGAGAACTTCAACCACTGCTCTGCACAAGGCAAGCTGATACTATACCAATGCAAGCTAGTAACTATGCAAGCTTCACTAATCAAGTGACCAATGCAAGCTAACACTTGCAAGATACCCTATTGTTGCCACAAACCCATACTTGTGATATGAATACTATATGCCTTAAGCATATGTGATCATACCTACTTGCTAAACCAATCCTAGTTTTATGGCAAGCTTCTTACTTTATTTCTTTATCAAAGCTTACTTAGAGTCCACCTAAGAGTTTGGTAGATACTAGATAGTTGTGCTGAAGGTTGCTTAAGAGCATAAAATTTGGCCTAAGCTAGAAACCTTGATCTCAGTCGAAGATATAGTGTTGGAATTAGTGAAACTCCACTAGTTACCACCCCTCATTAGTACTACCCCCACCTGTAGATGCTAGTGCTAAGCATAAAACTTGATCAACTTTAGATGGGAATACTTGGTGGAAAAATGGTTATGAAAACCTTGGAATGATGGATCATTCTATTGAAATGTTTTGGACATGTGTTTCCAAACACTTAATGATTTTGGTGATGAAAATGTTGAGGCATGAGCCTTAGCCCTTTATAAAACTGATGGTTGTCTGGATGCGATACCGTTCCAATTTTATCGTACAACCACAATACCCGAATATTGGGTAGGGCTTGACTGGAAACTTATATACCTTAGTATTAGTTCCCTCCCGGCCAAGGTCTGAGCTGAGGCTACCTTGTGAAGATTGTCCACCTGTGCAGTACCCAAGATGACAGTGAGTCATGGTTGGGATGCCAAACTCACATGAGAGGTGCTGATACTAGGGAGTGTAATTGAAAGGTTAGGATTGATTATCCGCATACTGAGTATGGTGAATTCAGGATTTGTTCCTGACGGATGTATCGAATGTTGTGGTGAAAGTGTACAATATCTGCAGAGTGTCAAACTATTCGAATAGCCGCGTCCGCGGTTATGGACAGTTGGAGTGGCCATACTGTTCCCCCATCAGACTTTTCAAAATGACTTGTGAACTGAAGTGAGACTTTGACTTGACCACAACAGAGTTTTGACTTGAATTACAAGATCCCACTTAGTAGTTATAAAACTGTGACCAGCTTTGGAACTTAGTAGAATTAAACCTGGCTTTTTGCAAAACAACCCTAGAGCCTAGAATCCTATTATCCAAAAACCCCTTACTTGTTAGTATTAGTTTGCGAGTACTTAAAGAGTACTCATGCCTTTGTCCCTGGCTATTCCCATGGCCAAACTATGAAGAGGAGTACCCGGAAGATGGACCCCAGGAAGGTTACGACAACTAGGATCATCTCCCATCGTCAGCATTGCCTGTGACCCCGAAGATGGAGCTTCGCCTACGCTACCGTTATTATTACGTATTCCGCTGCTTGATGTTGTATTAAGAACTGGATCATGAGATCCCTATTTGTGTAAGAACTTATGTATCGTTGTAATGGATGAAGTACTATGGTATCCAATTCTGTTATGTCTCGCAAAAATGGTAATCCTGGGATTGCGATGTATGGCATAACAGGCATCTAGGATTGAAAAATCCGGGTGTTGACAGCGGTGGTCTTCACCAAGTTCCATCAGGTCAGGCTGGAGCTTCCCCCAAAGTTGTTCGAAGCCGACATATTTGAGTTAGCCAAGCTAGTGGGACGCCCTGCCCTCGAGATCAAGGGAGCCCAGGTTACCAACACCATAGGTGGAGAGCCAGCATGGCTAGTGGTGTGTACCTTGAGAGGCGGAATAGTGCGCCGCACTCCAAAGAAATTCAGGCATGTCTGATTGAGAAGGACTAGGAGTTAGGCATTATTCGAGTTTCCCAGGAGGCACTGTCTCGCGTAGCCTATCACCATCATGAAAAAGCTAGGAGGTTCACGCTTCCAGTTCTTTGGGAGACGCCATGAAGCAGGATATGTAGTCATGACACACCAGCACTTTATCTTTGGGAAGCATATGCAGAGCATGGAGTATCTCTTACAGCACACCCGGGCGGAGATGGACAGAGCCCGCATGGATGTGGATCTCAAGTTCAAGGAGATACTCAACTCGGAGGGGGATCTACAAGCGGCAAAGACCGAGCATGATCAAGCCATGTTGACGAAGCAAGCTATTGTGGCTAGGAACAAGCGCCTCATGAAGAAAATGAAGGATCAAAAGGAAATTCTAGTGACTATGGAGGCAAAGATAGAGGAGCTAGAGGAGGATTGACCCGAGCTCCGCAAGGACAACAAGGACCTACTGGACGACGATGATGATGCTACCCACAAGGAGGATTTTGATATGGAGCTACAAATCGACCCGGAAGATGATGATCATATGGACGAAGAATATAATCTAGAGGAAGTTATTCTAGAGTCTGAGGAGGATGACCCTGAGGAGAGGATCCCCAAGCCTAATCAGGATGTCCCAGATGTCATCATTGAGGAGGACACCACCACACGCTGCAAGGGCATCATCGATGAGTAGGCCCGTTGCTAGATCTAGAGGACTAGCGAGTTAGTTGACGAGCACCCTTTTGAGTGGCGATTGTTTTACTTCTGTGATTGTTATGTTGGTTGGACTGATTTGGGAGTTGTAGTGTATGAACTAAGTTATGTTATCCATCCCAATGATTTGTTTAGGCTATTGGTGTGCCAGCTATCTTGTTTGTGTGCTTTATCATATTGGTTTGATGTTTTGTGTTTGGTTTTGTCAAAAACCTCCCTCCTGTTAACCCCATCCTAACCCCCTTTACCTTCAGGATGGTGCACCCCCGCAGTGAAGACCCTCCTCCGCCACCACCAAAGCTATCCATGGCTCAAATTCTTCGCATGGTCATGGAGACCATCAGGATGCTAATGCCGAACGTCAGGCCAACTATTCCGCTCTCCAACAACTCGTCCAAGCCGTTAGAAATACTCACAACAATGAGGGTGAAGGCAAGAACGGAGAGCCGATATCCAAGATTAAGGACTTCCAGAACACCAACCCACCTGAGAACAAACTGTAGGTAGATCAAGTAGGAAATGATGAGAAGGTGCTCCTGGCAACTCACTTTCTCGCTAGAGAAGCTAGAGAGTGGTGGATCAATGTCAAGGAAATTGTGCCAGCTGTACAAGTGATCACTTGGGACAACTTCAAGGAAAGGTTTCACAAGCATCACATTCCACCAGGTCTCATCAAGATGATGAGGGACCAGTTCCGAGCTTTAAAGCAAGGTGGAATGACAATATTGCAGTATTTGGAGTGGTTCATTGACCTTGCAAGGTATGCTCCTGATGATACCAACACCGAAGAGAAGAAGACCTATACCTTCATGAATGGACTGCATGATGAGTTACAGTGTTAGCTGATAGCTCAAAGGTTCCAGGATTTGCATGGTCTCGTTGATGCCACCATCATGTTAGAAGGCAAGCGCAAGATTTTCATCAAGAAACGCAAGCGCCGTATGATGCAGCAAGGAGGACCTAGTGGACAAAGGTCCAGGAGTCTTCCACCCTCTAGGCCAGCAACCCCACCATAGAGGACTCAATCTTATGCTCCGCGCCCTAACAAACCCAATTGCCACATCAACAATCTGCGCCCCGGATGCGGGAACCCCATACCCACGCCCGAGGTCCTGCCAACCCCAATGTTTGCCCCAATACTTCTGGCTGCTACACTTGCGGGAAAGAAGGACATTTCTCCCGCGAGTGACCTGATAACAATAAAAATAATGCCCCTTGCCCCGAAGCCACTCGCCTGAACCAAGGCCATGCCCGAGGAGCCCCCGCCAAAGGTGCCGCCCCCAACAGGCCAGTGAATGTAGCTAGAGGACATCTGAACCACATCAACACTGCAGAAGCCCAGGAATCTCCTGATATCATTCTTTGTACTTTTTCAGTCAATTCCTCTCCTGCCACAGTATTATTTGATTCCAGAGGATCCCACTCATATGTTACCGACCCATTTGTCAACTATAGTAGAATGACCCCTACCGACCTTAAGCTTACCATGCTAGTTCATATCCCTAGGTCAACCACTAGAACTAATCTCGCTTGCAAAAATATTCCTATAGTCATCCATTGAGTTGATTTCAAGGACAATCTGATAGTACTAGGAACCCAAGGTTTAGATGTGATACTGGGAATGGATTGGATGACCAAGTATTAAGCTATTATAATTTGCACTAGAAAATCCATAACCCTATCCAATGGTGATGGAATAGAAGTAGAGCATAGGGCAACCACCCACTCGTCCCATTCCGTTTACCATAAAAGTGTAGCCGGGACAACCGTAGAGCGAGTGCCAGTGGTTTGTGAATACCCGGATGTGTTCCCTGAGGAATTTCCCGATATGCCCCCTGATCGGAATATCTAGTTTATCATTGAACTAGTCCCCATGACAGCCCCCATAGCTCAGAGAACCTATCATATGAATCCCAAAGGGTTGGTAGAATTAAAGAAACAGCTGGATGACATGGAGCGCAAAGGTCATATTCATCCTAGGGCCTCACCATAGGGAACACCGGTCCTGTTAGTGGACAAAAAGGATGGAACCACCCGGCTAGTCACTGACTATGGTAAACTCAATGAGGTCACGATCAAAAACAAATACCCACCGCCAAAGATTGAGGATCTTTTTGATTTGCTAACCGGCGCTTAGGTATTATACAAAATAGACCCTCGCACCTATTACAATCAGATGAAAATCCGAGAATCCGACATCCCTAAGAAAACCTTCACCACCTGATATGGATTTTATGAGTACACTGTCATGTCCTTTCGTTTAACAAATGCTCCCGCCTATTACATGAATCTCATGAATAAGGTCTTCATGCCCTACCTTGACAAGTTTGTGGTAGTATTCATCGATGACATCCTAATCTATTCTAAGACCGAGACCGTTCATGAGAAGCATATAAGAATAGTTCTGGGAACCCTCAGAGAGCACCAGTTGTATGCCATGTTTAGCAAATGTGAGTTCTGGTCGAAGGAAGTTGGTTTCCTTGGCCATATCTTGTCCACTGGAGGAATATCTGTGGACTCCACCAAAATCAAATCAGTCCTAGAATGGAAGGCTCCCCAAAACCCAACTGAAATCCGAAGTTTTCTAGGTTTGGCAGGATACTACCGCAAGTTTGCAGAAGGATTCTCGGGTATTGTTAAACCAATGAATCAACTGCTAAAGAAGGACAATAAGTTTTAATGGACTGATAAATGTGAAGCAAGCTTTCAAGAACCCGAGAAGAGATTAGTATCAGCCCCCATCCTAATAATGCTCGACATCACCAGAAAGCATTGAGGTCTATTGTGACGCCTATAAGCTAGTGTGGGACCCCGGATTTATGGTCTGAGAATCCCCATTATGCCTGCAATTCACGTGCCCATGATCAGTGAGCCATGAGCATAACTGACTAGTATCATTACAACATCCAGAAGTTACAGGTACAAAGCTTACATGGTTGCCATTATGGCGAGTACAACACAAATAGCGGAAGTCTTCAATCATAGAGCCCATGTCATGCCTTAACCTATAGGCGACTAACTGGGAAGACGGCCTAGCTCGCATAGACGTTAGCTTCATCATTTATCCTCATTCTTCTAGGGATCTGGCCAAGTAAATAGCCAGGGACAATCCCGGTGAGTACTTTGAATGTACTTGCAAACCACCTTAAGATAATAATAACAAAAGGATATACAAAATGGTAGTGGTAATAGGAGGGCTCCATGAGAGGTTATTTTCCAAAATAGTTTCTCTTGTAGAGATAACATCTACAAGGTTTTACTGGAAACATTTGTAAAGCATTTTGGAAACCTTTTTGAGAAGCTTTGGAAAACACTAGAATTGGGTCACCCTATTTTATATCCACAGTGCTCAACTGACCGGGTTATCCTCTTCCTTGCTCCTCAACATCATATCACCTTCTCTGGTGTCTTTCAGACCACTAGGTTTAGAAAACACTTTATTTTCTGAAATCCTTTTTGAAAGAAAAACCAGCACCACTCTACAGCAACCTTCCCAACCGTCCATGATCGAGGACTCGGCTATAAGAATAGATTTACACTCCGTAGAGGTTGTACACTTTACACACAAAACGGGTACCCTTCCTTGATCCTTACTGATCGAGTAACCGATCAAGACTCTCCAGATGCCATTCTATCAAGGGCCCTACCCTATGAGTTGTTCCTCTCAACATTGGGGCATCGGGATCCACAGACCAACCAGAGTGCACCCAACTCCTCCAGAGACGAAACTTTCAATGAGAGGCTCATAGTATCGCCCGACCACTCACATGGGTGGTCCTACTTCCTCCAGGTGACTTCCTAGCAGTTGACCCTTTCTGTAAGGAAGCCCAAGATTCGAGGGAGCTGATTCCTTATAAGTAGTTGTGAGAATTCCCACACCAGAGTAGCAAATTTCAAATCCAGCCTTGTTCCCATTCCAGACTAATGTGGTTGCACGGGTTAATTGTTCTGGCAAAACTGCAAAGAACCAAGTGCCTTTTTGTAAACCTTTTTTTCCTCCGTCCTTTGTCCCACCTTTTTGTAAAATAAAACCTTTCTCATTTTTCAAACCTATCTTGGTGGGTCGAACCTCACCAAGGTTTTGTCATAAAACTTTTTATAAACATTTTCCCGGGGTCTTCCCATCATATACTTTTGCTTAGGCTAAAACAGGGTCTCCAAGAGGTTATGGTGTTATACACCATCTACAATACTGGGGACAAGTAGGTATCGTCAAAGGGTTGTACCTAGTGGTACTAAAGTGGACATGGTTTGGAGGAGCCAAACTTTCCCACATATAGATACATAGAATAATAAAGGCATGCAATTTTCATAAACCAGTAGTTCAAACATGCATAAGTATAAAAGTAGGACAATGGATTTTTAAGGAAGAAGGTGGCTTGCCTGTGATTAGCAATATGGCATACATGTCCCTGGACTTCTTCTTAGAATACCACAATATCCAAATGATAATAAGCTCTCTTTTTCTCGTCGTCAGACAATCGCAACTATCGTCGTCGATGATCACACATGCAAACAAATAAGAGGCACAATCAACACAAGGCATACAAACACTAGTACAATACATAAATCAATTAAACCAGACATTATATATTCAGTAGGTTTTGATGAATTGAGTTTGTGGCGATTGGAATTGCTTTGGTTACATTAGGGGATATTCTATCGAGATTTATGTGGCATAAATCCCTTCATTAAGGATTTTAAGGCCAAGGCTTGGTTCTGTATGATATCAATATACAAAAATAATATCATTACATAGGTATTGAAAAAATGAAACCAATAAAAGTGGTTTCACTATTATATCAATTTCCTTTGATTTTAATAAATTTTCTAGTGACAAGTACTCTAGTTTTAGGAAACAAATCACTAGAAATGTTCTGGAGTTCCAAAATTTATTTCCTAGAGTGGTTTTGTATAGTTTGATGGGTTGGATCACTAGGAGTTGGAATCAACTCATAATATTTAACGTAATGCCCTCAGGAGATACCCAAAGGCAGTATTGGAGGGTATTTGTCTTTTTAACCAGAATTAATATGTAAGAGATTTTGCTGTGATTCCAAAGACACATGGTAGGTACTTTCAATACCTTTCCACAGAAACTGGAATCACACTTTTGGATCTATATAACTACTATGTTGAATTTATTGGTGAATTAACCGTGCATAGAAATGATTAATTCCCAATAAATCAACAGGGGCTTAGAAAAATATGGGCTCCTGGGATTTGATACATGTTGGTAGGCATGTCTACTGGGAATTGGAATTAGGTCAGTACCCATTTTGGTTTGACCTATATAAATTATTAAAGTCCATAATTAATATTTTTTATCATTTTGGCTACTGGCAAACTAGGAAGCAAGTTAATAGGAGGCCAAGGTCATGTGATAGGTACATGAAATACCTACCAGAGCCACTTGGGTTTACCCCATTTGGGTTTACCAAGCTCCGAGAAATAAATATTTAGTGAAATGGACACATTTTTGCATTTTATTTATAGGGAACTAGCTGTATATAGTTTTTTTTTGCAAAACTTGCTCTCCATGATAGAGGAAACACTTAGGAACACGATTTTTTTTGGATCTAGGCAGAAAAAAGTATTTTTCATTTTTATTTGGATTAAAACCTAGCAGCTATTTAACAGATCTGCTCTAAAGTGAAAAATAAAAAGGACTAATGGGGCACTATGGGCTGGATCTGAGCGGAGTTGGGCCATGTTGGGGAGATTTTGGCCCACTACGCCAGCACGACGCGTGGAATGCACACTTCAAACGTCCAGGACAGTGGCTCATCGGTCAGAGATAGGGGGAAGCCGAAGAGGTACCTGGCATCATGGGATGTTGGATCAAGAGGACATCGACGGCGCCAGAGAGTCTTCTTCCTCGCGATAGGAGGGTCGGGCTGAAACCCTAGTGCAACATTGGAGTGGCTCTGCACTGCACTAGGGTCCTTGCCAGCAACGGAGGAATTGCAGGGAAGAGGCGGCGGTCGATTTCGACCCTGGGGATGGGCGGCATGCCTTGGTTCCATGACAGGAGGTGTCCTGCACTATTGCGCCCGAGGCTAGCTCGTTAGAGATCGACGGTAGAGGGGCTTCCTAAGGTTCCTAGGCAAGGAAAATGGAAGGGTTAGATGTCGGGGAGGCATGGGATCACAGCAGGGTGGCATGAAGGAGGGGAGGGGTAGAGGAGAGGGACATGCGAGTACATCCATGGAGAGGGTCCAAACTTCTTCTACTCCTTCTACTATGTGAGATAGTGAAAGGGAGAGGGTGAGGAGCTCGAGGTGAGGTAGGTAGATGGAGAATGAGCCAGAGAGGAGAGCCGCCTGGCCTCCGACACCCTTTTTAGGCAAGGTAAGAGAGGCATGGTGAATTGTCCAATTTGTACATGGGAGTGGGGTAGGGCTAGCTTTGTTGCAACCAGGTGGAGGAGAGGGAGGGTGTGAGGTGTCCTGGGTCGAGTAGGGATAGAGAGGGAGTGGGGTGGCTGCTGCAAAGTGATGTAATGGCTTTATTTTAGGTTTTTCTTTGTCTCCCTTGATGACCCACAAGTATAGGGGATCGCAACAGTCTTCGAGGGTAGTAAATCCCAATTTATTGATTCGACACAAGGGGAGCCAAATAATATTTATAAGCCTTAACAACTGAGTTATCAATTCAGCTACACCTGGAAATCGTGTTGCTCATAGAAGTTTATCAGTAGCAATAGTTTTTTAGTAGCAATAGCAAAGTAACAGCAGTGGTAAAATAAAGGCAGTAGTAACAATAGTAGCAAACAATAGGATTTGAGTGCGGTAGGCATAGGGATGGATGGAAGGGCTTTGCATGGACAAGACTATTAATGTAATATCAAGATCAAGGGCATTTGCATATAAATAAGATAAAGCATCCAAGTACTAAATAATCATAGGCATGTGTTCCATATATAGTCATACTTGCTCGCAATGAGAACTTGCACAACATCTTTTGTCCTGCTGGCCGTTGCAGCGGGGCCTCAATGGAATCTACTGGCAATTAAGGTACTCCTTTTAATAGAGTATCATAGCAAAGCATTAACACTCCGTGAACACACGTGATCCTCATATCACAGCCATACCCTCCGTTTATCCCGATTTCTATCACTTCGGGGCCTCGGGTTCCGGATAATAATATGTGTAAACAACTTGCAGGTAAGATCACAAACAATATTATCATCATGAATCAATAAAATGTTCAGATCTGAGATGATGGCACTTAGGCCCTAGTGACAAGCATTAAGCATAACAAGTTGCAACAATGTCAAAAGGCACTAACAATAGATACTAGGGACCATGCCCTAACAATCTTATGCAATTAGATGATAGATCTCATCCAATCCCTACCATCTCCATAGCTTACTGTGGGGGATTACTCACTCATGGATGGGGGAAACATGGATGGTTGATGGAGAGGTATCGGTGATGATGATGGCGATGATCTCCTCCACTTCCCCGTCCCGTCAGGGTGCCAGAACGGTTTCTGGTGGTGGCGGCATAGCGGAACTCTTTCTGGAAAAACATTGAACCCCCAGTGTATTTAGGTTAGAGGGCTTATGTAGTCGGAAGGAGAGGTCGAGGGGGTGCCCGAGGTGGCCACACCACTGCCTGGCGTGTCCTGGTCTAGCTCGCACCACCAGGTGGTGTGGGCCCCTCGTGGCCCTTCTCCGTCTCATCTTCTGGCTCCATGAGTCTTCTGGTAAAATAGGAGTTTTGCGATATTTTTAGTGATTTTTCCTGAAAGTTGATTTTGAGCACAAAAACTAGACACAAAAGCAATTCTGCTGAAAAAGTCGTCAGTCTGTGTTAGTTGTATCCAAATCACACAAATTAGAGGAGAAACAATAGCAAACGTGTTCAGGAAAGTAGATACGTTTTGGACGTATCAAATCCCTCCAAGCTTAGCTTATTGCTTGTCCTCAAGCAATTCAGTTGAAAACTGAGCGCGATAAATGAAAATTACGCAAACACATTTGCTTCATAAGATGTATATATTCTCAGCATATAATCAAATACTTAGGCAATTCATAATAAGGAGTATGCAACTAAGTCTACTCAATAGTCATGCAAGCTATGAAGAGATTCCAACACAATAATAATAAGCAACATGAAACATATCATAAGCAACATTGTAATGATCATAAGAAGGTATGATAGAGTGGTATCTCGTTTGCCTTTGATTGTGGAGCAAAACATAAATGCTAAGGCACCTCTAAAGTTCAAGTGAAGACTAGAAGTAAAGATATCAAAGATACAAGCATCAAAGTTATGCCACAATTTGTCGTGCTCTGGGACAAGCACACTACACTAAGAATGACAACTATGCTCTCAAGAAGGTGCTCATAGAATAAATGGTGACTCAACAAACAAGTGAAAAGGTTTTGAAAAGTTTGAAAGGCTTCCAAATGCTGAAAGTATGGTACTCATTAGATTTGAGCTCTCATTGCCCCTATCATAAGCATCTTTAAATGGTAAAGGTTTAAAGTGAGGAAAAATACGGGTTATATGCTTGACAGATAATCAACTGGAAATCTCATGTCCCTTGAGTACGAGGGCCGTTCCTCGTGCTACTCTACTTTAGTCACCGGTAAGTTCTTGTCATTGTAAGTACATGCGTATCATAGAGAACTGCCAACGGGGTACCCCTTGCCCCATGACACATGAGCTATCCCATATCAAAATGACAAGGCAACAGACAGTAGCATCTCAGCGATCCTTTTATTTACCATAAACATGGTGCATGATTTTTTTCTTCTCTCTCTTTTTTTCTATATATATTTTTTCCGAGGATGCTTCATAGATTGCTCACTATGGTTATGTTGCAAGTTTCCACCATGATTAGGCATGGCTTAGGCTAGTTGCCCAGGCGTTTCTCTAACACATATACATAACTCCATGGACTTACAAGCTCCCCTTTTATTTCACACCACCGACATCCGTAAAAAAAAGAGCATGATATCAACTGGATAATATTTACAAGTGTTGAAAGCGTTCCCCATGACAGCACGATTCTTCTAACTCCTAGCCTATAATTTGCAAGCATATAACTTTCATGGACAGTCACAATGGTTCATGTTTATTAAGTGCAAGAAAATAAAGTGTGCCATCATGTTCATGAGAGCTTTACTGACTAACTTTCTCATAACAAGCAAACATTTTATTTGGAAGAAAACAAGGCATAATAAATATATGCACGATATAGCAATGATGCTGATAGGTAGATATGGTGGACACTTCTTGATAATTTTGGTTTTGGGGAGTTGGATGCACGAGTAGAGCTCATACTCAGTGCAAGTGAAGGCTAGCAATAGAAAGGGAGCGACAATCGAGAGAGCAGTAGCTGTCATAATCATTCTTGCAACAAAACAAAATTAATTATGGCATAAAAGTGATACAAGAACTCTAAGCCAAAATAAATCATCGAGGCTTAACTGACTTTTGTTTAGTCATATGCATGCGTGAGCATGTGCCACGTTGATTCAAATGAAACATTCAGAGGAGGATACCACAATGTCATACCAAGTTATGAATAGAACAATGCAAGCAAACATGTTTATGACATGCTACAAACTATTACCAAGTTGGAGCGAATCATAAGAGAGCAAGAACTACTAAGCATCCATTAAATAACATACACCCTACACGAACAGACTAAGCATGCCCACAGTGATGAGTATATGTACAAAAGTGAAAACAAATAGAGTTCATTACCAGCCTCTTACCACACCTCGAGCTGTCATCAATCATCATTATCTTTCACTTCTGTGGCTTGAATAATAATAACAAAACCAAACTCCAAGGAGTCATTGAGGACCGCTGAACCCTGCAACAAACTTTATAAAACGAGAGAAGAACAACAAATATTTTTGGGTTTTTGGTTTTTTAAAGCAGGAATTGAAGACAAAAGCAAACAAAGCAAATATTTTTGGATTTTTCTTATAATGAACCAAAGTTAAAAGACAAATAAACAAACAAAGAGAAACAACGAAAATATTTTTGGTCTTTTTGTGTTTTGGAAAGCAGAAACAAGAACTAAAAAGAAAGCGAAACATGGATATGCAAAGTACAGATGGAACATGATATGTAGATGAATGTGATGTCGGTATACCTCCCCCCAAGTTTAGTCTTTTGCCCTATGTAACATCCCAAAAATATTGATCAAGGTTATCAATTCCAATCACCAAAATAGGGTTAGCAAAAACTTTTGTTAATTAAAATCATATGAATGCATGTGTGTATGTGATGATTATATGAATGCATGAATGGACTTGTGTGATTGTTGTGATTAGCAAGGATTGCTTTAAAGATGAAAATAACATTATCGAAATCAAATCCAAGCAGAAACAAATCAAGAGAAATTCAAAAACAAAGAAAATAAGCAAATGGTCATTTTTGCCAATCTTGCTCAATAGACCACTTTGAGTGTTTCTAGTCCAAGATTTCAAACAGAAACAATTCTATTTATTTTCAACCCTTGCTATACCAAGTGAAAGTGAACCCAAGCCCACTTTGCAAACTCACAGAAACATTTGGCAACTTGATTCAAATGACAATTCAAAATAGAATCTATATCATATGTGAAGATCACCAATTCTCAAAAACCAAACAAACCGGTGCACCTTTACAAAACCAACTAGCGAGGAACTACCTAGTATGTGACTATTACACCCACCAATTTTCATCCAAAAATTCAAATTCAAATCTCTTTCGGCCATTTCATCAAACACCTGTAAACACAAATCAAACAAAACATCAAACACTATAGTGAGCATTGTTTGTTCCTAACTTGTCTCCCCTCTAACTCACAGCACACTCTTAGTAGATCATCTAGTTAATTTAACAAGCTCTAGCTCACTGTAAGCTTGACATTGTCATCAATGGTGACCATTGCCGAGCTCAACTCGCCACCCCATTGTCAACAGCAAGCTAGGAGCTTCCCTAGCCTCGCCAACCTTGTCTAGGACACAAGCCACCATCCAACGCCACCCCCTGTACAATGCCCAAGCACTGCCATCCCCTGGACCACTCAGCCCAAGTGTGCCCAGCCTCTCTGCAAGCATGCCGAGAGCGCACCAGAGCGCCGCACTCAACACGAGAGCATAGACCGCGTGCCGCCGTCACTGCTTGTGTGGGTGATCACCACTACCCCAGGAACCTCTCGGACATGCCCGTTCATCGCCGCGCGACCAGGAGAGCCCGTGCGCCATTACAACTTCCGTCGGACCCGCCTAGAGCACCGAAGTATTCCGACCAATTAGCACCGCCCCATGCCTCGCCACCATGCCGTTGAGCTTCGTCAGGAGGCAGAGCACTGCCCCTACCAACATCCATGTCGTTAGCTCGCTAGGCAGCCGACCCCGACAAGCTCCACCCGCACCCTTCGGTCCCCTCGTTGCACTATAAATAGAGGCCTCCCCCGTTCTATTTCAGCACACCATCTCACTCCCCCCTCTCTCTCAGAACCACCCCACCTCATCCACGGAGCAAGGAGAGCACCATGTGGCCGGAATTTCGCCGGAGTCTTTCGCGGAGGAGGAGAAGAGGCACCGTCGATTGGAGCCGCCCCAGAAGGAGCAACCTGTACCAGGAAGTTCGCCGTCGTCGACTTCGTCGTTTGCCCCAATCGCCGACCCTTGCCTGAGCCCTGGTGAGCCACCATAGACCCCCACTGGCCGCGTTAGGGTTCAGTCTCACCGGCGTTGCCCGACGGAGACGACAAGCCCTAGCCATTAGATTAGAAGTTGACCGCACGGTCCAGATTGCCCCATAACCCTTCGCACCCCCCTGTCTTGCTGACTGGTGGGGACTGCCACTTAAACCCACCCGTGCGCGCTCTGTACACAGTGGGCCGGCCCAGTTAACTTCCCGCGTGACCCAATCGTTTGAATTTAGGTTTTATCAATTTAGTTTCAAACTTAGTTCTGTACCTAGATTCAAAAATCAATCCAGAGTGATTAACTAAACCAAATTGCATGAAACTAATTTTGCTAGAAAGGTACTGGAATTATTAATCCAAGCCCATTAGATTCAAACCATTTAGATTTATAGATCACCTATAGTAAAAATAACAAGGCAGAAGCTTTTCTGCATTCAAACATTTTTCAAAATTCAACCATAAAAGCTTTTGAGTTGATTCCAACTCTCAAAAATCACATTTGATAAAACGTTCCTGAATATATAAAAATATCTAGGTGTACTTGCATAAATAATTGACAAGAAATACAAAAATGCCCCATAGGCATTTCTAGTCACTTTATTAATTAAAATAAAAAGGTTAAATCTTATTAAATTGTGACATCACATTAAATCACATTCCCAAGTACTAAAATATGTGGTAATGACATGTGTCAACATGATCCTCTATTTTAGTTGGAGAATATTAAATCTCAAGTAGTTTTTCAATGAGTATAAATTACTTTTCTAAAATAAAATAAATAGAACCTTTGCCTTAATCTTTGTGATAATAGTGATGATGCTAGATCATCTAGTGTGAACCTTGGTGTGATAAATAGAATTAGTTAATTATTGTTTGGTGATTGCGTACCTCGTATTTATTTATAGACGCTAGTACCGACCAAGCATACAAGGAGGAAGGAGACTACTACGAGGAAGAAGCCGAGGAGAACTTCAACCACTTCACTTCACAAGACAAGCTACTATCTTAGCAAGCTAAACTAAACCATGCAAGTCATACTTGCAAGCTTAAACCTACAAGATAATCTATGTAATGCATTAGGCATGCGATGATTATACCACTTGATGATACCAAATCCCAGTTTTACTTGCAAGCTTAGTTATTTTATTTCTTTATCAAAGATTTCTATTTGAGTTTACTTAGTGAATTGTAGATTTTAGAAAGATGTTTAAAGGTAGCATAAAGAGCATAAAACTTGGCCTAAGTTATATAATCTTGATGTCATCCTGAGGCATGAGACTGAACTTAGATTATTTCACCCTTGATTACCACCCTTCATTAGTGTTTACCCCCACTTGTAGTTGCTAGTGCTAAGTATAAAACTTGATGACTTTAGATGGTAATAATTGGTGAAAATGGTTATGAAAACCTTAGAATGATGAGTCATTCTACTGAAATGTTTTGACATGTGTTCTTGAACACCAGATTTTGATGATGAAAATATTGAGGCATGAGCCTTAGCCCTTTATAAAACTGATGGTTGTCTGGATGCGATACCATTCAAATTTTACCGTACAACCACAATACCTAAAATTTGGGTAGGGCTTGATTGGAAATTTAGATACCTTGCTATGGGTTCCCTTGCAGCTGAGGTTTGAGCTGAGGCTACCTCGCGCCAATTGTCCACCTGTGTAGTTCCCAAGATGACAGTTGGTCATGGTTGGGAGGCCAAACTAATAGGAGAGGTGCCTATAGTAGGGCGTGTAATTGAAAGGTTAGGATTGTTTTCCGCATACTGAGTATGGTGAATTGAGGATTGTTCCTGATGGATGTATCGAATATTGTGGTGAAAGTGTACCACCTCTGCAAAGTGTCAAACTATTCGAATACCCGCGTCCGCGGTTATGGACAGTTGGAGTGGCCATACTGTTTCGTCATCAGATGTTTTCCAAATGATTTATGAAACGAATCATGAATTTGACTTGATCACAACAGGGTTGTGATATGAAAATTCAACTTCCCACTTAGGTGTTATAAAACTTTCAACTAGATTTCTTTGCTTCTGAACTTACTTAAGGTAAATCTGGCTTTTTGCAAAACAACCTAGAGCTTAGTATTCCTACTCAAAACCACTTCACTTGTTAGTATTAGTTTGCGAGTACTTAAAGAGTACTCATGGCTTCGTCCCTAGATATTCCCATGGCCAGACTATGAAGAGGACTATCAGGAGGATGGATCGCAGGAAGGTTATGACAACTAGGATCATCTCCCATCATCAGTATTGCCTGTGACCATCAAGATGTAGCCTTTCCCACGCTATCATTATTATATTATTCTGCTGCCTGATTTGTATTAAGACTGGATCATGAGATCCTTTATTTGTTGTAAGACCTTATGTATGGTTTGTAATGGATGATGTACCCTGTTATCCAATCTATTATGTCTTGCAAAAATGGTAATCCTGGGATTGCGATGTATGGCATAACAAGCATCTGGGATTAAAAATCCGGGTGTTGATAGCCTAAGTGGAGATCAATCAAAATGCAGGTAGTAACTCCATGCTGGTGGATCATCATAAGAATGATCATAATCAGGCCCTCGTGAAGAAGAAGAAGAAGAACAAGAAGCGCCCCAATCATAACAGGGCTGCTGGTATGAAGACTCCCCCATGTTGGAGGGTTGAACCGAATTATCTTCGGCTTCCTCTCCAACATTCTCCTCTTGCTGGGAGAGCTCCGCCATGTATGTATCAAGTTCTTCCTCCGTGAGTGACCATCCTTTCCTGGTATCAATGTTAAAAGAAGGTGCAGGCAAAGGGACTACTTTCTCAGACTTACCCCCTCTCCAACCTCTCTTGAGAAAGGTTATTTCATAAGATAACTCGCTCAAACTAGCCCAAGAAGAAACAAATTTATGTTGTATCATGGAATTAAGATCAAGCCTGTAAGATCCCTCCTTTATAAAGGAAAAGGATCCCTGTGATTGCAATGCTAGTCCCTGGATCAATGCTAGCATCCACAGTTTAAGATGAAGTACACAGAAACAAAGGTCATTATTACAGTCATTCCAGAGACAAACATAGTCTTTACAACTCCATGGCCACAGGCCTAGTACAAGGGTTTAAATAAGTAAATGATAGGGCAAAGGGGTGTCCGATCTTTCGATGAGATGATGATAATCGATTTGGTGGAGTTCGGCCTTGATGATCCGACTACACGTGTGAGCACGAGCGCCAATGCAATCGCTAGGCCAATCTCCTGGAGGTTACCGATCCTGCAGGAACACGATCAGCCTGACCAGCGAGGGTCTTAATTCCTACCTGAAATCGAGAACAAGTAAGAACCAATATTGCAATCCAGATATTGCGGATTAAGAGGAAAGCTTTATTGAAAAGGTGGGATCTTGTATAGGTGCGAAGTACAAGAGGCCTCTGCGACGCTCGAGCCTTGGCGAAGTTGCTATGATGGCTAACTTAATGTCTAAACAAAATCCGAGTCTAGGGGGATGGCTATGGGGAGTATTTAAGGGCGAAAAGGTGGAGTTTCGGCCAGCCATGGAAGTGGTGGCTGAATCCAACCCTAGAAGTCCTTTTCCCCTCAAATACGGACTCTAAAAAGTGGCTAATTAAAATCCTGCGAAAATTACATGGTCCTGGCCCAAAGTAAAAGGTGTCGCAGCACCATATTAAGCTATGGACGAATTCGTGAAGTATTGATCTTGAATATTTCGTCCAAGCCTTCTTTCTTCATTATGGTGGCCTCAAAGTTCTGAAATCTTCATCCGTGGCCTTCTCTTGGATCATCACACGCTTGCTGCCATCTCCATGCATGGCCATGCTCCAATTCTTGTCCCTCTCATCCATGCTTGGTCCATCATTCCTAAGAGTAAGAAATACATCTGATTTAGGCAGCATCATATTCTCATGTATGTGAGGAATAGTTCCAAGAAACGAAAGTACCTGATAGTTAAGTTGTTTGGCACGAGATCTTGTGATGGGTCCTTGTATGTGTGTAGATGTAGGTACAACGGTTGTATCAATATAAGGGATGTCCACATCAGTAAATAGATAAAAGTCTTCATCTTCATGTACCACAGGCAACATGTTGAGTGTATACTCATGACTCCTAATCCTCATCAGAATAACCTGCAACATCACAAGTTACAGCCACAGTGGGTCAATACATTGGAATAGTATTGGCAAGTGATACCTTAGTAGAATATTGGTGGACTAAATACTATATGCTTTTTGGCTAAGTGTAGCTTAGGCTTGCCTTGCTCAAAAATAGGTTTTGCCTATTAGTTGAAAACACTAAGTTTTTCTTTGTCAAAAACTTTTCCCAAGGAACCACCAATAGACATTGGGGTCCTTCACCCTTGTTCAACCACAAGTTTTACTTAGAAATTGGGATGAGGAGATTCTTGATAGCTTCCATGTCTTGATGCTCAAGTTGTCCAATACCAGGGACATGGCTAAGTACTTAGATTCTTCCATCTGCAGAGGTGGTGCACTTTCCCCACAATCCTTGATTTTCACCAAGACAGGACCTTTCAGAAGCCTTCCCTAGACCAAATGGACGCTCTCCAACCTATCATCCCACTACCACCAACTGTCCAAATGGCTAAGTTATTGCAACCTATATGATCCAGGCAGAGCCCATATTGCCAAGTGGCTGCACTAGAAGCTTCTTAACATTTGGCCTCTCAAATCCCTTTGTTCCTGGGTGGCTTTCCACAAGTGAGATACACAAGGTAAACCATAGAAATGGGCCTTGTGTAACCACTCAACATAACCCATTCACAACCATTACACCCAGGTGATTCATTCACTTAGTTGTTTTATTAAGTAAAAACAGAGTCCAAAGACTTAGAAATATTTTATCATAGCATGTATATTTCACCACCCTTGGTTGCTATTAGCTAGGATAAGCATGGCATAGATAGACATCTTAACTTAGAGATTTCTAGCAATTCTACATCTACTAGGATTTCCCAAGCATAGCATATATATAAACCAAAAATCTATCCATGCAAGTCTAGCAAAAATATTTCTAATGCATATTTGAAAAACATAGGAAGAAAATTATGAAGCACCACTTGCCTTGGTAGTTTGGAGAATAGCTACACTCATCAGAATAAAAACATTAAACACATTGCATATTTGGAAAGGGCTTTCTCTCCTGATTCCATTGATATAAAATTCATCAAATTTTGACGTGGGAATCAAAAGTTATGATTAAAACAAAATCAAACATCTAATAGATTCAAATTCTGTTTTTAAATCTAAATCCTAGCCACGCGTCATGTTCTGATTGGTGCGTACCGGTTCGCTCTGGATCGCGTCTGTGAGCCGTCAGATCTAACTTAAACTGCACGTCCCTGATCTATTCGTACCCCTTCGCTTAAGTGTTCTATCTAGCCCGTCAGATCTGGATCCAACGGTGCGCGATCAATCGACCACACTCTGGCAACGCTAGCGGCGACGACTGGTGGCGGCGGCTCTGTCTACGGCGGCGCGGTGGCTACAGGGAGGGCTGGGGTCGGTGGAAGTGCTTACCAGACTCGCAGTGATGTACTGAAGCTCAACGTGGTGGCGGCTTGACAAGGGGCACGCTGCAGTGGACGTGGGAGCTCGTCGGAGTGGATGACAGCGTCGGGCTCGGGTGGACGGCGACGTTGGCGACGTTCTGCTCCGCCCTAACGCAAACGGAGGGCATCAGTGGGTGCGCATCGGTCAGGTGAACAAGTTAGCGTCAAAGGGGAGGCACGGGGCGGTCGGTTTTTACCTTAATCGCTTGCCGGAGTTGGAGACGGTGTCGGGGACTTGCAGTGCTTGATGGAGTCGACGGCCTGGGGCAGTACAGGACGAACTAGAGATGTCAGTAGGAGCGCAAGGAGGTTGCGAAGCTGTTCGCATGAACCAGAGAGGAAGGGGCACACAGAGTTTACCAGGATTGGTCGCCGAAGGGTTACACTGCGGCGGTGCAAAGAAGCGAATCTGGTGGCGAGTGGTGGCGCTAGGTGAGAAATGCTCGCGGTGCAGAGGGGGTTAAGTAGGCAGGAGGGGGCGGCGATTACGCGCAGAATCAATGGTAATTAAGCTCGTAGTGATTTCGGCGAGGTAACGGCGGAGCGAGCGCCTCGGCCGCGCATGATTGAAGACGACGTCGACGTGGTCGCAGGGTCCACTTGCCAGTGAGTGAAACAGAGAGGAGGTGGGGTCAGGCGGTCAGTGACTTGGCAGGTTTGTCTGCGAGTGTGTGAGAGAGAAGGGGGAACCCGGGTGGGCTTAGTGGGCTGGTTCTGTTGTTGGTCTAGAAAGGTGGTGCCGGCCCTTTTCTATTTCTTTTCTCCTTTTCTTTTTCTGTTTGCAATTTCAGGAATCAAATTCAAATGATTTCAAAAGCTATTTGAATTCAAATCTTTTCAGATTTTTTGTGGAGTGCAACACTCACAAATATGGGCACAAAACCAAGCGGTCACGTTGAATTGGCCTGGTCACTTGGAATAAAATAAAATAAGCAGTGACATAGCACTAGTTTTAAATAGGTTTTGAAATTGGTTTTCAAATCATATTTGTTTTGAAACTTTGGTTTAAATCCTAGCAACCTAGAAATACAATATGAGAGCAATAAGACAACAAGGTTTGGTTCAATGAACAACAATCTCTCATTGGAGAGTAGCATTTGTTTTAAATGCTGAACACATAAAATAATGAGCTCATATGCTCATGTTTTTGAATTGGTTTGTTTGAAATGAACTCTACATGATCATGGATGCATGGATGATATGCATGAGTTTGAAACATGATTTTAGGGATGTTACAAATCTAACCCCCTTAAGGTGAATCTCGCCCTCGAGATTTGGATTTGCTAGCAAATAGGTGAGGGTGTTCTTTCCGAAGATCATCTTTTCTTTCCCATGTTGCTTCTTCTTCGGAATGATGGTTCCATTAAACTTTGCAGAACTTAATAGTCTTGGTCCGAGTAACTCTTTCTGCAGTCTCAAGAATCTTAATAGGTTTCTCTTCATAAGTAATATCACTTTCCAATTGAACCTCTTCCAAGGGTATAGTATCCTTCAATGAAGTTTCTTCCATTTCTGGATGACATTTCTTAAGTTGACTCACATGGAACACATTATGAACTGCTGACAAAGACTCTGGCAATTCAATCTCATAAGCAACTTCTCCTTTACGACTCATAATCTTGAATGGCCCAACATATCTTGGGGCCAATTTACCTTTGACACCAAACCTCTTCACTCCACGAAGTGGTGATACTCTAAGATAGGCTCTATCACCAACTTCATAGGTGACTTCTCTACGCTTAGGATCTGTGTAGCTTTTCTGTCGGGACTGTGCTATCTTCAATCTGTCCTTAAGTAGCTTGACTTTCTCTTCAGCTTCTTTGATAAGTTCTGGTCCGAACAAGATTCTTTCTCCCACACCATTCCATAGCAATGGGGTGGTACACTTTCTCCCATAGAGAAACTCAAATGGTGCCATCTCAATACTGGCTTGATAGCTGTTATTATAAGGGAATTCTGTGTAAGGCAGACTTTCATCCCAACTGGCTCCATAGTCTAGAGCACAATCTCTCAACATATCTTCAAGAATCTGATTAGTCCTTTTTGTTTGTCCATCAGTCTGAGGATGAAAAGCAGTGTTGAATTCCAACCTCGTTCCCAATGACTCATGTAGTTGTCTCCAAAAATGAGAAGTGAATTGTGTTCCCCTATCAGACACAATACTTTTGGGCACTCCATGTAGACACACAATTCTACTCATATAGATCTTGGCTAACTTAGCACTTGTATAGGTTTTCTTCACGGGTATGAAATGAGCCACTTTAGTTAGGTGATCCACTACTACCCAAATAGAATCATATCCTGACCGGGTCCTTGGCAATCCGGTAATGAAATCCATACCAATCTTGTCCCACTTCCAATCAGGAATAGGTAGTGGTTGAAGCAAACCTGCTGGTTTCTGATGTTCCGCTTTCACTCTACTACATACATCACACAAAGCAATATGTTCGGCGATGTCCTTCTTGAGATTATTCCACAAAAATCTTTCCTTCATATCCATGTACATTTTGGTGTTACCCGGATGAATGGAATACGGTGAGTTGTGTGCTTCTTGTAAAATCAGTTTCCGAAGCTCCGGATCTTGTGGAACACAGATACGTTTCCCATGCCATAAAGTACCTTGTTCGTCTTCATGGAATCCTTTGGCTTTTCCCTTGCCAATCTTTTCCTTGATCTCTTCAATTTCCTTATCAGTCTTCTGGGCTCCTTTGATCTTGTCCAACAAAGTGGGTTGAACATCGAAATACATGAGATGTGCTTCAGGCACAATCTCCAATCTGAGATCTCTAAATTGGGCACACAGATCATCTAGCAATTCCCCCTTAGTAAGGCCATTCACAAAAACCTTACGGCTTAGAGCATCCGCTACAACATTTTCCTTACCGAGGTGGTATTGCAAACTCAAATCATAGTCTTTGATGAGTTCTAGCCATCTTCTTTGCCTCATGTTAATTTCCTTCTGGGTGAAGATATACTTCAAACTCTTGTGATCTGTGAACACTTCACATCGCTTTCCCAAAAGATAGTGTCTCCATGTCTTGAGTGCATGGACAACAGAGGCTAACTCTAAATCATGAGTAGGATAGTTCACTTCATGAGTTTTGAGTTGTCTCGAGGCATAAGCCACAACTTTTCCTTCTTGCATAAGTACTGCACCCAAACCATGATGAGATGCATCACAATACACTTGGAAATCCTTCTTCAAATCTGGCAGACATAAGACTGGTGCTGTCACAAGTCTCTTCTTCAATTCTTGAAAGCTGAGTTCACAACCTTCAGACCAAGCAAATTTCTTATCTTTCTTTAGCAATTCTGTCATAGGTTTAGCTAATTTGGAGGAATTCTCAATGAACCTTCGGTAGTAACCTGCTAAGCCAAGGAAACTACGAACCTCTTTCACTGACTTGGGATATTCCCATTCAGTTATAGCCGAAACTTTAGCAGGATCAACTGCCACACCATCTCCTGACACAACGTGTCCAAGAAAACCAACTTCATTTAACCAAAATTCACACTTGCTGAATTTGGCATACAGTTTATGCTCTCTAAGCTTCTCAAGTATCAAACATAGATGTCCTTCATGCTCTTCCTTACTCTTGGAGTAGATTAAAATATCATCGATGAAAACGACAACAAACTTATCAAGGAATTCCATGAATACCTTGTTCATCATATTCATGAAGTATGTTGGTGCATTGGTCAAACCAAATGGCATCACGGTATACTCATACAATCCATACCTTGTGGTGAAAGCTGTCTTAGGTATGTCTTGTTCTCTTATCTTGAGATGGAAATAACCTGATCGGAGATCAATCTTTGAGAACACACAAGCTCCTTCTAGCTAATCAAACAAGTCATTGATTCTAGGCAAAGGGTATTTGTTTTTGATAGTCACTTCATTGAGTGAACGGTAATCTATGCATAACCTTTGACTTCTAACTTTCTTCTCCACAAACAAAACTGGTGCTCCCCAAGATGAAGAACTTGGTTGAATAAATCCTTTCTGCAACTATTCTCCAAGTTGTTTCTTGAGTTCTTTCAGTTCATCAACTGACATCTTATAT
The DNA here is from genome assembly GCA_023614405.1 of Avena insularis. Taxonomy (NCBI): domain Eukaryota; kingdom Viridiplantae; phylum Streptophyta; class Magnoliopsida; order Poales; family Poaceae; genus Avena; species Avena insularis. The sequence goes on along the minus strand of CM042685.1, from coordinate 164,052,690 downwards.
GGTCTCTTTGCTATTGGTCCAGATCCTGGTAGCAAATCAATAAGAAACTCCACATCTCTATATGGTGGAATTCCCGGTAATTCTTTCGGAAACACATCCGGATATTCACACACAATTGGCATACTGTCTATGCTAACCCCCTTAAGCGAATTTAGCTTACTCCCTTTTGATTCAAAGTTAGACTTGAATCTAATCCGTTTCTTCTCCGGGGTTGTGAGTGCAACAGTACGATTAGCACAATCTAGTACTCCTTCATACTTAGCCATTCAATCCATTCCCAATATTACATCCAGTCCTTGAGAATCTAGGATTATCAGACTCACTGGAAACTTATGCTTCCCAAACTCTATCACTAGATCCCGGCATCCAAGACTTACTATCATATCTCCACCTGGAGAACTAACTTTTATTGGACACCCAATGTTTTCAGTTGGAAACCCATTTCTATCAACAAATTCTTTTGATCTGAATGAATGCGATGCTCCGGTATCAAAAAGAACAAGTGCTGGAATAGAATTGAGTTTGAACTTACCAGCAACAGCATCTGGCTCTTCATAGATTTCCTCCACATTGATGTGGTTCACTTGTCCCTTCTGAAAAGGGTTGGGCTTGTTGGGTCCTTCAACTTTCTTTTATGGGCATTCATTTGCATAATGCCCCATCTTCTTGCACTTGAAACACTCAACTTGACTAATATCCTTCTTGACAGGCTGGCTTCCACTGCCACTTCCACTACCACTGTGGTGGCTCTTATATCCACCCTTGTGATTCTTGTACTTGTCATTGTCATGACTACAGTGTTGCTTGTTGTCATGATGACGGTTGTGGTTGTGGTGCTTGTTGAATTTCCCATGCTTGTGGGATCCTGAGCTTCCACTATCATCATAATGGGAACGCTTGTGAGACGATCCCGAGCTGTGCTTGTCCGAGTGTTTTCTCTTCCTACTCTCAACTTGCTTCATTTTGTTCTCCAAAATAGCAGCCTTGTCACAAAGAGACTGGTATGTGGGAACATAGGACACTGATAGCTGCATGTTCAGTTCATCATTCAACCCTTCAAGGAACTTTTCCTTCCTCTTAACATCAGTGTCAACTTCATCCGGTGCATAACACGCCAGATTGTTGAACTCTTCAATATATTCAGCCACGCTGTGGTGGCGCTGCTTTAGATTATGGAACTCTTTCTTCTTCAAACTCATCACTCCGGATGAGATGTGAGCAGTACGAAAACCATCTTCAAAGATAGCCCATGTCACATCCTCAATGGGAGTGGTGATTTGGAAGTTATCCCACCAAGTAGTTGCTGGTCCTTCCAACAAGTGGGCTGCAAATCTGACTTTCTCTTCATCAGTACAGCCAACTGTTACCAAGTCTTTGTTCACAGAGCATAGCCAATCATTGGCCACCATAGGATCAGTTGTTCCTGAGAACTTTGCTGGACTCAATCTCAAGAACCTGTTAAGCATGACAAAACCCGGTGGGTTGTTCTGATTGTTGTTGTTGTTGTTATTGTTATTGTTATTGTTGTTGTTGTTGTTCTGGTTCTGGATGAACGTTGTCATCATCTGCATCAGCTGAGTCTGAGCTGTCATCATTTGCTGCATCTCAGGGGTGATGTTGTTGTTGTTGGGGTTGGGATTGGCACGACGGGGAGGCATCTGTGGTTTGTTCAATAGAGATAAGAATGAGATACCCATAGATGCTAACATGCACAATACATCACATAAACAATCACCAAACATGCATCATAATAATAATAATAGTTCAACAACATAAATGACAAGTTTGCAAAGTAAACACACCAATAGCAAGCCATCCACATGTTGGATGGTCATTGCGACTCAATGAAAAGCATAATAAATAAATGGTAAATGAGTAGTCATAACTACTCCTCGGCATCAACCTCCTCCCCAACAAAGGTAAGACCTGCATTCTACATAGCGGTCTTGTATTCCTCGACATTGGTGGTCAAGGTCTCTACTTTGGCTTTGAGAACCCTCTTCTGGGAACGAAGCCTCTCAATCACAGTCTGCTGATGCTCGAGCTCGAAGTCCTTGGCCTCTAGTTCTGCAGTCATGTCTCGAATCCTATTGTTCCTATCTTGGACTCGCTTCTCTTAACTCTTGAACTTTCAGTCCTGACTCTCGAACTTTGCCTCCATCTCCTGGACTATCTCATCTTGCTCCGCGAAGAGCTTGTCCTTCTCACAAAGCTGCACCTGGAGTTCGTCATTGCTGAGCATGACCTTGGTCCTATCAGTGTCCACGTGCCTAAGAAGAACCTCTAAGTCCTGGAGGTATAGACAAATCGGCTCTGTTGTCTCCCTCAAAGTGTCCTCGAAGTCGATGGCCTCTCCATCCTCATCACGTCTACCGAAGGCGTGTAAGTGAGTACCTCTAACCTGTCGAGAGTGTCTCCCTAACATACGTCCAATCAATTCCTGCATGACTACCTCTAGGACTCTCTCCTTGTCATCGTGCCTAAGCTTGAAGATGATAGCCTCCGTGGTAGGCTCAGTCTGGCGTCCGGGCTGATTGACCTTGAAACCCCAAAGGTATTTCCTCTCAAACTTGGTGAGGGGAAGCACCATGATGGTAGGAAGAGGGAGATTGAGCAAGGTAGTGAGCTCAATAATACGAGGGCCAAAACGAGTTCCTTGGAACTCTTCAAGAGTGCTGATGGTAACATTCGGCATCTATTTAATAAGTTAGAAAAAGTTAGAATCAACATAGTTTTAAGACAAGTCACAAGACAAGGAATCACATGCATAACTTTGAAAATCAAACACACAAGTCATGGCATACATGGATCCATTACAAACAACCAAGGTTCAACTTATTTTAAACAACATTTTGGAAGATAAAATGATAAGTGTGGTGGTCCAACTAACGAAGTATGCTTACAATCCTATCTCACTTGCCAAGTTGGCTAACAAGATATTTCTAGAAGCAATTAGTCTATCTTGAGCACATGACTCCATTACTAAGTCTATAATGTCTCCTCTTAAGGTTTGGTTGGTAGCCTCTAACTCTTGGGTATGTTTCTTTTCTTCCTTAAGATCATTCTGAATGTTGAGCATTTTGCACTTGACTCTATCACCAAGTTCTTTGATGGCCCTCCAAGCTGCATCCCTTGCTGAATCAAAGAATGTAGTGTGCATCATTGTGTTGGTGACCATGCAGAATCCTGAGTCCTTGTGGTTGTCTTCCTTGTTTTTATACAAGTGAAGCTGCACCCACCAGTACTCAACTCCTTCATCCATCACAGGAAAACCTTTGTACACAGCTGCACCATGTATTCCCATGGCAACCATGAGGTCCTTGAGAGCCTTGGGGAACTCTGTCTCACATTCTAAAGTCATAGTCATGAGTGGTCCCTTCTTCACGGCTTCGTTGATGGAGTTCATCTACAAATAGAGATGAGAGAGAAGATTAGAAAAGTTTACGAGAAGAAAAGACAAGTGTGGAAGTTGTTGAATTTTTTTTCCTTAGTAGTTTTCCAATCCTAGGGTCACAATCCTACAGGCAACACAATTCTCTGATACCATCTGTAAGATCCCTCCTTTATAAAGGAAAAGGATCCCTGTGATTGCAATGTTAGTCCCTGGATCAATGCTAGCATCCACTGTTTAAGATAAAGTACACAGAAACAAAGATCATTATTACAGTCATTCCAGAGACAAACATAGTCTTTACAACTCCATGGCCACAGGCCTAGTACAAGAGTTTAAATAAGTAAATAGATAAAAGTCTTCATCTTCATGTGCCACAGGCAAACATGTTGAGTGTAGACTCATGACTCCTAATCCTCATCAGAATATCCTGCAACATCACAAGTTACAGCCACAGTGGGTCAATACATTGGAATAGTATTGGCAAGTGATAGCTTAGTAGAATATTGGTGGACTAAATACTATATGATTTTTGGCTAATTGTAGCTTAGGCTTGCTTTGCTCAAAAATAGGTTTTGCCTATTAGTTGAAAACACTAAGTTTTTCTTTATCAAAAACTTTTCCCAAGGAACCACCAATAGACATTGGGGTCCTTCACCCTTGTTCAACCACAAGTTTTACATAGAAATTGGGATGAGGAGATTCTTGATAGCTTCCATGTCTTGATGCTGAAGTTGTCCAATACCAGGGACATGGCTAAGTACTTAGATTCTTCCATCTGCAGAGGTGGTGCACTTTCCCCACAAGCCTTGATTTTCACCAAGACAGGACCTTTCAGAAGCCTTCCCTTAGACCAAATGGACACGCTCCAACCTATCATCCCACTACCACCAACTGTCCAAATGGCTAAGTTATTGCAACCTATATGATCCAGGCAGAGCCCATATTGCCAAGTGGCTTCACTAGAATCTTCTTAACATTTGGCCTCTCAAATCCCTTTGTTCCTGGGTGGCTTTCCACAAGTGAGATACACAAGGTAAACCATAGAAATGGGCCTTGTGTAACCACTCAACATAACCCATTCACAACCATTCCACCCAGGTGATTCATTCACTTAGTTGTTTTATTAAGTAAAAACACAGTCCAAAGACTTAGAAATATTTTATCATAGCATGTATATTTCACCACCCTTGGTTGCTATTAGCTAGGCTAAGCATGGCATAGATAGACATCTTAACTTAGAGATTTCTAGCAATTCTACAACTACTATGATTTCCCAAGCATAGCATATATATAAACCAAAAATTTATCCATGCAAGTCTAGCAAAAATATTTCTAATGCATATTTGAAAAACATAGGAAGAAAATTATGAAGCACCACTTGCCTTCCTAGTTTGGAGAGTAGCTACACTCCTCACAATCACAATCACTATTTGCACCAAAATCTACACATAAAATCATAGCAACAAATCACATACAAAATAAATACAAGCAAAAATATATGGATGCATGCAACATGATATGTGATGATTTTCTATACTTAACAAGACAAGGGCACAGTACTGGTTCATAAACAGGTTCAAAACTTGCCAAACAAACTTTATTTGAACACTAAAACATTTCTCAAATAATTAATATACACAAAATAGGCGTACACATGTTTCTGTAAATAAAACCATTTTAACAGAAGCAAAACATTAAACACATTGCATATTTGGAAAGGGCTTTCTCTCCTGATTCCATTGATATAAAATTCATCAAATTTGGACGTGGGAATCAAAAGTTATGATTAAAACAAAATCAAACATCTAATAGATTCAAATTCTGTTTTTAAATCTAAATCCTAGCCACGCGTCATGTTCTGATTGGTGCGTACCGGTTCGCTCTGGATCGCGTCCATGAGCCGTCAGATCTAACGTAAACTGCATGTCCCTGATCTATTCGTACCCCTTCGCTTAAGTGTTCTATCTAGCCCGTCAGATCTGGATCCAACGGCGCGCGATCAATCGACCACACTCTGGTGGCGCTAGCGGCGACGACTGGTGGAGGCGGCTCTGTCTACGGCAGTGCAGTGGCTACAGGGAGGGCTGGAGTCAGTGGAAGTGCTTACCAGACTCGAAGTGATGTACTGAAGCTCAACGTGGTGGCGGCTTGACAAGGGGCGCGCTGCAGTGGCCGTGGGAGCTCGTCGGAGTGGATGACAGCGTCGGGCTCGGGTGGACCGCGACGTTGGCGACGTTCTGCTCCACCCTAACGCAAACGGAGGGCATCAGTGGGTGCGCATCGGTCAGGTGAACAAGTCAGCGTCAAAGGGGAGGCATGGGGCGGTCGGTTTTTACCTTAATCGCTTGCCAGAGTTGGAGACGGCATCGGGGACTTGTAGTGCTTGATGGAGTCGACGGCCTAGGGAGTTTACCAGGATTGGTCGCCGGAGAGGGTTCTGCCTGCGGCGGTACAAGGGCGAATACGGGCAGCCTGGTGACAGAGTGGTGGCGCTAGGTGAGGGGAAATGCTCGTGGTGCAGAGGGGGTTAAGTAGGCAGGAGGGGGCGGCGATTACGCGCAGAATCAATGGTAATTAAGCTCGTAGTGATTTCGGCGAGGTAACGGCGGAGCGAACGCCTCGGCCGCACGTGATTGAAGACGACGACGACGTGGTCACAGGGTCCACTTGCCAGCGAGTGAAACAGAGAGGAGGTGGGGTCAGGCAGTCAGTGACTTGGCGGGTTTGTCTGCGAGTGAGAGAGAGAAGGGGGAACCCGGGTGGGCTTAGTGGGCTGGTTCTGTTGTTGGGCTAGAAAGGTGTGGTCGGCCCTTTTCTATTTCTTTTCTCCTTTTCTTTTTCTGTTTGCAATTTCAGGAATCAAATTCAAAGGATTTCAAAAGCTGTTTGAATTGAAATCTTTTTAGGTTTTTTGTGGAGTGCAACACTCACAAATATGGGCACAAAACTAAGTGGTCACTTTGAATTGGCCTGGTCACTTGGAATAAAATAAAATAAGCAGTGACATAGCTCTAGTTTTAAATAGGTTTTGAAATTGGTTTTCAAATCATATTTGTTTTGAAACTTTGGTTTAAATCCTAGAAACCTAGCAATACAATTGGAGAGAAATAAGACAACAAGGTTTGGTTCAATGAACAACAATCTCTCATTAGAGAATAGCATTTGTTTTAAATGCTGATCACATAAAATAATGAGCTCATATGCTCCTGTTTTTGAATTGGTTTGTTTGAAATGAACTCTACATGATCATGGATGCATGGATGATATGCATGAGTTTGAAACATGATTTTAGGGATGTTACAAAGCCTCTCTTGGGAACTGTAAGTCTGAATGATGAGGTGCTAAACCATGCAATGCTAATAAATGGGAGGCAATGAGACCTCCACAAATTCCACCTTTCTCGCGGTTAGGAGCAAGACGAAAGGCTATCAAAGCACCCAAATTATAAGTCCTATCACGATTCAAAGCAGCTGATATAAAAGCTATATCAAATGAAGATAATTTACTAGAAGTCTTCCTAGCAAGAACACACTTGGCAATGAAATAGGCAAAATATCGAATATATGGGAGATGAATATTCTGAATTTTACCACTCTCCTTTGAGAAGCTGCTTCCTTGGCAAATCTCCACATATAAGTCCATGAGTGGCATGGGCCACTCCCTAATCTTCTCACATGAACCCCACTGTGGCACCTTGATAGCTGTACAAAAATCATCAAAAGGGAGATTGACAGCCACATTGTAAATTTTGTAGTGAACCATGGGGTTAGGAAAAGACCAACTAAATCGAAAATCCTGCACCATAGACATAGTCAGCTTCACATATGGGTAAGGTTTATCTCCAATAAAATGCTCCAACCCTGCATTAGAAATTAGAGTTTGGAAATCATGAAAAATCCCTGCAGCTCTCATGAATTCGGGGCATGGATATATAGAAGAGAAAACTTCCTCCTCGCAGTGGACTTTCATAATCTCCGGCACCCCTTAATTCACGTTGATTCAGCTGTTATTCATTCATATTTTTTCTGAAATTTTTAGACAAACATCAACCCAAGTGATTTCAAAGCTAATAAGTGATGGGGAACTACTATAGGGACTTGCAAGTGTGCTAACATGCATCAAAATGAATTATCTAAGCATAGAACAAGCATGCAAACTCACATAACCTGTCACCTACAGTAGAAAAATACTCAACATATAATCCACCAATCAAAAATCTAATTGGACAAGCGCAGGAGGCACATACCGGAGAGCAATCCCTACAAAAATCAGCAGCTAAGATGGGCTGAGCAAGGAGATCAGAAATCGGGAGCAAGAAAAGCAAGAAATCAAGCTTTGAGAAATTTTATGGTGTTTTTTGGGAGAGAGAAAGAAGTGGTAGGAAGGAGAATAAGTGGAGGGCCAGGGGTGGCCCACACCAGGGCCAGGCGTGCCCCTGGTCTGGCAGCGCCACCAGGGGGTGTGCCTGCCTGGTGGGCCCCCCTAGGACACGCTAGGTGCCTCACTGCCCCTTTTTTGGCGTAAAAATTTAATATGAATTTTCTGAAATTTTTCGGGAAACTTTATTTATGAGCAATTTCCAGGTATTGAAAATTGATTTTCTTGCAGAAAAAGATTTTGGAAAGATGCAAAAGCAAACAAAAGATAAAACTACATAAGTTCTAAGACACTCTAACAAGCAAGCAACTAGCAAAACAAAGACGAACAAGCGCGAAGAGCAAAGATTGTAGTACAGAAAATAAAAGTGAGAAAGAATAATCATTGTGAAAACATTGTTTTGTTCATTAAAATCCCTTTGTTAACAAGGTTGATCAAGTCTTGTTACCAAAAAAATTTATATGAAACAAAACTTTGCATTTCACTAAATGATTATGTTACCTCAATCTTGATAGCAATAGTCCCAATCATAATAGTTCCATAATTTTCTTGTGGTATGGACAATATATTTCTCCAACTTTGATGCCCTCAATATTTTCAATTGAATTTAGGCCATAACTCTTATCAATCTTCTTGGGGAAATAGATAGTATGCTCCTTGTCATTAATATTAAAGGTTACTTTTCCTTGATTACAATTGATGATAGCACCTGCAGTATTAAGAAAACGTCTCCCAAAAATAATAGACATATTATCATCTTCGGGCATTTCAAGCACAACAAAATCAGTTAATATTAGACAATTATGAGCCACTTGAACAGGAACATCCTCACATATACCAACAGGAATAGTAGTAGACTTATCAGCCATTTGCAAATATATATTAGTTGGTATCAATTTTTCCAGTTGAAGTCTCTTGTAAAGAGAAAAGGGCATAACACTAACTCATCCCCCCCAAATCACACAAAGAAGTTCTAACATAATTGTTTTTAATAGAGCAAGGAATAGTTGGAATCCCTGGATCCCCAAGTTTCTTTGGAACCTTACCATTGAATGAATAATTAGCAAGGAAAGTAGAAATTTCCTCATTAGGAATCTTCCTTTTATTAGAGACAATATCCTTCATATACTTTGAATAAGGAGGCAATTTAATAAAATCAGTCAAAGGAATTTGCAAAAATAAAGGTTTCGTCCACTGACAAAACATGTTATAGTGTTCTTCTTCTTTTGACTTGTGTTTCTTATCAGGGAAAGGGATTGGTTTTTGAACCCAAGACTCTCTTTCACTACCATGTTTATTAGCAACAAAATCATCCTTAGTGTACCTAGTATTCTTAGTGTGCCTCTCAGGTTCCTCTTTAATTTCTTCCTTATCAGGAGCATCATTTCTATCATTACCACTTTCAGTTTCAGTATTAGAGATAGATATACTATTGGGATCTATAGCAGGTTCTAAAGGTTCTACAACTGTTTTATGTTTCTTTTTCTTTTTCTTAGAAGAAGTACCTCTATTTTCAACTTGTTGAGAATCTTGCTCAATTCTTTTAGGATGCCCCTTAGGATATAAAGGATCCTGAGTGGCAGCACCACTCCTACTTCTAATTTCATAATCATATTTTCTCCAGAAGCACTAACTAGCAAATATTTTTTTACTTTAGCAAGTTGATCAATTTGAGTTTGAACCATTTGGAAATGTATAACAGGCATTTTAACATCATTAGAAGTTCTTTCCACAATATCTTTCAACTCATTAATATCTCAAGAGTTTTCCATGAAATAATTTTGTACTTGCTTATTAAAATTACCTTTATTAACAATAAAGATATCAAATTCTTCTAAGCATTGATCAGGTGGTTTAGAATAAGGAATATCACCTTCATCAAAATGTTGGAGAGAGTGTACCTCAATAGTGGATGAGTGAGAGATTTTCTTACATAATTCTTCTATAGGAGGTAAATTCTTCACATCTTCAGATTTAGTACCCTTCTCCTTGATGACCCACAAGTATAGGGGATGTATCATATTACTTTCGATAAATAGGGGTGTCGATCCCAACGAGGAGCATAAGGTGTTGACTAGTGGTTTGGAGCACGAAATCTCTATAAATACTTAACAAACGGATTTTTAAGGTTTTTTTGATAAAGCAAGGAAATAAAGTACGAGTAAATAAAGACAGCAAATAATTGCAGTAAGCGGCCCAATCCTTTCTTAGCAAACGACAAGCCGGTTGTAATACTTATGAGGACCAAACGTTCTCGAGGACACATGGGAATACTGTCAAGTGCTTTCGTTTCATATAGTTGATTAATCTTCTTTGGTTTGATAAGTGTTGTGTGGGTGAACCTGTGCTAATGCACTGACCTTACTAGGACTAATACATACTTGTGATTAAACTGCTTGCAAGCATCCGCAACTACAAGAAAGTAATTAAGATAAAAACCTAACCACAACCATAAACTCTGATATCCTACACTCCCTTGTGCAAAGGTTTCCTAACAGGGTTCAGGTTTCTGTCACTCCGAAAACCCCACAATTAGTATCCAAATACACAATGCATTCCCCTAGGCCCATAAATGGTGAAGTATCATGTAGTCGACGTTCACATGACACCACTAGAAGAATAGCACCACAACTTAAATATTAAACCATTGAATAATACCTCAACACAATTCAACTACTAACAACATGACTTCTCCCCTGTGCTCAAGAACTAAACTAACTACTCACGAGACATCATATGGATCAAGATCAGAGATGATATAATGATGAATAAAAATCTGAACATAAACATCAGCTACAAAAGTAATCAACACTGGGAAAGTGGGATGGGAGTGGTGATGATGGTGCTGGTGGAGTGGTGGTGTGGATGATGATGATAATGATCTCGATGAAGTCTAGCTTGATGACGGTGTTGATGGCGACGATCTCCCCTCTCTGGGAAGGAATTTCCCCGGCAGAAATCTGTCTGCCAGAGAGCTCTTTCTCTCTCTGTAGTTTCCGCCCCGCAGAAGCGGCGTAATCTTTCTGTGGTCGCTCCCCGTGTATTAGGGTTTTGGGAGAAAGATATAGGAGAAAGGGTGGAGCAGGAGGTGGGCCAGGGTGGCCACACCCCTAGTAGCGCTGCCTAGGGTGGCCCACGCATGGGGTGGTGTGGGTTCCCTATGGCCCATCTCAGCCTCCTCTTCTGGCATCCTTTGTCTTCTGGAAAAATATGATTTTCCATATATTTTCTGGTATTTTCTGATCTTCGCGAAAATTGCAACCAAACGCCGCTTTTTCCATAAGAATCCTGACTCCGGCAGTTCATTCTCCAAGAATCATCCAACATGCAAAATAGATGAAATAACATAAGTATCACCTCTTAATAAGAAATATATCAATGAATAACAGTAAATTATGATATAGAATAGTGATTCAAAATGGACGTATCAACTCCCGCAAGCTTACACCTCGCTTACCCCCAAGCGAAAACTAATCTTAGTAAACATGTCCACAGGTTTATGGAGTGAAGTGTCGATAAAAATAATACGGACAAGAAGCATCACACTTACCAATACACAACTGATAATAGAAAGCAACTCACCATTATATAACTTAACTTGCAACGAGTAAGGGAGTCATAATAAAGATGCATAAAGATAAATCATAATTGGTAATGGCAAACTTTGTTCTTGGTTAGAGAACAATCGATAAACAATTTTAGCCCAAAGCTTTTGTAAAGTAGTTTATAACAGTAGTCTTTTTGCTCAAACATAAAAGGCTTTTCAAAATGATGGCTTTCAAAGTAATATTCATTCAGATAAGAATTTTGTGCAAACCAAGGAAGATAAGGAACATGAGTGAATAAATCATCATATGAATGATTGAAACATAACAACTCAAATGCTTACTGGAGATAGAGAGGAAATAGGTTTACTGACTCGACTTAGAAGTAAACGAAAGGCCCTTCGCGGAGGGAAGCAGGGATCTCATGTTTCATAAAGATATTTTAAAAGATTATGGTACTTACTAGATTTGAGCTTTCATTGCCCCTATCATAAGCATTTGCGGTGGTTAAGGTTAAAGTGAACAAAGATGGAGTATATGCTTAACGAAATATAAGTTGGCAATCTCATGTCCCTTGAGTATGAGGGCCGCTCCTCATTCTACTCAACTTTAGTTACAAATAGTTCTTATCATAGTAAGTTGTCACATCCCAAGATTTTCCAAATCTTGTAATGTGAAAAATAAATAAACAAAATAAATTATTGTTGAATTTTAGGGTGAAAAGAAACTTTATTTATAAATGGAAACTTAAAATCCCATCTTGAACAAACTTTAACTAAATTTTGAATTCAACAAAATCCAAATCAAGAGAAATGCTTTCCTCATTAAATGCATCTGGAAATTTAAACACTTGGAAAATAAATCCAAACCCTAAACCCTAATTGTATAAAAATCATTTCCAAGTTATCTCAAGCCTATGGATTTGATCCATATAAAAACTTGTCAACAAACATTTACAAATAATCAAGAATGACAAATAGAAATATCATAAGGCCCTATAAATTGGGTTCACTTAAATTGGAACCATAAATAAAATCTTATGAATTTAAATAAGATAAGGAAAAGTAATTTCCAAAGCTAATAAAGAACTTATCTAAAATCCACACAAAATGGTGAGCAAATAATACTAAAAGATATTTAAAAGGATAAATAAATATCAAATAAAATTTTACAAATTGGAATCACCAAGTTTGGATCTCTAAATAAAAATATATGGATTTTATAAGACAAAGATAGAAATATTAGATAAAGAATATTTGAAAAACCAAATAAATCTTGGCCTAATCCATAAGAAAATGGAATGAATGGAATCCAAATCCAAATAAAAATAAAAGGATAAAGAATTTTCCAAAATAAAATAAAATGGCATAAAACAAATCCTATTAGAATAAAGACAAATCTCTAATAAGAATAATTATATAATTCATGAGAAAATAGTATTTTGGAATTTACCCAAGTGGAAAAAAAGTTGTTTAATTCAACCTAAATAAAATATAATAAATCTTGCAAATAAAATTTAGGGAATTAAAACTATATTTAAATTCCGTTGGAATTAAAACAAATACCCAATTCAAATGATTTATGAATCATATTAAATACTTTCCAAATAATTCAAGATGAATTATTTGACACCCTATTAATCAAATAAAAACCTACTGAAAATATTTGGAAAGTTTTTAGAAATTTAAATGGTGTTTGAAATTATTATTAAATCTGATTTGATTTAAAACTAGAGCCTATTTTGAATAATTAAAATACCTTAAAAAGAATAAATAAATTATTATAAAATAATTTCAGAATGTTTTATTAATCAGTGCTTGAAGCTACACAAAATTTGACAAGGGTTTGAATTCAAATGGATGCTGGAAATGGTTAAATAAAACCAAAATAGAATAAAAGAAATGGAAAAAGAAAAGAAACAGGAACAAAAAAATATAAACAGACTCGACCCAGCCCATCTAGCCCACTAAGGCCCAACAGCCCACCTCTCCTTCTCTCCCGCAGAAAAATGTTTCGCACCAAAGAAAGAACCCGCAGCGACACCGACAGATGGACCCCGCCCCCACTTTCTTTCACTCGCTGACAACGGACCCCATCGCCATGTCGTCATCGTCTTCACCCGCCGCTGACCACGCCCTCCTCCCGGCCGTTTCCTGCCGTTAACCTCTCAGAGTAAATACGCTGCAATGGCTCGACAAATTAATCCCGTGATCACGCCTGATAAATTCCCTCCCTCTCCTCCTCATTTCCCCTCAAACCCCGCTGCCAGAGAGCCACCAGGCTGCCTCCATTTTGCTCTGCACTGCCGCTATCTCCGGCGAGCTCCGCGAGCGATTCCGGCCAGTAGACGTCGCCCCTCGCCTCCTCGAGCACACAAGCGTGATCCCCATCTCCTGGAGAACCTCCTAGTAGCATCAGATCGTCCCCAGGAGCCTAGAACCTCGGCAACAACAACGACCAGCGCCGCCACCGTCTGTTTCCTCTCCGGCGAAACCTCGGGTAAGAACCAGACCGCCCCTCCCTGTCTCTTTCACGCACGCATCTTCGCCACGTCTTTGCGCGTCTAATCATACTCTCCTCTCCCTCTGGCATGCACCGAAGCCCCCTCCCCGTCGACAAGCAGAAGCTCCTGGCGCCACCCCTATCTCCGGCGAGGAATTCCGATCAACCTCGTGCGCCCCTTCGACCAACGCGAGCAGGTTGAGCATCCTCGTGCCACGGCGATCACGGTGAGCCACCTCTCTACCTTACTTGCTTCCTATTTTGCCAGCTCCACTGCTAGCCGAGCGTCGCCGCCGCGCGCTGCCGCTAAGCGCCGCCAGAGTATGGTCAGATCGTCTCCAGCCGTTAGATGCAGATCATAGGGATACGATAGATGACTTGACTGAATCATTACGGATAGATCTGTGCCGCTCGATCCAACTTAGATCTAACGCCTCACAGCGACCGATCCGCGCGAAACGGTACGCACCAATAAGAAAGCGACGTGTGGCCAGTGTGTTGAATTAAAACAGAATTTGATCTATTGAATTAGTAAACTTGCAAAATTCATAACTTTAAAACCACACGTCCAAATTTTGCAAATTTTATATCAATGGATTCAGCAAGACAAGCCCTAGCCAACCATGCACTTTGTTTTAGTAAAAAGCTTCTGTTAAATTGTTTGTTTTTGCAGAAACTTGTGTATGCATGTTTAGAATATAAAAATTGTTCTAAAATAATTCTGGGGATAAAATCTTTGGCAAATGGTTTGTTTTGAACCTACTGACCCTAGGAATCAATTGGTGGTTTCTAAAATGTATTTGGTGAAGCAAAATAATAAAACCTTGAATTAAAACATTTCTAGCCAAATAAAAATATAGTTTAATTGTTAAAAATGATCTTGGAGGAAAATCTTTGGGAAATGTTTTGGAATAAACCCTCTGTCCCTAAACACCAAGTTTTATGTTTTGAAAACATATTTTGTGAACCCTATAAAATTATTGCTTTGCTGAAGGCATTTTCAACCACATAAAAATAATGATTTGGTTTGAAAATGGTTTATCGGTAAAGTCTTTTGCAGATAGTATTGCCACTTTATAAAATGACCAATAAGTGTTTTAGAATGATTATAACCTATTATAAACCACTTTTGTAAATAAAACAAACTTTGGCATGCTTGCATGCATTGTTTTGTTTCTATTATTTTATGTGATGAAATTGCTTGAATGGTAGATTGAAATATTGTTTACTTGATTGAATTGTAGTGATTTGAAGTGTGTGAACATTGAAAAGATCAAGGAGTGAACCTATACTCTCTACCAAAAAGGCAAGTGATGCTTCATACTTTTGTCCCAATATTTTCACTATGCATTAATGATATTTCTAAGTAGGACTTGCATGGAATTTTTGCTAAGTATAAACTATGCTATGGGAAATCCTAGTAGATGAAACCTTAGTAGAATTTCCTAAGTTAAGATTCCTACTACTATCATGCTTAGCTTAGCTAATAGAAAACAAGGGTGGAATATATAATCATACTATGGAATATTTCCAAGTCAAGGACTTGTGTTTTGTTTAATAAAACAACTAAGTGAATGAATCACCTGGGTGGAATAGAAGGAATGGTTTGTGTTGAGTGGTCATGCAAGTCCAGTATGCTGGGGAAAACTTGGGCATCACCAAGTCCAGTATGCTGGGGAAAACTTGGTGTCTCACTTGTGGATGGCCACCCAGGAACAAAGAGATTTGAGATGTCAAATGTTGAGAAGCTTCAAGTGCAGCCACTTGGCATTATGGGCTCTGCCTGGATCATATAGGTTGCAATAACTTAGCCAAATGGACAGTTGGTGGTAGGGGTTTGATTGGTTGGAACGCGTCCATTCTGGTCTAAGGGAAGGCTTCTGAAAGATCTTGTCTTGGTGAAACCAAGTCTTGTGGGGAAAGTGCACCACCTCTACAGAGTGTAAAAATCTAAGTACTTAGCCATGTCCCTGGCAAAGGACAATTTGAGCATCAAGACATGGGAGCTATCAAGAATCTCATCATCCAAATTTCTAAGTTAAAATTCTTGTGGGTGAACAAGGGATTGAAGGATCACCAATTTCTATTGGGAGATGCCTTGGGAAAGATTTTGTCAAGCAAAAACTTAGTGTTTTCAAATGTTAAGGAAAATCTATTTTGAGCAATGCAAGACTAAGCTCCACTTAGCCAAATGCATATAGATGATATACTCCACTATACTATCATAGTATCACTTGCCAATACAATTCAAATGTATTGACCCTTGTGGCTGTAACTTATTATGTTGCATGTTTGTTTGATGTTAGTGAAGTTTATTGATTAGGATTACAAGTCTACAACCAACATGTCTGCATGTGGCACTTTGAAGATGAAGGACCCCATGCTATTGTTATATTCTACTGCATTGTAATGAGATAGCCAAATGAGCTATGTAAGATGTATTAATTATTTTATTCCTGGTTATAAAGTTGTATTATGACCTTTGTTTCTTGACATTACATCTTAACTGGGGATGCTAGATATTGATCCAGAGACTAGCATTGTAAACAAAGGGATCTCTACCTTATCAAAGGTTGGGAACCTTACAGATGGTATCAGAGCATTGTGTTGCCAGTAGGATTTGTAAACCTAGGATTGGACAAACCCTTAGAAAAATAGGAGTTGTATTTGTTCCAAAACTTATTTACAAACAATCTTGTAAACTCTTTCCTCAACCATTTTGGTTTTAACTCTGCATATCTTCTATTTCAACTTGATGGATAAAGCCTTCTCCATGGCGAAAGACTTCATCATGTGCAAAGGACTTCATCAACTTTAATGACTTCAACATCTTCAACTCTAATGACTTCAACACCTTCAACTCTGATGACTTCAACATCTTCAACATTTTCACCAAGGACTTCAACCTTAGATATTACTAAGCAATACAAGTGATACAAGGAATCTTACTCAAGACTAGAAGACTAAGGAAACACAACTTAGAAGAAACTATCATCACCTTGAAGTTTTGAGACCAAGATGCAAGAAATTCTCCAAGGATACAAAGATCTTGTTCAAGAAAAATCAACCAAGAAGGAAGGAAAGATCTCAAGTGAACCATATAGATGGACCACCATATTTAGTTTAAGTCAAACCCACCAACTTAGGTGGTGTAACAAAAATATTTTTGGTTGCTTAGAAATATGCTTGAAACTTGTTGTTTGATTGGAATGTTTGTTTGTGATTGCTTGCATTTTGCTTGTGTGAATTGTGATGTGCGTGATTAGAATTGATTCCCTTAGAAATATTTTGCCTATTCTAATCCCAATCCAACCCAAACAGATGACTTCTCCAAGAAACTCCAACATCAAGGATGGTGACAACAACAACAACCAAGAGGACAACATGAGAGAACTCATAGTAACCCAAACCCAGTTGAACCAAGTGACAACTTAATTTATAGCCAACACCAGTGAGGTAGATCCAACCATGCAAAGGTTTTTGGAAACCCAAACCCAATTGTTGCATAAGGTGACAGATCAAATGATCAACATGGGAAACAACTCTTCCAAAGGAATTTGTGACAACAAGGATGACAAAGATGATATTCTAGAAGGAACCCAAGCTTGCAATATTTGTGGAGACAAGGATCACACTTCCAAGGAGCATGAAGATCAATGCCCCAATTGTGAAGAGAAACATCCAATTGACCAATGCCCCACAACCCAAGCTACTTGTTACTTATGTGAAGGAAATAATCATGTCCCTATCCAATGCCCCATCTATTCCATAGTTCAACAAAGGAAACAAGGTGGAGTGCAACAACTGATTGCAGATTACCGTGAGAGAGCCAAGTCTACCAAGAAGGATGAAGACAAAGGAAAATCTCAGCTTGTACCTCCATGAAATATGACTCAATTTAAAGGACCAAAGAGGAGACATATGTATTATCCAAGGAATAATAGAAGGTCAAGGAGACCAGGAACTTTTCCTACCTTTGAGATAACATATGAAGAACATGAACTAGAAGCACTCCTAGCTTTGGAGAACCCCAAGAAAAAGAAGGACAAAAGCCATGTGCAATGTGGTCATTGCAAAGAAATGGGACACTATGCCAATGAATGTCCAAAGAAGAAGTATAAGTAGATTAGACAAGTGTGGTGCAACAACTGCAAAGAGCTAGGCCATTATGTAGCAACTTGTCCACAGAAGATACGTGAAGAACACAACCTTATCACATGTTACAACTGTGGTAACCAAGGACATTATGCAAGCAACTGTCCAGAAAAGATGAAGCACAAGATAAAGCCTATGAAGGATCTCAGCCTTGTCACGTGTTTCAAGTGTGGAAACAAAGGACACTATGCAGATGTTTGCCCAGAGAGATTTCAACAAGATTCCAAGCAAACCAAGATGTAATTTAGTTGGAAAATTTTTAAGGGTGGTAGTACCCTAGATGCTTTGAAGCCAACTTGTAACCCCTAGCCTCCCCAAATCTCGGGACGAGATTTATTTTAAGGGTGGTAGCCTGTCACATCCCAAGATTTTCCAAATCTTGTACTGTGAAAAATAAATAAACAAAATAAATTATTGTTGAATTTTAGGGTGAAAAGAAACTTTGTTTCTAAATGGAAACTTAAAATCCCATCTTGAACAAACTTTAACTAAAGTTTGAATTCAACAAAATCCAAATCAAGAGAAATGCTTTCCTCATTAAATGCATCTGGATTTTAAACACTTGGAAAATAAATCCAAACCCTAAACCCTAATAGAATAAAAATCATTTCCGAGTTATATCAAGCCTATGGATTTGATCCATATAAAAACTTGTCAACAAACATTTACAAATAATCAAGAATGACAAATAGAAATATCATAAGACCATATAAATTGGGTTCACTTAAATTGGAACCATAAATAAAATCTTATGAATTTAAATAAGATAAGGAAAAGTAATTTCCAAAGCTAATAAAGCACTTATCTAAAATCTATACAAAATGGTGAGCAAATAATACTAAAAGATATTTAAAATGATAAATAAATATCAAATAAAATTTTACAAATTGGAATCACCAAGTTTGGATCTCTAAATAAAAATATATGGATTTTATAAGACAAAGATAGGAATATTAGATAAAGAATATTTGAAAAAGCAAATAAATCTTGGCCTAATCCATAAGCAAATGGAATGAATGGAATCCAAATCCAAATAAAAATAAAAGGATAAAGAATTTTCCAAAATAAAATAAAATGGCATAAAACAAATCCTATTAGAATAAAGACAAATCTCTAATAAGAATAATTATATAATTCATGAGAAAATAGTATTCTGGAATTTACCCAAGTGGAATAGAAGTTGTTTAATTCAACCTAAATAAAATAAAATAAATCTTCCAAATAAAATTTAGGGAATTAAAACTATATTTAAATTCCTTTGGAATTAAAACAAATACCCAATTCAAATGATTTATGAATCATATTAAATACTTTCCAAATAATTCAAGATGAATTATTTGACACCCTATTAATCAAATAAAAACCTACTGAAAAGATTTGGAAGGTTTTTAGAAATTTAAATGGTGTTTGAAATTATTACTAAATCTTATTTGATTTAAAACTAGAGCCTATTTTGAATAATTAAAAGACCTTAAAAAGAATAAATAAATTATTCTAAAATAATTTCAGAATGTTTTATTAATCAGTGCTTGAAGCTACACAAAATTTGACAAGGGTTTGAATTCAAATGGATGCTGGAAATGATTAAATAAAACCAAAACAAAATAAAAGAAATGGAAAAAGAAAAGAAACAGGAACAAAAAAATATAAACAGACTCGACCCAGCCCATCTAGCCCACTAAGGCCCAACAGCCCACCTCTCCTTCTCTCCCGCAGAAAAACGTTTTGCACCAAAGAAAGAACCCGCAGCGACACCGACAGATGGACCCCACCCCCACTCTCTTTCACTCGCTGACAACAGACCCCATCGCCACGTCGTCATCGTCTTCACCCGCCGCTGACCATGCCCTCCTCCCGGCCATTTCCTGCCGTTAACCTCTCAGAGTAAATACGCTTCAATGGCTCGACAAATTAATCCCGTGATCACGCCTGATAAATTCCCTCCCTCTCCTCTTCATTTCCCCTCAAACCCTGCTGCCAGAGAGCCACCAAGCTGCCTCCATTTTGCTCTGCACTGCCGCTATCTCCGGCGAGCTCCGCAAGCGATTCCGGCCAGTAGACGTCGCCCCTCGCCTCCTCGAGCACACAAGTGTGATCCCCATCTCCTGGAGAACCTCCTAGTAGCACCAGCTCGTCCCCGGGCGCCCAGAACCTCGGCAACAACGACGACCACCGCCGCCACCGTCTGTTTCCTCTCCGGCGAAGCCTCGGGTAAAACTAGACCGCCCCTCCCTTTCTCTTTCACGCACGCATCATCGCCACGTCTTTGCATGTCTAATCATACTCTCCTCTCCCTCTGGCATGCACTGAAGCCCCCTCCCTGTCGACAAGCAGAAGCTCCTGGCGCCACCCTATCTCCGGTGAGGAATTCCGATCAACCTCGTGCGCCCCTTCGACCAACGCGAGAAGGTTGAGCATCCCCATATCACGGCGATCACGGTCAGCCACCTCTCTACCTTCCTTGCTTCCTATTTCGCCAGCTCCACCGCTAGCCGAGCGTCGCCGCCCCGCGCTGCCGCTGAGCGCCGCTAGAGTATGGTCAGATCGTCTCCAGCCGTTAGATGCAGATCGTAGGGATACGATAGATGACTTGACTGAACCGTTACAGATAGATTTGTGCCGCTCGATACAACTTAGATCTAACGCCTCACAGCGACCGATCCGCGCGAAATGGTACGCACCAATAAGAAAGCGACGCGTGGCCAGTGTGTTGAATTAAAACAGAATTTGATCTATTGAATTAGTAAACTTGCAAAATTCATAACTTTCAAACCACACGTCCAAATTTTGAAAATTTTATATCAATGGATTCAGCAAGACAAGCCCTAGCCAACCATGCACTTTGTTTAGTAAAAATCTTCTGTTAAATTGTTTGTTTTTGCAGAAACTTGTGTATGCATGTTTAGAATATAAAAATTGTTCTAAAATAATTTTGGGGATAAAATCTTTGGCAAATGGTTTGTTTTGAACCTACTGACCCTAGGAATCAATTGTTGGTTTCAAAAATGTATTTGGTGAAGCAAAAGAATAAAACCTTGAATTAAAACATTTCTAGCCAAATAAAAATATAGTTTAATTGTTAAAAATGATTTTGGAGGAAAATCTTTGGGAAATATTTTGGAATAAACGCTCTGACCCTAAACACCAAGTTTTATGTTTTGAAAACATATTTTGTGAACCCTATAAAATTATTGCTTTGCTGAAGGCATTTTCAACCACATAAAAATAATGATTTGGTTTGAAAATGGTTTATAGGTAAAGTCTTTTGCAAATAGTATTGACACTTTATAAAATGACCAATAAGTGTTTTAGAATGATTATAACCTATTATAAACCACTTTTGTAAATAAAACAAACTTTGGCATGCTTGCATGCATTGTTTTGTTTCTATTATTTTATGTGATGAAATTGCTTGAATCGTAGATTGAAATATTGTTTACTTGATTGAATTGTAGTGATTTGAAGTGTGTGAACATTGCAAAGATCAAGGAGTGAACCTATACTCTCTACCAAAAAGGAAAGTGATGCTTCATACTTTTGTCCCATTATTTTCAGTATGCATTAGTGATATTTCTAAGTAGGACTTGCATGGAATTTTTGCTAAGTATAAACTATGCTATGGGAAATCCTAGTAGATGAAACCTTAGTAGAATTTCCTAAGTTAAGATTCCTACTACTATCATGCTTAGCTTAGCTAATAGAAAACAAGGGTGGAATATATATTCATACTATGGAATATTTCCAAGTCAAGGACTTTTGTTTTGTTTAATAAAACAACTAAGTGAATGAATCACCTGGGTGGAATGGAAGGAATGGTTTGTGTTGAGTGGTCATGCAAGTCCAGTATGCTGGGGAAAACTTGGGCATCACCAAGTCCTGTATACTGGGGAAAATTTGGTGTCTCACTTGTGGATGGCTAGCCAGGAACAAAGAGATTTGAGATGTCAAATGTTGAGAAGCTTCAAGTGCAGCCACTTGGCATTATGGGCTCTGCCTGGATCATATAGGTTGCAATAACTTAGCCAAATGGATAGTTGGTGGTAGGGGTTTGATAGGTTGGAACGCGTCCATTCTGGTCTAAGGGAAGGCTTCTGAAAGATCTTGTCTTGGTGAAACCAAGTCTTGTGGGGAAAGTGCACCACCTCTACAGAGTGTAAAAATCTAAGTACTTAGCCATGTCCCTGGCAAAGGACAATTTGAGCATCAAGACATGGGAGCTATCAAGAATCTCATCATCCAAATTTCTAAGTTAAAATTCTTGTGGGTGAACAAGGGATTGAAGGATCACCAATTTCTATTGGGAGATGCCTTGGGAAAGATTTTGTCAAGCAAAAACTTAGTGTTTTCAAATGATAAGGAAAATCTATTTTGAGCAATGCAAGCCTAAGCTCCACTTAGCCAAATGCATATAGATGATATACTCCACTATACTACCATAGTATCACTTGCCAATACAATTCAAATGTATTGACCCTTGTGGCTCTAACTTATTATGTTGCAGGTTTGTTTGATGTTAGTGAAGTTTATTGATTAGGATTACAAGTCTACAACCAACATGTATGCCTGTGGCACTTTGAAGATGAAGGACCCCATGCTATTGTTATATTCTGCTGCATTGTAATGAGATAGCCAAATGAGCTATGTAAGATGTAATAATTATTTTATTACTGGTTATAAAGTTGTATTATGACCTTTGTTTCTTGATATTACATCTTAACTGTGGATGCTAGCTATTGATCCAGGGACTAGCATCGTAAACACAGGGATCTCTACCTTATCAAAGGTTGGGAACCTTACATAAGTACATGTGTATCAAGCAGACAATGAGCATCTCAGCAACCTTCTTATTTACCATGGGAAAATGGTGCTTTTTTCTCTTCTTTCCTCTTTTATATCTCTCTCTTTTTATATATAAGAAGAATGCTTCATAGATTGCTCATTATGGTGATGCTGCAAGTTTCCACCATGATTAGGCATGGCTTAGGCTAGCGGCCCAGGTGTTTCTCTAACACATATACATAAATCCATTGACTTACAAGCTCTCCTTTTATTTCACACCGACGACATCCATAAACATAAGAGAATGATATTAACTAGGTAGATATTTACAGGTGTTGAAAGCGTTCCCCGTGACATCATGGTTCTGCTAATCCCCAACTTAGAGGTGCAAGCATATACAACATAGATGACACAATGGTTCAAGTTTATTAAGGGCAAGAAAATAAGGTGTGCCATCAAGTTCGTGGGAGCTTTACTAACCAATTTTTACATAACAAAATAATTTTATTTTGAAAGATAGATAAAGCTTGAGAATTTACTTGGAATAGCAATAATGCTAATAGGTAGATATGGTGGACTCAAATGGCATAGGTTTTGGTTTAAAGGATTGGATGCACGAGAAGTATTCCCTCTTAGTACAGGTTTTTGGATAGCAGGGCTGGGTAGCAAGAAAAAGAGTTGAAGGAAACAAGCAAATATACAAGTGATAAAGTCAAACATGCAATCTTCCTTGAAAACACAAAAGATCTTAAATAAAGAATACTAGGCTTATGAGCCAATCAAGAAAGAAGGAAAATGATATAAAATACCCGTAAGTGCTTTTATCTTTTCATTTCAAACCTTAAAAGGTGTTGCTACTGACCAGAGCTCGGTTTGCCAAAACCAATTTATATTTACTTGATGCTCCCAAAGTGATACCAATACTAATCAACAAGATTAATCATATAATAGAGATTGCAAACTAAAATAATATGTGCAAAAAGTAAAAGATGAAGCTTCTCATTAATATTCCATAAACACACTCACACCAAGGGATACATAGATAACCAACCTAAAGAGAGATACTTCCACAATGCAAAACATCCTATATGATAACTTATCTATTCAAGATATGACTGTACTAAAAAGGTGAAAAGATGCAAGATAATGATGTGATACCGTGGCACTCCCCCAATCTTAAAAAACCAAGGGGATGCAAAAACCTGATGACGAATTACTCCTTCAGTGGTGGTGGTGTTCCCTTGATAAGATTTTCAATAAGCTTCCTCAAATCTTCAATCTCGAAGGTTAGAGTATGAATCAACTCCGATTTATGCTCAATGCAGTTCATGATCATGTCAGACCGAGAATCCTAGTCCTTGTTATTCTTTCCCCACTCTTCCTCCTTAGAGCTTGGTACTTATCAAAAAACTCATTAGTGGTTCGAAGGGCTTCCACTGCCTTAGGGCAGGAACTGAGGACTAGAACGGAGGTCATCATCCGCTGCATATTATGAGGAAAAGCACGTCTAGTGTTAATTGCCCATACAAAAGTAGGTTTTCTTGCCCTTGATCCAATGGCAGTTTGTACCTTCATGCTTGCTGACATGTTCATTACTTCCTCCTCTATGCTCCAATCCATGTATTCGTGCCTAGCAGCGATCCTTTCCTCTTCCATGGGCTCCTTCCCTTCTCATTGGTGGAGACCATGGTGCCTATAAACTGGAGAATATTTCCTGGCAGAAATATATAGAAATAAAAACACGATGAGAACACGATATACGAACCTCAGGGGATCTGGGGGGTTATATATTATGAAGTTTTACGACATAAGAAAGGTACACGGCGAAAACAGGATGAAGACGGTCTCCGGGGTGATCACACCCCCTGGTGGCGCGTTCACGGAGGGCCCGTGCCACTGGGAGGTGTGGCCCACCCAGGCTCCGTTTCCTCCTCTTTTGCGTCTTGTAACCTTCCATATGGAATAAAAATAGAAAAAATATAAAGAGAAGTTTTTCGTGAACCTTTGATTTCCAGCACTTTTACCTATTCGGAAATGGACTCTGCAGATTCCGGAGTTTGGTCTCTAATAAATTCTTCCGGAGTCACCATTTGAATAATATCAACATCTTCATAATAAGAATCTCTAGAAATGTAATGTTTGAGCCTTTGACCATTCACCACATGTGTAGTGTTGTCCCTCAAAGAAGAAATGTTTATAGCTCCTGAATGATACACCTCCTCAATAACAAAAGGTCCTTCCCATTTTGAGAGTAATTTTTTCCTGCAAAAAATCTGAGACAAGACCTATACAATATAAATTTCTCACCAACATGAAACTCTCTCTTAAGGATCCTCCTATCATTCCATGTTTTAATGTTTTCTTTAAAAATTCTAGCATTTTCATAAGCTTCACTTCTCCACTCATCTAAGGTACTTAAGTCAAGCAATCTTTTCTCACCAGCAAGCTTAAATCTCTATTTAGTTCTTTCACTGCCCAATAAGCTTTGTGTTCTAATTCTAAAGGCAAGTGACAAGCTTTTACATAAACCATTTTGTAAGGAGACATTCCCATAGGATTTTTATAAGAAGTTCTATAAGCCCATAAAGCATCATTCAACTTTTTAGCCTAATTTTTTCTAGATCTATTAACAGTCTTTTGCAAGATAGATTTAATTTCTTTATTCAAAAGTTCTACTTGCCCACTGGTCTGAGGGTGATAAGCTAAAGCAATTCTATGGTTAACATCATACTTAGCAAGAGTCTTCCTAAAACCACCATGAATAAAATGAGAACCTCCATCAGTCATGAGATATCTAGGCACACCAAACCTAGGGAAAATAACATCTTTAGGCATTTTTAAAGAGGTCTTACCATCAGCACTATTTGTAGTTATGTCTTCTACCCACTTTGTAACATAATCAACATCAACAAGAATATGAGTATACCCTTTTGAGGGAGGAAAAGGGCCCATAAATTCAAATCCCCAACAATCAAATGGTTCAATAACAAGAGAATAATTCATAGGTATTTCATTGCGTCTAGAAATGTTACCAACTCTTTGACATTCATCACATGATAAAATAAACTTCCTTGCATCCTTAAAAATAATAGGCCAATAAAAACCCGATTGTAAAACTTTGTGTGCGGTTCTATCTCTAGCGTGATGTCCTCCATAAGCACTGCCATGAAATTTTATCAATATCTCTTGTTGTTCATATTCTGGAACACATCTTCGCATAATACCATCTACTCCTTCTTTATATAAATGTGGTTCATCCCAAAAGTAATGTCTCGGATCATAAAAGAATTTCCTTCTTTGCTGGGCTGTAAAGGTTGGAGGCAAATACTTGGAAACAATAAAGTTGGCATAATCAGCATACCAAGGACTCTCTCGCGGACTTACCTTTAATGCAGCCAACTGTTGTCACATCCCAAAAATTACAAATTTTGAAATGTGAAAAATAAAGAAACGTTGAAATTTAGGGGGAAAAGAAACTTTTTGTCTCTAAATGGAAACATCAAAACTTTACTTGAACAAAAATTGAATGAAAAAGCAACAAACAAATTTTCAAACAGATCAAATGCATCCATGCATGGAATGTATCTTGATTTTGATCACTTGGAAAAGCTAAACCAAAAACCTAAACCCTAATGAAAGAAATCATCATCAAGATCACTCCAAGACTATGGCTTTGTTCCATATAAAAATTTAGCAACAACCTTCCTAAATTTAGCTTACCCTGATTAGGGTTCATCCCTCTGTTGTGGTTATATATGATGAATTGATATTAGTAGTAATGGTAATTGAGGATGGTGAATTGTTTGATGTGGATTACTGATTATAATTGGGCTTTGGTGATGCTAGTGGCTTAATAGACTACTTCCAGTGGGTAATTTGATATGGTTCAAATGATACTTCTACTGTGAAATCATTACTTGTGGATCCTAGTGATTTGGAAGTTCACTACTGTCATGATTTGGTTATTGACAGTGAATTTGTGAGTGATTTATTCACGGTATCTGTAATTGTTGGCTTATGGATTCATATGCAGATTGAGGTTAATTAGTTTCTTACAGTGATGTTCTATATACATAAACTTGTAAATGATTCCTGGTGATTGATACCAGGCAAATGATGATTAGTTGTTTGTCAGTTTATCTATGAAAGCTAGATACTTGATCTGCTTGGTTTAGAATCTGTTCTTGTGACACCATCTTGAAATGGCACACAAGTCTAGGTTCTACTATTGGCTTGATTCTATTAATGCTTAAGATTGAATTAATTCCAAAGATAAGTTGGAAGCTTCTTTCTTTAAACATCAGTGCCCATGATCTTGGTATGAGGCTTAGGAACTAGGTTCCTATCTTGCTCTTCCTCATAGATATGTTCGGGTAGTGATACCAGTTACTTATTATGGAATCCCTTTGATAAAATGATTGGTGTGCTAATGGTTTTTCATGGATCCATAAGATTTATGGATTATGGGGTGCTACTCTTTTAAGAGATGTGCCCAGAATTCATAATCTTGACTATGGTTATATTGGCTTATAATATTTGGCCTTTATATCCAGGATCAGTGATGTTGGTCTGAGATCCTGGTTTTACTTGTATGGTTGTATTATGACTATGACTTAAGTATTCAAAATCCTCTATGATGGATTCACCCCACTTGGGTGTTTTTTGAGAGGTTTAATATAAGACAACACATGAATTCTTATCTAACAAAGATAGACAGATCATGTGATGGTTTTATACTACTCACCACAACAGTTGAGTTTTTGGTGTTGTAACTGGTTGATCTTGTGGCTTGATCTTGCTGGTTGCGTTGCTGGCCTGATCTGGTTCTTCTCCTGATGCTGCTCCTACTACTTCCAGCTCCTAGAAGCTTGTCCTTGATCTTGTTATCCACCTTCAGGTTCCTGTTAGCTTGGCCTTGTCCTTGCTATCCACCTGATCCACCCCCTCCTTATGTCACCATCTTGGTGAGTACTGGGAGGATCTGGTGTGTGGTTGGTTTGGTTTGGTTTGCTGTGGCTAGACTGCTGATGCTGGATGTGTATGTGCAAGGAAATGGTGTTGTGGTGCTTTCCCACGGCTGTGTTGAGCTCTTTTGCTTGTGAGGTAGCTGTGGTTGTGTTTGACAGCACACACCATGCATTTAGGTGTGTAAGCTGCTTGTGTGCCTGCTACACCTTGTGGATATGCTCAGGGAGATGATCTACATTTTTATCTGATTACCATTTATCTGCCCGGTGAAACTTGCCCCTCTTACTTATTGGAATCATTTCACTTATGGATTATTTATTATGAAATATTTAAGTCTTTCATATTGGTGAAACTTTCCCCTAAATATTTACTCAATGATGTAAAGTGGAACAGTGCACCTCACAGTTCACTACTAAGAGTAAAAATAACTTAACCTTTATTTTCATTATATTTGTTTGTTCTTTGTTTTGCAGGTACAGGACTTGAAGATTCAATATTAGAATAGGTGTACTTTTAGATAGAATAGGTCCTTTGTAATCTTTATTTTATTTTTATTTTTGTAATCTTTACTTTATCCCTTTGTAAGAAATGTTGTAATAATCCTCAGTATGTAAATATTCCTCCTTTTATAATTTACTATTGTAAAGATTCTTGATTAACTTCATAAGTTACATTTTGTAACTTATTCCTTGAATAAAGATATGGAATAAATATTCATTTTCTTGTTTGTTTTATATTATTTAAAGTTTGAGTTACTAAATATCATTTCTTGATTAAATAAGATTACTCAAACATAATTCTATTCTTTTTAAAAATATAAATCCAAATCTCAATTTTGAATTCAAATTCCTTTCCCCAAAACACACTAATCCATAAAGATCATGTCAAAGTTTATAACGATCATTCTCCAAGACTATTCCTAAACTTAAAGAGTGAAAGAAACTTTGATCACTTTAAGTTTTTATTTGGCGAAAAATTTACCCACATTTTTTACAGATGAATGCATGCTATTGCACAGACTCCTAAATCTACCCTTCATTGGTTCCTAAATGCTGGGATGTTACAGACTTCCCCATTTAAATTAAACTTCATCCCAAAGTTTATTGAAGTGTACCTGAACAGTTCTGGATAGGCTTTTCTTAAATCATCTTCTTTCTCCCAGGTGGCTTCTCTCTCGGGGTGATGTTCCCACTGTACCTTGCAGTACTTGATTGCCCTGTTCCTCAACCTTTTCCAGTTTTCTTCCAAAATTTTACAAGGTTTTTCAACATAGGTCAAGTCTGCTTGTAATTATATCTCTTGATGTGTGATTGCCTCATCAAGAACTTTAAGACATTTCCAGAGTTGTGACACATGGAAAACATTATGAACTTGAGACAATCTTGCGGGTAACTCTAAAGCATAAGCTATAGTCCTGTTCTGACTCAGTATTTTGAATGGCCCAATATATCTTGGACTCAATTTTCCTTTAACTCCAAACCTTTTAACTCCTTTCATTGGGCTTACCTTCAAATATACCATGTCTCCCACTTCAGGATGCCATGATCTTAGACTTTGATCAGCATAACTTTTCTGCCTACTTTGAGCTATTTTCAATCTATCCTTGATTTTATCAATGATATCTTTTCTTTCCTTGATATAGTCTGGCATAAATTCTTTGCTACTTCCAGGCTTATACCAACATATTGGTGATCTACATTTCCTTCCATACAGAACTTGATATGGAGCTGCCTTCAGACTACTCTGATAGCTATTATTGTAGGAAAATTCTGCCGACGGTAGATGATCTTCCCACGAACCCCCAAAATCTAATGCACAAGCCCTTAACATGTATTCTAGTATTTGATTGGTTCTTTCCGTTTGACCCCCTGTTTCTGGATGATAAGCTGTGCTAACTTCAAACCAACTGCTTCATGTAGTTGCTTCCAAAATGCCAAAGTGAACACTGATCCTCTATCAGTTACAATCTTCCTCGGCACTCCGTGCTTACTTACTATCTCTTTGATGTAAACTTCCACTAACTTCTCGGCATGATCCTTTTGATTTACCGGAATAAAATGTGCACTTTTAGTGAGTCTATCAACAATTACCCATATCATATCCTTCCATTTAGGTGTCATGGGCAATCCTATGATGAAGTCCATACCAATTTGCTCCATTTCCATTTGAGAATTTCCAAAGGTTGCAATGGTCCTACTGGACTTTGGTGTTCAGCCTTCACCCTTTGGCAAGTATGGCATTCTGATACATATTTTGCAATGTCTTTTCATGTTATTCCACCAGAATAATTCTTTCAGATCCATGTACATCTTATTACTTCCTAGATGTATAGAATATGGTATTTCATGTGCTTCTCGGAGTATGACTTCATGAATCTCAGACACATCTGGAACACAAATACGATCTTGGAACCACAAAGATCCATAATCTCCTAGGCAAAAAACTGATGTTTGCCCTTGAGAATATCATCCGAATTTCTTCAGCAATGAAAGGATCTTTTGCTTGATGTCTAAAACTTTTGTGCTTAAGATCACTATCCTGCTCTACAACTACCTGCATAGTAGATAATCCTCCAAGAGTCTTTGTTCTAAGAAATTGAAGTTCTAATCTTTCCAAGTCCATTTGTAACTCTTTTGGTAGCTCCCGATTGCTAGGATGAATATCTGCACTTTTACGACTTAAAGAATCTACTACAACATTTGGTTTTCCCAGAGTATAGTTGATTGTTAAATCATAATCTTTGATTAGTTCCAACCAATGTTTTTGTCTCATATTCAATTCCTTTTGGATAAAGAAATATTTGAGACTTTGTGGCCGGTGTATAACTCACATATAGCTCCATAAAGAAAATGGCTCCATACTTTTAGAGCAAAGACTACTACTGCTAACTCTAAATCATGAGTTGGATAATTGACTTCATGTGGTTTCAGTTGTCTTGAACCATAAGAAATCACTTTCCGATCTTGCATTAACACACAACCCAGACCTTCTTTAGATGCATCACAGTATACTGTAAGTCTTTCCCTGTTTCTGAAACTGCTAGGATTGGAGCGGTAGTTAATCTGGTCTTTAACTCCTGAAAACTTGTTTCACACTTCTCATCCCAATTGAATGGTGTATTCTTCCTTAACAATTTGGCCATTGGTCCAGCTATTTTGGAGAAACCTTCAATGAATCTCCAATAATAACCAGCCATCCCCAATAATCCTCGAATTTGTTTCACATTGGTTGGTGCAGTCCATTCTAGTGCTAATTGAACTTTAGATGGATTTACACAATTTCCATCTTTACTGATCACATCACCGAGGAATTCTACCTCATCTAACCAGAATTCACACTTACTGAACTTAGCATAAAGTTTATGTTCTCTTAGAGTCTGCAATGCTATTCTCAAATGATCTGCATGCTCTTCCTTATCCTTGGAATATATCAGAATATAATCAATGAAGACTATGACGAACTTATCCAAATATGGCATGAAGATTTTGTTCATCAGGTTCATGAACATTGCTGGTGCTTTGGTAAAACCAAATGGTACTACGAGATACTCATGGTGTCCATACCTTGAGAAAATGCTGTCTTTGGAACATCCTCTGGTTTGATTTTTATCTGATGGTATCCAGATCTTAGATCGAACTTAGAAAATACTCCAGCTCCTTTTACTTGATCAAATAGATCTTGAATTCTTGGTAAGGGATACTTATTCTTTATGGTAACATTGTTCAGATTTCTGTAGTCCCCACACATCCTTCTTCCACCATCCCTTTTATCCACAAAGATTACCGGGGTTCCCCATGGGGATACACTTTCCTGAATGAATCCTTTTCTGGCTAACTCATCAATTTGATATTTGAGTTCTTTTAAATCTTTTGGACCCATCTTGTATGGTGCTTGAGCTATTAGTGTTGTTCCCGGAATTAGATCAATAGTGAACTCTATCTCCTGATCTGGTGGCATTCTTGGTAGCTCTACTGGAACAACATCTTGAAACTCATTTACTATAGGAATATCTTCCAACTTGACCTCCTTCATTGAGTCCAACTGAAGATCCACCTTGATATGCCTATGCTGATCTGCTTGGTAAACTATCCTTGCTCCACTTGGAGTTTTGATTGATAAAGTTTTCTC
Organism: Avena insularis; assembly: GCA_023614405.1. Lineage (NCBI taxonomy): Eukaryota > Viridiplantae > Streptophyta > Magnoliopsida > Poales > Poaceae > Avena > Avena insularis. The sequence goes on along the minus strand of CM042685.1, from coordinate 164,020,842 downwards.
CTGAAAATTCATCTAAGCCCCATGTTCAGTCATCCAATCCAGCCCCAGCACTACTGCAATTCCCTTCAAAGGAATCACATAAAGGACCGCAAAGTATGTAAAACCACAGATCAAGATAACCTGATCTTGTTTAATGTGGCGTAAAGTCACATTACCCCCTACTGTAACTACGGTCATAGGGTTTTCTAACGTTGCCCTTCTAATCCTGAATTTATCACAAAATTCTTCAGAAATGAATGAAGTAGTTGCACCAGTATCAAATAGAACTTTCCTGGGATTGGTAAGGATGTTGAGCGTACCTATTACAACATGCTCGGAGTTGTCCACCTCCTCCAAGGTTGCACAATTAAGCTTCCCTGTGGGTCTGTTCCTCTTGCCATTGTTGTTTTTAACATTATTTCCTCCTTGATTGGGTTATCCATTCCCTCCACTGGCTTGTCCTCCACCCTTGGTAGGCCAACCACTTGGTGGTTTGCTCGGATAGTCAGGCTTGATATGACCCTTCTAGCCACAACCGTGACAGATAACTACTGGCTTTTTGCATTCTCTCTAGAAATGTCCTAGAATTCCACAATTGTTACAGATAACATTCCTCCTAGGATTGGACTGATTTCCACCACTGACCTTGTTATTGTTATTGTTGTTGTAGGCTTTGTTCCAAGGTTTGAACTCCAGATTGGGTTTAGGTTTACTTTCCTGAATCCTCTTAGTTTCCTTCTTGGCTCTCTTCCTCCTATCCTCTTGGACATTCTTGTAGTCGTCTTCAAAAGTGATAGCTACATCCAGCAACTACTGATAGGTTTGCTTATTAGCCAGCCTTAATTGCATCCTCACGAATGGATTTAACCCACGCAGGAAACGCTTCTTCCTATTTTCTTCAGTATTAACTTCTTCCTCAGCATAACGAGATAATTGGCTAAACTCCCGAATATACTTCAAGACACTAGTATATCCCTGCTGAAGCTCCTCAAATTCTCTTTGCTTCAACTCCATAACACTTTCCGGAACATGATATTCACGGAATCTCTGTTTGAACTCTTCCCAAGTGTACTCCCTTCCTGGCTGTTGCATGGCTAACTGATTTTCCCACTGTGACGCTGCAGGTCCGGTCAGAAGATGAGTTGCATACCTCAGTTTTTCCTCATCATTACAACCTACAGTCTTCAGCTTTCTTTCTGTATCTCCTAGCCAATATTCTGCATCCATTGGTTCAGGAGCTGATGCAAAAGGTAACGGCCTTGCATTCTAGAAGTCAGAAAGACTCACTCCTCCACCTTTAGGTCCTCTCTGATTCCCACCTCGTCCGAGCAGCTCTTCCATGAACTTGTTCTGGTTTTCTTGCATCATTTGCATATACTGCATAAAGTTCTGCTCCATTAACGGCCTCATTGGTGGTGGTGGTAATGTTCCCTGATTTCATGCATTTGCATCGGCCTTCTCCTTAGCCTCACGTTCCATTTGCTGCTGCTCAGATTCGGTTTCTACACCCGTGTCCATGACCCCCTAGTCCTGCAACATAAAGCGAATACTCATAATTACATCATGCACATGTGTTCTGATTTCGACTTTACGCACAGAACTAGTCACACAATGAAATCCAAATAAAATCCAAATATGCATTTCACATATTATACACTACAACATCTTAATAATACAAAGTCATTACAACATATACTATATAGGTATAATCACAGCACTACCTTATTTATCTAGCTACATCATTTTCTCGGATTACAATACATGGTATCTGATACTCTCTAATAAGCCAACTGCTTTTAGTAACTACTACGCTCATCATACATGCCTGTTGTCCAACTGTGATGACGTGATGTTCGTCGCACAGTTTGTGGAACAAATGGCCTTCCAGAAGGAACATACTCAGTATCTGAAGTGTCAGGACTTGAGTCATTACTCAACCTGAGTGCATTGACTCCCTCCAGCTCAGCTGAAAAGGGTTCAGAAACATGTTCAACATTATCACCCACTTGCATCTCCTGAGCTTCATTCCTTGAGTCGTCAACAGAATACGTAGATCCTGCTGCTTCCCAGGTGCTCTGTTGGGCAAGATAGTTAAACACCAGATAATGTATATTCCCTAGGTTTTGAGAAGGTGTTGATGATTCAAACACTCTCTCCTCAGGATCTTCTTCTTCATCCTGATTATCTATGAATACGGTATTTCTACTACTGTTGCTAGGATTAATTCTTGCACCCATCCAACTAGATTCCCCAACATTTCTGTCAGAACTATCGATGGACATCTGGTGTCCCTGGGATCCTTCGGATGATCCCATTCTCCAACCATTAGAATTCTCAATAGGAAGTTCTGAATCAAAACCCTCCTCTGAAACATGTGGTACTTCATACCTCATATCTAGAGTAGGATCATATATAGGTTCAGGCCTCGGTGAATAAGGATATGGTGTAAAAGATTCAGGATCTATAGGTATATCCTTAAAGTTGGGTTTTGTACTACTACTTGCTTCCTTCTCCAACTGGAATACTAACTACTTCCTTCTTTCCGGATCAGTTAGATCCTCTAACATGTCATTTTTATCTTCGACAATAACTTGATGTGTCTTATAGAAAGATGCAACAAGAGTTCTGTATCTATCCATAAACTTTGAAGCTAACTTAGGATGCTTCTTAACCAAAGTAAGATAATCCAGTACAGGCTCCGAGTCTATAGAATCATGAGGAATCACAGAAAATGTGCTACCTTCTAACTCCTTGGCTTTATGCTCCCGGATATTAGCTATCGCCTCCACAAAAGCAACATGATATGCTGCTAAGTGACTCCTACCTTCACCTATAGGTAGATCGTGATATAATTCAAGCTCCTCTAAGAGTTGGATACTCACACGATACTTGGATAACATCCTACCATCATAATAGGTTATGGTATTCACTGGAATTCTAGTTGGACAACTAAAAATCTTTAAGAGTTGACGAAGTTGGTCCGTGAATGATCCTTGGTAATTATCGAGAGTCTCCTCTTTCCTTACCAAAGTCTGTTTTGGAAACTTAGGTTATGGTATTCACTGGAATTCTAGTTGGACAACTAAAAATCTTTAAGAGTTGACGAAGTTGGTCCGTGAATGATCCTTGGTAATTATCGAGAGTCTCCTCTTTCCTTACCAAAGTCTGTTTTGGAAACTTTGGTGCCATAACTCTGTATGTCAAAAATAATTTTTTATTAGTAAGCAATAATATATTACACCATAACAAAGAATTATCGCACTAAAACATATAACGGAATATTCTCATTCGAATACCCATTATATTTATTTTAGAGAATGCTTTATCGTTGCTACACACTCCTACAGGTAATACCCTTTACTAGGTTTCCAACCTAAGGTCAAATAAATTTGCTCTGATACCAATCGCGGTGACCCAGCATACCACTGCATGTGTAGTACACTATAGTCGTTGACATGACATTCACAGAACACCGTTCCGTAAATATCACATCCCTTAGAGTGGTACAACAGAAACATTGCGGGTCCATATTACAAACATACACACATTATTATTATTACAATACCAGAAGTTCAAGACTTCGAAAAGGTTCAACTTACAAACCAAAATATAAAGTGTTTCAGCGGAATTTAAAAGTAACAACTCCAACTAAGAGTTGAGCTCAACAGCTTATTCTATATGGTTCATGCTGCTCGGCTCCGACAGTTACTACTAACTAGAGCACATGTTGACTCGTTGCCATTTACTCCATAGCGGATTTCGTAATCCACTCCTTTAACACCTCCTGACAGGTCAGGCTCCTCGTAGAACACATCACCTTGGCATTCGGCTGCATACATAGGCATGTCTTCGGGATCTTCAGAGTCTAAGCAAGGTATCAAAAGAAAGGGTGAGTAACAGTGTTACCCAGCAAGTTCATTATGTGCAAGGTGGTAAGTTTGATGCTCTATCTACGACCTTGGACTATAAATCCTTGGTTCTATGCATTTTTGTAAATCTTTATTCAAAGGTTGATTTTATTATTAAAATCTATGACCATCAGCCTTCACAGGTTGACCAGAACTTTCATGGAGTTCCTTTCCTGCCGCGTTCGTAGCTCCTTCCCGGAATAGGGAGTAACAAGTTACAGTTCTTACACTCTACAGAGGTGCGTTACTTTACCCGTGAGAGATCAACTCCTTGTTGCACAACCAGACATACTTTCTCGTCCACATTTCCATGATATGGGGCCCAGTAGGTGATCCAAGCCAATCACTGCCCCCTTCGCGACCTCGCATGCCTCCTTGGTGTACACCATGCCCACCCATTGAATTATGGCAATGGTTTGTATAGAGCGTTAGATGCCAGAACTATCGTGGGACGATGAGGGTTCCTACCCATATGCTGCAAAACCTCTACTAATTACCAATTAATATGCATGCTACGAGTGATAACAGCCACGACCTGCACATCTGGCTACATGCGAGAGGAAGAAGATACAGCAGACTTCTCTGTCCCATTCCAAATCTCATGGTTAACACGTAATATACGGCGCTAGAATCATTGATGTCATGGGTTATTAAGTCCCTAATTGATCATCATGTTTGCAAATAGAAACCTAAGTTATATTGCTCCATTATATCATCACTTAGGATGATACCTAAGATCTATTTATTTGAGAAAATAATATTTTCTTTCTCTCGAATATAGATGATAACACACAATTTGCAAATACTTTGATAAAGACTCTTCAAAGGACATGAGCAAGTGATGAACTTGCCTTGTGATTGCAAGGTAGTGAAGTCGGATGCTTGCACTGGACCTTGAGCTTCTATGTCTACAAAACATCATTATTGCCCGGTAAGGACAATATTTAAAGAGGCAAAATGATTATGCAAAGTAATGTAATGCATTTTTTATTTTTGTGTGTTCCACCCATTATTTTAGTTACAAAAAATCCTTTAAGTAGTAAAGGATTTAGAAATATTAATTTATTAATATTTATTGAATATTTTATTTTTTATTTTAGTTATTTAATAATTCTTTTAAGAATTATCATTTAAATACAAGAATGATATTAAACATTTATTTTGTATTTTTCTAAAATACTACAATATTAATATATAATAAAAGTGATTTTTATTTATTTTTATCTTCTTTCTTTAATTTTATAAAATTCCATAAGGAATACAAATATTATAAAGTTCTTGATAAAAAATTATATGCATAAAAATTTATTTAGCAGATTGAATTATTGTGAATCCAAAAATATTTTATTTATCATTTTTAGACTTTTATTTTATTTTCTAGAATTTTTTTAAGTTAAGGGGTATTTTGGTCTTTTCTTAATTATTAAAACTTTCTTTAGGTTGTTGGGATGGCTTTGTTGGGCTTATTGGGCCGATTTAGCCCAAGTGATCAAGACCAAAAGGGCTTCCCAAAGGGGTTGGCCCACTCAGCCCACTCTCCCTTTCCTTCTCTCTCGTCCTTATCTTTTCTTCTTCCTCGACCCCGTGGTCGCCGATACCACTGCCGGGTGATTCACGCCGCCGTGGTCCTCTCCGGCCGCCACCGTGGTGCATGGTGTGGTTGCTGATCCTGCTCCTTCATCTAGTCCATTTTGATTTGGATTTGGGGCTCCCCTGTGGCCAGGCCGGCTCTGTCCCGAAACCTATAGTTTGGGGTGGTGCTGGTGCTGCTGCCGCCGCACCCGTGGTGTTGTGGGGTGTTCCTATGTTGCTATGGTGGTGCTCCTCGCCCTCAAGCGTTGTTGTGGTCGTCGCCTCGGCTTGGTGCGGGTTGCAGCGCCCCTTGGGTGCTTCCCGTGACGCCGCGCTCGTCGACGCCTCTGATTCTTCTTCTCGACCACAGCTAGAACCTCCAGTAAGTTTGTTTTCTCTTCCCACTCGTGCTCTCTATACTCTGCCTCCATATCATGTGTGTTTCTAGTGGCTACCCCTGATTAGGGTTCATCCCTCTGCTGTGGTTACATATGATGAATTCATATTAGTAGTAATGGTAATTGAGGATGGTGAATGGTTGTTTGATGTGGATTACTGTTTATAACTGGGCTTTGGTGATGCTAGTGGCTTACCAGACTACTTCTAGTGGGTAATTTGATATGGTTCAAATGATAGTGCTACTGTGAAATCATTACTATCATGATTTGGTTATTGATAGTGATTTTGTGAGTGATTTATTCACTCTATCTGTAATTTTTGGCTTATGGATTCATATGCAGATTGAGGTTAATTAGTTTCTTACAATGATGTTCTGTATACATAAACTTGGAAATGATTCCTGGTGATTGATACCAGGAAAATGATGATTAGTTGTTTGTCAGTTTATCTATGAAAGCTAGATACTTAATCTTCTTGGTTTAGAATCTGCTCTTGTGACACCATCTTGAAATGGCACACAAGTCTAGGTTCTACTACTTGGCTTGATTCTATTAATGCTTAAGATTGGATTAATGCAAAAGATAAGTTGGAAGCTTATTTCTTTAAACATCAGTGCCTATGATGTTGGTCTGAGGCTTAGGAACTAGGTTCCTATCTTGCTGTTCATCATAGATATGTTCTGGTAGTGATACCAGTTACTTATCATGGAATCCATTTGATAAAATGATTGGTGTGCTAATGGTTTTGCATGGATCCATAAGATTTATGGATTATGGGGTGCTAATCTTTTAAGAGACGTGCCCAGAATTCATAATCTTGACTATGGTTATATTGGATTATATGATTTGGCCTTTATATCCAGGATCAGTGATGTTGGTCTGAGATCCTGGTTTTACTTGTATGGTTTTATTATGACTATGAGTTAAGTATTCAAAATCCTCTATGATGGATTCACCCCACTTGGGTGTTTTCTGAGAGGTTTAATATAAGACAACACATGGATTCTTATCTAACTTAGATAGATAGATCATGTGATGGTTTTATACTACTCACCACAACAGTTGAGTTTTTGGTGTTGTAACTGGTTGATCTTGTGGCTTGATCTTGCTGGTTGTGTTGCTGGCCTGATCTGGTTCTTCCCCTGATGCTGCTGCTAATACTTCCAGCTCCTGGAAGCTTGTCCTTGATCTTGCTATCCACATTATGGTTCCTGTTAGCTTGGCCTTGTCCTTGCTATCCACCTAATCCACCCCCTCCTTATGTCACCATCTTGGTGAGTACTGGGATGATCTGGTGTGTGGTTGGTTTGGTTTGGTTTGTTGTGGCTAGACTACTGATGCTTGATGTGTATGTGCAAGGAAATGGTGTTGTGGTGCTTTCCCATGGCCTTGTTGAGCTCTTTTTCTTGTGAGGCAGCTGTGGGTGTGTTTGACAGCACACATAATGCATTTAGGTGTGTAAGCTGCTTGTGTGCCTGCTGCACCTTGTGGATATGCTCAGGGAGACGATCTACCTTTTTATCTGATTACCATTTATCTGCCTGGTGAAACTTGCCCCTATTACTGATTGGAATCATTTGACTTATGGATTATTTATTATGAATGATTTAATTATTTCATATTGGTGAAACTTGCCACTAAAGATTTACTCAATGATGTAAAGTGGAACAGTGCACCTCACTGTTCACTACTAAGAGTAAAAATAACTTAACCTTTATTTTCTTTATTTTTGTTTGTTCTTTGTTTTGTAGGTACAGGACTTGAAGATTCAAGTTAGAATAGGTGTACTTTTAGATAGTATAGGTCCTATGTAATCTTTATTTTATTTTTATTTTTGTAATCTTTACTTTATCCCTTTGTAAGAAATGTTGTAATAATCCTCAATATGTAAATATTCATCCTTTTATAATTTACTATTGTAAAGATTCTTGATTAACTTCATAAGTTACATTTTGTAACTTATTCCTTGAATAAAGATATGGAATGAATATTCATTTTCTTGATTGTTTTATATTATATAAAGTTTGAGTTCTGTCACATCCCAAGATTTTCTAAATCTTGTTATGTGAAAAATAAATGAATAAAATAAAACTTTGTTGATTTTCAGGGTGAGAAGAAACTTTTTGATTCCAATTGGAAACCTTCAAACCTATTTGATCAAACAAATCCTAAAGGGATTTGAAAAGATAAACATTTAATAAAGAAAATTTTAGAATTACTATTTTTGGATCTTATAATAGAAAGATTTGGTTTCAAAAGAAAAGGATAGAACTATAAATAAAGATTATTTTGGACTTTGATTTGTGTTGTTAAACAGAACTAAACACAATACAAAGTTTGGTGGAGGTTTGATTTGATTTGGTTGTTTGAATTGTTGTTTGAAATTCAAAACAGAAAATCAATTAGAAAAAGAAAAAGATTACTGAATAAAAAAAAATGGAATCAGACTCGACCCAACTAAGCAGGCCCAGCAGCCAAGCTCCAGCCCAACTAAACCCCCCACGGGCGAATCGTTTTCCACCGAAAAACCCACCCGCACAGACACCGACGAGTGGACCCCTCTCCCTCTTCCTCTCTCTCGCAGACAGCGCGGCCCCACGCCACCTCAGCGTCGTCTTCACCACGATGAACTCGCCTGACCGTTTCCTGCCGTTGATTGCTCGAATCAATACGCATAAATGGCTCAATGAATCCTTGCCGTGACCACGCCCATTTAATCGCCTCAGTCTCCTCTTCCTTTCCCCTCAAACCCCGCTGCAAGTGAGCCACCAGGCTGCCCCCAATTCCCTTTGCCTTGCCACTGCTCCGACGACGTCTCCGACCAAATTCCGGCACCGTCCAGCCTCGCCTCGCCTTCCCAAGCACACGAGCTCGCTCCTCACCTCCTGGCGCATCTCCCCGTGCCACTCATTCGCTCGCGGGCGCTCCGCAACGTCGACTTCGTCATCTACTGAGCGCCGCCGCGTCTGTCCCTTTTTCCGGCGACCTCCCCTGGTAAGCCTCGACCGCCCCGACACCTCCTATTGATGCTCACATCATCAGCAGCTCAACCCGCGTCTAACAGTGCCCCTGTCTTGCCTCGGCGTGACCTGCAGCCCCATCCTCGACGACCTCCAGAACCACCTGCTGCTCGCAGATACTCCGACGAGGAATTGGCCACAGCACCGAGCGCCCCTCGCCAGAACAGCACCACCTCGAGCTTTGCCTCGACCACACGAACACTGTAAGCGATCTCCCCCTCTCCCTTGCTTCCTAGAATCGTTGCGACGCCACCGCTAGAGCGTGCTCCGCTGTTCGCCGCCGCGCAGCGCCGCCAGTTCCTGGTAGCCTCGCTGTAGCTGTTAGATCGAAATCGTCTGGCTGTGATAGAACATAGACGAAGGGGTATCGTGTTCCTCTGCGCACTCGATCTTAGTTAGATCCAACGATCTAGCAAGCTCGATCCGACCGAACCGGTATCAGCCAATAGCAAGCCGCCGCGTGGCACTAGTTGATTTAAAACAGATTTTTGAATCAGATTGATAAGCAAATTTGTAAACCTTATAACTTTTGATCCACACGTCCAAAATTTACAAATTTTATATCAATGGAATCAGTGGAACAAGCCCTAGCCAACCATGCCATTTGTTTAGTAAAAAGCTTCTGTTAAAATGTTTGTTTTTGCAGAAACTTGTGTATGCTTGTTTAGGATATAAAATTTATTCCAAAATGATTTTAGGGTTGAAATCTTTGCAAAATGGTTTGTTGTGAACCTACTGACCCTAGGAAACAACTCATGGATTTAAAAATGAATTGTGTGAAGTTTAGGAATAAAAAATGAATTAGCTCATTCTAGTCAAATAAAATATTGATTTTGATATAGAAATGATTTTTGAGAAAAACCTTTGGAAAATGTGTTGATTCAAACCTACTGACCCTAAACACCAAGTTTTGTGAATTATCAACTTATTTGGTGAACAATATAAAATTGTTGCTTTGCTAAAAGCATTTTCAACCACATGAAATAATGATTTGATTTAAAAATGGTTTATAGATAAAACCCCTTTTGCAAATGACTTTGCCACTTTAGAAAATGACCACTTTGAACCTTACAATGTATAGAGCCTAGTAGAAACCACCTTTGCAAATAAAACTATCTTTTGCATGCTTGCATGCATGACCTTGTTTCTATTATTTGATGTGTGTTAAATTGTTTGAATATTGGTTGGAATGCCAGTTGAATCTATGTTTGCTTGATTGATTTGTAGTGAAGTTAGAAGAGTGTGGTATTAGCAAGATCAAGAAGTGAACCAACATTCCCTACCAAAAAGGCAAGTGACACTATCATCCATGTCCTACTATTTTCATCATACTTAGTGGATTTTTGAAACATGCATGAAAAGGATTTCTATACTTTATGCTATGCTAAATCCTAATAGGATACCCTTATACATTCCTTAGTGAAAACAATGTAGTTGCAATATACTTAGCCCTGCTATATATTTTGAGAAAGGATACATGTTGAGATTATATGAAGTTGAGAAAAGACATGTTTTATTTACTAAAACAAGTACTCAATGAACCACCTGGGTGGACAAGGATACTCAAGTTTTGGAAAAGGTGGAAACAAAAGGAACCATGTTTATATGGCAATCTCTTTTTGTTTGTGCACTAAAAGAAAACCACCCAGGGACTTAGAGATTGAACATGTTTCTCGTACAGTGGCTTCCATGTACAGCCACATGCTAAATGGGCACTGGCTTAGTCAACTACATTGGGAAGACCCATGCATTGGCCTCTTCAGGTTAAATAAATGAGGGAACTCGAAACCCTACATTGGTGCCTGGTAGACAAGCTAGCATTGTGTATTGGGAGGACCCTATGGAAAGACTTCGTCACAATCTCAATCTGCCAGTACTCCATCTTGGTGAGTACTTATCCAGCGGCCACTGGTGGCAACAAGATGAGATTGTGTCATGTGGGTAAAGTGTACAACTTCTGCAGAAGATAAAATTCTAAGTACTTAGCCGTGTCCCCGGTTATGGACAATACTGAGCAACTAAGGCCTGAAGCTATGGGAAATCTCGACATTCCAATTTCTAAAAGCAAAACTTGAAAATGACAACAAGAGACTTAAAGCACTTGGGGATTTACCAAGGAGACTTGAAGAACTTGGGGATTTACCAAGGAGTTCAGAAAGATTTGACAAAAGATCAAAACTATTTTGAAAAGATAGGATAAATTATTGCTTTCTGCAATTGAGCCTAAAACCCTACTTTGCCAAATATGCATGTAATGATAGGATCCACTTAATTCTACATAGTAGTGAAACTTGCCAATACAATTCAAATGTATTGACCCTTGTGGCTGTAACTTGTAATGTTGCAGGTTTGTTTGGTGTTAGTGAAGTTTATTGATTAGGATTACAAGTCTACAACCAACATGTTTGCCTGTGGCACTTTGAAGATGAAGGACCCCATGCTTATAGATATTCTGCTGCAATGTATTGTAATAGCCAAATGATCTATGTAAGATGTAATGAATTATTTTATTCCTGGTAATAAAGTTGTATTATGACCTTTGATTCTTGATATTCCATCTTAATTGTGGATGCTAGCTATTGATCCAGGGACTAGCATTGTAAACACAGGGATCTCTACCTTATTAAAGGTTGGGACCTCTACAGTTACTAAATATCATTTCTAGATTAAATAAGATTACTCAAACATAATTATAATCTTTTAAAAAATATAAATCCAAATTTCAAGTTTGAGTTCAAATTCCTTTCCCCAAAACACACTAATCCATAAAGATCATGTCAAAGTTTATAACGATCATTCTCCAAGACTATTCCTGTACTTAAAGAGTGAAAGAAACTTTGATCACTTCAAGTTTTTATTCGGAAAAAAATTTACCCACATTTTTTATAGATGAATGCATGCAATTGAACAGACTCCTAAATCTACCCTTTATCGGTTCCTAAATGCTGGGATGTTACAGATATTGTGGGAAGAACTCAAGCCTGCAAAACCTATGGAGACATAGGAAATACTTATAAAGAGCATATTAACCAGTGCCCAAATTATGATGAGAACCATCCAACTAGACAATGCCCCACATATCAAGTTACATGTTTCCTGTGTGAAGGAAATGATCATGTCCCTGTCCAATGCCACATCTATCCTATAGTTCAATAGATTAAACATCAAGCTAAGGATGGAATACATCAAGTCTTTGGAAACCTCCATGAAGGTACAAATTCCACCAAGAATGATGAAGATAAAATCAAATCTCAGTATGCACCTCCATACAATGTAACCAACTTTGGTGGATAAAAGAAGAAACATGGATGTTATCCTAGGAACCGTTCTAACAATCGAGGAAGTATTCCTACATTTCTAGTGAAATATGAAGAACATAAACTAAGAAACCTCCTATCCTTGGAGAGACCCAGGAAGAAGAAGGATAGTCCAGTTCACTGTTTCAACTGTCACAATCCTGGACACTATGCCAATGAATGTACGGTGGAGAAAAGTCTGGACTACCAATGTAAAGAGTGTTTGGTAGGGAAATGCCTCAACCTTGTCACATGTTTCAAATGTGAAAATAAGGGACACTATGCAAACAATTGTCCAGAGAAGTTACATCACGACACCAAGTAAGCCAAGATGCAATCTAGTTAAATCCTTTTTAAGGGTGGTACTACCCTAGTGGTTTTGAAACCAACTTGTTGTTTCTAGCCTTCCCAAATCTCAGGACGAGATTCCTTTTAAGGGTGGTAGTGTGTCACATCCCAAAATTTTCCAAATTTTGAAATGTGAAAAATAAATAAACAAAAGAAACAAATGTTGAATTTTAGGGGGAAAAGAAACTTTTTGTCTCTAAATGGAAACTTCAAAACCTTAGTTGAAAAAAATTTGAATGAAAAATGAACAAACAAATTTTCAAACAGATCAAATGTATCCATGCATGGAATGTATCTTGATTTTGAGCAGTTGGAAAAGCTAAACCAAAAACCTAAACCCTAATAAAAGAAATCATCATCAAGATCACTCCAAGACTATGGCTTTGTTCCATATAAAAATTTAGCAACAACCTTCCTAAATGATCAATAAATGGTAAACAAAAATATTACAAAACCATGGGAATTGATTTAATTGAATTTGGAGCCATGGATAACTTATGATTTTTATAGGATAAAAGAAAATATTCCAAGGCTAATAAAGTTCATAACTAAAAATCAATGCCAAATTGTGAAGAAATAATTCTAAAAGGATTTAAAAGGATAAATAACTATTAAATAACATTACGCAAATTGGAATCACTATTTTTGGAACTATAAATAAAAAGTTATGAATTTTATAAGATAAAGAAAGAAATAAAGAAATAAGAATTGTTGCAAAGACAATTTTAACCATGGCTTAATCCATATGTAAATGGAATAAAAGTAATTGAAGTAATTAAAAAGGTTAAAAGTTATTCAAATAAATTTTTATGGGCTTATGAACCATATACAAATTTTATTTAAATAAATGCCAAGGTACATCACTTAATTTTAAATGAATATAATTTGATAAAAAAGTATTTGAATTGGACTAAATAATACAATAATAATTGGTTTAAAACCACTGAAAATATTGGAGCTTATTTGAATTTAAAAAGAAGTTTAAATTAATTGATTTGAATAAAAACAGAAATAGAAAAGGAAAAACATTTGAAAAAAAATAGAAACAAACCTACCTACCAGCTGCCCAGCCCAGCCCAGCAACACGGCCCAACAAGCCCACCCGGGCCACTCCCTTCTCCCTCGCAGGTATCCTTTTCGCACCGCCCACGCACCGCACCCCCTCGCTGACCGCCTGGACCCACTGCCTCGTTAGCATCGTCATCCTCACCGTGCGTTGAACACGCCCTCCTCCTCTGCCGTTTCTGGCAAGATTAATTCGAAAAAATTCTTTTGAATGCGCGAGCAATTCTCTGCCCCGACCCTGCCTTCTTATTCCCCTCTGTCTCCTCTCCATTTCCCATCAACCCTCACATCCAGAGAGCCCCTAGGTTGCTCGAAATCGAGTTCGTGCTGCCGCAGCACTGACGGTCTCCGACGAAAAATCCGATGAGCCCTGACCTCCCCTTGCCCTTTGGTTCACACTAGTTTGCTTGTCATCACCTTCCGCATGCACGGATACCCCCTATTCGTCCGCGGGCGCTTTGTAAGCTTGCCTCCGTCATCACCTGCAAGCAACCGATGGAGCGCACAACTCCGGCGAGAGATTCTTGACTACTACGTGTGCCCATTGCTCTATGGTAGGTTTTTTTGCAACCCTTGTACTCATGCGCACCTCTGTCATGCCTTGCTTTGCTTGCGTGCACCCCAGGTGCTCGACTCTCTCAACCTCTACAACCACTAACGCCAACGAAACTCGGTGAGGAACCTTAGCCCAATCTGTGTGCCCCTGCTTCAACCAAGACCACCCCCGAGCTCACCTCACCACTGCGTCCCTGGTAACACGCTACACCCCTCCCTTACCCCTAGCGCCACAAGACACTGTCTCCCGACGCCGCCAGTAGTCGCCAAGATGGCGCCAGCCTCGACCATCATGCTATGATCCATTTGATCTAAATCATACGGTTAGAATTAGTTCGCTTAGCGAAGGGGTACGGTTCGATCTGAGCCGAGTATTCTCACTTAGATCTAATGTCCCGCATCTCTCGATCCAACCGAAACGGTATAGGCCAATCACACCACGTGTCTGTGAGATAGATGTTTAAACTTGTAAAATCAATAACTTTTGATCTGTAATTCCAACAATTACAAATTTGGTGTCTATGGATTCAGACAAATGATACCTTTGCACCTATGGCCTTATGTCGGTCATTTGTTTCTGAAAAATTAGAGTTTTATACAGATACTTGTTTAGGGCTATTTTGAGTCTAAAAATTGTTCTAAAAAATATTTTTGAGTAAATCCTTTTGCAACTGGTTACTCAGGGCCCATTTCTATGGATTACCCTGGTGTATCTCACTTGTGGATGGCCACCCAGGAACAAACATATTTGAGATGCTTAGTGTTGAGAAGCTTCCAGTGCAACCACATGGCATATGGGCTCTGCCTTGACCAACTAGGTTGCCAGAACTCAGCCAGATGGACAGAAGGTGGTAGTGATGATAGGATGGAACGCGTCCATGGTGGTCCGAGGGATTTCTTCTGAAAAGTCTTGTCTCGATGCATATCGAGTCTTGTGGGGAAAGTGCACCACCTCTCGAGAGGGTAAAACCTAAGTACTTATCCGTGTCCCCGGTAATGGAAATTTTGAGCATCAAAGACATTGAAATGATCAAGAATCTCCTCATCCCAATTTCTCTAAGTTAAAAACTTGTTGGGTGAACAAGGGTAACACCTGGTGTGACTCCAGTGTGCCATGTTTGATGAAGTGTTTTGAAAAGAGAAAAACTATTTTACAAAGGATAGGAAAAACTTATTTTATGCAAAGGCAAGCCAAAACTCCACTTAGCCATATACTCATGTAGATGTTAGATTTTCCATATCAATATGATATCACTTGCCAATACAATTCAAATGTATTGGCCCTTGTGGCTGTAACTTATTATGTTGCAGGATTGTTTGATGTTAGTGAAGTTTGTTGAGTAGGGATTACAAGTCTACAAACAACATGTTTTCCTGTGGTACTTGAAGATGAAGGACTCCATGCATTATAGTTATATCTGCTGTATTGTAATAAGATAGCCATATGAGCTATGTAAGTTGTAATGAACTATTTTATTCTTGGTAATGAGTTGTAATATGACCTTTGTTTCTTGATATTACATCTTAAACTATGGGTGCTAGCTAATCGATCCAGCGACTAGCACTATAAACACAGGGACGTGTACCTTATTGGGTTTAGGCCTCTACAACTGTTCATTTGGAAAACTATCATTAACATGCATAGGATCAAAAGAAATGTTTTCCAAACGAGATAAATTATCAGCAACAGAATTTTCAGCTCCTTTCCTATCTACAATATGTAGATCAAACTCTTGTAAAAGCAACACCCATCTAATAAGCCTAGCTTAGCATCTTTCTTTGTCATAAGGTACTTAATAGAAGCATGATCAGTATGAATGGTAACTTCTGAATCAACAATATAGGTCTAAACTTATCACAAGCAAAGATTACAGCTAAGAACTCCTTTTTAGTAGTAGCATAATTATTTTGAGCAGCATCAAGAGTCTTACTAGCATAATGAATAACATTCAATTGTTTATCTATTCGTTTCCCAAGAACAGCACCCACAGCAAAATCACTAGCATCACACAGAATTTAAAAGGGTAAATTCCAATCAGGTGGTTGGACAATAGGAGCAGTAGTTAAAGCTTTTTTCAATGTTAGCTTCCTTACAATCATCATCAAGAACAAAAGGTACATCTTTTTGGAGAATATTTGTAAGGGGCTTTGAATTTTTTGAGAAATCTTTAATAAAGCTTCTATAGAATTCTCTTACAACAACAGCTATCAAGCCAGTATTGAGAAGGCACCGTTTGAATTTCTCTATGGGAGAAAGTATACTACACCATTGTTATGGAATGGTGTTGGAGAAAGAAACTTGTTCGGGCCAGAACTAATCAAGGAAGCTGAAGAGAAAGTCAAGTTAGTAAAGGACAGATTGAAGATAGCACAGTACCGACAAAAGAGCTACGCAGATCCAAAGCGTAGAGAAGTCACCTATGAGGTGGGTGATAGAACATATCTTAGAGTATCACCACTTCGTGGAGTAAAAAGATTTGGAGTCAAAGGAAAATTATCCCCAAGATATGTTGTACCATTCAAAATTCTGAGCCGTAAAGGAGAAGTAGCATATGAGATTGAATTGCCTGAATCATTGTCTGCCGTTCACAATGTGTTTCATGTGAGTCAGCTAAAGAAATGCCATCCGGATATGGAAGAGACTTCTTTGAAGGATATTATACCTTTGGAGGAGGTCCAATTGGAAAGTGATCTCACCTATGAGGAAAAACCTATCAAGATTCTCGAGATTGCACAAAGAGTAACTCGGACAAAGACTATCAAATTATGCAAAGTTCAGTGGAACCATCATTCTGAGGAAGAAGCAACATGGGAAAGAGAAGATGATCTTCGGAAAGACCACCCTCACCTGTTTGCTAGCCAATCCGAATCTCGAGGGCGAGATTCACCTTAAGGGGGTTAGATTTGTAACATCCCAAAAATCATGATTATAAAGTTTGCATATCATTCATGCATTCATAATCATTTAGGAACATTTTTCAAATAAGATTTCAAAAACAGAAGAAAATTGCTGCCTACTATTTTATGTAGGAAAAACAATGGCTTTATTTCCACTCTATAACATAAGAATACTTGTTTTAACCAGCAAAGGTTTGAACATAGATTTGATTGATAATTCCAAAGCTTGATCAAAGTTTTCAAAACAAAATATGAATTCAAGACCATTCATATGCTTATTAAAAATAATTAAGTAAGGCATGATTTTTATTTTTAAACTCATGGGCAATGCAATTCTGAGTGAACAGCAATGTTTTATACACAAATATGTGCATGTTTCACTTTACAAAAATCCAGAAAGAGTTTGAATTCAAACTCATTTGAAATCATTTGAAAAGGATTCCTGGAAAATCAATTAGAAAAAGCAAAAGAGAAAAGAATAAAGAAAAGGCCGGCGCCACCAATCAGGCCCAGCAGCAGAACCAGCCCGTTAACCATCCCACCCAGGTTTTCCCCTCTCCCTATGTTTCTCACCCACGCGAGCACAACCCTCTCGCTGACGCCTCGGACCCACCTGCCCCGTCATCAACGTCCCCAATCACCGCGCGACGACCCGCTCCGCCGTTACCTCCTCGCAGTGACACCGCATTTATTCTTCGCTTAAATCCCATTGATGCAGCGCGTAATTCTCGCCCCAGCCCTGGCTACATAACCACCTCCCCAGCCCGCTCCTTTCCCCTCACACAGCACCCCTTCTCTGCCACCAGGCTGCCCACAATTTCTCTTACACCGCCGCAGTGCCGACGAACTCCGACAACGAAATTCTGGTGAGCCCGACCGCCCCTGTCCTTCTGGTTCATACGAACGTGGTCCTTGTGATCTTGTGCATCTGCTAAAACTTCTGGTTTGCCTACGCATGACCCAGGACGCCGTCCCCGCTCACCACTGCAAGCGACAGAGCCGCCGCTCAACTTCGGAGAGCGATTTAGGTAAAATCCGACCGCCCCTTGCTTTCTCCTTGACACTGCTGTGTTCGCCGTGACCCTGTGCATCTCCTGATACCGCTGGTTTGTGCTAGGACAATCTAGAGAGTCGGCAACGACCTTCTCTGTAAGGACCCGACGCCACCTGCAACTCCGACGAGCCCTAGGCCCTGCTACAACACGCCCCCTGCCCAACCGCGACCACATTGAGCTCCCTCGTGCTCGTTGGAGTCGTGTAAGCATCGTCACCACCCCTAGGCCTCGCTAGAATCTCCATTCCACCATCGCTAGTAGCACCGTTGCTGCACCGCCGTCGCCAGCGCCTCCCATCTTTGGTCGTATGCTCAGCAGCGTTGGATCTAGATCTAACGCGTAGAATTAGATCACTTAATGAAGGGTACGGGTGAATCTGGCCCATGCGATTTCATTTAGATCGTGCGGCTCACGTTGATCGATCCGGCCGAACCGGTACGGGCCAATCAGACACGCCCACGTGTCTGGGTTTTAGATTTAAATTCTGTTTTTGAATCTATTAGTTATTCAAACTTGTAAATTTAATAACTTTTGATCTGTTTATCCAAAAATACAAATAATATACCATTGGAATCACAAAAAGAAATCCTACACATCTATGGGCTTAGTTTTGTATTTTGTTTTTGTTAAAATCGAATTTTATGCAGAGACATTTGTAGGCATATTTTGTGTATAAAAATTATTTGGAAAATGTTCTAAAGGGCAAATTAAGTTTATTTGGTGTATAATTGTTTTTTTTATGATTCAGTACTGTTTAACTTGTCTTGTTTGGTTTAGAAAAATCATCACATGGCATTTGCATGCGTTCATATATTTTTGTTTGATTATTTGGAATGTGAATTTGGTGCTATCATTTTATGTGTAGATTTTGGTGCTAGTGGTGATTGTGACTGTGAGGATTGTTGTTACTCCCCCAACTACCAAGGCAAGTGGTGCTTCATACTTTTGTCCCAATATTTTGACTATGCATTAGAAATATTTTGTATAGGGCTTGCGTGATAATTTTTACTAAATATCTGTATGCTATGCTTGGGAAATCCTAGTAGTTGTAGAATTATTAGAATTTTCTATAAGTTAAGATACTTTCTATTTCCATTCTTAGCCTAGCTAGTAGCAACAAAGGGTGGAATATATACAAACTATGGAAAAATATTTATATGTCTTTGACTTATGTTTTTGCTTAATAAAACAACTAAGTAAATGAAACACCTGGGTGGAATTGTAATTGCTTGGTGGATTTTGGTTGAGTGGTTACTAGGGCCCATTTTCCAATGGTTTAGCCTGTGTATCTCACTTGTGGAATGCCACCCAGGAACAAAGGGATTTGAGATGCCTTATGTTAAGAAGCTTCTAGTGCAACCACATGGCATTATGGGCTCTACCTGGATCATATAGGTTGCAATAACTTAGCCATTTGGACAGTTGGTGATAGTGGGTGATAGCTTTGGAATGCGTCCATTTGGTCTACGGGAAGGCTTCTGAAAGGTCCTGTCTTGGAGAAAGTGCACCACCTCTGCAGAAGGAAGGAACTAAGTACTTAGCCGTGTCCCCGGAAAAGGACAATTTGAGCATCAAGACATGGAATCTATCAAGAATCTCCTCATCCCAATTTCTAAGTTAAAACTTGTGGTTGAACAAGGGTGAAGGTTCACCAATGTCTATTGGTGGTTCCTTGGGAGTTTTTGCCAAACAAAAACTTAGTGTTTTCAACTGATAGGTAAAACCTATTTTGAGCAAAGCAAGCCTAAGCTACACTTAGACAAATTCATGTAGAAGCTATATACTATTATTCTACTAAAGAATCACTTGCCAATACTATTCCAATGTATTGACCCACTGTGGCTGTAACTTGTGATGTTGCAGGTTATTCTGATGAGGATTAGGGTTATGAGTCTACACTCAACATGCTTGCCTGTGGCACATGAAGATGAATACTTTTATTTATATTGTTCAGTTAAACTCTTGTACTAGCCTATGGCTATGGAGTGTAAAAGACTATGTTATCTCTGGAATGACAATGTAATAATGACCTTTGTTTCTCTGGATGCTAGCACTTGATCCTGGGACTAGCATTACAATCACAGGGACCTTTACCTTTATAAAGGTGGGGTCTTACAGATGGTATCAGAGCACTATGTTTCCTGTAGGATTATGACCCTAGGATTGGATTAGAACACACTAAGGAAAAAATTTCAACACTTTGAAAAAATTCCACACTTGTCTTTTTCTTCTCGTAAACTTTTCTAATCTTCTTTCTCATCTCTAATTGTAGATGAACTCTATCAACGAAGTCGTGAGGAAGGGACCACTCATGTCCATGACTTTGGAGTGTGAGACTGAATTTCCCAAGGCTCTCAAGAACCTTATGGTTACCATGGGGATACATGGTGCAGTTGTGTACAATGGATTCCCTGTGATGGATGAAGGAGAAGAGTATTGGTGGGTGCAACTTCACTTGTACAAAAACAAGGAAGACAATCACAAGGAGTCAGGATTCTGCATGGTCACCAATTCAGAAATGCACACAACATTCTTTGACTCTACAAGAAATGCAGCTTGGAATGCGATCAAGGAGCTTGGTGATAGACTCAAGTGCAGAATGCTCAACACCCAAAATGACCTTAGAGAAGAAAATAAGCATACCCAAGAGTTGGAGAGTACCAACCAACAACTAAGGGAAGACATCATAGACTTAATTTGGGAGTCTTGTGAACAAGATAGACAGATTGCTACTAAGGATGCCCTGATAGCTATTTTGTCTAGTGAGTGAGAGTTGTAACGTACTTCGTTAGTTGGACCACCACACTTATCGTTTCTACTTCCAAAAAAATTGTCTAAGATATGTTGAACCTTTGATGTTTGTAATGGATTTGTGTATGCCATGACTTGTGTGTTTGTTGCAAAAAGATGTGCTTGTGATATTTTGTCTTGTGATTTTTCTCTATTGATGTTCATTCTAACATTTCTCTATCTTATAAAAATAGATGCCTATTGTTGTTATCAACACGGCCGAGGAGTTCAAGGGAACTCGTTTTGGTACTTGTCTGATTGAGCTCACTAGTGTGCTCAACCTTCCACTTCCTAGCATCATGACACTTCCACTCACCAAGTTTGAGAGGAAGGACCTATGGGGCTTCAGAGTCACCCAACCAGGACGCCATACAGAGCCAACCACGGAGGCCATCACTTTGAAGCTGATGCATGACGATAAGGAGAAAGGCTTAGATGTAGTCATGCAGGTGTTACTTGGGCGCCTGGTAGGGAGACACTCCACCGAGCTTAGAGGTCTTTACTTTCACCCCTTCGGGAGACGCAACAAGGAGGGTGAGGCTACAGAGTACGAGGATGCTGCTAGAGAGACGATGGATTCGATTCGTCTGTACCTTCAGGACCTAGAGGGTCTTATTAGGCACCTTGATACTGATAGGACCAACGTCATACTTAGCAATGACGAGCTCCAGGTTCAGCTTCGAGAGAAGGACAAGCTCTTCGCGGAGCAAGACGAGATAGTCAAGGAAATGGAGGACAAGTTTGAAAGCCAGGATAAGAAGTTCAAGAGCCAGGAAAAAGAGTCCAAGACAGGAACAAGAAGACCCGGGAGATGAAGGAAGAGCTAGAGTCCAAGGACTTCGAGCTTGAGCATCAGCAGGGAGTGATCGAGAGGCTTCGCTCATAGAAGAGGGCTCTTAGGGCCAAGATTGAGGCCTTGACTACAAGTGTTGATGAGTACAAGACCGCTATGGAGAATGCATGTCTTACCCTTGTTGATGTGGAGATTGATGAGGAGGAGTAGTGTAGACTACTCGTTTATCTTTCATCTATCATACTTTGATTATTGAGTCGCAATGACCATCCAACATGTGGATGGCTTGTTATGGTGTGTTTGCTTTTTTAAAATACTTGTTGTTTATGTCGTTTAAACTCTATGTTATTTTGATACTTGGTTATGATGATTGTCTATGTGATGTATTGTGCATGTTAAGCATCTATGGGTATCTCATTCTTATCCTTATTAAAACCACAGATGCCTCCCCGACGTGCCAACCCCAACCCAAACAACAACAACAATAATGTCACTCCCAAGATGCAGAAGTTGATGACAGCACAGGCACAAATGACATATGATGACCACTTTCATGCAGAACCAGAATTAGAATAACAACAACAACAACCAGAATAATCCGCCAGGATTTGACATGCTCACCATATTTCTAAGAATGAGGCCTACAAAGTTCTCAGGACCCAGTGATCCAATGGTGGCCAATGATTGGCTACGTTCAGTGAACAAGGATTTAGTGACTGTTGGCTGCACCGACGAAGAGAAGGTCAGGTTTGCAGCACATCTGCTAGAAGGGCCAGCAGCAACATGGTGGGACAACTTTCATATCACCACTTCCATTGAGGATCTAACTTGGGCTATGTTTGAGATGGATTCCGTACAGCTCACATCTCATCCGGAGTGATGAATTTGAAGAAGAAGGAGTTCCACAACCTGAAACAGTGTCACCGCAGCGTGGCTGAGTATATTGAGGAATTCAACAATCTGGCGCGTTATGCACCGGATGAAGTTGATACAGATGCCAAGAGGAAAGATAAATTCCTCGAAGGACTGAATGATGAACTAAATCTGTAGCTGTCTATTGCCTATGTCCCAACCTACCAATCACTTTGTGACAAGGCTACCATCTTGGAAAACAAGATGAAACAGGTTGAGAGTAGGAAGAGGAAGCACAACTTTGATAAGCATAGCTCGGGATCGTCTCACAAGCGTTCCCATCATGATGATAGTGGGAGTTCTGGATCCCACAAACATGGAAAGTACAACAACCACCACGGCCACAAACGACATCATGACAACAAGCATCACCACGGTCATGATAATGACAAGTACAAGAACCACAAGAGTGGACACAAGAGACACCAAAGTGGAGGTGGAAATGGCAATGGAAGTCAGCCTGCAAAGAGAGATATCAGTCAGGTTGAATGCTTCAAGTGTAAGAAGATGGGGCACTATGCTAATGAGTGCCCAAAAAAGAAAATTGAAGGTGCCAACAAGCCCAATCCCTTCCAAAAGGGACATGTGAACCACATCAATGTGGAAGAAATATATGAGGAACCTGATGCTGTGGATGGTAAGTGCAAACTCAATTCTATTCTAGCACTTGTTCTTTTTGATACTGGCGCATCGCATTCATTCATATCAAGAGCATTTGTTGATAGAAATGACCTTCCAGTTGAAACTATTTGGTGTCCTATAAAAGTAAGTTCTCCTGGTGGAGAAACGATAGTGAACTCAGGATGTCATGACCTAGTGATAGAATTTGGGAAGTATAAGTTTCCCGTTAATTTGATAATCCTAAATTCCCAAGGGTTGGATGTCATTTTGGGAATGGATTGGATGACGAAGTACAAGGGAGTGCTAGATTGTGCCAGTCATACTTTCATACACTACTAGGAAAACGCCTGTTCGTGGCGCACCTGAAAAGGCCATCCGTGGCGCACTAGTAGTGCGCCACGGGCCTCGCGCTACAGCTATCTCCTAGCCGTGGCGCACTGCCTGGTGCACCATGGTTGTGTCGAGATAGGCGTGGCACACATGCCAGTGCGCCACAGAAAGTAGTCAAGGTGCGCCACGCGTATGAAACGATAACCGTGGCGCACTACGTGCTGTGCGCCACGGATATAAATTTAAAAATTCAAAAAAGCAACAGATCTGGATCTCGTCGTCAGTGCCGTCGCTCGTCGGTGCAGGTCGTCATCTTCGCCTCGTCGTCATCGTCGCCTCCTCGTCGTCACCTCGTCATCATCGGAACTGCAAGGAGGAGGAGGATAAGAAGAGGAGGAAGAGGAGGAGAAGAAGAGGAGGAGAATAAGAAGAGGAGGATAAGAAGAGGAGGAGGAGAAGAAGAAGAAGAGGAGGCCTCGTCGTCGTTGGAACACAAGGAGGAGGAAGAGGAGGAGAAGAAGAAGGAGCCCGCCGCCTCGTCGTCGGAACTGCAAGGACGAGGCCGCCGTCACCATCTTCACTTCAAGGAGGAGGAAGAGGAGGAGAAGGAACAGGAGAAAGAGAAGGAGGATGAGGAGGAAAATGAGAAGGAGAAAGAGAAGGAGGAGAAGGAAAATGAGAAGGAGAAGGAGGAGAATAAGAAGGAAAGGAGAAGGGAGGAAAAGGAAAAGGAGAGAAGGGGAGGGAAAAGGAGAGAAGGGGAGGTGGGCGCGCGGGGTGGGGATTCGAAATCCCGCCCAACTTGCTCGTAGCGCACTAGGTAGTGGTGCGCTACGGGTAAGTTGCCATCTTTTTTTTCTGCAGGAAAAAACAGTCTTTTGACCGTAACTTTTTACTCTTTTTGAATTTTGAAAATCTAAATAATCGCGAAATCTCGTTCTCGTCATTTTGGTATATTATACGTATTTTCCCGACATCGTATGCAAAAGTTACGGCCGTTTTACCGTGGCATAAACTTTTTTTTGCATAAAAAGTCGAAATGCATGTTTGTTAATTTTCCTACAAACTAGACCACATTACCTACCTAAATATGAAATGATTTTATTTTTGGAAGTGTTTATCATTTTCTTTTATTTTTTGCAAAACCTAAAAAGGCGATCCACGGGGGGTGGGGGGGTGGAGTTGGTGCAGGTCACTTAGCCATAGGGCACTAGGACAGAATGCCCTACGGCTAAGTTGACCCAGCTGCTGCAGCACACATGCCCATAGCGCACTAGGTCAAGGTGTGCTACGGCTAAGTGACACATCCGTAGCGCACCTTGACCTAGTGCGCTACGGGTATGTGTGTTACGACCACCTGTGTCCTGGCCCACACATAGCCGTGGCGCACCATCCCCATGTGCACCACGCTTATGGCAGTTAGCCGTAGGGCACCTGTGGGCAGTGCGCCACGCCTATTTTACCCGTGGGGCACTATTAGGAAGTGCGCCACGGAAGTGTGGATTACCTATAGCCGTTTTCCTAGTAGTGACACTCACAACCCCGGATAATAAAAGGATTAGATTCAAGACTAACTTTGAATCAGAAGGGAGTAAGCTAAATTCTCTTAAGGGTGTTAGCATAGACAATGTGCTAATTGTGAGAGAATATCTGGATGAGTTTCCGGAAGAATTGCAGGGAATGCCACCAGATAGAGATGTGGAGTTTCTGATTGACTTGCTGCCAGGATCTGGACCAATAGCAAAGAGACCTTACAAGATGTCAGTAGATGAGTTGAAGGAACTCAAGAAACAGCTTGGAGAACAGTTGTAGAAAGGATTTATACAACCAAGTTCTTCATCTTGGGGAGCACCAGTCTTGTTTGTTGAAAAGAAAGATAGAAGTCAAAGGTTATGCATAGATTATCGTTCACTCAATGAGGTGACTATCAAGAACAAATATCCTTTGCCCAGAATCAATGACTTGTTTGATCAGTTAGAAGGAGCCCGTGTGTTCTCAAAGATTGATCTCCGTTCAGGCTATTTTCAGCTTAAGATAAGTGAACAAGACATACCTAAGACTGCTTTTACCACTAGGTATGGATTGTATGAGTACACCGTGATGCCATTTGGTTTAACCAATGCACCAGCCTACTTCATGAATATGATGAACAAGGTGTTCATGGAGTTTCTTCACAAGTTTGTTGTCGTTTTCATTGATGACATTTTGATCTACTCCAAGAGCAATGAAGAGCATGAAGGACATTTGCGTTTGATACTTGAGAAGCTTAGAGAGCATAAACTGTATGCCAAATTCAGCAAGTGTGAATTCTGGCTGAATGAGGTTGGATTTCTTGGACACATTGTGTTAGGAGATGGTGTAGTAGTTGATACCGCAAAAGTGTCAGCTGTAACTGAATGGGAATCTCCTAAGTCAGTGAAAGAAGTTCGTAGTTTCCTTGGTTTGGCAGGATACTATAGAAGGTTTATTGAGAATTTCTTAAAAGTGTCTAAGCCAATGACGGAGTTACTAAAGAAATACAAGAAATTTGATTGGACTGAAGGATGTGAACTCAGTTTCCAAGAGTTGAAGAAGAGACTAGTGACAGCACCAGTCTTATGTCTATCGGACTTGGAGAAGGATTTCCAAGTGTATTGTGATGCATCTCACCAAATATTGGGTGTAGTTCTGATGCAAGAAGGGAAAGTTGTGGCTTATGCCTCGAGACAACTCAAAACTCATGAAGTGAATTAACCTACTCATGATTTGGAGTTAGCCTCTGTTGTCCATACACTCAAAACATGGAGACATTATCTTTTGGGAAAGCGATGTGAAGTGTTCATAGATCGCAAAAGTTTGAAGTATATCTTCACCCAGAAAGAAATCAACATGAGACAAAGAAGATGGTTGGAACTCATCAAAGACTATGACTTGAGTTTGCAATACCACCCCGGCAAAGAAAATGTGGTAGCGGATGCATTAAGCCGTAAGGTTTGTGTGAATGGTCTTACAAAGGGAGATTTGCCAGATGATCTGTGTGCCCAATTCAAAGATCTCAGATTGGAGATAGTGCCTAAGGGACATCTCATGTCATTGGATGTTCAACCCACCTTGTTGGACCAAATCAAGGAATCCCAAAAGATAGACAAGGAAATTGAAGAGATTAAGGAAAAGATTGGTAAGGGAAAAGCCAAAGGATTCCATAAATACGAACAGGGTACTTTATGGTATGGAAAACGTATCTGCATTCCGCAAGATCCGGAGCTTCGGAAACTGATTTTACAAGAATAACACAACTCACCATATTCCATTCATCCGGGTAACACCAAAATGTACATGGATGTGAAGGAAAGATTTTGGTGGAATAATCTCAAGAAGGACATCGCCGAACATATTGCTTTGTGTGATGTATGTAGTAGAGTGAAAGCGGAACATCAGAAACCAGCAGGATTGTTACAACCACTACCTATTCCTGATTGGAAATGGGACAAGATTGGCATGGATTTCATCACGGGACTGCCAAGGACTAGATCGGGATATGATTATATTTGGGTCGTAGTGGATCGCCTAACTAAAGTGGCTCATTTCATACCCGTGAAGACAACCTATACAAGTGCTAAGTTAGCCAAGATTTATATGAATAGGATTGTGTGTCTGCATGGAGTACCCAAGAGTATTGTGTCTGATAGGGGAACTCAATTCACTTCCCATTTTTGGAGGAAACTGCATGAGTCATTGGGAACGAGATTGGAATTCAGTACTGCTTTTCATCCCTGCATCGATGGATGTATGTAAAGGACCAACCAGATTCTAGAGGATATGTTGAGGGCATGTGCCCTAGATTATGGAGCAAGTTGGAATGAAAGTCTGCCTTACGCAGAATTCTCTTACAACAACAGCTATCAAGACAGTATTGAGATGGCACCGTTTGAATTTCTCTATGGGAGAAAGTGTACTACACCATTGTTATGGAATGGTGTTGGAGAAAGAAACTTGTTCGGGCCAGAACTAATCAAGGAAGCTGAAGAGAAAGTCAAGTTAGTAAAGGACATATTGAAGATAGCACAGTCCCGACAAAAGAGCTACGCAGAACCAAAGCATAGAGAAGTCACCTATGAGGTGGGTGATAGAGCATATCTTAGAGTATCACCACTTCGTGGAGTAAAAAGATTTGGAGTCAAAGGAAAATTGGCCCCAAGATATGTTGGACCATTCAAAATTCTGAGACGTAAAGGAGAAGTAGCATATGAGATTGAATTGCCTGAATCATTTTTTGTCGTTCACAATGGGTTTCACGTGAGTCAGCTAAAGAAATGCCATCCGGAGATGGAAGAGACTTCTTTTAAGGATACTATACCTTTGGAGGAGGTCCAATTGGAAAGTGATCTCACCTATGAGGAAAAACCTATCAAAATTATCGAGACTGCAAAATGAGTAACTCGGACAAATACTATCAAATTCTGCAAAGTTCAGTGGAACCATCATTCCGAGGAAGAAGTAACATGGGAAAGAGAAGATGATCTTGGGAAAGACCACCCTCACCTATTTGTTAGCCAATCCGAATCTCGAGGGCGAGATTCACCTTAAGGGGGTTAGATTTGTAACATCCCAAAAATCATGATTTATAAAGTTTGCATATCATTCATGCATTCATAAACATTTAGGATCATTTTTCAAATAAGATTTCAAAAACAGAAGCAAATTGTTGCCCATTATTTTATGAAGGAAAAACAATGGCTTTATTTCCACTCTATAACATAAGAATACGTGTTTTAACCAGAAAAGGTTTGAACATAGGTTTGATTGATAATTCCATAGCTTGGTCAAAGTTTTCAAAACAAAATATGAATTCAAGACCATTCATATGCCTATTAAAAATAATTAAGTAAGGCATGATTTTTATTTTTAAACTCATGGCCCATGCAATTCTGAGTGAAAAACAATGTTTTATACACAAATATGTGCATGTTTCACTTTACAAAAATCAGAAAGAGTTTGAATTCAAACTCATTTGAAATCATTTGAAAAGGATTCTTGGAAAATCAATTAGAAAAAGAAAAAGAGAAAAGAATAAAGAAAAGGCCGGCGCCACCAATCAGGCCCAACAGCAGAACCATCCTGTTAACCAGCCCACCCGGGTTTTCCCCTCTCCCTGTGTTTCTCACCCACGCGAGCACACCCCTCTCGCTGACGCCTCGGACCTACCTACCCCGTCATCATTGTCCCCAATCACCGCGCGATGACCCGCTCTGCCGTTACCTCCTCGCAGTGACGCCGCGTTTATTCTTCACTTAAATCCCATTGATGCAGCCCGTAATTCTCGCCAGCGCCCTGGCTACATAACCACCTCCCCACCCTACTCCTTTCCCCTCACTCAGCACCCCTTCTCTGCAACCAGGCTACCCACAATTTCTCTTGCACCGCCGTAGTGCCGACGAACTATGACGTCGAAATTCCGGTCAGCCCGACCGCCCCTGTCCTTCTGGTTCATAGGAACATGGTCCTTGTGATCTTGTGCATCTGCTGACACTTCTGGTTTGCCTGCGCATGACCCAGGACTCCTTCCCCGCTCACGACTGCAAGCGACAGAGCCGCCGCTCAACTTCGGCTAGCGATTTAGGTAAAATTCGACCGCCCCTTGCTTTCTCCTTGACACTGCCGTGTTGGCCATGACCCTGTGCATCTCTTGATACCACTGGTTTGTGCTAGGACGATCGAGAGCGTCGGAAACGACCTCGTCTATAAGGACCAGACACCGCCTGCAACTCTGACGAGCCCTAGGCCCCGCTACAGCATGCCCCCTGCCCAACCGCGACCACATTGAGCTCCCTCGTGCTCGTGCGAGTCTGGTAAGCATCATCACCACCCCTAGGCCTTGCTAGAATGGCTGTTCCACCATCGCCAGTAGTGCCGCCGCCACACCGCCATCGCCAGCGCCGCCCATCTTTGGTCGTATGCTCAACAGCGTTGGATCTACATCTAACACGTAGAATTAGATCACATAACGAAGGGGTACGGGTGAATCTGGCCCGTGCGATTTCATTTAGATCGTGCGGCTCACGTTCGTCGATCCGGATGAACCGGTACGGGCCAATCAGACACGCCCACGTGTCTGGGTTTTAGATTTAAATTCTGTTTTTGAATCTATTAGTTATTCAAACTTGTAAATTCAATAACTTTTGATCTGTTTATCCAAAAAATACAAATAATATACCATTCGAATCACAAAAAGAAATCCTACAAATCTATGGGCTTAGTTTTGTATTTTCCTTCTGTTAAAATGGAATTTTACGCACAGACATTTGTAGGCATATTTTGTGTATAAAAATTATTTGGAAAATGTTCTAAAGGGCAAATTTAGTTTATTTGGTTTATAATTGTTTTGTTTATGATTCAGTACTGTTTCAATTGTCTTGTTTGGTTTATAGAAAAATCATCACATGGCATTTGCATGCCTTCATATATTTTTGTTTGAATATTTGGAATGTGAATTTGGTGCTATCATTTTATGTGTAGATTTTGGTGCTAGTGGTGATTGTGACTGTGAGGATTGTTGTTACTCCCCCAACTACCAAGGCAAGTGGTGCTTCATACTTTTTTCCCAATATTTTGACTATGCATTAGAAATATTTTGTATAGGGCTTGCATGATAATTTTTACTAAGTATCTATATGCTATTCTTGGGAAATCCTAGTAGTTGTAGAATTGTTAGAATTTTCTCTAAGTTAAGATACTTGCTATTGCCATGCTTAGCCTAGCTAGTAGCAACCAAGGGTGGAATATATACAAACTATGGAAAAATATTTATAAGTCTTTGACTTATGTTTTTGCTTAATAAAACAACTAAGTAAATGAAACACCTGGGTGGAATGGTAATTGCTTGGTGGATTTTGGTTGAGTGGTTACCAGGGCTCATTTTCCAATGGTTTACCCTGTGTATCTCACTTGTGGAATGCCACCCAGGAACAAAGGGATTTGAGATGCCATATGTTAAGAAGCTTCTAGTGCAACCACATGGCATTATGGGATCTGCCTGGATCATATAGGTTGCAATAACTTAGCCATTTGGACAGTTGGTGGTAGTGGGTGATAGCTTTGGAACTCGTCCATTTGGTCTAAGGGAAGACTTCTGAAAGGTCTTGTCTTGGTGAAAATCAAGTCTTGTAGGGAAAGTGCACCACCTCTGCAGAAGGAAGAAACTAAGTACTTAGCCGTGTCCCCGAAAAAGGACAATTTGAGCATCAAGACATGGAAGCTATCAAGAATCTCCTCATCACGATTTCTAAGTTAAAACTTGTTGTTGAACAAGGGTGAAGGTTCACCAATGTCTATGGGTGGTTCCTTGGGAGTTTTTGACGAACAAAAACTTAGTGTTTTCAACTGATAGGATAAACCTATTTTGAGCAAAGCAAGCCTAAGCTACACTTAGCCAAATTCATGTAGAAGCTAGATATAATTATTCTACTAAGGTATCACTTGCCAATACTATTCCAATGTATTGACCCACTGTGGCTGTAACTTGTGATGTTGCAGGTTACTCTGATGACGATTAGGGTTATGAGTCTACACTCAACATGCTTGCCTGTGGCACATGAAGATGAAGACTTTTATTTATATTGTTAAGTTAAACTCTTGTACTAGCCTATGGCTATGGAGTGTAAAAGACTATGTTATCTCTGGAATTATGATGTAATAATGACCTTTGTTTCTGTGTACTTCATCTTAAACTGTGGATGCTAGCAATTGATCCAGGGACTAGCATTGCAATCACAGGGACATTTACCTTTATAAAGGTGGGGTCTTACACATAAGTTCCATAGGGACATGTGAAAGTGGTTTTCTCTTGGTCTTGTGCTTTCTCAGCAATTAGAGAAAACCAAGAATAACCATCAAGAAAACAAAAGTGAGTATTCTTAGACAACCTTTCTAAAATTTGACCAATAAAATCAAAGGATAATGATCTTTCTTAGTGACTTTATTTACCTTTCTAAAATCAATGCACTTCCTATAACCAACCACTACTCTTTGAGGTATAAGCTCATTATTTTCATTAGGCACTACATTTATTCCTCCTTTCTTAGGGACACAATGAAAAGGACTAACCCAATTACTATCAGCAATAGGAAAAATTATACCAGCATCAAGAAGTTTTAATACCTTATTTCTTACCACTTCCTTCATCTTAGGATTTAAACGACGTTGATGTTCAACAACTGGCTTTGCATCAGGATCTATATTAATAGCATGCTGACATATAGTATGAGAAATCCCTTTTAAATCATCAAGAGTATACCCCATAGCTCCTCTATGTTTCTTCAATACTTCCAATAATCTTTCCTCTTCCTTTCCTAAAAGTTTAGAACTAATAATAATAGGATATATTTTCTAATCGTCTAGATCAGCATATTTAAGATCATTAGGTAGAAGTTTTAAATCGAAAACAGGATTCCCTTTAGGTGGTAGTGTGGTACCCAAATCTTCCACATGTAGGTTATGCTTAAGCATCTCAGGTTGACGAAGGAAAATCTCGTCAATCTCATTTCTTTCTTCCATGAAGACCTCACTTTCATGATCTTCCATATATTGTTGCAAGGCATTGTTAGGAGCAAGAGAAATAGGATAAAGTTGTTCAACCCTAAAATCCTCATTAGGCAATTAATTTTCATAAGGAGCTTTAGCAAATTTGGAAAATTTAAACTCATAATATTCTCCATCCAATTTAGTAAAAACTTACTACTTATTACAATCTATAATGGCTCCACAAGTGTTCAAGAAGGGTCTACCAAAAATAATAGGACAAGTTTTACTAGCTTCCTTACTAAGCACTAGAAAATCAGCAGGATATTTAATCTCACCACAAAGAACTTCCACATGTCTTACAATGCCAATTGGACCGACTGTCTCTATTATCAAGGTGAATAACCACATCAATGTCCTCAAGTTCACAAGGACCAATTTCATGCATAATTTCCCTGTAAAGTTCATAAGGAATAGCACTATAAGTAGCACCAATATCATATAAACCATAATAGCAATGATCACCAATTCTAATAGAGAGCACATGGACACTAGCTTTCCTAGATTTACAAGGATGAGAGACAATATTAGAAGCATCTTCACAAAATATAATGTGCCCATCTTCTACATTTTTGGTGACAAGGTCTTTCACAATGGCTACTACAGGTTCAATATTTATTTGTTCATCAGGTTCAACAGCTTTCTTTGTACTTTTGCTAACCACATTATCTATAATAGAATGTTCCTTTACCTTGGCAGGGAAAGGTATTTTCTCAATATAAGGTTTAGGGAAAATAGGATTAATAGTACAAACTTCAGTATTTCTAACAGGAACATGATTAACAATATCTTTATAAGGTGCATGGTACTTGTTCCACTGATTTTTGGGAATTTCAATATAAGAGGCAAATGCCTTAAAGGAATTTGCAAGAACTTG
Organism: Avena insularis; assembly: GCA_023614405.1. NCBI lineage: Eukaryota > Viridiplantae > Streptophyta > Magnoliopsida > Poales > Poaceae > Avena > Avena insularis. The sequence continues at coordinate 163,987,869 of CM042685.1, read as the reverse complement.
AGAATCAATACCATACTCATTACTAATATCATGAAAGTCATCAGTTCCCATAAAATATTTAATACATTCATAATCATAATTTATACCTGACTTTCTTCCTTTGTCATTCTCCCATGCTTCAGTGTTTTCTTGAATACGGTCTAGAAGATCCCATTTAGCTCATTCTTTCATACGTGTGAATGATCCAGCACAAGAAGCATCTAGTAAATCTTTATCATGAAGAGAAAGCCTTGCATAAGAGTTATTGATAATAACATTAGTAGGGAGTTCATTAATAGGACATTTAAGCATCAGTAACTTCAATCTCCCCCAAGCTTGGGTTGTACTCTCTCCATCACGAGGCCAAAATTTATATATTTGTTTCCTATCCTTATGAATCTCACTAGGAGGATAGAATTCAGAATAAAAGAGAGGTACTATTTCCTTCCATTCCATAGATTGTCCATTCTTCAGCAACTTATACCATTCTTCATCTCTTCCTTTCAATGATATAGAGATAACTTCTTATTGACTTGTTCCATTGTTATACCTGCACACTTAAACAACCCACATAATTCATGGATAAAAAGCAAGTGATCACCAGGATGGACAGCTCCATCCCCAAAATAATAATTATCCATAACACGATCAACAATTCTTGTAGGTATCTTAAAAGGATCTATCTCAACAAGTGGTGGTTCATATACTACCCTAGAAGTGGTAGTAGCTTTCCCAAATAGGAAACCAATTGGGTTATCCATATTGGAAACAAAGTAACAAACATAAATGAAAAACAATACTCACATTAGAAGTTTCCTTTACCAGTTCCACTCTTCAATAGCTCTTCACTCCTCGGCAACGGCGCCAGAAAATAGTCTTGATGACCCACAAGTATAGGGGGTGTATCGTAGTACTTTTGATATATATGAGTGTCGATCCCAATAGGAGCAGAAGGTGTTGACTAGAGGTTTGGAGTAGGAAATCTCTATAAAATACTTAGCAAATGGATTTTTAGGGGGTTTTGATAAAGAAAGGAAATAAAGTGCGAGTAAATAAAGCCAGCAAATAATTGCAGCAACTGGCCCAATCCTTTCTTAGCAAAGGACAAGACGGTTGTAATACTTATGAGGACCAAACGTTCTCGAGGACACGTGGGAATACTGTCAAGTGATTTCGTTTCATATAGTTGATTAATCTTCTTTGGTTTGATAAGTGTTGTGTGGGTGAACCTATGCTAATGCACTGCCTTACTAGGACTAATACATACTTGTCATTAAACCCCTTGCAATAATCCGCAACTACAAGAAAGTACTTAAGATAAAAACCTAACCATAGCCTTAAACTCTGAGATCCTACACTCCCTTGTGCAAAGGTTTCCTAACAGGGGTTTAGGTTTCTGTCACTCCGGCAACCCCACAATTAATAGCCAAATATGAAATGCATTCCCCTATGCCCATAAATGGTCAAGTATCATGTAGTCGACGTTCACATGACACCACTAGAAGAATAGCACCACAACTTAAATATTAAACCATTCAATAATACCTCAACACAATTCAACTACTAACAACATGACTTCTCCCATGTCCTCAAGAACTACTCACGAGACATCATATGGATCAAGATCAGAGATGATATAATGATGAATAACAATCTGAACATAAACAATAATTCAATGGTTCCACTCACAAGCATCAACTACAAAAGTAATCAATATCAGGAAAGTTTCCCCTAAGAACTATGCAAGATTCAACACAATTGTTACAGCAGTATGGAGTGGTGATGATGGTGCTGGTGGAGATGGTGGTGTGGATGATGATGATCCCGATGAAGTCTAGCTTGATGACGGTGTTGATGGCGATGATCTCCCCTCTCTGGGAAGGAATTTCCCCGATAGAAATCTGTATGCCGGAGAGCTCTTTCTCTCTCTATAGTTTCCACCTGCAGAGGTGGCGAAATCTTTCTGTGGTCGCTCGTCGTGTATTAGGGTTTCGGGAGGAATATATAGGCGAAAGGGCATAGCAGGAGGTGTGACAGGGTGGCCACACCCTGGTGGCGCGGCCAAGGGTGGCCCCCGCATGGGGGGGGGGTGGCCCCCTGTGGCCCATCTCAGCCTCCCCTTTGTCTTCTGGAAAAATATGATTTTCCATATATTTTTTGGTATTTTATGATCTTTGCGAAAATTGCATCCAAACACCGCTTTTTCCATAATAATCCTGACTCCGGCAATTCATCCTCCAAGAATCATCCAACATGCAAAAATAAATGAAATAACATAAGTATCACCTCTTAATAATAAATATATCAATGAATAACAGTAAATTATGATATAGAATAGTGATGCAAAATGGACGTATCACTCCTTAAGACATTTCTTAGCTTCTTTCATCACTTCATCATTTAGTTCAATAACTCACCTCTTCTTGTTGGTGTTGAGGTTGGCTCAGGCACAGTTGGTTAAGGTGTAGTTGACTCAGGTGTAATTGGCTCAGTTGTAGTCCAATCATCATAATTCTTGCTTATTTTAACCATTATTTCCTCAGCTTCTGTGGGAGTTCTTTTCCTGAAAACACAATTAGCACCATATCTAGGTATGTCCTAGATTCATCAGTTATCCCATTATAATATATATCAAGAAGCTCATTTTTTAGGTAATGGACATCCAGGATGTACATGAATCAAAGAATAGAACCTTGTCCATGACTCAGGCAATTTCTCCTCTTCTCCCTATGTAAAATCAAAAAGTTTCTGCAAAACAGCATGTCGAGCACTAGGAGGGAAATATTTCTGAAAGAAAGTATCAATCAAGCAATCAGGGCTATCAATTGATCCAGGAGGTAAATTATTAAACCAAGCTTTAGCTTCTCCTTTTAGTGCAAAATGAAAAAATTTAGCAACAAAGTAGGTGCGCATCTTAATATCATCAGAAAATAAACCAGCACAGTAGAAAGCTCAACAATGTTTATATAGGATAAATCAAGAGAGAAATCATAATCTTTATCTTTAATGTTTATGGGAGATGTGGCAAACTTAGCATCAGGAAATAGTTTGGGTCTAATATTACGTCTTTCAAGAAGACTCTTAATAGCACTAGCTCCATGTGTGTTTCGACATTCTTCAAGAAATTCATCTTTCATTTCAATATAACCATCATTAATATCATAGCTCTCTCTAGAATCAGTTGAGCTAACAGGTGTAGTAGTATCTTCATTAGGATTTTCAGTGTTTCCCAAAAATAGTTCTAGCAATTGTAGCATCTAGGAAAGCACCTAATGAACCACTCTCATCAATCATAGTAGAATTAACATCATGAGCATCAGAAGCAATTTCAGATTCAGCAGTAGTAGCAGTATGTGTAACATGTGTATGTGGTGGTGGTGTAAGGAGCTTACTCATAATAGATGGTGAATCAAGAGAAGTAGAGGTGTTCAGAGTTGTACCTCTTCTTATAGTGGATGGTAAAATAGGAACTTTTCCATCATGAGTTTTACCCATGATGAATGGATAACATCGGACAATAATAATCCCAAGTGAACTTACAAATAAATCTATGCTCCTGACAACGGCACCGGAAAATACTCTTGATGACCCACAAGTATCGGGGATCGCAACAGTCTTCGAGGGTAGTAAACCCCAATTTATTGATTCGACACAAGGGGAGCCACAGAATATTTATAAGCCTTAACAACTGAGTTGTCAATTCAGCTGCACCTAGAATTAGTCTTGCTCCCAGCAGTTTATTAGTAGCAACAATTTGGTAGTAGGAATATCAAAGTAACAAAAGTGGTAAAATAAAGGCAGTAGTAACAATAGTAGCAAACAGCAGGATTTGAGTGCAGTAGGCATAGGGGTAGATGGACGGGCATTGCATGGACAATACTATTCATGTAATATCAAGATCAAGGGCATTTGCAGATAAATAAGATAAAGCATCGAATTACTAAATAATCATAGGCATGTGTTCCATATATAGTCATACGTGCTCGCAATGAGAACTTTCACTACATCTTTTGTCCTGCCAGACCGTTGTAGCGGAGCCTCAAGGGAATCTACTGGCAATTAAGGTACTCATTTTAATAGAGTACCAGAGCAAAGCATTAACACTCCGTGAAAACATGTGATCCTCATATCACATCCATCCCCTCTGGTTATCCCGATTTCTGTCACTTCGGGGCCTCGGGTTCCGGACAATAATATGTGTAAACAACTTGCAGGTAAGATCACAAACAATACTATCATCATGAATCAATAACATGTTCAGATCTGAGATCTTTGCACTCAGATCCTAGTGACAAGCATTAAGCATAACAAGTTGCAACAATGTCAAAAAGCACTAACAATAGATACTAGGCACCATGCCCTAATAATCTTATGCAATTACATGATATATCTCATCCAATCCATACATACCCATATCCTACTGCGCTGGATTACTCACTCATGGATGGGGGAAACATGGATTGTTGAAGGCATCGGTGATGATGATGGCGATGATCTCCTTCAATTCCCTGTCCCGGCAGGGCGCCAGAACGGAGTTTCTCGTTCCTAATCATGGTTTTTGGTGGTGGCGGTGCAGCGGAACTCTTTCTGGAAAATCATCGAAACCCCCGTGTTTTTAGGTTAGAGGGCTTATGTAGGCGGAAGGAGAGGTCGAGGGGGTGCCCGAGGTGGCCACACCACCCCCTGGCGCGGCCTGGCCTAGCCCGCGCCACCAAGTTATGTGGGCCCCTCATGGCCCTTCTCTATCTCGTCTTCTGCCTCCGTGAGTCTTCCAGTAAAATAGGAGTTTTGTGATATTTTCTAGGATTTTTCCTGAAAGTTGATTTCCTGCACAAAAACTAGACACCAAAGAAATTCTACTGAAAACAGCGTCAGTCCGTGTTAGTTGTATCCAAATCACACAAATTAGAGGAGAAACAATAGCAAAAGTATTCAGGAAAGTCGATACATTTTGGACGTATCATGCCTCCTAGAGAAGCACAAATGATGAGGGTGGGGAAGAGCTAAAGTGTTATGATACAGTGTAGCATGACCAGGAGGTGTGATGGGTGCTGGAGAGACTTATTTATTAAGCTTTGAGGTAGGTTGAACAGGGTTTAGCTCATGGTTTAGAAGGATTTCTATTTTTACCAAAATGATAGTTATTAAACAAAGTCACTAAATTTGGTCTTGGAAAGATGATATAAGTATTCTGGTAGATAGAGCTGGTCAGGATAAACCTCCAAGAATTATTTGAGATTTTGCAATGGAGTTTTGGTTCCCTTAAAACCATTTACTCAAATAATGCCGAATTGGTTTCTAGAAGCTTAGTTGGTATTTTGACATTGTACAAGATTTGTTTTTGATGTGGGATGGTCCTAAATACCAATTCATTCTTTGGGGAATTTTCCTAGGATTTATTGATGTTTAAAACCATTATTTTTCCATTTTTTCCATTTAAGAAAAAGGGCAAAAAGAATTATTAAACCACTCCAAATATATTTATTTTTGAGGTGGGAAGATAGAAATCTATATAGAGTCATCAAATTTGTCCTTAGTTAAATAAGCGCTTTGGGGAAAAACTAAGTTTTTTCAATAGAGGAGGTTTTGGAGATATTGCAAAAGAAAGGGAATTAAATAGTTTTAGGGCCAAAACAATTATGGAAATTATTTTATAAATCTTCATAAGCAAGTTGGATGAGGTCAATATAGTATATACATCATTTGGAACCTTGGGTTATAGCAATCCAACTTGATTTTGGATGAGGGTATGGACTAGATGATCTAGGGCATCAATATTTTTATGTCCTCTAAACCTTGTTGGATTAGTGATTTTGGAGTTCAACTTTCTACAAAGGATATATGGATTATTAGACCAAGTTATATATAGGACCAGGGTGGTAATAGTTGGTCTTGGATGTATTTGAGGTGATCCATGAATGATGGCAAACTTTGTTGCAAACAAGGCTGCCATAATAGATGAGTCATGATGCCTTATAAACAATGTGGGTTTAAGAGGAACAATCCTCAAATGGAAATAAGTTAAGAGGGGATTGATAGACCATGGATAGTAGGTAATACCCATGCAGAGAGTTGGTCAAGTGGAGATTACATGGGAAGTGAGCTTCTGTCAAAGTAGGCACGTTGACTAGATTTGGAGGGAATATTATTTTCTTGCCTGCAAAACCATCTAGCACAAGTGGGTCCAAAGGTGATTGAGTCCAAAGAAAGAGTGTGATTTGGAAGTACTTATGATGGTATACAAGATGGTTCAATTGTATTTCAAAAAAGATACAATGGTTGAGAAATGAAAGGACTCAAAGATGTGATGTTGATATCAATTCCAGACTTAGTTATTTTGGCAGTTTTTGGGTTTTTGACTAGAATGTAAGAGAGGACGGTTTTGAGATGATGCAAGGTTCCAATTCATCATAAAGTGGATAATGATGAAGCATTTATTGAATAGGAGTGATCCATGCTTAGATTTGGTCTTCATTGAGTTGGAAACTATTAGAAGGGATTAACCATTGATTGATATGAGTAAGAGATGAGAGGGTCACTTTAGTGGCTAGAGATCATATCAAGCTTAGAATATTTGCTTAGGAGTTGTATTCTTGATTTAGCTTGATCCTAAAGGATAATCTCCTAGGGTGGCTCATTCTACTTCCTAAGTAATCAGGTCAATCAACAGCTCACAACAATTCATCAAACAACAGATCAAGGCAATTATTCTTATCAACCTTATCAAAGTACTAATAAGCTTATCATCAAGCCTAGCTTGAGGTACGGATGGGTATGTTGAAATGTTGGAGTTTGAATAAGGTGAGATCCCTTGGTATCTCTCCCAAGAGTATAATTCAAAATCTTTATAATAAGGTTTTGGAAAACCTAGAGGTATGAGTAGTTGGAAGTTATGCCTTGAAAACATAAGGAGATTATATGTAGGTATCCATATTTTTGTTAAAGAGAAACTAATAAAATATTTGCTATAATAGATTTCTGTCACTCCAGCAACCCCAAGATTAGTAGCCAAATACACAATGCATTCCCTAGGCCCATAAATGGTGAAGTATCATGTTGTTGACGTTCACATGACACTTAAATATCAAACCATTGAATATTACTCAACACAATTCCACTACTAACAACATGACTTCTCCCATATCATCACGAGACATCATATGGATCAAGATCAGAGATGATATGATGATAAATAACAATCTGAACATAAACAATAATTCAATAGTTCCACTCACAAGCATCAACTACAAATGTAATCAACACCAGGAAAGTTTCCCCTAAGAACTATGCAAGATTCAACACAATTGTTACGTCGGGATGGAGTGGTGATGATGGTGCCGGTGGAGATGGTGGTGAGGATGATGATGATGATCCCGATGAAGTATAGCTTGATGATAGTGTTGATGCCAACGATCTCCCCTCTCCAGGAAGGAATTTCCTCGGCAGATATCTGCCTGCTGGAGAGCTCTTTCTCCCTCTATAGTTACCGCCTCGCAAAGGCGGCGGAATCTATCTGTGGTCACCCCCCTCGTATTAGGGTTTTGAGGAGAAGATGTAGGCGAAAGGGCGAAGCAGGAGGTGGTCCAGGGTGGCCACACCCCCTGGTGGCACGGCCTAGCGTGGCCTGTGTAGGGGGGTGTGGTCCCCTATGGCCCATCTCAGCCTCCCCTTCTGGCTTCCTTCGTCTTCTGGAAAAATAGGATTTTCCGTGTATTTTCTGGAATTTTCTGATATTCGCGAATATTTCATCTAAACACCGCTTTCTCCATCAGAGTCCTGACTCCGGCAGTTCATCCTCCAAAAGTAATCCAACATGCAAAAATATATGAAACAACATAAGTAACACCTCTTAATAAGAAATATATCAATGAATAACAGTAAATTATGATATAGAATAGTGATGCAAAATGGACATAACAAATCCCCCCAAGCTTAGACCTCGCTTGTCCCCAAGCAAACACTGAGCTTAGTAAACATGCCCACAAGTTTATGGAGTGAAGTATCGATAAAAATAATATGTATAAGAAGCATCACATTCACCAATACACAACTCATAATAGAAAGCAACTCACCATTATATAACTTAACTTGCAATGAGTATGGGAGTCACAATAAAGATGCATAAAGACAAATTCTTGGTCAGAGAACAGATGACAAATCATACCTTGTTTTCAAGCAAAGCTTTTGTAAAGAAGTTTATAACAGGAGTCCTTTTGCTCAAACATAAAAGGCTTTTCACAATGATAGCTTTCAAAGTAATACTCATTCAAATAAGAGTTTTGTGCAAAACAAGGAAGATAAGAAACATGATTTAATAAATCATCATATGAAAGATTGAAACACAACAACTCAAATGCTTGCTGGAGAAAGAGAGGAATAGGTTTACTGACTCAACTAAGAAGTAAAAGATACGCCCTTCATAGAGGAAGCAGAGATTTCAAATTTCATAAAGAGCTTTCAAAAGATTATGGTACTTACTAGATTTGAGCTCTCATTGCCCCTGTCATAAGCATCTTGAGGTGATTAAGGTTAAAGTGAAAAAACATGGAGTATATTCTTGATGAAATATAAGTTGGCAATCTCATGTCCTATGAGTACGAGGGCCGTTCCTCATGCTACTAAATTTTAGTTACCGGTAAGTTCTTGTCATTGTAAGTATATGTGTATCATAGAGAACTGCCAACAGGGTACCCCTTGCCCCATGACACAGGAGCTATGCCATATCAAAATGACAAGGCAACAGACATTGAGCATATCAGCAATATTCTTATTTACCATGGGAAATGGTGCTTTTTCTCTTCTTTCCTCTTTTTTCTTTCTTTTTCTCTTATCCTTTTTCTATCTCTCTCTTTTTTTATAAGAAGAATGCTTCATAGATTGCTCACTATGGTGATGCTGCAAGTTTCCACCATGATTATGCATGGCTTAGGCTAGCGGCCCAGGCGTTTCTCTAACACATATACATAACTCCATGGACTTACAAGCTCCCATTTTATTTCACACCGCCGACATCTATAAACAAAAGATCATGATATCAACGGGGTAGATATTTACAGGTGTTGAAAGTGTTCCCCATGATAGCATGGTTCTGCTAATTCCGAGCATATAGGTGCAAGCATATACTACATAGATGACAAAATGGTTCAAGTTTATTAAGGGCAGAAAAATAAGGTGAGCCATCAAGTTCGTGAGAGCTTTACTAACTAGTTTTCACATAACAAAAGAATTTTAATTTGAAAGGTAGATGAAACTCGAGAATTTTATTGGACTAGAAATATGCTAATAGGTAGATATGGTGGACACAAATGACAAGGGTTTTAAGTTCAAGGATTGGCTGCATGAGAAGTATTCCCTCTCAGTACATGTTTTTGGCTAGCAAGGCTGGATAGCAAGAAAAAGAGTTGAAGAAAACAAGAAAACATACAAGTGATAAAGTCAAACAAGAAATCTTCCTTGAAAACACAAAAGATCTTAACTAAAGAATACTAAGCTTATGAGCCAATCAAGAAAGAAAGAAAATGATATAAATTACTTGTAATTGCTTTTCTCTTTTCCTTTCAAACCTCCAAAAGTGTTGCTACTGACTAGAGCTTGGTTTGCCAAAACCAATTTAGATTTACTTGATGCTCCCAAAGTGATACCAATACTAATCAAGAAGATCAATCATATAGTAGAGATTGAAAACTAAAATAAGAAGTGCAAAAAGTAAAAGATGAAACTTCTCATTAATATTCAATAAAGGCGCTCACACCAAGGGAAACATAGATAACCAACCTAAGGAGAGATACTTCCACAATGCAAACCAACCTATATGATAACTTCTCTATTCATGATATGACTCTACTAAAAAGGTAAACAGATGAAAGATGATGATGTGATACCGTGACACTCCCCCAATCTTGGAAGAAACCAAGGGGATGCCAAAACCTGATGACGAATTACTCCTTCGGTTGTGATGGTGTTTTGTTCAGGGTGAGGAAACCCTCCAGCATCTTACAAAGCCTGTTATTCTCCTCTTGAAGTATATCCACCTTCCTCCTTAGAGATCGGTACTTATCACAACACTCATCAGTGGCTCGAAGGGCTTCCACTTCCTCGGGGCATGAACTGAAGTCTGGAACGGAGGTCATCATCCCCTGCATATTATGAGAAAAAACACATCCAGTGTTAATTGCCCCTACAAAAGTAGGTTTTATCACCCTTGATCACGTGGAAGTTTGTCCCTTCATGCCTGCTGACATGTTCTTTACTTCCTCCTTGATGCTCCAATCTATGTCTTCGCGCCTCCTCTCTTCTTCCACCGGTGCTCAAGATTGCGGTGGAGCTCGCGCCGGTGCCGCAGATCATAGTCCTCCGAGAGCAAACCCTAGAACGACATCTAAACAGAACAGATCGAAACGAAAACATGACGAGAACACGATATACGAACCTCAGGGCATTCGTGTGATTATATATTACAAAGTTTTATGACATAAGGAAGGTACAAGGCGAAAACGGGACGGAGATGGGCTCTGGGTGGTCACACCACCTAGTGGCGTGGCCTGGGGGCCTGCTCCACTAGTTGGTGTGGGCCACCTAGGCTCTGTTTCCTTCCCTGTTTCGACTTCTAACCTTCCATATGGAATAAAAAATGCAAAAATATAAAGAGAAAAGTATTTCGCGAACCTTCTATTTTCAGCACTTGTACCTATTCAAAAATGGACTCTGCGGGATCCTGAGTCTCGTCTCTAATAAATTATTCCGTAGTCACCATTTGAATACATCCTTATTATAAGAATCTCTAGAAATATAATGTATTGAGCCTTTGACCATTATTCATCTCCTTACATCATTCTCTCCCAATATTTGAAAATCTCTTTCATACAAAGCTCCACACAATCTTCATTAGCAACATTTGTGTATGAAAAATATAAATAGACCCTTAGGTTAAAATTTCAACTAAAATCCAACAAAAAATAAGCTACTGAAACAACTCCTTCCAAAAACCCAAAAATAATCTAAAATGAAATCGATTTAAGAGGCAAATGCAAATAATGGCAGAAATCTGTCAAAACAAACCACCAGGTAAATATTGATTTTTTCGAAAATCTTCTGTTTCTCAAATATAAAAGTGCAAAACTAACGAATCTTGGATAACAGCATGGGGCACAAGCACAGAAAATTACAACTCGATCCGACGTACTGAGATTTTTCACAAATGTTTACAATGCAGCACAAAAATCTGTTCTAGGAGAACAACTTCTCACAACTCACCTACTTCTCAAAAGAGGCAAATATTGACACAAAAACCAAACAAAAAAGGATAAGGAACGGTTATTATAGAGGTAATAGCTTCCAAGACTCAAAGAAACAAAAAAAACTAAAATAAAACTAAAATGGGTTGTCTCCCAAAATCTCTTTCTTTATAGCCATTAAGATAGGCATGATAATTTCAATGATGCTGACATAGGAAATATGGATTTGAAGTGAAAGAGAGCATCAAGAGGAAAATATCCAGCACATTTAAGTCTAACCCACTTCCTATGCAAGGGAGTTTCGTAAGAAAACAAATTATTGAAACAAAAGTCTACCAGCAAAGGAAGACAAAACAAATGCAACTTCAAAGCTTTCAACATAAAGCAGGGAAACTTAATATTATTGTGATCCATAAAACCATGTTTGCCTCTCTCATAATAACTTTCCGTACCACTTTGAATAAAGTTAACAATATAACTGTCACAAAAAACATTCTTATCATCAGAATGAGCATACATAAAATCATCAAAAAGAGTTCTAAGGTCATAAACTGGATCAATAGAAGCAAGTTGTTCAACCCTAAAATCCTCATTAGGCAAACCATTTTCATAAGGAGCTTTAGACAACTTAGAAAAGTTAAACTCATAAGATTCTCCATCAAAATTAGTTAAAACTTTCTCCTTCCTACAATCTATAATAACTCCACAAGTGTTCAGAAAAGGTCTACAAAAAATGATAGGACAAGTTTACTAGTTGTTGAACCAAGTACTAGAAAATCAACAGGATATTTAATCTTTCCACAAAGAACTTCCACATCTCTTACAATACCAATAGGGAAAATGGTTCCTTATTAGCAAGGTGAATAACCACATCAATGTCCTCAAGTTCATAGGGAACAATTTCATGCATAATTTCTTTGTAAAGCTCATAAGGAATAGCACTAGAACTTGCACCAATATCGCATAAACCATAATAGCAATGATCACCAATCCTAGCATAGGGACACTAGATCTCCTAGTTTTACTAGGATGTGATACAATATTAGAAGCATCTTCACAAAAGATAATGTGCCCATCTTCTACATTCTTAGTGACAAGGTTCTTCACCATGGCTACTACAGGTTCAATATTTATTTGTTCATCCAGTTCTACAGATTTCTTTGTACTTTTGCTAACCACATTAGCTATAATAGAATGTTCCTTTACCTTAGAAGGGAAAGGGATTTTCTCAATATAGGGTTCAGGCAAAATATGATCACAGTAGAAACTTCAGTGTTTCTAACAGGAAAATGATTAACAATATCTTTATAAGGTGCATGTTACTTGTTCCATTTATTTTTGTGAATTTCAATATAAGAGGAAAAGGCCTTAAAACAATTATCAATAATTTGAGAATCAAGACCATACTCAGTACTAATATCATGAAAATCCTCAGTTCTCACAAAAGATTTAATGCATTCATAATCATAATTTATACCTGATTTTCTTCCTTTGTCATTCTCCCATGCTTCAGTATTTTCTTGAATACGGTCTAGAGGATCCCATTTAGCTTCTTCCTTCATACGTGTGAATGATCCAGCATAAGAAGCATCTAATAAATCTTTATCATGAAGAGAAAGCCTTGCATAAAAGTTATTAATAATATTATTAGGGACAGTACTCTCTCCATTATTATTAAAAGTTATTAATATTATTATTATTAATAATAATATTATTAATAAATTTTATTAATAATAATATTATTAGGGGTATTTAAGCATTAGTAACTTCAATCTTCCCCAAGCTTGGGTTGTACTCTCTCCATCACGATCCCAAAAGTCATATATTTGAGTCCTATCCTTAATAATCTCACTGGAAGGATAGAATTTAGAATAAAAGAGAGGTAAAATTTCCTCCCATTCCATAGATTGTCCATTCTTCAACCGCTTATACCATTCTTCAGCTCTTCCTTTCAATGATACAGAGAGTAACTTTTTCTTAACTTGTTCTGTTGTGATACCTGCACACTTAAACAACTCGCATAATTTATGGATAAAACACAAGTGATCACCAGGATGGACAGTTCCATCTCCAAAATAATAATTATTCGTAACACGATCAACAATTCTTGTACGTATCTTAAAAGGATCTATCTCAGCAAGTGGTGGTTCATCTACTACCCTAGAAGTAGTAGTAGCTTTCCCAAATAGGAAACCAAGTGGGTTATCCATATTTGAAACAAAGTAACAAACAGAAATAAAAAGCAATACACACAGTAGAAGTTTCCTTTACCAGTTCCACTCTTGAATAGCACTTCACTCCCCGGCAACGGCGCCAGAAAATAGTCTTGATGAACCACAAATATAGGGGGGTGTATCGTTGTACTTTCGATAAATAGGAGTGTCTATCCCAACGAGGAGCAGAAGGTGTTGACTAGTGGTTTGGAGCAGGAATTCTCTATAAAACTTAGCAAATGGATTTTTAGGGGTTTTGATAATGCAAGGAAATAAAGTGCAAGTAAATAAAGATAAAAAATAAATGCACCAAGTGGCCCAATCCTTTCTTAGCAAAGGACAAGCTAGTAGTATTACTTATGAGGACCAAAAGTTTTCGAGGACACATGGGAATACTGTCAAGTGCTTTCGCTTCATATAGTTGATTAATCTTATTTGGTTGGATAAGTGTTGTGTGGGTGAACATATTCTAATGTGTCGACCTTACTTGGACTAATACATACTTGTGATTAACCCCTTGCAAGCATCCGCAACTACAAGAAAGTAATTAAGATAAAAACCTAACCATAGCATTAAACTCTGAGATCCTACACTCCCTTTTACAAAGGTTTCCTAACGGGGGTTCAGGTTTCTGTCACTCCGACAACCCCACAATTAGTAGCCAAATATGCAATGCATTCCCCTATTCCCATAAATGGGGAAGTATCATATAGTCGATGTTCACATGACACAACTAGAAGAATAGCAACACAACTTAATTATCAAACCATTGAATATTACTCAACACAATTCCACTACTAACAACATGACTTATCCCATGTCCTCAAGAACTAAACGAACTACTCACAAGACATCATATGGATCAAGATCAGAGATGATATGATGATGATAACAATCTGAAAATAAACAATAATTCAATGGTTCCACTCATAAGCATGAACTACAAAAGTAATCAACACTAGGAAAGTTTCCCCTAAGAACTATGCAAGATTCAACACAACTATTATAGCAGGATGGAGTGTTAATGATGGTGCTAGTGTAGATGATGGTGAGGATGATGATGATCTCCTAAGGACTAGCTTGATGACGGTGTTGATGGCGATGATCTCCCCTCTCTGGGAAGGAATTTCCCCGGCAGAAATCTGCCTACCGGAGAGCTCTTTCTCTCTGTAGTTTCCGCCCCACAAGGCGGCGTAATATTTCGGTGGTCTCCCCCTTGTATTAGGGTTTCGAGGATAAGATATAGATGAAAGGGCGGAGCAGGAGGTGGGCCAGGGTGGCCACACCCCCTGGTGGCGCGGCCTAGGGTGGCCTGCGTTGGGGGTGTGGCTCTCCTGTGGCCCATCTCAGCCTCCCCTTCTAGCTTCCTTCGTCTTCTGAAAAAATAGGATTTTTTGTGTATTTTCTAACTTTTACGAATATTGCATCTAAACGCCACTTTTTCCATCAGAATCCTGACTCCGGCAGTTCATCCTCCAAAAGTCATCCAACATGCAAAAATAAATGAAACAACATAAGTAAGACCTCTTAATATGAAATATATCAATGAATAACAGTAAATTATGATATAGAATAGTGATGCAAAATGGACGTGTTAGCGACGCGCGGGATGCACACTTCAAAAGGCCAGGGCAGTGTCCCATTGGTTAGAGAGAGGGGCAGGATGAAGAGGTACCTGCCGTCGTGGGACGTTGGATCATGAGGACATCGACGACACTAGGGAGTCTTCTTCCTTGAGATAGGAGAGACGGGTGGAAACCCTAGCACAACATTGGGGCAGCTCTGCTGCGCACCATGGTCCTTGCCAGCGACGGAGGAATTTCGGGGAATAGGCGACGGTCTACGGTGACCATGGGGATGGGCGGCATGGCTTTGTTCCATGACAGGATGTGTCCCGCAGTGTTGCGCCTGAGGCGATCTCATCGGAGCTTGATGGTGGAGGGGCTTCACGAGGTTCCTAGGCAAGGAAAAAGGAAGGGTTAGATGCAAGGGAGGAAGGGGATCATAGCAGGGTAGCATGCAGGATGGACAGAGGAGAGGGACATGCAAGTACATCCATGGAGAGGGTCGAATATTCTTCTCCTCCTTCTACTGTGTGAGATAGAGAAAGGGAGAGGGTGAGGAGCTTGAGGTGAGGTAGGTAGATGGAGAATGAGATAGAGAGGAGAGTTTCCTGGCCTCTGGCCCCCTTTTTAGGCAAGGGAAGAGAGGCATGGCGAATTGTCCAATTTGGACATGGGAGTGGGGTAGGGCTAGATTTGCTGCAGATAGGTTGAGGAGAGGAAGGGTGTGAGGTGTACTAGGTCGAGTAGGGACAGAGAGGGAGTGGGGTGGCTGCTGCAATGTGATGTAATGGATTTGATTTGAGGTTTCTCTTTGTCTCCCTCCTAGACAAGCACAAAGGACAAGGGTGGGGAAGAGCTAAAGTGTTATGCTACAGTATAGCACGACCAGGAGATTTGTTGGGTGTTGGAGAGACTTATTTGAGAAGCTTTGAGGTAGGTGGAATGGGGTTTAGCTCATGGTTTAGAAGGATTTCTATTTTTTACCAAAATGAAAGTTATTAAAAAAAGTCTCGAATATTGGTCTTGGCAACATGAGATAAGGATTCTGGTAGATAGAGGTGGTCAAGAGGAACCTCCAAGAATTATTTGAGATGTTTCAATGGAGTTTTGGTTCCCTTAAAACCATTTACTCAAAAAATGCTGAATTGGTTCCTAGAAGATTAGTTGGTATTTTTACATTGGAAAATATTGGTTTTTGATGTGTAATGGTCCTAAATACCAAGTCATGCTTTGGGGAATTTTCATAGGATTTATTGATGTTTAAAAGTACTTAAACCCATTATTTTTCCATTTCTGCCATTTCAGAAAAAGCTAAAAAGAATTATTAAACCACTCCAGATATATTTATTTTTGAGGTGGGAAGTTAGCAATCAATATAAAGTAATCAAATGTGTCCCTTTTTGAATAAGCTCTTTGGGGAAAAACTAAGTTTCTTCAGTAGAGGAGGTTTTGGAGATATTGCAAAAGAAAGGGAATTAAGTAGTTTTAGGGCCAAAATAGTTATGGAAATTATTTTATAAATATTTATAAGCGAGGTGGATGAGTTTAATATAGTGTATACATCATTTGGAACCTTGGGTTATAGCAATCAAATTTGATTTTGGATGAGGGTATGGACTAGATGATCTAGGGCATCAATATTTTTATGTCATCTAAACCTTGTTGGATTAGTGAGTTTGGAGTTCACCTTGGTACAAGGGATAAATGGATTGTTAGAACAAGTTATATAGATGACCAGGGTGCCAATAGTTGGTCTTGGATGTATTTGAGGTGATCTAGGAGTGATGGCAAACTTTGTTAAAAACAAGGCTGCCATAATAGATGAGTCATGATGTCTTATAAACAATGTGGGTTTAAGAAGCACAATCCTCAAATGGCTAAGAAGGTGAGATCTCTTGGTATCTCTAACAAGAATAGAATTCAAAAGCTTTATAATAAGGTTTTGGAAAACCTAGAGGTAAGAGTAGTTGGAAGTTCTGCCTTGAAAACATAAGGAGATTATATGTAGGTCTCCATAGTTTTGTTAAAGAGAAACTAATAAAATATTTTGTTTTATCAAAGTCATCTTGGCTCAGGTTTGAAATTCCAAAACATTTGAAAGTATTAAAGGTGAGTCAAGAAATCTCCTTTGTAAAATAGTTTTTGGTCAACTAGTGTTGATGTAAGGAGTATATCATCTAGTACGTAAACAGTTGCATGAACATAAGAAAACAAGTAAGCAGAGAGTGCATCACTTAACAAGAAAAAGTTTTTGTTCTCCCTCATTTTTGCCTTTTTGACAACAAATCAGGGTTGATAAAATTGGGATGTAATCGCTAGGTCTTGGAAGCGTGCTAATGCAAGAAGGCAAGGTTATGGCCTACTTATCCGACAGCTCAAGCCCAATGAAGTGAACTAACCCACCCATAACCTAGAGCTTGCATTTTTGGTGCATGCCCTAAAAACCAGGCGTGGTTATCTCATGGGAAATCGCTATGAAATCTATACATATTGCAAGAGCCTTAAATACATCTTAACATAGAAGGAATTGAACATGCGACAAAGAAGATGGATCGAACTAATCAAGTACTATGATCTGGTCATTCATTACCACCCAGGTAAATCTAATGTGGTAGGTGACGTCCTTAGCTGGGAACCCTGCTCCCTAAATGCCTTGATCAAGAAGGGACAATCGGAACTGAGTCAAGAGCTAGAAAGATTTGGATTATAAATAGTCAGCCCCGGATTTCTAGCCCATCTAAAACTATAACCAACCCTTATGGGTCAAATCCAAGAAGCCTAGAAGAACCACAAGAGCATTGAAGGAATTAAGGGCCAAATGGAAAGAGAAATTGTCCCCGGATTCAAGGTGGACGATAGAGATATCTTGTGGTACAAGGGACACCTTTGCGTACCGAATGACCACGACATGAAGCTAGTTATTATGAGATAAGACCATAAGACCCTCTATTCCATTCACCCTGGGAGCACCAAAATGTACAAGGACCTAAAAGAACAGTTTTGGTGGCATGGAATGAAGCGAGACATTGCGCTATTCGTAGCAAAGTGTGACGTACGCCAAAGAGTCAAAGCCGAACATCAGTGATTGGCCGCTCTACTCCATCCAATAAAAATACCCAAGTGGAAATGGGCGAAAGTTGGAATGGACTTCATCACATGATTACCCACTTCCAGTAAGGGTCACGACTCCATCTGGGTGATAGTTGACTATCTATCTAAGGTAGCCTATTTTATACCCGTTCGGACCAACCACAATGGAAGGAACCTAGCCGAACTCTATATTTCCGGAATCATTAGTCTCCATGGAGTACCCAAAGAAATAGTATTTGATAGAGGACCTCAGTTTACCTCTCGTTTCTGGAATAAGTTGTATGAAGCCCTCGGTACCAAGCTTGCGTTTAGCACGGACTATCATCCCCAGATGGGAGGACAGACCGAGAGAGTCAACCAAGTCCTGGAATACATGCTTCATTCATATGTCCTCGTCTATGGATCCAACTGGGAGGATTGTTTGCCCTTCGCTGAATTCTCCTACAACAACAGTTATCAAGAAAGTATAAAAATGGCACCCTTTCAATTCCTGTATGGAAGAAAGTGGCACACACCCCTGAACTGGACTGAAACTGGAGAGACCCAACTCTTTGGCTCCGATATTATAAAGTCAGCCAAATAACAAGTTCATCTAGCCCGTGAACGTTTGAGAGCTACCCAAACCTGCCAAAAGAGCTATGCCGACACAAAACGCCGTGAGGTCAGCTTCAACAAAGGAGAATTTGCGTATCTCCGTGTCTCACCTCTCAAGGGAATGCAACGTTTTCAAACAAGGAAAGCTTTCCCCAAGATACATCGGGTCGTTCAAAATCATCACTCCAGGAGAAAAGGTATCTTACCAACTAGAGCTACCCCCAGAACTATCGGAGTTTCACGATATCTTGCACGTATCACAACTCCGGAAGTGTCTCCAAGTACTTGACAAGCCCGAAATCTTCAAACAAATTTATTACCGCACCATCAACCTCAATCATGACCTAACCTACCGGTAAGTGCCCATTAAAATCTTGGAGAAAGACAACCGACTCACCCAGCATAGAAAAAACATATACAAAGTCCAATGGAGCAACCACCTAGAGGAAGAAGCCACTTGGGAACAAGAGGACTATCTCAAGAAGGAGTTTCCCCAACTACCCCTGCCTCCAACCTCGAATCTTGAGATGATATTCCTTTAAGGGGGGAAGGTCTGTAACATCCCAACTTTTGCAACCTTAAAGCATAGCTAATGTTAAGGGATTTGGGGGAAATAAAAAATTCTCTAGGATTATAGATGCACATTTTGTTTGCTTAAATCTTATCCTTTGCCTATTGAAACTTCTCACGCTATTTGTTTGCTTATGAATATTCTTATGTGCATGAGGATTACCCTAATATATTAAATAACCTATTGAAAATATGGTAACCCTCTCTTTGTATAATACACCAAAACACCAACCCTAGAAATTTCCTTAAGTAAGTTTGCAAATATGGCCGAAGCTTAAGGCATGACCAACCCATATCATCTCAACTTTGGAAATGATTTGCAAACCCTTGTGAGGGAGTGAGGAAGCCATCTTGGCATGATTTCACTCATCTCCTCTCCCTCTATCCAACCCATCATCAACTTAGATTATTAGATAACGACACTTTATGCTATGATCAAGCAAAGTGAGTAAGATTAATTCTAAACCTAGATCACCCTCACCTCTTTCCCTCTATCCCAACTAGTGTGGCCTTGTACCAAGCCTGGCATAACCAGTGCACCCTCCCTTCTAGTGTAACACACCAAGACCAGCCCTCCTTCATCCCCCAAAGGCAACCATGCATGCAAGACAAGCAAGATCACCATGATCTTGCAAAATCAATGCAGCAGTTGCCCCTGTCCCTCTCCCTCGCAGTTGGGCCCAGCTTAGCCGGCAGCAACTTCCTAGACAACCCCTCCAGCGCTCCCCTTACTCACCTCCACGCCCAAACAATCCCCAACCCGTGGCGTCCACGTCAGCCCGGGCACGCCGCTCCCATCGACCCACTTCCTCCCCCGATGCAAGACGCGAGTAGCCGTGGTGGAGAACTCCGCCACCCCCTCTCTACCACCGTACTGTCCCGTCATGTCTCACGCCCTAGCCTCCCCGAGCCCTACAACAACAAGACCCCACGGTCAAGCACCTCACGTCCACCCGACCATGCCACACCCCTCTTCCTACAAACGGGAGCCCTAGCCCTTACCACGTCCACCCCGTGTTGCGACGCCCAGAGAAACCACCCCACCGCCCAGCCTAGCCACTCCTAGGCCTCCACAGCACAACCCCGACCTCTCCATGGACATGGTGCACCGTGGGCATGAACCCATGGGATAAAACCCTCTTGAGCCCCTCTCGCCTCACCTACCACCAAATTTCTCTCACTGCCCCCTCCCCACTCACCTCCGAAGCGGAGGCCAGGCCTCTCGCTTCACCCTGATCGCCATCCTCGCCGCACCACCGTAGAGAAGGGTCGAGGTTGCCAAGCCCTCTCTCCCTCTTCTTCCCTGCATGCATGCATAGCTATGCACGTGGGCCTCGAGCGTATATAACTCTCCTCTCAGTTTCTGTTTAGGAGCACCAGGAGGACGCCGCAGAGGGATCCCGTGAGCACCACGCACATGCACGCGACCTCGTCTGGAATCAGAGCTACCCTGCCTCTTCTCATTCAGCTCGCCATTGTCAACCGCATCCAACCAGCGCGTCGCCTACCCCTCATAGCCCCTAAGTGAGCCGCCTCGACCCCTCCTCATAGCCACTTGGGTTTGCGTTGCCGGCGCCGTATCTAATCGAAGACGACGAGCGGCAGCCGTCAGATCTGCCTTAGATCCAACGACCCAGCCTCGCCGATACCCCTTCGCCAGCCACCACCACTGCCAAGAGGGGCCCCCTCTGGGATTTGAAATCCCCGGCTCCCTCTCAGTCCACCCCGGGATTGGACCAGCCCATCCCTCTCGGGTCGTGACCCTGGTCGTAGCACCTCCCCCTTTTTATTTTATCAATATAAACTAAAATCGGTGGAATCTTGCAGCTAGCTTTAAACCCGCCAAAAATTCCATGTTAAACTTTTTAACCCAAACCCAATTTTTTCTGCTAGCTTAGGGTTTTACCTTATACATGGCTTTGGAAGTTTAGCAAAACATGGTATGTAGCATATATGGGGTTTTTCCTTCTAAAATACCCCTGTTAACACCTTTAAATTCATAGTAAATTGCATGTTTATCTAAAAATAGTGATTTCAATTTGTGTAACTTATAATCAAGTATAATTGTCCATAAAAATTGGAATCCCTGGATTCTGAACTGTTTGACACCTGTAGTATTTATCACTAGTTTAACATAGAAACTATTTCAAAGAATTTTCGAGTTCTGTATACACATTATTTTTTGGAGATACCAAATTCATAGATACACCAGTACCTATAATATATTAATTTTTACTACATTACGGATTTTCTGGGAAATTAATTTATCCTAGCCATCTCTCTATACACCATTTTAATTATTAAAAATCAACCCTGCAAGCTAAATATATGATTCTAGTTGGATTAGTTTGATATTCTCATAATCTTTGAAGTGATATAATTTTAACCCACTTTGTCCCATACACAAAATAATATAGACATAAGAAAAGGTATTTAACTTATTACTACTGAATAAATCATAATAAAATTTTGGAAATAGCTTTTTGGTTGATTCCAGTGGCTATGCCTTGGTATGATTAGTAGCTACAGATGTGTTGCTGTGTTTACTGTTTGTTGCTCATATACTGTATTGGTGGCCTTGTTTGCCTTGGTTGATGTGTGGTAATTGTTGGTTGTTTTCTCTCTTGCGACGATAGACGCAAACAAGGAAGTTTATGAGGAAGGTGATTGGGAGGAGTTTGGAGAGGAGGATCAGGGACAACTTCCTGACCAAGGCAAGACACCTTCTTTCTCATTTGCCTTGTCCCATTATTTCAACTCATGCATGTTTTAATATACTATTTTTCCAAAGAGCATTGTTTTCGGTTTATACTACTACCTAAGTGGTGCACCAATATGGGAAGGTTTGGCTCTCCCAAACCATCACTACCTTGCACCAATATGTACAATCCCTTGTATCACTTCTTACATGCCCCTAGTATAGTAAGTGGTGCATGACACTACCCCAGTTTGGAAACCCCTTTTTAGCCCAAGTAAAAATTAGTGGATGGGAAGAAACCTAGAGAAGTTTTCTTAACACATAATTGTTGCCCTACCAAGAGAATTTTAAGAAAAGAACAAGGTTTTGTTTTATGAGGTGCTAAAGGAAAGAGGATGAATTTTTTTTACAAAACACAACCGGTTCTTTACATCCTAGCTATAACAACTCAACCGTACAACGATAATACCCCGGAGTGGGACGGGGCCTGGGTCGAAGTTAGATTACTCCAATATGGGAACCTCACACTACTTATAAGGGATCATCTCCCTCAAATTATAGGCTTCCTTTATAGAGAGGGTCAACTGTATAGTAGTCACTCAGAGGAAGAAGGATCACCCATGTGAGTGATCGGGCGATACTATGTGCCTCTCATTGAAAGTGTCATCTCTGGAGGCGTCGGGGGCACTCTGGTTGGTCTAAGGATCCCAACGTCCAGGTATTGAGAGGAATAACCCATAGGGTATGACCCGTGTTGGAGTGGGCTACCGGAAGGTTTTGTTTGATTATCCGAGAACCGCATACATTCATATGACGACACGGGGGTGATCCTATCGGATGTATCAGAATTTGTGGGTAAATTGTACAACCTCTGCAAAGCATAAAGCTATTCGAATAGTCGTGTCTATAGTTATGGATGGTTGGATAAACTACTATAAAGCGGTGTTGGGTTTTGTTTTATTAAATAGATTTTACTAAAAATGTTTGACCTTCGGATGGTCGGGAAAACTAGTAGAGTTTATCCGTTGAGCAAAGACTTTGATAAAGTCAATGGGTGACCCTGTCCCTAGTAGTTTTCCTTATACTTCCAAAGCTTGCCTTCGCAGCAAGTTTACAAAAATATCTTAAAAGTTTTGAAGGATACCTATTCCGTAATAGGCAAACTCTTTTACGAAAATAACTATATATGGACATCCTATCCCTAGCCTTGTTGCATGTTATTTATGTTGTCATAATAGGGTGGTTTGCGAGTACATTCCAACGTACTCACTGACACTGTCACTGGCTATCTACTTGGCCAGATTATGAGCATGATGAAGAAGATGTTGGAGATTACGATGATAACTCCGCGAACTAGGGCATTCTCCAAGTCAGGCACCTGTAGGGATATGGCATGACTCGGGTCTTCTGCGTTTAGTATTCCGCGGTTATTCTGTGTATTGCCCATCGTGGCCCTTCTGTAAGACTATCTAGGTTAGACCTTACGAATTTGGTACTGTAATGGATGTGTACTTTGATATTAAGTCGGTTATCCTCTACGATGTGTTGATTTTGGGAATCGTGGTTGTATGCATAATGGGTAATGTCGAAATATTTTCCAGGGTCGCCACAATTGATGAATTAAATCACTCGAAAGAACTTCTTCTACACCGTAGACCAAGAAGAAAGGAGTATATCCGGTTTACCTATTAGGAGTTGTTCGTAATATCGAGTCGGATCCCTTGTTCTTTGAAGAATTCGGATAATTTTTCCATGGAAAAGTTTCTCATATTGTTATTAACGATACTATGCGGATATCCAAATCGGATGATCACATCCTCGACGAACTTTCTGGCTGTGGATCCATAGCAATTTGTTACGGGTTTAGCCTCAGTCCATTTTGTAAATTTATCCACCATAACTAGTAGATGGGTAAATCCATATTTTATCGTCTGAAACAACCCTACCATATCAATCCCCCAGACCGCAAATGGCCATGTAATAGGGATTGTTCGTAGCTGATCAGCCGGAATGAGTGCCTGACGGGCATACTATTGGTAGCCTTTACATGTTTTGACTAGATTCTCGGCATCGGACTTAGCTGTTAGCCAAAAGAATCCGTGTCAAAAATCTTTTGCCTCTAAGGATTTGGTTGCAGCATGATGACCGCATTCGCCTTCGTGGATCTCTCGTAAGATTTCCACTCCTTCGAGAGAAATACAGCGCTAGAAAATCCCTAAAACACTCCGTTTATAGAGATCACCATTGATTATGATATAAGATTTTGCTTGTTGGACAATCTGTCGGCCCAGAACTTCGCCTTTGGGTAATTTCCATCTATCAGGAAATCCAGCTAGAGTTTTGTCCAGATGGAAATCACAGCCAAAACTGCTACTAAAGGTGAGTCAGATTTTTTCGGATAGTCCTCATCAACTCCTATGACAGAGTGAACTTTTAAGTGCTCTAGAAAAGGACCATCCAAAACTTGTTTCCACGCAGATCATATTCTTGATAGAGCATATGCTTTCTCATTTTCTGCTCGAGAAATGTGTTGAACCTTAAAACCCTCGAACGATTTGGATAATTCATCCACAATATCTTTGTATGCTGCCGTGTGTTTATTTGTGTTGCAGATATCGGAGACTTGTTGTGCAACTAAATCCAAGTCTCCATAACACATGAGTCAGGTTACGCTAATGTTTTTGGCCATGCGTATTCCATCTAATAATGCTTCATATTTGGCAATATTATTGGTTGCCATGAAGTGAATCTGTAACACATAGAACAACTTATCTCCTTGGGGTGACTTGAGCACCACGCCAGCCCCCGAGCCTCCCCGTGTTATTGATCCTTTGAAGCGAAGGGTCCAAAATTCTAGGTCTGGAGGACTTATATTTTCTACCTTCTCTGTCCAATCAGCGACAAAGTCAGCAAGTTTTTGGGACTTTATTGCTATACGTGGCTTGTACTCGATATTGAAAGCTACAAGCTCTATTACCCACTGCGACACGTCCTGTGGCGTCGTGATTGTAGATTATATCACGCATGGAGCAGTACTCACCATTGTGATCTTGTTCACTTGAAAATAATGTCGTAGATTTATGGTAGCAAAGAATACTCCATAGGCTAACTTTTGGTAATGTGGATACCTCTGCTTTGACTCTGTCAGGACCTCGCTTAAATAATAAGTCAGGACCTCGTGCTCCACTGATTTTACAACACTCATGAGTCTGTTTGTCGCTACGATGTGGAGTAACATAGGCTCATGTGGTTTTGGTGCCGCAAGGATTGGTGAGTTTGAAAGTAGATCTTTCAAACTTTGCAGGGAAGCGTCGACTTCCTTGGTCCAGACAAATTTGTCGATTTTATTCAAGAGCTTGTATAAAGGTGCGTCTCTTTATCCAAGCCGGCTAACAAACCAATTTACTACTGAGATGCAACCAGTGAGTCGTTCGACGTCCTTTAGGCGAGTTGGCATGGTAATATTGATTATAGCCTTGATTTTGTCCCGGTTCACCTCTATGCCTCTTTTAGACACTATGAAACCTAACAATATTCTGGATGGTATTCCGAAGAAACATTTCATCGAAATAAGCACCATATTGAAATTTCGAAGGCTAGCAAATGTTTCCTCCAAGTCGAAAATAAGTGTTTCCTTCTTTTGGGACATAACTGCTATGTCCTCCATGTATACGTGGACGGTGTGTCTGATTTGGTCATTCAGACACGATCCTGGGAATGTTCATGGAAGATGCTAAGATTAGCAGCGAGTAGTAGGAAGAAGGGCAAGGGCGGCCAGCCATCTGCGGTGCGAGACGAGGGCAGAGACACAAGGGTTTATCCAGGATCGGCCCCCAGAGGGTAAATACCTACTCCTGCTAGATTGTATTATCGAGTGATTACAAGGGTGGCGAGCTCGGCGACGAGGTAGCGAGTCGATGCGGTGTATGATGGAACATGAGTACGAAGAGTACCCTAGGGAGGTTTATATAGGGGTACCTCGCTAGGGTTTACATATATACAATCGAGTCAGTTAGGGACTCAGAGGACTTGACCTAATCCGACTAGGCCTAACTATGCTTCTGGGCCTCCAGCTTCCAATTGCCAGGCCCTTCCTCGAATCGTGATCCAGTATGAAACGTCCTGCTAGGCATACGCCATTCGGCATATCCCCATCAGACAATGTTGCATAGTATGTTGACAAGTTGATCTTGCAATCTTTAAGCTAAAAGGCATAGTTTTGTAGAAGAAGGTGCCGAAAGGAGTGACAAAAAACGTATTGGCTTTGATCTGATTTTTTCATCGATATTTGGTGATATCCGGAATATGCGTCTAGAAAAAAGAGTAATTCTGACCCTGCCATGGAATCGATAACTTGATTGATTCTTGGCAAAATAAATGGATCTTTGGGACAAGCCTTGTTTAGGGCAGTATAATCAAAACACATTCTTAAATGAATGGTGTCCTTTTTAGGGATGAGTATAAGATTTTCCACCCAATCTATATGGATGACCTCTATGATAAATCCAACTAAATCTAGTTGGGATAATTCCTTAGCTATAGTTAGAGCTTTTATCCAAACTGTTTGATGGGTCTAGTTACCTCTATGATACACATTAAGAGAGTGCTCGGCAAGTTACCTATGTACTCTGGTCATGTCAGAAGGTTGCCATGCAAAGATATCTTTATTAGCTTTGAGGAACTTGATGAGCGCGCTTTCCTATCTGAGGTCTAAGCCTACCCCTATGTTTGTCGCCTTGGAGGGATCATCTTCCTTCAACTTCGTCTTCTTTGGAGGGATGCCTTGAACTGCATACTCGGTATCAACACCTCATTCTTCATAGCAGGCATCTCGGACGGGTCGGTGGTTTTCTTGATCTCCTGGTACTCCTAGACGTGCAGCACGACTTTGGCAAAGCTAGTAGATCTTTCTTCATAGTATCGTGCTTTCTTCGGGTTTCTTCGGATGGTGATGACGTCGTAGGGACCCGGAAGTTTCATTATATTGTAGATGTAGCATGGACAGACCATGAACACCCAGTAAGCCAGACGTGCAAAGACGGCATGGTGGGCAGTTTTGAATGGTACCACCTAAAAAGAGAGTGGATTTGTCTGATAGTTCTCCGAAGATCCCAATGTCACGTCCAGTGTGATATCTCCCAACGAATCCACATGTCTTCTTGGTACAATGCTATGGAAAATCACATTGCTATGATTTATCTGGCTTTCATAAATCTTCATCCGGTGGAGCGTCTCGATGTAGAGTATGTTGATTCTACTGCCACCATCCATCAGAGTTTTTGAGAACTCATGCCATCAATAAGAGGATTGACGACCAGAGGGTACTTTTACCAATGATGTGTTTTTCTTCGGTGATCATTATGGTCAAGGTGATGGTTACATTCGACCAATCCAGAAACTGGGGGACAACCAAAACCATGGCATTGAGCTCATGGAGAACCTCATTTCTAACCTTAGCTAGATGAGTTCCAAGGAAGCATACATAAGTGTGTTTGTTTGTAGGATAAGCCTTCTTTCCATCCCACTTGGGTTGTGCGTCATCCACTTCTTCCATGTCGGAATGTTCCTTGGACTCTTTGCCTTTCTTTGAATTTTTCATTCCTTTTTGTCACTTGTCCCTATAGCCAGCGGAATCGTCTCTTTTAATGTCATCATTGAAACAACACTCAACATTAGTGTGGGCAGAACCCTTATTCCCGTCCGGGTGATGTACACAAGGGTTGTTGGCAATGTCGACCCAGGAATAAGATATTCCGGGCTCTTGATCTCCTTTACCCTGGACTCGGGAAGTTCGGCAGCCTCGTTCCTGGTCGCCTCCGCGCCCTCCTCGTCCTGCAAATCCGAAAGTTACATTGACAACTACGTTATCTGGATGACGCTTATCTTCCAAGGTATTCTTGCTCTTCTAAATTTATTGTTTTGTTTGTTTGGAGAAAACTCTAGAAAAAGTGTGCCCTCGCGGTAGTACACTTCGTGACACTGCTCGTGGCAGCACGTGGATGATTTTGGTGTGTCCCGTCGATCGAGGGTGTCTTCTTTTCTCGACACATGTAGTTCTGGTAGCGCTTCTGGATGTTTGGGGTGGGGCGTTCGGCGGTTTTCTTCCGTCATGGGACCTCGCCTGGTTTACCCTTTTTAGCCTTTTTTTTTCTCTTTTCCGATTCGTATGAACTGCGGTTTGCGTTGCGTGCACTGCTTATAGGAGGAGTTCGAGTTGTGTGCTCGTACGATAAGGAGACAATGCATAATTAACTGTTTTGGCAATGCACAATTCTATGGTTTCTCTTTTTCGGTCTTGTTTTCTCTTTTTCTGTAGTTAGTATCTGCTTTTATTTTTTTACTTTTAGTTTATTTTGTCTCTTTTGTTTTATTTACGGGTAATGGAGATTTTGTGGGGTGTAATGGGAGGGGTCCTACTTTGAACACCTTTTTAACTATACTTTTAACTAATTCTTTTAAGGGTACTGTTTTGAATCCTATTGTGTGTCTAATAGTAATGGAGGTTGTTCATTTTTATACGGTGAGCAGTGCATGGCATGTAGTGCTGAGCATCTGCAGTGTGTTGGGCCGCGCACTGCTTACAGGAGGAGTATGGCGTGCTCGTAGCACATGGAGGCAGTTCATTGGTTGTAGCGTGAGCAGTGCATGGCATGCAGTGCTGAGCATCTGCGTTGTGCTGGGCCATGCACTGCTTACAGGAGGAGTTCGAGTGGTAGTGCTGGTAGAACAGGGAGGCAGTTCATTTTTTTACACCGTGAGCAATGCAAGGCGTGCATTGCTGAGCATCTGCGGTTTGCGTTGCGTGCACTTCTTATAGGAGGAGTTCGAGTTGTGTGCTCGTAGGACAGGGAGGCAGTGCACAATTAACTGTCTTGGCAGTCGCGCAGTGCTATGGTTTCTCTTTTTCGGTCCTGTTTTACTTATTTCTGTCATGTTTTCTCTTTTTCGGTAGTTAGTATCTGCTTTTATTTTTTTTTCTTTTAGTTTATTTTGTCTCTTTTGTTTTATTTACGGGCAATGGAGATTTTGTGGGGTATAATGGGAGGGGTCCTTCTTTGAACACCTTTTTCCACTATACTTTGAACTAATTCTTTGAAGGGTATTGTTTTTAATACTATTGTGTTTCTAATAGTAATGTGAGGCAGCGCAGTGTTTAATTCCACACAGTGCATTTTTGATACCGTGAGCCGTGCATGGCGTGCAATGCTGAGAATCTGTGGTGTGCTGGGTCGTGCATTGCTTACAGGAGGAGTTCGAGTAGCGTGCTCGTAGCACAGGGAGGCAGTGCATTTTTGATACTATGAGCAGTGCATGACGTGCAGTGCTGAGCATCTGAAGTGTGCTGGGCCATGTACTACTTACAGGAGGAGTTCGAGTGGCGTTCTAGTAGCACATGGAGGTAGTGAATTTTTTATACCATGAGCAATGCATGGCGTGCAGTGCTGAGCATCTGCGGTGTGCTAGGCTGTGCATTGCTTACATGAGGAGTTCAAGTGGCATGCTCGTAGAACAGGGAGGCAGTGCATTTTTTATACTGTGAGAAGTGCATGGCGTGCAGTGCTGAGAATCTGCGGTGTGTTGGGCCGTGAACTGCTTACAGGAGGAGTTCGAGTGGCTTGCTCATAGCATAGGGAGGCAGTCCATTTTTATACGGTGAGCAGTGCATGGCGTGCAGTGCTGAGCATCTGCGGTGTGCTGGGCTGTGCACTACTTACGGGAGGAGTTCGAGTGGCGTGCTCGTAACACAGGGAGGCAGTGCATTTTTGATACCGTGAGCAGTGCATGGCGTGCAGTGCTGAGCATCTACGATGTGCTGGGCCGTGCACTACTTACAGGAGGAGTTCGAGTGGCGTGCTCGTAGCACAGGGAGACAGTGCATTTTTAACTGTGAGAAGTGCATGGCGTGTAGTGCTGAGCATCTGCGGTGTGCTGGGTTGTGCACTGCTTACATAAGGAGTTCAAGTGGCTTGCTCGTAGCATAGGGAGGCAGTGCATTTTTTATACCGTGAGCAGTGCATGGCTTGAAGTGCTGAGCATCTGTGGTGTGCTGGGTCGTGCACTTCTTACGGGAGGAGGTCGATTGGCGTGCTCGTAGCACAGGGAGGCAGTGCATTTTTTATACCGTGAGCAGTGCATAGCGTGTAGTGCTAAGCATCGGCAGTGTGCTGGGCCGTGTACTGCTTACAAGAGGAGTTTGAGTGGTGTGCTCGTAGTATAGGAAGGCAGTGCATTGGTTGTAGGGTGAGCAGTGCATGGCGTGCAGTGTTGAGCATCTGCGCTGTGCTGGACCATGTACTGCTTACAGGACGAGTTCGAGTGGCGTGCTTGTAGCACGAGGAGGCAGTGCATTGTTTGTACCATGAGCGGTGCAGGGCGTGCAGTGCTAAGCATATGCGCTGTGCTGGGCCATGCACTACTTATAGGAGGAGTTCGAGTGGCGTGCTCGTAGCTCATGGAGGCAGTGCATTATTTGTACCATCAGCAGTGCATGACATGCAGTGCTGAACATCTGCGGTGTGCTGGGCCATGCACTACTTATAGGAGGAGTTCGAGTGGCGTGCTCGTAGGATAGGGAGGCAGTGCACAATTAACTGCCTTGGCAGTGGCGCAGTGCTATGGTTTCTCTTTTTTGGTCCTGTTTTATCCTTTTCGGTCATGTTTTCTCTTTTTTGTTCCTATTTTTCTCTTTTTTTATATGTAGTTATTATCTGTTATTATTTAAAAAAAATTGTGTTTTTGGTGAGGCATTGAATTTTTTAATCTTCTGGTACTTGTGAGTACATCACAGTAAGTTGATCAAAGATGCAATACATTCATTATTCAAGATTCACATATGCAATACTTAGAAGATGATCAAAGTGTTCAACTTAATGAGTACATTCAGTAACATTACAGTACAAACAACATCCTCAACATACTAAATACATTAAGTAACACATGACACTAGATAAAAGATGTTCAACTTACTAAACAACACGAATATAATACACTTCAGTAGTAGATTAAACAAGAAAAGATGACTATCTGAACAATCTTCTTCCAAGTTGAGCCACTAGATGAAAATCTCAACAAATTTGAGACCAAGGTGCTCCTGCATATGCTCTACTTTCATGAGAAGTAGTGATGCCCATCCAACATCAGCAGCAAATGTGAATTCAGGCCACCCTGTGGTCAAGCTGACACGTCCATTGTCCCTTTGTACAGTATATGCACATGAAATAAAATTCTCTTATTCTCCTTCAAGATCATGTCCCTGCCTGTACAGATGTGATATGCCCTGAGTTGGGTACCTGAAAGCATCTACATCCTCAATTGGCATGAAGTGCAATAAAGAAAAAGTTAGTATTTTAACAAGCATTCCAAATTAACAAGTTCAATAAATTCTATGTTTAATCTGAACATAGAATATGGTTAAATATTTGGAAACTAACCAGTGCACTATGGTCATGGTTTTCCATATTCATCTTGTGTACCCAGAAACTCTTTTCATCTTTACTTTCAAAAAACTGATGTTCTGTGACATGAACATCTTTGTAAATTCCAAATAATATTAAAGCCATTTCCTGCTGAGTTAGTGCATTTATGTCTGAGAAGATGGTCCTGTGTAGAATGCTTCTGATGGAACTAAGCACATATCCCACTTCTGATCAATGAGGGGAAATACATGTTGAAAGGGCATTTATTGTCATAATCATTTTTGGTGTTCGTTAACAACAAGTAGATCATTTTACAGTTTGTCACTGTCCACAGGATGGTATTATGATAAGTGAAAAGTACTCTCACACTTTGGAAATATTCCTGCAAGAGTGACATAGTTCTGGAAATTCCAGACTGGAGTCTCAGGTCTCCCTAGACCGGAGTCTCCGGTGTGGTCTGGAGTTTCTGGAGTTGTCCCCAGTGGAGGCTTCAGAATCTTGGCTGGGAAATTCTGTATGGGGGTGCGGAGCAAGGTCCAGAGGCTTCTCCGGAATCTCCGGTCTTATCTCTGACCGGAGTCTCTGGTGCTGGAGGTCCGGAGTCTCCGGCCCTGTTGGGTCGTATCTGGCCCAGGTCATTCAGAAGGGTGGTCTAGAGGATAGTCCGGAGACAGGCCGAAATCTCTGGTATAGACCGGAGTCTCCGGTGTACACACAGGAGTCTCCGATCTGAATTTTCTCCAATGGTCAAAAAACGGTTCGTGGAAGGGGCTGCCTATAAAAAGGGACCCTTATCTTCTTCCTCCAGTTGCTCGACCTGCTCAAGAACACAAACTCCATTAGAGCCACCAAATCTACAAGATCTCTCCATCCAACCATCCAAAGTCATTGATCTTTGGAGAATCGAAGGAGGAGGCCTTGATCTACAGCTTCACCAAGAGCGATCTTCATTTCCCCCTCATTCACTTGAGGGCCCCCAAGCTCTAGTGTTTCATTGGAAACCCTAACTTTGATTTGGTTCTTACAAGCTTGTCTTTGATTGTTTTGATAGCTTGCTTGTATTTGGGAGCCTCCAATTAAGTTGTGGATGTGTGC
Organism: Avena insularis; assembly: GCA_023614405.1. Lineage (NCBI taxonomy): Eukaryota > Viridiplantae > Streptophyta > Magnoliopsida > Poales > Poaceae > Avena > Avena insularis. The sequence goes on along the minus strand of CM042685.1, from coordinate 163,955,415 downwards.
TCCAAACATGTAAAGGTGTCGGCTTCCACCTTGAAGGTTGCCGATATAGTGGAAGGTGGATCGATCCCGTTGGGGTGAGATTCATCGGATAACAAGGGAGGCCTCTCGTGGCGTTGGTGGTTTGAAACCACCCCCTCTCCAAACGTAGACGTACTTCCCCTCAAAAGGAAGGAACTACGGGAAACAAATCCTTGTGTCTCCGCGTCCACCACTTTGGTTACTTCTATCCTTTATCGCACTTTACTTACTTCTTCTTGGTTAGTGTTGTGATAGTTGTTGCTTGGTTGACATATAGGTAAATTCACCTTAGTTGCATAATCTAGAGAATTTACCGTTCTTGTCAAACCCTAAATTGAAAAAGATGGAAATTTGAAGTAGCACCTATTCACCCCCCTCTAGGTGCCCATACGACCCTTTCAATTGGTATTAGAGCCTCGGCTCTTTATTTGGGCTTTACTGCCTAAGAGAATATGGGTAGCCACGAAGGGTAAGGTGATGGTGAGCACACCACAGTGACCATGGAAGATCTCAAAAAACTTGGAAACAAGATTGAGCTCTTCCTTGGTCAACAAAGTCAAGAAGATGCTTGAGCAACTTCTTAAAGACAAAGATGGCTCATCACCCCCCTCTCCTCAAGAGGATTCTCCATCCATTTTACCTCAAGGGAATGCGTCCGTATCCCCCGAGGGTATGATGGTGGGGGGTAAACAAGACAACACTAATTCCTCCACACAAAATGGTGGTGGGAAGGGTGAGCACTATGATTCATGGTACTCACCCGACCCCCCCAATCCCTCACCCTCATGTGTACAATAGAGGTGAACCACCTAAGCTTGAAGAATCTGCTACTTTTTATCAATGGCAATCTCTAATGAAAACTCATGTGCACAGCTCTTGCATTGAACTATGGAACATCATCGAGCATGGACTCTTTATTGGGGATCCAAACAACTTGACAAGAAGAGAAGTTGTCTATAGTCAACTCAATGCCATTGCCTTGCACATGATTCAACAAGGATTGGGTACAAAGGATTACCCACACATTGAGCACTTTAGTATTGCCAAGGAAGCTTGGGATGCTCTCACGGTGTTGTTTGTTGGGAATGAGAGCATGAGGAGGAACCGGTATGATGCACTAAGAAATGAAGCCGAAGGCTTCTACATGATGGAAGGTGAAAATTATGAAGACATGTACCGTAGGCTCAAGACCACCGCCACCGCTTTTAGGAATGTGGGTGCCTCACATGTGGATGATGCTAGGATAAAAAGGAAATATGTGAGTGCACTCATGCCCTTTAAGCCCACTGACTTGAAGAGCCTACAAGGAAGACACAACTACCATCTCATGACCTCCAATGAAGTTATGCAAGAGATGGCCTCTTTCAAGGTTGCCACCAAGAATGCCAAAGATGCCCGTGCTCGTGCCCTTGGTATGAGCAATGTTGTCAACGTTGCTTTGAAGGCCAAAGTTGTGGACCATGGGGATGAAGATGATAGTGATGAAGGCCTCTCCATGGACCACCCCGATGAAGTCAAGATTGATCATAGTCAATATATGGCCTTCTATGCTAAGAACTTTTGGAAGAACCCCGCCAAGGCCAAGACGGAAATGCAACGAAGAAGCAACCCAAATGGGAAAGGAGAAAATACCACTAGATTGAGAACTTGCTTCAATTGTGGTGACCGCTATCACTTTGTGGCGAGTTGTCCCTATGAGAAGAGATAAGATCATGGGGGTAAGCTTGTGTTGAATAAGACTCTCAAAGCACCTTACAAGAAACCCTTCATCAAGAAGAATCCCATGAACAAGAAGTCGGGAGAAATTGTATTGATCACTCATGAAGAATACTCCTACGACAATGAAGATGATGAAGATGAGGAAGAGGAAACTTCTAATGGTGTGGCGGCTCTAGCCACTACTTCTACTCCGACATTCTCACTCTTCAATTTTCCAAATGATAATTCTCCCATCAAGAACGTCACTTGCCTTATGGCAAGAGGAATGGAGGTATCCTCATCATCTCACTCCGCTCCCTTAGCTAATGATGAAATTGATGATGAGATGTCTCTTGATGCTAAAAGGGAATTAATTGCTTTCGATGAGTTTATGACTCAGCTACAAGGGAATCCTAAGATACATTTTGGTAACATCTTAGATCACTTTTCCCACACACAAGATCTCCTAGATGTAAGATGTAAACTTGGGCATGAACACATGATTGAGCTAGAGGCTTTAAACAATGCTCTAGAAGAAGAAAAAGAGACTAGGATGTCACTTGAATTAAAACTTGAAGGGCTTGATGAGGCCAATGACCTTATTGTTAATAAACTCATCAAAGAAGGTGATCATGCTATTGATAAATGCAAAAGGGCTAATAAGGACAAGATTAAGTTTGGTGTGGTTCATGAAAAACTTGCTGAGGACTTTAGTTTGCTTGACAAGGCTCACAAGGCTTTGGAAAGTGAATTCTTGTTACTCACAAAGTCCCATGAAACGCTTCAAACTCAATTGTCAAATATTCCTTCACCTAGTAACTTCATTCCATCTAGTAGTAAAACTATTCTTGAAGAAAATGCTAGGTTGAAGGGGGAGCTCGCCAAGGCCACATTTCCACAAGGCAACATGTCCATTGATGATATTTGTGTAAGCAAAGGCCTAGTGGTGAAAAATGGGGCATTGGTTTTGTCTCTGAAACTAAGAATAACAACAACAAGAAGAAGGCCAAGCCCACACAAGAGACCAACAATACCATTGTGGATAGTAAGACCACAAGTGGTAAAACTATGTCTCATGATGACCTTGCGGGAAGTGCTAACCCTCACTATGTTCTAATGCATGATTATTATGGTAATGTGTATGCACAATATGTTGGCCCATATGATGGTTATATTGCTTGGTCTATTTGGTTTCCCAAGACCCTTGTTGCTAACATAAGAGGACCCATTGAAAAATGGGTACCTAAAAATTAGCTTGATCTTTTGTAGACATATGCTTCCGGAGGGTCAAGGTGGGTGTTTGATAGTGGTTGAACGAGTCATATGACCGGAAGCTCGTCTATTGTCAATGATTTAAAGCCAAATGATGATCAAATCACCATGACATATGCCGACAAGTCAAAGTCTAAGGTAATGGGTTTCAGCAAGGTAGTGGTTGCTCACGACATTACACTCATGAACGTGATGCTTGTTGAGAACCTTGGATACAATTTACTTTCAGTCCGTGCTCTTGGAATGATGGGCTTTGCCGTATTTGTTGATTATGATATTGTGGTACTCATGTGGAGCAAGTCTCTCAAGGTTGCTTTTGTTTGGTACGTCGAACATGACTTGTATGTGGTGGACTTTTCGGGGCAAGCCACTACAAGTGCGATGTGCTTATTCGGAAAGGCCGATGTGGGTTGGTTATGGCATCACCGACTAGCCCATGTCAATATGAGAACTTTGCAAAGTCACCACAAGGAGGGCCATATTGTTGGACTAAAATAAAATGTTTCCTTTGACAAAGATCGTGTTTGCAGGGCATGTGTTCTAGGGAAGATGCTTGATTCTCCTCACAAGCCTAAGAACCGCATCAAGTCCACCAAGATCTTGGAGCTCCTCCATGTGGACCTCTTTGGTCCTCCATCTCATGCAAGTCTTGGTGGGAAGAAATATGGCTTGGTGATTGTTGATGACTTCTCAAGATACTCTTGGGTTTATTTCTTAAAGTTGAAGAGTGAGACCCAAAAGACCTTCATTGACTTCATCAACATGGTTCAACGTTAATACAATCTTCCCGTGTTGATTATAAGAAGTGACAACGGCACCGAGTTCAAGAACTACACCTTGAATGATTTCCTAAGTGATGAGGAGATAAAACATCAATATTCCGCTGCATACACCCCTCAACAAAATGGCGTGGCCAAGAGGAAGAACCAGACTCTTATTGAGATGGCTAGGACCATGCTGGCGGAGTTTAAATCTCCATACAACTTTTGGGCCGAAGCCATATCCACCGCTTGCCATGCATCAAACCGGCTCTACCTCCGCAGAGAAATCAACAAGACTCCATATGAAATACTTACCGGTAACAAGCCCAACATATCTTACTTTCGGGTGTTCGGTTGTAAGTGTTTATATCTCATAAAAGTGTGACCTTTGAAGAATATGATGGTCCCCAAGGGGGCATGTTGATGCAGATGATGAAATGCCTCAGGATGCCATAGGAAGAATGACTGTGGGATATATCCGCCCCATTGAGGAACCCCTTATGGCGGATCAAGAAGAACTATGCTCCACTCAAGTGGAGCCCTCATCTTCACAACATCAACAAGATCCATCCACCAAGGAGGGCAATGACTCAAGCCAAAGACAAGGTGTGGACCCTCAACATGTTGATCAAAGTGACAACTCTAGTCAAGAGGATCTTGATTCATTCTCCAGGATGTCAAGTGGTGTCAAGGAAATTACTCAAGGAAGATCCGTACAAACTTCCTTGAGACAAGCTCAAATCGATGCTAGAAGAGCGCTTGATCAAGACCAAGGTCAATATTTGCCTCTTAATGAAGAGAATGGTACCGGCGATGATCAAGGTCAAGTTGATGGTCAAGACGAGGACCAAAATGATGAAGAGGGTCCTCCAAGAAACAACTTGGAGATCCACGCTCGTCGTGAATCTAGAAAGGAAATAATGTTGGAATTAAGAGACTACTCTCTACAAAATATGGTTGGTGACCTAAGGAAAGGCATTTCCACAAGAGCTTAATTGAAGAGGTTCAGTGAACACCAAGCACACATCTCCATGATTGAACCAAAGAAAGTGTGGGAAGATCTTGAAGATTCGGATTGGTTGGAAGCTATGAACAAAGAGCTCAACAACTTTGAGAGAAACAAAGTATGGAAGTTAGTTGAGAAGCCAAAGGTTTGTCGCAATGTTATTAGCACAAAGTGGATATTCAAGAACAAGCGAGATGATCATGGAATTATAGTAAGGAACAAGGATAGATTGGTTGCACAAGGGTTCTATCAAATTGAAGGCATTGACTATGGAGAGACTTATGCACCCGTGGCTCGCCTTGAGTCCATCTGTATCCTTCTTGCTTATGTGGCACATCATAACTTTAAGTTGCAACAAATGGATGTAGAAAGTGCATTTCTTTATGGTCCATTAAATGAATTGGTATATGTAAAGCAACCCCCGGGATTTGAGGATCCCAACTTCCCAAACCATGTCTACAAACTTGATAAGGCACTCTATGGGCTCAAGCAAGCCCCACGCATATGGTATGAGCACCTTAGAGAGTTGTTGTTTGACCATGGATTTGAGGTTGGGAAAATCGATCCCACTCTTTTTACTAAGAAGGTCAATGGGGAGATTTTTGTATGCCAAATATATGTTGATGATATTATCTTTGGCTCATCTAACAAAGCTTTTAATGATGAATTCTCAAAGCTTATGACAAGTAGGTTCCGGATGTCTTTGATGGGGGAGTTGAGAGTATTTCTTGGTTTTGAGATCAAGCAAGTTAGAGGAGGTACATTCTTCAATCAAGCCAAGTATACTCAAGATATGCTCAAAGATTCAAAATGCAAGACTTAAATGGAGCTCCTACTCCCATGGCTACAAAGACTCACCTAGAACAAAATCCAAATGGTAAAGATGTGGATCAAAAGGTATACTGGTCTATGATTGGTTTTTTGCTTTACCTTTGTGCATATAGTCCCGACATGTGTTGAGTGTAGGTCTGTGTGCAAGATATCAAGCGGATCCTAAAGAAAGGCATTTAATGGCGGTCAATAGAATCTTTCGATATTTAGTTCATACCCCATTTTATGGTCTTTGGTATCCTCGAGGCTCAACATTTGCTCTTTGTGGATACACGGATTCGGATTGGGCGGGTGATAAGGATGATAGAAAATCAACATACAGGGCTTGCCAATTCTTGGTAGTGTTGGAATTATGCCCTAGAGGCAATAATAAAGATGTTATTATTATAATTCTTGTTCATGATAAAGTTTATATTCCATGCTAGAATTGTATTAAGCGGAAACTTTAATACTTGTGTGGTTTATGAACAACACCGCGTCCCTAGTACGCCTCTATGGACTAGCTCATTGATTAATGATGGTTAATGTTTCCTAACCATAGACATGAGTTGTCGATTAATAATGAGATCACATCATTGGGAGAATGGTATGATGGACAGACCCAAATCAAGCAGAGCAATTAGATCGTGTTCATCTTTGTGAAGCTTTTTCTTATGTCAAATATTGTATTCCTTAGACCATGAGATAATGCAACTCCCTGGTATCGGAAGAAAGCTTTGAGGTCATCAAACGTCATCCTATGAGAGGGTGATCATAAAGGTGTCTCTCAGGTGATCGGAAAGTACTGGTTGAGTTGTATGTATCGAGATGGGATTTGTCCCTCCCAAGTCGGAGAGATATACTTCGGTCCCACTCGATAATCGATATCAACACCGCTTACAAGCACGTGGTTAAGGAGTTAATCACAAAGTGATATCGGATTACGGAATGAGTAAAGTACTTGCTGTGAACGAGATTGAACTACGTATGCCGATGCCGACGATCGAATCTCGGGCAAGTAAAATATCGCGTGACTAAGGGAATATGTATATGGGATTAATTGAATCCTGGCATCGTGGTTCATCCGATATGATCATCGATGAGTATGTGGGAGTCAATATGGGTTACCAGAATCCGGAGAATAAGATTCATATAAGGAAAAGCAGTTTTTGGAGTTCAGAATTGTTTCGGATTGTTTGGTATTGTACCAGAAGCTTCTAGAACCTTCCGGAGTGGGACCAACGTGGCCCCACTTGTCGGGAGGGGGCGTGGGCCTACGAGGGAGTGCCCTGGCCGGATTGGGCCAGGGGCACAAGGCCCCATAGTCCCAGCCGGCCAAGCCCTAGGGCAAACCCTAGGGAGAGCTTCTAGAACGAGGGGGGAAACTTGCCCCCCACTCCTCCCCCTTGGCTGCCGGCCCTATGCTTGGAGGAGGGGCAAGGGGCAGCCGCCCACCCCTCTATATCAAGAGGGTTGGGGGCACACCCTCCCCATACATCTCCTCAAGCCCTAGCCACCATGCTGCCCTCCTCTCTCTCTCTCTCTCCCGACTACGCGTAGGCGAAGCCCTGCCGCAGAATCTCTCCACCGTTTGTACCACGCCGTCGTGTTGTAGATCCAACCTATCTCTCCACCCCACTTGCTGGACCGAGGAAGGAGGAGACGTCGAGGTGCCGTACGTGTGCATCTCTCGGAGGCATCGCCACTTGCGGTGTTGGATCGGATCGGATCGCGAGGAGGAGAAGCGAGTACGACTACATCAACCACGTTCCATCGAATGTTTCGATGTGCGAATCTTCAAGGGTATGAAGATCTCATCTATTCCCCCTCGTTGTTTACATCTCCTAGATTAGATCTTGGCTTCCCCATTCGCATCCGTAGAATTTTTTTGATTTACTATGCTGCCAAACCCTTCAGGTAGGTCCTTGGTATGTTGGTCTTCTAAGAAGCAAAATTGTATATCTCTCTCCACCACCGAAGCCGAGTATGTGGCAGCTGCTAGTGCTTGCACCCAATTGCTATGGATGAGGAAAACTGTAAAGGAATACGGTGTCCACTGTGACAAAGTGCTTCTTCTATGTGACAATGAAAGTGCTATCAAGATTGCCTACAACCCGGTGGATCACACAAGTACAAAGCATATTGATAGTCGCCATCACTTCATTAGAGATCATGTTGCTGGAGGTGATATTGATCTATCATATGTGTCAACCAAAGATCAACTTGCCGACATCTTCACGAAGCCACTTGATGAAGCAAGGTTTTGCTTTTTGAGGAATGAACTAAATATCATAGATTCAAGGAGCTTGACTTGATTATCTTGCATTCTCATCTATGACTTGACCCATATTTGGTTTAGGTGTAGGCATGGACATAGGGGGAGTGCAGTCCTAATTGATTGGACTATCCCTCCCCCCATTATGCCCAAAGCAATCAAAATCATTCCTCTTAATATCATTTTGTGATATGTGAGCTTAATGATGAGTTTCGGTAATAGCCCCAAGATATATCTTCGTGGTGCCAAACCGAGTATACTCAAATATGGTGGCCTAGGCCACCGCCCTCTCTCATTCGAGAGGTTGGCGCTTACTCATGTTTGTCATTTTCTTGATTTTGGTCTCTCGGAGCTTTTCTGAATGTTTTTGTGAATTCCTATGGCTCTTGTTGGTTATTCACAGTTTGATGTCTCAACCCATGCCCTTTCCTTATCTTAAACCTGTCTATCTCTCATATATGTCCCCAAACACCTATCCTAGAGTTTTTGGTCGAGGAGGACCAGAGTCTCCAGTCCAGACGGTTTCTGCGACTTATAGTAAGGGGACAGGGTGAACTGGTACAACAGTTCCTCATTCTTCACCCCACCCCCTCCTCCTAACCCGTCGCCTCCCTTTCCAAAACTCCTCCCCGGAGGTCAAGATGCCCCCGGGATCCGCCTTGCCCCCGGCCAACTTTCCATTGGGTCATTCCCACCGGAGGAATTGATCCCATGGACAGATCTGGTACCTCTCCTCCTCTTTTTCTCTTAGGGTTCATCTCTAGATGTGTTTTTGAGGATTGGTGTTGATTTGTCCATTGGAATCACTTGTTTGCGTGCACTCTAGTACTTTAGCCTTGTTGCATTGATTGATCTACTAGGTTCACCCCCATCAGCATCTCCCCATCTCATGACCGAGCCTCCCGACTGGATATCCCGGACTTAGGTCCGGAGACTCCGGTCCAGGCCGGAGACTCCGGTCCCTAGGTCCGGAGACTCCGGTATGAGGTGCGGAGACTCCAGTGTTGGGTGAACCAAAACAGACCAGAAAGGCATCAAAGCTCGTGTACTGCATTGTTGGGACATATATACTCATCTCCATGCTATCTCCCTCACTGCTGCTCACAGGTGATGGTTCTAATCGTCCTCGTCGTACCAAGGCCAAGTCACAAAGGGGCACTCCTCGCTATCATGAAGCTCAAGGTCAGTTTGTCGTGCCTCCTTCCAACCGTAGACAGCAGACACGTGATGCAGCCTATTTGAAGAGGGATCAGGAGAGGGCTGAAAGAAAGGACCGTGCCAAGAAGGCCAAATATGACAACCTTCAGTCCTTGGCCAAATTGTCAAAAGAGGAGTACCGTGAACTGAGAAAGACTAATTTTTATGAGCTGCCTCGTACCAGCGAGGACCCTCGTTTCTGGAGGAAGGAACAGGCTGTGTTCATGAAGATGTGTATGGTGTGCTCACCAAATCACTTGTCTGCCCTCAGAAGTTCATGAGTGTTGAGAAGATGCGCCTCATCCCCTACTTCAATGATGCTCTGTGGATCTGTGAGAAGCTGGGACTGTTTAACTTAATGGAGCTTCGTGAAGACTACAATGTCTACCTAGTACAGCAGTTCTACGCCACCATTGTGTCTGGGTCTGATCAAGTCAGGCCCATGACTTGGATGTCTGGCACCACTAGCTGCACAGCTACATTCCATGACTTTGCCAACATCATCTTTGAGACCTTTCATGGCGTATCCACTCCCATTGGGATGCGTATGCACTCTGCGGCTCTGGGTGAGAACAAGATGAAGCTTGCACCTCTGTATGGCTGTGAGGGTGTTATAGGAGGGTCGGACTCAAGACTCTCTACAACCTAATGTTGAGGATATTCCGTCATACCATCACACCAAGTGCTGGGAATGACAATGCTATTAGAGAAGGGCTTGTCAACCTTCTCTACCACACCCACCGAATCTACAATGTTGGACCAAAGGCAGATGCTAAACCCATTGATGTGATGGATTTCATTTTTGAGGAGATGTTCCATGCTATTCTTTACAAGAAGTCTCGTCCATATGCACCTTTGGTTATGAGGCTCATCAACTCCAAGGAACATAATTCTCCACTTGGTATAACACCGCATCTCACCGAGCACACTTTGGTCTCACTGCAGCAGAAGGGGCGTATGGGGCCTGCTCCTAGGCGTCGCTATGGCGATGATTATGAGGAGATTGAGACTGAGAGGGCACCCTCTCCACCTAGAGTTTGGAGGAAGAATGCCTCCAATGCACCTATGACTTCCATGACCAGGGACTATGTTCATGAGAGGGTCAAGAAGGCCACTTTCTGGGAAGCTCCTACCAAAGCATTCGTCGCATTGAGAAGCTCCTCAAGGAGATCAAGGAACAAGGTGAAGGGGATAATGAGGAAAGTGAGGATGAATACAATGATGAGCATGGTGCTCAGCAGTCCACAGAGTATGACCACACACTCTCATTTGGGGCATGGAATGCCCAACAGGATAGCCTGGTGGATTGGAAGACCTTTGCTGATGTCACCTCCGGTTTCGGGTACCAGGGTACCTCCTCTTCTTGCCCTCACGGCAAAGGGCCTGCAGTCCCTAAAGATGATGATGATGACTATGATGAGGGTGGTGATGACCAGGATGAGGAGGAGGAGGACGAGGATGACGACGACTACTGAGTTGCTGGGGCGCTATCTTAGGTCTTTTCCCTTTGTCGGCATTTCGATGCCAAAGGGGGAGAAGATATTCTCATCGATTTGCATGGGTTTGGGCTTTGGATTTGCTACTATCTACTTTCATTTGCCATATTCGAACTTTGAACTTCATGTGTGTTATTTGCCGTTCATGTGTGTGACTATGTGCTTGTGTGCACTATCTATTGTAACTCATGTGAGATTCATGTGTGCTATCGTTGATACTATCTACCTTGCATGATTTACTTGTTTACCTTATTGCACATAGTCAGGGGAGCCCCATACAATTTATTCCATGAAAAATCACTTATTGTCATCGAACACCAAAAAGGGGAGATTGAAAGGACATTTATTGTCATAATCACTTTTGGTGTTCGTTAACAACAAGTAAATCATTTTACAGTTTGTCACTGTCCACAGGTTGGTATTATGATAAGTGAAAAGTACTCCCACACTTTGGAAAGATTCCTGCAAGAGTGACATAGTTCTAGAAATTCCAGACCGGAGTCTCCGGTGTGGTCCGGAGTTTCCGGATTTGTCCCCGGTGGAGGCTTCAGAATCTTGGCTCGGACATTCTGTATGAGGGTGCGGAGAAAGGTCCGGAGGCTTCTCCAGAATCTCCGGTCTTGTCTCTGACCGGAGTTTCCGGTGTTGGAGGTCCGGAGTTTCCGGCCCTGTTGGGACGTATCTGGCCCTGGTCATTCAGAAGGGTGGTCCGAAGGCTAGTCCGGAGATAGGCCGGAATCTCCGGTGTACACACCGGAGTCTCCGGTCTGACTTTTCTCCAACGGTCAGAAAATGGTTCGTGGAGGAGGCTGCCTATAAAAAGGGACCCTTATCTTCTTCCTCCAGTTGCTCGACCTGCTCAAGAACACAAACTCCATTAGAGCCACCAAATCTACAAGATCTCTCCATCCAACCATCCAAAGTCATTGATCTTTGGAGAATCGAAGGAGGATGCCTTGATCTACAGCTTCACCAAGAGAGATCTTCATTTCCCCCTCATTCACTTGAGGGCCCCCAAGCTCTAGTGTTTCTTTGGAAACCCTAACTTTGATTAGGTTCTTACAAGCTTGTCTTTGATTGTTTTGACAGCTTGCTTGTATTTGGGAGCCTCCAATTAAGTTGTGGATGTGTGCCCCAAACTTGTAAAGGTGCTGGCTTCCACCTCGAAGGTTGCCGATATAGTGGAAGGTGGATCGATCCTGTTGGGGTGAGATTCATCGGAGAACAAGGGAGGCCTCTCGTGGCGTTGGTGGTTTGAAACCACCCCCTCTCCAAACGTAGACGTATTTCCCCTCAAAAGGAAGGAACTATGGGAAACAAATTCTTGTCTCCGCGTCCACCACTTTGGTTACTTCTATCCTTTTCCGCACTTTACTTACTTGTTCTTGCTTAGTGTTGTGATAGTTGTTGCTTGGTTGACATATAGGTAAATTCACCTTAGTTGCATAATCTAGAGAATTTACCGTTCTTGTCAAACGCTAAATTGAAAAAGAAGAAAATTTGAAGTAGCACCAATTGACCCCCCCTCTAGGTGTCCATACGATCCTTTCACATGTTAAGTATTAAACAATATTATTATGATGATCTAGTTGTAGGACAAGGAAAAACTGTATGTGCAAATTATTTACAGTAAATAAGGGAAATACCAGTTGCTTCATGAATCTTTTTCTCTTTACCATTAGAGTAAAAGTGACATGAAATAAGTTGGTCAAGTTCAAACCAACATGATCAAGTGGGTCATCATCATATTCAAAATGCACTACATCTCCAAGTCCTATATCATAAACCCTCATCAAGGACTTCCAGTATGGACCACAAATTATTGTCCTATCATTAGAATTCTTGAGAAACAAATCAAAATTCCTGAATGCTTCACTGTTCACAACCATCAAATTATTTGGAGTGAAATCATTCAGTCCTTCCCTAAATGAGCATGGCACTACCTGAAGGTAAACAACATGGTTGAGTTCATGTGACAACAACACAGTAAAAGACACAGTACATAAAATGAAAATTTTGAACGTTTTCAATAAAACCTTCCCGTAAATATGTAAAAACTTACCACACCATTGATGGTAAAACCTTGAACAATGTTAACCTAGAAGCTGAATGCTCTCCTCTCTGCCCTACCACAATTGTGGGCAGGTTGCCCACACACTGCACAGTCCATTCCAAGAAACACCTAAAAAAATTAACACTGCATTTAAGGAGTGAACTGTGCATTAACTAAGTACAATCCTAATCTAGAAAGTGACAAATAGATCAATTATCATGCATAAATTACACCATACTATTACGGGCATAAGATGATAGGAAGAACACAAAAATGATAACTGGGAAACTATAAAATAAAATGGAAGTGTGATGCAAAACTCATCGTTGAGCTGTAGAAATACAATGGTATGGAGATTCAAATCAAATAACAAAGCTTCTTGAAATTAAGAAACAAAGAAGGACTAGAACTGAAACCAATAAAAAAAGGAAATGGATACGGGATTAGAGGAGAAATCTCGATCGGGATTGGACGAACTATTCTGAGAAACTACTCTGCTCTGAGGAACTGTTCTCGGGAAGTGCTCTGGACGTGCTTAGTGTAACACCCATGCCTAATAAGGCTGAGTTCTTGTGTATAGTGCCAATCCCTGGATCGGTTCACTGGCACACACAGTACAAAATGGATACCAAATATAACTGTGCATCATAAATACAACTAATATGATCCAGAATTTACATTATATTACACAAGTACACAGCGGAAAACAATACGGTAGATCTCCATTCTTCAAATGTGCAACAGGCGAACAATCATTGAGTGGAGTCTCGCGACCTATAACGATCACTTAGAAACGATATAACCTGCAACATGAAAGGTTGCAGCCACGAATGGTCAATACTTTGAATGTATTGGCAAGTAGAACTAATGAGTAGAAAGGATCTAGCAACTACATGCATATTTGGCTAGGTGGAGTTCAGGCTCATTTGCTAAAAGCAATATAACTTTTTCCTACTTTCAAAATACTTTTATTTCTTCAAAACAATCTTCTAAGGACATACTAGCATGAACCCATGTAGAAACAAGACAGTTCAACTTTCGTATGCTCCTAAACCTATGTTAACCATCAAGTTTTAGTAATTATGAAATTGGGATGAGTGAGATCTTCCAAACAGTTTCAGGCCTAGTTGCTCATAGTTGTCCATAATTGGGGACACGGCTAAGTACTTAGTTTAGACACTCTGCAGAGGTTATACACTTTACCCGCACGACCTAGTAACCCGCTCTTACCATTACACTCATTTTGTGCCATGGTAGGGAGAAAACCAAGACGAAAGCTTTCAGAAGTAGAACCCTGAGCCCTCAGGACGGACCCATACCAACCTACATCCCCTACATCTGCTAGTCACGCCGGGTCAGGTTCTCACAACTTAATTAGTCCAGACAAATAATGACATGCGGCTGTACTGGAAGCTACTACACAAGAAACCTGTCCAATCTCTGAAGTCTAGGTGTGCTTTCCGCAATAAATCATCCAAAAACATTAATCCATCACACCCAGGAGATTCATTAAATTCCAGTTGTTTTCATTATAACAAAACATAACTTTTCCATAACATACTCAATCATGAATTCCCTTTTGCGCATCTAATAAGCATGGCTAAGCAACTACAATACGATGGCTCAAAGGAATCAAGTCATGGAGATATGGCAATCGTGTCTGGGTGTCATAGCATAGCATAGTAGTAAAAACACCTACACATGCATCACTACTGAAAATCATACTACATGCATAGGAAAATAGTAGGACATTTATGATAGCTCTACTTGCCTTTGTTTTAGATGATGTAGTCATTCAGATAATCCTCACATTACAAAAGGTTGCACTCGTCACAATCACAAGTGTTGCATTCCTCGCAATCTATCGATCAAAACAAGAGCACAACAAGCACACCATTTAAAACAATGCAATTATGCACAATACAACAAAACAATGATGAACAAATGCATGCATGACAATTTAATATGTCACAATGGTTGTAATTAGTTCTCTGAACATTACTAGAATACATGATGCATGCAAGAGATCGATTAATGCAATGGGTATTTATTATTAAATCTTGATTGCCAATATAGGGATTCTAATTGTTCTATTAAAACTTCTGCTCTATTTGTCGAATTAAATTTTGTTATGGGGTGTACTGGATAGGGGATGTTAATACGAACCAGTAGAAATTGGATTCACCTTAATCCGAGTTGTAGATCTTTTCTTATGATTTAAATAGTGTTTAATGGATTTTAAATCATTTATTTAGTTTCTGTTGTCTAAAAATCAAACTAAAATCATATCTGTATTATTCACGGGATTGTGATTCCAGGGGCATATTATTTATATTTTTAGGTGTATAAATTATTTACTATGAATTTAATAGTCAAAAAGGCCATTAAAACTATTTAAATACTACAGTAATTTCTGCACCGTAAAAGTTGGATCCAACAGTATATTAATATTGTATATGAAATTGTGAACCCATAGACACCTTATTTGTATTTTTATGTTCCACAGATAATTTACTATGATTTATTATGTCTAAAATGTCCATTAAACCAATTAAATAATTAAGGTAAAACTATACCGTACAAGTCAGATCTAATAGCATATTAATATTCTACACAATTTTATGAATCCAACCATATATTACTTATAATTTTTGGACATGTATTCAATTTTATATGAATTTTACAAGATTGGACATAATTCTGGCTATTTTAAATATTAAAATCAATTAACTCGCGCTGACTAGGCTCTGACCTGCTGACTGTCGCTGACGTGTTCGCTGACTAAGCTTTCCACACGGTGGTCAGCGATTGGCAGGTACCGGTTCAGGCTGGATCTATTCTCGCGCGTCAGATATGGATCCAACGGCTGGGAACCAACGCATCTGGTGCTCGCCGGCAAATGGAAGGCGATGGTGGCGCACGGTGGCGGCGAGCTCTGCAGGTGGTCGGCGATGGCGGCGCTTCGGCGGTCTTCCTATGCGGGGAAGTAGTCCACGGTGATCAGAGGAGCATGTTGGTTCTTCTTGTATGCTCGTCTACGTCTTCCTCCTCCTGTGCGAGCGGTGGAGGCCGAACGGGGGTAGTCTGCCACGGTGGAGCTCCGACGAGGAATCCGCGAGTCAACGGAGATCTGCGGAGGGGGAAAATGCATCAGGGAGATGCGTTAATCAACTGGGGAGGGGAGAAGATGGCATAGAGGAATCGGGGGAGATAGAATCAATGGGTTGGAGCTTGACCTCGAGCTCGGCGGTGGTGAGATCCAGTCGATCTCCGTCTCGGCGGCCTGGGGGCGAAATTGCCGAGATTTTTTACGGGAAACGGACAGGAGGGCGAGGTCGTATTTGTTAGCGAAGGAATCCTGCGAAGGCACAACAAATCAAGAGGATTTCGATCGGGAAACCACTTTGACAACGAACTCCGGGTGGAGCACGTTTCCATCGCGAGCTAGGGGATGACGGGGTGGGCCCCGGATGCTAGCGCCAGAGAGGAGAGAGGACTGGGTCAGTTGCTTTGTTGGGCGATGTGGGCTGGCGCTGCATGTTGTGAGCAAGGGCTGGGCCTTGCAGCTAGGCTGAGGGAGTGCAGTGGGTCTGCGGGGTAGGATTAGGTTTAGTCTTTCTTTTCATTTTTTCTATTTTCTATTTTGTACTTTGTTTTGTAATTTTTTCATATTAAGTCCAAATGATTTGAAATTTGTTTATGAAGTTTTCTAATATTTAGTAAATCTTTTTAGGATCATTTTTGTATCGTTTTGTTTAGTTTAAACATATTGTATTTATAAAAGCCTTGTTTATTTCTTATAGGAATATTTGCAAAACTTATTAGGATTAGGGTTTTTGAATTCTATTCTTGCAAATTTTTGCATGGATGCAATGCAATGATCATGAATGACATGTAAAACAATTTTTTTTCTAGTCCCAATTTCTAAAATCTTGGGATGTGACAAGCGAACCCCCTTAAGATGAATCTCTTCCTCGATATTCGGAATGGCTAGCAAATAGGCGTAGGATATCCTCTTGTCCAGTGTAGCTCTTCTTCACCATGGGTAAGCTTTCCGAGCTAACCCCCTTAAGAGCATTATATTTGGCCTCTCCAACTTCAGTTATTGTGCAATATATGATTCTTCTTCCCTATGGGGTTGTGAGTGAAATTGCTCTCCGTGCATGATCTATCTGGCCTTCATACTTGGACATTCAATCCTTTCCAAGGGTGACGTCCAAGCCTTGTGATTTCAACACATTCAAGCTTGTGGGAAAGTTGTGTACCCCAATCCTTAGGTTCAGTTGATGACATCCAAAAGCTGCTACCACTTCTCCACTAGGAGAGCTTATTTTGATGGGCTTGTTAATGGTTTCAGTTGGAATTCTGTTTCTATCCACAAATTCCCTTGAAATGAATGAATGTGATGCTCCGTCATCAAATAGAACGCATGCTGGAAAGGTATTGAGCCGGAACCTACCAATCATAGCATCAGGGTCTCCTTGAACTTCATCCATACTAATATGATTAATATGTCCCTTCTGAAATGGGTTTGGCTTGTAGCCATCAATCTTATTCTTCTTCTTCTCAGGGCAGTCTCTTGAATAGTGTCCCTTCTGCTGGCATTTGAAACATCCAACCTTACTTATGTCCTTCCTAAAGAGATTGGTGTTGTGCTCCACAACATTGTTGTCTTCATGGTTGTGATCATTCCCTCCTTCAGAATTGTGGTTGTGACTCATGTGGACATTATGGAGGCATCCATTTCCTTCGCGGTGATGATATCGGTTACCATCATGGTCGTTGTATCCATTGCCTTCATGCATGTGATGTTCAGAACCTCCATTCCCATCATGGAGAGCACAAAACTTCCGATGCGGTCTTGAGTTATAGTTGTTCTTGTGCTTTCTCTTGCGCTTCACAACTTGACTATGCTTTTATTCAAGAATTCTAGCTTTGTCCATTAAATCCTGGAAGGTGGGAGTGTAAACTACTGACAACTGAATAGAAAGCTCATCACTGAGTCCATCCAAAAATCTCTCTTTACTTTTATCATTAGTGTCAACATCCTCCGGGGCATAGCAAGACAAATTGGTGAATTCTTCTATATACTCCGACACTGTGTGATTGTGCTGGCGTAGGTCACGGAATTCCTTTCTCTTCAGTCTCATAACTCCAGGCGAGACATGGTTTGTCTTGAATCCTTCCTCAAACATGTCCCATGTGACTATATCAATGGGGTGGGTAATCTGGAAAATATCCCACCATGTAGCTGCTTGTCCTTCAAATAAGTGAGCGGCAAATCTCACTTTCTCTTCATCAGTGCATCTAACTATTACTAAGTCCTTATTCACTGAGCGGAGCCAATCAAGTGCTATCATAGGCTCAGGTGCGCTTGAGAATTTTGTAGGCCTCAGTTTCAGGAACCTAGTGAGTGCATCCACTTGGGTTGGGTTGTTGTTGTTTGCTATGAATTGAGTCACCAATTGTGATAGTTGTGTCTGTGCTGCTATCAACCTCTCCATCCCAGTGGGTTGACGACGAGGCGGCATCTGTTTGGGATAGCATAGATGAGTATAGATAGAAGAGGACTAAGAGAAGTATTTCTACCCATAACTATATAAAGCAATCAATATCACAAACAAGCAAACAATCGTAACCAATCAACACACAAGCAACCACTTGCAATACAACGTTACAGTGGTTTAAAACTAGCAGTATATAACCACAAAATGGTTTGAAAAGTTTGGGTACAATACTAGAGTAGAATAGAGCAACAAATAAACAACAAACAAAATCTGTCAAAACGGTACATCAGCTTTCACGAATTTTTTCTAGGGACCTTAAACTCGTCAGAAATTTTAGCAAAATTTTGTGAATGTACTACAGGTAATTACGCTCCAGATCCTATTGTTTTAAATTTTTCTGAGTTACCAATAAAATATGAAAAATCACGCGGTATAACAGGTCAGGCAGAAAACTGCAGCAGTAATATCACGAATTTCAATCAAATTACACCAATAATATGATTTTAAAACCACACGAAAACCCCAGAAACTTTAGAGTTTCAAAATAACAGATCCTAAACAAGATATCACACAATATGGTTCAGTACAAATAAGCAAGCAACCTATATTGTCATATCTCATCAGTTGGTAAGATCAATATGCTAACATGATGGCGATGATCTCCTATAGAGATTAAATATGGTGGTCCATCTACTCAAACTTGGTGAGATATTCATATGTATCAACTTATTTGTTCTTTTACTTATCTAATTCTCATATAGGTATGAAAATAATGGACATCTACAAATTTTGAACAAGAAGAGGTTATGGAAAAGATAGACAAGGAATATAAGAACTCTAATAACTAGAAAATATGATAGTTCTAATAATAGGGGTCTTCTATTACTAATCCATTTCTAAGGTCACGATTCTACAGTCAACGCACAGCTCTGATACCATCTTGTAACACCCTCGCCTGATAAGGCTGAGTTTGTATAGTCCAATCCCTAGATCGGTTCACTGGCACACACAGTACAAAATGGATACCAAATATAACTGTGCATCATAAATACAACTAATATGATCCAGAATTTACATTATATTACACAAGTACACATCAGAAAACAATACGGTAGATCTCCATTCTTCAAATGTGCCACAGGCGAACAATCGTTCAGTGGAGTCTCGTGACCTGTAACGATCACTTAGAAACGATATAACCTACAACATGAAAGGTTGCAGCCATGAATGGTCAATACTTTGAATGTATTGGCAAGTAGAACTAATGAGTACAAAGGATCTAGCAACTACATGCATATTTGGCTAGGTGGAGTTCAGGCTCATTTGCTAAAAGCAATATAACTTTTTCCTACTTTGAAAATACTTTTATTTCTTCAAAACAATGTTCTACGGACATACCAGCATGAACCCATGTAGAAACAAGACAATTCAGCTTTCATATGCTCCTAAACCCATGTTAACCATCAATTTTTAGTAATTAAGAAATTGGGATGAGTGAGATCTTGGAAACAGTTTCAGGCCCAGTTGCTCATAGTTGTCCATAACCGGGGACACGACTTAGTACTTAGTTTAGACACTCTGTAGAGGTTATACACTTTACCCGCACGACCCAGTCAACCCGCTCTTACCATTACACTCATTTTGTGCCATGGTAGGGAGAAAACCAAGACGAAAGCTTTCAGAAGCAGAACCCTGAGCCCTCAGGACGGACCCATACCAACCTACATCCCCTACATCTGCTAGTCACGCCGGGTCAGGTTCTCACAACTTAATTAGTCCAGACAAATAATGACATGCGGCTGTACTGGAAGCTACTACACAAGAAACCTGTCCAATCTCTGAAGCCTAGGTGTGCTTTCCGCAATAAATCATCCAAAAACATTAATCCATCACACCCAGGAGATTCATTAAATTCCAGTTGTTTTCATTATAACAAAACATAACTTTTCCATAACATAGTCAATCATGAATTCCCTTTTGCGCATCTAATAAGCATGGCTAAGCAACTACAATACGATGGCTCAAAGGAATCAAGTCATGGAGATATGGCAATCGTGTCTGGGTGTCATAGCATAGCATAGTAGTAAAAACACCTACACATGCATCACTACTAAAAATCATACTACATACATAGGAAAATAGTAGGACATTTATGATAGCTCTACTTGAATTTGTTGTAGATGATGTAGTCGTTTAGATAATCCTCACAGTATAAAAGGTTGCACTCGTCACAATCACAAGTGTTGCATTCCTCGCAATCTATCGATCAAAACAAGAGCACAACAAGCACACCATTCAAAACAATGCAATTATGCACAATACAACAAAACAATGATGAACAAAACAATGATGAACAAATTTGGTTCTGGGGTATACTGGATAGGGGATGTTAATACGAACCAGTAGAAATTGGATTCACCTTAATCCGAGTTGTAGATCTTTTCTTATGATTTAAATAGTGTTTAATGTATTTTAAATCATTTATTTAGTTTCTTTTGTCTAAAAATCAAACTAAAATCATATATGTATTATTCACGGGATTGTGATTCCAGGGGCATATTATTTATATTTTCAGGTGTATGAATTATTTACTATGAATTTTATAGTCAAAAAGGCCATTAAAACTATTTAAATTACTACAGTAATTTATGCACTGTAAAAGTTGGATCCAACAGTATATTAATATTTTATATGAAATTATGAATCCATAGACACCTTATTTGTATTTTTATGTTCCACAGATAATTTACTATGATTTATCATGTCTAAATTGTCCATTAAACCAATTAAATACTTACGGTAAAACTACGTACAAGTCAGATCTAATAGCATATTAATATTCTACACAATTTTATGAATCCAACCATATATTACTTATAATTTTTG
Organism: Avena insularis; assembly: GCA_023614405.1. Taxonomy (NCBI): domain Eukaryota; kingdom Viridiplantae; phylum Streptophyta; class Magnoliopsida; order Poales; family Poaceae; genus Avena; species Avena insularis. The sequence goes on along the minus strand of CM042685.1, from coordinate 163,934,436 downwards.
GACATGTATTCAATTTTATATGAATTTTACAAGATTGTACAAAATTCTGGCTATTTTAAATATTAAAATCAATTAACTCGCGCTGACTAGGCTCTGACCTGCTGACTGTCGCTGACATGTTCGCTGACTAAGATTTCCACACGGTGCTCAGCGATTGGCAGGTACCGGTTCAGGCTGGATCTATTCTCGTGCGTCAGATAAGGATCCAACGGCTGGGAACCAACGCATCTGGTGCTCGCCGGCAGATGGAAGGCGACGGTGGCGCACGTTGGCGGCGAGCTCTGCAGGTGGTCGGCGATGGCGGTGCTCCGGCGGTCTTCCTATGCGGGGAAGTAGTCCACGGTGATTAGAGGAGCATGTTGGTTCTTCTTGTATGCTCGTCTACGTCTCCCTCCTCCTGTACGAGTGGTGGAGGCCGAACGGGGGCAGTCGGCCGCGGTGGAGCTCCGATGAGGAATCCGCGAGTCAACGGAGATCTGCGAAGGGGGAAAATGCATCAGGGAGATGCGCTAATCAACTGGGGAGAGGAGAAGATGGCATAGAGGAATCGGGGGAGATAGAATCAATGGGTTGGAGCTTGACCTCGAGCTCGGCGGCGGTGAGATCCAGTCGATCTCCGTCTCGGCGGCCTAGGGGCGAAATTGCCAAGATTTTTGAGGGGAAACGGATAGGAGGGCGAGGTCGATTTGTTAGCGAAGGAATCCTGCGAAGTCACAACAAATCAAGAGGATTTCTATCGGGAAACCACTTTGACAACGAACTCCGGGTGGAGCACGTTTCCATCGCGAGCTAGGGGATGACGGGGTGGGCCCATTTGTCGGCCTTGAAAGGAGAGAGGAGGCTGTCTGTGCTACATGGGCGATGGCTGGTCAAGTTGTTGCCTTCTGCAACGTCTTGGGGAGTGGGCAATAGGTGGGCTAGGCCTTGGTATGGCTAGGCCGAGTGGGTCTGCGGGGTAGGATTAGGTTTAGTCTTTCTTTTCATTTTTTCTATTTTCTATTTTGTATTTTCTTTTGTAACTTTTTCATATTAAGTCCAAATGATTTGAAATTTATTTCTGAAATTTTCTAAGATTTAGAAAATCTTTTTAGGATCATTTTTGTATCCTTTTGTTTAGTTCAAACATATTGTATTTATAAAAGCCTTGTTTATTCCTTATAGGAATATTTGCAGAACTTATTAGGATTAGGGTTTTTGAATTCGATTCTTGCAATTTTTTGCATGGATGCAATGCAATGATCATGAATGACATGTAAAACAATTTTTTTTCTAATCCCAATTTTTAAAATCTTGGGATGTGACACTTAGTGGGAGAGCGGTGGACAGAATTGAATCGAGTCCCTTCCATTTCCCTCCATTTATAAATCTACCAACTAAAACGGTTATGTGCTAACCTGATAAAACTAAAAGTATGGCAGACTAACAACTAAACTGAACTTGTATAGGGAGGCAGTGCATAATTGACACATTGGGCAGTGGTCTGCGGTATGTTTTATCTTTGTCGGTTTTTTTAGTAATTAGTATTTCCTTTTTTCATTTAGTTTAAGTTTTCTCATTTATTTTATTTACGGGTAATTGATATTTTATAGTGCATTTTACTCAAAGTAGTATACTTTTTACCAAATTTCTTCATTGTGTACTGCACAGATTATCCGCATGCACTGCCATATTATTAGCTTGTTGCAGTGCTCTAGTATTATACTATGTTGAACTGCTCTATTTTCAATGCAGTGCCATGCGCATTGTTGTTCACAATCTCGGTAAACTTAACTTTCGATTCGTGTGTGCTGTTTCATTCGCTGAATTGTTAATTGCGTTTATATTAGGCATAGTATTATATCTTTGGCCAATCGTTGATCTAGGATGATGTGTGGGTTGTGTTTTATTATGGGTAGGTGAGACGACTGTTCAATGTGTATAAGTACATTATAAATTTAGACGTCAATGCTTATAATTTTGCATTCCAGTCCCAGTTCCTCTTCTACTAGACGGTTTGTTCTCCTTTAGACAGTTCTTCTTTCAGTTCCATCGTCAGTTCTTTTTGCCATGGATCCAGTGAGGAAGCCTTTGTCTAGAAAGCAGAAGATAGTCGTTAAGAAACGTTTGGAAGTTGCCGAGCGGAGGAGATGGGGCGCAGAGGGCACTGCGCTGCTACCCACCATCGTTGATTCCTTCGCCGAAGGTTCGTCGTCATCCCGACGCAACCTTCGCAAGATCGACGAGTGATAGGGCAAAGGTGTCCGATCTTTCGATGAGATGTCGATAGTCAATTTTGGTGGAGTTCGGGCTTGACGATCCGACTACACGTGCGAGCACGAGCGCCAATGCAATCGCTAGGCCAATCTCCTGGAGGTTACCGATCCTGCGAGAACACGATCAGCCTGACCAACGAGGGTCTTAATTCCTACCAGAAATCAAGAACAAGTAAGAACTAATATTGCAATCAAGATATTGCGGATTAAGATGAAAGCTTTATTGAAAAGGTGGGATCCTGTATAGGTGTGAAGTACAAGAGGCCTCTGTGACGCTCGAGCCTTGGCGAACTTGCTATGATGGCTAACTTAATGTCTAAACAAAATCCGAGTCTATGGTGACAGCTATGGGGAGTATTTAAAGAGGAAAGGGTGGGGTTTCGGCCAGCCATAGAAGTGGTGGCCGAATCTAACCCTAGAAGTCCTTTTCTCCTCAAATACGGACTCTAAAAAGTGGCTATTTAAAATCCTGCGAAAATTACATGGGCCTAGCCTAAAATAAAGGTGTCGCGGCACCATATTAAGCTATGGACGAATTTGTGAAGTATTAATCTTTAATATTTCGTCCAAGCCTTCTTTCTTCATTATGGTGGCCTCAAAGTTCTGAAATCTTCATCTGTGGCCTTCTCTTGAATCATCACATGCTTGCTGCCATCTCCATGCATGGCCATGCTCCAATGCTTCTCCCTCTCATCCATGCTTGGTCCATCATTCCTAAGAGTAAGAAATACATCTGATTTAGGTAGCATCATATTCTCATGTATGTGAGGAATAGTTCCAGGAAACGAAAGTACCTGATAGTTAAGTTGTTTGGCACGAGATCTTGTGATAGGTCCTTGTATATGTGTAGCTGTAGGTACAACGGTTGTATCAATAGATGGGATGTCCACATCAACGAGTCCGGGTTAGTTTTTCTTTTTTATATTTTCTTGTATTCATTTCTAATTTTTTGGATTAGGTTTTTGAAACTCTTGTTGTGTCGTTAACGTTTGGAACTTATATATAGGTCTCACTCCTCTGGTGTTCATGGTTGCTCGCATTTGGAATCTACGCCGTCATCATCTGTTCCTGTGGTGCATCCGAGCGGGCTAATCAATGTGCGTATATTTGTATGTTAGCTATTTTTACTATGATCAGTACTATTTTTTCCACACTAAATCTTGTTGTTGTTTTCTGTGAAAATATTAGGATTCACTGGCATTAGTTACGGGAGTTTTGGATGGCAGTAATCATGTTGATGCAGAATATCAGAGGCTTCGTAATGAATTTGCTGCGGAGAAGGCTAAGGTATCAGAATTGTGTGTCGGGCTCTTCGAGAAGGAGGCATAAAAGATGACTATTAGTGTAGATTGTGACCGTCTTTGACACGAGATCGTCAGAATGCAGCACGTTGTTGAAGATACTGCTATGTTAAAGGTGGAGCTCAACAAGTATAAAGTTGACGCTGCAGCGTGGGACTTAGAGCGGGATACTTTGACTATGGATATGGCTCAGCTACTAGCTGATAGACAGAAGATTGATGAGCAATTGGTCGACATAATAGACAAGTGTTTTGAAGATATTGAAACAACAAAGAATGCACGTCTTGACAGGCTACATGCAATGCAATCACTAAAAGACATTCTTGAACACCGTCGTAACTGCAAAGATGCATGGATGACATTCACAAAGAGGTCATGGAGATTGATAAGAAACTGTCCAAATTACTTGTGAAGTGTCTTCCATATTTTAAATACTAGCAAATTTGTCCTATCATGTTGTAAGTATTTGTAATCATGTTTGTGAAGAGCACTTAATGGATGTGATGGAGCAAGAATGTATGTAATTAAGTAAGTATGTACGTAATGAAGTAAGTGTCTGTCTGTCAGTGAATTATGCTTCGGTGTATTATCTTCGCGTACTATGTTTCTTTTCCGCTCTGTGTTTGTGTAGATGTTGATGTTCTGCCTTATGCAATTCATATTGTGTTCACTATGCTAAAAATATATTTTTTACAGACACCTATGGAAAGAATGTTTGCAGTGCGGTATGCACCACCCATACATGCAGATGCACTGCTATATAGATGTATATGCACTACCTTATTTACTCATGTACATATATTTTGTGTTAACGTAGACTTGTTTCGTCTAGTTTTCCTATTTGCACTGCTCTGACTAGATACGGTGCACTACGGTTTTATTTTCATGTGTGCTATATAGCTTCTTTGTTTTGCCTTGTCTAGACTGGTTGCACTGCCTTATTTACTCATGTACGCATGGTTCTATAGCAGTGCAAGGATATCTATATAGGCAGTTTTTAAGATGATCATCTAGAAGCAGTTTATATTGTGTTGAGTGCGCTGAAAATATAATTTTTACATATAGGCATGGAATAGTGTTTTTAGTGGTGCATGCACTACCCACATAGATTTAGATGCACCGTTTTGCCTTGTACAGACTCGTTGCACTGCCTTCTTTACTTATGTATGCAATTTTTCTATGGCAGTGCAAGGATATCTATGTAAGCAGTTTGTTTTAAGACCAACTAGAAGAAGTTTATACTAGGTTGAGTATGATCGTCATTTGGAAGTAGCTTATACTTGGTTCAGTGTGATGAAAATATAATTTTTACACATATGAATGCAATTGTTTTAATCGCTGTATGAGTTTGCGATATGCACTGCTCACATAGATGCAGATGCACCATTTGTTGAGTTATCTTATATGCACTGCTCTCACTAGTAACGGTGCACTGCGGTGTTCTTTCCTTGTGTGCTATATTGCTTCTTTGTTCTGCCTTGTCCAGACTAGTTGCACTGCCTTATTTACTCATGTATGCATGGTTCCATGGCAGTGCAAGGATATCTATATAGGCAGTTTTTAAAATGATCATCTAGAAACAGTTTATACTGGGTTGAGTGCGCTGAAAATATAATTTTTACACATAGGCATGGAAGAGTGTTTTCAATGGTGCATGCACTACCCACATAAGTTTAGATGCACTACCCCATACATCTATATATTCTGCCTTCTGTGTTGCACTGCCTTCTTTACATATGTATGCAATTTGTCTATGGCAGTGCAATAATATCTATGTAAGCAGTTTGTTTTAAGACCACTTAGAAGAAGTTTATACTGGGTTGAGTATGATCATCATCTGAAAGTAGTTTATACTTGGTTCAGTGTGATGAAAATATAATTTTTACACATAGCTATGCAATTGTTTTTATCGTTGTATGCATTTGCGATATGCACTGTTCACATAGATGCAGTTTATACTTGTTTACTGTGATGAAAATATAATTTTTACACATAGCTATGCAAGAGTGTATGCAGATGCACTGGCCCATAGATGCTGATGCACTGCAAATAGATATTGCACTAACAACTTCAAATCAGAAAACAACTTATCTGTTACAGATTAACAAGCGTCTACTTACGCCGATAGATATTGTAATTTTTTGTGCCTTAGACTAGTTAGATGCAATATGTGCATGCAATCAGGTTTGACGAATTAATTTACATGTTTCGTAATTTTGGCCTAATAACTTAATGTTATTCCAAATTCTGGCATCTCCACGTCTGGACCCAATTCCCTTAGATCTTCTGTTAGGTTCTTTAGTGCTTTGTTAGATATATGGAAAAACATTGTGTACAGTTGTTCATCTCTGATACTGCAGCTTGTGTTTTGATAAATATTGTAAAGTCTTGTTAGTTTTCAAGTATCTGTAATCATTTTTTTGAAAAAATTCTATCTAACTATTGCTTACACTTGACGTCTTTCCTTTTTCTATAATTTCGCCATTGTATCTCTGCAGGTAATATATTGTCCACAGTCCACATGCGTCTTCATCTTGTTTTTTAGTTCTCACGTACCGTGCACTTTTGAATGATCCACTCCATCTTGGCAATGGGTCATCTTTGTAAATGCACTCTAGCACTTGTTCAAACCTGCTTAGCTGTATATTGAAACATTATAATAACATTGTTAGATAACAAAGGTAGTAAGTTCTGATATGTTTTTTTCAGAAATAATACTCTAACTCGAGTAAAAGTTTCTAGTAATGTATAAATTTGGGTAGGAGTCTTACCATAGTTTCTCCTATGTTACTGTGGTAATCCTGCATCTCTTTACTATTATTGTATGCGAAGGAGTCTAGGATCTCAACCTTTGGATTCCGAGCAGACCGATTTAGGACATAAACTAAAAAATGTCTCTTGCAATGAACCGGTAGTAATATATGTGTATGAAAGTAGATATAATACTCAAGTTAGTTTTAAACATTTGGTAATTTTTAATTTTATGAGGTATCTTAATACTGAATATAGAAATTTATGCTTATTTATAAAATAACTCACCGTGCATGCTTTTGTAAGGTCGTCTGTTCCTATGAGGTAATCAATTGTGCGAGCAATGTCTTCAGTTTCGAATTTTTTGTTTTTGTCCATAAAATCTAATACTGTTGTTACCTGTGTTGGTAGGATGACCTTTTACCTTCTTGGAAAATATATTTGAACTCATCATTACTTCTCCATGTGTGGATGACGACATATGTAAATTCATTGTCTATCCATCCATTATCTTTGAAATTGTCTACTAGTTCACGTGTAGTATATGTTAGATTAAAATCTCTTGTTGTATTATAAAAAAACCAGATTAGTATTATAGGGGTGTTAGTTTAGATTAGAATAAAAAAGATCTAGGCTAATTAAAACAAATCTAGTTGTACCAAGTTAAGCTTTACACTTACTCTCTGTAATCTGGTTTTGATGCATCTTCGATTAATTTTTGTCGTACTTTCCTTGCATTCTCTATTTCTTTAAATTTAGATGGAATGAAAACAAGTATTTCTTCTGGATTTTGATTTTTTTGTTCTTCCATCGAATCCTTGCACCTTTTTGGATTTCTTCTATATCTTTCTCTCAAGATTTCTTTCTGCAATGTTTCTTTCAGTTGTATCATTGATTTGTTCGACATCTTGTTTTCTTTCTCTTGAATTCCTAGCAATATATCTTTCTTCAAGTCTTGGAAATCTCTTCTTGGAATAGATCTTGATATTTGGAATGGCCTGTAGATGTTGCAAATTTGTAAATACTTGTGTTGCACTGAATTTTTTTATTTTATTATAGAACAGGTATTGATCAATGATTTTTAGTGCATAAGTATTTGTAATTGATTCTTATTATGATGAGTGTGATAGTAACAATGCTATGAAACAACATACTATAGTATGAACAATATTAGTCAAAAATCGGTGTAAAGGATTACCTAATATTCAATCATCTAATGTTTCGATGTTTATGCTGAATATGTATGATGTCTACATCCTCATGAGAAGCATTTCCTTGTAATCCAGAATATATTTTTTTGTGAATTCTAGAACATGATCTCTGGTGCTGTTCTCGATCATATAGAGCATGAAGAACCCATAGTCGCAGTTGCATAACGTTTTTTGTTTTAGTTGTTGTGAAATGGTTAAAAGTTGACAAAGATAAGTAGTTCAACGCAAGACTAAATTTTACGTTATGTATGAACTATTACCCGTTATCCTGTAGAGGCATGTGTTCATATACTATCTCAAAATAATCCAGCGTTTGGACTTTTGTTTCTGTTGTTCCAAAACCTTTGCTCCACAATGTCTTTATTTTCCTGATCAATTTTGAACATACTTTTCAAGATCAATATCCCCTGGCTCTCTCAATAAATCATAAATTCTGAACTTCTCCAAAATATCTACTATCAATTTGAACCAATGACCTACTGCACCTGAACTTCCCGTAGGAAGTCGCTCGAGAAAACGAAACATTATCTTCATGAGAAATTATTAAAAATTTGTTAACACATTTTTATATTCAAAAATTGAATATACAAGCTTGTATTTGCAGTATGGTGTTCTCCAAGTTGTTGAAATATATACTATAATGAACCTTATTTTTCTACTTACTAGTTCATATTTGTCTAGACGGTTTGCTGCGTCTAGTTTAAACAAGTCCTCTACCCAACGCATACTTCTTTTATCGTCTTCGACTGCGCTAATGTTAATAAGTATTTTCCGCAAAAAATTTGTTAATTTGTTTGCTTTGAATGTATAAAGACTTGTTTATTACTTACAATTTCTTTTTCTATAGTACTTACAGTTGATCTGTAATGAATAATTTTCTTCTTCGACTTGGATATCCTAAGTTGTTCTTCAAGATAGGTTAACACCAATTCACCCTTTGTATCGCCTAGCAGTCCTTCCTTTTTGAAAGCACTTGATATGTAATACAGTGGCACATTTGTATTGGTTTTCTAGTGCTTCAAGAGATACCGAGATCTGCAGAGTGGAGTAATTCTTATTATAACACAGTATGGTTCTAAAAAAATATGCAAAGTGCAAAATGATAATTTTTTAATCATCTCACGTTAATATAGATCTATCTTATTCTGTCAGTTCTTTGTCTATGAACTTGAATATTAGGTTATACAATTTTGTCCATTTGGATTGTATTTTCCTGATGTCCTTGTTTGCTTGGTCTCCACTATCTGTATCTGTGGAAAGAAAAAAATTGTTAGTGTGTGAAAAAAACGAAGTGCAGAAAAACTAGTGCAATGAGTAATGTTAGGCAGTGCAATAGAATGGTATTTGGATGACAGTTCAGTTACAGTAGTTGAGGCAGTGTACTGGTTCAACAGTCGTGTTGGACAAGTACAAACGGTAGACTGGCTAATATTTTACTATTATAACCATAATAGTTCATACAAATCTATTCATGGTCATTACACCCAGATTTTTTGATATGTTTAGCAAGCTCTATTTTGCAAGTGCATCCTCAATTGATTCACACCAGTAGAACCATGCTATATTTACAAAGGAATCAAATTGTTCAAAAAATTAATTTGATCAATATAAGTTGTATCTACGTCATATGACCTTCTGTTGTCAGATTGGTACTGACTAGCAGTAAATCTTCTGTTCTATGTCCAACTTCATTGTCTTTAACTTTAATGTTTTGTTTTTCTTTATCTTCTGTCTGATGTTCCTCTTGTTAATCATGTTCTTGCCTGTTGGCTGTGTTAGAGCAGCCTATGCTTGTTTCTGCTCCTGCTGCTTCATCAGAGGGAGTCTGGTTGTTTATATCTCCTCCTGCGTTCTCCTACAATCGGAAGTTTATATTAGTTCTTTGTTGAATTGTTATGAATGTTATAACCATCACCAGATTTATCTTTTTATTTCATATTATAGCAAATTTCCCCTTTCTACTCAATTAGCGTCTACCTTTAGAGATTTGCCTTTTGTTATTGGTGAGGTTGCATGCTCCTGTCCTTTTGCTGCATTTTCATTATTGGTATCATCTGCCTGATTGTCCAATGCATGAAAAAATACAGCACTTTTAAACTTGCAACAATCATTCTTATTATATCATGCAATCACTTATAATAAGTATATAAATTACCTTGATAGCTTAGATTGTTGTGTCTTTTGTTTTTTAGACGTATCAACACTGTTAGAGTTGTTTTTCTCAATTTCCTTTTGCGGCAATGAACATGATGCAGGATCTTCCATTCTGATAGGTCCTCTTTTTGCTGCTAATCTAACTGCTTTATCTTTCGCCGACTCCATGTATAACTTAAGCTTATCCATTGAGTCTAGAATCTCAAGTCCTACTATGTTAACGTATTGTTTGTAGTTACTGATGAGGCCTAGTTCGGTGTCATTTTCTTAATTTTCACATATGTTTTCTGGGTTGTCTGCAATCTGTCTCAGGAGATCCATTGCTTGCTGCATATTCTCAACATCTGTCATGAGACCTCTGATTGAATTTGGTTGGACAGAAGGTTCTTCAGTTAGAATGTTATGTGCGTACTGTGCAATATGTACTGCCTATGTGGAGTGCATGTCGTGTGCTACAATATAGTTATGTGCAGACTGCGCAATATGTTGTCCACCAGCGGTGGATACGGACACAGACTGTTCATTTAGAACGGATGTACTGCATCCCTATGCGGTAATGCACTGCCGGGACATCCATATGCACTTCCTGTGTGGATTGCATGTTGTGTGCTACAATACAGTGCTATGCGTATTGTGTAAGACGTTCGGCACCTTCGGTGGACACATACATGTACTGTTCATTTAGATTGCATGTACTGAATCTCTATGCGGTAATGCACTGCTCGTGCCAGCCATATGCACTGCCTGTGTGGACTGCATGTCGTGTGCTACAATACAGTGTTGTACGGACTATGGAAGATGTTCTGCATGTCCGGTATAAATCTTACACATTTTAGTCTTGTTTGTTTCGAACCATAGGTCTAGATAAGATGGATTCATATTCTGGCTGATTTTTGCATATTAGTGTTAGATATTAGAAATTGTACAAATAATAAAAGTTCGACAGCGTTTTAGATATCAAGTTTTGGTTCAATTTGTATATATGGAGATATGGGTTTTTGATTTAGCATGCAATTTGATGATGCAATGAGGATGCACTTTTAGGTTGATTATGCTTTTGTTCTTCCATTTTTCCATTGATTAATTACAATGTGATGATGCAATGAAGGTTTGGGATGGTGTGATTGAGCCTTCTGGTATATGAAAAAAATCTTTATTTATTCTTCCTACTTGGCTCACTTACTCCGTCCCTAAAATTACCTTGTCCATTCCAAATATGATGCCCCTTTTTTATCTTAGCGAGCCTTATCATAAATTAACGAGTGCTTTACATTTTTTAGGACATCGCACTATGTTAGGTTTGTTTCACAGACTGTAGTAATGAAACAATGTCAGCCTCGCTATTCCATGTATGTCTCGTACATGGTCGATTTGAGCATTCATTGGTATGCATATAATTCTTGCTATTTAAATTAATTGAATTTTCTTTCCATACTATTATCATTTATTTATTTATTTTATTCATTTTAGACTATCCTATGCAATTTAAGGAGAGAATTAAATAGAATAACAGGATAAAACGTAGAGATTCAAGCTCTTGGGAGAACGTATCTTGTGGACGTGCGCAAAGAGCGAGCAATGACTCGCCTTGCAGGTTCTTCATGGAGAAGGTTTATTTCTAAAAACCAAATTGACTCTGGTGTGTATCTGGTTTTTTCAATGGGAGCTCCTTGTCCAAGTATCACTGTTATGTATATGAATGACGAGGGGGATGAGGACGAGGATGATGAGACCGAGGAGGATGAGTGTGATGATGGCGAAGAGGATGAGTGTGATAAGGAGGATCAGGATCAAGAAGGACCATTAGATTATAAAATTGTTGCTTAGAGATGCAAGCTTACCCAGAATGAAGAATGCTATCTTGTCCACATCATTCCTTCAAAAGAATTGTATGTTGGCCTAGCACTTGTTACTCGCTTGACCAGGACGCATGTTCAGCTTCATGATATGGTATCTTATTAATTATCATTATTTCTTACTTCCTATTATATTTTTTATTGCTTGTTAGTTATTAGATTTCTAACTTATGCATCTTAATTAGAAACTACCTTCGAGAATGGTTTTTCTCTTGAAATTGCTGATGAAGGCGTCGCTGGAGTACGCCTTGGTGAAAATGGTGTCGTAAGCTTCATTTCGTATAAGACAGTGAGTGATGGTCGAATCATCTTCAGCACCCCGGAGTGGAATACCTTTGTTGAATCTCATCATGATTATCTACAAGTTAGGCAAGCCATTTTCCTCACTGGTAGGACCACTTCACGCCGTACCATTGAGATAATGTTTGTCATTAACATCATCTTATGTGATGATTGCAGTTTCTTCTGATTGTTTGTTAGTGTAGATGTAATTTGTGTTGAATTGCTTGTTGTTATGAACCGCTTGATGTATGTTATAGACCGCTTGTTATGTGGTAATGCATTTCGTTATTTCTATTGATTTATTTTGATGTGCCGTGAATATTGAACTAGATGCATTAGATTTTGTTTCAATTGTTGAAAAATCACTTGTGTCCCTCTCATGATAAGGGGAATGCGACTATTATGATATGTAATGGCAGAGTTTACCATAAACGACACGAATGGATTCACTAGTGGTGGTGTTCGCTGAAGACGCCACCACTCTTTCCTACCAGTCGTGTTTGATTAGTGGTTCACGCCATCGACCGAACTGCTTTTGCAAAATGCATGTACTGCATCTTGGTTGATTTATTATAATGTTGTGTGGAGTGTGCAAGATTAGTTGCGCGGTATTGCATTGAACGTGCCATGCACACAGAGATACACCGCCCTTGTAGAACTTATGCACTGCCTCTCGAGTACTTCATTAGTCAACTAATCAAAGAAATGTTTGTGCACAGACCTATTCTGATTCATTTTTTAGTTTATAGTTCTGCCTTGGTGGAATGGTTGTACGCTCTGCTGTTGGTAGGTAGACAATTAGTCATGCACAATTTGTATAACTATGAAAGTTCAAGTAATTTTTTTAACTTGTTAATGCGAGTTTGCTTATTAATTTGAAATTAACTTGCTTGTCTGCGAGACCATATTAGGAATATACATATGAAATAAAACTATACATTCATATGCTGTAATTACAAACATTACAGGATAATGATAAAAACTAGTATAATTTTGCACACACTGAAACAAGGTTTCTAGCAAAATAAATTACATTGTTCTGCAAATATAACATACTAGATCATAACCACTTCTGTATATGTGGTGATCAACTTAAATAACTCTATGTTGTAACTGAATTAACACACTGCTAGAAGATTGTACTCACATAATCACAGCCTTTAGCTAAATTCAGTCTTCTTCCTTGTTGTCTCTCTTCGTTCACCATGCATCGTTCTTGTCCACCTGTCGATATCTGCCACTCAACACATCGTGTATTCGTCCTCCCACTTATTATTGCTATCAGCATATGGACCTGCCTCCAAATTATGTTTATAGGATTTATATCCTTTGCCTCCTTTACACCCGATGCACAACCTATCATTGAGAATTTGTCTGCCTAAACCGAGGCAGTAGCTGCTAAATGTTATTCTCTTGTACAACTCATATTTTACATAACCATCTTTTGCTGAGTAATGCAAATTCTCCATTGGCATTGGCTTCCACTCCCATTTGTGAGTCACTTGATGCTATCTTCATCTCAGTGTATGATAAATCAATGAGTACTACTGTGAGACTAGCCATGCGATACCTATGATTATCACCTTGGAATGTATTGAATATTCCCTATATGTCTACATGGTACTCTTCAGGGATGAAAAACTTTTCTTTCGTCAACATCCTTGAATCAATCATCTTGTCGACGCTAATGAAGGTGATATGTTTTTCCTTGAAAAAATGACGGAGTCCATGACATTTCTTCGTGCCCCTAGCGTAATGATACACTAGGACGTGCTCCCTCATGGCGAGTTGTACGACGACAATGGTTTTTTCACTTCCTTGAGCAGTATATTCAATGTCTAGGCCAACGTACCTGCTATTATCGTATTGTCAAATGAAATGTGATTATTAGTACTAGAGTCTTGTGAAATGAAGATGATAAGGATATAGTTTAGAACTTGCATTATTGATTTTTAGGACATGAAAAACATAGGAGTATGGATAATGTAAGAATGCATTTTCTATGTCCACTCTAATCACGTAGAGATTCATATGACACAGAGTATGTTTGTTTCTACCATTGGAAAATCAAGTGATTCTGATAAAATATGTATGGGTTGATGTTTGATTCATATTTAAACTAGTGCAAAGGACTGGTTAGGAAAAACTAGTTCAAATTAATATGGAAACTATTTTGTACGAATCAAACAACCTTTCATTCATTTATGTCATGCACAATTCATATGACAATCATTTCAATAAAATTAGATGGTAAGTTGATTCTGTCGATCGTTGATTCCTCGTTGGTACAAACCTCTTCAAGCCAAGCCTCGTACATGGAGAGGATTCTGTCGATCGTTGATTCCTCGTTGGTGTACTCCATAGTAAGTTATGAGCCTCTATGGTCTGAAGCCCGTCGTCCATCATGTTTGGGATGAAGACGTCTAGTACCACTCCTTGAATCTGTGTTTTCTCGCTGTAAGCAACAATGATAAATCTAATAAGAACAAGTATGTGATGGAATAGAAAAAGAAAAAATAATTCAGCGTTCGAGAGGCACCTTGGTTTTTTTGAGTTTCGGCGGTGCTATTGATCAACTGCTGCGATCTTGTTTCAACTTACGCCTTTTCCGCTTCCATGACTCATCGTATCCTTATAACCAACTGATTGTGCCAATTGTACTAGTAATTATATAAAAAAAGGCCCACTACGAAATTGTCCATTTGAGACCTTGAAACCTCACAACCATAAAATTGTTGCTTTCATACAAGCCCCACTAATACAATTCACAAGTCCATTGTTATTTGAAGCATATCACTGCTTCTCTAAAGGATTACGCACTGCCTTATTTTGTTTGATCCGGATGTATTTTAATGCAGTTCATGGACTGCCAGTGATGTTAGTTATGTACTTCCCTAGTCCCTTCGTTTTTTTATTTCCATGTTTCATCTGCTAGATTGTGATTACATAGATGTACAAGTGTTCTATCTTATAGTCTGCAAGAATAAAATGTAAATGTTCTACTTTATTTGTTCAATAAAACATTTCTAGTTGTTAAATTTGTATGATATATATAGTGCAATTTTTTTAAAGCATTGTTCTATTGAATACCCAATACAAAACTATTCTTTCGAACTACAATAGATTGTTCTAGGAGTGTCATGGCTATTGTGTCTAATATTTTTATCTTACTAATAAAATCGGTGGAATGCAATGTATGGATGTACTCAATGTATCCTTCTTATACCAGTAAATAACAAGTAATGCCATAATACAAAAAACTTTCCTCTATAACTTTATTATAACTTCATAAGAATAAAAAATCTGCTCTGTAATTTCTTACATTTATTATGAGTAAATTTGTAATTCTGAGTTTGTCTGCTACAAAAAAATATTTGCGTCATGACCTGTTCCTGCTGCTTCTCCTGCATAAAATAAAGAAACATTGTGAGCAATCATTTTTTATAACATGTATGTAGAGCAAATTTTTTTGTCAATCATAATTGTAATATTTAAATATTATGAGATATAAAACTTGCCTTGGATCTTGAACTTGTTCAGTCAAATACCATTCTAGACCGCCATGTCATTTTGCGGGGAT
Source organism: Avena insularis (assembly GCA_023614405.1). Lineage (NCBI taxonomy): Eukaryota > Viridiplantae > Streptophyta > Magnoliopsida > Poales > Poaceae > Avena > Avena insularis. The sequence continues at coordinate 163,919,049 of CM042685.1, read as the reverse complement.
TTTTACACGGCTTGTGCCTTCCTTTTGATTATTGCTTTTGGACCGATCACTGTCGGGATCTTCATCTTGAAGGGTGCGTTGCCTTATTCTGACGGTTCTTATCACCGGACTTTTGGTATTGTTTCTTTTATGTACATTGAACTATACTGAATTCACAAGACTCCTTCTTGATTGTACATTCTTCTCAACTAATGCTTGAGGGATTTCATGGCTTGACAAGGATGTCTGCACTGGACTACTCCTTGTAATCACTGTTCTTTTTATTTGGTTTTTTGTACTACACTTCCTCTTTGGATTGTTTGCTATTTCTGCCGTTCTACAACTTCTTTCTGTATGTGAAGAACTTGGAGAAACATTTCCAACATTTCCACTAAGGTTAGCATCTGTGTGAGGGATTTCATAGATATTCACAACATTCCGCGTGGGGTATGGATGTGATCTTTCTTTTCCGATGTCAGACTTTTGTCCATCAATCCCTCGTGTACAATTGCTTTTTGCTCTTGATTTTTGTGTCGTTCCTATTGAAATTCTACTGCTTCTGTGGTTTTAAAATCATCTGCATCACATGTATCAAGCGTTTTAGTTTCATGACTTAACAAATATCATGTCCAATAATTTTCCTATTTTCAAAGTCATCAGCTATAAATTTCGCATAAAACATAATCTAGCTGAATCAGTAAAATTGCTATCATTTGATGTTGATGATGGACTTTGTTGATCCTTCTCTTTCCATACTCTTCTTCTTTTTGTGGTCTCAAATTGTTCTTCAGAAAAAGGAGATAAAATGTTAGTCTTGTGTGGTTACAATCAGGTTCAAGATATGTTGTGCGTCCATGTTTTTCTTTACTTTTATGGCTTTTATTTTTCTGCAAAGTCTTCTCTTGGGTGGTGCCAGGTCGTCCTGCAAATATTAGTTCGACTTAATGTGTCGAATACAATTTTATTTAGAACAAAACATACACCAGTAGCATCAGTCGTCTCGTAATCACTGCTTGAAGTTTGACTTTTCTCTGTTGTAGTTTTTGATCTTATCTTACGCTTCTTCTGGATCATTCTGGTCAGCAAATAAAATTTAATATATAGTTAAATAATCTCAATAAGAAATAGTAAAAACTACATACATATACTGTGTCGCTACGTACGATAATTTGTAAAATATAAGAAAAATTATTCATGTGTATATATATACCTCTCTTTCCTTAAGCCACAATTCACATTTAAGTTTTGTGTGTCCTCTCTTTCCACAGATATCGCATTTTCTTTTCGTCTTCTCTGACACTGATTTTAGTCTCTGTCCTTTGTTCTAATGATAGGGGGATCTCTCAATGCAGTATGAATTGTTTCATGTAAGTTATCGATGCCATATGCCATGACGTATGTGTTGCTTTGCTCATCTTGGTCTACTAAAGCATTCACTTTCTTCTCTATGTCATCGATACACTCTACCAGAACTTGGTATGATATCTCTGTATTGCATGCTTTTGATCAAATCTATGTAAAATGAGTCAACTCAATCACATAACGTATTGGTCCTGCTGTGTTGCTCTTGTTTCCGTCAGGAAGACAAAAAACATAGTTGGATGGATGACGTTGGTTGCATCTTTTCCATCTAGGGTTCACAAAACTGTCTGGCATCGTTTGTACTAAACCAAGACATACCACAACCCCTTAGGACATGACAACACTGGATTCCATCCCTTGACATCTTATTCTCATTATCCACGTCAACTATAAAAACATCTATGTTGAAATCTAGCTATATGACGTGACCTCTTTTGGTCAGTTCATATTTCATTCCCCTGTCAGTTGTTTCTTCCCTTGTTATTTTGAAAGCTGTGTTATCTGCTAGCTGCTTCTGAAACTTGAGAAATATGTCTGTAGTGTAAATGTTTAGTGCATCTATCTCAAGTCCATATCTGCTCCACGTTGGTGGTGTCTTATCTGAAGTCTTGTTCCTTTTCCTGTCGAGCGCACTCAAGCTTTTCCCCTGAATTGCCTCATATGAATCGAGGAATTTCAGTATTGTGTCTGTATGCTTGACATATTCTTTCCACATGGAGTTAGTGCTTTCGCTCCTTGTCGTTCACGAGGAAAAAGGATAGAAATATTCCATGAAGTAGGCTGGCACCTAGTGATTTCTGATATCCCATAAATCTAGCAGATGCTTGTTGTTTGCAATTCCGTATTTTCTAATACTTGCCTCCAGCATTTCTCAAACTCTTCTACAGTCAATAAGTTCTTTATTACATGTCTAACTTCTTCTGACAGGCCTTCTTTTCTTGCTAAAATGCTCGCAAGCTTTTCTAGCAACTTTGTTATTATGTGCCAGAGGCTGAACCTATGGACTGTGACAAACAATATATCTAGTTCATCAATTGCTTTCTTCATTGGTTTGCACTGGTCAGTGATTATGTACTTTGGTGCTTTACCACCCATTTCCAAGAAAAAAGTTTTGAATATCCACTTGAATGTTTCAGCTGACTCGTCCTGCAGGAGACTGATCCCAAACAAAACTGTGTTCCCATGGTTGTTCACGCCAATGATTGGTGAAAAGGGCATGTTGTATATGTTGGTCTGAAACATTGTGTCGAATGACAGGTATTCACCATATAGTTCGTAGTTCATCCTGCACATTGCGTCTGTCCAGAAGTTGCTACGAACGGCGTTTGTGTGGTTAGTGTCGAATTTATATGAGAATCCAGGAACCTATGATTGAAGATGGGTAAACCTCTTCAAACCTTCCTCTATATCTTTATTTCTGTTGTCTTTCTTGTCAGCATACTTAAGGTTTGCCATGTTTTTGTCGTCGAAACCAACTCCTCTGTTTAAAAGTTTCATAACATTGTATATTTGCATCACTCTCCTCGGTGGAATCTTTCCAAGGTGTAGTATACGTATAAATTTCTTGTCTAGCTCTGTAATTGACTTGTGGCATTTTGAAAACCTGATGAGCCAATCTGTAGGGTGCAAAGTGTGATTGTGGTCCAGTTTCACTGTCTTGTACATCCATCCTTTTTCTGTTTTCTTTACCACAATGGATACAAGGCAAGAGCACCTCATAGTAGAACTTCTTTTTCTTTCCTTCACAACTTTCTCAGTCATGTGAGTCTGACCTTGTTTTGTGCAAACAAATGTCTGTTTAATCATTTCGCTTGTTTTCTTGGAGTTAAGGATGGTGTAATTTATTACAGAAAACCTGTTTTCCTTGCATACAGTGCAAAGAATTGGAAAGCATATTCCTTTGACTGAAATTCCATTCCTTCTTCCGGTGTCGTGGCATCATCAATTTCATCCACAGCTATGTACTCATTCTTAAACATTTTATCCATCTCTAACTCCTCTTCCGTAGGTTCTCCTGGATTAATCTCCTTTATACGAATAGTGTCGTCGCACTCGGGCACAGGCTTCTCATTGCTCATTGCTTCTGAGTTGGTGTTAGTGCATATAGTTTCTGCCGGTTCCTCTAAACAATCGACATTCCGATGACTTGTATTCTCTTCTCTTTGTGGGTTCACCGTGGTGGTTGAATCTCTCTTGCTTGCATCAGAACAATTAGCTCTATCAATGCTTGTAGCTTGTGACTCTACTATACTTGTAGCGATGCTTGCTGGGTGCACTAGAAAAATGTTCCTGACTAGTTTACTTGCAACAATCTGCTCATGTGTAATCTACTGATGCGTGATCTTGTCTCCTGAATTTTGTTATGCTACTCTCATATCCAGGATAGACTGTCTTGCTTTCGATTTGTTTCTCATCGTTGCTCCGCTCTCTCCTATCATGGCAATTTTGAACAATCATGCTTTATTTGAGTACGTTGCTTGTGATGATTGTTTTGGTTTTTTCTTCTGCAGAGCTACCAGCATACCTCACTAACGCTTCTCCTTTGGTGCCACTCATTGGCATTCCGATAGCTCTTAGTTTGATGTTTGCGTGCGTCTGACCATTCTGTGTTGAAGCATTCATGAGGATTCTCTAGCTTGCAGGACCTGCTTGCGCTATATCTGATTTTTTTCTCTCTGTACCTAAACTGAATGTTGGTTACTGCCTGTGTGTCCTTTGATGTCCTTGTCTATGCAGAAGATTCTGCAGTAGTACCACTGTTTTGTTGCATTGAAACCATCACATCAACTTGCACCTGACAAAACAAAAATACAATAAAATGATTATTAGAAGTACTCATGCAACATTATTTTGATTTTCTCATTTTTTAGTAATGGCAAGAGCAAACTCACTAAACTATTATCATTACACTTGGCATCTTTCAATTTACAACGAGTCCTGACTGTACTGTTTCCTTTCACTGATCCACCTGATGGATCTTGGCATCATAGCATTGTTCTACCACTAGGGTTTCTGGAAATTACTTGTGGACCAGACATTGTGATGTTAATTTTTTCTAGCTTTGACTTCAAGTTTGCGCGTGTTGCGTTACATCTCCGTACAGTTTCTGTTGACGCCACGAGAGCTTTCAGTTTTTTCTCACGCTCTTTACCCCACTTATCATGTAGTGCTCTAAGACGTCTTTTCCATGATACAATGAATACAATAGCAGCATAATTATTCATGATCAGTCTTTTGATATTTAAAGCATTGAAATCAAAAAAAAAATTGGGATATTATTCTTAAAAGTATATATACCATCTTGAATTCAGGTGCAACACGTTCTGCTACACCTGGAGATTGGAATTTTGCACCTTTCATCATCTCTATTTCAGCCAATGTGTGATCATTCAAATGAGATAACCTGGGTCCCTGCAGAATTTTGTGATTTGGTGTAACTGAGCATATATCACATTCTCTACCTTTAGTGAAAAAAATAACACACAGAAAAAAGCAACACTCTGCTTGCGTATCTGTCACATCAACAGTTATAATGTATCTGCTATATAACTGATATAAGTATGCTTCGATGCAAAAACAATCAGTTGAAATATGTATGCCGATATATTTCGAAATTTACTATGGTATTATTTCCTCCTTATACCTTTTCTCCAACAACCACCAACAACCTTGCTGATTATATACATAATAATAAATAGTACTTGTAAGGAATAGCTGAATTATTTTTAGAGCATAGTTTTATTTTATATCGACTGAACTTCTCATTGTATTGTATAATCTCTTCCTATTAAGTACACAAAGTAATACATTATTTTGATAGAAATGAACAAATTGGTGTAGCCTATAATTGATGTGATCCACTGTGAAAAAGTTTTTGTGATTACACATAGTGCTATCTACTGCTCAAACTACATATGTAGCAAATGGTCATGTAGCTTCGTATATAAGTATTTCCACTATATCAATTGTACTATACTATTATGGCTATTAGACGGTTCCCATAACTATAGTAATTATGCTCCATGCTTTAAATCTTGGAAGTTATATCTCCATTGAATCTCAAGATAAAAACCAGCTACATTGTTCGCAAAATAAATAAATAAATAATCAAATTGTCGCATTGTCGCTACAATGTAGCTGCCGGCCATGTCTACCATCTTGAACTTAAATCTTTAGAGAAGAAGTACAAGCTGAATCGCCTCATCACATATATCCCTAGAATTTAAATCGTTTGAGCAGGTTCGATCTCTAGTTACCTGATTTGTGGTGCCAGTGATGACAACGTATCTCTACATTGCCTTGCCTTGTTGAGATCACAATATCTTACTGCTTGTTTTGAAGCATTGTTCAAATTTTCCCTAGATCGACATGCGGGCGGCGGCGACTGCCGCCCTAATATGAGAAAGTTATGGGTTGTTCCAACATTAGGTGGTTATAATAGTTTGAAGAAGATACGTTTCCTATCTTCCCTTCTTTAAACACCAACGATGGGTGGAAAGGTTTTATCTCTAGAAAACAAGTTGTCTGACAGATGGGTCATAATTCAGTACAAAAATGCATTACCCTTTTTCCAAGAAGAACACTTCAATATTGATAGCGACATATATGCGGGGTCTATGGTCGTACCAGTTCTTCGCCATGGGAGAGGCAGTACATTTGTACTGGGTTTCGTGGCTTTGTTTATCCGTTTTGCACTGCTCATATACAGCCAGCAATGTGCACCGAGATGGACTGATCGTATACAACGAATGCACTTACCGTGAGTGCTTTGTGATACTGCTTTTATAATGCCATGTACAACGATATGCAGTGACCGTGAACTATATATGAAGTCCCTTACAAGTGCATCATAATGCACTGACCATAAAAATAATATTAATTTCCTTCTAAATGCTTCATAATATGCTGTACGCATGGTGCAAGATAACAATATTTGGCAGTGCACTGACTGTGTAATGCACCCCACCTGCTATGCACGGTGATGTGCACTGCCCGTGCACATAGTATGCACTGTCGAAAGTTATCCGTACCCAAGTAGAGTTTTGACATGTGGGGTCTTGGTTCAATAATGAGGTCCTTTTCGTTTCTCACCTACAAAGTATGCATTGCTCGGTGAAAGATAATATGAAATATTAGTACTAGCCGTGCAGTGCAATCCCACCTGCTATGCACACCGAGATGCACTGCTGGTATACCAATCATGCACAGCTTGTTGAGTGCTTTTTCATACTGTCATTATAATGCCATGCACACAAGATGCACTTCCCTAAAGATCTAGATGAACTGCCTTAGAAATGCTTTGTAAATTGTTGTGTGCAAAGGTCCAAGATAACATGCGATGGCAGTACACTTACCGTACAATGCACCCCGCATGCTACTCACACTTGTATGCACTGCAGGTAAACAAAGTATGCACTGCCTACGGAGTGCTTCAGGATACTACTACTATAATGCGGTTATAAACAGGTATGCACTGCCCTTGAAGTACATATGAACTGCCTTCTAAATGCTTCATAAGGTGTTGTACACACGATGCAAGATAAGATTCTATGGCACAGTGAGGTGCACTGCCCGTGTACATAGTATGCACTGCCGAATGTTATCCGTATCGATGTAGACTTATGACATGTGGGGTCTTGGTTCAATAATGAGGACCTTTTCATTTCTCATCTACTGTGCACTGCTCGGTGAAAGATAATATAAAATGGCAGTGTACTAGCCGTGTAATGCAATCCCACATGCTATGCACACTAAGATGCACTGCTCATTGAGTGCTCTGTGATACTGTTATTATAATGCCATGCACAGCGAGATGCAATACCCGTGAACTGCAGATGAACTGCCTACGAAATGCTACGTAAACTGTTGCGCGCAAAGGTCGAAGATAACATGCGATGGCAGTGCAGTTACCATACAATGCATCCCACATGCTATGCACACTTGAATGCACAATTGGTAAAAAAAGTATGCACTACCTACGGAGTGCTGGAGGATTAAAATTAGGTATGCACTGTCCATTAAGTATATATGAACTTCCCTCTAAATGCTTCATAAGGTGTTGTACGCACGGTGCACGAGAAGATTATATGGAAGTACAATGACCGTGCAATGCACCCCACCTGCTATGTACAGCGATGTGCACTGCCCGTGCACATAGCATGCACTGTCGAAATTTATCCATACTCAAGTAGAGTTCTGACATGTGGGGTATTGGTTCAATAATGAGGACATTTTCGTTTCGCACCTACAAAGTATGCACTACTCGGTGAAATATAATATGAAATATCAGTGTACTATCCGTGCAGTGCAATCACACCTGCTATGCACACCAAGATGCACTTCTGGTATATCAATCATGCACTGCTCGTGAGTGCTTCGTCATACTGTCATTATAATGCCATGCACACGAGATACACTTCCCTAAAGCTCTAGATGAACTGCCTTAGAAATGCTTTGTAAGTTGTTGTGCACAAAGTTCCAAGATAACATGCGATGGCAGTGTACTTACCGTACAATGCACCCCGCATGCTACACACACTTGTATGCGCAGCAGGTAAACAAAGTATGCACTGCCTACGGAGTGCTTCAGGATACTACTACTATAATGCGGTTAAAAATAGGTATGCACTGTCCTTGAAGTACATATGAACTGCCTTCTAAATGGTTCATAAGGTGTTGTACGCACGATGCAAGACAAGATTCTATGGCATTTCAATGACCGTGCAATGCACCACACCTGCTATGCACAGTGAGGTGCACTTCCCGTGTACATACTATGCACTGTCGAAAGTTATCCGTATCGATGTAGACTTCTTACATGTGGGGTCTTGGTTCAATAATGAGGACCTTTTCGTTTCTCACCTACTGTACACTGCTTGGTGAAAGATAATATGAAATGGTAGTGTACTGGCCGTGCAATGCAATCCAACCTGCTATGCACACTAATATGCACTGCTTGAATACAAATCATGTACTGCTATGCACTGCGAGATGCACTACCTATGAATTGTAGATGAACTGCCTACGAAATGCTACGTAAACTGCTTCTCGCAAAGGTCCAAGATAATATGAGATGGCAGTACACTTACCATACAATGCACCCCACATGCTATGCACACTTGTATGCACTGCTGGTAAACAAAGTATGCACTGTCTAGGGAGTGCTTCAGGATTATAATGCGGTTAAAAATAGGTATGCACTATCCATGAAGTATATATGAATTGCCCTCTAAATGGTTCATAAGATGTATGCACAGTGCAAGACAAGATTCTATGGCAGTGAAATGACCGTGCAATGCACCCTACCTGCACTACACATCGAGGTGCACTGCCCATGTACATAGTATGCACTGCCGAAAGTTATCCTTACCCAAGTAGAGTTCTGACATGTGTGGTCTTGGTTCATTAATGATCACATTATTTTTTCTCACCTACTATACACTGCTCGGTGCAAGATAATATGAAATGGCAGTGTACTATCCATGCAATGTAATCCCACTTGCTGTACACACTGATATGCACTACTCACATACAAATCATGCACTGCTCGTTCAGTGCTTCATGATTATGTCATTATAATTCCATACACACCGAGATGCACTGCCCCTGAACTGTATATGAACTGCCTCTAAAATGCTACGTAAACTGCTGTGAGCAAAGGTCCAAGATAACATGTTATGGCAGTGCACTTACTATACAATGCACCCCACATGCTATGCACACCTGTATGCACTTCTTGTAAACAGAAAATGCACGTCCTACAGAGTGCTTCAGGATACTAATATTATAATGCTAGTAAACAAAGTAGAGCTCTGACATATGGGGTCTTGGTTCATTAATAAGGACCTTCTTGTTTTAAAGAATCACGGGTTGCGGCAGGTGGATATAGCGTTTAACGAACGCTGCTCTCTCCTCGTTCTTCTTTCAGGGTTGTTCTTCCACATTTTAAAATCTATTTCAACTGGAAAAGTTCATCTATTCATCTCGCATCCCTCCACGTCTATGTGATTCATCGTATCCTGGAAGGTTGATTTTACGTCTAGCTCATGTGTAGATCTTTGTATTATGTATATGTTTAGCTACTTCATATAAATCTTTCCGCGCTCACGACGAATGTGTTTGTTGCTAGCGATATATTACTTGCACATCCCTAATTAAGAATGTTATAGGACGAGTGTTGGTTAAGCACGCTTCAATTTCTGTTTATTTTTTCATTTATGCTCATTGTATCATGTTTGTGAGGTGAATTTTTTGAATTTCATTTTTTGTACTGGTTCTATCTTGTGTGATGCGTCAAATGTATAATTTTGAAATCTGACATATATGACTTACTAAAAAAATCCATACCTTGTTAACTGATAACTTGTTTTTTACCCTGTCGACGGAAAAAAATATTCTCATATAGAAATGGTTGATCATGTTTTCACCACTCAGTTATCTCTTCCAAATATTATAAAACTGGTGAAAAGGCTAACTAATGACCAGAAGGTTTTGCTAAGGACATACAATTTGATGGTATGCTTGGTATGTGCTGTGAAGAGTTGCCAAGGTCACTAGTTTTGTGGCTTGTTGCTCACTTTAGTGTTACTACAAGAAGTTTTGAATTTCCCAACGGATGCGGCTTTGAACTGAAGCCCTTTCACTTCAATAAGATACTTGGAATCCCCTTTGGAGGTAGAACCATAAAGAAGGCATGTCCACAATGGATACGTGATATGGTCAGAGAATTAACTGATTGTGCAGGGCCAACACCAACTATTAGTGAGGTGGTAAAGACGATTACTCCTAACCTGGTAGAATCTCAATTCAAAACATCTTTTGTTCTATTTGCAAACACTGTTATGCTGTGTCCGAGCACATATGATGGAGTCAGTCCAGACTACTTCTCTGCAATTGGAATGTCTAATGGGATTGACTCCTATGACTGGTGTCTTGCTGCGTTTAACAAGCTCATTAGCTGTATTGACACTTTCTAGAAAAATGGTTTGAAAGATGCACTTGGTGGTTTCCTTCCAATTATCCCGGTTAGTTACCCACCATGATACTTATTTTCTATAATATTAGTTGTCAGTAGTTTTTGTGGATTAGTTGTTTTAATGTGGTTGTAACAATTTTAATGTAGGTAATGTACTTTGAACTATTGGACACAAATGCTCTGCTTCTAGCCCATGCACTTCCTAGAATATCTCTCTGGACAACGGAAAATATGGTGTTATATGAGAGTATTGACCAGATGCCTGATCCACAAAATGTTTGGTGTTCACAAGGCAAGACTCCCATAGTTATTCATATTATGTGTAATTATTACTACGGTCTTGTTGCTTCTTACTCATATTATTCTATTGCATTTTCTGTTTTGTCCATGTTGAATATGCAGTTGAAGGATATAAATGAAACTGTGTTTTCTAATGCCGAGCTGAACGAAGATATAGTTCAGAACGTTACAACTTTCATTGAAAAGTTTGTAACTGACCCACTTATGCATGCAGAGGTAAGAATTTTATAATCTTCACAATTCTTTCGTTTGTGATCATGACGAATCTTCTTGTGTTTGTGTTCTAGATATACATTGCCTAACCTTAAGCATCCATGTTTTTAATTTCTCGACCTTGATCTAGTAGATTATTAAATTCTCTCATCGTTGCATTGTACGATTTTTCTGCCTGCTTTACCTACTTCCTACATGAAAGAACATTCTTTCTACACCTGCATATTATACTAGGTTTAATTAGGTAACCATACTACTAGTGTTTGATCATAATGTTACTTATTCAGTTATCTCAGCAGTGCAGTGCTAGATTTATCATATTACAAATAGGCGATAGCAATAATGTTTAATAATGTCAAAACTTCTAGGCTGCTAGAGAAATACAGGACATATTGACTCACATGTATGCTGACATGCTGTCTACGATAAACCTCAATATTAAGAGCAACATTAGAAAGATTTCTCGAATATCTATGCTCAATCATGGGAATTGGAGTATGTACTCTACACCTCAAGGGCCCGTATATGTAAGAGAAGATAATGACCACTGTGTTGAGGACAAAGGCAGTGTGCTAGATAAATCAACAGAGAGGCTAACATATATATGTAGAAGGCTAGCAAAAGACTATGAGCTGCTTGTCAAGTTAATTTCTACAGACCAAAGTTATGCATCTCCTTATAATATGAAATATATGCAGGAGTTGGAATCTTGGTGCGAGGCCCTGGTACATATGTTATCGACATGTGATAATTTTTTCAGAAAACAATAATTACCAAATATGAATTGTGAACCAACCAATTGTAGTGCTACTGCTGACATCCTATGGTCAGATGATATTATTTCACAGGTTCAACGCAATCCCTGCAATCTGTCAATGAATATGCAGGTCAGGGTTCTGGTAACAGGATGATTCCTAATCCTACTACAACTACAAATTGTGTAGCAACAAGTGCAACTTCAGTTGAAAGGCACCAAGTTCACACAGTTATTGTTCAGGGCAACACTAATACAGTATGTGCGGCGACTTCCATTACATATACTGAAAATGAATCCCAGGCAGAGCTTTCGCGAGGAACAAGCTGTATAGAGCATGCAATGACCGAGATGGACACTGCAGATACATTTCATGTGTTAGAAGCAGCATCTCAATGGAACAGAACTACTACACAAATTGCTGTGTCGGCTGTATCCAATGGCGTGTCAAATACATTTGAAAATGAAGACAAATCAAGAATTCAGGTGCAAACACGTGGTTTTGATCATAGCCATTATGTACATTCTGAGTCAGCAATTCATTCCGTACAAGATACTTTTGATGAGAGACTGCCTAGTTCCAAACATACATTACGTGATGCTCAAATGATGGGCTTTAATTGCTTCAAGGTACAGGTCGGTGCAGAAGCTGCTGGTTTAGTGCATGTTGCATCGTCTGACATTACTAATCCAGTTATAGTTCCCGTGCCAAAACTGGATATTGGAAATTACGAAAGACAGCTAGAAATTTCCAACCCACAATATGTTCTTGTGCCTGGTCCATATATTTTACACTGCTTGAATGCAAGCCTTTGCATTCCAAGTGCGAAAGCAGGACCAAGTCATCATGCAAGTGATCAAGAAGAAGAGAGACAGCCTACTGCAAATGGTACATATACATTTCAGCTCTTACAGAATTTCAACTGTCTCGGTAAAAAACGGGTGGTTGCGAGATCACTGCAATTTGAGTTTGATCTTGTGTCTATGATCGCATTTTAAAGAAACAGAAGACAGAAGATAACAGCGATGATTCGTTTTTCTTTCTTAGATGGAAATGATTAATTTTGGACAGAAGTTGCATAACTGGCTGACCTTACGCACAGAGAGAAAGAAAAACCTGATATCACATTAACAACATAGCCTGAAATAGAAGCTAATCCAACACAACTTAACTGTCTGTCAAGTGAAACATATGGACTAGTATCTGCAAATGTGCATTCATCTGGCAATCAGCATGACGGACAAGTCTCTGGTAATTATGATTCATATGGTTCTATATCAATAAGTGGCAGCATGTCAGTGCCATACATGTCTATGACACTAAAAAATATAAACCTAGGCAATGACAATGGAGACACAAGAACATTCGCCCATTCTGTGCAGCTTCAGCAGTCTGCCAAAAGTTATACAACAATTAATGGAGCTTCCGCCATGAATAATTTCTCTGAAGAAACCAATTCCAGCATAAGAGGTTCACAAACCAATAATTTATCTGGAGGAATCAATTCTAGCATAAGAGATTCACTTACAAATGAAACCAAAGATAACAGGGAAAGGTATAACGGTATGGCAACTCCTAATTTTGCAACTTAGATACTAGTAGCAACACTCATAGTGAAAACATCTCCGCTAATCACGTGCAAAGTTTGACCGATACTAGTAACAAGTCAAAAGATAGCACATCACGCCGTCCAACTTTTTATTGGAATGCTCGATCAGGAGAGAAATATGTCCAATCGAAGCACGTTGTGCAGCACACATCCACCTAGGGGCCTAACATGTTGAACAACAGAAGGTATACAGAGACAGCAAGATCGGATATGATTGCAGAACAGAACAAATCAATGGATGGATGTGGCTTCATAGACTAGGACGGAGGAAGCGGAACATTGCACAACACAAACTCAAGAACAACATTGCAAGACCATGAGTCTGAAAATCTAGGAAATACACATCACAACAATTTTCATACATCAAGTCAGTATTCAAATTCGTGTTCATGCATACAAATTCAACAGCAGTACCAGGCAACGCATGCTACTACTGGGATGGCAGTATCTCAGACCCAACTACCATGAAGTAGTTACTCTGTCAGACTAATGCACCAAACTTACAGTCCTCAGCGTAAAATTGCTAACATTCAAATGTAGAGAGAAAATACAAGATCCTCGAGTATGCCGAGGTAAATTTTGAGATATACTGGAAACCAACAACCCAGCTACACATGAAGCTGTCCTGAACGAGAAAACTCTCGAGACTCTAGACTACAGCATAATAATGTATCATTCCGCACTTCTGGAGCATCATTTGAGTAGGAAGCTTGCAGAATACATGTCTCTTTTGCATCAGCATCTACACCAAGCATTGGACCAGCTATGCATACAAATAGTGCTAACAATGCTAAAACAAGAACATGCATTAATCACCACTGAATTCCTTATCCTGCTGTGGAACGAACAAAAGATGATGAAGTAGCTTTATTTGCATACATTTTAGAGACCACTCTGAACCAAAAGGCCAGAAGGTAATATTTTGTCTCGCATACTTGACTATGAAAATATATTTTATTGTTTGCATGGCATTGTAATAATGGAGTATTTTGATTCCATTTTTCTGTATTCTACCAACGACAAGGTGGTTCTGTGCAGGAAGAAAAGGGCATGCCAGAGAGTGTTCGGTTTATCAATACAGGTTTATGGAAGTGTGAATCGACACGTAATGAACTATATGGCGATGTTGGTCACGATATAACAAAAACACAACCTAGATAATAATCAACACAATCATGAATTTTTCCCAACCAGGTACATCATGATGCACGATTATGCGGTAAGTGAACGTACAAAGTTTTTTAGAAACACCCGTTCTATCTAGACATGTTTTCTCGTGCGACTGAACACGCATCCATCGATCCATGAACCCAAAAATTATGATATGTATTAACTGGTTTGTTTTTTTCTAAAAAATTATGTTATTAGGTTATACTCACAAGGCCAGAATTTAATTCAAGATCGTTCAAACGATACTTATCAGAGAATCACACTGGATGAAACCTAGCGAATGTCTTAATGGTACTTTTTAGATTAAAGTGTCTACGTTATTTTCTAGCGACGTTGTTTTTAAATCTGCAAACTCTCAATTGTTTTGGCTCTCTGTTTGTTTAGATCATCATACCTCTCTGGCAAAATAATGTGTGGTACGTCGTGATTGCTGACCTTCAAGGTCGGAAATATGATATTGTTTGCTCGAACGTCATGAACGAGACCGTTGAAGAGGAAGCAACCATTGTGATAAACAACTTCAAGCTTGCGTTTGAAGAAGCATATAGTTTTCTGGACAAGGCTAAATTTTGAATTATGATAACCACACATGTTCAGTGGATATCTGACAATGTAAACCAGTTAAGTATCGTTAACACTGCGTGATCCTTGCCCCATTAAAATTTATATATCAAACAAGTAACTGAAATATATGTCTGTCTAAGAAATGAGCAGGAAAGACAGCGGAGTAGGTTTGTTAAGGTTGCTCAAATCTTACAATGGTGTTGTTGACCATTTGTTCTAGTCTGTAAGTATAATTTTGAGGCAAACTTAATTTCGTATTTGCACTAGTATAAAATGGCATTCAATAATAATTTATTTGATTATGAATTTTTATTTGTATAGACTGATACTAAAGCCTTGCGGGAACAGCTGACGTTTGACATGGTTGTGTCAAAGTTCAATGAAAATTACACAAGATAGATTAAGGAACTTGTCAATCAATACGGATGTAGGTACTTTTATAATTGTACCAAAATAAAAACTATTTGTTCAGTGTCGGTCATCATTTAGTGAAGTTTTATTTGTTTTTTTGTTTGATTCGCAGTAGTGACGCACAAGTTAAATTGGAGACCAAAT
Source organism: Avena insularis (assembly GCA_023614405.1). Taxonomy (NCBI): domain Eukaryota; kingdom Viridiplantae; phylum Streptophyta; class Magnoliopsida; order Poales; family Poaceae; genus Avena; species Avena insularis. The sequence goes on along the minus strand of CM042685.1, from coordinate 163,903,568 downwards.
GTTTGAACGAAGATGATGAATAATGCTGCTTCAGACAGAAAAAAATTCCTGACATGTGTTTCCGGTATGACTAGACATTTATCGATAGAATAGTCCGAATTAATTGTAATATGGATTATTAACATTTCAAATTCCAGACCATTGTTGGATCATTAAATTTATAAATTTGTTTTGACAATGAATTTTCTTATTTTTATATGATAGTATAGTCCTTTTAATTGAAAATAACGAATTTCCATTAATGATTTACGCTGGTCAAGATTTTGAACAGTCCAACAAAAGGTTTGCACAACAAATATGAGAGCAGTGCATGGTATACACATTCATGCAGTCCATAATTGTTGCATTGTACTGAATAATAGTTTCTTATTCGTCTGAACAAAGTGTTGTGTAGTATAGATGGCAGTGCTATATTCGTAATATAGGTAGTGCGTGCATTAGTATGTTTTTTTGTTAATGATCATATTTTGTTTCTCACATACTGTGCACTGCTCGGTGCAAGATAATATGAAATGACAGTGTACTAGCCGTGCAATGAAATACCACTTGCTATGCACACTAAGATGCACTGCTCGAATACCAATCATGCACTACTCGTTGAGTACTTCATGATACTCTCTTTATAATGCCATGTACACCGAGATGCACTTCTCGTGAACTGCAGATGAACTTTCTTCGAAATGCTTCGTAAACTACTGTGCGCAAAGATGCAAGATAACATACGATGGCAATGCACTTACCGTACAATGCACCCCATCATGCTATGAACACTTTTATGCACTGTAGGTAAACAAAATATGCACTGCCTATGGAGTGCTTCAGGATTAAAATGCACTGCTGCCCGTGTACATAGTATGCACTGCTGAAAGTTATCTGTATCGATGTAGACTTCTGACATGTGGGGTCTTGGTTCAATAATGAGGACATTTTCGTTTTTCACCTACTATGCACTGCTCGGTGCAAGATAATATGACATCGAAGTGTACTAGCCGTGCAATGCAATCCCACCTGCTATGTATAATGAGATGTACAACTTGAATATAAATCATGCACTGCTCGTTGAGTGCATCGTGATACTGTCGTTATAATGCCATGCACACCAAGATGCACTTCCTGTGAACTGTATATGAACTGCCTCCAAAATGCTACGTAAACTGTTGTGCGCAAAGGTGCAAGGTAACATGGGATGGCAGTGCACTTACGGTACAATGCATGTTGCATCGTGAATTGTATGTTGCATAGTAAATAGTATGATTTACGACTTATAGTACACAACAGATGGATGTGTTAACTTTCGTCCCTAAATAAAATTGTATGTTGCATCGTGAAATTCCGATCAGAGCATGACAAGTAATCCGGGTAAAATTAATGGAACAAGAATTAGCTGGAAACGTAAAAATTAGCCTCTGGTTTTTATATATTATAATATAATAACTCGAAAAAATTAGGAGTACAATTTAATGGTATACCTATAATAAATTCCAGGGCCGTAAATGACAATGATTTCCTGTTGTTGCTACATTGATTTCCAGGAATCATTATTCTGCCCACTTTTTTACTGTTGCACTGCCCTTCTCTTAAAAAAAAGATTTGCATTGCCCTGGAAAAATCTTAATAAAATCGGGCATTACAACAGTTATTATGGAGGACGGGAGACACGGTTCTTCGTTATTGTATCTAATTAGCCTTCCTCTACTTCCTCTACTTCCCATCACCAGAAGAGAAACAACTCTTTTGCAGATTGCGGAAAATCTGCAGCAGAAGGAACCGGCGGCGCCGTCCTCTTTCTGAGGTAAGGATTCTCTATAGAAACTTAACAAAACATCTCCATGGATCAGGATTCTAGTAAATCCCTACTACTACTCAATTGCGAATAACATACCACTCTTACTTGATAGCAAAGATTTCCTTGTAGAATCATTGATTCATCGTTCATACTATCGAAACCTTGGTACTTAGATCAAGTCTGCGATAAAGGAAAGATGATTCTAGTCTAAATTAGTTTTTCAAGCTTGTTTCAGTGAAATACGATTCTAGACACTATTTATTATATAGATACATCCAAATTCAAACAAACTTGAGACATCCTTTTTAGGACGGAGGGAGTAGATTAGTAAAATTTAAATATCGAAACCCTAGATTTCTAGATCTAATATTTTGGTTACTACATCATATTTTTTTCTATGAGAAATCTTGTTGCATAAATATTCCGGTAAATCAAAAAAATATTTATTATGCACTCAGACAACATACACAATATTTTTCACAAGTAGGATTAGCTTCAATAAATTATATTTTACTGTTACTTCAAGTCAATTACGATATTCAATGAAACATTATTAATGCGTTCTGTTTAGTATAATTTTTTTCCTAGTTTTTATTGCTTGCATAATTTTATAACTACTTGCACCTACATGTGTCCTATTCTGTAACTTGATGTTACACCGTACAGCTAGGTGTAGTTACATTTTAAAGTTTAAATTAAGCGCATTGAATTGAAGTGCATCAGGTGCTCGTTTCAAAAATTAAAACGTGTAACAAGATTAGTATGTTTTTTCCACCAGGAAAAAATGAGCTCTTGAAGTGCCAGCGATGGAGATTCTTCCGACGGTATGGCACAGACTTACGATGAGTTTGATGTGTCAAAAAATAAACTTAACAGGAAGATTGAGAATTACAAAAGAGAGCTGGAGATAAAAAGAAACACAAAATAGGTTAAAACGTTAAAGGCGGTGTACATAAAAAGAAACGAAGGATTGGTGGAGAACAACATGGCAGTCCGAACCACAAAAATAATGGTGACATGGTAAGCTTACGTAATGTTAATGCATGTCATATTCCTTAATCGATACTACATTCTGCACTAAGAAATTTAGAAATAAGTTTACGAATATTTTCTATATTGTTTCCGTAAACTACCAGGATATGTCCAAGAATCAAGTGATGGCAATTGAAAAATATATACGGGGGACAAGAAGAAGCCCCGTAGTAAGATTGGATCAAATTACATAGTAAGGTGCTCTCTCAAGGAGCTCAACAGATTGATTAAACATGATCTAAACGATCTCCAGAAAGTAGAGATGGTGAAGATTGGCTGGGGTTTCATCTTGGAATACAAGCTGGATTCAAACATTAGTAGGCCCCTGATTATTAAGCTATACAAGAAGATTGATGTAGAAACTCTGAAAATGGAATTTGTCGGTGGTAGGACGATAGCTCTGACAGCAGATGCAGTGAATTTTTTCTTTGGTCTACCCAACGGCAGTATAAAGGCGCCTCGGCCTTCAGAAGCTGGTGATACCTTTGCTTTATGGTGGCTTAAGAAGAAACTGGGTTTGGAAGATACGGATACTCCAACGGTGCAACACCTGATCCATCATATCAAAAAGGGTGCAATGGACAAGTTTACTATGAAATGCATAATTCTTGTAATCTGCACAAAGCTTATATGTCCAGGTTTAAACAACCACATCAGCCGTGAAGTTGGGGTAGTGAAAAGCTTTGATATTGAGAACTCTAGAAAAACAGACTTTTGCCAGCTTGTAATTGATGAGATCAAGAGGACAGCACTAAAGTTTCATGTTGATGATATGAATCAAAGTGTTGCCAAAGGTTGCGCAGTCCTTCCTCTAATAATATATCTGGATTCTCTCAAGTGCAGAAAATCACATATGACAAAATAAACACCTAGAGTCAAATACCTGGACAAATCTGATCTGCTTGATGTATTGAAAGCGGATGTCATTGACAAAGAGAGGTGGGGAAGACTGAATGTAACTATTCTACTTGACCTCATCTTGTTTCACATAAATAATCATTCTAGCAAATAAAATCTTTTAAAATTACCTCTTCTGACAGTTATTCACGATCCATGGAAATAATATTTGTTTACTGTTTGCAGTGGAAACGTTGTGATGAAAGAAGCTATTATTTGAAACCTCCTATGGAAGAAATGACTTGTAACAAGATAACCTCAACTTCTAACAGAGAATTAGAGTGTTCAGGAACAAAGTCCCAAAGGCTAGATCAATGCATGGACCAGTATATAGATATAATGCTAGAGGAAGAACCAGGTGATGAAATCATCACTGATGATACAAATGCTGCAATGATACATGAAGAACTTATGATGAAGCACAGGGACGTGAAAAGAAGTAAACTGGAAGCAATTACTAACTGCTTTCGAGCATCCCATCAGTGTGCAACTAACATGCTGAGATGTTTTGACAGATACGAGAATGACCTCACCAATGTTGCAAACATTTCGGGCACCAATCAAATCTGCCGTGGCCGATACGTGCTGACGGGTGGGGGCCAACAGACACGTCGAACTTTCCATCCTTCTCTCGCTGCCTTATGGGCCGCTTTTTTCCTAATTGGGTGGCCGGTGCAGGCGAGGACAAATGGGGTCGTTCCGTGGGGTCATCAAAGCCAATGAACGATGTGGCCATCATGTGGGGCCGTCGAATCCAATGACTGATGGGGCCGTGATGTGGAGCTGGAGGGGATTTGCATATTTGCCATGTTTTACGTTGCAACTTGCATATTTCCCATTTTTGTGTGTCGCTGACATGTGGTGGTCACGTGGCAAATATGCAAATTTCAAAGAAAATGTTTGTTTCGTGGGGCCATCGAAGCCAAGGAACGATGGGGCCGTCATGTGGGATGGGGCCTCAAAGCCAATGACTGATGGGGCCGTGATGTGGAGCTGGAGGGGGGATTTGCATGTTCGCCATGTTTTACGTTGCAATTTTCATATTTGCCATTTTGTGTGTCGCTGACATGTGGTGGTCTGTTGCAAATATGAAAATTTCAAAGAAAAGGTTCGTTCTATGGGGCCATCGAAGAGAATGAACGATGGGGCCGTCATGTGGGGCTGAAAGGGGGATTTGCATATTTTCCACGTTTTAGATCGCAACTTGCATATTTGCCATTTTGTGTGTCGCTGACATGTGGTGGTCATGTTGCAAATATGCAAATTTCAAAGAAAAGGTTCGTTCTGTGGGGCCATTGAAGCCAATGAACGATGGGGCCGTCATGTGGGCGGTTGAAGCCAATGACCGATGGGGCTGTGATGTGGTGCTGGAGGGGGATTTCTATATTTGCCACTTAGATTGCAACTTGCATATTTGTCATTTTGTGTGTCGCTGACATGTGCTGGTCATGTTGCAAATATGCAAATTTCAAAGAAAAGGTTCGTTCTATGGGGCCATCGAAGCCAATGAACAATGGGGCCGTCATGTGGGGCTGTCGAAGCCAATGACCGATACGGCCGTGATGTGTGGCTAGACGGGGGGTTTGCATATTTGCCACGTTTTAGATTGCAACTTGCATATTTTCCATTTTGTGTGTCGCTGACATCTGGTGGTCATGTGGCAAATAAGCAAATTTCAAAGAAAAGGTTCGTCCCATGGGGCCATCGAAGCCAATGAACGATGGGGCCATCATGTGGGGTCGTCAAAGCCAATGACCGATGGGGCCGTGATGTGTGGATGGAAGGGGGTTTTTCATGTTTGCCACGTTTTAGATTGCAACTTGCATATTTTCCATTTTGTGTGTCGCTGACATGTGGTGGTCATGTGGCAAATAAGAAAATTTCAAAGAAAATGTTCGGCTGATATGCAAAATTGGAAAATATGCAAAAATCCCAGAGTAGCTACTCCCCCAAACATTGACAGGTGGGGTCATGTATGACACACATGAGGTCGTCTCTCTCTCTCACTCGCTCCCAGCCCCCAGCCCCGAGCAGCTCCTACCCCACGGCGGTCAGATCAGCCATCGTTGGCGCGTCGGCGGCTCTGTCCTATGGTGGCGTCGGACGGACTGCCGCGCTGCACCTCAACCAAGGCTCCAGCACGTGTTTCGTCCGCACTCATTGTATGTTGATGCAGTATCGACCGCAGACAGGTCCGCCGCCCACGACGACCGAGATATTGTTCCGCCGCCATAGCTCGATGCACGGTCGCAGCAATTGCTAGTAGTGCTTGCTAAGAACTTCTCTCCTTCTCCGCCCACCCTACTCGATTCGGTTCCGGTAATTTCCGGGTGGGTGATCATAGCGGGTACACGGGCGAGGGTGGGGATTCGATCATGTCGTGGACACGTTTTCCTTCTCCTACCATGTCGGAAGTGCAGGTAGCTCCATCTCTTTATACTACCATTGAATATGAAGTGCTGCCATGGCTTGTCGGACTGATTTTAATTGGGTTTGTTTTGGGATTGTTACAGTGTGCTATGGAGCCTGATGATCCATGGTACATTGTATACCAAGATGAATCAACCTAGTGGTTTAGCCACAGGATGGATTTGGAGGAGATGGTTGCCAATTTAGGTGATGAATTGGCCCGTAAAAACCTGTTGATATTAGAGCTGAAGCGTACTGTCGAGGAAGAAAAGAAGAACTCAGAGCTTATTCGGAAAGAGAAGTTGACACTTGAGGCTGATCTTGTCGTATCTGATCAAGTGGTAGAAAATCTAAAACATGAACTTCAAGTGAAGTGGGAGGAAAATAGTAGATTCATGTGGGCAGTTTTAGTAGTTGCCATCCCCGTCCTAATAGTTATACTATGGGATTATGGTGAAGGTGGAACATGTAATGATTAATTGAATTGATAGCTAATTTAGATAGTAGAATTGTTATTCGATGGGTGGTTGTGAGTTCCTACAAATTTAGTCACTTTGCGGTCCCAATGTTGTCTTGAGAATGAATTTCGGAGCCCGAGTTGCTTGCCATTGGATCTAGGTGCCCATAGTTGGCGTGCCAAATGCCATGTAGACTTGCAGCGTTGACGGCAGCATCCATTCCCTGTTCTCCGTGACGCCCCATTCTTCTTTTCTAGAGAGGCGATCTATCAAAGAAAGTACTACTCCCTCCGATCCAATTTAGTTGACTCAAATTCGTCAAGATACGGATGAATCTAATACTAATTCATGTCTAGGTAAAATCGAATCTAGACAAATCTAAATCAACTAATACAAGCCCACTAGATATTGTCAAAGCAAGTACTGCTACTTATGAATCAGCATATCCACCGGTCTCATGGATCAAATACATACTCCTTCCTACCCATATTAGCAGTAAAACTTGACTAGATACGTTTCATATCCTGATGAATCCAAGGCAACTAATATGGGTCGGAGGGAGTATCAAATGTATTCAAATCGGTTCACGGGGCCTTGATTTGCGCCTTTGTGGTGATGTTGCGGATGATGGCTTCAATCGTCGTTGCATCGATGACCATTGTCGGGACCTCTGCCGCCTCGGTGTCTTTAATCAACAACGGATCTGAGGAGGTGAACAAGAGTGAGACGGACAGAGACAGAAATTTCAGATACTTAGATCCTCACAGCCGCATGCCGTTCCAGCCCCCACGCTTGGATCCGTGCCGCCACAAGCCGTTTCGACCCCCACGCTTAGGTCCGTGCCTCCGCACGCTGTTCCGACCGCCAGGCTTAGATCCGCGCCGCCACATGTCGTTCCGACCCCCACGCTTAGGTCTGCGCCGGCGCATGCCGTTTGAAACGGCATGCTTAGGTCCGCGCCGCCGCACGCTGTTCGGACCGCCACGCTTAGAACCGCGCCACCATACGTCGCTAGGAGGGGAGGAAGATGCGGCTGGTATACATGCGACAGGGAAAGTGAGGGAGAGACATACAACCCGTCGGGCTCTCCTCTCTGTACAAGGTAGGTGCACCGATCAGGAGAGAGAGAGACCTCTAGCCTGTCGGGCTCTCCTCTCCGTACAAGGTAGGTGCGTCCATCGGGAGAGAGAGGCCTCCATCCTGTCAGATCATGATGTATCCAATGGTGGTTAGCCAAGATCCGTGTGACATACATCTTGACCAATCAGAGCGCAGCAGCTGTTGTCAGGGTTTGAGTCAGGAGAGAGGGTAAAAGTGAGGAAAACTTTAGCGGGAGGGGAAAAGTGAGGAAAACTTTAGAGGGAGGGGAAAATTGAGTAGAGCTAACGAAAACAAGGGCACTCAGATAAAAAAATGAGTAAGGGAAATTCAAGCTTTTGGCATAAAAAATGGAAAATGTGTTATTTGAACAAAATAATTCGTCTTGGCCGACATTATATTGTTTGCAACTCAGATATACACAAGTGTTCCAAATTTGGCCTCATTTAGATAAAGTATGTTTTGGGATGGTTTGTTTTGGAGATTGATCGAGTAGAAAGCCATGCATCTTCATAGCTAGTAGCTCATTCCAACAAGGATTTAAGAAGTGGTTTAGGGGATAAGTCCATTTCTCTTTATTTCCTTTTCCTTTATTATTCATGTTAGGTTGTAGGCAACATAACAAGACTCCATTTGAAAGTTACATTATGTTCTGACTTCTTTTGAATTAAACTAACCCTAAAACCATTTTTCAAATTTAATCACTTAGAAAAATAAAAATGTAGCTAATTACAAGTTAATCCAAAATTTCCAATTTCATATGGTAAAATCCAAGATACACAAGTGTGCCAAATTTTGGATCAATTGGTCAATGTTTAAGCCATGAACTAGCTAAACCCCATGTGTTGACCACATGTAGAGGGCAAAACTGAGCAGTGTTAAGCAACTAGGTGCATGACCATAGAAAATTGTAATAACACATACATTATGGGATTATCCAACATACAAAATTGGGAGTGTCACACTAGTTTGAATTAAATACAAACATTGACAATAGTTAAAATTTGTCATACAAATTCAAATTAATAATTCAAATCCATTTTTTTCTTGCTCCTAGTGTTTTTTGTTGGGTTCACCACCTTGCTCCTGGTGATCCTTGCTGGAATATTCTCGGAGTCCACCATTAGCTTCTTTCGTTTTTCCCTTTATTCTTTTTCTCTGCATCCAATGAATCAAGGGCTTTAGTCTTTCGTACAATTGGTTCAATCACATTTCGATCCGCTGGTTCATACGGTTGAAAAAGCATTGTGCCCATTTCTGCCATATCCGCTGGTGTAATTCCTTTACGCTTGAACTCTTCTTCAATCTCCCATGCAGTTGATGTAATATCATCTAGATTGACTGGTTCAATCTCCCCTGCATTTGGTTCAATATCCTCTCGATCGATTGGTTCAATCTCCCCTACATTTGATTCAATCTCCTCTCGATCGACTGGTTCAATCTCCCCTGCATTTGGTTCAATATCCTCTGCATTTGCTTCAATCTCCTCTCGGTTGACTGGTTCAATCGCCCTGCATTTGGTTCAATCTCGTCTACATTTGGTTCAATCTCCTCTCGATCCATTGGTTCAATCTGCAATGTATCCATTGCTTCATTCTCCTCTCGTTCAAATGCTTCATTCTCATCTGCATTTGCTGCTCCCGCCTGATCATCCATTCCATAAGTTGGGTCCACTACATTTTTAAAAAGCCTAGCAATATGCCCTAGGATCCCACAAGGTTTACACTTACATCGTCGAGGTGGTGCACCACCCTCTGCACTAGCTCTTATCCTATTCTTCCTTGGCCTACCTGCTGGTCTAGTAAAAACTGGAGGGTATAGCTTGAAGCCTGGATCCACTTCCATCCATTGGTCTTTTCCTAACAAGTATGGAATAATCTGAGCATATGCTGCCCTAAATTTGGCAACGGAGAAATACTCTAACACATACTGATCAACTTCACCCTCTTCACCTCCTAGAACACCCATGAAAAACAATGCATGTATGCAAGTTTTCCCACGGAGCTGCCATTGCCTGCAATGGCATGTCCTACCAACCAAACTCACTTGATACCTCCATTGCCTATCTTTACTATCAGTGTACGTTACATGAGCCTCCATTCCTCTTCTAATGCATTTCATCTTCAATTGTTTTGCCCTGGCATGCAAATCCTTAATCAAAGATGGGAGGATGAGATGGCCAGCATATACTGTTGATGCAATTCTCTGACGCAAATCGATCTTTCTCATGATCATCTGCCTAATCTTATCAAATATTTGCCACAACATAAGCCCTTTCAATGACTTGACCTTTGTATTGAAACTCTCTGCAAGGTTACTTGTTACATAGTATAACTTACAAATTTCATTGAATCGGCTTCTTGACCACACCATTCCATGATGTGCATCCAAGTACTCCTTCACCGCAGGTTTTTGTTTATACAACACTTCCAAATGATACAAATGCTTCCTCAAACTGCATGTGTATGAAGATGACCATAGGTTGTCAGTATAAACTTTACCCTTGAATTTCTTTGTAAAATTCTGCACTAAGTGTCGCATACATTCCCTATGCTCCACTTCGGGGAATAATGCTTCTACAGCTTTCTCCAAACCTTTGCAAGCGTCTGTTTGGATAGTAAGACCTGGTGGATGACCTATAAGGTCGCACAAATTCTCCAGAAACCAAGTCCAACTTTCCTCTGCCTCCATAAGCAATAGGGAACATTGATGACCCACAAGTATAGGGGCTGTATCGTAGTACTTTTGATAAATAGGAGTGTCGATCCCAACGAGGAGCAGAAGGTGCTGAACAGTGGTATGGAGCAGGAAATCCATGTGAATACTTAGCAAACGGACTTTTAGTGGTTTTCTGACAAGGAAACAAAATAAATAGCAAGTAACAAGAGTAACAAACAAACGAAACAAGTGGCCCAATCCTTTCTTAGCAAAGTACAAGCCGGTGGAAATACTTATAAGGACCAAACGTTCATCAGGATACATGGGAATTCTATCAAGTGCTTTCGCTTCAAATAGCTGAGTACTCTCCTATGGTGTTTGTAAGTGTTGTGTGGGTGAACCTGTGCTAACATACTGCCATTCCTAGGACTAATACATACTTGTGATTAAACCCCCTACAAACATCCGTAACTACAGGAAAGTAATTAAGATATAAATCTAACCACAGCCTTAAACTCTGAGATCCTACACTCCCTTGTGAAAAGGTGTCCTCATGGGGGTTTAGGTTTCTGTCACTCCGGTAACCCCACGATTAGTATACAAATACATAATTCATCCCCCTAGGCCCATAAATGGTGAAGTGTCATGTAGTCGACGTTCACATGCCACCACTAGAAGAATAGCACAACAACTTAAATACTAAACCATTGAATAATAACTCATCACAGATTCACTACTAACAACATGATTTCTCCCATGTCCTCAAGAACTAAACTAACTACTCACAAGATATCATATGGATCAAGATCAATTATGATATGGTAATGGATAAAAATTTGAACATAAACAATAATCCAATGGTTCCACTCACAAGCATCAACTACAATAGTAATGAACACCGGGAAAGTTTCCCCTACGAACTAATGCCAGATCCAACACAATTGTTACAGCGGAACGGAGTGGTGGTGATGGTGCTGGTGGAGATGATGGTGTGGATGATGATGATGATGATCCCGATGTAGCCTATCTTGATGACGGTGTTGATGGCGATGGTCTCCCCTCTCCGGGAAGGAATTCATTGTGAAATCATCACGGAGAGATCTTTCTCTCTCGGTGTTTTCCGCCCCCCAGAGGCGGCGGAAATCTATCTGTGGTTGCTCCCCTGGTATTAGGGTTCCGTAGGGAAGATATAGGCGAAGGGGCGGAGTCAGAGGCCGGGCAGGTGGGCCACACCTGCCCTAGGCGCGGGGTCAGGTGGGCCCGCGCCTAGGGGGTGTGGGTCCCTGAGGCCCCACTTCGTCCCTCCTTCTGGCTTCCTTCGTATTCTGGTAAAATAATATGTTTCCATATTTTTCTGGTATTTTTCTGATCTTCCCGAAATTGTACCGAAATGCCTTCTTTTCCATCAGAATCCAGACTCCGACAGTCCATCCTCCAAGAATCATCCAACATGCATAAACAGATGAAAAGCCATAAGTAATACCTCATAATAAGACACATATCAATGAATAGAGGTAAATTATGATATAGAAAGGTGATGCAAATTGGGCGTATCAACTCCCCCAAGATTAGACTTAGATTGTCCCCAAGCGAATACTGAGCTCAGTAAACATGTCCACAGGTTTATGGAGTGAAGTGTCGATAAAAGAATACAAACAAGAAGCATCACACTTACCATTGCATAACTCATAGAAGAAAGCAACTCACCATTATATAACTTAGGTTGCAACCAAGTACAACAGTCACAATAGAGATGCATAAAGGTAAATCATAATTTAAATTGGCAAACTTTGTTCTTGGTCAGAGAACACCTGGCAAATAGTTTCACAAAATCTTTTTGTAGAAGTTTCAAAATAGGAACACTCTTTGCTCAACAAGGTTTTTCACAAGTGAAGGCTTTCAAAGTAATACTCAATAGATAAGAGTTTTGTGCAAACAAGGAAGATAAAGAACATGATTGAATAAATCACCATATGAATTCTTGAAACACAACAACTCAAAAGCTTGATGGATATAGAGAGGCAGTAGGTTTACTGACTCAACTAGAAACTAGGAGAAATGTCCATTCTTAGAGGGCAGCAGGGATTACAAGTCATAAAGAGCTTCCAAAATATTATGGTACTTACTAGATTTGAGCCCTCATTGCCCCTATCATAAGCATCTTGAGATTATTAAGGTTAAAGTGAACAAAGATGGAGTATATGCTTGACGAAATATAAGTTGGCAATCTCATGTCCCTTGAATATGAGGGCCACTCCTCATGCATACTCAACTTTGGGCCCAGGTAAGTTCTTGTCATTGTAAGTATTTGCATATCATTGAGAACCACCAACGGTGTACCCCTTGCACATGGTACAGGAGTTTTCCCATAACCAAAATGACAAGGCAAGCAGACAATGAGCATCTCAGTAATCTTTTTATTTAATATGTGTATAGCTTTTTATTGAGGATGCTTCATAGATTACTCACTATGGTAATGCTGAAAGTTTCCACCATGATTAAGCATGGATTAGGATAGCGGCCCGGTCATTTCTCTAACACAAGATACAAACTCCATGGACTTATAGGTTCCCTCTTTATTTCACACCGTTCACATCCATAGACAAAAGAGCACGATATCAACTGTGTACAAAGTACAAGTGCAATGTTGAAAACGTTCCCCGTGACAGCACGGTTCTACTAATTCCAACGTATAGATGCAAGCATATACAACTTTGATGTTCACAATGGTTCAAGTCTATTAGGGGCAAGTAATAAAATGTGCCATCAAGTTCTTGAGAGCTTTACTAACTAGTTTTCACATAACAAAATACTTTTTAAATTTGAAAGGTAGATGAATCTTGAGAATTTGTTTGGAATAGAAAAAGCTACTAGGTAGATATGGTGGACACAAGTGGCAAAAGTTTTGGTTCAAAGGGTTTTGGAAACATGAGAAGTATTCCTTCTCAAAACAGGTTTTTGGCTAGCAAGGCTGGGTAGCAAGCAAGAGAGTTGAAGGAAACAAGCAAACATACAAGTAATAAAGCCAAACATGCAATCTTCCTTGAAGACACAAAAGAATCTTAAATAAATAATACTAAGCTTATGAGCCAACAAGAAAGAAAACAAATGATACAAAATACCTATAAGCTTTTTCTTTCTTTCTTTTCTTTCAAACTAAAGCCACTGACCAGAACTTGGTTCGCCAAAACCAATTTAGATCCACTTGATGATCCCAAAGTGGTGACAATACTGAACAACAAGATCCATCATATAATAGAGATTGCAGACTAAAAATAAGAAGTGCAAAAAGTAAAAGATGAGACTTCTCATTAATATTCCAATAAAGGCACTCACACCAAGGGATACATAGATAATAAACTAAAGGAGAGATACTTCCACATGCAAAAAAACTATAAGATAACCTCTCTACCATAGATATGAATCCACTAAAAAGGTAAAAGATAAAAGATAATGGGAGTGATACCACAACACTCCCCCAAGCTTAGAACAAGCCAAGGGAATGCCAAACCTGATGACGAATTACTCCTTCGGTGGTGGTGGTGTTCTCTTGTCATGAGTCAGGAAATCTTCCAGCATCTTACGAAGCCTGTTATTCTCCTCTTGAAGCAAATCCACCTTCATCCTCAAAGCACGGTACTTATCACAAAAATCGTTGGTGGTTCGAAGTGTTTCCGCGGCCTCAGGGCAGTATATGACTTCTGGACCGAAGGCTATGATTCCCTGCATGTGACGAGAAAAAGCATCCACAGTGTTAATTGCTCCTACATGAGTAGGTTTCCTTCCCCTTGTTCCTATGGCGGTTTGTTCTTCCAACTCTATCTCCACGGGCTTCTTGCCTTTGTCATTGTCGGATGCCATGGTGCTCTAAACTTGAGAAGACTTCCTGACAGAAACAGATCGAAATGAAAACATGACGAGAACATGATGCACGAACCTCGGGGGATCCGGGGGGGGTTATATATTACGAATATTCGATGCATAAGGAAGGTTTTGACATGGAAACGAGGCAGAGACGAAGTTCGAGAGGGAGACACCCCCTCAGGCGCAGCTAGGTTGGGCCCGCGCCTGGGGTCGGTTTGTCCACCCCGGGCTCCGTTTCCTCTTTAGTTTCGTCTCGTAACTTCCCTTATGTATTAGAAACATCAAAAATATAAAAATATTGGGGTTTCACGAACCTTCTGTGTTCACCACTTTTACCTATTCAAAGACGAACTCTACAGATTCCTTTCCTCTTTCTCCTGCAAATTTCCTTTTTACAAAATTCTTGCACGAACTCAAAGACAATATTAGTGTAAGAAAAAACAATAAACCTTTGGTGCACACTTCAACTGAAAACCCATCAAAACAAAAGCTTCTGTAAGAGGCAAATGCAAATGACGGCATAAATCTGTCAAAACAGACCAGCAGGTAAAGATTGATTTTTTCAAAGACCTTATGTTGATCAAATCAAAAGGTGTATAACTAATGGAAGTTGGGTAACAACTTGGAGAACAAGCACAGAAAAATGCAGCTCCATCCTAAGTACCGAGCTTCCTCACGAAGTTTTACAACGCAGCACAAAAATCTGTCCCAGGACAACCACTTTTTACAACTCCCCTACTTCACAAAAGTAGTTGAACTTGACACAAAAACCAAAACAAAAAGGATAAGTAGAGGTTATTACAGATGTAATAACTTCCAAGACTCGACAAAACTCTTGGGTTATCTCCCAACAAGTACTTTTCTTTAATTCCTTTAAGTTAGGCTTGAAACTTCCAAAGATTCTCACATAGGATATATATATTTGGAGTAAAAGAGAGCATCAAGAAGCAAATAACCAACACACTTGAGTCTAACCCACTTGCTATGCATGGGGGTATCATGATAAAACGAATTGTTGAAACAAAAGGCCACAAGCATAGGAAAACAAAACAGATGCAACTTTAAAGCTTTCAACATAAAACGGGGAAACTTAACATCATTGAGATGCATAAAACCGTGTTTTCCTCTCTCATAATAACATTCAATAGCACTTTGAATAATGTTGACAATATAACTGTCACTGGAAACAACTTTATCATCAGCATAAGCATACTTACAGTCACCAAAAAGAGGTCCAAGGTCATAGACTGGATCAATAGAAGCAAGTTGGTCCATCCTGAAATCTTTATTAGGCAAGCTATTTTCACAGGGAGCTTTAGCAAATTTGGAAAAGTTAAACTCATAAGAATCTCCATCTAACTTAGTTAAAACTTTTTCCTTCTTACAATTAATAATAGCTCCACAAGTGTTCAAGAAAGGTCTACCAAAAATGATAGGACAAGTTTTGATAGCTGCTGAATTAAGCACTAGAAAATCAGTAGGATACTTAATCTTACCACAGATAACCTCCACATCTCTTATAATGCCAATGGGGCAAATGGTTTCCTTATTAGCAAGGTGAATAACCACATCAATGTCCTCAAGCTCACAAGGACCAATCTCATGCATAATTTCCCTGTAAGCTTATAAGGAATAGAACTAGAACTAGCACCAATATCACATAAACCATAGTAGCAATGATCACCAATTTTAACAGAAAGCACAGGAACACTAGCTTTTCTATACTGACAAGGATGAGATATAATATTAGAAGCGTCTTCACAGAAGACAATGTGCTCATCCTCTATATTTCTAGTGACAATGTCTTTCACAATAGCTACCACAGGTTCATCACTCAAATGCTTACCAGGCTCCACAATTTTCATTGTACCTTTGATATTTTCACTAATAATCATAGAATACACCTTTACCTTAGCTGGGAAAGGCATTTTCTCAACATGAGTTTTAGGCACAATATGATTAGTAGTACAAACTTGAGTACTTCTAACAGGAACATGACTAACAACATCTTTATAAGGAGCATGGTACTTATTCCACTTCTTCTTGGGAATTTCAATGTAAGAGGCAAAGGCTTTAAAACAGTTGGCAATACTTTGGGAATCAAGACCAAACTCATTACTAATATCATGGAAGTCGTCAGTTCCCGTAAAAGATTTAATGCATTCATAATCATAGTTTATACCTGACTTTCTTCCTTTGTCATTCTCCCAAGCTTCAATGTTCTCTTGAATACGGTCTAGAAGATCCCATTTAGCTTTTTCCTTCATACGTGTAACACCCTCGCCTGATAAGGCTGAGTTCATGTGTATAGTGCCAATCCCTGGATCGGTTCACTGGCACACATAGTACAAAATGATACCAAATATAATTGTGCATCATAAATACAATGAATATGATCTAGAATTTACATTATATTACAACAGAAAGCAATTACAAGGTAGAGCTCCATCCTTCAAATGTGCCGTAGGTGAACAATTGTTGAGTGCAGTCTCGCGACCTATGAACGATCACTCATATACGATATAACCTGCAACATGAATCGTAGCAACCCCGAAGGGTCAATACATGGAATGTATGGCAAGTAGGCTAAAGTGGTTAACAATAGATCTATCAACTACATGCTTATTTGGCCAAGTGGAGTTAAGGCTCATTTGCATAAAGCAATAGTTTTATTCTAACATTTGTATCAAAGTAGTTTTCCAATACGATAAATAGGACACTCTGATTTACTCCCAGGTGCTCCTACCCAATTATGTTTACCCAACAAGTTTTAAGCATCGAGAAATAAGGATGAGCGAGAATATGTCATCGCATCAGTATCAGGTCGCTCAAATTGTACATAACCGGGAACACGGCTAAGTACTTAGTTTAGACACCCTGCAGGGGTTTGTACACTTTACCCATGTGACCTGGCTAACCCAGCTCGGACCACCACACTCATATTGTGTGATGATAGGGAGACGTCCAAGACGAGACCATTCGGGAAGAGCTTCCCAAACCCATCCATGCACCGTACCAACCTACACTATTCTACATATCTGGCTACGTAGGGTTCGAGTCGCCACAACCTACTAAGTCCAGCCGACCGCCCATTTCATTATTGGCACTTGGTTGTACACGTATGCTACCAAATAAAGAAGCCAATACTTTCTCAATACCATGGGAGGCATTCCCCACCATAAATCCACACTCGATGACCCAATCAAAGCCATTCCGCCTAGGTGGTTCATTAAAATCATGCTGGTTTGTCATTTAGCAAAATATAATTCTTTCCAAACATATAAATTTTCATGGTATGATTCCCTTCCTCGTCTAAATAGCATAGTTAAGCAATCTACCAATACGATGGCTCATAAACAAGTAATGCTAGGGAATAATATGGGACATAGCATAGCATATACACATCAATTCCTACATATGCAATTCTACAAAAACATCTACAATTCAAAAACAATAGGACATTTATGACAAAGATAACACCACTTGCCTTTGTTGTAGATGTAGTCGATTAAATAATCCTCATAGATATAATGGTTGCACTCATCATGACCACAATACTTGCAATCATAGTAGTTGCACTTCTCGCAATCTAACGTTTGAAACAAAGCACAATAACACACCATTCAAAACAATGCAATAATGCACAATACAATAAAACCATGATGAACAAATGCATGCATGTCGATTTAATTTGTCACAATGGTTGTAATTAGTTCTCTGAACAATATTAGATTACATGATGCATGCAAGAGATCATTTAATGCAATAGGGTATTTATTATTAAATCTTGATTGCCAATAAGGAGGTTTAAATAGTTGTATTATAACTCATGTCTTAACTGTCGAATTAATTTTTTTCCGGGGTTTACTGGATATAGGACATTAATACGAACTAGTAGGCATTGGATTCACCCCAATCGGAGTTATAGATCTTTTCTTATGATTTAAATAGTGTTTAATAGGTTTTAAATAATTTAAATACTTTCTTTTCTCTAAAAGTCAAACTAAAATCATATCTTTAATCTCGTGGTATTGTGATTCTAGGTACATATTATTTATAATTTTCTGAACGTTATTTATTTTATTATGAATTTATTACACCAAAAGGTCCATTTAATCTATTTAAATCTTCATGGCAAAACCTTATAGTCAAAGCCTGAAATAATTGCATATTGATGATCTACTTGGAACTAGCTTTCCATCGGAATATTATTTATATTTTTGTGATATGCAAATAATTTACTATGAATTTAATAATTTATAAATCCATTAAAACTAATTAATTCATTATGGTAAACATGTACTGTAAAGATGAGATCTAATCTTAAATTATTATATTACTTTAGATTAGCTTTATTTCGACATATTTTTCATATTTTTCGGAGTTCCAGATAATTTCCTATGAATTTATTAACCTAAAAGACCATTCAAACTAATAAAATTACTACAGTAAAATCATACTGTAAATGTTAGATATAATGCCATATTATCATTATACACGTTTTTCTGAATCCATTGACATATAATTTTCTATTTTTGGATCTACGAATCTTTTTGTATGATTTTTGCAAGTTTACACAATTTCCTACAATTTAAATTCAATTTCAAATCTACATGGAATATTCCCTGGGAATATTCTACGATGACTGGGCGCTGACCTGGGCTGATGAGGCAACGACTAGGACATCGACATGGACAACGACGTGATGCGCGCTGATAGGCAGATATCCCTTCAGTGTTGGCTTCTAATCTGGAGCGTCCACATGCAATCCGACGGCTAGAAGAGAAGATCGGCTCGATTTTGACTCATAATATGTCGTGGGAATAACCACAGAAGATGCTGCAATCGGCAGCGAGTAGTAGAACATGGGGCATGGGCGGCCATTCATCTGCGGTGTGAGATGAGGGCAGAGACACAAGGTTTTACCTAGGTTCGGCCCCCCGGAGGGTAAAGACCTACTCCTGCTAGATTGTATTATGGAGAGAGTACAAGGGGCGAGCTCGACGACTAGGCGGCGAGTCGCTTGCATGTATGATCGGACGTATCCTCTATGCATACCCTAGGGAGGTTTATATAGGCTCACCTCGCTAGGGTTTACAGATTACAACCATATTAGGTAAGGATTCGGAGGGTCTTTGACCTAGTCCGACTAGGCCTAGCTACGCTTCTAGGCCTCCAGCTTCCAGTCGCCTGAGTCCTCGCCAAGTCTCGATCTAGTCGCCGTCCTGCAGGCCCACTCGCTGGCGGCTTGGGCCAATAGGAAACGTCCTGCTGGGCACACCCCGATAGGCATATCCCCATCAGTAGTCCCTGAGGCCGTCGTTGATTCGTCGTAGGCGTTTGTTGGCAGTCGAAGTATGCGGGTCCAATGCGTACGCCTAGTAGAATCGGCGGCGGACTCCTGAACAAAGGAAAGAACTAGTCATGTCATTCGTAATAACGGCGACCAATCATATCGCAGCTTGGCGAATGGGTCGGCGAGTAATTAGTCACTGTCATAGTGATTGGGTCGGCAAATCGTCGAGTCACTGGAGGCAGCGAGTCGAGTAGACGAAGTGGGACCGTCATCTTGGTCAAACTAGCCATTGGGTAATCCAATGGTAATATTGGCGTAATTACCGCGTAGTAACGGTTCCCGAAAATGGCGGGTAACAACCGCTATATAAGGAGAGTGACGGGCGAAGGGGAAAATGGTCCCTCACTTCCTCCGATCTTGCGCATTCTCGTTTCCCCATTCCTCGCAGCGACCAGAACGACTTAGAGTGATCCGCATCCCACGATCCTCCAGACGATGGCTCCTCCTACTGAACCATGGGGCAGATCCAAGTGCACGAAGGCACTGCTAAAATCATTCGAGGAGGCAGGGATCCTCTGTGCCGGGAGATGGCGCATCCCCGCAGCCGGAGAAGTAATTCCGGATCCGCCCGAAGGGGAATTCATCTGCTTCACTGGTCACCTAGAGCGGGTGCTCGGCTTCCCAACCTCCCTCTTCTTCCTGCGTTTCTGCGCCTATTACGATATCCAACCGTTGGACCTGCGTCCGCATAGCATCGAGTAGCTCGCCATTTTCGTGGTGTTCTGCAAGTGCTACCTGGGCTGCAGGCCCTATTTTCCCCTGTGGCAAGATCTATTCCACGGGAGAATCAGCCGTGAAGAGGCAGGCGGCCCAATGCTAGCCGCGGGCGGCCTGACTTTCCAGGTGAAGTCGAAGGCATCGTTCTTTGATCTGATGCTGCCCGCGAAAGCAGCTAACGAGTGGAAGAAGAGCTGGTTCTACGTTACCGAGTCGACTCCTGGCAACGAGGTGGCGCTTCCAAGGTACTTCGCCTACCGGCCCGAGCTGCGCCGGCTCCAAGTTACCAAACTCCCGGTGGAACAGCGGATGGTCGTCGACGAGATGCTGCAGACCATCCGCAATTTGAAGAAGATAGGCCTCCAAACCATCAACCTCTACAACTGCTGGCTCGGGCGACGGCTCGTGCCCCTGGCCAGCCGTGACCACTACATGTACGAGTATACGGGCAAGGACGACCCGACGAAGTCCTGCCTCGTTGACTAGAGACTCAACGACTACACCCAGGCCCTAAAGAAGATCACCCAGGCGGTGTATCTCAACGCGAAGGCCGGGGTCACGCCTTACACCGCAAGGCGCCCAGCCCCAACGGTAAGCTGTTATTCCCTTTGCACTCGCAGTCACAGTTTGTGCATTCACGGTTGTGCTAATGTCGTTTGATTGGTGCAGTTGTTTCATGTGGTGGAACGGTGTCTTCCGCCCGCATATGACGAGAATTCGAGCTCGTACACCCAGGACGGGAGCGAGTCATTGCCCGGCAAGGGCGATGTCGAGAGTGATGGGGGTGGCAATGGCGACGATGATGACGACGAATCCATGGAGGTTGCTGCCCTCACGGCCCACAACACTCGCGGGAAGCACCAGCGCGAACTCGAGGCTAGCAAGATCCTCGAGGCCCATGATGATGACGACGAAGAGCTCCCTAAGCACACCTCACACCGTGAGGCTACGCCATCGAAGAAGAAGCAAAAAGCCGGAACAAAGCCCTCAGTCCACAGTAGTCGCCTCTTTTGGCAAAATTCACTCCGATCGCTTGCCGCGAAGACGCGGCAGCGCTCGGCCGTCATAATGGACGAAGCACCGTTGGCGTTGTTGCCACCGTCGTTCGCCCCAGTCGCCGGTTTGGCGGCCACTCCAGCCGCAGGGGCCTCGCCGCCGAGGGGGGCTCCCGCAACGATTGCCATGGAGGCTCCCGCCGCGGATTCATCTTTGAAGAAACCATCAGTGTCTTGGGCACATAATGTGTTCGAGACGGGCCTCAGTCGGAAACTGGGGCAAGAACTGGAAAAGCCGGCCAGCATCCGCACCGGCCTGCGATTTTTTCCGGTCACCAAGTGAGTGCTCCTTGATCTTTTACCCGTCTTCTTGCTTTGTGTTTTGATCGGATAGCTTTATTGTCAGAGTTGTTTCGTAGGACTGGAATTAAGAATATAGGCCACCCTTCAGTGGCCAAGGTTCCACCAGTCACCACAGAGGTGCCAGCTGATCCCTCGAGGAAGAGGAAGGGCGACGAAGTCATTGCTCCCGCTAAAGGCACCAAAAGAACAAAGGGCGATGACGTCGTCACGATCTCTGACGAGACGGCGACTGCCCCGAGCGAGCCTCCAACCGCAGTGGACGTAGCTCTGAAAGCCAAGGAGGACGCGGCGTCGCAGCATACGATGCTTGCTGGCTCAACCGAGGCGACCGAGCCGGCCTCGAGTGGCGCAGGGTCCAAAGTGGCGACATTCCCTCGCTTTGTGGCAAAAGCCGCCGCGGCGAGTACCTCAGTGCCGTCGAGCCAGCTTCCTGGGGTCGCCGGCATGGAGGTTGAACAACGTCGTGGCCACACTCCTCTCGTGCTCGCGTCGGTGGACGCGATGGAATTTCATGGCATGCTAGGTGCTGCTATCCAGGTATGTCCAATCCCCGAGGATCTGGCGACTGAATTTCAGTGGTCGGATTCTTAATATTTTTGGTGTTATCCAGTCCCCGAGTGCCTAGTCGCTGAATTTCAGCGGCTGGGCACTTAGGAATTTCGTTGTCCAGTCCCCGAGTGCCTAGTCGCTGAATTTAAGCCGTTGGGCACTTTAGGAATTTCGTTGTCCACTCCCCGAGTGCCTAGTCGCTGAATTTCAGTGGCTAGGGACTTAGGAATGGCTTGGTTGTTGACGCTGTGGTTGTTGCACAGGGCCTGCAGCGCGAATCGGCCGAGCGGCTTGCTATGAAGTGCCGCGTGGAGAAGGAGCTTGTCGCCGTCCAGGAGACGAAAAAGGAGCTTCGAGCGACTACGGGTGGGTGTAAACCTTAATTTGCGCTGGTCGCTAAATTTTTGCGGTGTTGACCGTTTTGTTTTTGCAAACAGAGAATAGTGCGGCCGAGGCTTGCCAGGGCCTTATCTCGGTCAGTGAATTGACAGCGGCTCAGTCTGCCTTGAGCGTAGCAGAGACGCGGATCGCCGAACTGGAGCGTGAGCTCAAGAAGGCGAAGGAGGAAGCGAGCTCGGCGGACGGGCGAGCCAAGGCGGCCGTCACTTCTGCTGCTGAGGAGCGGAAGGTGTCGGATGCGCTTGTCGCCGGGTTGCAGAATGATTTCTCTTCTCTTCCAAGTTTCATCACGGACCTCTACTGCCCGCTGATTGGTAAGCTTTCCTTCAGCCAATTTCCGATTGCACGTACCACGTTGTGGTTTTGGTGCTTTGCTTACTGTTTGCTTGTGCGCTGCAGGCCGGATCACTGATAATGCGGAAGAGGCGCAATTGTATGACGCGCGGCAATGCGTGACCATCCTGGTTGACTCAGCCGCGCTATCAGCGAGTTGTTTCCGAGCATATCTTTAGGAGATCTCGTGGACTGAGGTGATCCCCAGCGACCTCGTCGAGGTATGGTGCTACCTGGAGAAGGCCCCGTTAGTCATTGAATTCATGACGCGGTCGGCCTTCCATCGTGGGGCGGCGACTACGCTCAGCCTTGGGCTTGCGCACTTTCCGGATGATTTCGACCTCGACGAAGTCACGAGTGATTACCCCTCGTCGACAGGCTCGGTCGAGATTGCTAAGGTGTTGAAGCTGACGGATCGAGCCGCGGTGTACTCTGACCGCGTCGGGGCGATGGGCGACCTCATTCCCTACCAGGAAATGATTTTCACCCCCAATGACCCTGATTCGAAGCACCGTGACTTCAAGGTGGAGAAACCATTCCGTGCGGCGATGGCGGGCGAGCTGACGACGTACCCGTCGAACCCTTATGTGCCTTTTATCCGCAACCGCAGGGACGGTGGCGCATCTTCATAAAAACCTGCGGAATAGAATGTTTTGCCATTCGGCGTTAGTATAGGATAACCGTGTAACTCTGTGTATGCGAAACAAATTTGGTGCTATGAAGGGATGCTCGTGTTATTTTGTCAGTCGTTTTGTGATTTCAATGTTGGTTGTGCGAGTTCCCGAGTGCATACACCCTTTTTATGGGGTTTACCTCGTTTTTTATGTTGTGTGAACTTTTAGTGAGTTAGGGTCGACTCGCCATGGCTCGGAAAGCCAGTCGCGTGGCGACTCCCAGGGGTGCTCTTTACTTGGCCGTTTTCCCGTGCGCGAACGGGGTCGGGTCGCCGAGTCCCCGAGCGTGGTACTTGGATGTTCTAGTCGCAAGCCCAAGGTAGGTGAGGACTAAGCGCGTTATGTTAGGCGCGTCACTCCTGCCTGATCCATAAGATCAGTCGCATGGCGAGTCTTGGGCATGCTCTCATACTTGGCGTTTATCCCTAGCCGCTCGTCTTTGGTCTCGTGTCAGCCCCCGAGCATGGTACTTTGCCGTTCGAGTCGCTGCACCGAGGATGCGAAGGACTTGGTCGCTGTGGGAAGCGAGTGCAGTCGTCTTGGCTCGGGGAGCCAGTCGAGCTAGGCGACTCCAATGGGGCTCCGGGTTAGCTTGTTTCGTGAACGGTATGAGGCCTGAGTTTTTACAGTGCCCTCGTACCGCACTACTTGGCCGTGCCGGTAGCTTTACCAAAGGTTGACTTCAGCGAATAGCGTAACGTTGTTATTACGAGTGCGAGTGGCACAAGGCACGGAGAGTAGACGCAATTTGCGGTAACCAATCTGTTTTATTTCATAGCGGGTAGGGGTACATGTCTGGAGTTCTAAGAGTAGAACTTCCGTAGGAGGTTTACATTCCATGGCCGCTTGACGTCGAGTTTTCCGTTGCCTCGGACGTCGGTGAGGTAGTAGGCGTCGTTGCCCAGGACTCGCCCGATGGCGAATGGTCCCTCCCAAGGGGGTGAGAGCTTGTGCATGCCTTTCTTGTCCTGGATTAGGCGCAGTACCAGGTCGCCTTCCTGGAAAGTGCGAGTGCGTACTCGTCGGCTGTGGTAGCGGCGGAGCCCTTGCTGGTAGATGGCGGTGCGGGAGCAAGCTAGGTCGCGTGCTTCGTCGAGCTGGTTGACTCCGTCTTGGTGCGCGAGCTCGTTGTCGGCCTCCGTGTAGTTGACCACCCTAGGTGAATCATGCTTGAGGTCGGTTGGCATGACTGCCTCGGCACCGTACACCATGAAGAAGCGGGTGAACCCTGTCGACCTGTTGACGGAGGTGCGGATGCCCCAGATGACAGAGGGGAGTTCTTTGACCCAGCACCCGGCGGTACGCTCGAGTGGGACTTGTAGCCGTGGCTTTAGGCCATGGAGGATGCTCTGATTGGCGTGTTCCGCCTGGCCATTGGACTCCGGGTGTGCGACTGAGGCGAGGTCGAGTCGGATATTGTGCTCCTCACAGAACTCGGCCATGGCTCCCTTGGCGAAGTTGGTGTTGTTATCCGTGATGATGCTGTTTGGGAACCCGTAGAGATAGATGAGCTCGCGTAGGAACTTTGTGGCGGTCTTCCCGTCGCACTTGTGGACTGGCTTGGCCTCCACCCATTTTGTGAATTTGTCGACTGCGACTAGGAGGTGGGTGAAGCCAGAGGGGGCCTTCTTGAAGGGGCCTACCATGTCCATGCCCCACACGGCGAACGGCCAGGTGATGGGGTTTGTCTTGAGCGTCGAGCTCGATACGTGAGTCTGGTTGGCGTATTTCTGGTATCCGAGGCATTGTTGGCAATGTCGACAGCGTCTGTGCGTGCGATGAGCCAGTAGAAGCCGTGTCGCATGGCCTTTGCGACCAGAGAGAGGCCGGCGTGGTGGTCGCAGTCGCCGGAGTGGATGTCTTGGAGGATTTTGCGTCCTTCAGCGGGTTGGACGGAGCGTTGGAACACGCCGGTCACGCTGCGCTTGTGGAGCTCGCCGTTGATGATGACGAAGGATTTGTAGCAGCGTGCTATCATCCGGGCCTATGTTTCGTCTGCGGGTAGGGTGCCTCCCTCCAGATAAGTGACGTATGGCGTGGTCCAATCGCTTGGCTTGGCGATTAGTGCGATCAGGGATGCTTCTAGTTGCAGTGGGATTCCGATGTCGATCTCCCATGGGGGAGAGACGGGGGGCTTTGTGATAGTGTCGAGGAAGACGCCGGCGGGTGGTGCAAGTCGAGCCGAGCCAATGCGAGAGAGTGCGTCAGCCTCCTCGTTTTTCTGCCTATCGATGCACTCGACGGAGTAGCCTGCGAAGTGTCCTCCTAGCTGGTCCACTGCTTGGCTGTATGCCGCCATGGTGGGGGAGACGGTGTCGCAGGTGCCGGCGACTTTCCCGACGACGAGGTCGGAGTCTCCGTAGCAGCGCAGGCGATTGATGTTCATCTCCTTGGCTGACCTCATGCCGTGGAGTAGCGCCTCGGACTCGGCCATGTTGTTGGTGCAAGGGGTGAAGACGAGGTAGAGGACGTAGAGGAGCTTGTCACCCTTCTGAGATGTTAGCACAATCCCCGCTCCTGCACCGTATGCATTCTTGGAGCTGTCGAAGTGTAGGCTCCAGTAATGGAGGTATGGCAGCTTCTCTGGCTGCTAGGCCTCCTCCCAGTCGGCGAGGAAATCTGCGAGAGCCTACGATTTGATCTCCTTGCGCGACTCGTACTTGATGTTGTGGATGCCGATCTCGACGGCCCACTTGGTGACTCGCCCGGTTGCCTCGCGGTTGCGGATGATGTCCTGCAATGGTGCTGAGGAGACGATTGTTATTGGGTGCTCATGGAAGTAGTGTGGCAGTCGCCGCTGTGCCCTGAGTACCACGTATACCAATTTCTGGTATTGCGGGTAACGCTGGCGCGACTCGGTAAGGACTTTGCTGATGTATTATATGGGTCACTGCACCGGGCGTTCCTTCCCTTCCTCTGGCCGTTCGATGACCATGACGGCGCTGACGACGCGCTCGGAAGCCGCAACATAGAGCAGCATGGGTTGCTTGTCGACGGGGGCGGCGAGTAGCGGTGCTGCGAGCAGAACCTCCTTGAGAGCGTGGAGCGTGTCGTCTGCCTCCTTGTCCCACTGGAAGGTGGGGTTCTTGCGCATTAGGCGATAGGGAGGCATCGCCTTCTCGCCTAGCCGGGGGATGAAGCGACTGAGAGCCGCGACTCTCCCGGCCAGCTTCTGGATGTCGCGCAGGCACTCGGGTCTGCGGAGTCGGGCGATCGTGTGGATCTTGGCAGGGTTCGCCTCGATCCCGCGCTTGGAGACGACGTATCCCAGTAGCTGTCCAGTAGGTACACCGAAGGTGCACTTTCCTGGGTTTAGTTTTATCTTGTACCTTCATAGGTTGGCGAAGGTTTCTGCCAGGTCGGTGAGTAGATCGCCCTGGCGAGTGGATTTCACCACCATGTCGTCGATGTAGATGTGGATATTGCGGCCAATTTGGCTCGCAAGGCACTACTGCATGCACCTCTGGTAGGTCGCCCCGGCGTTTTTGAGGATGAAGGTCATGGCAGTGTAGCAGAAGGCTCCGAATGGCGTGATGAACGCCGTCTTCTCTTCGTCCTCGATGGCCATTTTGATCTGGTTGTACCCAGAGTAGGCGTCGAGGAAGCATAGCGACTCCGAGCCCGTGGTTGAATCGATGATTTGGTCGATCCGTGGGAGGATGAATTGCTCCTTCGGGCAGGCGCTGTTTAAGTTTGTGTAATCGATACACATTCTCTAGGTCCTGTTTTTCTTCTCGACCAGGACTGGGTTTGCCAGCCACTTGGAGTATTTGATTGGCCGAATGATGCTTGTAGCGAGTAGACGCTGCATCTCCTCGGTGATTGCTCGGCGGCGCTCTTCATTGAAGGGCCACAGCGACTGCTTGACAGGTCGCACTTTGGGGTCGGTGTTGAGTTTGTTCTCAGCGAGTTCCCTCGAGACACCAGGCATGTCAGATGGCTTCCATGCGAAGATGTCCCGATTCTCACGTAGGAACTCGATGAGCGCGCCATCCTATGTTGGGCTCATGCCCGTCCCGATCGTCACCGTTTGGCTGGAGTCGCCTGGGACCAGCTCGACGGTGCGGGTGTGTGTCATTGCCTCGAAGGCGGCAGAGTTGCCACCCTCCAAATTGGGCTTCTTGAGTATGGTGGGTTCGTCATTGTTGCCCCTGCTCGCGTACTTGGCAAGATCCTCGGCGTGGTTGACCTCCGCCGCGATGATGACGTCAGCGAGTTCGGCGCCTTTGGCCTCGCACTGCGGCCATGTCGGGGTCTCCATGGACAGTGATGATGCCACATGACCCGGGTAGCTTCATCGTGTTGTACGCGTAGTGGGGAGCTGCCATGAATTTGGCGAACGATTGGCGCCCCAGGACGCAGTGGTAGGGGCTGTTGAACGGCACCAGCTTGAAGGCGATCCGCTCGGTGCGGAAATTTGCTGGTGTGCCGAAGGTGACTGGCAGCATCACCTTGCCGATTGGGTACACCTTTCGACCAGGGATGATGCCGTGGAAGGTGGTGTAGGTCATCTCGATCATCGACTGCGGGAGCCGCAGTCGCCTGAACGTGTCCAGGTACCAGGATGTTGATGGAGCTACCGCCGTCCATCAGCGTTTTGGGGGAGTCAGTATTCCCCCACCTTCGGCTTGACCACTAAGGCGACTCGGCCGGGATATTCGATCCGTGGCAAGTGGTCCTCGCAGCTCTAGGTGATTGGGTGCTCGGACCAGTTGAGGAACTGGGGATGTCTATCTGGGACACCGCGTTGACAGCGATGGCGCGGGCGATGACCTTCTTATCGTGCTTCGTGTTGAAGCCTGTGAAGGTGTGGAGCGAGCCGGCGATGCTGCCGAACTTTCCGCCGTTTGGCGGGTTGTTGTCGGGGTCTTCCCGCGCGCGTCGTGCCTTCTCGATCTCCTTGAGAGAGTGGAAATCGGCGGTCGTGTGCATGGCGGGCTTCCCTTCCTTGCTATGAAACACATAGGGTTGGTTGAGGAGAGCCGTGGGATTGAACCTCGGCTTTGCCTTGTAGTTGCCACCGTCATGGTGCTGGCCTCCGTCGCGGCAGAAGCTCCTGGGTTTGCGCGGCGCGTATCCGGCGTTGGTGACGAAGTCGACTCGTCCGTCACCGTGGCGTCTGCCGGTGAGGCGAGTGTTGCTGTAGCGTAGCTCCGGTCGCCTCCCATTGTCGTGGCCGCTCGTGCGGCGATTTCCTCCTGACTCGTCGTCGGTTTCTTGGTTTGGGTCCTCCTCCGTGTACCGCTTTGCAATCTCTAGGAGGTCCGGTATGTTGTCGAGTGTTCTGTACACTCGCTTGATCTTGGCCACCAGGGGCTCGTAGCGGCACGAGGTCTTGAAGCAGTGGATCGCGGTGTCCGAGTGGATTCCGGCCGCGTTATACCATAGGTCTTGCCACCGTTGGACCCAACTGCGGGTAGACTCGCTGGGTCCCTGGACGCATCGCTCCAGGTCCTCGATTGTGGTTGCGAGGGTGTAGGAACCCTCGAAATGCCTGACAAAGGCGTCGTGCATTTCCTCCCAGGAGTCGATTCTATCCGCGGGGAGGGTGTTAATCCACTGCCTGCACGCTCCCTCCATCATCAGGGGAAGGTAGCGGGCGGCGAGTAGATCGGTGTGGCCGGTGACCCCCATCGCCATGAGGTAAGTGTCCAGCCACATGGACGGATCATACGAGGGGTCGTACTTCTCGATCTCCTTCGGCGCTTTGAAGTTCGCCAGGTATCTTTCACCTCGGATCATCGGTCCAAAGCATTGGGGTCCGACTCGGCTCAGCGATCCCCTTGGTTCACCGTCACGGCGGTTGGTGAGGGTATGCCTCAGGTCGTCGGGCTGGCGTGCGCGCCAGCTCTGGTTGTTCATGATGTGGGTGCGTGCGTTGACGGGCTGCCCGTTGGCGGCGACGAAGTTGTTCGACGGCCATGGGTCATTGGTGGAGAGTGCCGAGTTCGCGGGTCGGTGTTGGAGCTACAGGGGCTCGGTTGGTGGGCAGTTGAGGGTATTCATCGCCATTGGCAGGCCGCTCGAGGCCGCCCTGCTGCCTGATGAACGTGAGTACATCCGACCTTGTGAGTCCGCGCCCGCGTTTTGTTGCTCGACTGCTTTGGCGAGCAGAGCCTTGGCGTACTGGATCTGCAGGACGCCTTCCCCGGTGACTTGGATGTTGTCGACTGCTGCTCGGCTCGCGACGACATTGTCCATTGGGGTGGAGAACAGCGGGAGGCCGTTCGCATCTCGCTCTCGTGAGGAGACCATGATCCTTGGATCGTCCCTGGGGGCGCGCGGTTGGGTGGTGGTGGGGTGCCGTTGGCCGTCGTGCCTGGTGGTGGTCGGGTGCTCCCTCATGGAGGCGCGTTCTCGCAGATCGCGCGCTCGGCCGTGCAAGCCGGGTCGTTTTCATCGTCGAAGTTCAGGGCGCTCCCCTGAATGGTAGGGTTTAGGCGCGACCTGATTCAGAGTTGGTGATAGCGCGAAAGCTCCTGCGCTGTCACCTGCTCGAGGCAAAAAAATTCGCGCTCGGCTTGTTCCTTGCGGACCGCCTCCGCCAGCCATAGGCGGAGTTCCTCGACTTCCGTTTCCGTCGCGTTTGGTGGGATCGGCGTGGAGAAGGGGTCTTGCGGGGGGTCGGCGCCAGTCGCCATGTAGGTCACGGCGTGGCGACCGGTTCCGTCGTGGAGGTCGGCGGAGTTCTCCCACCCGAAGTTGAAGTTGAAGATCCCAAGGATGGAGGGGTCCTCGAAGTCTCTGACGTTGGAGACCTGAGTGATGGAGCCCGCGGGCGATGCTGCGATGATGGACCCGGCAGCCGACGCCGGGGTCGCTGAATCGGCATCGTCGTTGAGGGCCACGTCGTCCGCGGCCGCGGTGGTTTCGGCCATGTTGTTGTGGGCCGAGTCGTACTCGGAGGCGAGGCGGTGGATCGTGCGGACCTGGCTCTTAGAGAGCCGGTCGCATGGCGGTGACTCGCGGATGCGAGTCGAGTCCTCCGAGACAATGACGTCGGTGAGGCCGATGAAGAGGCTGATCGTTCCGACCGGCAAAATCATGCTGTGTGTGACAGGTCGTGCCGCCGGGACGTAGCTGCTCGGCAAGATCTGGAGCATCTCGTCGATCGCGATCATGCGGTCGGTGGCGATCGACTCGTTGATGGGCAAATTGGATCTCGCCACAGAACACCGGCCTAACCGGCCAGGCCCCACGGTGGGCGCCACTATCATGGGAATGACCACGACAGATGCTACAATCGGCAGCGAGTAGTGGAACATGGGGCAAGGGCGGCCAGCCATCTACGGTGCGAGATGAGGGCAGAGACACAAGGTTTTACCCAGGTTCGGCCCCCCGGAGGGTAAAGACCTACTCCTGCTAGATTGTATTATGGAGAGAGTACAAGGGGCGAGCTCGACGACTAGGCGGCGAGTCGCTTGGGTGTATGATGGAGCATATCCTCTATGCGTACCCTAGGGAGGTTTATATAGGCTCGCCTCGCTAGGGTTTACAGATTACAACCGAATTAGTTAAGGATTCGGAGGGTCTTTGACCTAGTCCGACTGGGCATAGCTATGTACGGGCCTCCGAGATCCATCCTCGAGTCCTCGCCAAGTCTCGATCCAGTCGCCGTCCTGCAGGCCCACTCCCTGGCGGCTTGGGCCAATAGGAAACGTCCTGCTGGGCACACCCTGGTAGGCATATCGCCATCATAATGGATAAGAAAGAGATATGTGTTAGGGAGACAAATAAATCGTAAAACTTTCAACATGAAAGTTGTAGAGAATCGTTAGTGCTACCTTCATCAAAGGAATTTGGATTTGAAGAAACAAGCGCGAGTACATCTTGGATTTACACCATCATATATGAAATATTGTGGTGCGAAATTCTCCGGCTGTGGTGGATGAAAAGAGGTGAGGTTTGTCAGGATTGCAAGATTTCGACGAGATCTACAACTTTCATGTTTTGACCAATAAACGAAATAAGTTTCGGATGTGTAGATTCTGGATTTGGAGAAGGGAAACTCATACAGATGTGGCTCTACGGGTTTATATGCAGGTTTAGGACGGTTGAGAGATAGGTCTTGGAGTAAGGAACACGTACAAACAAACGGAAGTTGATTTGGAGTTTTAGATAAAAAGATATAAGAGTTTGAATAGAGATAGGTCTAGAAAATCAATTTTGCATGCTTTTTAAAGCGGAGGTGGGATTGATGGCTGTTTGGATGTTCCGGTCGGTCAGGGTGGGCCGAGTGGGCCGCTGGCTTGGGCCGGTATGTTTAGTTTTTTTCTTTTTCTTTTCTTTTCCATTTTCTATTTACTTGTTTCCCTCATATCTTTTGCATACGAACTCCAAATGACACGATTCTTGTTTCTAAAATTTTCTAAAATCAAATAGATCATTGTAGGATCATATTTTTAATATTTTGCAAGTAGTGGATTTATAAATCCTTGTATATTTCATTTTATTTACATTTATTTGTTTGTATTTATTCCATAACTTTTTCATAATAACTCCAAATGAGCTCAATTTTTTTCTAAAATTTTGTAATATTCATTGGATCCTTTTAGGCTATAATTTAGCAATAATCGCTGCCTTAGCAATAGTGGGTTTTTATAAAGCCAATTTAATTCCTTTTAGGAACAAAGTGGCATATACTATTTAGGGTTTTAGTCCTTTATTTCTATTTAGGAATTTTTCTTGATGCAAATATGCAATGCAATGCCCATGAATGTCATGCAAATGCACTTTTTTTCTAGTCCCAATTTCTAAAATCTTGGGATGTGACAAAATTGCTCCTTGATGAGCTAAGGAGGGGGCTGAAAAAATAATAAGATAAAAAAGGAATTAAAAACACAGCTGAGGGTCCAGCAGCATTGCCTCTGATCTATTATTTGGACACTCGTGCACACAGCAAGGCAAACTTGAATAACCTTGCACCCAGAGTTTGTCATCTCAAATTGGAAGAATTGAAGGAAATCACATCAGATGACTGGAATAGTGACAATAGAAACTACAGAAACCTTAGGGTAAGTTTTGTTTATTATAAAAATCATGTATATATCTTTATCTAAGAATTTTTCCTGTTTATTTTAAGTAAAATAAATTTAAACTATGTTAATTATGCAAGTCAAAAATAATTAATCATTATTACGAAACAATCTAAACTAATGCAACAAAACACCTACGAGAAAGAATAAATCGTCTGACTGTGTTTATTTGTTTATTTTATACTTCAGGAAAGAAGTGATTATCAACTTTCAGACTTCATTAGATGTGTCAACACTACTTGCCTAACGGTTTGTCAAATATCAGATGCTGCCGCAGGTTCTGAAACAGCAAATAGCGATTTCACGAAAACCATCAATATAATTGGTAACAACACTCCATTGATACAAAACACTGCGGGTAAACAAAGTATGCACTGCCTACCGAGTGCTTCAGGATACTACTCTAATGCGGTTAAAAACAGGTATGCACTGCCCTTGAAGTACATATGAACTGCCTTCTAAATGCTTCATAAGGTGTTGTACACACGATGTAAGATAAGCTTCTATGGCAGTTCAATGACCGTGCAATGCACCCCACCTTCTATGCACAGCGAGGTGCACTACCCGTGTACATAGTATGCACTGCCCGTGTACATAGTATGCACTTCCGAATGTTATCCATATCGATGTAGACTTCTGACATGTGGGGTCTTGGTTCAATAATGAGGACCTTTTCATTTCTCATCTACTGTGCACTGCTCGGTGAAAGATAATATGAAATGGCAGTGTACTAGCCATGTAATGCAATCCCACATGCTATGCACACTAAGATGCACTGCTCATTGAGTGCTTCGTGATACTATCATTATAATGCCATGCACAGCGAGATGCACTGCCCGTGAACTGCAGATGAACTGCCTACGAAATGCTACATAAAATGTTGCGCGCAAAGGTCAAAGATAACATGCGATGGCAGTGCAGTTACCATACAATGCATCCCACATGCTATGCACACTTGTATCCACAACTGGTAAAAAAAGTATGCACTACCTACTGAGTGCTGGAGGATTAAAAATAGGTATGCACTGTCCATGAAGTATATATGAACTGCCCTCTAAATGCTTCATAAGGTGTTGTACGCACGGTGCACGAGAAGATTATATGGCAGTACAATGACCGTGCAATGCACCCCACCTGCTACGTACAGCGATGTGCACTGCCCGTTCACATAGCATGCACTGCCGAAAGTTATCCGTACTCAAGTAGAGTTCTGACATGTGGGGTCTTGGTTCAATAATGAGGACATTTTCGTTTCGCACCTACAAAGGATGCACTGCTCGGTGAAAGATAATATGAAATGACAGTGTACTAGCCGTGCAGTGCAATCACACCTGCTATGCACACCGAGATGCACTGCTGGTATAACAATCATGCACTGCTCATGAGTGCTTCGTCATACTGTCATTATAATGCCATGCACACGAGATACACTTCGCTAAAGCTCTAGATGAACTGCCTTGGAAATGTTTTGTAAATTGTTGTGCACAAAGGTCCAAGATAACAGGCGATGGCAATGTACTTACCGTATAATGCACCTCGCATGCTACATACACTTATATGTGCTGCAGGTAAACAAAGTATGCACAGCCTATGGAGTGCTTCAGGATACTACTACTATAATGCGGTTAAAAACAAGTATGCACTGCCCTTGAAGTACATATGAACTGCCTTCTAAATGGTTCATAAGGTATTGTATGCATGATGCAAGACAAGATTCTATGGCATTTCAATGACCGTGCAATGCACCCCACCTGCTATGCACAACGAGGTGCACTGCCCGTGTACATACTATGCACTGCCAAAAGTTATCCGTATCGATGTAGACTTCTTACATGTGGGGTCTTGGTTCAATAATGAGGACCTTTTCGTTTCTCACCTACTGTGCACTGCTTGGTGAAAGATAATATGAAATGGTAGTGTACTAGCCGTGCAATGCAATCCAACCTGCTATGCACACTAAGATGCACTACTTGATACAAATCATGTACTGCGAGAAGCACTGCCTGTGAACTGTAGATGAACTGCCTACGAAATGCTACGTAAACTGCTTCTCGCAAAGGTCCAAGATAACATGCGATGACAGTACACTTACCATACAATGCACCCCACATGCTATGCACACTTGTATGCACTGCTGGTAAACAAAGTATGCACTGCCTACGGAGTGCTTCAGGATTATAATGCGGTTAAAAATAGGTATGCACTATCTATGAAGTATATATGAATTGCCCTCTAAATGGTTCATAAGATGTACGCACAATGCAAGACAAGATTCTATGGCAGTGCAATGACCGTGCAATGCACCCTACCTGCACTACACATCGAGGTGCACTGCCCGTTTACATAGTATGCACTGCCGAAAGTTATCCTTACCCAAGTAGAGTTCTGACATGTGTGGTCTTGGTTCATTAATGATCACATTATTTTTTTCTCACCTACTATACACTGCTCGGTGCAAGATAATATGAAATGGCAGTGTACTATCCATGCAATGCAATCCCACCTGCTGTACACACTGATATGCACTACTCACATACAAATCATGCACTGCTCGTTCAGTGCTTCATGATTCTATCATTATAATTCCATGCACACCGAGATGCACTGCCCCTGAACTGTATATGAACTGCCTCCGAAATGCTACGTAAACTGCTGTGAGCAAAGGTCCAAGATAACATGTTATGGCAGTACACTTACTATACAATGCACCCCACATGCTATGCACACTTGTATGCACTTCTTGTAAACAGAAAATGCACGGTCTACAGAGTGCTTCAGTATACTACTATTATAATGCTGGTAAACAAAGTAGAGCTCTGACATATGGGGTCTTGGTTCATTAATAAGGACCTTCTTGTTTTCAAGAATCACTGGTTGCGGTAGGCGGATATAGGGTTTAATGAACGCTGCTCTCTCCTCGTTCTTCTTTTAGGGTTGTTCTTCCACATTTTAAAATCTATTTCAACTGGCGAAGTTCATCTATTCATCTAGTATCCCTCGACGTCTATGTGATTCATTGTATCCTGGAAGGTTGATTTTACGTCTAGCTCATATGTAGATCTTTGTATTATGTATATGTTTAGCTACTTCATATAAATCTTTCCGCGCTCATGGCGAATGTGTTTGTTGCTAGCGATATAGGACGAGTGTTGGTTAAGCACGCTTCAATTTCTGTTTATTTTTTCATTTATGCTCATTGTATCATGTTTGAGAGGTGATTTTTTTCAGTTTCATTTTTTGTACTGATTCTATCTTGTGTGCTGCGTCAAATGTATAATTTTGAAATATGACATATATGACTTACTAAAAAAATCCATACCTTGTTAACTGATAACTTGTTTTTTACCCTGTCGACGGAAAAGAATATTCTCATATAGAAATGGTTGATCATGTTTTCACCACTCAGTTATCTCTTCCAAAGTTTATAAAACTGGTGAAAAGGCTAACTAATGACCAGAAGGTTTTGCTAGGGAACATACAATTTGATGGTATGCTTGGTATGTGCTGTGAAGAGTTGCCAAGGTCACTAGTTTTGTGGCTTGTTGCTCACTTTAGTGTTACTACAAGAAGTTTTGAATTTCCCAACGGATGCGGCTTTGAACTGAAGCCCTTTCACTTCAATAAGATACTTGGCATCCCCTTTCGGGGTAGAACCATAAAGAAGGCATGTCCGCAATGGATACGCGATATGGTCATAGAATTAACTGATTGTGCAGGGCCAACACCAACTATTAGTGTGCTGGAAAAGACGATTACTCCTAACCTGGTAGAATCTCAATTCAAAAAGACTTTTGTTCTATTTGCAAACACTCTTATGCTGTGTCCGAGCACATATGATGGAGTCAGTCTAGACTACTTCTCTGCAATTGGAATGTCTAATTAGATTAACTCCTAAGACTGGTGTCTTGCTGCATTCAACAAGCTCATTAGCTGTATTGACACTTTCTAGAAAAATGATTTGAAAGGTGCACTTGGTGGTTTTCCTCCAATTATCCCGGTTAGTTACCCACCGTGATACATATTTTCTATAATATTAGTTGTCAGTAGTTTATGTGGATTTGTTGTTTTAATGTGGTTGTAACAATTTTAATGCAGGTAATGTACTTTGAACTATTGGACACAAATGCTCTGCTTCTAGCCCATGCACTGCCTAGAATATCTTTCTGGACAACTGAAAATATGGTGTTATATGAGAGTATTGACCAGATGCCTGATCAACAAAATGTTTGGTGTTCACAAGGCAAGAATCCCATAGTTATTCATATTATGTGTAATTATTACTACGGTCTTGTTGCTTCTTAGTCATATTATTCTATTTTATTTTATGTTTTGTCCATGTTGAATATGCAGTTGAAGGATATAAATGAAACTGTGTTTTCTAATGCCGAGCTGAACGAAGAGATTTTTCAGAATGTTACAACTTTCATTGAAAAGTTTGTAACTGACCCACTTATGCATGCAGAGGTAAGAATTTTTATAATCTTCACAATTCTTTTGTTCGTGATCATGACGAATCTTCTTGTGTTTGTGTTCTAGATATACATTGCCTACTTGACCTTAAGCATCCATGTTTTTAATTTCTCGACCTTGTTCTAGTAGAGTATTAAATTATCTCATCGTTGCATTGTACGATTTTTCTGCCTGCTTTAGCTACTTCCTACATGAATGAACATTCTTTCTACAGCTGCATATTCTACTAGGTTTAATTAGGTAACCATACTACTAGTGTTTGATCATAATGTTACTTATTCAGTTATCTCAGTAGTGCAGTGCTAGATTTATCATATTACAAATAGTAGATAGGAATAATGTTTAATAATGTCAAAACTTCCAGGCTGCTAGAGAAATACAGGACATAGTGACTCACATGTATGCTGACATGCTATCTATGATGAACCTCAATATGAAGAGCAACATTATAAAGATTTCTCGAATATCTATGCTCAATCATGAGAACTGGGGTATGTACTCTACACCTCAAGGGCACGTATACGTAAGAGAAGATAATGAGCACTATTTTGAGGACAAAGGCAGTGTGCTAGATAAATCAACAGAGAGGCTAACATATGTATGTAGAAGGCTAGCAGAAGACTGTGAGCTGCTTGTCAAGTTAATTTCTACAGACCAAAGTTATGCATCTCCTTATAATATGAAATATATGCAGGAGTTGGAATCTTGCTGCGAGGCCCTGGTACATATGTTACCGACATGTTATAATTTTTCTAGAAAACAACAATTACCAAATATGAACTGTGAACCAACCAATTGTAGTGCTACTGCTGACGTCCTATGGTCAGATGATATTATTTCACAGGTTCAACGCAATCCCTACAATCTGCAGGTCAGGGTTCTGGTAACAGGATGATTGCTAAGCCTACTACAACTACAAATTGTGTAGCAACAAGTGCAACTTCAGTTGAAAGGCACCAAGTTCACACAGTTATTGTTCAGGGCAACACTAAGACAGTATGTGCGACGACTTCCATTACATATACTGAAAATGAGTCCCGGGCAGAGCTTTCGCCAGGAACAAGCTGTATAGAGCATGCAATGACCAAGATGGCCACTACAGATATAGTTCATGTGTTAGAAGCAGCATCTCAATGGAACAGAACTACTACACAAATTGTTGTGTCGGCTGTATCCAATGGCGTGTCAAATACATTTGAAAATGAAGACAAATCAAGAATTCAGGTGCAAACACGTGGTTTTGATCATAACCATTATGTACATTCTGAGTCAGCAACTCATTCCGTACAAGATACTATTGATGAGAGACTGCCTAGTTCCAAACATACATTACGTGATGCTCAAATTATGGGCTTTAATTGCCTGAAGGTACAGGTCGGTGCAGAAGTTGCTGGTTCGGTGCATGTTGCATCGTCTGACATTACTAATCCAGTTACAGTTCCCGTGCCAAAACTGGATATTGGAAATTACGAAAGACAGCTACAAATTTCCAACCCACAATATGTTCCTGTGCCTGGTCCAGATGTTTTACACCGCTTGAATGCAAGCCTTTGCATTCCAAGTGCGAAAGCAGGACCAAGTCATCATGCAAGTGATCAAGAAGAAGAGAGGAAGCCTGCTGCAAATGGTACAGATACATTTCAGCTCTTACAGATTCCAACTGTCTCAGTGAAAAATGGGTGGTTGCGAGATCACTGCAATTTGAGTTTGATCTTGTGTCTGATGATCGCATTCCAAAGAAACAGAAGACAGAAGATAACAGCGATGATTCGTTTTCTTTCTGGGATGGAAATGATTAATTTTGGACAGAAGTTGCAGAACTGGCTGACCTTACGCAGAGAGAGAAAGAAAAATCTGATATCACACTAACAACATAGCCTGAAATAGAAGCTAATCCAACACAACTTAACTGTCTATCAAGTGAAACGTATGGACTAGTATCTGCAAATGTGCATTCATCTGGTAATCAGCATGACGGACAAGTCTCTGGTAATTATGATTCGTATGGTTCTATATCAATAAGTGGTAGCACGTCAGTGGCAGACATGTCTATGACACTAAAAAATATAAACCTAGGCAATGACAATGGAGACACAAGAACATTCACCAATTATGTGCAGCTTCAGCAGTCTGCCAAAAGTTATACAACAATTAATGGAGCTTCTGCCATGAATAATTTCTCTGGAGAAACCAATTCCAGCATAAGAGGTTCATATACCAATAATTTATCTGGAGGAATCAATTCTAGCATAAGAGATTCACTTACAAATGAAACCACAGATAACAGGGAAAGGTATAACGGTACGACAACTCCTAATTTTGCAACTCAGATACTAGTAGCAACACTCATAGTGAAAACATCTCTGCTAATCACACGCAAAGTTTGATCGATACTAGTAACAAGTCAAACAATAGCACATCACGCCGTCCAACATTTTATTGGAATGCTCGATCATGAGAGAAATATGTCCAATCGGAGCACGTTATGCAGCAGACATCCACCCAGGGGCCTAACATGTTGAACAACAGAAGGTATACACATACAGCAAGATCGGATATGATTGCAGAACAGAACAAATCAATGGATGGATGTGGCTTCATAGACCAGGACGGAGGAAGCGGAACATTGCACAACACAAACTCAAGAACAACATTGCAAGACCATGAGTCTGAAAATCTAGGAAATACACATCACAACAATTTTCATACATCAAGTCAGTATTCAAATTCGTGTTCATGCATACAAATTCAACAGCAGTACCAGGCAACGCATGCTACTACTAGGATGGCAGTATCTCAGACCCAACTACCATGAAGTAGTTACTCTGTCAGACTAATGCACCAAACTTACAGTCCTCAGCGTAAAATTGCTAACAATCAAATGTAGAGAGAAAATACAAGATCCTCGAGTATGCCGAGGTAAATTTTGAGATATACTGGAAACCAACAACCCAGCTACACATGAAGCTGTCTTGAACGAGAAAACTCTTGAGACTCTAGACTGGAGCATAATAATGTATCATTCCGCACCGCTGGAGCATCATTTGAGTAGGAAGCTTGCAGAAGACATGTCTCTTTTGCATCAGCATCTACACCAAGCATTGGATCAGCTATGCAAACAAACAGTGCTAACAATGCTAAAACAAGAACATGCATTAATTACCTCTGAATTCCTTATCCTGCTGTGAAACGATCAAAATATGATGAAGTAGCTTTATTTGAATACATTTTAGAGACCACTCTGAATCAAAAGGCCAGAAGGTAATATTTTGTCTCGCATACTTGACTATGAAAATACATTTTATTGTTTGCATGGCATTGTAATAATGGAGTATTTTGATTCTATTTTTCTGTATTCTACCAGCGACAAGGTGGTTCTGGGCAGGAAGAAAAGGGCATGCCAGAGACTGTTCGGTTTATCAATACAGGTTTATGGAAGTGCGAATTGACACGTAATGAACTATATGGCGATGTTGGTCACGATATAAAAAAACACAGCCTAGATAATAATCAACACAATCATGAATTGTTCCCAACCAGGTACATCATGATGCACGATTATGCGGTAAGTGAACGTACAATGTTTTTTAGAAACACCAGTTCTATCCATCGATCCATGAACCCAGAAATTATGATATGTATTAACTGTTTGTTTTTTTCTAAAAAATTATGTTATTAGGTTTTACTCACAAGGCTAGAATTTAATTCAAGATCGTTCAAATGATACTTATCAGAGAATCACACTGGATGGAACCTAGCGAATGTCTTAATGGTACTTTTAAATTAAAGTGTCTACGTTATTTTCTAGCGACGTTGTTTTTAAATCTGCAACTCTCAATTGTTTTGGCTCTCTGTTTGTTTAGATCATCATACCTCTCCGGCAAAATAATATGTGGTACGTCGTGATTGCTGACCTTCAAGATCAGAAATATGATATTGTTAGCTCGAACGTCATGAACGAGACTGTTGAAGAGGAAGCAACCATTGTGATAAACAACTTCAAGCTTGCGTTTGAATAAGCATACAGTTTTCTGTACAAGGCTACTTTTGAAATATGATAACCACACCTATTCAGTGGATATCTGACAATGTAAACCAGTTAAGTATCGTTAACACTGCGTGATCCTTGCCCTATTAAAATTTATATATCAAACAAGTAACTGAAATATAGGTTTGTCTATGAAATGAGCAGGAAAGACTGTGGAGTAGGTTTGCTGAGGTTGCTCAAATCTTAAGATGGTGTTGTTGACCATTGGTTCCAGTCTGTAAGTATAATTTCGAGGCAGACTTAATTTCGTATTTGCACTAGTATAAAACGGCATTCAATAATAATTTATTTGATCATGAATTTTTATTTGTATAGACTGATACTAAAGCCTTGCGGTAACAGCTGACGTTTGACATGGTTGTGTCAAAGTTCAATGAAAATTACACAAGAAAGATTAAGGAACTTGTCAATCAATACAGATGTAGGTACTTTTATAATTGTACCAAAATAAAAACTATTTGTTCAGTGTCGGTCATCATTTAGTTAAGTTTTTTTTGATTGATTCGGAGGAGTGACGTCACAAGTTAAATTGGAGACCAAATCTTTGAACGAAGATGATGAATAATGCTGCTTCATACAGAAACAAATTCCCGACATGTGTTTCCGGCATGACTAGAAATTTATCGATGGAATTGTTGGCACTCCAAAGAATAGTCCGAATTAATTGTAATATGTATTATTAACATTTCAAATTTCAGACCATTGTTGGATCATTAAATTAATAAATTTGTTTTGACAATGAATTTGCTTGTTTTTTATATGATAGTATATTCCTTTTAATTGAAAATAGCGAATTTCCATTAATGATTTACGCTGGTCAAGATTTTGAATAGTCCAACAAAGGGTTTGCAGAACAAATATGAGAGCAGTGCATGGTATACACAATCAAGCAGTCCATAATTGTTGCATTGTACTGAATAATAGTTTCCTATTCGTCTGAACAAAGTGTTGTGTAGTATAGATGGCCGTGCTATATTCGTAATATAGGCAGTGCATGCACTAGTATGTTTTTTTGTTAATGATCATATTCTGTTTCTCACATACTGTGCACTGCTCGGTGAAAGATAATATGAAATGACAGTGTACTTTCCGTGCAATGAAATCCCACTCGCTATGCACACTGAGATGCACTGCTCGAATACCAATCATGCACTGCTCGTTGAGTACTTCATGATACTGTCTTTATAATGCCATGTACACCGAGATGCACTGCTCGTGAAGTGCAGATGAACTTCCTTCAAAATGCTTCGTAAACTGCTGTGTGCAAAGATGCAAGATAACATACGATGGCAATGCACTTACCGTACAATACACCCCATCATGCTATGAACACTTTTATGCACTGCAGGTAAACAAAATATGCACTTCCTATGGAGTGCTTCAGGATTAAAATGCGCTTAAAAATAGGTATGCAATTCCCATGAAATACATATGAACTATCTTCTAAATGCTTCATAAGGTGTTGTACGCACGGTGCAAAACAATATTCTATGTCAGTTCAATGACCATACAATGCACCCCACCTGCTATGCATAGCGAGGAGCATTGCCCGTGTACATAGTATGCACTGCTGAAAGTTATCTGTATTGATGTAGACTTCTGACATGTGGGGTCTTGGTTCAATAATGAGGACATTTTCGTTTTTCACCTACTGTGCACTGCTCAGTGCAAGATAATATGAAATGGCTGTGTACTAGCCATGCAATGCAATCCCACCTGCTATGTATAATGAGATGCACATCTCAAATATCAATCATGCACTCCTCGTTGAGTGCGTCGTGATACTGTCACTATAATGCCATACACTTCCCGTGAACTGTATATGAACTGCCTCCAAAATGCTACGTAAACTGTTGTGCGCAAAGGTGCATGTAACATGGGATGGCAGTGCACTTACCGTACAATGCATGTTGCATCATGAATTGTATGTTGCATAGTAAATAGTATGATTTACGACTTATAGTACACAATAGATGGATGTGTTAACTTTTGGCCCTAAATAAAATTGCATGTTGCATCGTGAAATTCCGATCAGAGCATGACAAATAATCCGGGTAAAATTAATGGAACAAGAATTAGCTGGAAACGTAAAAATTAGCCTCTGGTTTTTATATATTATAATATAATAACTCGAAGAAAATTAGGAGTACAATTTAATG
Organism: Avena insularis; assembly: GCA_023614405.1. Classification (NCBI taxonomy): domain Eukaryota; kingdom Viridiplantae; phylum Streptophyta; class Magnoliopsida; order Poales; family Poaceae; genus Avena; species Avena insularis. The sequence continues at coordinate 163,860,268 of CM042685.1, read as the reverse complement.
GTATACCTATAATAAATTCTAGGGCCATAAATGACAATGATTTCCTGTTGTTGCTACATTGATTTCCAGGAATCATTATTCTGCCCACTTGTTTACTGTTGCACTGCCCTTCTCTTAAAAAAAAGATTTGCATTGCCCTGAACAAATCTTAATAAAATCGGGCATTACAACAGTTATTATGGAGGACGGGACACATGGTTCTTCGTTATTGTATCTAATTAGCCTTCCTCTACTTCCTCTACTTCCCATCACCAGAAGAGAAACAACTCTTTTGCAGATTGCGGAAAATCTGCAGCAGAAGGAACCGGCGGCGCCGTCCTCTTTCCGGGGTAAGGATTCTCTGTAGCAACTTAACAAAACATCTCCATGGATTAGGATTATAGTTAATCCTTGCTACTACTCAATTGCGAAGAACATACCGCTCTTACTTGATAGCAAAGATTTCCTTGCAGAATCATTGATTCATCGTCCATACTATCGAAACCTTGGTACTGAGATTAAGTCTGCGATAAAGGAAAGACGATTCTAGTCTAAATTAGTTTTTCAAGATTGTTTCAGCGAAATACGATTCTAGACACTATTTATTATATAGATATATCCAAATTCAAACAAACTTGAGACATCCTTTTTAGGATGGAGGGAGTAGATTAGTAAAATTTAAATATCGAAACCCTAGCTTTCTAGATCTAATATTTTGGTTACTACATCGTATTTTTTTTCTATGAGAAATCCTGTTACATAAATATTTCGGTAAATAGAAAAAATATTTATTATGCACTCGGACAACATACACAATATTTTTCACAAGTAGGATTAGCTTCAATAAATTATATTTTACGATTACTTCAAGTCAATTCCGATATTTAATGAACCATTATTAATGCGTTCTGTTTAGTATAATTTTTTTCCTAGTTTTTATTGCTTGCATAATTTTATAACTACTTGCACCTGCATGTGTCCTATTCTGCAACTTGATGTTACACCGTACAGCTAGGTGTAGTTACATTTTAAAGTTTAAATTAGGAGCATTGAATTGAAGTGCATCAGGTGCTCGTTTCAAAAATTAAAACGTGTAACAATATTAGTATGTTTTTTCCACCAGGAAAAATGAGCTCTTGCAGTGCCAGCGATGGAGATTCTTCCGATGGTATGGCATAGACTTACGATGAGTCTGATGTGTCAGAAAATGAACTTAACAGGAAGATTGAGAATTACAAAAGAAAGTTGGAGATGAAAAAGAAACACAAAATAGGTTAAAACGTTAAAGACGTGTACATAAAAAGAAACGAAGGATTGGTGGAGAACAACATGGCAGTCCGAACCACCAAAATAATGGTGACATGGTAAGCTTACGTAATGTTAATGCATGTCATATTCCTTAATCGATAATACAGTCTGCACTAAGAAATTTATAAATAAGTTTACGAATATTTGCTATATTGTTTCGGTAAACTACCAGGATATGTCCAAGAATCAAGTGATGGCAACTGAAAAATATACGGGGGAGAAGAAGAAGCCCCGTAGTAAGACTGGATCAAATTACATAGTAAGGTGCTCTCTCAAGGAGCTCAGCAGATTGATTAAACATGATCTAAACGATCTCCAGAAAGTAGAGCTGGTGAAGATTGGCTGTGGTTTCATCTTGGAATACAAGCTAGATTCAAACATTAGTAGGCCCCTGATTATTAAGCTATACAAGAAGATTGATGTAGAAACTCTAAAAATGGAATTTGCCGGTGGTAGGACGACAACTCTGACAGCAGATGCAGTGCATTCTGTCTTTGGTCTACCCAACGGCAGTATAAAGGCGTCTCGGCCTTCAGAAGCTGGTGATACCTTTGCTTTATGGTGGCTTAAGAAGAAACTGGGTTTGGAAGATAGGGATACTCCAACGGTGCAACACCTGATCCATCATATCAAAAAGGGTGCAATGGACAAGTTTACTATGAAATGCATAATTCCTGTAATCTGCACAAAGCTTATCTGTCCAGGTTTAAACAACCACATCAGCCGTGAAGTTGGGGTAGTGAAATGCTTTGATATTGAGAACTCTAGAAAAACATACTTTTGCCAGCTTGTAATTGATGAGATCAAGAAGGCAACACTAAAGTTTCATGTTGATGATATGAATCAAAGTGTTGCCAAAGGTTGCGCAGTCCTTCCTCTAATAATATATATGGATTCTCTCAAGTGTAGAAAATCACTTATGACAAAATAAACACCTACAGTCAAATACCTGGACAAATCTGATCTACTTGATGTATTGAAAGCGGATGTCATTGACAAAGAGTGGTGGGGACGACTGAATGTAACTATTCTACTTGACCTCATCTTGTTTCACATAAAGAATCATTCTAGCAAATAAAATCTTTTAAAATTACCTCTTTTGACAGTTATTCACAATCCATGGAAATAATATTTGTTTACTGTTTGTATTGGAAAAGCTGTGACGAAAGAAGCTATTATTTGAAACCTCCTATGGAAGAAATGACTTGTAACAAGATAACCTCAACTGCTAATAGAGAATTAGAGTGTTCAGGAACAAAGTCCCAACGGCTAGATCAATGCATGGACCAGTATATAGATATACTGCTAGAGGAAGAACCAGGTGATGAAATCATCACTAATGATACAAATGATGCAATGATATATGAAGAACTTATGATGAAGCACAGGGACGTGAAAAGAAGTAAACTGGAAGCAATTACTAACTGCTTTCGAGCATCCCATAGTGTGAAACTAACATGCTGAGATGTTTTCACAGATACGAGAATGACCTCGCCAATGTTGCAAACATTTCGGGCACCTATCAAATCTGCCGTGGCCGATACGTGCTGACGGGTGGGGGCCAGGATACACGTCGAACCTGCCATCCTTCTCTTGCTGCCTTATGGGCCGCTTTTTCCTAATTGGGTGGACGGTGCAGGCGATGACAAATGGGGTCGTTCCGTGGGGTCATCGAAGCCAATGAACGATGTGGCCGTCATGTGGGGCCGTCGAATCCAATGACTGATGGGGCCGTGATGTGGAGCTGGAGGGGGGATTTGCATATTTGCCATTTTTTCCTTGAAACTTGCATATTTCCCATTTTTGTGTGTCGCTGACATGTGGTGGTCATGTGGCAAATATGCAAATTTCAAAGAAAATGTTCGTTCCGTGGGGCCATCGACGCCAATGAACGATGGGGCCGTCATGTGGGGTGGGGCGTTGAAGCCAATGACTGATGGGGCCGTGATGTGGAGCTGGACGGGGATTTGCATGTTCGCCATGTTTTATGTTGCAACTTTAATATTTGCCATTTTGTGTGTCGCTGACATGTGGTGGTCATGTTGCAAATATGAAAATGTCAAAGAAAAGGTTCGTTCTGTGGGGCCATCGAAGACAATGAACGATGGGGCCGTCATGTGGGGCTGAAAGGGGGATTTGCATATTTGCCACATTTTAGATTGCAACTTGCATATTTGCCATTTTGTGTGTCGCTGACATGTGGTGGTCATGTTGCAAATATGCAAATTTCAAAGAAAAGGTCCGTTCTGTGGGGCCATTGAAGACAATGAACGATGGGGCCGTCATGTGGGGCGGTCGAAGCCAATGACCGATGGGGCCATGATGTGGGGCTGGAGGGGGGATTTTCATATTTTCCACTTAGATTGCAACTTGCATATTTGTCATTTTGTGTGTCACTGACATGTGGTGGTCATGTTGCAAATATGCAAATTTCAAAGAAAAGTTTCGTTCTATGGGGCCATAGAAGCCAATGAACAATGGGGTCGTCATGTGAGGCTGTCGAAGCCAATGACCGATACGGCCGTGATGTGTGGCTAGACGGGGGTTTGCATATTTGCCACGTTTTAGAACTTGCATATTTTCCATTTTGTGTGTCGCTGACATGTGGTGGTCATGTGGCAAATAAGGAAATTTCAAAGAAAAGGTCCGTCCCGTGAGGCATTCACAGCCAATGAACGATGGGGCCATCATGTGGGGCCATCGAAGCCAATGACCGATGGGGCCGTGATGTGTGGATGGAGGGTTTTTTTTTCATATTTGCCATGTTTTAGATTGCAACTTGCATATTTGCCATTTTGTGTGTCGCTAACATGTGGTGGTCATGTGGCAAATAAAATAATTTCAAAGAAAAAGTTTGGCAGATATGCAAAATTGGCAAATATGTAAAAATCCCAGAGTAGCTACTCCCCCAAACATTGACAGGTGGGGTCATGTATGACACACATGAGGTCGGCTCTCTCTCTCATTCGCTCCCAGCCCCCAGCCTCGAGCAGCTCCTACCCCACCGGCGGTCAGAGCAGCCATCGTTGGCGCGTCAGCGGCTCCGTCCTATGGTGGCGTCGGACGGACTGCCGCGTTGCACCTCAACCAAGGCTCCAGCACGTGTTTCGTCCGCACTCATTGTATGTTGAGGCAATATCAACCGCAGGCAGGTCCGCCGCCCACGAAGACCGAGATATTGTTCCGCCGCCATAACTCGATGCACGGTCACATCAATTGCTAGTAGTGCTTGCTAAGACCTTCTCTCCTTCTCCGCCCACCCTACTCGATTCGGTTCCCGTAATTTCCTCGATATTGCAGGGGTAAATTAGTCTTCAATGTCTGATCATAGCGGGTACATGGGCGAGGGTGGGGATTCGATCATGTCGTGGAAACGTTTTCCTTCTCCTACCATGTCGGAAGTGCAGGTAGCTCCTTCTCTTTATAATACCGTTGAATATGAAGTGCTGCCATGGCTTGTCGGACTGATTTTAATTGGGTTTGTTTTGGGATTGTTACAGTGTGCTATGCAGCCCGATGATCCATGGTACATTGTATACCAAGATGAATTAACCCACTGGTCTAGCCAGAGGATGGATTTGGAGGAGATGGTTGCCAATTTAGGTGATGAATTGGCCCATAAAAACCTGTTGATATTAGAGCTGAAGCATACTGTCGAGGAAGAAAAGAATAACTCAGAGCTTATTCGGAAAGAGAAGTTGACACTTGAGGCCGATCTTGTCGTATCTGATCAAGTGGTAGAAAATCTAAAACATGAACTTCAAGTGAAGTGGGAGGAAAATAGTAGATTCATGTGGGAAATTTTAGCTGTCATCCCCGTCCTAACAATTATACTATGGTATTGTGGTGAAGGTGGCACATGTAATGATTAATTGAATTGATAGCTAATTTAGATAGTAGAATTGTTATTCGATGGGTGGTTGTGAGTTCCTTCAAATTTAGTCACTTTGCGGTCCCAATGTTGTCTTGAGAATGAATTTCGGAGCCCGAGTTGCTTGCCATTGGATCTAGGTGCCCATAGTTGGCGTGCCAAATGCCATGTAGACTTCCAGAGTTGACGGCAGCATCCATTCCCTGTTCTTCCTGACACCCCATTCTTCTTTTCCAGAGAGGCGATCTATCAAAGAAAGTACTACTCCCTCCTATCCAATTTACTTGACTCAAATTCGTCAAGATATGGATGAATCTAATACTAATTCATGTCTAGGTAAAATCGAATCTAGACAAATCTAAATCAACTAATACAAGCCCACTGGATATTGTCAAAGCACGTACTTCTACTTATGAATCAACATATCCACCGGTCTCATGGCTCAAATACATACTCCCTTCGACCCATATTAGCAGTAAAACTTGACTAGATACGTTTCATATCCTGATGAATCCAAGTCAACTAATATGGGTCGGAGGGAGTATCAAATTTATTCAAATCGGTTCACGGGGGCTTGATTTGCGCCTTCGCGGTGATGTTGCGGATGATGGCTTCAATCATCGTTGCATCGATCACCATTGTCGGGACCTCCGCCGCCTCGGTGTCTTTAACCAACAACGGATCTGAGGAGGTGAACAGGAGTGAGACGAACAGAGAAAGAAATTTCAGATGCTTAGATCCTCACTGCCGCATGCCGTTCCAGCCCCCACGCTTGGATCTGTGCCGCTGCAATTTGTTTCGACCCCCGCGCTTAGGTCCGTGCCGCCGCACGCCGTTCCGACCGCCAGGCTTAGATCCGCGCCGCCACATGCCGTTCTGACCCCCACGCTCTGCGCCAGCGCACGCTGTTTGAACCTGCATGCTTAGGTCCACGCCGCCGCACGCCGTTCGGACCGCCAAGCTTAGAACCGCACCACCGTACGTCGATAGGAGGGGATTAAGATGCGGCTGGTATACATGCGACAGGGAAAGGGAGGGAGAGACATACAACCCGTCGGGCTCTCCTCTCCATACAAGTTAGGTGCGCTGATCAGGAGAGAGAGACCTCCAGCCTGTCGGGCTATCCTCTCCGTACAAGGTAGGTGCACCCATCGGGAGAGAGAGGCCTCCAGCCTATCGAATCATGATGTATCCAATGGTGGTTAGCCAAGATCCGTGTGACATACATCTTGACCAATCAGAGCGTAGCAGCTATTGTCAGGGTTTGAGTCAGGAGAGAGGGTAAAAGTGAGGAAAACTTTAGCGGGAGGGGAAAAGTGAGGAAAACATTAGAGGGAGGGGAAAACTGAGTAGAGCTAACGAAAACAAGGGCACTCAGATAAAAAAATGAGTAAGGGAAATTCAAGATTTTGGCATAAAAAATGGAAAATGTGTTATTTGAAAAAAATAATTCGTCTTGGCCGACATTATATTGTTTGCAACTCAGATATACACAAGTGTTCCAAATTTGGCCTCATTTAGACAAAGTATGTTTTGGGATGGTTTATTTTGGAGGTTGATCGAGTAGAAAGCCATGCATCTTCATAGCTACTAGCTCATTCCAAGAAGGATTTAAGAAGTGGTTTAGGGGATAAGTCCATTTCTCTTTATTTCCTTTTCCTTTATTATTCATGCTAGGTTGTAGGCAACATAACAAGACTCCATTTGAAAGTTACACTATGTTCTGACTTGTTTTGAATTAAACTAAATCTAAAACCATTTTTCAAATTTAATCACTTAGAAAAATAAAAATGTAGCTAATTACAAGTTAATCCAAAATTTCCAATTTCATATGGTAAAATCCAAGATACACAAGTGTGCCAAATTTTGGACTAGCTAAACTCCAAGATCAAGTGGTCAACGTTTAAGCCATGAACTAGCTAAACTCCATGTGTTGACCACATGTAGAGGGCAAAATTGAGCAGTGCTAAGCAACTAGGTGCATGACCATAGAAAATTGTAATAACCCATACATTATGGGATTATCCAACATACAAACTTGTGAGTGTCACACTAGTTTGAATTAAATACAAACATTGACAATAGTGAAAATTTGTCATACAAATTCAAATTAATAATTCAAATCCATTTTTTTTCTTGCTCCTAGTGTTTTTGTTGGGTTCACCACCTTGCTCCTGGTGATCCTTGCTGGAATATTCTCGGAGTCCACCATCAGCTTCTTCCGTTTTTTCCCTTTATTATTTTTCTCTGCATCCAATGAATCAAGGTCTTTAGTCTGTCGTACAATTGGTTCATTCACATTTCGATCCGCTGGTTCATATGGTTGAAAAAGCATTGTCCCCATTTCTGCCATATCCGCTGGTGTAATTCCTTTATGCTTGAACTCTGCTTCAATCTCCCATGCAGTTGATGTAATATCATCTGGATTGACTGGTTCAATCTCCCTTGCATTTGGTTCAATCTCCTCTCGATCGATTGGTTCAATCTCCCCTAAATTTGGTTCAATGTCCCCTGCATTTGGTTCAATCTCCTCTGCATTTGGTTCAATCTCCTCTCGGTCGACTGCTTCAATTTCCCCTACATTTGGTTCAATCTCCACATTTGGTTCAATCTCCTCTACATTTGGTTCAATCTCCTCTTGATCCATTGGTTCAATATGCAATGTATCCATTGCTTCATTCTCCTCTCGTTCAAATGCTTCATTCTCATCTGCATTTGCTGCTCCCGCCTGATCATCCATTCCATAAGCTGGGTCCACTGCATTTTTAAAAAGCCTAGCAATATGCCCTAGGATCCCACAATGTTTGCACTTACATCGTCGAGGTAGTGCACCACCCTCTGCACTAGCTCTTATCCTATTCTTCCTTGGCCTACCTGCTGGTCTTGTAAAAACTAGAGGGTATAGCTTGAAGCCTGGATCCACTTCCATCCATTGGTCTTTTTCCCAACAAGTATGGAATAATCTGAGCATATGCTGCCCTAAATTTGGCAACGGAGAAATACTCTGACACGTACTGATCAACTTCACCCTCTTCAGCTCCTAGAACACCCATGAAAAACAATGCATGTATGCAGGTTTTCCCACGGAGCTGCCATTGCCTGCAATGGCATGTCCTACCAACCAAACTCACTGGATACCTCCAGTGCCTATCTTTACTATCAGTGTATGTTACCTGAGCCTCCATTCCTCTTCTAATGCATTTCACCTTCAATTGATTTTCCCTGGCATGCAAAGCCTTAATCAAAGATGGGAGGATGAGATGGCCAGCATATACTGTTGATGCAATTCTTTGACGCAAATCGATCTTTATCATGATCATCTACCCAATCTTATCAAATATTTGCCACAACATAAGCCCTTTCAATGACTTGACCTTTGCATTGAAACTCTCTGCAAGGTTACTTGTTACATAGTCTACCTTGCAAATTTCATTGAATCGGCTTCTTGACCACACCATTCCATGATGTGCATCCAAGTACTCCTTCACCGTAGGTTTCTGTTTATACACCACTTCCAAATGATACAAATGCTTCCTCAAACTGCATGTGTATGAAGCTGACCATAGGTTGTCAGTATAAACTTTACCCTTGAATTTCTTTGTAAAATTCTGCACTAAGTGTCGCATACATTCCCTATGCTCCACTTCGGGGAATACTGCTTCTAAAGCTTTCTCCAAACCTTTGCAAGCGTCTTTGTGGATAGTAAGTCCTGGTGGATGACCTATAAGGTCGCAGAAATTCTCTAGAAACCAAGTCCAACTTTCCTCTGCCTCAATCTCCAAAACTCCATAAGCAACAGGGAACATTGATGACCCACAAGTATAGGGGTTGTATCGTAGTACTTTTGATAAATAGTAGTGTCGATCCCAACAAGGAGCAGAAGGTGCTAAACAGTGGTATGGAGCAGGAAATCCCTGTGAATACTTAGCAAACAGATTTTTAGTGGTTTTCTGACAAGGCAACAAAACAAATAGCAAGTAACAAGAGTAACGAACAAATGGAGCAAGTGGCCCAATCCTTTTTTAGCAAAGGACAAGCCGGTGGAAATACTTATAAGGACCAAACGTTCACGAGGACACATGGGAATTCTGTCAAGTTCTTTCGCTTCAAATAATTGAGTACTCTTCTCTGATGTTTGTAAGTGTTGTGTGGGTGAACCTGTGCTAACATACTGCCCTTCCTAGGACTAATACATACTTGTGATTAAACCCCCTGCAAACATCCATAACTACAGGAAAGTAATTAAGATATAAATCTAACCACAGCCTTAAACTCTGAGATCCTACACTCCCTTGTGAAAAGGTGTGCTCATGGGGGTTTAGGTTTCTATCACTCCGGAAACCCCACGATTAGTATACAAATACATAATGCATCCGCCTAGGCCCATAAATGGTGAAGTGTCATGTAGTCAATGTTCACATGACACCACAAGAAGAATAGCACCACAACTTAAATACTAAACCATTGAATAATAACTCATCACAGATTCACTACTAACAACATGACTTCTCCCATGTCCTCAAGAACTAAACTAACTACTCACATGACATCATATGGATCAAGATCAAATATGATATGGTAATGGATAAAAATTTGAACATAAACAATAATCCAATGGTTCCACTCACAAGCATTAACTACAATAGTAATTAACACCGGGAAAGTTTCCCCTATGAACTAATGCCAGATCCAACACAATTGTTACAGCCGAACGGAGTGGTGGTGATGGTGCTAGTGGAGATGATGGTGTGGATGATGATGATGATGATGATCCCAATGTATCCTAACTTGATGACGGTGTTGATAGCGATGGTCTCCCCTCTCCGGGAAGGACTTCCCCTGGCAGAAATCTATCTGCTGGAGAGATCTTTCTCTCTCGGTGTTTTCCTCCCCCAGAGGCGGCGAAAATCTATTTGTGGTTGCTCCCCTGTTATTAGGGTTCCTTAGGAAAGATATAGGCGAAGGGGCGGAGTCGGAGGTCGGGCAGGTGGGCCACACCTTCCCTAGGCGCGGGGTCAGGTGGGCCCGCGCCTAGGGGTGGGGCCCCTAAGGCCCCACTCCGTCCCTCCTTCTGGCTTCCTTCGTCTTCTGGTAAAATAATATGTTTCCATATTTTTCTGGTATTTTTCTGATCTTCGCGAAATTGCACCGAAACGCCTTCTTTTCCATCAGAATCCAGACTCCGGCAGTCCATCCTCCAAGAATCATCCAACATGCATAAACAGATGAAAAGTCATAAGTAATACCTCATAATATCAATGAATAGAGGTAAATTATGATATAGAAAGGTGATGCAAATTGGGCGTATCAAACATCCAATTGTGGCCATCAACTGCAGTAGCAGCTACTAGTTGTCCTTTAAATCTGCCATGAAGACCTGTTGCATCCACAACCAAATAAAGCCTGTAACCATTAGAAACCCTTGCCAGCAAGCTTTGAAACAAACAAAAGCCCTTCTAAGGCACTCCTTCTCCATTGTGTTCCCTCTTATTTTGTACTGAACTTTATGCATGTCTATCTATACAACGCTACCTAGACTAGCCATATCCACTTCAGCTTTGAAGCTGTAAAGCAACTGAAAACTTTCATTCCATGGACCATTGATCCTCTCAAGAGCCATTTCCTTTGCATAGAACATTTTCATTTAAGGTACTGTAATATTAAACTTTTTAGAAACTTCTTTTTTGAGCGCTGTTGCACCACCTAGTCTTTGCTAGTTTTGTTTTGTCCTTTGGTTGCCCCCCTTGAGGTGGACAAGAATGTTCCAACTGGTTAATTTTTATCTGAAATATAATTAAAGTGACAAGTATAGCTAACAAACTCTACACAGTGATTTAAAATACATAAGTGGTTGTAATACCTGAACCAAACTACTCCTAAGCATAGTGGATGCATGCATCTTCCACCTACACCTCTTGTATGTGCACTTCACTGTGAAGCTTGTTGGCTCACTCTTAATAGCATCATAAGAATTATTGGTGTGAATGCAATATGTAGTTAGGGCATTACGACAGTCCCGCATCGTTTCAAATATGGTGCCTTCAAAAATCATAGGATCGTCCATGTCCCACTCAATTAATGGCAAGTCCTCACCATCGTACTCGGCTAAAACGAGGCTGTCATTGTTCTCCTCATTCTCTTTGCCATCAGTATCATCAAATCTGGCACCCTGGGCAATTTCATCTGTGTATTGATCCTCTAGTGCATGTTTACTGAATCTATCTACAAATTCAGGAAACATCAACTCAACCTCATCATCTAGTGGAGGCACTCCCTCGTTAGGCTCTGACTCGTCCTCCACATCGGCTAGGGGGATTCATGGTCCCACATGCGGATAGTGCGAATATTCAAAGAACAGGTATCAAGTACTCGGGGTCCTACGGGACACGAGTGGACGGTTAAAAACCAAATAACATCTATTGCCCACCTATGCCTCTACATTATTTACCTACTTCAATTTTAGTTATTAAACGATAATTAAAGCCATGACCATCTCCAACATAAAGCATATGGCATTCTTCGAACAACTGTGGTACTTGACGACACGCAACAGCACTTGAGCAAGCGACTATGACACGCAAGTCCAACTATCTACCAAGCAACAGGTAATAGGATGTGTCCAAGGCAATATAATGCTGCAAGGGATATCACGGGTACGAAAACTAGAGCATCGCAACACAGATAGCAATAGATCAATAGGAGGAAATAAAGACTAGAAAGGGGGAGAATGCTCGCCTGAAAACATTGTTGAAGGTTCATCCGAAGATCGGATCGACACTCGCATGAACTCATCGGTCTAATCCGTGAAGAAGCAAAGCACTAGCAGAAACACCGGATGCAATAATTAATACTACGGCAGAAGATCAGGCATGATGCATGTATGATGTATGACATGGCAAAGGTGCGATGTAATTAGGCCATATTAAGCGGAACCAGGGTCCCGACAATTAATTAGATGGTTCATGTTGTTTAGATACCCCGCAATTTAAATGTTGTATTAACAAGGAAAAATAGGTCACCGGTTCGCTACACTAATTTAAATGGAGACAAACTAAGACTAGAATAGTCCATATATGATCTCCATATTTAATTATGAGGTGAATCGGCATAGTGCCCCCAAACCACATGATATGTATACAAGCATGTACAATTTAATATGCAACAATTCATATAGATATCAATTATAAAATAGGGCTCGGATAAAGGGGCTCACACATCGGGGCGAAGATCTTGATGTTCACCGAGAGGGGTTTGACGGATTCGGGTTCGGTCTTCGCATTCCGGTTCCCTAAGTGGTCGGCGAACTTGGATCTAAAGTCGAAGTTTCTCTTGAAGATCTTGGGGTTCCCTCTTGGTTTGCCGATGTCGATCTTGTATTGGACTCGCGTGTTTTGGGGAACATCGCACAAACACATATGGATGCATATACACTAACGCCACCATCATACACGACTTGCCATCGGGGTTGTCCATCAACTCTCTTCACATCACACCAGGATGCCCCAGATTCCAGAGCACTATGCGCGCGTCCGCGTGAGGCAGCCGTCGTACACGAAGTGGGCCTGCGGTGGAGAGCTTGGTCTTTGTAGCACCCCGGGTAAAACCAGTACTAGAAAATCGCGGTTATTTGTATGTTGCGCATCATCTTAACATCATCATGCATGTGTTTGACTAAACCTATTCCCCAAAAGCCTATATTGTTTTCTAATTATCCCCTTCTCTATTTCAAATTGAAATCTCGGTCTTCCCAAGTATTTTGTTTTGTCTAAAATTATTTATAAATGGCCTCATAAATAAAACAGAAAAAAATAGTAAACATAAACTTGTTCGGGGAGGCAGCCTAGCCGTTTAGGCCAAGCCACCTACTACCCGTCAGGCCCGGCCCGCCTAAACCAAACCCTAACCTACCCCAGCCCTACTCCCTCTGTGCCGCCGCCGGCACACACCTAGAACACCACCACCAAACCGCATCCACCCCTACCCGTCACAGCACACACGTCACGCACGCTCCCCGCTCGCTAGGGCCCACCTCCTCACGCACGCTCCCACCCCCGACTCGTCTTTCCCCCATGCCTCGCTTCCGTCCCGCAGCCTCCAACCCCCCCGACTCCGTTCTTCCCCAACCAGCGCGCCACCGCCCGGCTCTCCCCTGGCTGCCTCCTCGTCTGACGTTGATCTCCCTGCCCCAGACGCGTGCGCCACCTCCGCGTTGCGGACCCCCTCTTCATCGCCTGCAGGAGCCAACCACCTGCCTCGACCCGCGGCCGCAGAGCTCCGCCGCCGGGTGCTCCATTGCCCCGTCGTTCTCCCTCAACCTCAGCACCACCCCTGCCTTCTAGCGTCGCCGGCCGCCTTCCTTACCACCTCCTCGTTCTCGTCGTCGCCCTCGAGGGCCCCTGTCGCCATGGCCGGCCTCGCCTCCCCGCCGTGGTCGCCCATCGTCGTTGCTTCTACCCCCTCTGCAGAGGCCCGCCCCGCCCGCGTGACCACTGCCGCGTCGCCCTGGTTTCTGTCTGCGACTGGCCACGGCCTCCCCTGCCCTGCAGAGCGTCGCCTCTTCGTCGTCCGACCCCCACGAGGAACCTCTCCTGCGCGGTCTCCTCGCCTGGATTTTCTCTAGTTCGGAAGCCACCGATCCTGTCGCTTCCCGAGCGTCGACCTCGCTTCATGAGCTCGCCAACTGTCGTCACCTCCACCGTTGTTGTGCCTTGAGGCGTCTGAAGGCCTCGGTTTGTTGTTCGGTTGGTGACCATGACCTTCTGTGTGATGTGGTGGTGTTCGTGTTCTTGTTTTGATGCAGCCACTTTGCTCTATGCAGACAGATGGAATCGTGTGGCTGTTGATCTGGAGCACGGCCGCCGCTCGATGACCTAACCAAGACCAAGTTGCTCACCCCAAGTGCCCCGTCGTCTAGTTTTAGCTGCCAAGGTCTCTGATGTTTGTCAGCGCCTGCTCAAGTTCGCCTTAGAGCCTGACCTTGACAATCGGAACTGAACCCTTGGCACGATATGATCTTCCTCAAGGACGTCAAGGCACCTGTTGAACCCAAACCATCCGAGCCCGGAGACCGATCCATCAGAACACCAAGTGCTCCTTCCCGAAGTTCAAAGTTTTGAAGACCGAACCCGAACCCTCGGCGAACACCAAGATCGCCAAAACCCAAGTGTGACCTCTTTTTCGAGAACAATACTTTATAATATATAATATATACTTGTTGCATATTAAATTGGTCATGCATGCATACATGTTTGTGGGAGTTTAGGGCTATTTGGAAGATTCACCTAAATTAAATATGAAGTCCATATGCGGGCTTTTCTAGTCTAATATTGGTCCCATTTAAAATTGTGTAGCGAACCGGTGATATATTTTGCCTTGTTAATACAACAGTTAAATTGCAGGGTATCTAAACAACATGAACCTATTAATTAATTGTCGGGGCCTCGGTTCCGCTTAATATGACCTAATTGCATCGCACCTTTGCCATGTCATACATCATGCATGCATCATGCCCGATCTTTTACCGTAGTATTAAATAGTGCATCCGGTGTTTCTTCTAGTGCTTTGCTTCTTCACGGATTAAGCCGATGAGTTGATGCGAGAGTCGACCCGATCTTCGGATGAACCTTCGGCAATGTTTTCAGGCGAGCAATCTCCCCCTTTCTACATATCTTACTTTTATAGTATTTATTCCCTCCTGTTGATCTATTGCTATCTGTGTTGCGATGCTCTAGTTTTCATGCCCGCGATATCCCTTGCAGCCTTATATTGCCTTGGACACATCCTATTACCTGTTGTTTGGTAGATAGTTGGACTTGTACGTCGTAGTCGCTTGCTCAAGTGTTGTTGCGTGTCGTCCAGTACCCCAGCTGTTGGAAGGCTGCCATATGCTTTATGTTGGAGATGATCATGGCTTTAATTATTGTTTAATAACTAAAATTGAAAGTAGGTAAATGCAGAGGCACCGGTGGGTAATAGACAATATTTGGATTTTAACCGCTCACTGGTGTCCCGTAGGACCCCAAGTTCTTGACACCTGTTCCGAGATCGAGCGCGATAACCACAGGTGGGGTGTGTGGGCACCCCATCGATTTAGTACCTAATTTCAAGTACTGTACTGGGGGCCACAAAGTAGTTTGGGGCTTTATTACTATCCTATACTTATGCCACGCTTTACTGCTTTATTTACGATTGCGCGTGGAGCGCCTGTACTGTTTAGGTAAGCAGAGTGTTTTCGCGGTATCGACAAGCCCAGTCTCACTTTTGGGTTCCCAGTCGTTTACAGCCATTGACGCAAACCCTGGGTCCGTCTCGGAGACCGGCCGACTTCGTTACGGGTAGCTTAGTGGGCTGGCCCCCTGTGCTTGCTTTGGGTCTGGGAAACGTCGTGTCCGAAACCCCGTCAACATACCGTTGGGTGTATGTTTTGTGATCTTGTACCTACCTGATCTGACAACAAGGGTGTAGGTGTGTGTGGGAAATTTGGTGCACCCCTGCAGGGTTAAATCTTTTCGAGAAGCCGTGTCCGTGGTTATGGACGACTTGGAGCACAGTTCTCGATCATAGGCAACTATAACTAAAGTTTATTGTTATAATTTGACTTGTATCCGATATGACTAGTAATCAGCTCCACTACAACGGAATGGCTAAATAAAAGTGCCAACAACTTCTGGTTTTTGGGATATCTCATGCTAATTGTATCTGACTAGTAAGTGTTGCAACTACAATGGAATGGTTAACTAAAAGTGCCCACTGCTTATTATATCAGGATGACTATCTATACCTGACTAGTAATTTCTGCAACGATAACTGAATAAATAAAACTGCCAACGGTGTGAGTTCCTCGGTTGACTTCCTCGTTTGGTCTCGAGGGGGAAATACCAGGATGGGTATGTTTGGTGGTAGTATCAGGTTGGTTCCGGATAGGTCTTTCTTGCCCCTCTCCGATAGCCGCCAGTTGTATTGATTCTCTATAGGTTGTTTAGTGCATGTTGCGCTGCCGCTTCAGTCCACCATACCTATGTAGGCGAGGACCGCCGAATTCTAGTCTCGCCGTGTACTGGCCTCAGTACTGACCGCTCTCTCTTTTTCCTTTGCCCTTTGTCGGCACCCCTTTTGTTTAAGCAGGTTTTGAGATCGACGTCGTTAGCAGGGTTACCCTTCCGGCTTGGCCTGGGCAGGGTTATAGACGCCATTGGTTGTTCTTCAGGGCTCTTAGCTCAATTTGCATCTTGTCCGTACTCGGACGCTGTATCGTTTTAAAGGTGATTTGGATCTTTGTATTGTATATCTGTATTCTTGACTCTTTGAGTCGGTGTTGTATATATCTGTTCTGTGGGTTCCATCGTGGACTATTGTGTAATGGTATTACTTCGTTTTCCACCCGCATGAAAGTGCCTGGTGGGCACCTTTGAACGTTTCTATGCGGGTTTGGCGGGAATCGCTGAAACTTGCATAGGGCCGATTCTGAGGGTGTTACAGAGTGGTATCAGAGCACAGCAGTTACGATACCCCACTGGTCCAGTCTGTAGGATAACCTAGCTAACGGACGTTGTAGAGTGTCAAAACTATTTTGAAAATCGGTTGGATAGATCTGATTAGGTCTGCTTTTACTCCTTACCCCTCTGCTATTCTCCTCTTACCTCTGCGTTTTTTGAATCTGCTCTCTTATATTTTCTTCGAATCTAGGAATTCTTGTGGTTGGGTTTCCGTCGTACCTTCAGGATTTCACTCCCTCCTCTTGTAACGGTGCGTCGACATCTTACCTTCACGCTATCTGATGAATCTTTCACCTGTTGTACCTTTCAGTGGACCGAAAATTCACTAAATTTTTTCTTTCTATCCTCCAATATTTTCCGATACGATGAAGTCATCTACATCAGATCTGATGAGAATCTGCACCCCTCCTTTGATTCCAAACGTCGCTTGTCGAGATCTTCAGTCTAATTTCGAGAATGGGTTGCGTGATTTTCTACTGCATGTGCAAAGTAATAGTTTAGGTGTGTGATGGATTGGCCCCCATGCCGACTACTCAATCTATTCGCTCTTGTACATTGAAGTGAATTAGAGTGCACCTTTTCTCTCCTTCTGTCGAAGTTAGAGGTGGCATTATCTTTTGATGCCTCTATTTTCGTCTTTTGTTTATCCGGAGTACTCCCTCGACGCACATGATCAACGACCGCTCGTTGGTGGTGTCGCCGATTTCAAGATGGAGAAATAATCTTTGTTAGTGGTGTCGCGAAGATCTACATTAAGAGAGAAGATTCAGAGCGTCGGCTTTCTTGCCCGTACTAGGAGGCGGATCTCGAGGGCGAGATCCATTGTTAGTGGTGTCGAATTGTAGCACCCCGGTTAAAACCAGTACTAGAAAATCACGGTTATTTGTATGTTGCACATCATCTTAACATCATCATGCATGTGTTTGACTAAACCTATTCCCCAAAAGCCTATATTGTTTTCTAATTATCCCCTTCTCTATTTCAAATTGAAATCTCGATCTTCCCGAATATTTTGTTTTGTCTAAAATTATTTATAAAAGGCCTCATAAATAAAACAGAAAAAATAGTAAACATAATTTTGATCGGGGAGGCAGCCTAGCCGTTTAGGCCAGGCCACCTACTACCCGTCAGGCCCGGCCCTCCTAAACCAAAACCTAACCTACCCCAACCCTACTCTCTCTGTGCCGCCGCCGGCACACACCTAGAACCCCACCACCAAACCGCATCTACCCCTACCCATCACAGCACACACGTCACGCACGCTCCCCGCTCGCTAGGGCCCACCTCCTCACGCACGCTCCCACCCCCGCCTCGTCTTTCCCCCACGCCTCGCTTTCGTCCCGCAGCCTCCAACCCCCCCGACTCCGTTCTTCCCCAACCAGCGCGCCGCCGCCCGGCTCTCCCCTGGCTGCCTCCTCGTCTGACGCTGATCTCCCCGCCCCAGACGCGTGCGCCACCTCCGCGTTGCGGACCCCCTCTTCATCGCCTGTAGGAGCTGACCACCTGCCTTGACCCGCGGCCGCAGAGCGCCGCCGCCGGGAGCTCAATTGCCCCGTCGTTCTCCCTCAACCTCAGCGTCACCCCTGCCTTCTAGCGTCGTCGGCCGCCTTCCTTACCCCCCCTCCTCGTTCTCGTCGTCGCCCTCGAGGGCCCTGTCGCCATGGCCGGCCTCACCTCCCCGTCATGGTCGCCCATCGTTGTTGCTTCTAGCCCCTCTGCAGAGGCCCGCCCCGCCCGCGTGACCACCGCCGCGTCGCCCTAGTTTCTGTGTGCGACTGGCCGCGGCCTCCCCTTCCCTGCAGAGCATCGCCTCTTCGTCCTCCGAGCCCCGCGAGGAACCTCTCCTGCGTGGTCTCCTCGCCTGGATTTTCTCCAGTTCGGAAGCCACTGATCCTGTCGCTTCCCGAGCGTCGACCTCGCTCGCGAGCTCGCCGAACCCTGCCGTCACCTCCCTGTCGTTGTTGTGCCTTGAGCGTCTGAAGGCCTCGGTTTGTTGTTCGGTTGGTGACCATGACCTTCTGTGTGATGTGGTGGTGTTCGTGTTCTTGTTTTGATGCAGCCACTTTGCTCTATGCAGATAGATGGAATCGTGTGGCTGTTGATCTGGAGCACGACTGCCGCTCGATGACCCAACCAAGACCAAGTTGCTCACCCCAAGTGCCCCGTCGTCTAGTTTTAGCTGCCAAGGTCTCTGATGTTTGTCAGCGCCTGCTCAAGTTCGCCTTCGAGCCTGACCTTGACAATCGGAACCGAACCGTTGGCACGATATGATCTTCCTCAAGGACGTCAAGGCACCTGTTGAACCCAAACCATCGGAGCCCGGAGACCGATCCATCAGAACACCAAGTGCTCCTTCCCGAAGTTCAAAGTTTTGAAGACCGAACCCGAACCCTCGGCGAACACCAAGATCGCCAAAACCCAAGTGTGACCTCTTTTTCGAGAACAATACTTTATAATATATAATATATACTTGTTGCATATTAAATTTGGTCATGCATGCATACATGTTTGTGGGAGTTTAGGGCTATTTGGAAGATTCGCCTAAATTAAATATGAAGGCCATATGCGGGCTTTTCTAGTCTAATATTGGTCCCATTTAAAATTGTGTAGCGAACCGGTGATATATTTTGCCTTGTTAATACAACAGTTAAATTGCGGGGTATCTAAACAACATGAACCTATTAATTAATTGTCAGGGCCTCGGTTCCGCTTAATATGACCTAATTGCATCGCACCTTTGCCATGTCATACATCATGCATGCATCATGCCCGATCTTCTGCCGTAGTATTAAATAGTGCATCCGGTGTTTCTTCTAGTGCTTTGCTTCTTCATGGATTAGGCCGATGAGTTGATGTGAGAGTCGACCCGATCTTCGGATGAACCTTCGGCAATGTTTTCAGGTGAGCAATCTCCCCCTTTCTACCTATCTTACTTTTATAGTATTTATTCCCTCCTGTTGATCTATTGCTATCTGTGTTGCGATGCTCTAGTTTTCGTGCCCGCGATATCCCTTGCAGCCTTATATTGCCTTGGACACATCCTATTACCTGTTTTTTGGTAGTTCGTTGGACTTGCGCGTCGTAGTCGCTTGCTCAAGTGTTGTTGCGTGTCGTCCAGTACCCCAGCTGTTGGAAGGCTGCCATATGCTTTATGTTGGAGATGATCATGGCTTTAATTATTGTTTAATAACTAAAATTGAAAGTAGATAAATGTAGAGGCACCGGTGGGTAATAGACAATATTTGGATTTTAACCGCTCACTGGTGTCCCGTAGGACCCCGAGTTCTTGACACCTGTTAGAGATCGGCCGCTAACCACAGGTGGGGTGTGTGGGCACCCCCATCGATTTAGTACCTGATTTCAAGTACTGTACTGGGGGCCACAAAGTAGTTTGGGGCTTTATTACTATCCTGTACTTATGCCACGCTTTCTTTGCTTTATTACGATTAGCGTGGGCGCTTCTATACTGTTAGGTAAGCGGAGTGTTTTTATGTATCGACAAGCCCAGTCACACTTTCGGGTTCCCAGTCATTTACAGCCATTGACCAAACCACAGGTCCGTCTGAGACCGGCCGACTTGTTCTGGTAGCTTAGTGGGTGGCCCCCTGTGCTTTCTTTGGGTCTGGGAAACGTCGTGTCCGAAACCCCGTCGACATACCGTTGGGTGTATGTTTTGTGATCTTGTACCTACCTGATCTGACAACAAGGGTGTAGGTGCGTGTGGGAACTTTGGTGCACCCCTGCAGGGTTAAATCTTTTCGAGAAGCCGTGTCCGTGGTTATGGACGACTTGCAGCACAGTTTTCGATCATAGGCAACTATAACTAAAGTTTACTGTTATAATTTGACTTGTATCCGATATGACTAGTAATCAGCTCCACTACAACGGAATGGCTAAATAAAAGTGCCAACAACTGCTGGGTTTTGGGATATCTCATGCTAATTGTATCTGACTAGTAAGTGTTGCAACTACAACAAAATGGTTAACTAAAAGTGCCCACTGCTTATTATATCAGGATGACTATCTATACCTGACTAGTAATTGCTGCAACGATAACTGAATAAATAAAACTGCCAACGGTGTGAGTTCCTCGGTTGACTTCCTCGTTTGGTCTCGAGGGGGAAATACCAGGATGGGTATGTTTGGTGGTAGTATCAGGTTGGTTCCGGATAGGTCTTTCTTGCCCCTCTCTGATAGCCGCCAGTTGTATTGAGTCTCTATAGGTTGTTTAGTGCATGTTGCGCTGCCGCTTCAGTCCACCATACCTATGTAGGCGAGGACCGCCGAATTCTAGTCTCGCCGTGTACTGGCCTCAGTACTGACCGCTCTCTCTTTTTCCTTTGCCCTTTGTCGGCACCCCTTTTGTTTAAGCAGGTTTTGAGATCGACGTCGTTAGCAGGGTTACCCTTCCGGCTTGGCCTGGGTAGGGTTATGGACGCCATTGGTTGTTCTTCAGGGCTCTTAGCTCAATTTGCATCTTGTCCGTACTCGGACGCTGTATCGTTTTAAAGGTGATTTGGATCTTTGTATTGTATATCTGTATTCTTGACTCTTTGAGTCGGTGTTGTATATATCTGTTCTGTGGGTTCCATCATGGACTATTGTGTAATGGTATTACTTCGTTTTCCACCCGCACGAAAGTGCCTGGTGGGCACCTTTGAATCGTTTCTATGCGGGTTTGGCGGGAATCGCTGAAACTTGCATAGGGCCGATTCTGAGGGTGTTACAGTCTCAGAAGGCGCAGAACGACGAGGTGGCCGATTATGTTGGGTCGATGACGGACGGCAAAGAGGGCAGGGCACGGCCGAAAGGGAGTCAACAACGGAGCACCACAGGCCCCTACTGGTTGTCGGTGATGAATAGGGCGTGGTTCTGGGAGTTCGCGGAGGACAGGGGCAGAAGTGATCGAGGGAGGGGTCACCAGCGTTGGCAGGCGAGGAAGCTCGGGTTCAGGCGCGGCCGAGGACGGGCGAAGCCGGCAACGTAGAGGAGGCAAAGAGGCACCGACAACGCGGGCGAAGGGGCGGCCCCGTGTAACATCCCAAAAATATCAAACTTAGATCATCAAAACACTAATCATCAAGATTAGGGTTAACAAAAACTTTTCTAAATAAACTCATGAATGCATGCATATGTGTATGCATGGATTTTTAATTTCTTTAAAAACCACCTTGTTTGTGTGATCCATTGCTTGTAAAATGTTTCCTAGGTGAAATGAACATCATCTAAAACATTTCCCACACTTTTCCTTAAGACAAGTATATAAAAACAAATATATTAAGTGAATGGTCATTTTGGCCAATTTAACTCCCATGCCTACTTTGGCTGTCTCAAACTTTCAAAACCTAATAGAAACTTTTCTGGACCTTTGCACCCCTTGAATGTAGTCATAACAAAGTATCAAGGCCCACTTTGTGATCATCCAGAAACTTTCAAATGCATAGTTTAAATGACAATTCAAAATTGAATCTTCTTCATATGGGAAGATCCCACTTTTTCAAAAACCACTCAAACAAGCTCAACTTTCAAAACCCAAGCATCTGCAGACTCACCAGCACCAATCTAGCAAACCCACCAAAATTCATTTCAAAATTCAAAACTTGATTTCATGCGGCCATTTTATCAAACAGGTTACAGACACAAATCAAACAAAACATCAAACACTATAGTGTGCAGTGATTCTTGCCTAACTTGTTCCCTAGTTAGCTCACACACAACTCAGTAGATCATCTAGAAAGATTAGCCCAACACTAGCACCCCTGTGAGCTTGCCATTGTCATTAATGGTGAACAGCCGAGCACCCCCATGTCACCCCATTGTGGACAGCAGGCTAGAGGAAGAACTAGCCGTGCCAACCTTGTCTGGGAGGCAGCCCACCGTCCACCGCCACTCACTGTCCCAGCCGCGAGCGTTGCCAAGCCCTGGACCACGCGCACAAGCCGCGCCCAGACCATGCCGAGCGTGCGCCAGAGCGCCACCCTCGACCAGCGTCCACAGACCGCGCCGCCCTCACCGCGCACACACACGATCACCACCGACCCAGGAGACCGCCAGACATCCCCGTTTGCCGCCCCGTGCCATACAGCCACCGCCGTCGAAGACGCCCGCCTGCCGCATAGCACCGGCCGTTCTGCACCAAACCACACCGCCCCATGCCTCGCGACCATGTCGTTGAGCATCGCCAGAGACACAGACCGCCCCTACCCTTGCCCATGCCATTAGTCACCTGAACGTCAGCCCCGACGAGCTCACCGTCGCCTGACGGTCCCTCGCCGACTATAAATAGAGGCCACCTCCGCATGATTTCTTCACACCATCTCACTCCCTCTCCTCACCGATCGTGCCACACCATTCTCGAGCAAGGCGAGCACCACCTCGCCGAATTTCACCGAGCCCGCTGCCGGAGAAGAAGGGAGCCAGCAATTGGAGCCGCCCCAGGAGAAGCCACCGGTACTAGGAGGTTCGCCGTCGTCGACTTCGTCGTTCGCCCGCCTCGCCGACCCTCGCCAGTACCCCGGTGAGCCCCCAGCACCCCTCACTTGCCGCGCTAGGTTTCATTCTCGCCGGAGCTGTCTCGCGTCGACGATGACCCTCAGCCGTTGGATTAGAACTAAATCGAATGATCCACGTTGCCCCATACCGCTTCGCCCAGCCCCGTGTCACTGACAAGTGGGGACACCCACTTAAGCAGCCCGCGGGAGCCCTGTGCTTAGCAGGCCGGCCCGTTAGAATTTGTTGGAAAGGTCTGTGAAACCCAGATCGATTGAGTGCACCAAATTGGATGAAACCAATTTTGTTGGAAAGGTCTGTGAATGCTTAATCCAAGCCCGTTGGATTCAAGTCATTTGGATCTGTAGATCACCCATAGTAAAAATAACAAGGCAGAAGCTTTTCTGCATTCCAACATTTTTCAAATTTAAACCATAAAAGCTTTTGAGTTGATTCCAACTCTCAAAAATCACATTTAACCATACCTTTCAGAATATATAAAAATATATAGGTTTACTTGCAGAAATAATGTTCAATTAATAAAAGAATGCTTCATAAGCATTTCTAGCCACTTTAATTAATTAAAATAAAAGGGTAAAACCTTATTAAATTGTGACACCACTTTAAATCACATCCCCATGTACTACAATATGTGGTGATGACATGTGTCAACATGATCCCATATTTGGTTTAGAGAATATTAAATCTTAAGTAGTTTTTCAATGAGTAGAAATTACTTTTCTAAAAATAAAAGATGTAAACCAAGCTTTAACCTTGTAATGTTAGAGATGATGCTAGATCATCTATAGGACCCTTGTGTGTGATGAGTGCAAGTAGTTAAGTATTGTTTGGTGATTGTGTACCTCGTATTTATTCATAGACGCTAGTACCGACCAAGGATACAAGGAGGAAGGAGGATACTACGAAGAGGAAGCCGAGGAGAACTTCAACCACTGCTCTACACAAGGCAAGCCTAATACTACTAGTTGATTGAGCAAGCTAGTAACCTTGCAAGCTAACACTTGCAATGTAGCAAGCTTATACTGATATTGATGCAAGCTAACCCTTGCCAGATACCCTACTGATGCCACAAACCCATAATTGTGACCCTACCTACTTGTTAAACCAATCCTAGTTTTATGGCAAGCTTCTTACTTTATTTCTTTACCAAAGCTTACTTAGAGTCTACCTAAGAGTTTGGTAGATACCAGAAAGTTGTGCTGAAGGTTGCATAAAGAGCATAAAATTTGGCCTAAGCTAGAAACCTTGATATCAGCCTAAGATATAAGGTTGGACTTAGTAAAACTCCACTAGTTACCACCCCTCATTAGTACTACCCTCACCTGTAGATGCTAGTGCTAAGCATAAAACTTGATCGACTTTTAGATGGGAATACTTGGTGGAAAAATGGTTATGAAAACCTTGGAATGATGTATCATTCTATTGAAATGTTTTGGACATGTGTTTCCAAACACTTGATGATTCTGGTGATAAAAATGTTGAGGCATGAGCCTTAGCCCTATATAAAACTGATGGTTGTCTGGATGCGATACCATTCCAATTTTAGCGTACAACCACAATACCCGAATATTGGGTAGGGCTTGACTGGAAACTTATATACCTTAGTATTACTTCCCTCATGGCCAAGGTCTGAGCTGAGGCTACCTTGTGAAGATTGTCCACCTGTGCAGTACCCAAGATGACAGTGGTCATGGTTGGGAGGCCAAACTCACAGGAGAGGTGCTTATACTAGGGCGTGTAATTGAAAGGTTAGGATTGATTATCCGCATACTGAGTATGGTGAATTCAGGATTTGTTCCTGACGGATGTATCGAATGTTGTGGTGAAAGTGTACAATCTCTACAGAGTGTCAAAGTATTCGAATAGCCGCGTCCGCGATTATGGACAGTTGGAGTGGCCATACTGTTCCCCCGTCAGACTTTTCCAAAATGACTTGTGAAATGAATTGAGACTTTGACTTGACCACAACAGAGTTGTGACCTGAATTACAAGATCCCACTTAGGAGTTATAAAATTGTGACTAGCTTTGGAACTTAGTAAAGATAAACCTGGATTTTGGCAAAACAACCCTAGAGCCTTGTGTCCTATTATCCAAAAACCCCCTTTACTTGTTAGTATTAGTTTGCGAGTACTTAAAGAGTACTCATGGCTTTGTCCCTGGCTATTCCCATGGCCAGACTATGAAGAGGAGTACCTGGAGGATGGACCCCAGGAAGGTTACGACAACTAGGATCATCTCCCATCGTCAGCATTGCCTGTGACCCCGAAGATGGAGCTTCGCCCACGCTACCGTTATTATTACGTATTCCGCTGCTTGATGTTGTATTAAGAACTGGATCATGAGATCCCTATTTGTGTAAGAACTTATGTATCGTTTGTAATGGATGAAGTACTATGGTATCCAATTCTGTTATGTCTCACAAAAATGGTAATCCTGGGATTGCGATGTATGGCATAACAGGCATCTAGGATTGAAAAAATCCGGGATTTGACAAGTTGGTATCAGAGCCATCCTGACCATAGGAGACCCTAGTTAGATTAGACGTGACCCAAAAACTTAGATTCAAAACCAAAGAATAAAAATATTTACGAAAACTTATTCTCATTCTTACCTCTTTAATTCTTTCATAAAACTTCATGTTCCGCAAAAAACTCTTGCAAAATAGAAATTTTTTTGACACACTTGATCACTCTGCTAATCTACTCATCCTCTATTTTTATAGATGGACGTGAAGTACAACAAGTTTTATCAGTTGGGGAATGGAGGAGACCTTATCTTTGAGAGGGATCTGGATCAGCTTTCGGAACTTCTGGAGCGTCCACACCCCGAGTTCTTCGGAGCTCAGCTCAATGATCAAGGAGGAGAAGATCTGCAGTGGCTAATTGTTGCAAGTCTCCGAGGAAAGATTGAACCTTCCACTGCGGAGGGAATTCAGTTTACCTTGAGGGAAAACAACTGGCTCGATGGACTTGCCAGAGCAATGCAGGAAGCTCTTTCCCGTCTGTGTGGGCAGAGCATTAATCAGATCAAGGGTACTCGCTTTGAGTTTTGCCCAAGGCGTGATGCAAATGGCCAACCACTGGAAGCCCCATACCACCCCGAGCTGAAGACTCAATTGGATCACCTTAGCTTCATGATGTATGATCGTCAGCAGGAGTTGGACAACTGCCGTGACTATTGCAACCACAAGTCTGCCATCATCAAGACAAAGGACCAGACCATCGCCATGCTAGCAAAGGATCGCAAGTCTCGCCGCCGTCAGCTCAACAAGAAAGAGAGCATTATTGCCCGTCTTCGTCACCGCATCTCATCTCTGGAAGAGACCATCCACGAGAGAGACATGCAGTTAGAGGAAAGGGAGAATGCCGGAGAGGATCTTCGTGGAGACCCTTACTCCTATCTCAGCGATGACGATGATTTTCTGGAGGATCAGGCCATGGACTTCTTCACCGATGAGGATGATTTCGCCTTCATCGATGATGATGAAGATGATGAAGCCACAGACTCCGAGGAGTAGTAGCACTAAGCACTAGCGTAGTGAGTAGTAGTCGGTCCCACTGTATCGTAGTTTTCAGAATGGTTCTTAAAACCATCTATTTTTCCTTGTTATGGTGTGTGTTGTACTGTGTGCTATGAATGAATGAAAAAGCAAGTTGCTAGAAAAACCTGAGTCAAACTCTAAAAACTTTTCAAAAACCCAGAACCTCAGCAATTTCCCTCTTTTCTCATAATCTATATCAATCTTCAGATGCCACGTGGAGGAAGTGGTTCAGCCCCGGACCCGATGTTGCAGATCCTGCAAATGTTGACTTCTGACCGCGAAGCTGAAAGAGCGGAACGTCAAGCCAACCTAGCCACTCTGCAACAGATAGCCCAGCTAGCCCACAACAACCAAGGCCATGGAAATCAGGAAAACCACGGATCTAAGCTCAAGAATTTCGAGAATACCAACCCACCCGTTTTTACCAAGTCATAAGAACCCCTAGACGCCGATGATTGGCTGCAAACCATGGAAAATAACTTAGAAGTAGCAGGAGTGGAAGCCAACGAGAAAGTCCTGTTCGCCACCCATTATCTAGCCGGAGATGCCAGGGCATGGTGGAACAGTGTTCGTGCAATGACCGGAGGCCAGATGATGACCTGGGAGGAATTCAAGGTCAAGTTTAGCAGAACCCATGTGCCACCAGGTTTGATCAAGAGAATGAGAGACGAGTTCAGGGAGTTCAAGCAAGGAAGGATGACTGTAGTGGAATATCGTGACAAATTTTTGTCATTAGCTAGGTATGCCCCGGACGAGATAGACACCGAAGCCAAGAAGAAAGAAAGATTCCTGAATGGTCTGCATGACGAGATGCAGACAGTGTTAGTCAATATCCCCTTTGTTGATATTGAAGCCCTTGTCGACTCTGCTATCCAGATGGAAGGAAAGATCAACCAGGCCAATGAGAACCGCAAGCGTCGCATGATGCATCAACCAGGAACCCATCAGACCCCAAAGTATCGCCCCAACCCATCTCCAGGATTTGCCCCAATAACCAACAGACCCCCTATGACCCGTCCAACCTATCCCAACCGTGGAAACCCTAGACCCGGAGGAAATCACAACAACCCCGGCATCTCTAGCAATTTCACCCGTGCCCCACCCAAGTTCAACACCAACAATGCTACCGCCAACCCCAACACTGCCCCGAGGACTGGAAGCAATGATGTGCCTGTCGCAACTAAGGACAAGTCACAAGTGACCTGTTATGACTGTGGAAATAAAGGCCACTATTCCAACGAGTGCCCCAACAAGAAGAATGCTACATCCCCCAACGCCAATGTCCTAGCTCAGCAGCAGCATCGTGTCCAGCCAGGGAGAAGATTTGCCCCAGGGAATTCACTCAACCGCAATGGCCGTCTTTTTCTCATGCATGCTGAAGAAGCTCAGGAAGCGCCAGACGTCGTGCTGGGTATGTTTTCTGTTAATTCAGTACTTGCAAGAGTGTTGTTTGATTCTGGTGCATCACATTCATTTTTCACCGAAGAATTTGCCTGCACTAGTAAAATTCAACCAACCAAATTGAAGCATGTGATGATTGTACAAATTCCCGGATCAACCACCAAGGCTAGGAAAATTTGCAAGGCCGTCCCTATCCGAATCCATGGCATAGATTTTTATGATAACCTAATAGTACTCCGAACTAAAGGTTTGGAAGTAGTACTAGGAATGGATTGGATGTCTAGACATAAAGGATTGATTGATTGTGCCAAGAAAGCCATCACCATGACCAGTACCACCGGAATATCAGTCGAGCATACATGTGAAACCTTACCTCGCCAATTCAAGTGTAACAAGAGTCTAGCCCAACCTACCATTGACCAAGTTCGGATAGTCTGTGAATACCCCGATGTATTTCCAGATGTTTTGCCCGGTATGCCCCCAGATCGGGATATCGAGTTTATCATCGAACTAATCCCCGAAACAGGACCCATAGCCTAGAGACCCTATAGTATGAACCCGCTGTAACTAGAAGAATCAAGAAGCAACTGGATTCCATGTTGGAAATCGGATTGATTCAACCAAGTGCGTCCCCATGGAGATCACCTGTCTTGTTTGTGGACAAGAAGGATGGAGGTAACCGTTTGTGTACGGATTATCGAAAGTTGAATGATGTCACCATCAAGAACAAGTACCCCTTGCCTAAGATAGAAGATTTGTTTGATCAGTTGACCGGTGCCCAGGTATTTTCTAAGATTGATCTTAGGACTAGCTATCATCAACTCAAGATTCGTGCATAAGATATTCCAAAGACTGCCTTTACCACCAGATATGGATTGTATGAGTATACAGTCATGACATTTGGATTAACCAATGCCCTCGCTTATTTCATGAACCTCATGAATAAGATTTTTATGGACTTCCTGGATAAGTTTGTCGTTGTTTTCATCGATGACATTCTGATTTATTCCAAATCAGAAGAAGAACATGAGCTACACCTAAGGACCATTCTTGGAACCCTTAGAGAGCATCATCTGTATGCAAAATTTAGCAAATGTGAATTCTGGTTACAGGAGGTAGGATTCCTCGGTCACATTGTATCAGCCGGAGGAATTGCCGTTGACCCTGCCAAAGTGAAAGATGTAGAAGATTGGCAAGCCCCAACCACTCAAACCCAAGTTCGTGCTTTTCTCGGATTGGCGGGATATTACCGCAAATTTGTAGAAGGATTCTCTAGTATCGCCAGACCCATGACCCAATTGCTGAAGAAGGACAAGAAGTTTGAATGGACCGACAAATGTGAAGCGAGTTTTCAAGAACTCAAAAGGAGATTGATTTCAGCCCCAATCTTGATCATGCCGGATATCACGAAGCCCTTCGATGTGTATTGTGACGCATCCAATATTGGTCTCGGATGTGTGCTAATGCAAGAAGGCAAAGTTATATCTTATCTCTCGCGATAATTGAAGCAACACGAGCAAAATTACCCAACCCATGACCTCGAACTCGCAGCCATAGTTCTAGCCCTAAAGACATGGAGACATTACCTGATGGGAAATCGTTGTGAGATTTATTTGGATCACAAGAGCCTAAAGTATATATTCACTCAGAAGGAGCTGAATATGAGGCAGAGAATATGGATTGAGCTAATCAAGGATTACGACCTGGACATTCACTATCACCCTGGTAAAGCCAATGTGGTAGCCGATGCCCTTAGAAGATTGCCGTGCCGCTTGAACTCCATGATTTTGAAGGAGCAACCAAGTTTGCACAAAGAGATGGAAGATTTTTGAATGGAATTAGTAAGTGAAGGATTTTTGGCTAGCACAGAACTTCAGCCGACTTTGATCAGTCAGATTAAAGAGGCGCAGAAAGGAAATGCTAGTATCGACGGAATCAAGCGTCGTATCGGAACATGCAAAGTACCCGGATTCACCGAGGACGAAGAAGGAGTTCTGTGGTACAAAGGACGCCTTTGTGTACCAGCAGATTCAAAGTTGAAAGAAGTTATCTTGAAGGAGGCTCATGATACTCTTTATTCTATCCATCCCGGAGGAACTAAGATGTATCAAGATTTGAAAGAGCAATTTTGGTGGCATAAGATGAAGAGAGAAATCGGAAGCTATATCGCCAAGTGTGATATATGTCAGCGAGTCAAGGCAGGACATCAAAGACCCGCTGGATTGTTGCAACCTTTGCAAATTCCGGAATGGAAATGGGATTCTGTAGGAATGGACTTTATCACTGGACTACCTACTTCTAGTAGGGGAAATGACTCTATTTGGGTCATAGTGGACAGATTGTCCAAAGTCGCCCATTTCTTGCCCGTTAAAACCTCCTATCAGAGTTTGAAGCTAGCGGAGTTGTACATCGCTAGAATCGTTAGTTTGAACGGAGTCCCCAAGAACATCGTATCGGATCGAGGAACTCAGTTTACCTCGAGATTCTGGAAGAAAGTCCAAGAAGGTTTAGGAACTCGCCTAGATTTCAGTACCGCGTATCACCCTTAGACCGATGGACAAACGGAGCGAGTAAACCAAACACTCGAAGATATGCTGAGAGCATGTGTGTTAGAATATGGATCCAAGTGGGAAGACTGTCTGCCGTTTGCAGAATTTTCATACAACAACAGTTACCAAGCCAGTTTGCAAATGGCCCCATTTGAATTCATGTACGGAAGAAAGTGCCACACCCCTTTGAACTGGTCGGAAGTAGGAGAGAGTCAGATTTTCGGACCCAACATCCTACGAGAAGCAGAAGAGAAGGTTCACAAGATTCGTGAGCACCTCAAGACAGCCCAATCCCGACAAAAGAGTTACGCCGACAAGAGACGTCGAGACCTCGCCTTCAACATCGGAGATTTTGTTTATCTGAAAGTGTCGCCATTGAAGGGAATGTAGCGTTTCCAACTCAAAGGAAAGTTAGCCCCCAGATATATCGGACCTTTCAAAATTTTGAACCGTCAAGGAGAAGTATCTTATCAACTGGAACTACCTGAAGAGATGTCAGCTGTGCACAATGTGTTCCATATCTCATTACTTCGCAAGTGTCTCGAAGTCCCCGAGAAGACCGAAGTGTTCAAGAATATCGATCACCGGACCATAGAGATCAACGATGACCTAACCTATCCTGAAGTACCCATCCGTATATTGGAAGAAGCCTTTCGAACTACCAGAACCCGAAGCATCAAGTTTCTCAAGATCCAGTGGAGCAACCACACAGAAGAGGAAGCTACCTGGGAACGCGAAGATCACATCAGGACGGAGTTTCCAGATCTCTTCAAATCCTAGGTAATCTTTTCGTCCTTTTTCAAATCTCGGGACGAGATTTTGTTTAAGGGGGGAAGGTTTGTAACATCCCAAAAATATCAAACTTAGATCATCAAAACACTAATCATCAAGATTAGGGTTAACAAAAACTTTTCTAAATAAACTCATGAATGCATGCATATGTGTATGCATGGATTTTTAATTTCTTTAAAAACCACCTTGTTTGTGTGATCCATTGCTTGTAAAAATGTTTCTTAGGTGAAATGAACAACATCTAAAACATTTCCCACACTTTTCCTAAAGACAAGTAAATCAAAACAAATATATTAAGTGAATGGTCATTTTGGCCAATTTAACTCCCATGCCTACTTTGGCTGTCTCAAACTTTCAAAACCTAACAGAAACTTTTCTGGACCTTTGCACCCCTTGAATGTACTCATAACAAAGTATCAAGGCCCACTTTGTGATCATCCAGAAACTTTCAAACGAATAGTTTAAATGTCAATTCAAAATTGAATCTTCTTCATATGGGAAGATCCCACTTTTTCAAAAACCACTCAAACAAGCTCAACTTTCAAAACCCAAGCATCTGCAGACTCACCAGCACCAATCTAGCAAACCCACCAAAATTCATTTCAAAATTCAAAACTTGATTGCATGCGGTCATTTCATCAAACAGGTTGCAGACACAAATCAAACAAAACATCAAACACTATAGTGTGCAGTGATTCTTGCCTAATTTGTTCCCTAGTTAGCTCACACACAACTCAGTAGATCATCTAGAAAGATTAGCCCAACACTAGCACCCCTGTGTGCTTGCCATTGTCATTAATGGTGAACAGCCGAGCACCCCCATGTCACCCCATTGTGGACAGCAGGCTAGAGGAAGAACTAGCCGTGCCAACCTTGTCTGGGAGGCAGCCCACCGTCCACCGCCACTCACTGTCCCAGCCGCGAGCGTTGCCAAGCCCTGGACCACGCGCACAAGCAAGCCAGACCATGCCGAGCGCGAGCGCCACCCTCGACCAGCGTCCACAGACCGCGCGCCGCCCTCACCGCGCGCACACACGATCACCACCGACCCAGGAGACCGCCAGACATCCCCGTTTGCCGCCCCGTGCCATACAGACACCGCCCGCCGTCGAAGACGCCGCCTCTACCGCGCAGAGCACCGGCCGTTCCAGACCAAACCACACCGCCCCATGCCTCGCGACCATGTCGTTGAGCATCGCCAGGAGACACAGCACCGTCCCCTACCCTTGCCCATGCCATTAGCCGCCTGTAACGTCGCCCCCGACGAGCTCACTGGCGCCTGACGGTCCCTCGCTCGACTATAAATAGAGGCCACCCCCGCACGATTTCTTCACACCATCTCACTCCCCTCTCCTCACTGATCGTGCCACACCATTCTCAGAGCAAGGCGAGCACCACCTCGCCGGAATTTCACTAGAGCCTACCACTGCCGGAGAAGAAGGGAGCCAGTGATTGGAGCCGCCCCAGGAGAAGCCACCGGTACCAGGAGGTTCACCGTCGTCGGCTTCGTCATTTGCCCGCCTCGCCGACCCTCGCCAGTACCCCGGTGAGCCCCCAGCACCACTCACTGGCCGCGCTAGGTTTCGTTCTCGCCGGAGCTGTCTCGCGTCGACGATGACCCTCAGCCGTTGGATTAGAACTAGATCGAACGATCCACGTTGCCTCATACCGCTTCGCCCAGCCCCGTGTCATTGACAAGTGGGGACACCCACTTAAGCAGCCCGCGGGAGCCCTGTGCTTAGCAGGCCGGCCCGTTAGAATTTCCCGCGCAGCCCAGCAATTCAAATTAAATCTTTTTCTATTTAAATTCAAGCACACTTTTGTACCCAACTTCAAAAATCAACCCAGATCGATTCATTGCACCAAATTGTATGAAACCAATTTTGTTGGAAAGGACTGTGAATGCTTAATTCGAGCCCATTAGATTCAAGTCATTTGGATCTGTAGATCACCCATAGTAAAAATAACAAGGCAGAAGCTTTTCTGCATTCAAACATTTTTCAAATTTAAACCATAAAAGCTTTTGAGTTGATTCCAACTCTCAAAAATCACATTTAACCATACCTTTCATAATATGTAAAAATATATAGGTTTACTTGCAGAAATAATGTTCAAGTAATAAAAGAATGCTTCATAAGCATTTCTAGCCACTTTAATTAATTAAAATAAAAGGGTAAAACCTTATTAAATTGTGACACCACTTTAAATCACATTCCCATGGACTACAATATGTGGTGATGACATGTGTCAACATGATCCCATATTTGGTTTAGAGAATATTAAATCTTAAGTAGTTTTTCAATGAGTAGAAATTACTTTTCTAAAAATAAAAGATGTAAACCAAGCTTTAACCTTGTAATGTTAGAGATGATGCTAGATCATCTATAGGACCCTTGTGTGTGATGATTGCAAGTAGTTAAGTATTGTTTGGTGATTGTGTACCTCGTATTTATTCATAGACGCTAGTACCGACCAAGGATACGAGGAGGAAGGAGGATACTATGAAGAGGAAGCCGAGGAGAACTTCAACCACTGCTCTGCACAAGGCAAGCCTAATACTACTAGTTGATTGAGCAAGCTAGTAACCTTGCAAGCTAACACTTGCAATGTAGCAAGCTTATACTGATATTGATGCAAGCTAACCCTTGCCATGCCACAAACCCACACTTGTGACCCTACATACTTGTTAAACCAATCCTAGTTTTATGGCAAGCTTCTTACTTTATTTCTTTATCAAAGCTTACTTAGAGTCTACCTAAGAGTTTGGTAGATACCAGACAGTTGTGCTGAAGGTTGCATAAAGAGCATAAAATTTGGCCTAAGCTAGAAACCTTGATATCAGCCTAAGATATAAGGTTGGACTTAGTAAAACTCCACTAGTTACCACCCCTCATTAGTACTACCCTCACTTGTAGATGCTAGTGCTAAGCATAAAACTTGATCAACTTTTAGATGAGAATACTTGGTGGAAAAATGGTTATGAAAACCTTGGAATGATGGATCATTCTATTGAAATGTTTTGGACATGTGTTTCCAAACACTTGATGATTCTAGTGATAAAAATGTTGAGGCATGAGCCTTAGCCCTATATAAAACTGATGGTTGTCTGGATGCGATACCATTCCAATTTTAGCGTACAACCACAATACCCGAATATTGGGTAGGGCTTGAATGGAAACTTATATATCTTAGTATTAGTTCCCTCACGGCCAAGGTCTAAGCTGAGGCTACCTTGTGAAGATTGTCCACCTGTGCAGTACCCAAGATGACAGTGGTCATGGTTGGGAGGCCAAACTCACAGGAGAGGTGCTTATACTAGGGCGTGTAATTGAAAGGTTAGGATTGATTATCCGCATACTGAGTATGGTGAATTCAGGATTTTTTCCTGACGGATGTATCGAATGTTGTGGTGAAAGGGTACAATCTCTACAGAGTGTCAAACTATTCGAATAGCCGCGTCCACGGTTATGGACAGTTGGAGTGGCCATACTGTTCCCCCGTCAGACTTTTCCAAAATGACTTGTGAAATGAATTGAGACTTTGACTTGACCACAACAGAGTTGTGACCTGAATTAGAAGATCCCACTTAGGAGTTATAAAATTGTGACTAGCTTTGGAACTTAGTAGAGATAAACCTGGCTTTTTGCAAAACAACCCTAGAGCCTAGTGTCCTATTATCCAAAAACCCCCCCTTTACTTGTTAGTATTAGTTTGCGAGTACTTAAAGAGTACTCATGGCTTTGTCCCTCGCTATTCCCATGGCCAGACTATGAAGAGGAGTACCTGGAAGATGGACCCCAGGAAGGTTACGACAACTAGGATCATCTCCCATCGTCAGCATTGCCTGTGACCCCGAAGATGGAGCTTCGCCTACGCTACCGTTATTATTACGTATTCCGCTTCTTGATATTGTATTAAAAACTGGATCATGAGATCCCTATTTGTGTAAGAACTTATGTATCGTTTGTAATGGATGAAGTACTATGGTATCCAATTCTGTTATGTCTCGCAAAACTGGTAATCCTGGGATTGCGATGTATGGCATAACAGGCATCTAGGATTGAAAAAATCCGGGTGTTGACACCCCGCTCATGGGGGTGCCACGGCGAGGCGAACAAGCGGGCAGAGGCGACTGCCGGAAGACGAGGAACTCGGGGCGCTGCGTTGCAGGGGCTCGCAAAGGGAAGGCGGAGCGGCCCAGGGAGAGGAGGGCGGAGGCTGACGCAGCTCGGCGCGCCAGAGAGGGAGGCGCACGGTGAGGTATCAAGGGCGGCGGCAGCGGCGCTGAAGAGCAATACGTCGGGGCTCGAGCTTGAGGCCGAGTGCAAGCGCGGGGCCGCGCGGGCCGGGAAGGCTACGACCAGGTCGACGAGGGGAATCGGCGAGGTCGGGAGGCACGGGGGAATCATGGCGGCGGTGAGGCTTCGGGATGGGGATGCGAGTACGAGGGGAGCGGGTTGCGTGGTAGGAGAGGACGGGGGCACGTGGGAAGTGGTGGGGCCAGGGAATAATGTGAGGA
Organism: Avena insularis; assembly: GCA_023614405.1. Taxonomy (NCBI): domain Eukaryota; kingdom Viridiplantae; phylum Streptophyta; class Magnoliopsida; order Poales; family Poaceae; genus Avena; species Avena insularis. Next base: position 163,824,302 of record CM042685.1, on the reverse strand, counting down.
GCATGGGCAGTTGTGGGTGGGACCGGCGGAAGCAAGGACGCAGGGTGCTGGTTGACCGCGTCGGTGGGATTGGGTGAAGCGAGAGCGGGACAGAGGAGCGAGTGCGCGCGGTTAGTGCCCTAGCTGGCGGCGGCGGTAGGTGTGGGGATAGGATTGTCTAGGGTTTGGTTTGGGGTAGGTTTAGGGTAGTTTTTAGGGTTAGGGTTTTATTTTAGATGGGCCGGATAGTAGGTGGTTTGGACGGTTGGGCCTCTGGCCTGACCGGGTAGACTGCCTCTCAGGTCAAAATAGTTTTATTAATTATTTAGTTTTAAAATATTCTTTTGGTAAAATACTTTAGGAAAACAAAAGATCCGGGCGGACCGAGGGTCTTACATTTGAAATGGAGAGAGAATATTTTAGAAAACAAAAAATAGGCTTTTAGCAAAATAGTTTTAGATTAAAACATGGATGCAGATATCATGATGATGCACAAATGTAAATGCAGGCGATTTTCTAGTAGCGGATTTACCCAGGGTGCTACAATTCGACACCACTAACAATGGATTTCGCCCTGGAGATCCGCCTGATTGTACGGGAAGAAGGCCGACGGCCTGAATCTTCTCGCTTCGTGTAGATCCTCGCGACACCACTAACAACGGTTCCTTCTTCATCTTGAAATTGGCGACACCACCAACAAGGGTCGTTGCTCACGTTCGTCGAGAGAGCACTCCGGAGAACAAAGTCAAAGGTAAAGGTTCAAAAGGTAAGGCCACCTCCAACTTCCATAGAAGGAGTATAATTGCATCAATCCACAATTCAATGTACAAGAGCGAATGATACGAGTAGTCGGATGGTGATTAGTCCATCGCGCACCCAAAGCATTACTCTTCACATGAATAGGGGATTATGCACCCAACTCCCAGAATCAGACTAAAGATCTCGACAAGCAAGGTTCGCAAACAAAGGAGGGATGCAGGTACTCATCATATCTGATGTAGATGATGTCGTCGTGTCGGAGAACACCGGAAGATATAAAGAAAAAATTTAGTGGAATTTTCGGTCCACTGAAAGGTACAATAGAGGAAATGTCCCTCAGCTAGCATGAAGACCAGATGTCGAAGCAACATTACAAATAATGGAAGTGAAACCCTAAAGGTACGACAGAAACCCAACCACGAGAATTCCTGGACTCGAAGAAAAGATAAGAGAGCAGATTCAAAACACGCAGAGGTAAGAGGAGAATAGGATAGGGTAAGGAGTAAAAACAGACCTAATCAGTTCTATCCAATCGATTTTTCAAATAGTTTTGACACACTACAACGACCGTCAGCTAGGTTATCCTATAGACTGGACCAGTGGGGTATCGTAACTGCTGAGCTCTGATACCACTCTGTAACACCCTCAGAATCAGCCCTATGCAAGTTTCAGCGATTCCCGCCAAACCCGCATAGAAACGATTCAAAGGTGCCCACCAGGCACTTTTGTGCGGGTGGAAAATGAAGTAATACCATTATACAATAGTCCATGATGGAACCCACATAACAGATATATACAACAATGACTCAAAGAGTCAAGAATACAGATATACAATACAAAGATCCAAATCACCTTTAAAACGATACATCGTCCGAGTACGGACAAGATGCAAATTGAGCTAAGAGCCCTGAAGAATAACCAATGGAGTCCATAACCCTGCCCAGGCTAAGCCAGAAGGGTAACCCTGCTAACGACATCGATCTCAAACCTGCTTAAACAAAAGGGGTGCCGACGAAGGGCAAAGGAAAAAGAGAGCGGTCAGTACTGAGGCCAGTACACGGCGAGACTAGAATTCGGCGGTCCTGGCCTACATAGGTATGGTGGACTGAAGCGGCAACGCAACATGCACTAAACCACCTATAGAGACTCGATTCAACTGACGGCTATCAGAGAGGGATAAGAAAGACCTATTCGGATCCAACCTGATTCTAACACCGAACATACCTATTAGGGTCGACTCGCCATGGCTCGGAAAGCCAGTCGCGTGGCTACTCCCAGGGGTGCTTTTTACTTGGCCGTTTTCCCGTGCGCGAACGGGGTCGGGTCGCCGAGTCCCCGAGCGTGGTACTTGGTTGTTCTAGTCGCAAGCCCAAGGTAGGTGAGGACTAAGCGCGTTATGTTAGGCGCGTCACTCCTTCCTGATCCGTAAGATCAGTCGCATGGCGAGTCCTGGGTGCACTATCATACTTGGCGTTTTTCCCTAGCCGCTCGTCTTTGGTCCGGTGTCAGTCCCCGAGCGTGGTACTTTTCCATTCGAGTCGCTGCGCCGAGGATGCGAAGGACTTGGTCGCTGTGGGAAGCGAGTGTAGTCGTCTTGGCTCGGGGAGCCAATCGAGCTAGGCAACTCCAATGGGGCTCGGGGTTATCTTTTTTCGTGGATGGTACGAGGCCTGAGTTTTTCCAGTGCCCTCGTACCGCACTACTTGGCAGTGCCGGTCGCTTTACCAAACCTTGACTTCTGCGAATAGCGTAACGCTGTTATTACGAGTGCGAGTGGCACAAGGCACGGAGAGTAGAAGCAATTTGCGGTCACCAATCTGTTTTATTTCATAGCGGGTAGGGGGTACATGTCTGGAGTTCTAAGAGTAGAACTTCCGTAGGAGGTTTACATTCCATGTCCGCTTGACGTCGAGTTTTCCGTCGCCTCGGACGTCGGTGAGGTAATAGGCGTCGTTGCCCAGGACTCGCCCGATGGCGAATGGTCCCTCCCAAGGGGGTGAGAGCTTGTGCATGCCTTTCTTATCCTGGATTAGCGGCAGTACCAGGTCACCTTCTTGGAAAGTGCGAGTCCGTACTCGTCGGCTGTGGTAGCGGTGGAGCCCTTGCTGGTAGATGGCGGTGCGGGAGCGACCTAGGTAGCGTGCTTCGTCAAGCTGGTTGACTCCGTCTTGGCGCGCGAGCTCGTTGTCGGCCTCCGTGTAGTTAACTACCTTAGGTGAATCGTGCTCGAGGTCGGTTGGCATGACCGCCTCGGCACCGTACACCATGAAGAAGCGGGTGAACCCTGTCGACCTGTTGACGGAGGTGCGGATGCCCCAGATGACAGAGGGGAGTTCTTCGACCCAGCACCCGACGGTATGCTCGAGTGGGACTTGTAGCCGTGGCTTCAGGCCATGGAGAATTCTCTGATTGGCGCGTTTTGCCTGGCCATTGGACTCCAGGTGTGCGACTGAGGCGAGGTTGAGTCGGATATTGTGCTCCTAGCAGAACTCGGCCATGGCTCCCTTAGCGAAGTTGGTGCCGTTGTCCGTGATGATGCTGTTTGGGAACCCGTAGCGATAGATGAGCTCACGTAGGAACTTTGTGGCGGTCTTCCCCTTGCACTTGCGGACTGGCTTGACCTCCACCCATTTTGTGAATTTTTTGACTGCGACTAGGAGGTGGGTGAAGCCAGAGGGGGCCTTCTTGAAGGGGCCTACCATGTCCATGCCCCACACGGCGAACGACCAGGTGATGGGGATTGTCTTGAGCGTCGAGCTCGGTACGTGAGTTTGGTTGGTGTATTTCTGGTATCCGAGGCACCGCTGGACAATGTCGACAGCGTCTGCATGTGCGGTGAGCGGGTTAGACGCAACGTTGGAACACGCCGGTCACGCTGCGCTTGTGGAGCTCGCCATTGATGATGACGGAGGATTTGCAGCGGCGTGCTATCATTTGGTCCTCTGTTTCGTCTACGGGTAGGGTGCCTCCCTCCAGGTAAGCGACGTATGGCACAGTCCAATCACTTGGCTCAGCGATTAGTGCGACCAGGGCTGCTTCTGGTTGCAGCGGGATTCCGATGTCGATCTCCCTTGGGGGAGAGACGGAGGGCTTGGTGATAGTGTCGAGGAAGACACCGGCGGGAGTTGCGAGTCGAGCCGAGCTGATGCGAGAGAGTGCTTCAGCCTCCTCGTTTTTCCGCATGTCGATCCACTCGACGGAGTAGCCTACGAAGTGTCCTCCCAGCCGGTCCACTGCTTGGTTGTATGCCGCCATGGTGGGGGAGACGGCGTCGCAGGTGCCGGCGACTTGCCCGGCGATGAGGTCGGAGTCTCCGTAGCAGCGCAGGAGATTGATGTTCATCTCCTTGGCTGCCCTCATGCCGTGGAGTAGCACCTCGTACTCGGCCATGTTGTTGGTGTAGGGGGTGAAGTCGAGGTAGAGGACGTAGCGGATCTTGTCACCCTTTGGAGATCTTAGCACGATCCCCGCTCCTGCACCGTCTGCGTTCTTGGAGCCGTTGAAGTGTAGGCTCCAGTAATGGAGGTATGGTAGCTTCTCTGGCTGCTGGGCCTCCTCCCAGTCGGCGAGGAAATCTGCGAGAGCCTGCGATTTGATCGCCTTGCACGGCTCGTACTTGATGTTGTGGATGCCAATCTCGACGGCCCACATGGCGACTCGCTCGGTTGCCTCGCGGTTGCAGATGATGTCCTGCAATGGTGCTAAGGAGACGACCGTTATTGGGTGCTCATGTAAGTAGTGCGGCAGTCGCCGCTGTGCCCTGAATACCGTGTATACCAATTTCTGGTATTGCGGGTAGCACTGGCGCGACTTGGTAAGGACTTCGCTGATGTAGTATACGGGTCGCTGCACCGGGCGTTCCTTTCCTTCCTATGGCCGTTCGACGACCATGACGGCGCTGACGACACGCTCGGAAGCCACAACTTAGAACAGCATGGGCTCCTTGTCGACGGGGGCGGCGAGTAGCGGTGCTGCGAGCATCACCTCCTTGAGAGCGTGGAGCGCGTCGTCTGCCTCCTTGTGCCACTGGAAGGTGGGGTTCTTGCGCATTAGGCGATAGAGAAGCATCGCCTTCTCGCCTAGCCGGGGGATGAAGCGACTGAGAGCCGCGACTCGCCCGGCCATCTTCTGGACGTCGCGCAGGCACTCGGGTCTGCGGAGTCGGGCGATCGTGTTGATCTTGGCGTGGTTCGCCTCGATCCCGCGCTTGGAGATGACGTATCCCAGTAGTTGTCCAGTAGGTACACCGAAGGTGCACTTTCCTGGGTTTAGGTTTATCTTGTACCTTCGTAGGTTGGCGAAGGTTTCTGCCAGGTCGGCGAGTAGATCGCCCTAGCGAGTGGATTTCAACACCACGTCGTCGATGTAGACGTGGATATTGCGGCCAATTTGGCTCGCAAGGCACTCCTGCATGCACCTCTGGTAGGTCGCCCCAGCGTTTTTGAGGCTGAAGGTCATGGCAGTGTAGCAGAAGGCTCCGAATGGCGTGATGAACGCCGTCTTCTCTTCGTCCTCGATGGCCATTTTGATCTGGTTGTACCCATATTAGGTGTCGAGGAAGCATAGCGACTCCGCGCCCGCGGTTGAATCGATGATTTGGTCGATCCGCGGGAGGACAAATTGCTCCTTCGGGCAGGCGCTGTTTAAGTTTGTGTAATCGATACACATTCTCCAAGTCCCGTTTTTCTTCTCGACCAGGATTGGGTTTGCCAGCCACTTGGAGTATTTGATTGGCCGAATAAAGCATGCAGCGAGTAGACGCTGCATCTCCTCGGCGATTGCTCGGCAGCGCTCTTCATTGAAGGGCCACAACGACTGCTTGACAGGTCGCACTTTGGGGTCGGTGTTGAGTTTGTGCTCAGCGAGTTCCCTCGGGACACCAGGCATGTCGGATGGCTTCCATGCGAAGATTTCTGGATTCTCACGTAGGAACCCGATGAGCACGCCATCCTATGCTGGGCTCATGCCCGTCCCGATTGTCACCGTCTGGCTGGAGTCGCCTGGGACCAGCTCGATGGTGTGGGTGTGTGTCGTTGCCTCGAAGGCGGCGAAGATGCCACCCTCCAAATTGGGCTTCTTGAGTATGGTGGGTTCGTCATTGTTGACCCCGCTCGCGTACTTGGCAAGCTCCTCGGCGTGGTTGGCCTCCGCCACGATGACGACGTCAGCGAGTTAGGCGCCTTTGGCCTCGCATTCTGCGGCCATGTCGGGGTCGCCATGGACAGTGATGATGCCACATGGCCCGGGTAGGTTCATCGTGTTATACGCGTAGTGGGGCGCTGCCATGAATTTGGCGAACGCCTGGCGCCCCAGGACGTAGTGGTAGGGGATATTGAACGACACCAGCTCGAAGACGATCCGCTCGGTGCGGAAGTTTGCTGGTGTGGCGAAGGTGACTGGCAGCGTCACCTTGCCGATTGGGTACGCCTTCCGACTGGGGACGATGCCGTGGAAGGTGGTCTAGGTCGTATCGGTCATCGACTGCGGGAGCCGCAGTCGCCTGAACGTGTCCAGGTACAGGATGTTGATGGAGCTAATGCCGTCCATCAGCGTTTTGGGGAGCTAGTAGTCCCCCACCTTGGGCTTGACCACTAAGGCGACTCGGCCCGGATATTCGATCTGTGGCGAGTGGTCCTCGCGGCTCTAGGCTCTAGGATATTCGATCCATGGCGAGTTGAGGAACTGGGGATGTCTATCTGGGACACCGCGTTGACGGCGATGGCGCAGGCGATGACCTTCTTCTCGCGCTTCGTGTTGAAGCCTGTGAAGGTGTGGAGCGAGCCGGCGATGCTGCCGAACTTTCCGCCATTTGGCGGGTTGTTGTCGGGGTCTTCCCGCGTGCGGAGTGCCTTCTCGATCTCCTTGAGAGAGTGGCAGTCGGTGGTCGGGTGCATGGCAGGCTTCCCTTCCCTGCTATGAAACACACAGGTGTCAACACCCGGATTTTTCAATCCTAGATGCCTGTTATGCCATACATCGCAATCCCAGGATTACCATTTTTGCGAGACATAACAGAATTGGATACCATAGTACTTCATCCATTACAAACGATACATAAGTTCTTACACAAATAGGGATCTCATGATCCAGTTCTTAATACAACATCAAGCGTGAATACGTAATAATAACGGTAGCGTAAGCTCCATCTTCGGGTCACAGCAATGTCGCGATGGGAGATGATCCTAGTTGTCGTAACCTTCCTGGGGTCCATCTTCCAGGTACTCCTCTTCATAGTCTAGCCATGGGAATAGCCAGGGACAAAGCCATGAGTACTCTTTAAGTACTCGCAAACTAATACTAACAAGTAAAGGGGGTTTTTGGATAATAGGACACTAGGCTCTAGGGTTGTTTTGCAAAAAGCTAGGTTTATCTCTACTAAGTTCCAAAGCTAGTCACAATTTTATAACTCCTAAGTGGGATCTTGTAATTCAGATCACAACTCTGTTGTGGTCAAGTCAAAGTCTCAATTCATTTCAGAAGTCATTTTGAAAAGTCTGACGGAGGAACAGTATGGCCACTCCAACTGTCCATAACTGCGGACGCGGCTATTCGAATAGTTTGACACTCTGCAAAGATTGTACACTTTCACCACAACATTCGATACATCCGTCAGGCACAAATCCTGAATTCACCATACTCAGTATGCGGATAATCAATCCTAACCTTTCAATTACACGCCCTAGTATAAGCACCTCTCCTGTGAGTTTGGCCTCCCAACCATGACCACTGTCATATTGGGTACTGCACAGGTGGACAATCTTCACAAGGTAGCCTCAGCTCAGACCTTGGCCGGGAGGGAACTAATGCTAAGGTATATAAGTTTCCAGTCAAGCCCTACCCAATATTCAGGTATTGTGGTTGTACGCTAAAATTGGAATGGTATCGCATCCAGACAACCATCAGTTTTATCACCAGAATCATGAAGTGTTTGGAAACACATGTCCAAAACATTTCAATAGAATGATCCATCATTCCAAGGATTTCATAACCATTTTTCCACCAAGTATTCCCATCTAAAAGTTGATCAAGTTTTATGCTTAGCACTAGCATCTACAGGTGAGGGTAGTACTAATGAGGGGTGGTAACTAGTGGAGTTTCACTAAGTCCAACCTTATATCTTAGGCTGATATCAAGGTTTCTAGCTTAGGCCAAATTTTATGCTCTTTATGCAACCTTCAGCACAACTGTCTGGTATCTACCAAACTCTTAGGTAGACTCTAAGTAAGCTTTGATAAAGAAATAAAGTAAGAAGCTTGCCATAAAACTAGGATTGTGTTAACAAGTAGGTAGGATTACAAGTATGGGTTTGTGGCATCAGTAGGGTATCTGGCAAGGGTTAGCTTGCATCAATATCAGTATAAGCTTGCTAAATTGCAAGTGTTAGCTTGCAAGGTTACTAGCTTGCTCAATCAACTAGTAGTATTAGGCTTGCCTTGTGCAGAGCAGTGGTTGAAGTTCTCCTCGGCTTCCTCTCCGTAGTATCCTCCTTCCTCCTCGTATCCTTGGTCGGTACTAGCGTCTATGAATAAATACGAGGTACACAATCACCAAACAATACTTAAATACTTGCACTCATCACACACAAGGGTCCTATAGATGATCTAGCATCATCTCTAACATTACAAGGTTAAAGCTTGGTTTAAATCTTTTATTTTTAGAAAAGTAATTTCTACTCATTGAAAAACTACTTAAGATTTAATATTCTCTAAACCAAATATGGGATCATGTTGACACATGTCATCACCACATATTGTAGTCCATGGGAATGTGATTTAAAGTGGTGTCACAATTTAATAAGGTTTTACCCTTTTATTTTAATTAATTAAAGTGGCTAGAAATGCTTATGAAGCATTCTTTTATTACTTGAACATTATTTCTGCAAGTAAACCTATATATTTTTATATATTCTGAAAGGTATGGTTAAATGTGATTTTTGAGAGTTGGAATCAACTCAAAATCTTTTATGGTTTAAATTTGAAAAATGTTTGAATGCAGAAAAGCTTCTGCCTTGTTATTTTTACTATGGGTGATCTACAGATCCAAATGACTTGAATCCAACGGGCTTGGATTAAGCATTCACATACCTTTCCAACAAAATTGGTATCATCCAATTTGGTGCACTGAATCGATCTGGGTTGATTTTTGAAGTTGGGTACAGAAGTGGGTTTGAATTTAAACAGAAAAGGTTTAATTTGAATTCTTTGGGCTGCGGGAAATGTTATGGGCCAGCCTGCTAAGCCTGAGCTCCTTGGCTGCTTAAGTGGGTGTCCCCACTGTCGATGACACGGGCTAGGCGGCGGTATGGGGCAACGTGGATCGTTCGATCTAGTTCTAATCCAACGGTGAGGTCATCGTGAGACAGCTTGGCGAGAACGAAACCTAGCGCCGGTGAGGGATGCTGGGGCTCACCGGGTCTTGGCGAGGTCGGCGAGGCGGGCGAAGTCGACGACGGCGAACCTCCTAGTACTGGTGGCTTCTCTGGGCGGCTCCAATCGCTGGCTCCCTTCTTCTCCAGAGGCGGCGGGCTCCAGTGAAATTCCGGCGGGGTGGTGCTCGCCTTGCTCTGAGAACGGTGTGGCACGATCAGTGAGGAGAGGGAGTGAGATGGTGTGAAGAAATCGTGCGGGGGTGGCCTCTATATATAGTCGAGCGAGGGACCGTCAGGCGCCTGGTGAGCTCGTCGGCCGACGTAACTGGCTAATGGCATGGGCAAGGGTAGGGGGCGGTCTGTGTCTCGACGATGCTCAATGACATGGTCGCGAGCATGGGCGGTGTGGTTTGGTCTGAACGGCGGTGCTCTCTGGCGTAGGCGGCGTCTTGACGGCGGGCGGTGGTTGTATGTACGCAGGCGGCAAGCGGGGTGTCGGCGGTTTCTGGGTCGGTGGTGATCGTGTGTGTGCGGTGAGGGCGGCCTTGCGGTCTGTGGACGCTGGTCGAGGGTGGCGCTCTGGCGCACGCTCGGCATGGTCTGGGCGCGGCTTGTGCGCGTGGTCCAGGGCTTGGCAACGCTCGCGGCTGGGACAGTGAGTGGCGGTGGACGGTGGGCTGCCTCCCAGACAAGGTTGGCACGGCTAGTTCTTCCTCTAGCCTGCTGTCCACAATGGGGTGACATGGGGGTGCTCGGCTGTTCACCATTAATGACAATGGCAAGCTCACAGGGGTGCTAGTGTTGGGCTAATCTTTCTAGATGATCTACTGAGTTGTGTGTGAGCTAACTAGGGAACAAGTTAGGCAAGAATCACTGCACACTATAGTGTTTGATGTTTTGTTTGATTTGTGTCTGCAACCTGTTTGATGAAATGGCCGCATGAAATCAAGTTTTGAATTTTGATATGAATTTTGGTGGGTTTGATAGATTGGTGCTGGTGAGTCTGCAGATGCTTGGGTTTTGAAAGTTGAGCTTGTTTGAGTGGTTTTTGAAAAAGTGGGATCTTCCCATATGAAGAAGATTCAATTTTGAATTGTCATTTAAACTATGCATTTGAAAGTTTCTGGATGATCACAAAGTGGGCCTTGATACTTTGTTATGAGTACATTCAAGGGGTTCAAAGGTCCAGAAAAGTTTCTGTTAGGTTTTGAAAGTTTGAGACAGCCAAAGTAGGCATGGGAGTTAAATTGGCCAAAATGACCATTCACTTAATATATTTGTTTTGATTTACTTGTCTTTAGGAAAAGTGTGGGAAATGTTTTAGATGATGTTCATTTGACCTAAGAAACATTTTACAAGCAATGGATCACAAAAACAAGGTGGTTTTTAAAGAAATTAAAAATCCATGCATACACATATGCATGCATTCATGAGTTTATTTAGAAAAGTTTTTGTTAACCCTAATCTTGATGATTAGTGTTTTGATGATCTAAGTTTGATATTTTTGGGATGTTACAAACCTTCCCCCCTTAAACAAAATCTCGTCCCGAGATTTGAAAAAGGACGAAAAGATTACCTAGGATTTGAAGAGATCTGGAAACTCCATCCTGATGTGATCTTCGCGTTCCCAGGTAGCTTCCTCTTCTGTGTGGTTGCTCCACTGAATCTTGAGAAACTTGATTCTTGGGGTTCTGGTAGTTCGAAAGGCTTCTTCCAATATACGCATGGGTACTTCGGGATAGGTTAGGTCATCGTTGATCTCTATGGTCTGGTGATCGATATTCTTGAACACTTCGGTCTTCTCGGCGACTTCGAGACACTTGCGAAGTAACGAGATATGGAACACATTGTGCACAGCTGACATCTCTTCAGGTAGTTCCAGTTGATAAGATACTTCTCCTCGACGGTTCAAAATTTTGAAAGGTCCGATATATCTGGGGGCTAACTTTCCTTTGAGTTGGAAACGCTGCATTCCCTTTAATGGCGACACTTTCAGATAAACAAAATCTCCGATGTTGAAGGCGAGGTCTCGACGTCTCTTGTCGGCGTAACTCTTTTGTCGGGATTGGGCTGTCTTGAGGTGCTCACGAATCTTGTGAACCTTCTCTTCCGCTTCTTGTAGGATGTCGGGTCCGAAGATCTGACTCTCTCCTACTTCCGACCAGTTCAAAGGGGTGCGGCACTTTCTTCCATACATGAATTCAAATGGGGCCATTTGCAAACTGGCTTGGTAACTGTTGTTGTATGAAAATTCTGCAAACGGCAGACAGTCTTCCCACTTGGATCCTTATTCTAACACACATGCTCTCAGCATATCTTCGAGTATTTGGTTTACTCGCTCCGTTTGTCCATCGGTCTGAGGGTGATACGCGGTACTGAAATCTAGGCGAGTTCCTAAGCCTTCTTGGACTTTCTTCCAGAATCTTGAGGTAAACTGAGTTCCTCGATCCGATACGATGTTCTTGGGGACTCCGTGCAAACTAACGATTCTAGCGATGTACAACTCTGCTAGCTTCGAACTCTGATAGGTGGTTTTAACGGGCAAGAAATGGGCGACTTTGGACAATCTGTCCACTATGACCCAAATAGAGTCATTTCCCCTACTAGAAGTAGGTAGTCCAGTGATAAAGTCCATTCCTACAGAATCCCATTTCCATTCTGGAATTTGGAATGGTTGCAACAATCCAGCGGGTCTTTGATGTCCTGCCTTGACTCGCTGACATATATCACACTTGGCGATATAGCTTCCGATTTCTCTCTTCATCTTATGCCACCAAAATTGCTCTTTCAAATCTTGATACATCTTAGTTCCTCCGGGATGGATAGAATAAAGAGTATCATGAGCCTCCTTCAAGATAACTTCTTTCAACTCTGAATCTGCTGGTACACAAAGGCGTCCTTTGTACCACAGAACTCCTTCTTCGTCCTCGGTGAATCCGGGTACTTTGCCTGTACCGATACAACGCTTGATTCCGTCGATACTAGCATTTCCTTTCTGCGCCTCTTTAATCTGACTGATCAAAGTGGACGGAAGTTCTATGCTAGCCAAAAATCCTTCACTTACTAATTCCATTCGAAAATCTTCCATCTCTTTGTGCAAACTTGGTTGCTCCTTCAAAATCATGGAGTTCAAGCGGCACGGCAATCTGCTAAGGGCATCTGCTACCACATTGGCTTTACCAGGGTGATAGTGAATGTCCAGGTCATAATCCTTTATTCGCTCAATCCATCTTCTCTGCCTCATATTCAGCTCCTTCTGACTGAATATATACTTTAGGCTCTTGTGATCCGAATAAATCTCACAACGATTTCCCATCAGGTAATGTCTCCATGTCTTAAGGGCTAGAACTACGGCTGCGAGTTCGAGGTCATGGGTTGGGTAATTTTGCTCGTGTTGCTTCAATTGTCGCGAGAGATAAGATATAACTTTGCCTTCTTGCATTAGCACACATCCGAGACCAATCTTGGATGCGTCACAATACACATCGAAGGGCTTCGTGATATCCGGCATGATCAAGATTGGGGCTGAAATCAATCTCCTTTTGAGTTCTTGAAAACTAGCTTCACATTTGCCGGTCCATTCAAACTTCTTGTCCTTCTTCAGCAATTGGGTCATGGGTCGGGCGATACTAGAGAATCCTTCTACAAATTTGCGGTAATATCCCGCCAATCCGAGAAAAGCACGAACTTGGGTTTGAGTGGTTGGGGCTTGCCAATCTTCTACATCTTTCACTTTGGCAGGGTCAACGGCAATTCCTCCGGCTGATACAATGTGACCGAGGAATCCTACCTCATGTAACCAGAATTCACATTTGCTAAATTTTGCATACAGCTGATGCTCTCTAAGGGTTCCAAGAATGGTCCTTAGGTGTAGCTCATGTTCTTCTTCCAATTTGGAGTAAATCAGAATGTCATCGATGAAAACAACGACAAACTTATCCAGGAAGTCCATAAAAATCTTATTCATGAGGTTCATGAAATAAGCGGGGGCATTGGTTAATCCAAAAGACATGACTGTATACTCATACAATCCATATCTGGTGGTAAAGGCAGTCTTTGGAATATCTTCTGCACGAATCTTGAGTTGATGATAGCCAGTCCTAAGATCAATCTTAGAAAACACCTGGGCACCGGTCAACTGATCAAACAAATCTTCTATCTTAGGCAAGGGGTACTTGTTCTTGATGGTGACATCATTCAACTTTCGATAATCCGTACACAAACGGTTACCTCCATCCTTCTTGTCCACAAACAAGACAGGTGATCTCCATGGGGACGCACTTGGTTGAATCAATCCGATTTCCAACATGGAATCCAGTTGCTTCTTCAGTTCTTCTAATTCTGACGTGTTCATACTATAGGGTCTCTGGGCTATGGGTCCTGTTCCGGGGATTAGTTCGATGATAAACTCGATATCCCGATCTAGGGGCATACCGGGCAAAACATCTGGAAATACATCGGGGTATTCACAGACTATCCGGACTTGGTTAATGGTAGGTTGGGCTAGACTCTTGTTACACTTGAATTGGCGAGGTAAGGTTTCAGATATTTGCTCGACTGATATTCCGGTGGTACTGGTCATGGTGATGGCTTTCTTTGCAAAGTCAATCAATCCTTTATGTTTAGACATCCAATCCATTCCTAGTACTACTTCCAAACCTTTAGTTCCGAGTACTATTAGGTTAGCATAAAAATCTATGCCATGGATTCGTATAGGGACGGCCTTGCAAATTTGCCTAGCCTTGGTGGTTGATCCGGGAATTTGTACAATCATCACATGCTTCAATTTGGTTGGTTGAATTTTACTAGTGCAGGCAAATTCTTCGGTGACAAATGAATGCGATGCACCAGAATCAAACAACACTCTTGCAAGTACTGAATTAACAGAAAACATACCCAGCACGACGTCTGGCACTTCCTGAGCTTCTGCAGCATGCATGAGAAAAAGACGGCCATTGCGGTTGAGTGAATTCCCGGGGGCAAACCTTCTCCCTGACTGGACACGACGCTGCTGCTAAGCTGGGACATTGGCATTAGGGGCTGTAGCATTCTTCTTGTTGGGGCACTCGTTAGAATAGTGGCCTTTATTTCCACAGTCATAACAGGTCACTTGTGACTTGTCCTTAGCTACGACAGGCACAACATTGCTTCCAGTCCTCGGGGCAGTGTTGGGGTTGGCGGTAGCATTGTTGGTGTTGAACTTGGGTGGGGCACGGTTGAAATTGCTAGAGTTGCCGGGGTTGTTGTGATTTCCTCCGGGTCTAGGGTTTCAACGGTTGGGATAGGTCGGACGGGTCATAGGGGGTCTGTTGGTTCTTGGGGCAAATCCTGGAGATGGGTTGGGGCGATACTTTGGGGTCTGATGGGTTCCTGGTTGATGCATCATCACGGCTTGCGGTTCTCATTGGCCTGGTTGATCTTTCCTTCCATCTGGATAGCAGAGTCGACAAGGGCTTCAATATCAACAAAGGGGATATTGACTAACACTGTCTGCATCTCGTCATGCAGACCATTCAAGAATCTTTCTTTCTTCTTGGCTTCGGTGTCTATCTCGTCCGAGGCATACCTAGATAATGACAAAAATTTGTCACGGTATTCCACTATAGTCATCCTTCCTTGCTTCAACTCCCTGAACTCGTCTCTCATTCTCTTGATCAAACCTGGTGGCACATGGGTTCTGCTAAACTTGACCTTGAATTCCTCTCAGGTCATCATCTGGCCTACGGTCATTGCACGAACACTGTTCCACCATGCCCTGGCATCTCCGGCTAGATAATGGGTGGCGAACAGGACTTTCTCGTTGCCTTCCACTCCTGCTACTTCTAAGTTATTTTCCATGGTTTGCAGCCAATCATCGGCGTCTAGGGGTTCTTCTGACTTGGTGAAAACGGGTGGGTTGGTATTCTGGAAATTCTTGAGCTTAGATCCGTGGTTGTCCTGATTTCCATGGCCTTGGTTGTTGTGGGCTATCTGTTGCAGAGTGGCTAGGTTGGCTTGACGTTCCGCTCTTTCAGCTTCGCGGTCAGAAGTCAACATTTGCAGGATATGCAACATCGGATCCGGGACTGAACCACTTCCTCCATGTGGCATCTGAAGATTGATATAGATTACGATAAAAGAGGGTAATTGCTAAGGTTTTGGGTTTTTGAAAAGTTTTTAGAGTTTGACTCAGGTTTTTCTAGCAACTTGCTTTTTCATTCATTCATTCACTCGATACAACGCACACCACAACAAGGAATAACAGATGGTTTTAAGAACCATTCTGGAAACTACGATACAGTGGGACCGACTACTACTCACTACGCTAGTGCTCAGTGCTACTACTCCTTGGAGTCTGTGGCTTCATCATCTTCATCATCATCGATGAAGGCCAAATCATCCTCATCGGTGAAGAAGTCCATGGCCTGATCCTCCAGAAAATCATCATCATTGCTGAGATAGGAGTAAGGGTCTCCACGAAGATCCTCTCCGGCATTCTCCCTTTCCTCTAACTGCATGTCTCTCTCGTGCATGGTCTCTTCTAGAGATGAGATGCGGTGGCGAAGACGGGAAATAATGCGCTCTTTCTTGTCGAGCTGACGGCGGCGAGACTTGCGATCCTTTGCTAGCAAGGCGATGGTCTGGTCCTTCGTCTTGATGATGGCCGACTTGTGGTTGCAATAGTCACGACAGTTGTCCAACTCCTGCTGACGATCATACATCATGAAGCTAAGGTGGTCCAATTGAGTCTTCCGCTCGGGGTGGTATGGGGCTTCCAGTGGTTGGCCATTTGCATCACGCCTTGGGGAAAACTCAAAGCGAGTACCCTTGATCTGATTGATGCTCTGCCCACACAGACGGGAAAGAGCTTCCTGCATTGCTTTGGCAAGTCCATCGAGCCAGTGGTTTTCCCTCAAGGTAAACAGAATTCCCTCCGTAGTGGGAGGTTCAATCTTTACTCGGAGACTTGCAATAATTAGCCACTGCAGATCTTCTCCTCCTTGATCATTGAGCTGAGCTCCGAAGAACTCGGGGTGTGGACGCTCCAGAAGTTCCGAAAGCCGATCCAGATCCCTCTCAAAGATAAGGTCTCCTCCATTCCCCAACTGATAAAACTTGATGTACTTCACGTCCATCTATAAAAATAGAGGATGAGTAGATTAGCAGAGTGATCAAGTGTGTCAAAATTTTATCTATTTTTCAAGAGTTTTTGAGGAACATGAAGTTTTATTAAAGAATTAAAGAGGTAAGAATGAGAATAAGTTTTCATAAATATTTTGTTCTTTGGTTTTGAAACTAAGTTTTTGGTTCAACGTCCAATCTAACTAGGGTCTCCTATGGTCAGGATGGCTCTGATACCAACTTGTCAACACCCGGATTTTTCAATCCTAGATGCCTGTTATGCCATACATCGCAATCCCAGGATTACCATTTTTGCGAGACATAACAGAATTGGATACCATAGTACTTCATCCATTACAAACGATACATAAGTTCTTACACAAATAGGGATCTCATGATCCAGTTCTTAATACAACATCAAGAGGAATATGTAATAATAACGGTAGCGTGAGAAGCTCCATCTTGAGGTCACAGTGCAATGCTGACGATGGGAGATGATCCTAGTTGTCGTAACCTTCCTGGGGTCCATCTTCCAGGTACTCCTCTTCATAGTCTGGCCATGGGAATAGCCAGGGACAAAGCCATGAGTACTCTTTAAGTACTCGCAAACTAATACTAACAAGTAAAGGGGGTTTTTGGATAATAGGACACTAGGCTCTAGGGTTGTTTTGCAAAAAGCCAGGTTTATCTCTACTAAGTTCCAAAGCTAGTCACAATTTTATAACTCCTAAGTGGGATCTTGTAATTCAGATCACAACTCTGTTGTGGTCAAGTCAAAGTCTCAATTCATTTCAGAAGTCATTTTGAAAAGTCTGACGGGGGAATAGTATGGCCACTCCAACTGTCCATAACCGCGGACGCGGCTATTCGAATAGTTTGACACTCTGTAGAGATTGTACACTTTCACCACAACATTCGATACATCCGTCAGGAACAAATCCTGAATTCACCATACTCAGTATGCGGATAATCAATCCTAACCTTTCAATTACACGCCCTAGTATAAGCACCTCTCCTGTGAGTTAGGGCCTCCCAACCATGACCACTGTCATCTTGGGTACTGCACAGGTGGACTATCTTCAAAAGGTAGCCTCAGCTCAGACCTTGGCCGGGAGGGAACTAATACTAAGTTTCCAGTCAATCCCTACCCAATATTCGGGTATTGTGGTTGTACGCTAAAATTGGAATGGTATCGCATCCAGACAACCATCAGTTTTATATAGGGCTAAGGCTCATGCCTCAACATTTTTATCACCAGAATCATCAAGTGTTTGGAAACAGATGTCCAAAACATTTCAATAGAATGATCCATCATTACAAGGTTTTCATAACCATTTTCCACCAAGTATTCCCATCTAAAAGTTGATCAAGTTTTATGCTTAGCACTAGCATCTACAGGTGAGGATAGTACTAATGACGTGTGGTAACTAGTGGAGTTTCACTAAGTCCAACCTTATATCTTAGGCTGATATCAAGGTTTCTAGCTTAGGCCAAATTTTATGCTCTTTATGCAACCTTCAGCACAACTGTCTGGTATCTACCAAACTCTTAGGTAGACTCTAAGTAAGCTTTTATAAAGAAATAAAGTAAGAATCTTGCCATAAAACTAGGATTGTTTTAACAAGTAGGTAGGATTACAAGTATGGGTTTGTGGCATCAGTAGGGTATCTGGCAAGGGTTAGCTTGCATCAATATCAGTATAAGCTTGCTAAGTTGCAAGTGTTAGCTTGCAAGGTTACTAGCTTGCTCAATCAACTAGTAGTATTAGGCTTGCCTTGTGCAGAGCAGTGGTTGAAGTTCTCCTCGGCTTCCTCTTCGTAGTATCCTCCTTCCTCCTTGTATCCTTGGTCGGTACTAGCGTCTATGAATAAATACGAGGTACACAATCACCAAACAATACTTAACTACTTGCACTCATCACACACAAGGGTCCTATAGATGATCTAGCATCATCTCTAACATTACAAGGTTAAAGCTTGGTTTAAATCTTTTATTTTTAGAAAAGTAATTTCTACTCATTGAAAAACTACTTAAGATTTAATATTCTCTAAACCAAATATGGGATCATGTTGACACATGTCATCACCACATATTTTAGTCCATGGGAATGTGATTTAAAGTGGTGTCACAATTTAATAAGGTTTTACCCTTTTATTTTAATTAATTAAAGTGGCTAGAAATGCTTATGAAGCATTCTTTTATTACTTGAACATTATTTCTGCAAGTACACCTATATATTTTTATATATTCTGAAAGGTATGGTTAAATGTGATTTTTGAGAGTTGGAATCAACTCAAAATCTTTTATGGTTTAAATTTGAAAAATGTTTGAATGCAGAAAAGCTTCTGCCTTGTTATTTTTACTATGGGTGATCTACAGATCCAAATGACTTGAATCCAACGGTATTGGATTAAGCATTCACAGGCCTTTCCAACAAAATTGGTTTCATCCAATTTGGTGCACTGAATCGATCTGGGTTGATTTTTGAACTTGGGTACAGAAGTGGGTTTGAATTTAAACAGAAAAGGTTTAATTTGAATTGCTGGGCTGCGCGGGAAATGTTACTGGGCTGGCGTGTTAAGCACAGGGCTCCCGCGGGCTGCTTAAGTGGGTGTCCCCACTCGTCAGTGACACGGGGCTGGGCGAAGCGGTATGGGGCAACGTGGATCGTTCGATCTAGTTCTAATCTAACGGCTGAGGGTCATCGGCGAGACAGCTTCGGCAAGAACGAAACCTAGCGCCGGTGAGGGTGCTGGGGCTCACCGGGCATCGGCGAGGGTCGGCGAGGCGGCGACAAAAGTCGACGACGGCGAACCTCCTGGTACCGGTGGCTTCTCCTGGGCGGCTCAATCGCTGGCTCCCTTCTTCTCCGTGGCGAGGCTCTAGTGAAATTCCGGCGAGGTGGTGCTCGCCTTGCTCTGAGAATGGTGTGGCACGATCAGTGAGGAGAGGGGAGTGAGATGGTGTGAAGAAATCGTGCGGGGGTGGCCTCTATTTATAGTCGAGCGAGGGGACCGCCGGGGCACACGGTGAGCTCGTCGGGGGCGACGTTACAGGCGGCTAATGGCATGGGCAAGGGTAGGGGACGGTGCTGTGTCTCCTGGCGATGCTCAGCGACATGGTCGCGAGGCATGGGGCGGTGTGGTTTGGTCTAGAACGGCCGGTGCTTTGCGCGGCAGAGGCGGTGTCTTCCACGGCGGGCGGTGGCTGTATGGCACGGGGCGGCAAACGGGGGTGTCTGGCGGTTTCCTGGATCGGTGGTGATCGTGGTGAGGGCGACGCGCGGTCTGTGGACGCTGGTCGAGGGTGGCGCTCTGGCGCACGCTCGGCATGGTCTGGGCGCGGCTTGTGCGTGTGGTCCAGGGCTTGGCAACGCTCGCAGCTGGGACAGTGAGTGGCGGTGGACGGTGGGCTGCCTCCCAGACAAGGTTGGCACGGCTAGTTATTCCTCTAGCCTGCTGTCCACAATGGGGTGACATGGGGGTGCTTGGCTGTTCACCATTAATGACAATGGCAAGCTCACAGGGGTGCTAGTGTTGGGCTAATCTTTCTAGATGATCTACTGAGTTGTGTGTGAGCTAACTAGGGAACAAGTTAGGCAAGAATCACTGCACACTATATTGTTTGATGTTTTGTTTGATTTGTGTCTGCAACCTGTTTGATGAAATGGCCGCATGAAATCAAGTTTTGAATTTTGAAATGAATTTTGGTGGGTTTGCTAGATTAGTGCTGGTGAGTCTGTAGATGCTTGGGTTTTAAAAGTTCAGCTTGTTTGAGTGGTTTTTGAAAAAGTGGGATCTTCCCATATAAAGAAGATTCAATTTTGAATTGTCATTTAAACTATGCATTTGAAAGTTTCTGGATGATCAAAAAGTGGGCCTTGATACTTTGTTATGAGTACATTCAAGGGGTGCAAAGATCCAGAAAAGTTTCTGTTAGGTTTTGAAAGTTTGAGACAGCCAAAGTAGGCATGGGAGTTAAATTGGTCAAAATGACCATTCACTTAATATATTTGTTTTGATTTACTTGTCTTTAGGAAAAGTGTGGGAAATGTTTTAGATGATGTTCATTTGACCTAAGAAACATTTTACAAGCAATGGATCACACAAACAAGGTGGTTTTTAAAGAAATTAAAAATACATGCATACACATATGCATGCATTCATGAGTTTATTTAGAAAAGTTTTTGTTAATCCTAATCTTGATGATTAGTGTTTTGATGATCTAAGTTTGATATTTTTGGGATGTGACAACAGGGTTGGTTGAGGAGAGCCGTGGGATCGAACCTTGGCTTTGCCTTGTAGTTGCCACCGTCGCGGTGCTGGCCTCCGTCGCGGCGGAAGCTCCTAGGTTCACGCGGCGCGTATCCGCCGTTGGCGATGAAGTCGACTCGCCCGTCACCGTGGCATTTGCTGGTGAGGCGAGTGTTGCTGTAGCGTAGCTCGGGTCGCCTCCCGTTGTCGTGGCCGCTCGTGCGGCGATTTCCTCCCGACTCGTCGTCGGTTTCTTGGTTTGGGTCCTCCTCCGCGTACCGCTTTGAAATCTCCAGGAGGTCCAGTATGTTGTCGAGTGTTCTGTAAACTTGCTTGAGCTTGGCGACCAGGGGCTCGTAGTGGCACGAGGTCTTGAAGCAGTGGATCGTGGTGTCCGGGTGGATTCCGGCCGCGTTATACCACAGGTCTTGCCACCGTTGGACCCAACTGCGGGTCGACTCGTGGGGTCCCTGGACGCATCGCTCCAGGTCCTCGATTGTGGTTGTGCGGGTGTAGGAACCCTCGAAATGCCTCACAAAGGCATCACGCATTTCCTCCCAGTAGTCGATTCTATCTGCGGGGGGGGGGGTGTTAATCCACTGCCTGCATGCTCCATCCATCATCAGGGGAAGGTAGCGGGCGGCGAGTAGATCGGTGTGGTCGGCGATCCCCATCGCCATGAGGTAAGTGTCCAGCCACACGGACGGATCGTACGAGGGGTCGTACTTCTCGATCTCCTTCGGCGCTTTGAAGTTCGTCGTGTATCTTTCGCCTCGGATCATTGGTCCGAAGCACTAGGGTCCGACTCGGCTCAGCGATCCCCTTGGTTCGCCGTCGCGGCGGTTGGTGAGGGTATGCCTCAGGTCGTCGGGCTGACGTGCGCGCCAACTCTGGTTGTTGATGATGTGGGTGCGTGCGTCGACGGGTTGCCCATTGGCGGGTGACGAAGTTGTTCGCCGGCCGTGGGTCATTGGTGGAGAGTGCCGAGTTCGTAGGTCGGTGTTGGAGCTGCAGGGGCTCGGGTGGTGGGCAGTTGAGGGTATTCACTGCCATTAGGCGGCCTCTCGAGGCCGCCCTGCTGCCTGATGAACGCGAGTACAGCCGACCCTGTGAGTCAGCGCCCGCGTTTTTTGCTCGACTGCTTTTGCAAGCAGAGCCTTGGCGTACTGGATCTGCAGGGCGCCTTCCCCGGTGACTTGGCTGTTGTCGACTGCTGCTCAGCTCGCGACGACATTGTCCATTCGGGTGGAGAACTGCGGGAGGCCGTTCGCATCTCGCTCTCGTGAGGAGACTACGATCCTTGGTTGGTCCCTGGGGCGCGCGCAGTTGGGTGGTGGTGGGGCGCTGTTGGCTGTCGTGCCTGGTGGGGGTCGGGTGCTCCCTCCTGGAGGCGCGCGCTCGGCCGTGCGAGCCGGGTCGTTTTGATCGTCGAAGTTCAAGGCGCGCCCCTGAATGGTAGGGTTCAGGCGCGACCTGATTCGGAGTTGGTGATAGCGCGAAAGCTCCTGCGCTGTCACCTGCTCGAGGCGAAATTTTTCGCGCTCGGCTTGTTCCTTGCGGACCGCCTCCGCCAGCCGCAGGCGGAGTTCCTCGACCTCCATTTCCGTCGCGTTTGGTGGGATCGGCATGGAGAAGGGGTCTTGCAGGGGGTCGGCGCCAGTCGCCATGTAGGTCGCGGCGTGGCGACCGGTTCCGTCGTGGAGGTTGGCGGAGTTCTCCGACCCGGAGTCGAAGTTGAAGATCCCAAGGATGGAGGGGTCCTCGAAGTCTCCGATGTTGGAGACCTGGGTGATGGAGCCCGCGGGCGATGCGGCGACGATGGACCCGGCGGCCGACGCCGAGGTCGCTGAATCGGCATCGTCGTTGAGGGCCGCGTCGTCCGCGGCCGCGGTGGTTTCGGCCATGTTGTTGTGGGCCGAGTCGTACTCGGAGGCGAGGCGGTGGATCGTGCGGACCTGGCTCTCAGAGAGTCGGTCGCATGGCAGTGACTCGCGGATGCGAGCCGAGTCCTCCGAGACGATGACGTCGGTGAGGCCGACGAAGAGGCTGATCGTGCCGACCGGCAAAATCACGCTATGTGTGACGGGTCGTGCCGGCAAGATCTCGAGCATCTCGCTGATCGCGATCATGCGGCCGATGGTGATCGACTCGTTGATGGGCAGATTGGATCTCACCGCAGAACACCGGCCTAACCGGCCAGGCCCCATGATGGGCGCCACTGTCGTGGGAATGACCACGACAGATGTTGCAATCGGCAGCGAGTAGTAGAACATGGGGCATGGGCAGTCAGCCATCTGCGGTGCGAGATGAGGGCGGAGACACAAAGTTTTACCCAGGTTCGCCCCCCCGGAGGGTAAAGGCCTACTCCTGCTAGATTATATTATGGGGAGAGTACAAGGGACGAGCTCGACGACTAGGCGGCGAGTCGCATGGGTGTATGATGGAACGTATCCTCTATGCGTACCCTAGGGAGGTTTATATAGGCTCACCTCGCTAGGGTTTACAGATTACAACCGAATTAGTTAAGGATTCGGAGGGTCTTTGACCTAGTCCGACTGGGCATAGCTACGCTTCTGGGCCTCCATCTTCCAGTCGCCTGAGTCCTCGCCAAGTCTCGATCCAGTCGCCGTCCTGCAGGCCCACTCGCTGGCGGCTTGGGCCAATAGGAAACGTCCTGCTGGGCACACCCTGGTAGGCATATCCCCGTCATAATAGATAAGAAAGAGATATGTGTTAGGAAGACAAATAAATCGTAAAACTTTCAACATGAAAGTTGTAGAGAATCATTAGTGCTACCTTTTCATCAAAGGAATTTGGATTTGAAGAAACAAGCGCGAGTACATCTTGGGTTTACACCATCATATCTGAAATATTGTGGTGCGAAATTCTCCGACTGTGGTGGATGAAAATAGATGAGGTTTGTCAGGATTGCACGATTTCGACGAGATCTACAACTTTTGTGTTTTGGCCAAAGGCAAACGACGAAGTCTAGATGGGTTAATAAACGAAATAAGTTTCGGATATGTGTAGATTCTAGATTTGGAGAAGGGAAACTCATACAGCTGTGGCTCTATGGGTTTATATGCAGGTTTAGGATGGTTGAGAGATAGTTGTTGGAGTAAGGAACAAGTACAAACAAACGGAATTCGATTTGGAGTTTTAGATAAAAAGATATAAGAGTTTGAATAGAGATAGGTCTAGAAAATCAATTTTGCATGCTTTTTAAAGCGGAGGTGGGATCGATGGCTGTTTGGATGTTCCGGTCGGTCATGGTGGGCCGAGTGGGCTGCTGGCTTGGGCCGGTCTGTTTAGTTTTTTCTTTTTCTTTCCTTTTCCATTTTCTATTTACTTGTTTCCCTCATATCTTTTGCATACGAACTCCAAATGACACGATTCTTGTTTCTAAAATTTTCTAAAATCGAATAGATCATTGTAGGATCATATTTGTAATATTTTTAATAATTTGCAAGTAGTGGATTTATAAATCCTTGTATATTTCATTTTATTTACATTTATTTGTTTGTATTTATTCCATAACTTTTTCATAATAACTCCAAATGAGCTCAATTTTGTTTCTAAAATTTTGTAATATTCATTGGATATTTTTAGGCTGTAATTTAGCAATAATCGCTGCCTTAGCAATAGTAGGTTCTTATAAAGACAATTTAATTCCTTTTAGGAACAAAGTGGCATATACTATTTAGGGTTTTAGTCCTTTATTTATATTTAGGAATTTTTCTTAATGCAAATATGCAATGCAATACCCATGAATGTCATGCAAATGCAATTTTTTTCTAGTCCCAATTTCTAAAATCTTGGGATGTGACAAAATTTCTCCTTAATGATCTAAGGAGGTGGCTGAAAAAATACCAAGATAAAAAAGGAATTAAAAACACAGCTGAGGGTCCAGCAGCATTGCCTCTGTTCTATTATTTGGACACTCGTGCACACAGCAAAGCAAACTTGACTAACCTTGCACCAAGAGTTGGTCATCTCAAATTGGAGGATTTGAAGGAAATCAGATCAGATGACTGGAATAGTGACACTAGAAGCTATAGAAACCTTAGGGTAAGTTTTGTTTATTATAAAAATCATGTATATATCTTTATCTAAGAAATTTTCTAGTTTATTTTAAGTAAAATAAATTTAAACTATGTTAATTATACAAGTCAAAAATAATTACTCATTATTACGAAACAATCTAAACTAATGCAACAAAACACCTACGAGAAAGAATATATCGTCTGATGTGTTTAATTTAAACTGTGTTTATTTATTTATTTTATACTTCAGGCAAGAAGTGATTATCAGCACTACTTGCCTAAGGGTTTGCCAAATCTCAGATGCTGCCGCAGGTTCTGAAACAGCAAATAGCGATTTCACGAAAACCATCAATATAATTGGTAACAACACTCCATTGATACAAAACACTATAGGTAAACAAAGTATGCACTGCCTATGGAGTGCTTCAGGATACTACTACTATAATGCGGTTAAAAACAGGTATGCACTGCCCTTGAAGTACATATGAACTGCCTTCTAAATGCTTCATAAGGTGTTGTACACACGATGCAAGATAAGATTCTATGGCAGTTCAATGACCGTGCAATGCACCCCACCTTCTATGCATAGCGAGGTGCACTGCCCGTGTACATAGTATGCACTGCCCGTGTACATAGTATGCACTGCCGAATGTTATCCGTATCGATGTAGACTTCTGACATGTGGGGTCTTGGTTCAATAATGAGGACCTTTTCATTTCTCATCTACTGTGCACTGCTCGGTGAAAGATAATATGAAATGGCAGTGTACTAGCCATGTAATGCAATCCCACATGCTATGCACACTAGGATGCACTGCTCATTGAGTGCTTCGTGATACTGTCATTATAATTCCATGCACAGCGAGATTCACTGCCCGTGAACTGCAGATGAACTGCCTATGAAATGCTACGTAAACTGTTGCGCACAAAGGTCGAAGATAACATGCGATGGTAGTGCAGTTACCATACAATGCATCCCACATGCTATGCACACTTGTATGCACAGCTGGTAAAAAAGTATGCACTACCTACGGAGTGCCGGAGGATTAAAAATAGGTATGCACTGTCCATGAAGTATATATGAACTACCCTCTAAATTCTTCATAAGGTGTTGTACGCACGGTGCACGAGAAGATTATATGGCATTACAATGACCGTTCAATGCACCCCACCTGCTATGTACAGCGATGTGCACTGCCCGTGCACATAGCATGCACTGCCGAAAGTTATTCGTACTCAAGTAGAGTTCTAACATGTGGGGTCTTGGTTCAATAATGAGGACATTTTCGTTTCGCACCTACAAAGTATGCACTGCTCGGTGAAAGATAATATGAAATGACAGTGTACTAGCCGTGAGTGCAACCAAACCTGCTATGCACACCGACATGCACTGCTGGTATATCAATCATGCACTGCTCGTGAGTGCTTCGTCATACTGTCATTATAATGCCATGCACACGAGATACACTTCCCTAAAGCTCTATATGAACTGCCTTAGAAATGCTTTGTAAATTGTTGTGCACAAAGGTCCAAGATAACATGTGATGGCAGTGTACTTATCGTACAATGCACCTCGCATGCTACACACACTTGTATGCGCTGCAGGTAAACAAAGTATGCACTGCCTACGGAGTGCTTCAGGATACTACTACTGTAATGCGGTTAAAAATAGGTATGCACTGCCCTTGAAGTACATATGAACTTCCTTCTAAATGGTTCATAAGGTGTCGTACGCACGATGCAAGACAAGATTCTATGGCATTTCAATGACCGTGCAATGCACCCCACCTGCTATGCACAGCGAGGTGCACTGCCTGTGTACACACTATGCACTGCTGAAAGTTATCCGTATCGATGTAGACTTCTTACATGGTCTTGGTTCAATAATGAGGACCTTTTCGTTTCTCACCTACTGTGCACTGCTTGGTGAAAGATAATATGAAATGGTAGTGTACTAGCCGTGCAATGCAATCCAACCTGCTATGTACACTAAGATGCACAGCTTGAATACAAATCATGCACTGCTATGCACTGCGAGATGCACTGCCTATGAACTGTAGATGAACTGCCTACGAAATGCTACGTAAACTGCTTCTCGCAAAGGTCCAAGATAACATGCGATGGTACTACACTTACCATACAATGCACCCCACATGCTATGCACACTTGTATACACTGCTGGTAAACAAAGTATGCACTGCGTACGGAGTGCTTCAGGATTATAATGCGGTTAAAAATAGGTATGCACTATCCATGAAGTATATATGAATTGCCCTCTAAATGGTTCACAAGATGTACGCACAGTGCAAGACAAGATTCTATGACGGTGCAATGACCATGCAATGCACCGTACCTGCACTAGACATCGAGGTGCACTACCCGTGTACATAGTATGCACTGCCGAAAGTTATCCTTACCCAAGTAGAGTTCTGACATGTGTGGTCTTGGTTCATTAATGATCACATTATTTTTTCTCACCTACTATACACTGCTCGGTGCAAGATAATATGAAATAGCAGTGTACTATCCATGCAATTCAGTCCCACCTGCTGTACACACTGATATGCACTACTCACATACAAATCATGCATTGCTCGTTCAGCACTTCATGATTCTGTCATTATAATTCCATGCACACCGAGATGCACTGCCCCTGAACTGTATATGAACTGCCTCCGAAATGCTACGTAAACTGCTGTGAGCAAAGGTCCAAGATAACATGCTATGGCAGTGCACTTACTATACAATGCACCCCACATGCTATGCACACCTGTATGCACTTCTTGTAAACAGAAAATGCATGGCCTATAGAGTGCTTCAGGATACTACTATTATAATGCTGGTAAACAAAGTAGAGATCTGACATATGGGGTTTTGGTTCATTAATAAGGACCTTCTTGTTTTCAAGAATCACGGGTTGCGGCAAGCGAATATATCGTTTAACGAACGCTGCTCTCTCCTCGTTCTTCTTTCAGGGTTGTTCTTCCACATTTTAAAATCTATTTCAACTGGCGAAGTTCATCTATTCATCTCGCATCCCTCCATGTCTATGTGATTCATCGTATCCTAGAAGGTTGATTTTACGTCTAGCTCATGTGTAGATCTTTGTATTATGTATATGTTTAGCTACTTCATATAAATCTTTCTGTGCTCACGACGAATGTGTTTATTGCTAGCGATATAGTACTTGCACATCCCTAATTAAGAACGTTATAGGACGAGTGTTGGTTAAGCACGCTTCAATTAATGTTTATTTTTTCATTTATGCTCATTGTATCATGTTTGCGAGGTGAATTTTTTTGAATTTCATTTTTTGTACTGAATCTATCTTGGGTGCTGCGTCAAATGTATAATTTTGAAATCTGACATATATGACTTAAAAAAAATCCATACCTTGTTAACTGATAACTTGTTTTTTACCCTGTCGACGGAAAAAATATTCTCATATAGAAATGGTTGATCATGTTTTCACCACTCAGTTATCTCTTCCAAAGTTTATAAATCTGGTGAAAAGGCTAACTAATGACCAGAAGGTTTTGGTAAGGAACATACAATTTTATGGTATGCTTGGTATGTGCTGTGAAGAGTTGCCAAGGTCACTAGTTTTGTGGATTTTTGCTCACTTTAGTGTTAATACAAGAAGTTTTGAATTTCCCAACGGATGCGGCTTTGAACTGAAGCTCTTTCACTTCAATAAGATACTTGGCATCCCCTTTGGGGGTAGAACCATCAAAAAGGCGTGTTCGCAATGGATACGCGATATGGTCAGAGAATTAACTGATTGTGCAGGGCCAACACCAACTATTAGTTAGCTGGAAAAGACGATGACTCCTAACCTGGTAGAATCTCAATTCAAAACAGCTTTTGTTCTATTTGCAAACGCTGTTATGTTGTGTCCGAGCACATATGATGGAGTTAGTCCAGACTACTTCTCTGCAATTGGAATGTCTAATGAGATGGACTCCTATGACTGGTGTCTTGCTACGTTCAACAAGCTCATTAGCTGTATTGACACTTTCTAGCAAAATGGTTTGAAAGGTGCACTTGGTGGTTTCCTTCCAATTATCCCGGTTAGTTACCCATCGTGATACTTATTTTCTATAATATTAGTTGTCAGTAGTTTCTGTGGATTTGTTGTTTTAATGTGGTTGTAACAATTTTAATGCAGGTAATGTACTTTGAACTATTGGACACAAATGCTCTGCTTCTAGCCCATGCACTGCCTAGAATATCTTTCTGGAGAACTAAAAATATGGTGTTATATAAGAGTATTGACCAGATGCCTGATCAACAAAATGTTTGGTGTTCACAAGAAAAGACTCCCATAGTTATTCATATTATGTGTAATTATTACTACGGTCTTTTTGCTTCTTACTCATATTATTCTATTGTATTTTTTGTTTTGTCCATGTTGAATATGCAGTTGAAGGATATAAATGAAACTGTGTTTTCTAATGCCGAGCTGAACGAAGAGATAGTTCAGAACGTTACAACTTTCATTGAAAAGTTTGTAACTGACCCACTTATGCATGCAGAGGTAAGAATTTTTATAATCTTCACAATTCTTTCGTTTGTGATCATGACGAATCTTCTTGTGTTTGTGTTCTAGATATACATTGCCTACTTTACCTTAAGCATCCATGTTTTTAATTTCTCGACCTTGTTCTAGTAGAGTATTAAATTCTGTCATCGTTGCATTGTACGATTTTTCTGCCTGCTTTAGCTACTTCCTACATGAATGAACATTCTTTCTACATCTGCATATTCTACTAGGTTTAATTAGGTAACCATACTACTAGTATTTGATCATAATGTTACTTATTCAGTTATCTCAGCAGTGCAGTGCTAGATTTATCATATTACAAATAGGCGATAGCAATAATGTTTAATAATGTCAAAACTTCCAGGCTGCCACAGAAATACAGGACATAGTGACTCACATGTATGCTGACATGTTGTCTACGATGGAACTCAATATGAAGAGCAACATTAGAAAGATTTCTCGAATATCTATGCTCAATCATGAGAACTGGGGTATGTACTCTACACCTCAAGGGCCCGTATACGTAAGAGAAGATAATGAGCACTATGTTGAGGACAAACGCAGTGTGCTAGATAAATAAATAGAGAGGCTAACATATGTATGTAGAAGGCTAGCAAAATACTGTGAGCTGCTTGTCAAGTTAATTTCTACAAACCAAAGTTATGCATCTCCTTATAATATGAAATATATGCAGGAGTTGGAATCTTGCTACGAGGCCCTGGTACATATGTTACCGACATGTGATAATTTTTCCATAAAACAACAATTACCAAATATGAACTGTGAACCAACCAATTGTAGTGCTACTGCTGACGTCCTATGGTCAGATGATATTATTCCGCAGGTTCAACGCAATCCCTGCAATCTGTCAAAGAATATGCAGGTCAGGGTTCTGGTAACAGGATGATTGCTAAGCCTACTACAACTATAAATTGTGTAGCAACAAGTGCAACTTCAGTTGAAAGGCACCAAGTTCACACAGTTATTGTTCAGGGCAACACTAATACAGTATGTGCGGCGGCTTCCATTACATATACTGAAAATGAATCCCAGGAAGAGCTTTCGCCAGGAACAAGCTGTATAGAGCATGCAATGACCGAGATGGACACCGCATATACAGTTCATGTGTTAGAAGCAGCATCTCAATGGAACAGAACTACTACACAAATTGTTGTGTCGGCTGTATCCAATGGCGTGCCAAATACATTTGAAAATGAAGACAAATCAAGAATTTAGGTGCAAACACGTGGTTCTATACATTCTGAGTCAGCAACTCATTCCGTACAAGATAGTTTTGATGAGAGACTGCCTAGTTCCAAACATACATTACGTGATGCTCAAATGATGGGCTTTAATTTCCTGAAGGTACAGGTCGGTGCAGAAGCTGCTATCGGTGCATGTTGCATCGTCTGACATTACTAATCCAGTTACAGTTCCCGTGCCAAAACTGGATATTGGAAATTATGAAAGACAGCTACAAATTTCCAACCCACAATATGTTCCTGTGCCAGGTCCAGATGTTTTACACCGCTTGAATGCAAGGCTTTGCATTCCAAGTGCGAAAGCAGGACCAAGTCATCATGCAATTGATCAAGAAGAAGAGAGGAAGCCTGCTGCAAATGGTACAGATACATTTGAGCTCTTACAGAATTCCAACTGTCTCGGTGAAAAACGGGTGGTTGCGAGATCATTGCAATTTGAGTTTGATCTTGTGTCTAATGATCGCATTTCAAAGAAACAGAAGACAGAAGATAACAGCGATGATTCGTTTTCTTTCTGGGATGGAAATGATTAATTTTGGACAGAAGTTGCAGAACTGGCTGACCTTACGCAGAGAGAGAAACAAAAACCTGATATCACATTAACAACACAGCCTAAAATAGAAGCTAATCCAACACAACTTAATTGTCTGTCAAGTGAAACGTATGGACTAGTATCTGCAAATGTGCATTCATCTGGTAATCAGCATGACGGACAAGTCTCTGGTAATTATGTTCGTATGGTTCTATATCAATAAGTGGCAGCAAGTCAGTGGTAGACATGTCTATGACACTAAAAAATATAAACCTAGGCAATGACAATGGAGACACAAGAACATTCGCCCATTCTGTGCAGCTTCAGCAGTCTGCCAAAAGTTATACAACAATTAATGGAGCTTGTGCCATGAATAATTTCTCTGGAGAAACCAATTCCACCTTAAGAGGTTCACATACCAATAATTTATCTGGAGGAATCAATTATAGCATAAGAGATTCACTTACAAATGAAACCACAGATAACAGGGAAAGGTATAACGGTACGACAACTCCTAATTTTGCAACTCATATACTAGTAGCAACACTCATAGTGAAAATATCTCTGCTAATCACGCGCAAAGTTTGATCGATACTAGTAACAAGTCAAACAATAGCACATCACGCCGTCCAACTTTTTATTGGAATGCTCGATCAGGACAGAAATATGTCCAATCGATGCACGTTGTGCAGCAGACATCCACCCAGGGGCCTAACATGTTGAACAGAAGAAGGTATATAGAGACAGCAAGACCGAATATGATTGCAGAACAGAACAAATCAATGGATGGATGTGGCTTCATAGACCAGGACGGAGGAAGCGGAACATTGCACAACACAAACTCAAGAACAACATTGCAAGACCATGAGTCTGAAAATCTAGGAAATACACATCACAACAATTTTCATACATCAAGTCAGTATTCAAATTCGTGTTCATGCATACAAATTCAACAGCAGTACCAGGCAACGCATGCTACTACTAGGATGGCAGTATTTCATACCCAACTACCATGAAGTAGTTACTTTGTCAGACTAATGCACCAAACTTACAGTCCTCAGCGTAAAATTGCTAATAGTCAAATATAGAGAGAAAATACAAGATCCTCGAGTATGCCAAGGTGAATTTTGAGATATACTTGAAACCAACAACCTAGCTACACATGAAGCTGTCTTGAACAAGAAAACTCTCGAGACTCTAGACTGCAGCATAATAATATATCATTCCGCACTGCTGGAGTATCATTTGAGTTGGAAGCTTGCAGAAGACATGTCTCTTTTGCATTAGCATCTACACCAAGTATTGGATCAGCTGTGCAAACAAACAGTGCTAACAATGCTAAATAAAGAACATGCATTAATCACCGCTGAATTCCTTATCCCGCTGTGAAACAATCAAAAGATGATGAAGTAGCTTTATTTGAATACATTTTAGAGACCACTCTGAATCAAAAGTCCAGAAGGTAATATTTTGTCTCGCATACTTGACTATGAAAATATATTTTATTGCTTGCATGGCATTGTAATAATGGAGTATTTCGATTCCATTTTTCTGTATTCTACCAGCGACAAGGTGGTTCTGTGCAGGAAGAAAAGGGCATGCCAGAGAGTGTTCGGTTTATCAATACAGGTTTATGGAAGTGTGAATTGACACGTAATGAACTATATGGCGATGTTGGTCACGATATAACAAAAACACAACCTACATAATAATCAACACAATCATGAATTGTTCCCAACCAGGTACATCATGATGCACGATTATGCGGTAAGTGAACGTACAATTTTTTTTAGAAACACCAGTTCTATCTAGAAATGTTTTCTCGTGCGAATGAACACGCATCCATCGATCCATGAACCCAGAAATTATAATATGTATTAACGGGTTTGTTTTTTTCTATAAAATTATGTTATTAGGTTTTACTCACAAGGCCAGAATTTAATTCAAGATGATTCAAATGATACTTATTAGAGAATCACACTGGATGGAACCTAGCAAATGTCTTAATGTTACTTTTTAAATTAAAGTGTATACGTTATTTTCTAGCGACGTTGTTTTTAAATCTACAACTCTCAATTGTTTTGGCTCTCTGTTTGTTTAGATCATCATACCTCTTCGGCAAAATAATGTGTGGTACGTCGTGATTGTTGACCATCAAGGTCAGAAATATAATATTGTTTACTCGAACGTCATGAACGAGACTATTGAAGAGGAAGCAACCATTGTGATAAACAACTTCAAGCTTGCGTTTGAAGAAGCATACAGTTTTCTGTACAAGGCTAAATTTTGAAATATGATAACCACACCTGTTCAGTGGATATCTGACAATGTAAACCAGTTAAGTATCGTTAACACTGTGTGATCCTTGCCCTATTAAAATTTATATATCAAACAAGTAACTGAAATATAGGTATGTCTATGAAATTAGAAGGAAAGACAACGGAGTAGGTTTGCTGAGGTTGCTCAAATCTTACGATGGTGTTGTTGACCATTGGTTCCAGTCTGTAAGTATAATTTCGAGGCAGACTTAATTTCGTACTTGCACTAGTATAAAACGTCATTCAATAATAATTTATTTGATTATGAATTTTTATTTATATAGACTGATACTAAAGCCTTGCGGGAACAGATGACGTTTGACATGGTTGTGTCAAAGTTCAATGAAAATTACACAAGAAAGATTAAGGAACTTGTCAATCAATACAGATGTAGGTACTTATATAATTGTACCAAAATAAAAACTATTTGTTCAGTGTTGGTCATCAATTAGTGAAGTTTTATTTGGCTTTTTGTTTGATTCGCAGGAGTGACGTCACAAGTTAAATTGGAGACCAAATATTTGAACGAAGATAATGAATAATGCTGCTTCATACAGAAACAAATTGCCGACATGTGTTTCCGGCATGACTAGACATTTATCGATGGAATTGTTGGCACTCCAAAGAATAGTCCGAATTAATTGTAATATGGATTATTAACATTTCAAATTTCAGACCATTGTTGGATCATTAAATTTATAAATTTGTTTTGACAATGAATTTGCTTGTTTTTTATATGATAGTATATTCCTTTTAATTGAAAATAACGAATTTCCATTAATGATTTACGCTGGTCAAGATTTTGAACAGTCCAACAAAGGGTTTGCACAACAAATATGAGAGCAGTGCATGGTATACACAATCAGGCAGTCCATAATTGTTGCATTGTACTGAATAATAGTTTCTTATTCGTCTAAACAAAGTGTTGTGTAGTATAGATGGCAGTGCTATATTCGTAATATAGGCAGTGCGTGCATTAGTATGTTTTTTTGTTAATGATCATATTTTGTTTCTCACATACTGGGCACTGCTCGGTGCAAGATAATATGAAATGACAGTGTACTAGCCGTGCAATGAAATCCCACTTGCTATGCACATTGAGATGCACTGCTCGAATACCAATCATGTACTGCTCGTTGAGTACTTAATGATACTGTCTTTATAATGCCATGTACACCGAGATGCACTGCTCCTGAACTGCAGATGAACTTCCTTCGAAATGCTTCGTAAACTGTTGTGCGCAAAGATGCAAGAGAACATACGATGGCAATGCACTTACCGTACAATGCACCCCATCATGCTATGAACACTTTTATGCACTATAGGTAAAAAATATGCACTGCCTATGGAGTGCTTCAGGATTAAAATGCGCTTAAAAATAGGTATGCAATGCACATGAAATACATATGAACTACCTTCTAAATGCTTCATAAGGTGTTGTACGCACGGTGCAAGACAATATTCTATGGCAGTTCAATGACCATACAATGCACCCCACCTGCTATGCATAGCGAGGAGCATTGCCCGTGTACATAGTATGCACTGCTGAAAGTTATCTGTATCGATGTACACTTCTGACATGTGGGGTCTTGGTTCATTAATGAGGACATTTTCGTTTTTCACCTACTGTGCACTGCTCGATGCAAGATAATATGAAATGGCAGTGTACTAGCCGTGCAATGCAATCCCACCTCCTATGTATAATGAGATGCACAACTCGAATATGAATCATGCACTGCTCGTTGAGTGCATCATGATACTGTGGTTATAATGCCATGCACACCAAGATGCACTTCTCGTGAACTGTATATGAACTGTCTCCAAAATGCTACGTAAACTGTTGTGCGCAAAGGTGCAAGATAACATGGGATGGAAGTGCACTTACCGTACAATGCATGTTGGATAGTGAATTGTATGTTGCATAGTAAATAGTATGATTTACGCCTTATAGTACACAACAGATGGATGTGATAACTTTCGGCCCTAAATAAAATTGTATGTTGCATCGTGAAATTCCGACCAGAGCATGAAAAGTAATCCGGGTAAAATTAATGGAACAAGAATTAGCTGGAAACAAAAAATTAGCCTCTGGTTTTTATATATTATATATAATAACTCAAAGAAAATTAGGAGTACAATTTAATGGTATACCTATAATAAATTCTAGGGCCGTAAATGACAATGATTTCCTGTTGTTGCTACATTGATTTCCAGGAATCATTATTCTGCCCACTTGTTTACTGTTGCACTGCCCTTCTCTTAAAAAAATATTTGCATTGCCCTGAAAAAATCTTAATAAAATCGGGCATTACAACAGTTATTATGGAGGGCGGGAGACACGGTTCTTCATTATTGTATCTAATTAGCCTTCCTCTACTTCCCATCACCAATAGAGAAACAACTCTTTTGCAGATTGCGGAAAATCTGCAGCAGAAGGAACCGGCGGCGCCGTCCTCTTTCCGAGGTAAGGATTATCTATAGCAACTTAACAAAACATCTCCATGGATCAGGATTCTAGTTAATCCCTGCTACTACTCAATTGCGAAGAACATACCGCTCTTGATGCAAAGATTTCCTTGCAGAATCATTGATTCATCGTCCATACTATCGAAACCTTGGTACTGAGATCAAGTCTGCGATAAAGGAAAGACGATTCTAGTCTAAATTTGTTTTTCAAGCTTGTTTCAGCGAAATACGATTATAGACACTATTTATTTTATAGATACATCCAAATTTAAACAAACTTGAGACATCCTTTTTAGGACAGAGGGAGTAGATTAGTAAAATTGAAATATCGAAACCCTAGCTTTCTAGATCTAATATTTTGGTTACTACATCATATTTTTTTCTATGAGAAATCCTGTTGCATAAATATTCCGGTAAATAGCAAAAATATTTATTATGCACTCGGACAACATACACAATATTTTTCACAAGTAGGATTAGATTCAATAAATTATATTTTATGGTTCCTTCAAGTCAATTCTGATATTCAATGAACCATTATTAATGCGTTCTATTTAGTATAATTTTTTTCCTAGTTTTTATTGCTTGCATAATTTTATAACTACTTGCACCTGCATGTGTCCTATTCTGCAACTTGATGTTACACTGTACAGCTAGGTGTAGTTACATTTTAAAGTTTAAATTAAGCGCATTGAATTGAAGTGCATTAGGTGCTCGTTTCAAAAATTAAAACGTGTAACAAGATTATTATGTTTTTTCCACTAGGAAAAAATGAGCTCTTGCAGTGTCAGCGATGGAGATTCTTCCGACGGTATGGCACAGACTTACGATGAGTTTGATGTGTCAGAAAATGAACTTAACAGGAAGATTGAGAATTACAAAAGAAAGCTGGAGATGAAAAAGAAACACAAAATAGGTTAAAACATTAAAGGCGTTGTACATAAAAAGAAACGAAGGATTGGTGGAGAACAACATGGCAGTCCGAACCACCAAAATAATGGTGACATGGTAAGCTTACGTAATGTTAATGCATGTCATATTCCTTTATCGATACTACAGTCTGCACTAAGAAATTTAGAAATAAGTTTACGAATATTTGCTATATTGTTTCCGTAAACTACCAGGATATGTCAAAGAATCAAGTGATGGCAATTGAAGAATATACGGGGGACAAGAAGAAGCCCCGTAGTAAGACTGGATCAAACTACATAGTAAGGTGCTCTCTCAAGGATCTCAACAGATTGATTAAACATGATCTAAATGATCTCCAAAAAGTAGAGCTGGTGAAGATTGGCTGGGGTTTCATCTCGGAATACAAGCTGGATTCAAACATTAGTAGGCCCCTGATTATTAAGCTATACAAGAAGATTGATCTAGAAACTCTGAAAATGGAATTTTCCGGTGGTAGGACGATAGCTCTGACAGCAGATGTAATGCATTATGTCTTTGGTCTACCCAACTATAGTATAAAGGCTCCTCGGCCTTCATAGGCTGGTGATACCTTTTCTTTATGGTGGCTTAAGAAGAAACTGGGTTTGGAAGATAGGGATACTCCAACGGTGCAACAGCTGATCCATCATATCAAAAAGGGTGCAATGGACAAGTTTACTATTAAATGCATAATTCTTGTAATCTGCACAAAGCTTATATGTCCAGGTTTAAACAACCACATCAGCCGTGAAGTTGGGGTAGTGAAAAGCTTTGATATTGAGAACTCTAGAAAAACAGACTTTTGCCAGCTTGTATTGATGAGATCAAGAGGGCAGCAATAAAGTTTCATGTTGATGAAATGAATCAAAGTGTTTCCAAAGGTTGCGCAGTCCCTTCCTCTAATAATATATCTGGATTCTTTCAAGTGCAGAAAATCACTTATGACAAAATAAACACCTACAGTCAAATACCTGGACAAATCTGATCTACTTGATGTATTGAAAGCGGATGTCATTGACAAAGAGAGGTGGGGACGACTGAATGTAACTATTCTACTTGACCTTATCCTGTTTCACATAAAGAATCATTCTAGCAAATAAAATCTTTTAAAATTACCTCTTCTAACAGTTATTCACGATCCATGGAAATAATATTTGTTTACTGTTTGCAGTTGAAAAGCTGTGACAAAAGAAGCTATTATTTGAAACCTCCTATGGTAGAAATGACTTGTAGCAAGATAACCTCAACTTCTAACAGAGAATTAGAGTGTTCAGGAACAAAGTCCCAAAGGCTAGATCAATGCATGGACCAGTATATAGATATACTGCTAGAGGAAGAACCAGGTGATGAAATCATCACTGATGATACAAATGCTGCAATGATATATGAAGAACTTATGATGAAGCACAGGGACATGAAAAGAAGTAAACTGGAAGCAATTACTAACTGCTTTTGAGCATCCCATCAGTGGGGCCATCGAAGCCAATGAACGATGGGGCCGTCATGTGGGGTGGGGCCTCGAAGCCAATGACTGATGGGGCCGTGATGTGGAGCTGGAGGGGGGATTTGTATGTTCGCCATGTTTTACGTTGAAACTTTCATATTTGCCATTTTGTGTGTCGCTGACATGTGGTGGTCATGTTGCAAATATGAAAATGTCAAAGAAAAGGTTCGTTCTATAGGGCCATCGAAGACAATGAACGATGGGGCCGTCATGTGGGGCTGAAAGGGGGATTTGCATATTTGCCACGTTTTAGATTGCAACTTGCATATTTGCCATTTTGTGTGTCGCTAACATGTGGTGGTCATGTTGCAAATATGCAAATTTCAAAGAAAAGGTTCGTTATGTGGGGCCATTGAAGCCAATTAACGATGGGGCCGTCATGTGGGGCGGTCGAAGCCAATGACCGATGGGGCCGTGATGTGTGGCTAGACGGGGGATTTGCATATTTGCCACATTTTAAATTGCAACTTGCATATTTGCCATTTTGTGTGTCGCTGACATGTGGTGGTCATGTGCCAAATAAGCAAATTTCAAAGAAAAGGTTCGTCCTGTGGGGCCATCGAAGCCAATGAACGATGGGGCCATCATGTGGGGCCGTCGAAGCTAATGACCGATGGGGCCGTGATGTGTGGCTAGAGGGGGTTTTTTCATATTTTCCATGTTTTAGATTGAAACTTGCATATTTGCCATTTTGTGTGTCGCTGACATGTGGTGGTCATGTGGCAAATAAGAAAATTTCAAAGAAAAAGTTCGGCAGATATGGAAAATTGGCAAATATGGAAAAATCCCAGAGCAGCTACTCCCCCAAACATTGACAGGTGGGGTCATGTATGACACACATGAGGTCGGCTCTCTCTCTCATTCGCTCCCAGCCCCCAGCCCCAAGCAGCTCCTACCCCACCGGCGGTCAGAGCAGCCATCGTTGGCGCGTCGGTGGCTCCGTCCTATGGTGGCATCGGACGGACTGCCGCGCTGCACCTCAACCAAGGCTCCAGCACGTGTTTCGTCCGCACTAATTGTATGTTGAGGCAGTATCGACCGCAGGCAGGTCCTCCGCCCACGACGACCGAGATATTGTTTCGCCGCCATAGCTCGACGCACGGTCGCATCAATTGCTAGTAGTGCTTGATAAGACCTTCTCTCCTTCTCCGCCCACCCTACTCGATTTGGTTCCTGTAATTTCCTCGATATTGCAGGGGTAAATTAGTCTTCAATGTTTGATCATAGCGGGTACACGGGCAAGGGTGGGGATTCGATCATGTCGTGGACACGTTTTCCTTCTCCTACCATGTCGGAAGTGCAGGTAGCTCCTTCTCTTTATACTACCGTTGAATATGAAGTGTTGCCATGGCTTGTCGTACTGATTTTAATTGGGTTTGTTTTGGGATTGTTATAGTGTGCTATGCAGCCCGATGATCCATGGTACATTGTATACCAAGATGAATCAACCCAGTGGTCTATCCAGAGGATGGATTTGGAGGAGATGGTTGCCAATTTAGGTGATGAATTGGCCCGTAAAAACCTGTTGATATTAGAGCTGAAGCGTACTGTCGAGGAAGATAGGAAGAAATCAGAGCTTATTCGGAAAGAGAAGTTGACACTTGAGGCTGATCTTGTCGTATCTGATCAAGTGGTAGAAAATCTAAAACATGAACTTCAAGTGAAGTGGGAGGAAAATAGTAGATTCACGTGGGCAGTTTTAGTAAGGGAAATTCAAGATTTTTGGCATAAAAATAGAAATTGTGTTATTTGAACAAAATAATTCGTCTTGGCCGACATTATATTGTTTGCAACTCAGATATACAAAGCCATTTTTGGCCTCATTTAGACAAAGTTTGTTTTGGGATGGTTTATTTTGGAGGTTGATCGAGTAGAAAGCCATGCATCTTCATAGTTAGTAGCTCATTCCAACAAGGATTTAAGAAGTGGTTTAGGGGATCAGTCCATTTCTCTTTATTTTCTTTTCCTTTATTATTCATGCTAGGTTGTAGGCAACATAACAAGACTCTATTTGAAAGTTACACTATGTTCTGACTTCTTTTGAATTAAACTAACCTGAAACCATTTTTCAAATTTAATCACTTAGAAAAATAAAAATGTAGCTAATTACAAGTTAATCCAAAATTTCCAATTTCATATGGTAAAATCCAATATACACAAGTGTGCCAAATTTTGGATCAATTGGTCAATGTTTAAGCCATGAACTAGCTAAACCCCATGTGTTGACCACATGTAGAGGGCAAAACTGACCAGTCCTAAGAAACTAGGTGCATGACCATAGAAAATTGTATTAACACATACACTATGGGATTATCCAACATTCAAACTTGGGAGTGTCACACTAGTTTGAATTAAATACAAACATTGACAATAGTTAAAATTTGTCATACAAATTCAAATCAATAATTCAAATCCATTTTTTCTTGCTCCTGGTGTTTTTTGTTGGGTTCACCACCTTGCTCCTGGTGATCCTTGTTGGAATATTCTCGGAGTCCACCATCAGCTTCTTCCGTTTTTCCCTTTATTCTTTTTCTCTGCATCCAATGAATAAAGGGCTTTAGTTTGTCGTACAATTGGTTTAATCACATTTCGATCCGCTGTTTCATACGGTTGAAAAAGCATTGTCCCCATTTCTGCCATATCCGCTGGTGTAATTCCTTTACGCTTGAACTCTGCTTCAATCTCCCATGCAGTTGATGTAATATCATCTGGATTGACTGGTTCAATCTCCCTTGCATTTGGTTCAATCTCCCCTACATTTGGTTCAATCTCCTCTCGATCGAATGTTTAAATCTCCCCTGCATTTGGTTCAATCTCCTCTACATTTGGTTTAATCTCCTCTCGGTCGACTGGTTCAATCGCCCCTGCATTTGGTTCAATCTCCTACACATTTGGTTCAATATCGTCTACATTTGGTTCAATCTCCTCTCGATCCATTGGTTCAATCTGCAATGTATCCATTGCTTCATTCTCCTCTCGTTCAAATGCTTCATTCTCATCTACATTTGCTGCTCCCGCCTGATCTTCCATTCCATAAGCTGGGTCCACTACATTTTTAAAAAGCCTAGCAATATGCCCTAGGATCCCACAACGTTTGCACTTAAATCGTCGAGGTGGTGCACCACCCTCTACACTAGCTCTTATCCTATTCTTCCTTGGCCTACATGCTGGTCTAGTAAAAACTGGAGGGTATAGCTTGAAGCCTGGATCCACTTCCATCTGTTGGTCTTTTCCCAATAAGTATGGAATAATATGAGCATATGCTGCCCTAAATTTGGCAACGGAGAAATACTCTGACACGTACTTATCAACTTCACCCTCTTCACCTCCTAGAACACCCATGAAAAACAATGCATGTATGCAGGTTTTCCCATGGAGCTGCCATTGCCGGCAATGGCATGTCCTACCAACCAAACTCACTGGATACCTCAATTGCCTATCTTTACTATTAGTGTATGTTACCTGAGCCTCCATTCCTCTTCTAATGCATTTCATCTTCAATTGTTTTTCCCTGGCATGCAAAGCCTTAATCAAAGATGGGAGGATGAGATGGCCAGCATATACTGTTGATGCAATTCTTTGACGCAAATCGATCTTTATCATGATCATCTGCCTAATCTTATCAAATATTTGCCACAACATAAGCCCTTTCAATGACTTGACCTTTGCATTGAAACTCTCTACAAGGTTACTTGTTACATAGTCTAACTTGCAAATTTCATTGAATCGGCTTCTTGACCACACCATTCCATGATGTGCATCCAAGTACTCCTTCACCGCAGGTTTTTGTTTATACAACACTTCCAAATGATACAAATGCTTCCTCAAACTGCATGTGTATGAAGTTGAACATAGGTTGTCAGTATAAACTTTACCCTTGAATTTCTTTGTAAAATTCTGCACTAAGTGTCGCATACATTCCCTATGCTCCACTTAGGGGAATACTGCTTCTACAGCTTTCTCCAAACCTTTGCAAGCGTCTGTGTGGATAGTAAGTCCTGGTGGATGACCTATAAGGTCGCAGAAATTCTCCAGAAACCAAGTCCAACTTTCCTCTGTCTCAATCTCCAAAACTCCATAAGCAACAGGGAACATTGATGACCCACAAGTATAGGGGCTGTATCGTAGTACTTTCGATAAATAGGAGTGTCGATCCCAACGAGGAGCAGAAGGTGCTGAACAGTGGTATGGAGCAGGAAATCCCTGTGAATACTTAGCAAACGGATTTTTAGTGGTTTTCTGACAAGGAAACAAAACAAATAGCAAGTAACAAGAGTAAAGAACAAACGGAGCAAGTGGCCCAATCCTTTCTTAGCAAAGGACAAGCCAGTGGAAATACTTATAAGGACCAAACGTTCTCGAGGACACATGGGAATTATGTCAAGTGCTTTCGCTTCAAATAGCTCAGTACTCTTCTCTGGTGTTTTTAAGTGTTGTGTGATGAACTTGTGCTAACATACCGCCCTTCCTAGGACTAATACATACTTGTGATTAAACCCCCTTCAAACATCCGTAACTACAGGAAAGTAATTAAGATATAAATCTAACCACAGCCTTAAACTCTAAGATCCTACACTCCCTTGTGCAAAGGTGTCCTAACGGGGGTTCAGGTTTCTATCACTCCGGCAACCCCACGATTAGTAGCCAAATACACAATGCATCCCCATAGGCCCATAAATGGTGAAGTGTCATGTAGTCGATGTTCACATGACACCACTAGAAGAATAGCACCACAACTTAAATACTAAACCATTGAATAATAACTCATCACAGATTCACTACTAACAACATGACTTCTCCCATGTCCTCAAGAACTAAACGAACTACTCACAAGACATCATATGGATCAAGATCAAACATAATATCGTAATGGATAAAAATCTGAACATAAACAATAATCCAATGGTTCCACTCACAAGCATCAACTACAATAGTAATTAACACCGGGAAAGTTTCCCCTATGAATTAATGCAAGATCCAACACAATTGTTACAGCGGAATGGAGTGGTGGTGATGGTTCTGGTGGAGATGATGGTGTGGATGATGATGATGATCCCAATGAAGCCTAGCTTGATGACGGTGTTGATAGCGATGGTCTCCCCTCTCCGGGAAGGAATTCCCCTGGCAGAAATCTATCTACTGGAGAGATCTTTCTCTCTCGATGTTTTCCGCCCCTAGAGGCGGCGAAAATCTATCTGTGGTC
The DNA here is from genome assembly GCA_023614405.1 of Avena insularis. Lineage (NCBI taxonomy): Eukaryota > Viridiplantae > Streptophyta > Magnoliopsida > Poales > Poaceae > Avena > Avena insularis. The sequence goes on along the minus strand of CM042685.1, from coordinate 163,781,042 downwards.
GCTCCCCTGGTATTAGGGTTCCGTAGGGAAGATATAGGCGAAGGGGCGGAGTCGGAGGCTGGGCAGGTGGACCACACCTGCCCTAGGCGCGAGGTCAGGTGGGCCCGCGCCTAGGGGGTGTGGGCCCCCTAAGGCCCCACTTTGTCCCTCCTTCTGGCTTCCTTCGTATTCTGGTAAAATAATATGTTTCCATATTTTTCTGGTATTTTCTGATCTTCGCGAAATTGCACCGAAACGCCTTCTTTTCCATCAGAATACAGACTCCGGCAGTCCATCCTCCAAGAATCATCCAACATGCATAAACAGATGAAAAGTCATAAGTAATACCTCATAATAAGACAAATATCAATGAATAGAGGTAAATTATGATATAGAAAGGTGATGCAAATTGGGCGTATCAAACATCCAATTGTGGCCATCAACTGCAGTAGCAGCTACTAGCTGTCCTTTAAATCTGCCATGAAGAGTTGTTGCATCCATAGCCAAATATGGCCTGCAACCATCCAGAAACCCTTGCCAGCAAGCTTTGAAACAAACAAAAGCCCTTCTAAGGCACTCCTTCTCCATTGTCTTCCCTCTTATTTTGTACTGAACTTTATGCATGTCTATCTATACAACACTACCTAGACTAGCCATATCCACTTCATCTTTGAAGCTGTAAAGCAACTGAAAACTTTCATTCCATGGACCATTGATCCTCTCAAGAGCCATTTCCTTTGCATAGAACATCTTCATGTAAGGTACTTTAATATTAAACTTTTTAGAAACTTCTTTTTTGAGCGCTGTTGCACCAATTGATGGGTTCTCTCTCATCCAATCCATGATTGCATCTGCCAACCACCTAGTCTTTGCTAGTTTTGTTTTGTCCTTTGGTTGCCCCCCTTAAGGTGGACAAGAATGTTCCAACCGGTTAATTTTTATCTGAAATATAATTAAAATGTCAGGTACAGCTAACAAACTCTACATAGTGATCTAAATACATAAGTGGTTGTAATACGTGAACCAAACTGCTCCTGAGCATAGTGGATGCATGCATCTTCCACCTACACCTCTTGTATGGGCACTTCACTGTGAAGCTTGTTGGCTCACTCTTAATAGCATCATAAGAATTATTGGTGTGAATGCAATATGTAGTAAGGGCATTACGACAGTCCCACATCGTTTCAAATATGGTGCCTTCAGAAATCTTAAGATCGTCCATGTCCCACTCAATTAATGGCAAGTCCTCACCATCGTACTCGGCTAAAACGAGGTTGTCATTGTTCTCCTCATTATCTTTGCTATCAGTATCATCAAATCTGGCACCCTGGGCAATTTCATCTGTGTATTGATCCTCTAGTGCATGTTTACTGAATCTATCTACAAATTCAGGAAACATCAACTCATCCTCATCATCTAGTGGAGGTACTCCCTCGTTAGGATCTGACTTGTCCTCCACATTGACCACATGAGTGGTTTGGATTACACTTGTAGTGCAAACAGATGGTACTGCTTTGGACCTAAAAGGATCGCTGGGGCGCACACTATTAGCAGAGACACATGATGCCGTACCACTTAATGATGCGTGACCACCAGATGGTGATTTAACACTCTTTCCCGTGTGCTCAAATTTAGGTTGCACATGGAGACGAATTCGACCAAAATGTTCGGCAACATTGAAAGAGAAAAGCATTACCAGATCATCTTTGCTAGTTAGTGGGCGCAATCTTTGCTCGCTAATGTTGAAATCTCTGTGAGTTATGGAGGTTGCAACCACCACTGGGAAGTAAAATCCAGAGAGATATTGTTAACAACCACGAATTACGCTAGTATCTAGTCTAATCGCTAGCCGAAATTCCAGCACTGGAACAATCCTATTTGAAAAGCAAGGCAGTTAGTTGAGAACTAGCGATTCACGCTCAAATACTTCCAATAATCAACACACAAAATGGAAACGATGTTTACCCAGATGGAATACATGCGTTAGATCCCTGCGATACCACCCAATCTTCTCCTTGCTTGACGCGGATGGACGATGCACCAACCGGTGTTGCATACTGTTCCGCGATAGGGGTAGATCTAGTGGGTGCGGGAGCGGATCCAGAGGTGGATTAGGCTGCACGTCTAGGGGGAGGGGCGACTTTGGGGCCGAGGACGGCATAAGGTAGGAGGGCACGATGACGGGGCAATGGAGGGGCAGTGTGGGAGCTGTTCCAGGCTCGAGGGAAGAGAATGCTTTGGGTGAGAGAGAATGGCCGGTCCGACGTGTCTCCATGCGGCCCCACCCTTCACCATGTATGCAAGACCCATCCCAACGCAGCCCCACCCTTCACCATGTAAGCAGGACCTGACCCACACACGGCCCCACAGGTCAGGCATGTAACGGTTGAGGCCACGTAATGTAATTCTAAACGCCCGCCCTGCCCCTACGTGGTTCAACCAGTCAGTATGTAACAGTCAAGCCTTTGACCTGACAGCATCCCTTCATCCGAGCGCCTGCGAGCGCCCGCGAGCGCCCGCGAGGGTTTCTTAACATGGCAAGGGGAAAAGTGAGGAAAAGTTAAGCGGTTGTGGAAAACTGAGTACAACTAACAAACCAGGGGAACGAAAATAGAAATCCCTATATTTTATTGCTAAGATATCTCCAAGCAGTACATCTACACATCCTTAGGCAGTGCTTCTTCGTTGGGATCATTTGTAAACTACGTGGCGTAAAACCGCTGGCGGTTAACACGTGTGCATATAGCAATACATCCGAACGGACGGCTATGATTAGACTGTTACTATTTTTTCCTCTTATTCCTGTTGTGTCCTTCTCCATCACTGTTCCACTTTCTTTCTCTTGCTCCACCGTAACTGCACAGTGGCAAGCAACAGCAGCAACGCCTTGGCGGCGAAAAGCTTCACCAGCGCTAAGGACTACTACTACTACAGATTCTCGACTGGTGGTACGGCGACAAGACAGGTATAACAGATTCTCCCTTCTCATCCCAGATTCGGCTTGGTGTTGTCCGAAATTCCACCAAGTATTTTCCTCTTGTTATTCATTTAGTTGGGACACGATTTTACGCGCATTAATTGAAGTTTTATTAGGGTTTTATCAGGGGGAAAAGGGATAGATATAAGGCAGATCAAAATTTCCCACAGAAGATTCCTGGAATTTTCATCCCCAATATAGTTATTCATCGATTTCATGGCTGACGAAAATTGCGGTTACGAAGGTTCAATGCAGGTATTTTGATTGTTTCTGGCCATAGTTTAGAGTGAAACATATCTTTAAAAATGTCCAGCACACATGGTTGGAACAATTTTGAGAATAACAAACCACGATCAAGAAACCACTAATCAAACAAATCTAGGGTTTCTTTTGATTTATTATTTTGAATGTCCGTAGTAAAGTAACATTTTTCTCAACAACTATATTGAAATACGAAATAGTTACATATTTTTCACATAAGAACTGCCAATTATAACTTCAATGAACAGCTGCTCTACAGAGTACACAGATTAACATTTCAAATTTTGGTGGGAAAGTTTGCACCTTTGTTGCACCAATTCAGTAACTGAAATGCACTACCAGGAAATTTGTTGACGTGTGTAGCTTTCGTACTAGTTGATTCTTATTGATTCATGAGCTCTTTGCTGACTATACATCTTTTTATTTATTCACTTGATTATAGGAATTTAAATTACATATGTGTTTAACTGTTGCTCTGTTATTAATTTTTTTAATAACATCATAGTGTAAAATATAAATTATAATGCATGATCTAATTTTTTCAACATAAATTTGTGCAGTTGAATATTTGTTCATCTCATGGACCACGACGCTTAACCAAGTGTGGACAAAACCATAGAAGCTGGGTCTGGTACTCAAGATAACCTTAATGCTGCTCAAGCTTCCATAGATAAACCTGGTTTCAAGAAGCAAAAACGTGACAAAGTTCACAAAGAACTAGCAGACATGAAGGATGGTGAGATCACAGTGAGAGGGTCACTTTCAGAATTACCCATGTTTCTCGAAAACTATGTAACAAATGAACATAAGATATTTTTGAGGAATCATGGCTATGGTTTCATACTTGATTTTAAATTGAACGACAACATTTCTAAGAAAATGATGCTATGGCTATATAGTAAATTCAGACCTGGATCTCTCACAATTGTTCTTGAACAAGGGGAAGAGCTTGAAATAACAGAACATGTGGCGCAAGCAATGCATGGTTTCCCAAACAAGGATATGTTTGAAGCTCCACGACCTTCAAGTGACCGGAATACAAAAGCGTTGCGGTGGCTGAAATAGCAGATCAATTTGAGCGAGTCAGATAATATTATACCGAGTAAGCTTTATGATCATGTGAAGAATGGTGGAACATCAGATTTGGCAATGAATCTCATATTTCGTGTGTTCTTCATCAAAACAACATGCGCAACGAGTAACTTACGTATAGGACGAGAGGCAGGTATGGTCACGGATCTCGATATCAAGAAAATTAAACAGATGAACCTCTGTAAATTTGTAACACCCTCGCCTGATAAGGCTGAGTTCATGTGTATAGTGCCAATCCCTGGATCGGTTCACTGGCACACACAGTAAAAAATGATACCAAATATAACTGTGCATCATAAATACAACTAATATGATCTAGAATTTATATTATATTATAGCAGAAAGAAATTACAAGGTAGATCTCCATCCTTGAAATGTGCCACAGGCGAACAATTGTTGAGTGCAGTCTCGCGACCTATGAACGATCACTCAGATACGATATAACCTGCAACATGAAACATAGCAGCCCCGAAGGGTCAATACATGGAATGTATGGCAAGTAGGCTAAAGTGGTTAACAACAGATCTATCAACTACATGCTTATTTGGCCAAGTGGAGTTCAGGCTCATTTGCATAAAGCAATAGTTTTATCCTAACATTTGTATCAAAGTAGTTTTCCAATACGATAAATAGGACACTCTGATTCACTCCTAGGTGCTCCTACCCAATTATGTTTACCCAACAAGTTTTAAGCATCGAGAAATAAGGATGAGCGAGAATATGTCATAGCATCAGTATCAGGTCGCTCAAATTATCCATAACCGGGAACACGGCTAAGTACTTAGTTTAGACACCCTGCAGGGGTTTGTACACTTTACCCATGTGACCTGGCTAACCCAGCTCGGACCACCACACTCATATTGTGTGATGATAGGGAGAAGTCCAAGACGAGACCATTCAGGAAGAGCTTCCCAAACCCATCCACGCACCATACCAACCTACACTATTCTACATATCTGGCTACGTAGGGTTCGAGTCACCACAACCTAGTAAGTCCAGCCAATCGCCCATTTCATTATTGGCACATGGTTGTACACGTAAGCTACCAAATAAAGAAGCCAATCCGTTCTCAATACCCTGGGCGGTATTCCCCACCATAAATCCACACTCGATGACCCAATCAAAGCCATTCCGCCCAGGGGGTTCATTAAAATCATGTTGGGTTGTCATTTAGCAAAATATAATTCTTTCAAAACATATAACTTTTCATGGTATGATTCTCTTCGTCGTCTAAATAGCATAGTTAAGCAATCTACCAATACGATGGATCATAAACAAGTAATGCTAGGGAATAATATGGGACATAGCATAGCATATACACATCAATTCCTACTTATGCAATTCTACAAAAACATCTACAATGCAAAAACAATAGGACATTTATGACCAAGATAGCACCACTTGCCTTTGTTGTAGATGTAGTCGATTAAATAATCCTCATAGATATAATGGTTGCACTCATCATGACCACAATACTTGCAATCATAGTAGTTGCACTTCTCGCAATCTAACGTTTGAAACAAAGCACAATAACACACCATTCAAAATAATGCAATAATGCACAATATAATAAAACCATGATGAACAAATGCATGCATGACGATTTAATTTGTCATAATGGTTGTAATTAGTTCTCTGAACAATATTAGAATACATGATGCATGCAAGAGATCATTTAATGCAATAGGGTATTTATTACTAAATCTTGATTTCCAATAAGGAGGTTTAAATAGTTGTATTCTAACTCATGTCTTAACTATCGAATTAAATTTTTTTATGGGGTTTACTGGATAGAGGACATTAATACGAACCAGTTGGCATTGGATTCACCCCAGTCGGAGTTATAGATCTTTTCTTATGATTTAAATAGTGTATAATGGGTTTTAAATAATTTAAATACTTTCTTTTCTCTAAAAATCAAACTAAAATCATATCTGTAATCTTCGTGGTATTGTGATTCCAGGGACATATTATTTACAATTTTCTGAATGTTATTTATTTTATTATGAATTTATTACACCAAAAGGTCCATTTAATATATTTAAATCTTCATGGCAAACCTTATAGTCAAAGCCTGAAATAATTGCATATTGATGATCTACTTGGAACTAGCTTTCCATCAGTATATTATTTATATATTTGTGATATGCAAATAATTTACTATGAATTTAATAATTTATAAATCCATTAAAACTAATTAATTCATTACGGTAACATGTACTGTAAAGATGAGATCTAATCTTAAATTATTATTTTACTTTAGATTAGCTTTATTTCGACATATTGTTCATATTTTTTGGAGTTACAGATAATTTCCTATAAATTTATTAACCTAAAAGATCATTCAAACTAATTAAATTACTACCGTAAAAGCATACTTTAAATGTTAGATATAATGCCATATTATCATTCTACACGTTTTCTGAATCCATTGATATATAATTTGCTATTTTTGGATCTACGAATCTTTTGTATGATTTTTGCAAGTTTAGACAATTTCCTACAATTTAAATTCAATTTCAAATCTACATGGAATATTCCCTGGGAATATTCTATGATGACTGGGCGCTGACCTGGGCAGATGATGCGACGACGAGGACAGCGACGTGGAAACCGACGTGGTGCGCGCTGATAGGAAAATATCCCTTCAGTGTTGGCTTCTAATCTGGAGCGTCCACATGCAATTCGACGGCTAGAAGAGAAGATCGGCTCGATTTTGACTCATAATATGTCGTGGGAATGACCACGGCAGATGCTGCAATTGGCAGCGAGTAGTAGAACATAGGGAAAGGGCGGCCAGCCATCTGCGTTGCGAGATGATGATGGAGACACAAGGTTTTACCCAGGTTCGGCCCCCCGGAGGGTAAAGACCTACTCCTGCTAGATTGTATTATGGAGAGAGTATAAGGGGCGAGCTCGATGACTAGGCGGCGAGTCGCTTGGGTGTATGATGGAACGTATCCTCTATGCGTACCCTAGGGAGGTTTATATAGGCTCACCTCGCTAAGGTTTACAGATTACAACCGAATTAGTTAAGGATTCGAAGGGTCTTTGACCTAGTCCGACTGGGCATAGCTACGCTTCTGGGCCACCATCTTCCAGTTGCCTGAGTCCTCGCCAAGTCTCGATCTAGTCGTCGTCCTGCAGGCCCACTCACTGGAGGCTTGGGCCAATAGGAAACGTCCTGCTGGGCACACCCCGGTAGGCATATCCCCATCATAATAGATAAGAAAGAGATATGTGTTAGGGAGACAAATAAATCGTAAAACTTTCAACATGAAAGTTGTAGAGAATCGTTAGTGCTACCTTTTCATCAAAGGAATTTGGATTTGAAGAAACAAGCGCGAGTACATCTTGGATTTACACCATCATATCTGAAATATTGTGGTGCAAAATTCTCCGGCTGTGGTGAATGAAAAGAGGTGAGGTTTTTCAGGATTGCAAGATTTCGACGAGATCTACAACTTTCGTGTTTTAGCCAAAGGCAGACAACGAAGTCTAGATGGGTGAATAAACGAAATAATTTTCGGATATGTGTAGATTCAGGATTTGGAGAAGGGAAACTCATACAGCTCTGGCTCTATGGGTTTATATGCAGGTTTGGGATGGTTGAGAGATAGGTCTTGGAGTAAGGAACAAGTACAAACAAACGGAAGTCGATTTGGAGTTTTAGATAAAAAGATATAAGAGTTTGAATAGAGATAGATCTAGAAAATCAATTTTGCATGCTTTTTAAAGCGGAGGTGGGATCGATGGCTGTTTGGATGTTCCGGTCGGTCAGGGTGGGCCGAGTGGCCGCTGGCTTGGGCCGGTCTGTTTAGTTTTTTTTCTTTTTCTTTCCTTTTCCATTTTCTATTTACTTGTTTCCCTCGTATCTTTTGCATACGAACTCCAAATGACACGATTCTTGTTTCTAAAATTTTCTAAAATTGAATAGATCATTGTAGGCTCATATTTGTAATATTTTTAGTAGTTTGCAAGTAGTGGATTTATAAATCCTTGTATATTTCATTTTATTTACATTCATTTGTTTGTATTTATTCCATAACTTTTTCATAATAACTCCAAATGAGCTCAATTTTGTTTCTAAAATTTTGTAATATTCATTGGATCTTTTTAGGATATAATTTAGAAATAATCGCTGCCTTAGAAATAGTAGGTTTTTATAAAGCCAATTTAATTCCTTTTAGGAACAAAGTGGCATACACTATTTAGGGTTTTAGTCCTTTATTTCTATTTAGGATTTTTTCTTGATGCAAATATGCAATGCAATTCCCATGAATGTCATGCAAATGCAATTTTTTTCTAGTCCCAATTTCTAAAATCTTGGGATGCGACAAAATTTCTCCTTGATGAGCTAAGGAGGGGGCTGAAAAAATACCAAGATAAAAAAAGAATTAAAAACACAGCTGAGGGTCCAGCAGCATTACCTCTGATCTATTATTTGTACACTCGTGCACACAACAAAGCAAACTTAACTAACCTTGCACCAGGAGTTGGTCATCTCAAATTGGAAGATTTGAAGAAAATCAGATCAGATGACTGGAATAGTGACACTAGAAGCTACATAAACCTTAGGGTAAGTTTTGTTTATTATAAAAATCATGTATATATCTTTATCTAAGATTTTTTCCAGTTTCTTTTAAGTAAAATAAATTTAAACTATGTTAATTATGCAAGTAAAAATTAATTAATCATTATTACGAAACAATCTAAACTAATGCAACAAAACACCTACGAGAAAGAATATATCGTCTGACTGTGTTTATTTATTTATTTTATACTTCAGGCAAGAAGTGATTATCAACTTTCAGACTTCATTAGATGTGTCAACACTACTTGCCTAACGGTTTGTCAAATCTCAGATGCTGCCGCAGGTTCTGAAACAGCAAATAGCGAATTCACGAAAACCATCAATATAATTGGTAACAACACTCCATTGATACAAAACATAGATTATGAAGCATCTAACCAAGAGGAGATTGATAAGCTCAATGAGATTGTTCGGTCAAGAAAGGAGGATCTGGAAGCATCTTTGGATAGATTAAGGATTGTCAAGCTTGACCTCATAGAAAAGAACAATATTATGGCCAAGGAGAAGGAAATGGCCATTTCAAACATCATTATACACAATGCAGAGTATGAACAAGTGCCGACAAACATGGACCAAATGGACCAAGCATATCAGCCAGAGAAGAAGGTGGTGCTAAATGAATCTACTAAATCATGTTCATCTAAACCAGAAGCAGACGATGGTAAATCAGACAACGACCAGTCAATGAAAATACATGTAGCTCAAGGACTGGTTGAACCTAAAGTACCAAAGAATGATGTAGACAAGATAGTTCACAACAACTTTAAGATAGGCAGTACAGATGAGGTATTTACACATTGCCATATGTTAGGTCACCCAAAGAATACAAAGGTGGCAGCAGAGTACAAAAAATAGTTGATTCAAGTGAGGAGCATTCAACCACACATGCTGAAGACACCGCCATACCATCATTGAGTACACTTGGCACAGACGTTAATGAACTGATCAATGACCAGACAACAGAATTATATCAAGGAGTAACAGAAGTTGTGGACGATGGAAAAAAAATATAGCAACCAGAGAATGGATGATGCCAGTCAAACTCAAATTACACCTGAGATTGCGACAGAAAACATGCCTTGTTCTGGTACAGCAGATACAAATGAATGTGATACAAATTTAACATACAAGATTACTGATATTATAATGCAAGTTGTTAACAACGAGAGAAGACTTGAATGTGGTAACGATGAAGTTGATGATTGCGTGGCTGAGGTATACACAGATTCAGTTAGAACCACAAGGAACCATGATCAGAATGTGTAACACGATGAAACAGGAAAAGAGAAGCAGGTAGAATAAGGAGAAAACCAAACCTATATCAACGCTGAGTATTCAATGACAAGTGATCATCTGGAAGAACTGTCGGATGCATCAAATGTTATTGAAACAATGCAAATACCAGTAACTCCAAACACTGAGGCGTCTGCAGTTACAACACCTATTGGGTCTATCAAGCAAAACACTGATGATCATTCCACCTCACATGCTGAAGACACCACCGTACCATCATCGAGTACAACCGGCACAGAAGTTGCTCAACTTATCAATGACCAGTCAACATCAGTTGTTGATAAAGAAATAAAAGAATGTAGTGACCATAGAATGAATGATCCTAGTGATACAATAATTACATCTGAGATTGTGATAGAAAACAATACTTGTTATGGTAAAGCAGATACAAATGCATGTGATAATGATTTAACAGAGGGGATTACTGATATTTAGATTGAAGATGACAATAATGATAGACAACATCAACGCGCTAAATATGAAGTTCATCAATTCGTGGCTGAGGTACAAATTGATTCAGGGAGCACACGGGACCAGGAGCACAATGTTGAAGTCGATGAAACAGAAAATGAGCAGCCGATAGAACAAGGAGAAAACCATACATCAATTGAGGATGAGTATTCAATGAAGGGTGATGATTTGGACAAACTGATGCATGCCGAAAATGTTATTAACACATTGCAAATACCAGCTCCTGCAAACACTTTGTCATATGCAGTTTTAACACCTGTTACATATGTCGAGCAAAAGATTGACAACAATACAAATGGTAATATGGCTGAGTAGAAAGGACACAATGAAAAATAAGAAGATGACTTATGCAACATGGATAATTATATTATACATGATGAATCAGTGAGGATTTCTGATGACAGACTGCCATATGACAATGAAAAGACTCCCACACCTGAACATCAAACAGATCCAGAAGCATCTTCTTTTGAAATAACTTAATGCCACACGAAGAAATGATAGTTATCGATGACATGAAAGATTTCAACGCCATTGATAATATGGATCAATTGAATTGGCAGGAAGATCAATTTAATGAAACCATGTAATACCAACAGGTTACCTATCTTTTTAATCTTACCAATGATATTTATTATTTTTATTTCTACATATATTTAAAAATATTATATTATCTTATCTGATCATTTTTAAATATATAATTTAACCAGGAAAGCTGCATAGACGACGGTAAGAACAAAGCAAACTCAGACCTTGATGCCAAAGTAGATAGTTGGTTTACTGACATGCAATGCTTCTACAGATGTACATGGTTGTAATCTCCAAGAAGGTAAGTATAATTCTAGTAAAAAGATATTTTATCAAAATAAAAGATTTTCCTATGAATAACTGAACAATTTTAAAAAAATTAATGAATGGCTACAGCTATCAAGATTGTTATTAGAAATAACCATGATGATATCAATTTGTTTCTACTCATGGAATAGGCAAACAGAAGTAGCAGCAACCTGGTGCTATAGTACCTATTGGCGATGAGGCTCCTTTCAACCAATGTGATTTAAAAAAAATCTAATCATACGTAAACGAAATAACCTAGTTTATCAAAAAGTTGCAGAGGAGGAAGCACACGAAGACTAGCGAATTACGAGTCAAAAGTTTCACAGTATGATGTTGAGATTACACAATACAAAAGAATCGCAAAGGCAAATTTTTTAAGAAACAATTTTATATACTAATCTACTATATATTAGTATTGCTATATTATACTAAAATTTATCATCAAACTAACTTATTCACAACAATTCATGCAGGTCATGCATTTTGATAAGGAGAAGAACTGGAGGAAATATAGTAACTACAAGAGAAATTGCAGATTCATTCCGTGATGGAGGAACTATACAAAAAAATGTTATCGATTTAGCTGTACATTATCTTGCGAGTTCTAAAGTAGATCAAGGAACGGAATGTTTTGGTCCTGACATAGGGGTAAGCTCACAAAACTAGTATATCATATATAATGTTAATAAATAGGTTTACATATATTTCAACATCATCTCGTTGTTCATGCCAAAATAAATAAATCTTTTGTTCAATTGTTTCAATGTTACTAAACAATATAAGCTTGTGACAAGTATTTTTGACTGTTGATTTCACAAAAATTGCACAAAGGATAAGGAATATATTTTTGGATCAACTAGAAGACATGTTACCCGTATATAATTTTGTAAGATGATTTTTTCAAAGAATAGTGACAAATCGTCAAGTAATAGATGTTAGAAATTTTACATTAAACTGTCTACATCTTACATAATTAGTTAAGATTCCTATCATTGTTATAGGTAATGATTATTGTTTCAGAAGCCATGTATGTATATGAGAATCGATTGAGAAGGCACTACTTCTTATTTATAATTGATTTCATATCAAGGAAGATGAGAATACTGGACTTAGGAACAAATCTAGGCGGTGAAAGTTTGCAAAAAATAGCTATGAAAGTCGTACACAATGTTAAAAATTTATGGCAACAACGGTTCAGTGAACAGCAAAAAGAATTAATTAAGTTCGAGATTGAGTTTGGCGATATGCCAAAACATATCAATGTGTAAGCACTAACTGCTCCTCTTGTTTTTAAATTTAGATATATCAATTATGTTTTATAATTAATTGATAATTTATTATTATATTTTATTCTATTTCCAATGAAGACGGTACCTTCATGATGTTACAAGTGATGGAAACCACGATACTCGATTCTTACACAGAATTTACAGCAGAAGACATGCCTACTATTCGCAACCTGCGGTTCTATAGAATGTTTAGCCAAATGGACAACACCGGTATAATGTTGAGTGGATTGACTAAAAATATCGAAGGAACGATGCATTATAATGTAACAATAATATAATAACAATTAGAATTTCAATTTATATAATGAGAATTATGATGTATGAAGACTAACAACAGTCTTTTGATTTTATTTTGTAGGAATTCCTAAACTTGATTTGAGTACAGATGCAAAATAAAACACTGTCACGTAGTCTCTTGAGTCGGCGTCTAAAGAAACAAAGAGATTGCTGATTGACGAAAGGAGTGCGGCTCAACTCCATTTCAAAGACATGCCAGTACTCAGATTGTCTAAGGAGATTGAAAATGAATCTCGTCAGGACTATGGAAAAAAGAGCAAAAAGACCGAAACCTCGGCTATAATATCAACAATGTCTTCAGAAGAGGCTAGAACATCCAAAAGAATAACCAGAAACACAAAAACCAGTGCTGAAACACCTATGGTGAAAATGTCACAATCTAAATCTATTACATCACTACCAGAAACATCGAGCATGCCATCCCGGCCGGCTCGGCAAGGTCGAAATACCTTTCCAGTTTTCCAACATGTCCCTTTCAAATTCAAGAAGCACGCGGCCGCTGCTCGGATGGCTATCTTGGATGAATGTTTTCAAGATAAATATGCTGAGTAAGACATAATATAGAGTTGTATTTACATACTAATGTTGTTTAAAAAAAGACATATTTCAGACTTTCATTGAAAACATGCACACATAAAAATAATAGATAGTATGCTAAGTTTTGTTGTTCCAAGGCTAAAATCTTAAATGCACAAGGTTTGTTCAATTTTATAAAAAAGGTTAAAAAATTAAAAATTTGGAAAATAGGTATCAGTACTTGCTTTACCATAATAATTTGGAGTAATGACAACAAACTTCTTTGAACGGTTACAACAAGTACATAGTTGTGATTCAAAGAATAGAATCTGGAATAAAGATGTCAACAAAATGGACAGGCCGAGATCTGAAAAAGAATCTTGCACAAGGAGGGATGGCTGACAATTAATTGGTTCAGCATTACATATACATATTTATGATAAGCGACTCCTACATAGGCTTTGTGGACGGAGGCAAAAGATTCATATGCAACCTTCCAGTCTTTATAGTGACAGAATTTGAAAAGAAAACTAGAAGTGCACAAAAGAATGTGTGGAGCAATTCAAATCATTGATGAAAAATTTTATACCAGATAAGGCAAAACTGGTAAGTTTGTCTAAATTTTCAAAACATCTGTTTTAAAGAGGATTATACATAAATTTCGAGAGCTTACTATTAATGAAATAGGCTTTTCAGTTAATGAACTTACTGTTATGTATTTATTGCAGGTTGAAATACCTATTATCTACACCTCTCACTTTATTGTTTACTCTCTCAACATGTATATCAGTGGAGGACGCCTTGACATAATTGACTCAAGAAAATACATCAAAGATTACTTGTTCACAACAAGAGAAGATTATCACCGCAACATTGGACCCATCATGGTTAGAACATTACTTTCATATTAATCTTGCAACTGCATTATTTAGAATACTGATAAAAAAATGTTGAATTTAATGAAAACAGCTTAAAAGATTAGATGAACTTCTGAAAGCGGCATATCTTAATCACAATTTTCTAGAATTCGCAGAGAAGTTCAACGGAGCAAAGTACCCTAGGTGTCCAAAGTAGACAGAGAATGAGTGTGCTTGCTCGATTCTAAGAAGTATTCAGTGGTACAATGGAGACAAGATAAAATGCAACAAATAAGAGGTAAGTCGCGTTGTTTATGTTACAATATAATTTGCTTTGTATTTTTTCAATTGATAACACAGCTTCATAACATACCCATTTTCTAATTGTTAAATAGTTCTCCCCTTCCACAATGAGAGAAGAATTTAACTACAAGATGATATGTGGGATAGAAAACGATCTACATGATAAACTTCCTGTAGTATTGATGGCATTCAGACCTGCTGTGGATGAGAAGGACATCCCTAACTAAAGATGATCATTAGATTGATACTTGTAATAATATTAATACACTAGGTTGTTCAATAAATATATGTAAATAAAATATTTCTTATATTTATGATGTTTGTATGTATCAATATGTTAATAATACTGACAACTAGTATATGCACTGTGAATATACATGGACAGGATCAGCGTGTGTACGGTGTATGCACTGCATTCCTATTTTCATAAAACACATGTGCGCATGGTGCAAGATAGGTGCCACGGCACAGCACTGACCATGCATTGCACTGCACCTACAATGCAAACAGAAGCGAACTACCTGTGAAGCAGGTATGCACTGTCTTACTATTGTTCGTAAAATTATTGTGTGTACGGTGCTAGTTAATGTGCCAAGGCAGTACACTGACCGTGCAATGCATTACTCACCCAATGCATATTCAATTGAACTGCCTATGCCGCACGTATGCACTGCGTTACTATGGTCCATAAAGTTGTGAGAAAGGTTCAGCATAGGGTGCGACGGTAGTGCATTGATCATGTAGTGCACACCAACTACAATGCACAGTGACACGCATAGCCTGTGAAGCCGGTAGTGCACTGTGTTCCTATGGTGCAAAATAAGGTGCCACGGCAGAGCACTAATCGTGCAATGTACTGCACCTGTAACAAATATTGACATGCACTGCCTCCGAAATAACTATACACTGCGGTCCTATGCTTCTTAAAGCTGTTTTGCGAACGGTGCAAGATAAAGTGTCGTGGCAGTGCACTAACCGTGTAATGCACTGCAACTGCAGCGCACTACACCTGTACCTGCAATACACTGCACCTGACAAATAAGTATGAACTGTGTTCCTATGGTTCGTAAAGGTACCGTGCGTATGGTACAAAATAAGGTGCCACGGCAGAGCCATAACGGTGCAATGCACTGCACCTAAAATTTACAGTACGACGTACTGCTTGTTAATCATGTATACACAACATCTCCATCATCCATGAAACTGCTGTGCAAACATTGCAAGATATTGAATGGCGGAAGTGAACTGACCGCACTAGGAACACTGCATTTAATCTTTCTGCACTGCCAATTCTATCTACCGATAACTGCCTAAAACGTAAGTACACGAAGGGTTTCGTTGAAATAATCAGCATTATAGTATCTTTAGATAAAACGAAACAATGCAACCGATCCATTTAAGTACTCCTTTTCCACCTCCCTCTAAAGCTCGTTCCCGTTTCCGCCACCGCCAAGAAATCAACTCCTAGCCTAACTTCTGCCGCCGCCTTCAACGAAAGATCATCGATTCACCACTCCCGCGTCTTTGGTAAACAACGAACATCATTTAATTTTCTAGCAAATAGTTTACATTGTACAAACATTAGTATAAATGTTTGCGTGCTTATATTCCCTAATATCTAAATCAATGGACTGAGATTTAGACTGTCTAGATCTAGACAAATCTGAGTCCATTGGTCTGAATTAAAGATAGAACACGATATATCTATATGGACTTGAATTAGCACAAAATTTATTTTACTTTCATTTATGGTATGATAAGAATGTTTATTTGTTTAGTTTACAAACATCAGTTTGATTTGATTTTTTATTTTAGTTTTAAATATAATTCTTATATTCACCTTAGTTTATTAGTTCTAGTCTAAACAAAAAATCATCGCATCTACTAGCCACCTAAACAGTTTGAACCACATGTATAGAATCAGATTATTAGAAAGAGCAAAATTAGAAATTATAAGAAAAATACTAGGCACAAATTATAAATTATTTGATATATGTATAGACATTTAATAACACAAAGCTATTTTTATTGCAGAACATATGACGCCATGTCAAGTTTGTTTCAGTCAATGTGGTAAAAAATTATGCCATTTTGGGTCAAAATTCACTGTTCGTCTCGTAGAAAGCCAGTTCAAGCATTCACTTATGTATACACTACATTTTAATATATATAAATCTGTTTATTAATCTTTGTTAACGTAATAGTTCTTTCCTTCAATATATCATTACACGGACTAAACCATGTAACCTAAGGTTGGAATTCAATGACATAACTGGACCTGGAGTGGAACTCCAAACTCTTGGAACAACATATTATGTTGAATTCCACAAAAAGCGCACAATTACTTGCATTACAGGTCCAGGTTGGACAAGGTTTGTTATAGAGAACAAGATCGGCGCAGGTGCAAACCTATTCTTTTCATTGGGAGCTCCGGGTCCAAAGATCACTGTCATATATTTTGGCAATAGTATTGATTCTGCAGAAGATTATAGCAACAGTGATGCTGAAAAAAGCAATATCCAAATGCTTAATTCTACAATTTTCTTCAAGACATGCAACATTATAGATTCCGAGGAGAATTACTTTTGTTGATATCTTCCCCTCAGCTAATTCATTCATAGGGTTGCCATTTGTGACTCGTTTGATAAGAACAAATATTAAACAACACAATATGGTATGTTTATCAAGTTAAATTTATTTCTTTGTTTATTAAAATCACATTGGTTTAATACCTTCATAATGGTATTCCTAAAAAACGTCTTCCTTCTATTGCAACTCAGAAACTACCACTGAAGTTCATTTTTACACTTGAAATTGCTAAAGAAGGTCTTGTTGGAGTATGCTTAGGAGCAAGTGATAATGTCAACACCATGGCGTACAAAACAACAAAAGATGGACGCTTCTCGTTCAATAAGGACGGATGGAAGAACTTCGTTGAAACTACAAATCTTAGTGTTGGAAAAGCAATACTTATTAAAGGGAAAAAACATCATAGCTTAACCTTGAAATGATGTTTGTCATAAACATCATTATTCATAATAGCTAGGCATTAGCAGACTTGTCGAAATCAAACTCCGAGTCATAACTTGCTTATTTCTTATATCTGTTAAGAATATGTACTTGTTTATTTCTTTATGTCTATTAAGAATTTTCAATGTACTGAAACAAAATGTTTATGTCTTGCAGTTATCTTGTAATACTATTACCGGTGCTTTAACTAGGCACTAACTGTTATAAATTCTATGTCGAATCAAATTTCTAGAATATAAACAATAGATGTTGTGCTTAGAAAGATTTGATTAGTTTACAATATACATATTACGTATAAACATATTGTAATTACAATGAAAAAAATAATACTAGATTAAATAATGATTATCTGCAAAAAGTGTATACCCATATAATGAAAAAATAGAACACTCAAGCGGTACATGTACAAGCCAAGTTTTCCAAGAAGTGCAACATCTACACTAATAGTTTAGCCCAACAAGGCCCAAGGAATTGTATATAAAGACATAAAACGACAACACCAAGTCTCACATAGCTTAGAAGCCGCCACCTTCCATTTTGTAGCATGATACGTGGGTCGATGAAAAAATGCATGCTAGTAGATGGAATCATAGGTGCAAGAAATATTAGATACAAATCAAATTGTTCATCTAGAGGTAAAGCCAACCAGAGAATTGCATATAGAACGGGATCTATCAATTCAAGAGAAAATCAAGATCGTTAAGTGTATCTGCCATGCCCAAGTCATTTTACACACCTAAGGTACTACTTTATATATAAGTTTACTACACAGTAGCGATATACAGAAGTTAACATGCTATAAATCTATACTTCTCTTGGTGTATGATTCAAACACCTAACACTACTACAAAATCCCAAAATAGGTATATTATTTCGGTCACACTATATAAGAAATCCTTTGTACGAAAGGGATATCAGCGTGCTTGCAAACCCAGACCTTGAATATAGACGTGTGAGTTTTAGCTGGTAAGAATAAATGACTGAACACTCAAAAAATATAATTCACATGTTTAAACTAATATATTTGTTCTCTACCTTTGTCTCTACAGGGTGCAACATATTGTGACCACATCACAATTTGTTCTGTAGTCCATTGATGTAATGTTTTGGTGCACTGCATAAAATACATTTTTAATTAAGAGTGCCTTATACAGTGTGACCGAAATATCACTTGAAGGTGACAAAGATTGGACGATATTACGTAGAAATCAAGAATATTAGTCTGTAATACATTGACCGCAATAGAAACAACTAACTAATGTGCTACGATTTTGTATTCTAATTGCACTACCATTATATTCATATATGTCCTGCTCTCTGTGATGCTGCTGACAGACTAGTTTAATTTTGAAGCACTGCGATTGTTAGTCCGCATGCACTACCTTATAAAGAAATTACTTGCAGTCATATATAAATTGCTTTGGGTTATGCTCCAGATACACCTCTGTACTATCTAAGAACTGCCCTATTTATCCTGCGTGCACTGGATTAGCAAAAAATTACAGTACACTACAAGTGTATACTGGTTTAGTTTAGAAGCACTGTGCTTGTTACACTGCATGCACTGCCTATGCAACCAATTTAGCGTGGTGGTCTACCAACAAAAACTAATGTGCTACGACCATGTACTCTAAATGCACTGCCATTATTTTCATATATGAACTACTCTGTGTGATACTACATGCACATTAGTTTATTATAAAACACTGTGATATTTACCCAGCGTGCACTACCTTATACAGAAACTACTTACACTGCCTTGAGTTTGTTAATTGCACTTCTCTATCTAATGCTGTAGGTACACTGGTTTCGTTTCGAAGCACTGCGTTTTTTAACCACATGCACTGGCTTATAAAGCCATTAATTGCACTGCCACTAGATTAGTCATTGCACTGCTCGATGTAATACTGACGGTACACTGGTTTCATTTTAAAGCACTGCGCTATTTACAACACATGTACTGCCTTAGGTAGAAATTTCCTTATTAGTGTATTAGCCATAACGAGTGTGGGACGACCCTGCACTCTAAGAGCACTGCTCGTATATTCATAGATGTACTGGTTTGGGTGATACTGCACATACACAACTATACTTTCCAAGAACTGCCCTATTTCTCCTGCGTGCACTGGATTACCAAAAAGTTACAGTGCATTAAAAGTGTATACTGGTTTAGTTTAGAAGCACTGCGCTTGTTACACTGCATGCACTGCCTGTGCAACCAATTTAGCGTGGTTGTCTACCAGCAAAAACTAATATGCTACGACAGTGCACTCTAACTACACTTCCATTATTTTCATATATGCACTGCTCTATGTATGCTGAAGGCACATTAGTTTATTATGAATCACTACGCTATTTACCCTGTGTGCACTGTTGTATACAGAAACAACTTGCACTTCCTTGAGTTTGAGAATTGTAGTGCTCTATATAATGTTGTAGGTACACTGGTTTTGTTTCGAAGCACTGCGTTTTTTCAACCACATACACTGGCTTATAAATAAATTAAATGCACTGCCACTAGATTAATCATTGCACTGCTCCATGTAATACCGACGGTACATGTTTCATTTTAAAGCACTGCGCTATTTACACCACATGCACTGCCTTAGATAGAAATTTCCTTGTTAGTGTACTAGCCATAATGAGTGTGGGACGACCCTGCACTCTAAGAGCACTTCTCATATATTCAGACATAAACTGCCTTGGGTGATGCTACAGATACACAACTGTACTTTCGAAGCATTTCCCTATTTAGCCTGCGTCCACTGGATTAGCATAAAATTACAGTGCACTCTAAGTGTAATGTTGCAGGTATACTGGTTTAGTTTAGAAGCACTATGCTTTTTACACTCCATACACTGCCCTAGCAAAAACATAAAGCCCTTGTGTCAAAAAAATAAATAAAGAGAGTCATGAAAGACATTATCAAAGAAACACAGATATGTACTAGGGCGATTAATTCTATTCAAAATACACACATTTCTCTCCTGATGGCTACGTATAAGAAAGACATTATCAATGAAACATAGAATGTAAATTATAAATCAAGTTAAACAAACTATAATTTAAAAGGTTGACATAATTTCTGAAAATACATCTTGAACAAACAAAACAGTTATAAAAAGCGATACAAATTCAAAATTATGTAGTACATAATTGGACCAAGCAAACAGTTCAACAAGATAACAACAACAAGCTACATAAGTCTTAGTATCTTCATATTACAAAAATATATTGAAATTTGATTGCATTTCAATCGATTCCTATAGAGGAGGTGTCCAGGCTTCAGACAATGCAAAATCTCTATGGACAACTCCTGGTGTAGATAACTTATATATAACAGATATAGTCTTCTTCGGCATGTCTGCGCAGAACAAGCCTTGATCAAAATCAACTGTCATCAGAACATAGCGACCGTCCATGGACATTTCTATAACGCGCAATAGTCCACACACTAGAAGATTGCATTCCACACATATCAAACCAAGTCTTTCTTTCCAGTAGTCTTCAATATCCTAGCCAAAAGCAGTTCTGCATGCATCAGGAAGATCTAACATTGTCTGGATGATCCACATATTTTGACCATTGTTGCAGTCAAGCGGCCAAGTTCTCAATATACCATCAGTACAAAACATAGGTAATAAAATGCTTCCCGATCTATGCTCTGAAATACAATAATTCCTCTGATCCTTGGTTGTGTGCCTGACTGATTCAGGGAACTGTATCACAGAAGTTAAATGTGTGGATGTATTGTAACACAGAAGAAGGCCTACAACATAAGACGTAAAACGGTCTTTTCCTATCTAAATTCCTTCAGGCTCACTAAGGTATGTGGTTGGTGTTGGCACAGGAAGTGAATCTGAAGTATGCATCTCCCATTCACCATTTTGCACAACAGAGACATTCACAAATATGCCAGATGTGGTATTACTAGTAACACCATGATCTGAAGCCTTACAAAGATTGAATATATTTTTACGAAAGAATGTCATTCCTGAGCTGGAAGCACTTTGAATCGTACAGAATTGCCCATATGAATATTCTGTATCCCTCTTCGACACTGGTGGCATTCGTGTAACAATGGGGGCAAGATAAGTGAACATATATGGTTCCCTAGTAGGATAGTTAATATAGAACCCAGGATTTTTAGAACGATATGGATGCATCTGAACAAGTACTGTTCCGTTTTAATAGCAGAGTACTATTTCCCTTTGAAGATACGCCGTATCGATGTTTGAATATTCCAGCCGCGCTAGCCTATTACCAAGCTTAGACATCAAATGATAGTGAACTAGAAATCATATACATGATGGCGAATTTTTCTTCACATATCGAGAAAGAAAAACAGGCTCTTTGAGTGCAGCATACCAAGCTTTGTTAAGAATACTGCAATGGATCAAAGATTTCATAGATGCTAACCTTAGAACAATCTCCTCCACCAGATCTAGATCTTCTGGCACGCGTCTGATCGAGGACCGAGATCTGGTAAAATCCATCTACTCACTAGATTTCTTTATTTAGATGGAGACCGAAAAAATGGTTTGTTTCTCGGGAGAGAGGCGAGTCGTGTCCAACAATAACAAACAAGGAATACTAAATAAGGCCATAGCGTCTGATCCTAACTGCATCATCGGTACTCCGCTCACCTCCCAGGTACAATATATGCAGAAACTGTGCTATTTAACCAGAGTGCACTGCCTTAGCAAGAAAGGGCGCACTATGTAATGTTGTAGGCACACTGGTTTCGGTTCGAAGCACTGCGGTTTTTGCACTGCCTTAGCAAGAAATATTGGCAAGTTAGTGTACTAGCCCAAACGAATGTGGGACGACCCTGCACTCTAAGAGCACTACTCGTATATTCATATATGTACTGCTTTGGCTGATGCTGCAAATACACAGCTGTACTTTCGAAGCACTACCCTATTTAGCCTACGTGCACTAGCTTATAAAGCAATTACATGCACTGTGTTTTATTATTTTATGCACTGCTCGATGTAATTTTGCAGGTACAATGGTCCTTCTAGAAGCACTATCTTTTTATATCGAATGCACTGCCTCAACAACAAATTACCGCCTTAACCTTCTAACCCAACTAAATGTGGGACAACCCTGCACTCTAAATGCACTGCTCGTATATTAATATATGCACTATAACACCCCGGTTCTGAAAAGACCGTGGCCTCTATGTGACATGCCAATCCCTGGATCGGTTCATTGGCCCACAATAGAGTAAGATGAATAACATAGCAAAATATCCGTGTATCATGAATAACGAAGATCCAGAGTACCATTATTACAATAAAAGCTTAGCCCAAAGCTAGCTCAAATTATTCAGGTAGCAACATAAATAAAGTAAATCCTCCATTCTTTAAATTGCCCACAAGTGAACAAGTGCCGAGTGGAGTACCGTGGCCTAAATCGATTACTCAGAATCGAAATAACCTGCAACATGAAACGTAGCAGCCCCGAAGGGTCAATACATGGAATGTATGGCAAGTAGAGCTAGTAAAGGAGACAATAGTACTAACATCTACATGCATATTTGGCAAGTGGAGCCGTGTCTGGCTTGCATTTGCAAATACATTTGTCCTACATTCATAAACAGTTTTTGATTTTCTTTGAAAAGATCCCAATTAAGTTAACCCAACAATATTAAAACATTTAAGAAATTACAATGTGCGAGAAACATGTCATGGAACCAATATCAAGCAACTCAGTTGTCCATAACCGGGGACACGGCTAATCGATTAGATTATACACCCTGCAGAGGTTAGTACACTTTACCCATGTGACTTGGCCAGCCCAGCTCGTACCATCACTCTCATTTTGAGTGGTGATAGGGAGAAGTCCAAGTAGAGACTGTTCGGGAAGTAGCTCCTCAATCCCGACGCGCACCGGTCCAACCTACCAAAATTCTACATCTCTGGATACGCGGGTTCGAGTTACCACAACCTACTAAGTCCAACCAACCGCCCATTCCATTATTGTCACATGGTTGTACACGTAAGCTACACAATAAAGAAGCCAATCAATTTCTCGCGATACCTGGGTGCCTTTCCGCAATGAAACCACCAAAAATTATCAATACCATCACACCTAGGGGATTCATTGATTAAGTTGTTTTGGTTTTCACAAACCAATACTTTTAGAAACAAGTCTCAATGATGTAACCCAGCTCTCGTTCAACATAGCATGGCTAAGCACATCTACCAACGGTGGTTCAACTACAAGGAAAGCCCTACCACATAATAGGACATAGCATAGCGATAGTATCATCCTACACATGCATCTACAACATACACGACAATGCATAGAAAATAGTAGGGCGATATCATGAACAAAGTAGCATCTACTTGCCTTGGTTGTAGCGGTCGGAAGAACAATCCACACACGAGCAAGCGTTGCACTCGTCATAATCTACACGATACAATTGCAATCATAAACAAACAATCCACAAGCATATGCAACAAATATGATGCATGAATGCAAGAACGACAAGTGACTTGGTGCTACAGATGCACCACAACATCCTATACCATAATACTACCAATTGCATGCATGGAAAATAGTTTTAGCGCTAGGAAAACTATTAAGTAAAAGTAATGCTCAAAACTAGAGCTAGAACTCAAATAATTCACTACGGGTAGTATACTATTTGTAAAATCTTGCAAAAATTCTACCGCATAGGCATCGCTGATTAGAAACAGTACCAACTGGAATTACTCAAAAAGGAATTATGAAACTCCTCGAGTAATTAAAACACTGCAGAAAGCCACTAGACAGTTTCTGCAGAAGTTTTTACTATAAGCCTATCTTTTTAATTCACAATGAGATTTCCCTCGTTCCACTGAATCCAGGGACATATCATACGCGATTTTTGGAGCTACGGATCTTTTTCTACGAATTTATTACTCCGAAAAGGCCACTAACTAGTCAACGCATCTTCTGACTGGGCGCTGACTAGGCGTCTGACTAGTCAACGCCTGGGTCTGACCGGTCAACGAACAATCTAAGCCGCCGATCTGAGATCGCGGTGGCTGCGATCTTAGGAAACAAGCGGCAAGCGAACGGCGGCGAGGTCCGGACGGCGGCGGCGATCGGTTCCGGCGTCGGGGTTTTTCCTGCGCGGAGGAGACGGTCAGCGTACGGTCCAAGATTATCAGCAGCAGCAAAGCGGCCGTGAAAAACAGCGCTAAGCCTTGCGTCAGCGGCAGCAGCGGCGGCCGCAGCGCTTGCATGGCGCAGCCTTGTGCAGCAGCGACAACGCGAATAAGCGGCGGCGTATGCAGCAACAGCGCATGCAGCGTGGCGGCGTCGAACAGCAGGCGGTGATGGCGCGGTGGCGCAGCTTCGCGATGGGGCGCTTCTGGCGGCAAGCGGCGGCGGCGAAGCGGCGAAGCGGCAGCGGCGCGGATGCCAGCGGCGGCATCTTGACGCAGGCGGCGAGATGGAAAGCGGCAGCGGCGGAGCTGGCAGCGGCGAAGCGGAGGAGGGCGCGAGGAGATCGAGGGCGGCGCTGGCGCGTGGAACGAGGAGCGATGGCGGCGGGTGCGGGCTCTGTTCCCGAGGGCGAGGCGGCGGGTGGGTTGTGGTGGCTCGGGCCAGGTGGGGTCCTTTTGTGGGGCCCCACGCGGAATCCTAGGCTGAAACGGCGCGGAGTTAGACGCGGACTCGGAAATCGGCCCGGAATTCGGACCGTTTTCCGTCTTTTAAACAAACGGCCGTAACTTCTCCGTACGAGCTCCGAATCGAGCGATTCTTGCTCCTACGGTTTTGTAAAGTTGAGGGGAACAATCTAGGGACAAGTTTTGAGCGAAACCACTAGGCTACAAGGGTGGACAACGCTAGTCCTACTAAAGCCTCCCGCAGGAGCCTCGTAGCAAAATTGAATAGGGATTTGAAAATAGCGTTTCGCCGATTCTTTTCAATCGACGGTTTTAAATGGAAAAGCATGATGCAATGATATGAATGATATGCAGAACCAAATCAAAAATTTGGGATGTGACATGCACTGCTTTGGGTAATGCTGCAGCATGTCTTCTTCAGCATGTATACACACAACAAGCCTTGATCAAAATCAACTGTCATCAGAACATAGCGACCATCAGCTGACATTGCTATAATACGCAATAGACCACAAACTAGAAGATTGCAATTTTCATATATACTACAAGTATTTCCTTCCAATAGTCTTCAATATCCCAGCCAAAAGTAGTTCTGCATGCATCAAGCAGATCTAACATTGTTTGGATGATCCACTTATTTTGACCATTGTTGTAGTCAAGGAGCCAAGTTGTCAATATACCATCACTAGAAAAGGCAGCTAGTAAAATGCTTCCTGATCTATCCTTTGAAATACAATAATTCCTCTGATCCTTGGTTGTGAGCCTGACTGATTTAGGGAATTGTATCACATAAGTTAAATGTGTGGATATGTTGTAACACAGAAGAAGGCCTACAACATACGCCATAAACAGGTCTTTGCCTATCAGGATTCCTTCAGGCTGACTAAGATACAAGGCTGGTGTTGGCACATGAATTGGATAAAAATATGCATCTCCCATTGACCATTTTGCTGAATCTAGACATGCACAAATATGCCAGATATTGTATTAGCAGTAGCACCATGATATGAAACCTTGCAAAAATTGAATATATTTCTATGAAGGAATGCCATTCCTGAGCTAGTAGCACTTGGAATCAAACAGAATTGCCCATAAGAATGATATGTATCACTCTTCGACATTGGTGACATTCGTGTAACAGATGAGGCAAGGAAAGTGAACAAATTTGGAGACCTAGAAGGATAATTAATATAGTACCCAGGATCTCTAGAACCATGTTGAAATACCTAAATGTGGACTGCTCCGTTTCGACAATAGACGACTAATTCCCTTAGAAGATATGTTGAATCTAAGTTTAAAGAAATAGCTAGATATGTTTCATCTTTAGATGAATATTCAAGCTCCTATAGCCTATTTCCAACCTCAGGCATCCAATGATAGTAAACAACATATCCTAGACATGATGGCGAATTTTTCTTCATATACAATGAAAGAAATTCAGGATCGTTGAGTGCAGCATACCAAGCTAACCTTAAAACAATCTCCTGCACCAAATCTAGGTCCTCTCCCACGCGACTGATCGAGGAACGCGATCTAGTAAAATCCATCGCTATTCACTAGATTGTTTTATTTTGTTGCAGACAGAAGAATAAGGGTTTGTTTCTCTTCGGGAAGAAGGAATATATTAAATAAGGCCGTAACATCATATGCTACACGAATCCATTGGTTAACATTGAAGCTAAAATATATGCAGACAATGCAGAATGCACTGCTTTGTAGGAACATATGCACTGCTGTATAATAAAATAATATACTACATGTGAATTGTAGATGGGATAGCCGGTAAACTACTCTGTTAACCTACGTGCACTGCCCTACGAATAAATTATTTCTCCTAAGCACATAGCACTCCGAAATACAAGGCGCTTCGAAATACAAGGCGCTCCGAAATACACAGCGCTTCAAGATCTATATGAATGCTTCATGCGTTGAAGGCGTCGTGCCACAGGCGGACCCCGCAACACACAGTCCTAAATACATGGCGCTCCGAAATACAAGGTGCTTCGAAATACAAGGCTCTTCGAAATACACGGCGCTTGAAGATCTATAAGAATTCTTGATGCACCGAAGGTGCCGTGCCACGGGCGGAGCCCGCAACACATACTCCGAAATACAAGTCACTCCGAAATACAAGGCGCTCTGAAATACACGGTACTTCAAGATATATATGAATGCTTGATGCGCCGAAGGCGCCGTGCCACGGACGTAGCCCGCAACACACACTCTGAAATACAAGGCGCTCCGAAATACAAAGCGCTTCTAAATAACGGCGCTCCGAAATATCGGCGCTTAAAGATCTATATGAATGCTTGATGCGCCAAAAGCGCCTTGCCACGGGAAGAGCCCACAACACACACTCTGAAATACAAGACACTCTGAAATACAAGGCACTTCGAAATACAAGGCGCTCCAAAATACACGGCGCTTTAAGATCTATATGAATGCTTGATGCGCCGAAGGCGCCGTGCCACGGGCGGAGCCCGCAACACACACTCCGAAATACAAGGCGCTCTAAAATAGAAGATGCTCTGAAGTACATCTGTGTACTTCTCTGAATAAATGAATGCACTTCTTTAGTGTTATCCGTTCAAAGTCAATACATTATACTGCGCTGAATCATCTCTGTACTGCTCTGAATAAATAAATGCACCGCTTTAGTGTAATCCGTTCAAAGTCAATACATACTGTTGTGCTGACATCTGTGTACTGTACTGAATAAACAAATGCACTGCTTTAGTGTAATCCATTCAAAGTCAATACATTGTGTTGTACAAACCAGACCCCTCCTATTACACCCCATAAAATAATCTCCATTGCCAGTAAAGAGAAAAGAAAGATAAAAAAATAATCGAAAATGACAAAGAGAAAAATAAAAATAAATGATAATGAAAAATAAGGATACTAAAAATTACCAAAAAAGAGAAAAAACATTAAAAAACTACCGGAGCGGAAGGGAGAGAAAGTATATACGTAACGTCCGGAACAGATAACGAGAGAAGAAAGAGAAAAACCGGCGACATCTGCGCGTGAAGTTTCCTGGGATGTGTCTGCATCGACACGTGTTGGATAGGCACGGGACATTGCTCGTGCGTTCGTGCGGCGCGCATCACGCGCGCTAGTCGCTCTCCCTGTTTGGCCGAGTTTGGGTTGGCCAACATATTCAGTAATCTATCTGAATCATCATCGGCATCAACATACTTGCTTTCCTTTTCTATCATCTCTCCCAAGTCCGTAACTTTGTCATGCTTCAGCCTGTGATGCAGCAATCCGACCGGGAGACCTACAATGAAAGCTTCAATCGCGGTTTTCTCATTTACTCCCTCACAGGAGTTTTTCGTGTCGATTCATAATCCTAGGTAATCCCGACAAGTTTCTCTGGGTCTTTGAATGCAACGCTGCAAGTCTCCAACCATATAGGGCCTCCTGTATGTACCTTCGAAGTTCAAAAAGAATGCACTTTGCATATCATACCAGTTATGAATCAAATTCTCTGGCAGCTCACTGAGCCATGATCGAGCCGTCTTCCACAACATAAGTGGGAGATACTAGACTACGACCAGGCTATGTTCTCCTTTGGCGATGCAGCATGCCTGGAAAAAAATCCTCGATCCAAGTGTCTGGCCGATCTACACCGTCATAGGGTTGAATATGTTTGGCGATGCCGAAGTAAACTAGAAATTATGTTTGACGGATATGTGGACCAATGCATTTGGGTACCACATACACATCTTCCTCCTTGTACCGCCGTGCTTATATGTTAGATTCGATGTGATGGTGAGCATCATTGGGCGAGAGTGATAAGCGCCTCGGGTGTATGGCTGCAGAGTCGGATTCCTGCTTCTTCTTCTTCCGCCATTTCCTACTCCACCCCTGTGCTTCCATGGCTGCAATGAGATCCTTCATGGCCATTGTTGGGTGGCTCTGGTGAGTTATTTCTGGCTGAGGACCGGGTTCCTGAGCTTCATTGTGCTTTCTCCAAGGTTGGTCTTCACGATGTTGGCCATCATACCGACTTGTTCCGGGACAATCCTCATCGTTCCTTCATTTGGTGTTTTCATTGTTGTGACGAGGTTCATCCGGACGGCTAGTGTGCCTGGGAGGCAGCATCCTTTGCCGGTCCCGTTCCTGCTGGCACCGCGCTTCCTCTTCATCCCTATGGCGATTATTTTACTGCTGAGGGGTTTGGTGAGGATCCAAAGCTCTGATGGCGTATTGGGACGTAGCCGAAAGAACTCCTGAACAGTCCCGCGCGGTCCTTCGATGATGACCGTTTGATCCGATTCTTGAGTTTTCTTCATCCCTAGGGGCGGCACGATGACGTGGATCCATATCCCTTAGGGGTCTTACATCAGTGTTTGCGTTAGTGCGACACTACTCTGACTTTGATGCTAATTTTCCGCTAAATGACATAGATGTTTTTTAGTACTACAGTCCTTTGTTGAGCAATGCTATGCACTGCTAGACCTGTTCTGGAGACGTATTATTGGCGAGGATAGCTCGAGCATCTGCAGCGTTCTCCACTAGTGTGTGATGGACTCGTATCTTCTCAGGTTTTCGGTCGAATAAATTTCTCTGGACTTTTTGGGTTCCTGTTAGCAAGAACCGTGCCACCTATAGTCTTCTTTGGCAGTCACTTGAATTCTGACTGGTATTTGATATGTCGGAAACGTATCTATAATTTTTTATGTTCTATGCTTCTATAGTATCTACTTTGCTTTGCTTTTGTCCACACTTTGAGGTGTTTTTATATATTTTCTGGTACTAACCTATTAACAAGTTGCCACAGTGCCAATTGCCTGTTTTCTTCTATTTTTGGTTCTACAAAGGCAGAAAATCAATATTCTTAGAATTGGACGGGATAAAAGCCAAAGTCAATATTTTATCGTGGGGAACACGAAGCCGGAGTACGAGACATAGGAGACCCACCAGGGGGCCTCACCCACTGGTCGCGCGGGTAGTCCCACCCCGCACCTGGGGGGTGCAGCAGCCCTGGTGTCCCTCCAGCCTCGCCTCTTCGCCTATAAGAAGCCCCCGATGCCTAAACCCTATGTACCCAATCAATATTCCCCGAAACCGTTTGTAGCCGCCGCCACCATCGTCCCTAGATCGAGGGGATCTGAAGCTCTTCCTGGTACCCTACCGGAGGGGAGATCATCCCGGAGGCTTTCTTCTTCAACATGCCAGCCTCCAGTATGAAGCGTGAGTAGTTCCACCTTGGACTACGGGTCCATGTAGTAGCTAGATGGTTGTATCTCCTCCTTGTGCTTTCATGTCTTGATCTTGTGAGCTCAGTTCATGATCAAGATCTCATCTATTTGTAATCATGCATGTTGTGTTTGCAGGGATCCGATGGATATTGAGATTACTATGTCAGACTGATTAATGGTTTTGTCTTATTGATTCTATCATGTCTGTGTTGTTTGTGATTTTCCATGCTCTCCGTTGTTAGTAGATATCTTGGCCAAGTAGTTGCTAGTGAATCCAAGAGGGGGTATTTATGCTCGATAGTGGGTTCAGGCCTCTACTTAATCAAGGGAAGTGACATAAATCTCTACGGTTGTAGAGGTGCCATTGCCACTAGGGATAAAACAACGGTCTCTTGTTCATGGAACACGTGGATTGTTTATGTAGAGGTCCCAACCTGATAAGGTAGAGATCCCTGTGTTTACAATGCTAGTCCCTAGATCAGTAGCTAGCATCCACAGTTTAAGATGTAATATCAAGAGACAAAGGTCATAATACAACTTTATAACCAGGAATAAAATAATTCATTACATCTTACATAGCTCATTTGTCTATCTCATTACAATGCAGCAGAAATAATTATATAGCATGGAGTCTTTCATCTTCAAAGTGCCACAGGCAATCATGTTGGTTGCAGACTTGTAATCCTATTCAACACACTTCACTAACATCAAACAAACCTGCAACATAATAAGTTATAGCCACAAGGGTCAATACATTTGAATTGTATTGGCAAGTGATACTATAGTAGAGTAGTGGTATCTATATTCTATATGCATTTGGCTAAGTGGAGCTTAGGCTTGCTTTGCTCAAAATAGATTTTCCTTATCCTTTGAAACACTAAGTTTTTGTTTGTCAAAATCACCCAAGGCATCTACCAATCAAAGATTGAAGATCCATTAACCCTTGTTCAACCACAAGCTTTTAACTTAGAAATTGGGATGTGGAGATCTTTGATAGCTTCCATGTCTTGATGCTCAAATTGTCCATTGCCGGGGACACGACTAAGTACTTAGATTTTACTCTCTCAAGAGGTGGTGCACTTTCCCCACAAGACTCGACATGCATCAAGACAAGATCTTTTAGAAGCCTTCCCTTAGACCAAATGGACGCGTTCCAAACCTATCACCCCCTACCACCTTATATCCATGTGGCTAAGTTATTGCAACCTATATGATCTAGGAAGAGCCCATAATTCCATGTGGCTTCACTTGAAGCTTCTCAACACTTGACATCTCAAATCACTTTGTTCCTAGGTAGCTTTCCACAAGTGTGATACACAAGTTTTCGCCAGTTTACCGGCCCTGTGTAACCACTCAACATAAATCCATTCTCACCATTCCACCCAGGTGATTCATTCACTTAGTAGTTTTATTAAGCAAAACATAAGTCAAAAGACTTAGCAAAATTTCCATAGCATGTATATAAACCACCCTTGTTTGCTACTAGCTAGGCTAAGCATGGTAGTAGTTAGAATCTTAACTTAGGGAAAATTATACTAAGGCATCATCTATTAGGATTTCCCAAGGCATAGTATACTAGTAAAAATTCCATGCAAGTCCTACTTGTAAATATCACTAATGCATAGTCAAAATAGTAGGACCAAATGTTTGAAGCACCACTTGCCTTTTTGGTAGAGAAACTAAGTTCACTCCTTGATCTTGCAATAGTCACACTCTTAAAAGTTCACTACAATTCAATCAAGGAACAAATTCAATCTAGTATTCAAAAAATTTCACCACACAAAATAATGAAAACAAAACAATGCATGCAAGCATGAAAAAATATTGTTTTATTTAGAAAAGTGGTTTCCAATAGGCTATAAACATTTTATAACACCTATTGGTCATTTATAAAAGTGGCAAAACCATTTAAAATCAAGTTAGTGAAAATGGGCCATTTAAATCATTTTTGTTTTGCTAGAAATGATTTAAACCAAATTAATTATTTCTAGTGTTTGCCAAATATATTTTTGAACACAAATGTTAGTGTTTTAAGGTCAAAGTGTTTTAAGACTAATCCATTTGAAAAAGGTTTCACCGAAAAATCATTTTTAAATCAAAGCAACATTTTTATTTTGCTAGAAATGCCTTTAAACAAGGTAATAATTTTCTAGGGTTCATCAAATATATTTTTAAATCCAAAACATAGTGTTTAGGGTCAGAGAGTTTAAATCAAGACATTTGCAAAAGGTTTTACTCAAAAAGCATTTTTAAACCATAACAAATATTTTTGTTTTACTTGAAATGTCTTTATTCAAGGAATAATTCCTTGTGTTTTAATAAATATATTTCTAAACCCAAAAGTTTATTATTATGGTCAGTAAGTTCAAAAAAAATCATTTGCAAAAGATTTTACTCAAAAATCATTTTTAGAATAAATTTTAAAACAAAACCTGTGCCACGCGTCACTTTCTTACTGGCGCGTACCGGTTTGGGTGGATCGAGTAATACAGAGCGTTGGATCTAAAGTGAATTGCATGGCAGACAGCACCCGATACCATTTCGATAAGTGATTCTATCTATGCCGCTGGATCTAGATCTAACGATGGTTGAGAATGCGACCACTAACTGGCGGCGCTCGATGGCGGCGCACGGCGGCGACACTCTGTCAGCGACGTCCTGGCGACTACAGGAAGCAAGGAAGAGGGGGAAGGGTCTCATCCTGTTCACCATGACTTGGGGGTGCTCCACATGCTTGTTGTAGACGAAGGGGCGCTCAGGGGTGTTGGCGATTGCTCGCCGGAGTTTGTGTCCGCGTCGGGTGAGCATAGTCGTTGAAAGAGGCGATGATATAATGCGCGCTAAGACAAAAAAAGGGTGCCGTTAGTTGTAGGTGAGAGAGGCGAGCACATGAGTGTCATCGAGGGGGAAGGGGGCGGTCGGAAAATATCGAGAGAGGTCGCCGGATTTCGAGCGTTTCACGGTGGCGCTCAGACTTCGTTGTTGCCGAAGGTGTGAGGCACGCGCGGGCGAGAGGGAGGCACTGGCAGGTGCAGGAGACGCTGGCGAGCAAGATCGTATGTTCCAGGTGTAGTGGGGGTGGCTGGGGTGGTCGGAATTTGACGGGGAGCTCGTCGGAGCAGTGGTAGTGTCGGCGAGAAATTCTCGCAGCCTAGTGGCAGAGAGGGAGGGGCGAGTGAGGGTAACAGGAGAGGGGAGCTAGGCGATTTATCATGCGTGATCGCTGGGCGTAATTAGTGTCGTGGGAATGGCCACGGTAGATGCTGCAATCGGCAACGAGTAGTAGAACATGGGGCAAGGGCGGCCAGCCATCTGCGGTACGAGATGAGGGCGAAGACACAAGGGTTTACCCATGTTTGGCCCCCCGGAGGGTAAAGACCTACTCCTGCTAGATTGTATTATGGTGAGAGTACAAGGGCGAGCTCGACAACTAGGCCGCGAGTTGCTGGGGTGTATGATGGAACGTGTGCTCTATGCGTGCCCTAGGGAGGTTTATATAGGCTCACCTCGCTAGGGTTTACAGGTCTACAACCGAATTGGTTAAGGATTCACAGGGTCTTTGACCTAATCCAACTGGGACTAGCTATGCTTCTGGGCCTCCAGCTTCCAGT
The DNA here is from genome assembly GCA_023614405.1 of Avena insularis. NCBI lineage: Eukaryota > Viridiplantae > Streptophyta > Magnoliopsida > Poales > Poaceae > Avena > Avena insularis. Next base: position 163,746,803 of record CM042685.1, on the reverse strand, counting down.
CGCCTGAGTCCTCGCCAAGTCTCGATCCAGTCGCCGTCCTGCAGGCCCACTCGCTGGCAGCTTGGGCCAATAGAAAACGTCCTGCTGGGCATACCCCGGTAGGCATATCCCCATCAGTAGTCCCCGAGGCCATCGTTGATTCGTCGCAGGTGTTCGTTGGCAGTCAAAGTATGCGGGTCCAATGCGGATGCCCAGTCGAATCGGCTGTAGACTCATGAACAAAGGAAAGAACTAGTCATTTTAGTCGCAATAACGGCGACCAATCAGATCGCAGCTTGGCGAACGGGTCGGCGAATAATCAAGTCACTGTTATAGTGATCGGGTGGGCGAATCGTTGAGTCGCTGAAGACAGTGAGTCGATTGGACGAAGTTGGACCGTCAGCTTTGATGGGGATATGCCCACTGGGGTATACCCAGCAGGACGTTTCCTACTGGCCCAAGCGCCAGCGAGTGGGCCTGCAGGACAGCGAATGGATCAAGATTTGGCGTGGACTCAAGTGACTGGAAGCTAAAGGCCGAGAAGCATAGATAGGCCCAGTCGGATTAGGTCATAGAGTCTCCGAATCCTTAACTAATTCGGTTTAGATCTGTAAACCCTAGGAAGGTGAGTCTATATAAACCTCTCTGGAGGACGCATAGAGGATACGTTCCATCAAACACCCGAGCGACTCGCCGCCTAGTCGTCGAGCTCGCTTTTCATTGTACTCTCACCATAATACAATCTAGCAGGAGTAGGTCTTTACCCTCCGGGGGGCCGAACCTGGGTAAACCCTTGTGTCTCATCCATCATCTCGCATCGCAGATGGCTGGCCGCCCTTGCCCCATGTTCTACTACTCGCTGCCGATTGCAGCATCTTCCGTGGTCATTCCCACGATAGTGGCGCCCACCGTGGGGCCTGGCCGGTCAGGCCAATCTTCCCATCAACGAGTCGATCACCATCGGCCGCATAATAGCGATCGGTGAGATGCTCCAGATCTTGCCGAGCAGATACATCCTGGCGGTGCGACCCGTCACACATAGCATGATCCTGCCGGTCGGCACGATCAGCCTCTTCGTCAGCCTCACCGACGTTATCATCTCGGAGGACTCGGCTCGCATCCGCGAGTCAACGCCACGCGACCGGCTCTCTGAGATCCAGGTCCGCACGATCCACCGCCTCGCCTCCGAGTACGACTCGGCCCACAGCAACGTGGCCGAAACAACCGTGGCCGCGGACGACGCAGACCTCAACGATGACGCCGATTCGGCGACCCCGGAGTTACTCGCCGGATCCATTGTCACCGCGTCACCCGCGGGCTCCATCAGCTAGGTCTCCAACATCGGAGACTTTGAGGATCCCTCCATCCTCGGGATCTTCGACTTCGATTCTGGGTCGGAGAACTCCGCCGACCTCCGTGACAGAACCGGTCGCCACGCCGCGACCTACATGGCAACTGGCGCCGACCCACTGGAAGATCCATTCTCCACGCCGATCCCTCCAAACGCGACGGTCGAGGTAGAACTCCGCTGGCTGGCGGAGGCAGTCCACAAGGAACAAGCCGAGCGCGAAAAATTTCGCCTCGAGCAGGTGACAGCGCAGGAGCTGTCACGCTACCACCAACTCTGAATCAGGTTGCGCCTGAACCCCACCGTGCAGGTTGCGCGCCCTGAATTTCGACGACGAGAACGACCCGGCCCGCGCGGCCGAGCGTGCAATCTGCGAGAACGCGCCCCCAAAAGGAAGCACCCGGCCCCCACCAGGAGCAACGACCAATGGCGGCCCGCCACCACCCAACCGCGCACCCCCCAGGGACCAGCCAAGGATCGTGGTCTCCTCACGGGAGCGAGACACGAACGGCCTCCCGTTGTTCTCCACCCCAATGGACAACCTCGTCGCGGTCCGAGTAGTAGTCGACAACATTGCAGCCACTGGGGAAGGCGCCCTGCAGATCCAATACACCAAGGCTCTGCTCGCCAAAGCGGTCGAGCAACAAAACGCAGGCGTCGACTCACAGGGTCGGATGTACTCGTGTTCATCGGGCAGTAGAGCGGCCTCAAGCGGCTGCCCCATGGCGGCGAAAACTCTCAACTTCCCGCCACCCGAACCCCTACAGCTCCAACACCGACCTGCGAACGCGGCACTCTCCACCAACGAACCTAGGCCGGCGACCAACTTCGTCTCCGCCAACGGACAACCCGTCGACGCCCGCAGCCACATCATCAACAACCAGAGTTGGCGCGCACGCCAGCCTGACGACCTGCGGCACACCCTCACCAACCGCCGTGACGGTGAACCGAGGGGGTCGCTGAGTCGCATCGGGCCCCAGTGCTTCAGAACGATGATCCGAGGCGAAAGATACCCGTCGAACTTCAAAGCGCCAAAGGAAATAGAGAAGTACGACCCCTCGTACAATCCCTCTGTATGGCTGGATACCTACCTCATGGCGATGGGGATCGCACGCCACACCGACCTACTAGCCGCCCGCTACCTCCCCCTGATGATGGAGGGGGCGTGCAGGCAGTGGATCAACACCCTTCCCGCGGATAGCATCGACTCCTAGGAGGAGATGCGCGAGGCCTTCGTTAGGCACTTCGATGGTTCATACACCCGCGCCACCACCATCGAGGACCTGGAACGGTGCGTCCAGGGACCCCGCGAGTCGACCCGCAGCTGGGTTCAACGGTGGCAAGATCTGTGGTACAACACGGTCGGAATCCACCCAGACACCGCCATCCACTGCTTCAAGACCTCGTGCCGCTACGATCCCCTGGTCGCCAAGATCAAACGAGCGTACCGCACACTCGACAACATACCGGACCTCCTGGAGATCGCAAAAAGGTACGCGGAGGAGGACCCAAACCAAGAAACCGACGACGAGTCGGGAGGACACCGCCGCACGAGCGGCCACGATAATAGGAGACGACCCGACTTACGCTACAGCAACACTCGCCTCACCGGCAAGCGCCGCAATGATGGGCGAGTCGACTTCGTCGCCAACGCTGGATACGCGCAGCGCGAGCCCAAGAGCTTCCGCCGCGACAGGGGACAACGCCGCGACAGTGGCAACTATAAGGCGAAGCCGAGGTTCGACCTCGCGGCCCTTCTTAACCAACCTTGTGTATTTCACAGCAGGTAAGGAAAACCCGCCACGCACACGACCGCCGACTGCCACTCTCTCAAGGAGATCGAGAAGGCACGGCGCGCGCGGGAAGACCCCGACAACAACCCGCCAAACGGCGGCATGTTCGGCAGCGTCGCCGGCTCGCTCCACACCTTCACAGGCTTCAACACGAAGCGCGAGAAGGTCATCGCCCGCGCCGTCGCCGTCAACGCGGTGGCCCTGATAGATATCCCCTAGTTCCTCAATTGGTCTGAGCAACCAATCACTTGGAGCCGCCATGACCACTCGCCACAGATCGAGTATCCAGGCCTAGTCGCCCTGGTGGTCAAGCCCAAGGTACCTGGATACCTTCAGGAGACTGCGGCTCCCGCGGTCGATGGTCGAGACGACCTACACCATGTTCCACGGCATCGTCCCCGGTCGGAAGGCGTACCCGATCGGCAAGGTGACGCTGCCAGTCACCTTCGGCACACCGGCAAACTTCCGCACCGAGCGGATCGTCTTCGAGCTGGTGCCCTTCGATAGCCCCTACCACTGCGTCCTAGGGCGCCAGGCGTTCGCCAAGTTCATGGCAGCACCCCACTACGCGTACAACGCGATGAAGCTACCCGGACCGTGCGGTGTCATCACCATCCACGACGACCCCGACATGGCCGCCGAGTGCGAGGCCAAAGGAGCCGAACTCGTCGACGCCGTCATCGCGGCAGAGGCCAACAACGCCGAGGAGCTCGCCAAGTATGCAAGCAGGGTCAACAACGACGACCCCACCATACTCAAGAAGCCCAACTCGGAGGGTGGCAACTCTACTGCCTTCGAGGCAACAATGCATACCCGCACTGCCGAGCTGGTCCCAGGCAACTCCAGCCAGACGGTGACGATCGGGACGGGCATGAGCCCAGCATAGGAAGGTGCGCTCATCGAGTTCCTCCGTGAGAACAGGGACATCTTCGCATGGAAGCCATCTGACATGCCTGGTGTCCCGACGAAACTCGCTGAGCACAAATTCAACGCCGACCCCAAAGTGCGACCTGTAAAGCAGTCGATGCGGCCCTTCAATGAAGAGCGCCGCCGAGCCATAGCCGAAGAGGTGCAGCGTCTACTCGCTGCAGGCTTCATCCGGCCAATCAAGTACTCCAAGTGGCTGGCAAACCCAGTCCTGATCGAGAAGAAAAACGGGACCTGGAGGATGTGTATCGATTACACAAACTTAAACAACGCCTGCCCGAAGGAACAATTCGTCCTCCTGCGGATCGACCAAATCATCGATTCCACCGCGGGCTCGGAGTCGCTATGCTTCCTCGACGCCTACTCCGGGTACAACCAGATCAAAATGGCCGTCGAGGACGAAGAAAAGACGGCGTTCATCATGCCATTCGGAACCTTCTGCTACAGTGCCATGACCTTCGGCCTCAAGAACGCCGGGGCGACCTACCAGTGGTGCATGCAGGAGTGCCTTGTGAGCCAAATTGGCCGCAATATCCACGTCTACATCGACGACGTGGTGGTGAAGTCCGCTCGCCAAAACGACCTACTCGCTGACCTGGCGGAAACATTCGCCAACCTGCGGAAGTACAAGATAAAGCTAAACCCAGGCAAATGCACCTTCGGTGTGCCAACTGGACAGCTCCTGGGATACGTTGTCTCCAAGCGTGGGATCGAAGCGAACCCCGCCAAGATCAACACGATCTCTCGACTCGGCAAACCCGAGTGCCTGCGCGACGTCCAGAAGCTGGCCGGGCGAGTCGCGGCTCTCAGCTACTTCATCCCCCGGTTGGGCGAAAAGGCGATGCCCCTCTACCGCCTAATGCGCAAGAACCCCACCTTCCAGTGGGACAAGGAGGCGAATGACGCGCTCCACGACCTCAAGGAGGTGCTACTCGCCACCCCCGTCGACAAGGAACCCATGCTGGTCTATGTTGCGGCTTCCGAACACATCGTTAGCGCCGTCATGGTTGTCGAACGGCCAGAAGAAGAAAAGGAGCACCCGGTGCAGCGACCAGTGTAGTACATCAGCGAGGTCCTCACCGAGTCGCGCCAGCGCTACCCGCAATACCAGAAATTGGTATACGCGGTCTTCAGAGCACAGCGGCGACTGCCACACTACTTCCAGGAGCACCCAATAACGGTCGTCTCCTCAGCACCGTTGCAGGACATCATCCGCAACCGTGAGGCGACCGGGCGAGTCGCCAAGTGGGCCATCGAGATCGGAGTCCACAACATCAAGTACGAGCCGCGCAAGGCGATCAATTCGCAGTCTCTCGCAGAATTCCTCGCTGATTGGGAGGAGGCCAAGCAGCCTGAGAAGCTGCCGTACCTCCACTATTGGAACCTACACTTCGACGGCTCCAAGAATGCGGACGGCGTCGGGGCAGGGATCGTGTTAACATCTCCGAAGGGCGACAAGCTCCGCTACGTCCTCTACCTCGACTTCACCCCCTGCACCAACAACATGGCCGAGTACGAGGCGCTACTCCACGGCATGCGAGCTGCCAAAGAGATGAATGTCAACCGAGTGCGCTGCTATGGATACTCCGACCTCGTCGCCGGGCAAGTCGCTGGCACCTGCGATGCCGTCTCCTCCACCATGGCGGCATACCTCCAAGCAGTGGACAAGCTGGGTGGACACTTCGCAGGCTACTCCGTCAAGTGGATTGACAGGCGGAAGAACGAGGAGGCCGACGCACTCTCTCGCATCGGCTCGGATCGACTCGCACCACCCGCCGGCGTCTTCCTCGACACCATCACCAAGCCTTCCGTCTCTCCCCCAGGGAGATCGACATCGGAATCCCGCTGCAACCAGAAGCAGCCCTGCTCGCATTAATCGCCGAGCCAGACGACTGGACCGCGCCATACGTTGCCTACTTGGAGGGAGGCACCCAGCCAGCAGATGAAACGGATGCCCAGATGATAGCACGCCGCTGCAAAACCATTGTCATCATCAACGGCGAGCTCCACAAGCGCAACATTACCGGCGTGTTCCAACGTTGTGTTCAGCCCGCCGAAGGACGCAAAATCTTCCAAGACATTCACTCCGGCAACTGCGGCCACCACGCCGGTGCCCGTTCTCTGGTCGCAAAGGCTATGCGGCACGACTTCTACTGGCTCACCACACACGCAGACGCTGTCGACATTGTCCAGCGGTGCGTCAGATGCCAGAAATACGCCAATCAAACCCACGTGCCAAGCTCGGCTCACAAGACAATCCCCATCACCTGGCCGTTCGCCGTATGGGGCATGGACATGGTAGAACCCTTCAAGAAGGCCCCTCCAGCTTCACGCACCTCCTAGTCGCAGTCGACAAATTCACAAAAGGGGTGGAGGCCAAGCCAGTCCGCAAATGCGACGGGAAGACCGCCACCAAGTTCCTACGCGACCTCATCTATCGCTACGGGTACCCAAACAGCATCATCACAGACAACGGCACCAACTTCGCCAAAGGAGCCATGGTCGAGTTCTGCGAGGAACACCACATTCGACTCGACCTCGCCTCAGTCGCCCACCCGGAGTCCAATGGCCAGGCAGAACGCGCCAATCAGAGCATCCTCCATGGCCTGAAGCCACGGCTCCAAGTTCCACTCGAGCGCACCGCCGGGTGCTGGGTCGAGGAGCTACCCTCCGTCATATGGGGCATCCGCACCTCCGTCAACAGGTCGACAGGGTTTACCCCCTTCTTCATGGTGTACAGCGCCGAGTTAGTCATGCCCACCGACCTCGAGCACCACTCGCCAAGGGTGGTCAACTACACTGAGGCTGCAAACGAACTCGCACGCCAAGACGTAGTCGACCAGCTCGATGAGGCACACGACCTAGCTTGCTCCCGCACCGCCATTTACCAGGAAGGGCTCCGCCGCTACCACAGCCGCGGAGTAAGGACTCGCACCTTCCAGGAAGGCGACCTGGTACTGCGTCTAATCCCGGACAAGAAGGGCATGCACAAGCTATCCCCCCTTGGGAGGGACCATTCGCCATCGGGCGAGTCCTAGGCAACGACGCCTACTACCTCATCGATGTCCGAGGCGACGGAAAACTCGATGTCAAGTGGTCGTGGAATGTAAACCTCCTACGAAAGTTCTACTCCTAGAACTCCATACATGTACTCCCCACCCGCTATGAAATAAAACAGTGGTTATCGAAAGTTGCGTCTACTCGCCGTGTCTTGTGCCACTCGCACTAGTAATAACAGCGTTATGCTATTCGCAGAAGTCAACCTCTGGTAAAGCAACCGGCACGGCCAAGTAGTGCGGTACGAGGGCACTGGGAAACCCAGCCGTGCGTCCACGCAACGCCAACCTGGAGCCCCATTGGAGTCGCCTAGATCGACTGGCTTACCGAGCCAAGACAACTGCCCTCGCTCCTCACAGCGACCAAGGTCCTCCGCATCCTTGGCACAGCGACTCGAACGGCCAAATACCACGCTCGGGGACTGACGTCCAGTCAAATACGAGCGACTAGGGAAAAACGCCCAGTATGAGAGCGTGCCCAGGACTCGCCATGCGACTGATCCTTCGGGTCAGGCAGGAGTGACGCGCTTACTTTAACACGCTTAGTCCTCACCTACCTTGGAGCCGCGACTAGAACCACCAAGTACCACGCTCGGGGACTCGGCTACCCGACCTTGTTCACGCACGGGAAAACGGTCAAGTAAAGAGCACCCATGGGAGTCACCCTGCGACTGGCTCTCCGAGCTCTGGCGAGTCGACCATAATCCATTAAAAATTCGCAAACACATATCAAACCAGGTAAACCCCATAAAAAGGGCGGACGCGCTCGGGGACTCGCTCAATCAAACATCCAAAATTGTCGTGGGAATGGTCACGGCAGATGCTGCAATCGGCAGCGAGTAGTAGAATGAGGGGCAAGGGTGACCAGCCATCTGCGGTGCGAGATGAGGGCGGAGACACAGGGGTTTACCCAGGTTCGGCCCCCCGGAGGGTAAAGACCTACTCCTGCTAGATTGTATTATGAAGGCGGTACAATGGGCGAGCGCGGTGGCTAGGCAGCGAGTCGCTTGGGTGTATGATGGAAGGTCTCTCTACACGCCCTGCAGGGAGGTTTATATAGACTCACCTCCCCTAGGGTTTACATATCTCAACCGATTCAGTTAAGGCTTCGGTACTCGTTTGACCTAATCCGACTGGGCCTATCTACTACTTTGGGCCTTGACTTCGATCGCTTGGATCCACACGGGCCTCGATCGATGCCTTGCGTGCCCACTCGCCAGTTCCTGGGCCAGTCGGAAACGTCCTGCTGGGTATACCCCGGTAGGCACATCCCCATCAGTAGTCCTCGAGGCCGTCGTCGATTGGGTGTAGGTGGCTGCTGGTAGTCGGAGTATACGCCTTCAGAGTAGACACCCAGTCTAATCGTCGGCGGGCTCCTGTATAAAGGAAAAAACTAATCATCTCGATCGCAGCTTTGGCGAGTCGATTTGGCGAAACACTGTCGTAGTGATTGGGTTAGCGAGCCGAGTGGCTGAAGTTGGACCGTTAAACGTGGCCAAACTAGCTGTTGGGGTAATCCAACGGTAACTTTTGGCATAATCACCGCGTAGTAACGGCTCCCTGATTTGGCGGGTAACAACCGCTATATAAGGGGAATGGCTGGCGATCGGAGAACCATCTCCTTATCATTTCCTCCGACTGCGCATTCTTTCGCCTTCCTTCACATCGCGATCCAGCCGACCCGAAATCCTACGATCCCCCACAAATCCTCCCGCCATGGCCCTCTTCACCGAGCCTTGGGGTAGATCTAAGTGTACGAGGGCGCAACTGGCGTCCTTCGAGGAGGCCGGGATTCTGCGCGCCGGCTGTTGGCGCATCCCCGCGGCCGGAGAATTGACTCCGAACCCGCGCGAGGGAGAATTCATCTGTTTCACCAGCCACCTAGAACGGGGGTTGGGATTCCCTACGTCCCTGTTCTTCCGGCGCTTCTGCGCCTACTACGGGATCCAACCGTCAGACCTGGGTCCACACAGCATCGAGCAGCTCGCCATCTTCATGGCGTTCTACGAGTGCTACCTGGGCTGCCGGCCCTACTTCCCTCTATGGCAAGATCTGTTCCATGGACGGATAAGCCGCGAGGAAGCAGGCGGCCCAATGCTCGCCGCGGGCGGCCTGACATTCCAGCTCAAGTCAAAGGCTTCGTTCTTTGACATGATGCTACCCGCCAAAGCGGCGAGCGACTGGAAGAAATCTTGGTTCTACGTCTCCGAGGCGACTCCGGAGGGCGAGACGGTGATCCCACGATACTCTGCCAACCGATCCGAACCGCGCCGTCTTCAAGTCGGCAAGCTCCCTAGCGACCAGCGGATGGTCGTGGACAAAATGCTTCAAACCATCCGCGGTTTGAAGAAGAAGGGACTCCAGATGATCAACTTATACAACTGCTGGCTCGAGCGGCGGCTCGTCCCTCTGGCTCGGCGCGACCACTACATGTACTAATACACGGGCCGGGAGGACTTGACGAAGTCCTGCCTAGCCGAGTGGAAGCTCGAGGACTACACCCCAGCGCTGAAGAAGATCACCCAGGCGGTGTACCTGGACGCAAAGGCCGGGGTCGCCCCCTACACCGCAAAGCATCCAGCCCCAACGGTAAGTCACCTCACATCGTTCGCAGTCGCAGTTTTTGTAGTCGCGGTCATTCTAACTTCACTTTGTGTTCATTGCAGCTATTCCAAGTGGTGGAAGGATGGCTCCTGCCTTCAGACGACGAGAACTCAAGCTCGTCCGTCCGAGACATGGGCGAGTCGCCTCCCGCCAAGGGCGACACCGAGAGCGACGAGAGCGACGGTGACGACGAATCCGAAGAGGAGGTCGCCCCACTGGTCCACAAGACCCGCGGGCAGCGTCAGCGTGAGCTTGAGGCGAGTAAAAGCCTCGAGCGTCATGATGACGAGGACGAACTTCCGGAGACCACCTCGCGCCGCCAAACTACTCCGTCGAAGAAGACGAAGAAGAAGAAGGAGAAGGAGGCGAAGGCCCCTCCGAAGAAGAAGATGAAGCCAATGAGGCCGGCCTCGCCACCACACTCGGCGAGCAGCTCCGACGCCCCCAGCCCAGCCAAGGACGAGCCGCCCGCGGCGGCAGCAGCCACAGCCAGGGTGCCGAAAGCAGCCTCGATGCCTCCGCCATTCGCCCCAGTCTCTGGGCTAGGGGCCGCTCCGGCCGCGGCGGCTTCACCTCGCAAGGAAGCTCCTGCTGAATATGTCCTAGAAGCTCCCGTTGCAACCTCGACGACGAAGAAGCCGTCCGTGTCTTGGGCACGCGACGTCCTAGAGATGGGCCTCAGCTTCTGACTGGGCCCCGAACTGGAGAAGCCGGCCGGCCTCCGCACGGGGCTACGCTTCATTCCAGTCGCCATGTGAGTTTGCTCACCTACCTTTGTCTTTCATAGCAGCTTGAACTGTCTTGCTCACAATATCGATTTTCAGGACCAGAACGAAGAAGATAGGCCACCCGACTGTGGCTAAGGTGCCACCCGTCATCAGCGAAGAGGATCCCTCCTGGAAGAGGAAGGCGGACGAAGTCGTCGTCCCTGCGGATAGCGCCAAGAAGGCCAAGGGTGACGATGTCGTCACGATCTCCGACGACACGGCGATTGCGCCGAATGAACCCGCGATGGAGGCGGCCGTACCCACGAAGGAGGGTGTTCCCTCACCTGGGGTGACCGAGCCGGTCTCCTTTGGTGCCGGTGCCTCCATCGCCACATTCCCACGTTTCATGGCCAGATCGGCTACAGTGAGTGGGACCTCGCCCTCGAGCCGTGCACCTGGGGTCGCCGACGCGGAGGTCGAGCAGCGTCGCGAGCACACGCCAGCTCTCCTCGCATCCGTGGATGCGATACAACTTCACGACATTCTTGGTGAAGCCATCCAGGTATGTCCAGTCCCCGAGGATCAGGCCGGTGGGTTGCAGCGGTCTGATCCTTTTAGTGTCTTGTGTTTTATTTTTCGCATCCAGTCCTCGAGTGCGCATTCGCTGAATTTCAGCGGGTGGGCACTTAGGATTTCTTGATTGCCAGTCCCCGAGTGCACACTCGCTGAATTTCAGCGGGTGGGCACTTAGGATTTCTTGATTGCCAGTCCCCGAGTGCGCACTCGCTATATTTTAGCGGGTGGGCACTTAGGATTTCGCTTTGGTTAACTGTTTGAGTTATGTGCAGGGTCTGCAACGTGAGTCAGCTGACCGATTGGCGGCTAAACACCGCGCAGAGAAGGAACTAGCCGACGTCCAAGAAGCGAATAAGGGGCTTCAGGCAGTTGCCGCGAAGGCGGAGGAGGCTTGCCATGGACTTGTCCCAGCGGGTGAGTTAGCAGTGGCTCAATCGGCGTTGAGCTCGGCTGAAAAGCGGATCACCGATCTCGAGCGCGAGCTGATGGAGGCGAAGGAGGAAGCGAGCTCGGCGGATGGGCGAGCCAAGGCCGCCATTACAACCACCGCCGCAGAGGATCGTAAAGTGTCCGACGCCCTTGTTGCTGGGCTTCAGGACGACTATACATCGCTTCAATGCTTCATCACGGATCTCTCCCGCCCCTTGATTGGTAAGTGTATCTGCCCCTGCCAATAGCGTGTGCCTTTTTGTGATGTCCGACGTACTCACTGTTATCTCCTATTTGCAGGTCGCATCCTTGATAGTGCGAAAGAAGCGAGCTCGTTCGACGCGCGGCAATGTGTGGCCACGCTCGTCGACTCGACGACGTTGTCGGCGACATGCATCCGGGCCTACCTCCAGGAGATATCACCCACGGAAGTAATTCCCAGCGACCTCGTCGAGGTGTGGAAGTACTTGGAGAAGGCGCCATCGATCGTTGAGTTCATGACGCAGTCGGCGTTCCGGCGCGGAGCGGCGATGGCGCTTAGCCTTGGGCTCGCTCATTTTCCAGAAGATTTTGATCTGGACGACATGACGAGTGGCTACCCATCGTCGACTGGCGCAGTGGAGTTCTCCGAGGTGCTCAAGTTGACGGACCGTGCCGCGATGTACTCCGAGCGTATCTGGGCAATGGGCGACCTCCTTCCGTACCAGGAGACGGTCGTCGCACCCAACGACCCTGAGCCGCAGCACCGGGACTTCAAGATCGAGCAGCCCTTCCGCGCGGTGATGGCGGGTGAGCTGACGACGTACCCGTCAAACCCGTACACGCCGTTTATCCGCAATCGCAAGGGTGCTGGCGAATCATCGTCGAAGCCTGCGGAATAGAATAGTTTGCCCTGGGGCGTTAATAGCAGATCTGCCGTTTGGGCATATTTTGTATTCTGAGATGATTGCAACATGCTATGAATGTGATATCGTGTTTGTTTCATGAATTGTCATGTGTATTCCGATTGGAGTTTGAACGAGTCCCCGAGCGCGTCCGCCCTTTTGTGCGGTTTACCTCGTGTGTGATGTGTTTGTGGTTTTTGAATGTTTTGTTATTGTGGTTGACTCGCCCAGACTCGAAGAGCCAGTCGCTAGGCGACTCCCTTGAGCGCTTTGTACTTCACCGTTTTCCCTTGCATGAACGAGGTCGGGTGGCCGAGTCCCCGAGCGTGGTACTTGGTTGTTCTAGGTGCTACTCGAGGGTGGGTGAGGACTTGGCGCGTTAGTTTGGGCGCATCACTCCTGCCTGGCCCGTTGGGTCAGTCGCGTGGCGAGTCATGGGCATGCTCTCATACTTGGCGTTTTCCCGAGCCGCTCGTGATGAACTGGTCGTCAGTCCCCGAGCGTGGTGCTTGGCCGTTCGAGTCGCTATGTCGAGGATGCAGAGGATCATGGTCGCTGTAAGAAGCGAAGGCAGTTGTCTTGGCTCGTAGAGCCAGTCGGGCTGGGCGACTCCAATGGGGCTCCGGGTAGGCGTTTTTCATGGACGATGCAAGACCTAAGGTGACTCAGTGCTCTTGCACCGCACTACTTAGCCGTGCCGATCGCTGTACCAAAGGTTGACTTCTGCGGTTAGCTTGACGCTTTTATTACGAGTGCGAGTGGCACAAGACACGGAGAGTAGGCGCAATTTGCGGTAACCAATTCTTTTTATTTCATAGCGACTAGAGAGTACATATGTGGGGTTCTAGGAGTAGAACTTCCGAGGAGGTTTACATTCCATGGTCGCTTGACATCGAGTTTGCCGTCCCCACGGACGTCGATGAGGTAGTAGGCGTCGTTGCCGAGTACTCGCCCGATGGCGAATGGTCCCTCCCATGGAGGGGAAAGCTTGTGCATGCCCTTCTTGTCCTGGATGAGGCGCACCACCAGGTCGCCATCTTGAAAGGTGCGAGTTTTCACCCGCCGGCTGTGGTAGCGGCGGAGTCCCTGCTGGTAGATGGCGGTGCGTGACCGAGCAAGGTCACGTGCCACGTCGAGTTGGTCGACTCCATCCTGGCGGGCGAGTTCGTTTGCAGCCTCCGTGTAGGGGACGACCCGTGGCGAGTCGTGCTCGAGGTCGGTGGGCATGACTTCCTCGGCGCCGTACACCCTGAAGAAGGGGGTGAATCCTGTCGACCTGTTGACCGAGGTGCGGATGCGCCAGATGACGGAGGGTAGCTCCTCGACCCAGCACCCGGCGGTGCGCTCGAGTGGTACTTGGAGTCGCGGCTTAAGGTCATGGAGGATGCTTTGATTGGCCCGTTCCGCCTGGCCGTTGGATTCCGGGTGGGCGACTGACGCAAGGTCGAGCCGGAGGTGGTGTTCTTCGCAGAATTCGGCCATGGCTCCTTTGGCAAAGTTGGTGCCGTTGTCCGTGATGATGCTGTTTGGAAACTCGTAGCGATATATGAGCTCGCGTAGGAATTTGGTGGCGGTCTTCCCATCGCATTTCCATACTGGCTTGGCCTCCACCCACTTTGTGAATTTGTCGACCGCGACCAGGAGGTGGGTGTAGCCGGAGGGGGCCTTTTTGAAGGGGCCTACCATATCCATGCCCCACAGGGCGAATGGCCAGGTGATGGGGATTGTCTTCAGTGCCGAGCTCGGCACATGCGTCTGGTTGGCGTACTTCTGGCACCCGGCGCACCGCTGGACGATGTCGACAGCATCGGCGTGTGCGGTGGGCCAGTAGAAGCCGTGCCACATAGCCTTGGCGACTAGGGAGCGGGCACCAGCATGGTGGCCACAGTCGCCGGAGTGGATGTCGTGGAGGATCTTGCGTCCTTCGGCCGGTTGGACGCAGCGTTGGAACACGCCGGTGACGCTTCGCTTGTGGAGCTCGCCGTCGATGATGGTGAAGGCTTTGCATCAGCGTGTGATCATCCTGGCGTCCCTCGCCTCTGCCGGCAAGGTGCCGGCCTCCAGGTAAGCGACGTAGGGCTTGGTCCAGTCGTCTGGCTCGGTGACGAGTGCGACCAGGGCTGCCTCCGGCTGTAACAGGACTCCAATGTCAATCTCTCTCAGGGGGGAGACTGATGGCTTGGTGATCGTGTCGAGGAAGACGCGGCGGGTGGTGCGAGTCGAGCCGACCCAATGCGAGAGAGTGCGTTGGCCTCCTCATTCTTCCGCCTGTCAATCCACTCGACGGAGTAGCCTGCGAAGTGTCCGCCCAGCTTGTCCACTGCCTGGCGATATGCCTCCATGGTGGGGGAGACGGCGTCGCAGGTTCCAGCGACTTGCCCAGCGATGAGGTCGGAGTCTCCATAGCAGCGTAGGCGGTTGACGTTCATCTCCCTGGCAGCTCGCATGCCGTGGAGTAAGGCCTCGTACTCGGCCATGTTGTTGGTGCAGGGGGTGAAGTCGAGGCATAGGACGTAGCGGAGCTTATCGCCCTTCGGTGAAGTTAGCACGATCCCTGCTCCTGCACCGTCCGCGTTCTTGGAGCCATCGAAGTGCAGGCTCTAGTAATGGAGGTATGGCAGCTTCTCTGGCTGCTGGTCCTCTTCCTAGTCGACGATGAAGTCCGCTAGAGCCTGCGACTTGATCGCCTTCCGTGGCTCATATTTGATGTTGTGAACGCCAATCTCGACGGCCAGTCGCCTCACGGTTGCGGATGATGTCCTGCAACGGTGCTGAGGAGACGACCGTGATCGGGTGCTCCTGGAAGTAGTGCGGCAGGCGCCGCTGTGCTCTGAAGACCACGTATACCAGTTTCTGGTACTGCGAGTATCGCTGGCGCGACTCGGTGAGGACCTCGCTGATGTAGTACACCGGTCGCTGTACTGGGCGCTCCTTTCCTTCCTCCGTCCGTTCGACGACCATGACGGCGCTGACGACGCGCTCGGAGGCCGCGACGTAGACCAGCATGGGTTCTTTGTCGGCGGGGCGGCGAGTAGTGGTGCGGCGAGTAGCACCTTCTTGAGGTCGCGGAGCGCGTCGTTCGCCTCCTTGTCCCACTGGAAGGTGGGGTTCTTGCGCATCAGGCGGTACAGGGGCATCGCCTTTTTGCCTAGGCGGGGGATGAAGCGACTGAGAGCCGCTACTCGCCCAGCCAGCTTCTGGACGTCGCGCAGGAAGTCGGGTTTGCCGAGTCGGGCGATGGTGTCAATCTTAGTGGGGTTCGCCTCAATCCCTCGCTTGGAGACAACGTACCCCAGCAGTTGTCCTGCTGGTACGCCAAAGGTGCATTTGCCTGGGTTAAGCTTTATCTTGTATTTTCGCAAGTTGGCGAACGTTTCTGCCAGGTCGGCGAGTAGGTCGCCCTGGCGAGCGGGCTTTACGAACACGTCGTCGATATAGACGTGGATGTTGCGGCCAATTTGGCTCGCAAGGCATTCCTGCATGCATCGCTGGTAGGTCGCCCCGGCGTTCTTGAGGCCGAAGGTCATGGTGGTGTAGCAGAAAGCTCCGAATGGCGTGATGAACGCCGTCTTCTCCTCGTCCTCGACAGCCATTTTGATCTGGTTGTAACCAGAGTAGGCGTCTAGGAAACATAGCGACTCCGAGCCCGCGGTGGAGACGATTATTTGGTCAATCCGCGGGAGGACGAACTGCTCCTTCGGGCAGGCGCTGTTCAAGTTTGTGTAGTCGATACACATCCTCCAGGTCCCGTTCTTTTTCTCGACCAGGACTGGGTTTGCCAGCCACTTGGAGTACTTGATTGGCCGGATGAAGCCTGCAGCGAGTACACGCTGCACCTCCTCGGCGATGGCTCGGCGGCGCTCTTCATTGAAGGGCCGCATCGACTGTTTGACGGGTCGCACTTTGGGGTCGGTGTTTAGCTTGTGCTCAGCGAGTTCCCTAGGGACACCAGGCATGTCAGATGGCTTCCATGCGAAGATGTCCTTGTTCTCACCGAGGAACTCGATGAGCGCGCCTTCCTAGGCTGGGCTCATGCCCGTCCCGATCGTCACCGTCTGGCTGGAGTCGCCTGGGACCAGCTCGACGATGCGAGTGTGCGTCGATGCCTCGAAGGTTGAGGTGTTTGCGCCCTCCGAGTTGGGCTTCTTGAGTATGGTGGGGTCGTCATTGTTGACCCCGCTCGCGTACTTGGCGAGCTCGTTGGCGTGGTTGGTTTCTGCCGCGATGACGGCGTCGGCGAGTTCTGCACCTTTGGCCTTGCACTCGGCGGCCATGTCTGGGTCGCCGTTGATGGTGATAACGCCGCACGGCCCAGGGAGCTTCATCGCGTTGTACGCGTAATGTGGTGCTGTCATGAACTTGGCGAACGCCTGGCGCCCCAGGACGCAGTGGTAGGGGCTGTCGAAAGGCACCAGCTCGAAGACGATCCGCTCGGTGCAGAAGTTTGATGGTGTGCCGAAGGTGACTGGCTGCGTGACCTTGCCGATCGGGTACGCCTTCCGACCGGGGACGATGTCGTGGAACGTGGTGTGGGTTGTCTCGATCATCGACTGAGGAAGCCACAGCCGCCTGAAGGTGTCCAGGTACAGGATGTTGATGGAGCTTCCGCTGTCCATAAATGTCTTGGGGAGCCAGTAGTCGCCGACCTTAGGCTTGACCACCAGGGCGACTCGGCCTGGGTACTCGATGTGTGGCGAGTGGTCCTGACGGCTCCAGGTGATGGGCTGCTCCGACCAGTTGAGGAACTGGGGAACGTCCACCTGAGCCACCGTGTTGACGGCGACGACGCGGGTGATGACCTTCTTCTCGCGCTTCGTGTTAAAGCCTGTGAAGGTATGGAGCGAGCCGGCCACCTTGCCGAATTTTCCGCCGTTTGGCGGGTCGTTGTCGGGGTCCTCCCGTGCTCGTCGTGCCTTCTCGATCTCCCTGAGGGTGTGGCAGTCGGCGGTTGTATGCGTTGCGGGCTTCCCTTCCCTGCTGTGAAACGCACAAGGTTGGTTAAGGAGGGCCGCTGGGTCAAACCTTGGCTTGGCCTTGTAGTTGCCGCCGTCGCGGCATCGTCCTCCGTCGTGGCGGAAGCTTTTGGGCTCGCGTTGTGCGTGCCCGGCGTTGGCGACGAAGTCGTCTCGCCCGTCACTGCGGCGTTTGCCGGTGAGGCGAGTGTTGCTGTAGCGTAGGTCAGACCGTCGTCCGCTGTCGTTGCCGCTCGTGCGGCGTTGACCTCCCGACTCGTCTTCGGTTTCCTGGTTTGGATCTTCCTCCGCGTACCGTTTGGCGATCTCGAGGAGGTCCGGTATGTTATCGAGTGTGCGAGAGTGTCGCTTGAGCTTGGCGACCAAAGGCTCGTAGCGGCACGAGGTCTTGAAGCAATGTATCCCGGTGTCCGGGTGGATGCCGACCGCGTTGTACCAGAGTTCTTGCCATCGCTGCACCCAGTTGCGGGTCGACTCGCGGGGTCCCTGGACGCATCGCTCCAGGTCCTCGATGGTGGTGGCGCGGGTGTAGGAGCACTCGAAGTGCCTGACGAAGGCGTCGCGCATCTCCTCCCAGGAGTCGATACTATCCTGGGGGAGGGTGTTGATCCACTGCCTGCACGTCCCCTCCATCATCAGGGGGAGGTAACGGGCAGCTAGCAGGTCGGTGTGGCCTGCGATCCCCATCGCCATGAGGTATGTATCGAGCCATGCGGGTCGCATTTTCTATCTCCTTGGCGCCTTGAAGTTGGCGGTACTTCTCGCCTCGGATCATCGGTTCAAGCACTTAGGCGAGTCGACTTAGCGACCCCATTGGCTCGCCGTCGCGGCGATTGGTTAGGGTGTGTCGCAGGTCGTCGGGCTGGCGTGCGCGCCAGCTTTGGTTGTTGATGATGTGGGTGCGGGCGTCGATGGGTTGACCGTTGGCGGCGACGAAGTTGGTCGCTGGCCTGGGGTCGTTGGTGGAGAGTGCCGCGTTCGCGGGTCGGTGTTGGAGCTGCAGTGGCTCTGGTGGCGGGCAGTTGAGGGTGTTTGCCGCCATTGGGCGGCCGCTTGAGGCCGCTCTGCTTCCCGAAGAACGCGAGTACACTCGACCCTGCGAGTCGGCGCCTGCGTTTTGCTGCTCGACGGCCTTTGCGAGCAGGGCCCTGACGTACTGGATCTGTAGGGCGCCGTCGCTGGTGGCCGTGATGTTGTCGGCTGCTCCTCGTCCCGCCGCGAGGTTGTCCATCGGGGTGGAGAACAGTGGGAGTCCATTTGCGTCTCGCTCCCGTGAGGAGACCACTATCTGCGGCTGGTCCCTGGGGGGTGTGCGGTTGGGTGGAGGTGGGGCGCCCATCGCCGTCGACCCTGGCGGGGGCCGGGCGCTTCCTCCTGGTGGCGCGTTCTCGCAGATCGCGCGCTCGGCCACACGGGCCGGGTCGTTTTTGTCGTCGAAGTTCAGGGTGCGCCCCTGGACGGTGGGGTTCAGGCGCGACCTGATTCGCTGCTGGTGGTATTGCGACAGCTCCTGCGCCGTCACCTGCTCGAGGCGTTATTTTTCGCGCTCGGCTTTGTCCTTGCGCACTGCCTCCGCCAGCTTCAGGCGGAGTTCTTCGACCTCCGTTGCCGTGGAATTAGGAGGGATCGGGGTGGAGAAAGGATCCTATGGCGGATCGGTGCCGGTCGCCATGTAGGTCGCGGCGTGACGACCGGTCCCGTCGCGGAGGTCGGCGGAATTTTCCGACCCGGAGTCGAAGTCGAAGATCCCAAGGATGGAGGGGTCCTCGAAGTCTCCCATGTTGGAGACCTGGGTGATGGAGCCCGCGGGTGAAGCCGCGGTGATGGATCCGGCGAGTGACGCTGGGGTCGCCGAGTCGGCGTCGTCGTTGAGGGCCGCGTCTTCTGTGGCCGCTGAGTTTTCGGCCACGTTGCTGTGGGCCGAGTTGTATTCGGAGGCGAGGCGATGGATCGCGCAGATCTGGCTCTCGGAGAGCCGATCGCGTGGCGGCGACTCGCGGATGCGAGCCGAGTCCTACGAGACGATGACGTCGGTGAGGCCGACGAAGAGGCTGATCGTGCCGATCGGCAGGATCACGCTGTGCGTGACGGGTCGCGCCGCCGGGACGTAGCTGCTCGGCAATATTTGGAGCATCTCGCCGATCGCTATCATGCGGCTGGTGGCGACCGTCTCGTTGATGGGCAGATTGGATCTCGCCGCAGAACACCGGCCTGACCGGCCAGGCCCCACGGTGGGCGCCACTGTCGTGGGAATGGTCACGGCAGATACTGCAATCGGCAGCGAGTAGTAGAACGAGGGGCAAGGGCGGCCAGCCATCTGCGGTGCGAGATGAGGGCGGAGACACAGGGTTTTACCCAGGTTCGGCCCCCCGGAGGGTAAAGACCTACTCCTGCTAGATTGTATTATGAAGGCGGTACAGTGGGCGAGCGCGGCGGCTAGGCAGCGAGTTGCTTGGGTGTATGATGGAAGGTCTCTCTACACGCCCTGCAGGGAGGTTTATATAGACTCACCTCCCCTAGGGTTTACATATCTCAACCGATTCAGTTAAGGCTTCGGTACTCGTTTGACTTAATCCGACTGGGCCTATCTACTCGCCTGGGCCTTCAGCTTCCAGTCACTTGGATCCACACCGAGCCTCGATCCAGTCGCCGTATTGGAGGCCCACTCGCCAGTTCCTGGGCCAGTCGGAAACGTCCTGCTGGGTATACCCCGGTAGGCATATCCCCATCAAAAATCGTGAACAAATAACAAAATAACACGAGTTTCCTTCATCACAACACAAAATTGTTCACAATACAAGGAAAGTTCAACAATTATCTTGCACTAACGCCCAAGGGCAAAACACTCCTATTCCGCAGGTTTTGACGCAGACGCCCCAACGTCTTCGCGACTACGGATAAAGGGCACTTACGGGTTCGACGGGTACATCGTCAACTCGCCCGCCATCGCCGCACGGAACGGCTGCTCGACCTTGAAGTCCCGATGCTTCGATTCGGCATCGTTGGGGGCGACAATCATCTCCTGATAGGGGAGGAGGTCGCCCATCGCCCAAACGCAATCGGAATACACCGTGGCCCGGTCCATCAGCTTGAGCACCTCGGCAATCTCCACAAAGCCCGTTGACGATGGGTAGCCGCTCGTAACATCGTCGAGGTCGAAGTCGTCCGGGAAATGGGCAAGCCCAAGGCTGAGCGCCGTCGCCGCCCCGTGCCGGAAGGCCGACCGCGTCATGAACTCGACGACTGACGGAGCCTTCTCCAGGTAGCGCCATACCTCGACAAGGTCGCTAGGGATTACCTCCGTGGGCGATATCTCCTGAAGATACGCTCGCAGACAAGTCGCTTACAACACGGCCGAGTCGACCAGGGTGGTCACACACTGCCGCGCGTCGTAAGACTGCGCCTCCTCCGCGTTATCAGTAATCCGACTTGTGGAACAGGAGCGGGCAGTAAGCACACCAACGGCTTCACAAAGCAGTTGTTGCAGGTAGAAGGAAGAAGAAGGAAGGTTTACCAATCAGCGGTCGGCATAACCCCGTGATGAAGCTTTGAAGAGAAGAGAAGTCGTTCTGCTGCCCAGCAACGAGCGCGTCAGACACTTTCCGCTCTTCAGCAGCAGATGTGATAGCAGCTTTCGCTCGCCCCTCCGCCGAGTTCGCTTCCGCCTTCGCCTCCTTGAGCTCATGCTCCAGGTCAGCGATTCGCTTTTCGGCCGTGCTCAAAGCGGACTGAGCTGCCGTTAGGTCACCCACCGGGACAAGGCCTCGGTGGACATCCTTCGCCTCGGCTGCAACTGCTTGAAGCCCCCTGTTCACCTCCTGGACGGAAACGAGCTCCTTCACCAAGCGACACTTCGTAGCAAGCCATTCGGCCGATTCACGCTGCAAGCACTGCGCACACATTACAACGTCAACAACAATGAATTTCCTAAGAGCCCAGACGCTGAGATTCAGCGACCAGGCACTCGGGGACTGGACATTGAAAATCTTAAGTGCCCACCCGCTGAGATTCGGCGACTAGGCACTCGGGGACTGGACATTGAAAATCCTAAGTGCCCACCCGCTGAAATTCAGCGACCAGACACTCGGGGACTGGACGATATAAAAACATTAGGAATCCGACCACTGAAATTTAGTGGCCCGATCCTCGGGGATTGGACATACCTGGATGGCAGCGCCTAGCATGCCGTGAAGCTCCAGCGCGTCCACAGACGCAAGCACGACCGGAGTGTGGCCGCGACACTGTTCGACCTCCACCTCAGCGACCCCAGGCATCCGGAACATTGGCGCCGAGCCACTCGCTGTGGCCGCCTTCGCCATGAAGCGAGGGAAGGTCGCTGCAGATGCCGTGGTGGTACTCGGAGCCGGATCGGCCATGTCGGGTGAGGAAGCAGCCTCCTTGTTATTCGAGGCCACTCCAGCCGCAGTCAGAGGTTCACTCGGAGCAACCGCCGGGTCATCAGAGACCATGAAAAAATTGTCGCCTTTCTCGCTCTTGACACCTTCAGCGGGAGCAGCGACTTCATCAGTTTTCCTCTTCTGCAAGGAGTCCACCTCGGTGGCGACTGGCGGAACCTTGGCCACAGAAGGATGGCCGATCTTTTTAACTCCAGTCCTGCGAAGAAGTGCTATGAATAAGATTCTCCAATTAAAACGAAAAACAAGCAGATGAACGACACTTACTTGGCGACTGGTATGAACCGCAGACCGGTGCGGATGTTGGCCGGCCTTTCCAGCTCGGGCCCCAACTTCCGAGTGAGGCCCGTCTCGAACACATTGTGTGCACAAGACACTGAGGGCTTCTTCGAAGATGAAGCCGTGGCAGGAGCTTCCGTGACAACTGCTGCGGAAGCTTCCCTCGGAGGCGAGGCTGCTGCGGCTGGAGCAGCCCACAAACCAAAGACCGGGGCGAATGGAGGTGGTAACGATGCCAGAGGCGCCTCGTCCATGGGGGCAGCAGTGTCTGGTGCCACGGTCGCATGCGCCACTGCGTCCTTAGCCGAGCTGGTGGCGTCGGAACTGGTCGCGGATCGGGGCGGAGACATCTGTTTCGCCGGCTTTGCCTATTTCTTCGACAGAACCTTCTTCTTATTCTTCGATGGCGTGGCCTCACGATGTGAGGTGTGTTCGGGAAGCTCGTCGTCGTCATCATCGTGAGGCTCGAGGCTTTTACTCGCTTCGAGCTCGCGCTGGTGTTGCCTGCGGGTCTTGCGAACTGTGGGGACAGCGACTTCCATGGGCTCGTCTTCGTCGTCGTCATCACCCTCATCGCCCTCGGCGTCGCCTTTGATGGGCGACGACTCGCTCCCGTCTTGGACGGACGAGCTCGAGTTCTCGTCGTCTGCGGGTGGAAGCGACCCTTCTACCACTTGGAACAACTGCAATAAAAACAAAACAACGTCAGCACAACCGCGAATGCATCATCTGCGAATGCGAGTGGTGATGAAATGACGGCTTACCGTCTTCGAGTTTCCACTCAGCGTGGGAGGACTTCGTCGGATCGTCCTTACCCGTATACTCATACATGTAGTGGTCGCGGCGGGCCAAGGGCACGAGCCGCCGCCCGAACCAGCAGTTGTAGAGGATGATGGTCTGGAGGCCCTTCTTCTTTAGGCCGCGGATGGTCTGCAGCATTTCGTTGACAACCATCTGTTGATCTAGCGGGCGCTTGACGACCTGGAGCCGACGCGGTTCGGGCCGATCGGAGGAGTACCTTGGAAGCACCACTTCGCCGTCTAGAGTCGACTCGGTGACGTAGAACCAGGACTTCTTCCATTCGTTCGCCACCTTGGCCGGCAGCATCAGGTCAAAGAACGACGCCTTCGACTTCAGCTGGAATGTCAGGCCGCCCACAGCTAGCATCGGGCCACCTGACTCTTCGCGGCTGATTATCCCATGGAACAGATCCTGCCATAGGGGAAAGTAGGGCATGCAGCCCAGATAGCACTCGCAGAACGCCACGAAGATGGCGAGATGTTCAATACTGTGCGGACCTAGATCCAATGGCTGGATCCCGTAGTAAGCGCAGAAACGCCGGAAGAATAGGGAAGTTGGGAAGCCCAGCCCCCGCTCCAGGTGGCTGGTGAAGCATATGAACTCTCCCTCGCGCGGGTCCGGAGTCACTTCTCCGGCTGCGGGGATGCGCCATCTGCCGGCGTGGAGGATCCCAGCCTCCTCGAAGGATGCCAGTAGAGCCTTAGTGCATTTGGATCTGCCACATGGTTCGGTGGAGGGGCCATCGGTTGGAAGTTTGCGGAGATCGGGGCTCTCTAGATTGTTTAGATCACTATGCGGAGTGGGAAACGGAGACGAGCGAGATCGGAGGAAGAACGAAGAAGCGTTTCCCTGTTCGCCTATCATTCTCCTTATATAGCGGTTGCTACCCGCCAGTTTCGGGAGCCGTTACTAGGCGGTAATTACGCTGAAGTTACCGTTGGATTACCCAACGGCTAGTTTGACCCAAATTGACGGTCAAACTTCATCCATTCGACTCGTCGCTCCACGCGACTCGACGATTTGCAGACCCGATCACTATAACAGTGACTGAGTATTCGCCGACCCGTTCGCCGAGCTGCGACATGATTGGTCGCCGTTAATGCGACTAAAGTGACTAGTTCTTCCTTTATTCAGGAGTACGCCGCCGATTCGACTGGACACCCGCATTGTCCCCGCATACTCCGACTGCCAGCGAACGCCTGCGACAAATCAACGACGGCCTCAGGGACTACTGATGGGGATATGCCCACCGGGGTATACCCAGCAGGACGTTTCCTACTGGCCCAAGCGCCAGCAAGTGGGCCTGCAGGACGGCGACTAGATCAAGATTTGGCGTGGACTCAAGCGACTGGAAGCTGAAGGCCTAGAAGCGTAGATAGGCCCAGTCGGATTAGGTCATAGAGTCTCTGAATCCTTAACTAATTCGGTTGAGATCTGTAAACCCTAGGGAGGTGAGTCTATATAAACCTCCCTGGAGGACGCATAGAGGATACGTTCCATCAAACACCCGAGCGACTCGCCGCCTAGTCGTCGAGCTCGCCCCATTGTACTCTCACCATAATACAATCTAGCAGGAGTAGGTCTTTACCCTCTGGGGGCCCGAACCTGGGTAAACCCTTGTGTCTCAGCCCTCATCTTGCACCGCGGATGGCTGGCCGCCCTTGCCCCATGTTCTACTACTCGCTGCCGATTGCAGCATCTGCCGTGGTCATTCACACGACAAGCTTGGTCAAACTAGCCGTTGGGTAATCCAACGGTAATATCGGCATAATTACCGCGTAGTACCGGCTCCCCGAAAATGGCGGGTAACAACCACTATATAAGGAGAGTGACGGGTGAGGGGAAAATGCTTCCCTCACTTCCTCCGAACTTGCACATTCTCGTTCCTCCATTCTGCTCAGCGACCAGATCGACCCGGAGCGATTCGCATTCCTCGATCCCCCAGCTGATGGCCCCTCCTGCGGAACCATGGGGCCGATCCAAGTGCATGAAGGCACTGCTAAGATTGTTCGAGGAGGCAGGGATCCTCCACACCGGGAGATGGCGCATCTCCGTGGCCGGAGAAGTGATTCCAGATCCACGCGAAGGGGAATTCGTTTGCTTCACCAGTCATCTATAGCGGGGGCTAGGATTTCCCACTTCCCTCTTCTTCCGGCGCTTCTACGCCTACTACGACATCCAACCGTCAGACCTGGGGCCGCATAGCATCGAGCAGCTCGCCATCTTCATGGCGTTCTATTCCATGGGAGGATCAGCCGCGCTGCTACCTGGGCTGCAGGCCCTACTTTCCTCTATGGCAAGATTTATTCCATGGGAGGATCAGCCGCGAAGAAGCAGGCGGCCCAATGCGAGCCGCGTTCGGCTTGACTTTCCAGCTGAAGTCGAAGGCGTCATTCCTTGATCTGATGCAGCCCGCCAAAGCAGCGAACGAGTGGAAGAAGAGCTGGTTCTATGTGACCGAGTCGATGCCGGCGATGAGGTGGCGCTTCCAAGGTACTCCACCGACTGGCCTGAGCCGCGTCGGCTCCAAGTCACCAAGCTTTCGCTAGAGCAACGGATGGTCGTCGACGAGATGCTGTAGACCATCCGCAACTTGAAGAAGAAAGGCCTCCAAACCATCAACCTCTACAATTGCTGGTTCGGGCGACGACTCGTGCCCCTGACCAGCCGTGCCCACTATATGTACGAGTACACGGGCAAGGAAGACCCGACAAAGTCCTGTCACGATGAGTGGAGACTCAATGACTACACCCTGGCCCTGAAGAAGATCACCCAGGCGGTGTATGTTGACGCAAAGGCCGGGGTTGCACCTTATAACGCAAGGCTCCCAGCTCCAATGGTGAGTTACAGGAGTGCGGGGGTGGCGACGGTGATGACAGCGACGAAGCCGTGGAGGTTGCTGCCCCCACGGTCCACAAGACTCGCAGGCAGCACCAGCGCGAGCTCGAGGCCAGCAAAAGCCTTGAGGCCCACGATGACAACGACGACGAGCTCCCTGAGCATACCTCATAGAGTGAGGCTACGCCGTCGAAGAAGAAGAAGCAGCTGCCACCCAAGAAGAAGAAGAAGCCGGCCAAATCGGTGTCTCCGCCTCGGTCCGCGAGTACTTCCGACGCTACTAGCGCGGCCGAAGAAACGGCAGCGCACGCGGCTGCAGCGACTGGTGCGACCATCGTGGTGGACGAGGCGCCGCTGGCATCATTGCCGCCACCGTTCGCCCTAGTCACCGAGTTGGTGGCCTCTCCAGCCGCAGGGGCCTCGCCGCTGATAGGAGCTCCCGCAGCAATTGCCACTGATACCCCTGCCGCGGCCTCATCCTCGAAGAAGCCGTCTGTGTCTTGGGCACAGAGCATGTTCGAGACGGGCCTCAGTCGGAAACTGGGGCTAGAACTGGAAAAGCCGGCCAGCAGTCGCACTGGCCTGCGATTTATTCTGGTCACCAAGTGAGTATTCCTCAGCCTTTCATCTGTCTGTTTGATTCGTGTGCCGATTGGCGAGTGTTATTAACAGAGTTTTCTTCGCAGGACTAGAGTAAATAAGATAGGTCACCCTTCAGTGGCCAAGGTTCCATCGGTCGCCGTGGAGGTGCCGGCTAACCCCTCGAAGAAGAGGAAGGGCGACGAGACTGAGGCTCCCGCCGACGGCGCCAAGAGAACCAAAGGCGATGAAGTCGTCACGATATCAGATGAGCCAGCGGCTGCCCCGAGCGAAGCCCTGTTTGCCGGTGGACATAGCTCTGAAAGCGTCGGAAGACGCGGGGTCGCAGCGGGTAGGTCCCATGGTTTTGATTGAGGCGGCCAGGCTGCCTTCGGGTGGCACAGGTGCCACGATGGCGACGTTCCCTCGCTTTGCAGCGAGGGCCGCCACGGCGAGTGCCTCGGTGCCATCAAGACAATTCCCTGGGGCCGCAGGTGGACGCGATGGATCTTCACAGCATGCTAGGTGCCGCCATCCAGGTATGTCTAGTCCCCGAGGATCTGGCCACTGAATTTCATTGGTCAGATTCTTAGTGTTTTTCGCCATCCAGTCCCCGAGTGCCTAGTCACGGAATTTCAGCGGCTGGGCACTTAGGATTTTTGTCATCCAGTCCCTGAGTGCCTAGTCGTTGAATTTCAGCGGCTAGGCACTTAGGAATTTTGTCATCCAGTCCCCAAGTGCCTAGTCGTTGAATTTCAGCGGCTGGGCACTTAGGAATTTTTGGTTGTTGACCCTGTGATTGTTGCACAGGGCTTGCAGCGAGTCGGCCGAGCGGCTTGCTGCCAAGTGCCGCGCAGAGAAGGATCTTATCACTGTCCAGGAGATGAACGAGGAGCTTCGAGTGACTGCGGGTGAGTGTTTGCCTTGTTTGGCGCTTGTCGCGAACTTGTTGCGGTGTTGACCGTTTTGTTTTGGAAACAAAGAGTAGTGCGGCTGTAGTGAAGGAGGCTCGCCAGGGCCTTGTCCCGGCGGGTGAGTTAACGACGACTCAGTCTACCTTGAGCGTAGCGGAGAAGCGAATCGCCGAACTGGAGCGTGAGCACAAGGAGGCGAAGTGGAAGCGAGCTCGGCGGAAGGACGAGCCAAGGTGGCCGTCACTTCTGCTGCTGAGGAGCGGAAGGTGTCGGACGCACTCGTCGCCGGGTTGTAGAATGACCTCTCGGCTCTTCAGAATTTCATCACGGACATTTGTCGCCCGTTGATTTGTGAGTTTTCCTTCAGCCACTTTCCGAGCACGCGTACCACATTGTGGTTTTGGTGCTTTTCTCACTGTTTGCTTGTGTGTTGCAGGCCGGATAACTGATAACGCCGAAGAGGCGCAGTTGTACGACGCACGGCAATGTGTGACCACCCTAGTCGACTCAGCCATGCTGTCAGCGACTTGTCTCCGGGCATATCTTTAGGACATCTCACCCACAGAGGTGATCCCCAGCGACCTCGTCGAGGTATGGCGCTATCTGGAGAAGCCCCGTCGGTCGTGGAGTTCATGACGCGGTCAGCCTTCCGTCGTGGAGCGGCGACTGCCGTGATCCTTGGGCTCGCACATTTTCCCGACGATTCGACCTTGACGACGTCACGAGCAGGTACCCCTCGTCAATGGGATCGGTCGAGATTGCCGAGGTGTTGAAGCTGATGGAGCGAGACGTGGTGTACTCCGACCATGTTTGGGCGATGGGCAACCTTATTCCCTATTAGGAAACGATCGTCGCCCCTAATGACCCCGAGCCGAAGCACCGCGACTTCAAGGTGGAGCAACCATTTCGTGCGGCGATGGCGGGTGAGCTCACGACGTACCGTCGAATCCTTGGGTGCCCTTTATCCGCAGTCGCAAGGATGATGGTGCCTCCTCCTTGAAGCCTGCGGAATATAGTGTTTTGCCATTCAGCGTTAGCGTAAGATAAACATGTAATTCTCCTTGTATGCGAACAAATTTTGCTGTTATGAAGGAATGGGCGAGTGTTGGTTGTACGAGTCCCCGAGCGCGTCCGCCCTTTTTATGGGGTTAACCTCATTTTTATATGTTGTGTGAACTGTTAGTGAGTTAGGGTCGACTCGCCATGGCTCGAGAAGCCAATCGTATGGCGACTCCCAGGGGTGCTCTTTACTTGGCCGTTTTCCCGAGCTTGAACGGGGTCGGGTCGTCGAGTCCCCGAGCGTGGTACTTGGCCGTTCTAGTCGCATGCCCAAGGTAGGTGAAGACTAAGCGTGTTGTGTTAGGTGCGTCGCTCCGCCTGATCCGTAAGATCAGTCGCATGGCGAGTCCTGGGCGCGCTCTCTTACTTGGCGTTTTTCCCTAGCCGCTCTTCTTTGGGCTGGTGTCAGTCCCCGAGCGTGGTACTTTGTTGTTCGATTTGCTGCGCCGAGGATGTGGAGGACTGGGTTGCTATGGGAAGCCAGTGCAGTCGTCTTGGCTCGGGGAGCCAGTCGAGCTAGGCCACTCCAATGGGGCTCCGGGTTAGCTTTTTTCATGGTCGGTACGAGGCCTGAATTTTTCCAGTGCCCTCGTACTGCACTACTTGGCTGTACCGATCGCGTTACCAAAGGTTGAGTTTCTGCGAATAGCGTATAGCTGTTATTACGAGTGTGAGTGGCACAAGACATGGAGAGTAGACGCAATTTGCGGGAATCAATCTGATTTGTTTCATAGCGGTTAGAGGGTACATGTCTGGAGTTCTAAGAGTAGAACTTCCGTAGGAGGTTTACCTTCCATGGCCGCTTGACGTCGAGTTTTCCGTCGCCTCGAACGTCGGTGAGGTAGTAGGCGTCGTTCCCCAGGACTCGCCCGATGGTGAATGGTCCCTCCCAAGTGGGGGAGAGCTTGTGCATGCCTTTCTTGTCCTGGATTAGACGCAGTACCAAGTCGCCTTCCTGGAATGTGCGAGTCCGTACTTGCCGGCTGTGGTAGAGGCGAAGCCCTTGCTGGTAGATGGCGGTGCGAGAGCGATCTAGGTCGCGTGTTTCGTCGAGCTGGTCGACTCCGTCTTGGCGTGCGAGCTCGTTATCAGCCTCCGTGTAGTTCAACACCCTAGGTGAGTCATGCTCGAGGTCGGTTGGCATGACTGCCTCGGCACTGTACACCATGAAGAAGGGGGTGAACCCCGTCGACCTGTTGATGGAGGTGCGGATGCCCCAAATGACAGAGGGGAGTTCTTCGACCCAGCACCCAGCGGTGCGCTCGAGTGGGACTTGTAGCCGTGGCTTCAGGCCATGGAGGATGCTCTGGTTGGCGCGTTCCGCCTGGCCATTAGACTCCGGGTGGGCGACTGAGGCGAGGTCGAGTCGGATGTTGTGCTCCTCGCAGAACTCGTCCATGGCTCCCTTGGCGAAGTTGGTGTCGTTGTCCGTGATGATGCTGTTTGGGAACCCATAGCGTTAGATGAGCTCGCATAGGAATTTTGTAGCGGTCTTCCCGTCGCACTTGCGGACTGCTTGGCCTCCACCCATTTTGTGAATTTGTCGACTGCGACTAGGAGGTGGGTGAAGCTGGAGAGGGCCTTCTTGAAGGGGCCTACCATATCCATGCCCCATACGGCGAACAGCCAGGTGATGGGGATTGTCTGGTGGGGGCCGGGAGCTTCCTCCTGGCGGCGCGTTCCCGCAGATCGTGCACTCGGCTGCACGAGACGGGTTGTTCTCGTCATCGAAGTTCAGGGCGCGCCCCTAAATGGTGGGCCTCAGGCGCGACCTGATTCGGAGTTGGTGGTAACGCGAGAGCTCCTGCGCTGTCACCTGCTCGAGGTGAAATTTTTCGCGCTCGGCTTGTTCTTTGCGGACCGCCTCCTCTAGCCGCATGCAGAGTTCCTCGACCTCCGTTGCCGTTGCGTTCGGTGGGATCGGCATGGAGAAGGAGTATTGTGGGGGGGTCGGCGCCAGTCGCCATGTAGAACGCGACGTGGCGACCGGACCCATCGTGGATGTCGGCGGAGTTCTCCGACCCGGAGTCGAAGTCGAAGATCCCAAGGATGGAGGTATCCTTGAAGTGTTCCATGTTGGAGACTTGGGTGATGGAGCCCGCGGGCGATGCAGCAACGATGGATCCGGCAACCGACGTCGGGGTTGCCGAGTCGGCGTCATCGTTGAGGGCCGCGTCGTCCGCGACCATCGCGGTTTCGGCCATGTTGTTGTGGGCCGAGTCGTACTTGGAGGCGAGGCGGTGGATCGTGCGGACATGGCTCTCAGTGAGCTGGTCGTGTGGCAGCGACTCGCGGATGCGAGCCGAATCCTCCAAGACGATGACATCGGTGAGGCCGACGATGAGGCTGATCGTGCCGACCGGCATGATCACGCTGTGTGTGATGGGGCATGCCGCCGAGACGTAGCTGCTCGGCAAGGTCTGGAGGATCTCACCGATCGCAATCATGCGGCCGGTGGCGATCATCTTGTTGATGGGTAGATTGGATCTCTCCGCAGAACACCGGCCTGACCGGCCAGGCCCCATGGTGGGAGCCACTGTCGTGGGAATGGCCACGGCAGATACTACAATCGGCAGCGAGTAGTAGAACATGGGGCAAGGGCGGCCAGCCATCTGCGGTGCGAGATGAGGGCGAAGACACAAGGGTTTACCCAGGTTCGCCCCCCTGGAGGGTAAATACCTACTCCTGCTAGATTGTATTATGGTGAGAGTACAAGGGCAAGCTCGACAACTAGGCAGCGAGTTGCTGGGGTGTATGATGGAACGTGTGCTCTATGCATATCCTAGGGAGGTTTATATAGGCTCACCTCGCTAGGGTTTATAGATCTACAAACGAATTGGTTAATGACTCGGAGGGTCTTTGACCTAATCCGACTGGGCCCAGCTATGCTTCTGGGCCTCCAGCTTCCAGTTGCCTGAGTCCTCGCCAAGTCTCGATCCAGTCGCCGTCCTACAGGCCCACTCGTTGGGAGCATGGGCCAATAGGAAACGTCCTGCTGGGCATACCCCGGTAGGCATATCCCCATCAATTAGCGCGGCATTTAGGTGAATTGAACGCGAGAATTAGTGGCAGAAACAACAGTGAGGTTTGGTGGGAAGAACCGGTCGCGGGGTCAGCGGGTGGAGACGATGATGCCAGGTGGAGTGGGACCGCGGTGTTAGCGACGAGGGGTGAGTATGCGCGTGAGTGATAAAAGGGCTTGCGGGGAGAGGGAGATTCCTAGTGGGTTGCGGTTTGGGCCAAATTGGGCTGGGGTTAGTGGGCTGCTAGGTCTGTTTGATTTCTCTGTTTTTTCCTTCTGAATCTTTTTCTTTTTCTTTTCTGATTTTTCTGTTCTGAATTTATTCAAAGGATTCAAACCTCAATTTGAATTCATCTTTTGACCAAATCATTACTAAACTTTCAGTAGGTTTTAATATTGTTTATTGTTGTATTTAAATAATCCATTTGGAATATTTCTTATATTTTCTTAGGGTTTAATAATTATTTAAAAATAGACATTTGTCTTCATTTTAAATAAGATTTAAATATGTTTCCAATCCACATTATTTATTCAAATAATTTAAACATCTGTTTTAAATTCAAATGTTTCTCAAATCTTTTCAGTAGGTTTTATTTATTTATAATATTTTAATATGATTTAATATTCATTTAAATTGGGCATTTGACTCTATTTTAAATATAATTTGAATATGGTCTGAACCATGTATTTCATTATTCTTTTATTCTTTTTAAGTTAATTAGATAACTTTTAATCCACTTTGGCAAATTCCGATTTATTATTTTCTCGTGATTTATTTAATCATTTACATTAGGGATTTTGTGTCCATTTAAGTATAATTAGAATATGGTTTAGTCCCATATACTTTTATTTGAATATTCTCTATCCCTTTATTTTATTTGGATTATCTTTAGTCCATTTGCTTATGGATTTAACTCAAGGTTTAAATTGTCTTCTAAATAATTATATTGGGATTTATTATTTAGATTATGCAATTTTTATTTATTTAAATAAAATTGATTAGTGTTCAGTCTTTATAATTTTATTTTAAATAATCTTTTACTCCCTTTTATTATTCAATAAATTTTCATTCCATTTGTTTATGGATTTGGCCAAGATTTAATTTGGCCTTTAAATATTCCTTATTTATTTATTTCTTTCTTTGCCTTATAAAATCTATATCTTTTTATTTATAGATCCAAAATTTGTGATTCCAATTTTTATATTTTTATTTAATATTTGTTTATATTTTTAAATCGTTTTAGGATTAATTTGCTCACAATTTGGTATGTATTTTAGACAGGAGCTTTATTACGTTTGAAATTTATTTTCCTTTTAACTTATTAAATTCATAAGTTTTTATCCATGGTTCAAAATTGAGTGAAACCAATTTCTATGGTTTTATAATATTTTTGTTTATCATTTTTTATCATTTTAAAATGATTGTTTCTGAATTTTTATATGGATCAAATCCATAGTCTTTGAGAGATCTTGGAAATGATTTATTCCATTAGGGTTTTAGGGTTTTGGTTTAACTTTTCCAAGTTTTTAAATTAAAGATTCTTTCCATGCATAAAATGCATTTGATCTTTGGACGCGATATCTTTCATATTTGGGGTTTTGATTTAACTTTTCCAAATGTTTAAATTTCAAGATACATTCATTGATGAATGCATTTCACTTGATTGAAATTTGTTGGATGCCCTTTTATTCAAATTTGTTCAAGAAGGGTTTTGATGTTTCAATTTAGAAGCAAAAAGTTTCTTTTCACCCTAAATTTCAACAATATTTATTTCGTTTATTTATTTTTTCACATTTCAAAATTTGGAAAATTTTGGGATGTGACAGGCTACCACCCTTAAAAAAAATCTCGTCAAGAGATTTGGGAAGGCTAGAGGTTAAAAGTTAGCTTCAAGGCAACTAGGGTACTACCACCCTTAAAAAGATTTTTTACTAGATTACATCTTGGCTTACTTGGGGTCTTGATGTATCTTCTCTAGACAGTTGTTGGCATAATGTCCTTTGTCACCACACTTGAAACAGGTAACAAGGCTGAGATCCTCATGCTCTGGACAGTTGTTTGCATAGTGTCCTTTGTTTCCACATTTGAAACATGTGATAAGGTTGAGATCTTGATGTGCAATTTGGACAATATGATGCGTAATGGCCTAGCTGTTTGTAGTGATTGCACATCACTTGTCTAATATCCTTTCTCATCTTTGGTTTCACTATTGATTGTTTGTTTCCTTGGCTCTTCTTCTTCTTCTTCTTCTTCTTCTTGGGTTTCTCCAAAGCTAGCAGTTCTTCTAGTTCATGTTCTTCATATCTCACCTCAAAGGTGGGAAAATTTCCTCAGTTCCTTGAATGATTCCTAGGATAACGTCCATGTTTCCTCTTTTGTCCACCAAGGTGAGTCACAATGTATGGAGGTGCAAATTGAGATTTGCCTTTGTCTTCATCCTTCTTTGTAGAAGTTGTTCCTTCATGGAGTTTTCCAAACATTTGATGCATTCCATCTTGTTTCATTTGTTGAACTATAGGATAGATGGGGCATTGGATAGGGACATGATTATTTCCCTCACATAGGAAACAAGTAACTTGAGATGTGGGGCATTGTCCAGTTGGATGTTTCTCTTCACAATTAGGGCATTGGTCCACATGCTCTTTGTAAGTGTGTTCCATGTCTCCACAAATATTACAAGCTTGAGTTCCTTCTATAATATCATCCTTGATATCATTGTTTCCATAATTTCCTTGGGAAAGGTTGTCTCTCATGTTAATCATTTGATTGGTCATGCTTTGCAACAATTGAGATTGGATTTCCAAAAACTTTTGTATGGTTGGGTCTAACTCATTGTTGTTGGCTAAAAATTGAGTTATCACTTGATTCAACTGGGCTTGGGTTGCTAGAAGTTGTTCTCTCATGTGCATCTCTTGTTTGTTGTTGTTGTCACCATCCTTGATGTTGGAGTTATGGTCTCTTGGAGAAGTCATCTATTTGGGTTGGATTGGGATTAGAGTAGGCAAAAGATTCTAGAGGAAGAATTCTAATCATACACAACAATTCACACAAGCAATGTGTAAGCAATCACAAACAAACATTCCACTCAAACAACAAGGTTCAAGCACATTTTTAGGCAACAAAATATTTTTGCTACACCACAGAAGTTGGTGTGATTGATTTAAACTAAACACTAGTATGGTGGTCCAACTATGGTTGTTACTTGGGATCATTCCATTCTTCTTAGTTGTTTCTTCAGGAATAAGATCATTGTATCTTTGGAAAAATTCTTCTATCTTGGTCACTAAGCTTCAAAGGTGATGATGGTTCCTTCTAGGTTGTGTTTCCTTAGTCTTCAAGTCTTGAGTAACATTCTTGTCTCACTTGTAGTCCTTAGTGATGTCCAAGTTGAAGTCCTTGATGAACCTAAAGTTGAATTCATTGGTGATGTTGAAGTCCTTGCTCATGGTGAAGTCTTTGTTCATCAAGTTTGAAAAGGGAGATGTAGAATCAAAACCAAAAAGGTTGAGGAAAGAGTTTAATAGATTGTTTGTAGATAAGTTTTGGAACAATTACAACTCCTATATTTTCTAAGGGGTTTTGTCCAATCCTAGGGTTACAATCCTACAGGCAACACAGTTCTCTGATAACATCTGTAGAGGTCCCAACTTGATAAGGTAGAGATCCATGTGTTTACAATGCTAGTCCCTGGATCAATAGCTAGCATCTAGAGTTTAAGATGTAATATCAAGATACAAAGGTCATAATACAACTTTATAACCAGGAATAAAATAATTCATTACATCTTACATAGCTCATTTGGCTATCTCATTACAATGCAGCAGAAATAACTATATAGCATGGAGTCCTTCATCTTCAAAGTGCCACAGGCAATCATGTTGGTTGTAGACTTGTAATCCTATTTAACACACTTCACTAACATCAAACAAACCTGCAACATAATAAGTTACAGCCAAAAGGGTCAATATATTTGAATTGTATTGGAAAGTGATACTATAGTAGAGTAGTGGTATCTATCTTCTATATGCATTTGTCTAAGTGGAGCTTAGTCTTACTTTGCTCAAAATAGATTTTCCTTATCCTTTGAAAACACTAAGTTTTTGTTTGTCAAAATCACCCAAGGCATCTACCAATTAAAGATTGAAGATCCTTTAACCCTTGTTCAACCACAAGCTTTTAACTTAGAAATTGGGATGAGAAGATCTTTGATAGCTTCCATGTCTTGATGTTCAAATTGTCCATTGCCAGGGACAGGACTAAGTACTTAGATTTTACTCTCTCGAGAGGTGGTGCACTTTCCCCACGAGACTCGACATGCATCGAGACAAGATCTTTCAGAAGCCTTCCCTTAGACCAAATGGACGCGTTCCAAACCTATCACCCCTACCACCTTCTATCCATCTGGCTAAGTTATTGCAACCTATATGATCCAGGCAGAACCCATAATGCCATGTGGTTGCACTTGAAGCTTCTCAACACTTGACATCTCAAATCTGTTTGTTCCTAGGTGGCTTCCCACAAGTGTGATACACAAGTTTTCGCCAGTTTACTGGCCCTGTGTGACCACTCAACATAAATCCATTCTCACCATTCCACCCAGGTAATTCATTCACTTAGTAGTTTTATTAAGCAAGACATAAGTCAAAATGTATATAAACCACCCTTGTTTGCTACTAGCTAGGCTAAGCATGGTAGTAGTTGGAATATTAACTTAGGGAAAATTCTACTAAGGCATCATCTATTAGGATTTCCCAAGGCAAAGTATACTTAGTAAAAATTCCATGCAAGTCCTACTTAGAAATATCACTAATGCATAGTCAAAATAGTAGGAAAAAATGTATGAAGCACCACTTGCCTTTTTGGTAGAGAAACTAAGTTCACTCCTTGATCTTGCAATAGTCACACTGTTCAAATTTCACTACAATTCAATAAAGGCACAAATTCAATCTAGCATTCAAAGAATTTCACCACATAAAATAATGAAAACAAAACAATGCATGCAAGCATGCAAAACTATTGTTTTATTTGGAAACATGGTTTCCAATAGGCTATAAACATTTTAAAACACCTATTGGTAATTTATAAAAGTGGCAAAACCATTTAATATCAAGTTAGTGAAAATGGGCCATTTAAATCATTTTTGTTTTGCTAGAAATGATTTAAACCAAAGTAATAATTTCTAGTTTTTGCCAAATATATTTTTGAACACAAATGTTAGTGTTTTAAGGTCAAAGATTTTAAGACTAATCCATTTGCAAAAGGTTTCACCCAAAAATCATTTTTAAATCAAAGCAACATTTTTATTTTGCTAGAAATGCCTTTAAACAAGGTAATAATTTTCTAGGGTTCATCAAATATATTTTTAAATCAAAAACTTAGTGTTTAGGGTCAGAGAGTTTAAATCAAACCATTTGCAAAAGGTTTTACTCAAAAACCATTTTTAAACCATAGCAAATATTTTTGTTTTACTAGAAATGTCTTTATTCAAGGAATAATTCCTTGTGTTTAACAAAATATATTTCTAAACCCAAATTTTGTTCTTATGGTCAATAGGTTCAAAACAAATCATTTGCAAAAGATTTTACTCAAAAATCATTTTTATATTAAATTTTATAAAGAAAATAGGACTAAACATGTTTCTGCAAAAACACCTAATTTTACAGAAGCAAAATACTAAACTAAGGGCATGGGTGCAAAGTTCACATTTTTTTGAATCCGTTGATATAAAATTTGCAAAATTTGGCCAAGAAGAACAATAGTTATGAATTTTACAAAATCATTCATCTAATAGAAAAGTTTCTGTTTTTAAAACAAAACATGTGCCACGCGTCACTTCTGAAAGGACTATATCTTCCCATGCTGTTTTTGGTGTGAATGACAATCCCATTTGTGTTTTAGTTGTGTGCTTGAGTTTCAGGGAAAACACTGTTGATGTCTCCTTCAATCTGTGTGGATGCTCTCTTGGGATCTCATGAAGACTGTGGCCTTTAGTTTTCTCCTAGTTTCTCTCCTATTGTTGTTTTAGGTCACCATACTATTAAGAGGGGGTCCATCTCGGAAGGATGTGGGAAATCACTTGTTCTTGCACAAACTTATATGCACCTCCACAACCATCCTACTATTCCATGAGAGAGTGTGCTTCTGTTCTGTTGAAGCCTTCTCTGTCTCACCGGAACTTCCGCCCAGCCGCCGGAACTTCCGGTCAGACTTGGTTCGCGAAACAGAATTTCCGCCCCTAGTTCCGCTCCAAGTTCCGCTGAAGGATCAGTAACCTTCTGTTTGAAGTGTTCTATTTGCTGGAACTTGGGTCGGAACTTGCATCGGAAGTTCACCGGAACTTCCGGTATGTTATGACCGGAACTTCCGGTTGAGCTTTTGGAGCGGGCGTCAACGGTCTGATGACCGTTGGAGCCAGGCTAGGCGGAACTTCTGGCCTCTCACCGGAAGTTCCGGTGAGGTCGTGGGGGCTGTAACGGTTCAGTGTGGAGGGGGCCTATTTAAGGCACCCCTCTTCTTCCTCCCACCTACTTCGAATTTTTTCTCTCTCCTCCATTAATGCTTGAGCTTCACCTCAATAGATCTCTCTCTCTAGCCACTCAAATGACTTGATCTTTTGAGAGGTGAGGGAGGTGACCTAGATCTACATTTCCACCAAAGAAGATTTGAGTTCCCCCACCCATCCTTTGTGGATCTTGTTGCTCTTAGGTTTCTTGAAACCCTAGACGGTGTAGGGCATCCTCGGAGCTAAGGCTTGTGTTGTGAAGCTTCGAGGTGTCGTTGAGGGCCTCCAATTGAGTTGTGGATCTTCCCCCTCAACCTTGGTGTAAAGGTTTCGGTTGGCGCCTTCAAGGTCACCGGTTAGTGGATTGTGAGGCCTCCTTTGTGGGGGAGCTCACCGGAGAAGAAGGTGAGGCCTTTGTGGCGCTCGGGTGACCTTGTGTGGCCACAACACCTCTCCAACACAGACGTAGCTCCTTGGGAGTGAACTACAGGAATTATATCTCCGTGTCCCTGCTCCGGTTACTTCGTTCCCTTCCTTTACTTCTTGTTATTTACCGTTATTGTGGTTGTTGTAAGTTATCTTGCATTTAGGTTGTTCATTTAGTTGCACATCTAGATAACTTTATTTCTCATTGAGCCTAAAAGTGAGAAACAAATTAAAATTGGGTAGACGCCTATTCACCCCCCTCTAGTCGTATCTAGTCGGTATTTTCAATTGGTATCAGATCCAAGGCTCTTATTTCGGGTTTTACCGCCTAAGAGACTATGGCCGGCGATGGGGGTAGTGAAACCGAAAACCCCAAGAACTTGGCCACCATGGATGACCTAAAGCAATTGGAGTCATCCATGATGTCCAAGTTCGAGGAAATGATGACTATCTTGTAGTCCCTCAAGCCAAACCCCATGATTTCTCTTGACACACCCCAATCCTTCGAGCTCCCTCCCACAGTTACGGTTACCGCCCTCGGGCTAACTCCCGCGGCCGTCGCCACTCGCTTGGGACTTGGTTTTGTTGCTAAAACCTCTACCAAGGTTCCAAGTGAGAACACCGAGGAGCCCGAGAACCCAACTTCCAAAGAGGAAAATGGAGGAAAGGACTACTCGGCAGTGCCTCCACCGCCTAAGTACACTCCGGATTCACCCATTCCCATGCCACACATCATTCCTCAAGGAGCACCAACCATGCTAGATACTTTAAATTTATCCAATTGGCAATGCGCTCACATATTTCCAGCTCTTCTATTGAGTTAATGAGGATTGTGGAGGATGGATTCTCTCCATATGACCCAAAGAAGTTGACATGAGGTTAAGTGGTGGACAAGCAACTCAATGCCACAGCTTTGGGGATGATTCAAAAGGCTTTGACTCCAATGGACTTTGCTCACATTCGCCAGTTCGACACCGCCAAGGTAGCTTGGGATCAACTCACCGAGCTCTTTGTTGGGAATGCAAGCATCCAAAGCTCCAAGTTTGATGAAATCAACAACGAGTGCGTTGGTTTCGCAATGCAAGATGATGAGACCCCCGAAGACATGTATAGGCGCCTCAAAGTCCTTTGTTCCACTATGAGGGACCTTGGGGCCACCTATGTTGATGACAAGTTTATGAAGAGGAAGTTCATTCAAGCTCTCCTTCCGTTTGAAGAACAAAAGCTCAACTCTATCAAGGGAAGAACCAACTTTCACCTAATGACCTCCCAAGAAGTCTTGAGCGAATTTATTGCCATGACTATTGCCAAGAATAATGCGGAGTCCGCTCGTGCTATTGCCATGACTATTGAAGTTGATGATGATGATACATCAAGTGAGTGGTCTCAATAGGATCTCAAGTGTGACTTCAACGAACATCTTGCTCTCGCTTCAAGGGCCTTTTGGAACAAGTCTGGGTTCATGTCAAGATCAAGGGACAACTCAAGATTCAACTCACCCAACATGTCTCCCAAGGCAAGGTCATGCTACGATTGCAACGACAAGAGTCACTTCGTGGCCAAGTGTCCCTTTGAGAACCACGAAGACAATGGTGGTCGTCTCATTTGCAAGATCAAGTCAAGACCTCCTCATCCCTTGAACAAGAACTACGCCGTCAAGAACGTCGCCAACAAGGAACGAGCAATAGTGGTCCATGAAGAATACCTTTCGGGCACGGATGAAGATGATGATGATGAAGTTCCTGATGGAGAGATTGTGGGAGTTGTTTATATTGCCACTACCTCAACTCCACGTATATCCCTCTTCGACTCGCCAAATCAAAATGTCATCTCCTCCAACCAAAAGTGCTTCATGGCCAAGGCCACCGAGGTAACATAGAAACCCACTTCTCAACCTTTCTCTAGTGAGCCTTCCTCTCTTGATCTTGTTGGTCTAGAGGTGAAGAAAGAGATGATTGACATGTTTGAATTTGTTGCTACCTTGGATGAAGAAACTAAAACTTACTTTGAATCCTTGCTTGAACAACTCAACAATGTTAGGGATGCCTTAGATGAAAAGGAAGAACTTCTTGACTTGCTAAGTAAAAATGAAAGAGATGCTGCTGATGAAATTGCTTCTCTCACTCAAAGTCTTGAGGATGAACAAAATGTGAGAATTAATCTTGAAGAAAATGTGTCTAAGCTTGTAGATGATCATAACAACACCATGTGCTCTATAATTAAAGAACGTGATCATGCTCTTGCTTTGGTTAAGGTGCTTAAGAAAGAAAAAGTTGAGTTTGTGGGTGGCCATGATAGGACTCAAAAGGATCTTGAGAAACTCAAATAGGAACACAAAGCCTTGGAGAGAAAATTCTCAAATCTTTTTGAAGCCCATGAGCAGCTTCAAACTCAATTAACTTGCGAACATGCTAAGTATTCCGCTGTGCAAATTATAGACTTGTCTAGCACTCCTAACCCTTGTTGCAAGCATGAGCATCTCATTGAGGAAGTCAAGGTGTTGAAGGATCAACTTGCCAAGATTAAGAAGAAGAAGAATAAGAGAAAGAACAAGAAGAAGAAAAAGAACAAGGGCATGGCTCAAGGGGCTCCTAATGGCCTAACCATCTTGCAAAGTGACAACTTTGCCGGAAAGAACAATCCCTCTTATATTCTTTGCAAATCTCATGATGGTCATGTATATGCTAGATATGTGGGAACTTCTTACACGCATGATTATCATTGGGCCATTTGGGTGCCAAAGGATCTTGTTACTAACAAAAGGGGACTCATTGCAAAATGGGTAGCTAAAACCAAAGCTTGATTTTCTTGTAGGACTATGCTTCCGGTGGATCGAAATGGGTACTTGATAGTGGTGCCACAAGTCATATGACCAGAAGCAAGTCTATCATGACGGAGATGAGGCCAAATATTGCCAACACCATGGTCTCCTACAGTGATAAAACAAGCTCTCAGGTTTTGGGTTTTGGCAAAGTGGTGGTAACCCCGGATGTATCTTTGGTGACGTCATGCTTGTCAAAACTCTTGGTTACAATTTACTCTTAGTTCATGCTCTTGCTCTTATGGGTCTTTCTTCGTTCTTTTATACTCATTCCGTGGTCCTCATGTGGAGCAAGTCTCTCAAGATGGATTTTGTAGGGTATGTAGAGCATGACTTGTATGTGGTGGACTTTTCAGGGACCACTACTCCTCATGCTCTATGTCTCTATGCTAAAGCCGACAAGGGCTGGTTGTGGCATCGCCGCCTAGCCCATGTTAACATGAGAACTTTGCAAATACTTCACTCCGAGGGCCACATCCTTAGAATTAACGATGTTTCTTTTGCCAAATATCGTGTTTGTAGGGCTTGTATTGAAGGAAATATGCATGAAAATCCTCGCAAAGTACTCAATCAAATCACCACCGAGAGGTGTTTGGAGCTCTTGCATATGGACCTTTTTGGTCCGCCCTCTCATGATAGCCTTGGAGGCAAGAAGTATTGCTTGGTTATTGTGGATGATTTCTCAAGATACACTAGGGTATTCTTTTTCAAGTACAAGAGTGAGACTCAACAAACCGTCATCGATTTTGCTAATGAGGTTCAACGGTAACACAATGCAACTATTCTCTCAATTCGAAGTGACAATGGCACCGAGTTCAAAAACTATACCTTGGATGAGTTTCTTAGTGATGAAGGAATCAAGCATCAATAGTCCACCCCCTATACCCCTCAACAAAATGGAGTTTCCAAAAGGAAGAATCGCACTTTGATGGATGTGGCTCGATCTATGCTAGCTGAGTTCAAGTATCCATACAACTTTTGGGCCGAGGCTATCTCCACCGCTTGCCATGCTACCAACCGGCTTTATCTCCGCAAGAAAAAGAACAAGACCCCCTATGAACTCCTCACCGGGAAAAAGCCTACTTTCGGGTGTTTGTTTGCAAGTGCTACATTCTCAAGAAAGGAGTTCGTTTGTCCAAGTTTGAATCCAATGCTCAAGAAGGAATTTTCGTTGGTTACTCAAATCAGTCCCATGCTTGTAGAGTCTACAACAAAGCCAATGGAAGAGTTGAAGAGACGAGCAATGTGAAGTTTGATGAAAACCATGAGTCTCTTGTTAGGCAAGATGGTGTTTGTGATCCAAGTGATGAAATTAATCCTAAGGCCATAAGAAGAATGGGTGTGGGTTTCCACCTCCCCATTGAGGATCCCCTTGTGGACGAAGGAGAAGGACCAAGCTCTACTCAAGTGGATCCCTCACTTTCACAAGATTATCTTGCCCCTCAAGGACCTATTTTTTGGCACAAGCTCCCTCAAGCTCTTCCCAAGCTTCCCATGCTCATGACTCTCCAAGATCCAAAGATCAAGCTCTTCATAAACAACATCAACCTCCCCACGATGGGGCTCCTTCTCAAGGCACCTCCCACGGTCAAGATCTTCATCAACTTCATCAACCTCCCCATGATGGGGCTCCTTCTCAAGTCAACTCCCACAGTCAAGCTCTTCATCAACTTCATCAACCTCCCCATGATGGGGCTCCCCCTCAAGGTCACAGCTCTCCTCAAGGTCAAGCTCATCAAGATCAAGAGCAAGTCAATGATTCTCAAGGCTCCACTCCAAACAATGACTTTCCCGAAGTGGAAATTGATGAAGATGATCCTCGTGTTCGTGCTCATAGTCAAGGCAGCGGCTCAATTGGTGGCAATGACCAAGTGGTAGCTCAAGAATCTCGTGTTGAAGCACAAGCCCACCGTCAAGCCTATCATCTCGCCAAGCTTGTTCAAGATGGCCATGTCCTTGATAATGTTTATGGAGATTTCAATAAAGGTTCCACTACTAGGAGGCAACTAGCTTCTTTTAGCTCTCACCATGCGTTTATCTCTCCTGTGGAACCACAGAAAGTCTTCGAAGCTCTTGAAGATGATGATTGGCTTGATGCTATGAACGAAGAACTTCACAACTTCAATAGGAACAATGTTTGGACATTGGTTGAGCGGCCAAAAGATTGTCAAAACGTCATTGGAACCAAGTGGGTTTTCAAGAACAAGTGTGATGCGAATGGAATTGTCGTGCGCAACAAGGCAAGATTAGTTGCCCAAGGATACTCACAAGTTGAGGGCATCGACTACGGTCAGACCTATGCCCCCGTTGCTCGCCTTGAATCCATTCACATGCTTCTTGCTTTTGCTACCCATCATAACTTTAAGTTGCATCAAATGGATGTTAAGAGTGCTTTTCTTAATGGTCCTTTGAAAGAGTTGGTATACGTCAAGCAACCTTCGGGCTTTGAGGATCCACTTTTTCCGAACCATGTCTACAAGCTCAATAAGGCACTCTATGGTCTCAAGCAAGCCCCACGTGCGTGGTATGGTTGCCTTAGGGAGCTCTTGTTAGACCGTGGCATCGAAGTGGGCCTCATTGATCCCACTCTTTTTACTAAGAAAGTTGGAGGCCACTTGTTCGTATGCCAAATCTATATTGATGACATTATCTTTGGGTCTATTAACAAAACTTTTAATGAGGATTTTGCCAAGCTCATGACCGATCGCTTCGAGATGTCCATGATGGTGGAGTTGAAGTTTTTCCTTGGGTTTGAAGTCAAGCAATTGAGGAAACGGACTTTCATCAACCAAGCCAAATACATCCAAGACATGCTCAAGAAGTTCAAGTTTGATCAAGTCAAAGGTGCCAATACTCCCATGCCAACTAAGGTTAATCTTGATCTCGATCCCAAGGGTAAGGAGGTGGATCAAAAACTCTATCGTTCTATGATTGGTTCTTTGCTCTATCTTTGTGCATCTCGACCGGATATTATGTTGAGTGTGGGTATGTGTGCAAGATTTCAAGCCGCACCAAAGGAAAGCCACATGGTGGCGGTCAAGAGAATCTTTCGATATTTAGTTCATACCCCAAACTTTTGTTTGTGGTACCCCAAGGGAGCCAGCTTTGATCTTATTGGTTACACGGACTCGGATTGGGATGGTGACAAAGTGGGAAGAAAGTCAACCTCCGGAGCTTGTTAGTTTCTTGGAAGATCATTGGTTTGTTGGTCTTCGAAGAAGCAAAACTGTGTGTCTATGTCCACTGCCGAAGCTGAGTACATCTCCGCCGCAAGCTGTTGTGCTCAATTGCTATGGATGAAGCAAACTTTAAAGGATCTTGGACTATCTTTTGACAAGGTGCCTCTTTTTTGTGACAATGAGAGTGCTATTGCCATTGCTCACAATCCCGTGCAACACAACCAGACCAAGAACATTGAGATTCGTCCTCATTTCATTCGGGACCATGTTGCTAGAGGAGACATTTCTTTGGAGTATGTTCCCACCAAGGCAAATATTGCGGATCTTTTCATGAAGCCTCTCGAT
Source organism: Avena insularis (assembly GCA_023614405.1). Classification (NCBI taxonomy): domain Eukaryota; kingdom Viridiplantae; phylum Streptophyta; class Magnoliopsida; order Poales; family Poaceae; genus Avena; species Avena insularis. The sequence continues at coordinate 163,702,346 of CM042685.1, read as the reverse complement.
GAAGGAACGTTCCGAGAGTTAAGGGATGAGCTAAATATCATTGATTCGAGCAATGTTGCTTGAGTACCTTGCACACCTACCCGCGTCTCAATGTATATCTTGTTTGGATGTAGGCATGGATTTAGGGGGAGTGTAGTTCCTCTTATGAACAAAAGCTATCCCTATTATGCGCACATTAAAGTTTTCATACTCTATAGTCTCTAAAGGAGACCATTTGAGCTTCATGATGAGTGTTGTTAATGAACCCAAGATATATCTTTGCGGTGTCAAGCCATTTACTCTTATATAAGGTGGCCTCGGCCACCGACCATTTTTATTTTGTGTCTTTGACCCTTTTGTGTTTTTTCTTGTTTTTGTTGGCTTTGGTTCTTCATAGTTTGATCTCTCTATCCTAAGCCTTTCCTTTCCTCAAGCCCTCTCTATTCCCTGCACAAGTTCTTCCTTGTTATCTTCCAAACCTGAGAAGGTCTTTTTGTCGTCACCCGAACTTCCGGTCAGCTGCCGGAACTTCCGGTCAGCTGGTTGTTCGTCTGAACCACCTACTGACCTAGAACTTGCTCAGCCTGACCCGGAACTTCCGGTCCCTGGCTGGAACTTCCGGTGGTGTTCTCTGTCCTATATAAGGCGGTCCCTGGGGGAAAACGGGATCTTCTTCCTTTTTCCCCCAAGACCCGTCCTCTATTTGGAGCAGCCGTCGGCCAGGTCTTCTCCGCGAAGGTGCTCCTACCCCCTCGCCTCTGGCCACCCCTCCACAGATCTGCTCCGTGGGATCCTTCCCCACCTTGATCTCCCGCCATGGACTCCGGTATTGGCTCTCAACTCCCTCCCTTCATGGAGATCTAGCTCTCTCACCATTGCTTGAGTTAGGGCTCACCTTGTCTAGGCTAGTTCTTTGGCTAGAACTCATTGGGAGATCTTGGTAGGCCTAGGGTATCATGCTAGAGTAGATTGGTCCAATACACTCTTCGAAATTTTTGCACTTGTGTCTTGTAGATCTAGATCTAGTGAACTGATGCCTTGAACCGCCAGTTCGTGGTCTCACCGGAACTTCTGGTGAGCCACGACCAGAACTTCTGGTGGACCATTTTCACCGGAAGTTCCGGCGATTCAGTGGAAGTTTCGGCGACAGTGAAATTTTTCCTAAATGTATTTTTCCAATCTATTTCTTTTGTTTCCTCTTCCGAACTTGTGCACTTACCCCACCTCCCCTGCCTATTCTTGTGCTTTCTTCTCAGCGCAAGGTGGTGCCAAGGCAAGCATATCCATCGACCATCCTCTGATATTCCTCCTGAGATTGATGAAGAAGATGTTGAGGTCATGCGTCCAACTACTCAGACTAGCCGTCAGAAGGCTGCTGCTGCTCGTCGTGCTGCTGTTGCTGATGGAAAGAGGCATGTTCTTGCTTCCAAGAAGCTCACTGCTGCTGGGCCTGACAAGTCCAAGGCCAAAATCTCCAAATGGACTCAGAAGGCCTACTCTGAATTCAGGCGTACGGATCCCTACCTCGTTCCTCGTAACCGTCTTTGCTTGGATCCTCACTTCCACAACTGCCGTCAGGAAATTTTTTTTGCTGAGATCTATGCAACAAAGAGGAAGTTTGTGGTTGCTCCTCAAAAGTACATCAATGTGACTCACATGGAAGAGAAACATGCATATTTTGGCGAGGCTCTTGATATTTGCCAGAGGTTTGGGCTGATTCCCCTCATGGAGCATAGTTAGAACTTTCATGTGGCTGCTATTGCTCAGTTTTACTCTACTCTGTTTTTTCACATGCGTTCCTCTACTGAAGGTGTGTTGAAGTGGATGACCAGGGGAGTGTTTCTTACCGCCACTTGGTCTGGGTTTGCTGAGCTTCTTGGCTATCCCCTTCAGCCTGCCAACGGGGCAAATGGTTGGCGTGTTCATACCGCCCAAGCTGCTGATCCAGAGGTCCTGGAGCCTCTCTACATTGAAGGGTGGGGCACTGTTGGGCAGGTGAATCATCTGCTGCCAATTTATGACATCATGCGTAGGGTGTACTTGAACACCATCTCTCCCAAGGCTGGCAACTTTGATCAGTTTCATGCCTATCAGGTTGACCTCATGCATCAGACTTATCTCCACCATGACACTGACAGTCCAATGGATGTTATGCACTTCATCTACACAGAGATGTGGAAGGCTATTATTGAAAAGCGCTCCTGCATCTATGATCCCTACATTCATACCCTCATCAATCACAAGTGGCTTGAGACGACTGGCACTCGCTTTCCTGAAGACAACATCACCATTCATGAGGAGAACAAGCTGCGTGTGAGTAAGCACCAAAAGACTCGTTCTCAAGAATAAAAGGAAGATGAGAAGGCTCGGGGTGAAGCTGGTGGTCCCTCCTCTGCTCCTGGTGGCTCTAGTGCTAGTGGTCCTTCTCTCCAGAGGCAGCCATCTTGTGCAAAGAAGCTTCTTGAGAAGGTGAAGACGACTTTCTGCTTTCTCTAGGACCGCGAGTATCAGGCGTATGTGGATTAGCGTCACAATGTTCGGCGCCAGAAGGCCATCATGACAGCTCTCAACATTCCTAGCTCACCAGTCACTAGCTCTGTCACTGTTCCCAAGGATGATTGGATTTGTGACAAGTGTCGCTGGTTTGAGGATGAGTCTGAGGAGGAGGTCACTGGTCCGCCGCCTGAGTGGGGTCCTTGGGTCCCTGAGTATGCTCCTCCTCCCTTTCATGGCTGGGGAGATTACATTGATCTTTTCTTCCTTTTTGGTGTCTCGATGCCAAAGGGGGAGAAAGATGTCTATTAGGTTGTCTACGGGATTTGCATGGGTTGAGTCGCGAGCCTGTTCTTGCCTTTGATCTTTTCTAGCTCGCGAACTCTCTAGTTTATTTGTGTGCTTGTGGACCTTTTATGTCTGTGAACTTATGTGTGCTTGTGGACCATATTATGTTTAAGACTATGTGGTATCTTATGCAATGCCATGTATGTGGTATTCTCGTTGTCATCTCATGGGCATATGCATATGGTGGTGGAGCCTCGTAGCTCTTGTTATTATTATTACCCTTTTGTCTCCACCACAGTTGGTTGGTACCGGGTATGATTTCTATCCTTTCTTGTACCTTGCTCTTGTGCTATATTTGCATTGGAATGGGGAGCCTCCATGTATGTGTGTCAGTCTCTTTACCTTGCACACTTATAGGGGGAGCTTGCTCCATCCATTGCAAAGATTGCTTCTACTATGAAAATCTTTGGGATTGTCATCTAACAACAAAAAGGGGGAGATTGAAAGGACTATATCTTCCCATGTTGTTTTTGGTGTTAATGAAAATCCCATTTGTGTATTAATTGCGTTCTTGAGTTTTAGGGAAAACGTTGTTGATGTCTCCTTCAATCTGTGTGGATGCTCTCTTGGGATCTCATGAAGACGGTGGCCTTTAGTTTTCTCCTAGTTTCTCTCCTGTTGTTGTTTTAGGTCACCGTACTATTAAGAGGGGGTCCATCTCGGAAGGCTGTGGGAAATCACTTGTTCTTGCACAAACATATATGCACCGCCACAGCTATCCTACTATTTCGTGAGAGAGTGTGTTTCTGTTCTGTTGAAGCCTTGTGTGTCTCACCGGAACATCCGCCCAGCCGCCGAAACATTCGGTCAGACTTGGTTCACGACCCAAAATTTCTGCCCCTAGTTCCGCTCCAAGTTCTGCTGAAGGATCAGTAACCTTCTGTTTGAAGTGTTCTATTTGCCGGAACTTGGGTCGGAACTTGCATCGGAAGTTTGCCGGAACTTCCGGTATGTTATGACCGGAACTTCCGGTTGAGCTTTTGGAGCGGGCGTCAACGGTCTGATGACCGTTGGAGCCAGGCTGGGCAGAACTTCCGGCCTCTTACCAGAAGTTCCGGTGAGGTCGCGGGGGCTGTAACGGTTCAGTGCGGAGGGGGCCTATTTAAGGCACCCATCTTCTTCCTCCCACCTACTTCAATTTTTTCTCTTCTCCATTAATAATTGAGCTTCACCTCACTAGATCTCTCTCTATAGCCACTCAAATGACTTGATCTTTTGAGAGGTGAGGGAGGTGACCTAGATCTACACTTCCACCAAAGAAGATTTGATTTCCCCCACCCATCCTTTGTGGATCTTGTTGCTCTTGGGTTTCTTGAAACCCTATACGGTGTAGGGCATCCTCGGAGCTAAGGCTTGTGTTGTGAAGCTTCGAGGTGTCCTTTAGGGCCTCCAATTGAGTTGTGGAGCTTCCCCCTCAACCTTGGTGTAAAGGTTTCGGTTGGCGCCTTCAAGGTCACCGGTTAGTGGATTGTGAGGCCTCCTTTGTGGGGGGATCTCACCAGAGAAGAAGGCGAGGCCTTTGTGGCGCTAGGGTGACCTTGTGTGTCCCCGACACCTCTCCAAAGTAGACGTAGCTCCTTGGGAGTGAACTACGTGAATTATATCTTCGTGTCCCTCCTCCGGTTACTTCGTTCCCTTCCTTTACTTCTTGCTATTTACCGTTCTTGTGGTTGTTGTAAGTTATCTTGCATTTACGTTGTTCATTTAGTTGCACATCTAGATAACTTTCTTTCTCATTGAGCCTAAAAGTGAGAAACAAATTAAAATTGGGTAGATGCCTATTCACCCCCCTCTAGTCGTATCTAGTTGGTACTTTCAACTTCCTTACTAGCGCGTACCGGTTCGGGTGGCTCGACTAATACATAGTGTTGGATCTAAAGTGAATCGCACATAACACAACACCTGATACCCTTTAGATAAGTGATTCTATCTATGCCGCTGGATCTGGATCTAACAGTGGTTGAGCATGCAACCACTAACTGGCGGTGCTCGACGATGGCGCTCAGCGGCGACGCTCTATCAGCGATGTCCCGGCGCCAACAGGAAGCGAGGAAGAGGGGGAAGGGTCTCACCATGTTCGCCGTGACGTGAGGGTGCTCGACGTGCTTGTTGTAGACGAAAGGGCGCTCGGAGGTGCTGGCGATTGCTCGCCGAAGTTTGCGTCCGCGTCAGGTGAGCACGGTCGTTGATGGAGGCGACGATATAGTGCGTGCTAAGACAAAACAAGGGTGCCGTTAGATCCGGGTGAGAGAGGCGAGCACATGAGTGTCATCGAGGGGGAAGGGGGCGGTCAGGAAATACCGAGGGAGGTCGCTGGCATTGGAGCGTTTCACGGTGGTGCTTAGACTTCGAGGGAGGCACTGGTTGGTGCAGGAGACGCTGGCGAGAAAGCTCGTATGTTCCAGGTGTAGAGGGGGTGGCTAGGGTGGTCGGAATTTGATGGGGAGCTCGTCGGAGCAGTGGTAGTGTCGGTGAGAAATTCTCGGAGCCTGGTGGCAGAGAGGGAGGGCGAGTGAGGGGAATGGGAGAGGGGAGCTAGGCGCTTTATCATGCGTGATCGCTGGGTGTAATTAGCACGGCATTTAGGTGAATTGAACGCGAGAATTAGCGGCAGAAACGGCAGCGAGGTTTGGGGGAAGAACCGGTTGCGGGGTCAGCGGGTGGAGACGATGACGCCAGGTAGCATGGGACCGCAGTGTCAGCAACGAGGGTGAGTATGTGCGTGAATGAGAAAAGGGCTTGCGGGGAGAGGGAGATGCCTGGTGGGCTGCTGTTTGGGCCAGATTGGGCTGGGGTTAGTGGGCTGCTGGGTCTGTTTGCTTTCTCTATTTTTTCCTTCTGAATCCTTTTATTTTTCTTTTCTGTTTTTTCTTTTTTGAATTTATTCAAAGGATTCAAACCTCAACTTGAATTCAAGTTTTGACCAAACCTTTTCTAAACTTTTAGTTGGTTTTAATACTATTTATTATTGTATTTAAATAATCCATTTGGAATATTTCTTATATTCTCTTAGGGTTTAATAATTATTTCAAAATAACATTTGTATTTATTTTAAATAAGATTTAAATATTTTTCCAATCCATATTATTTATTCAAATAATTTAAACATTTGTTTTAAATTCAAATGTTTCTCAAATCTTTTCAGTAGGTTTTATTTATTCATTAGTGTGTTTAAATAATTCACTTTGAATTATTTATAATATTTTAATATGATTTAATATTCATTTAAATTGGTCATTTGACTCTATTTTAAATAGAATTTAAATATGGTCCAAACCATGTATTTCATTATTCTTTTATTATTTTTAAGTTAATTAGATAACTTTTAATACACTTTGGCAATTCCAATTTATTATTTTCTCATGATTTATTTAATCATTTACATTAGGGATTTTGTGTCCATTTAAATATAATTAGAATATGGTTTAATCCCATATACTTTTATTTGAATATTCTCTATCCCTTTATTTTATTTGGATTATCTTTATTCCATTTGCTTATGGATTTAACTCAAGGTTTAAATTGTCTTCTAAATAATTTTATTGGGATTTATTATTTAGATTAGGCAATTTTTCTTTATTTAATTAAAATTGATTATTGTTCAGTCTTTATAATTTTATTTTAAATAATCTTTTACTCCCTTTTCTTATTCAATAAATTTTCATTTCATTTGTTTATGGATTTGGCCAAGATTTAATTTGGCCTTTAAATATTCCCTATTTATTTATTTCTTTCTTTGCCTTATAAAATTCATATCTTTTTATTTATAGATCCAAAATTGGTGATTCCATATATTTTTATTTAATATTTTTTTATATTTTTAAATCCTTTTAGGATTAATTTGCTCACAATTTGGTATGGATTTTAGACAGGAGCTTTATTACCTTTGAAATTTATTTTCCTTTTAACTTATTAAATTCATAAGTTTTTATCCATGTTTCCAAATTGAGTGAAACTAATTTCTATGGTTTTATAATATTTTTGTTTATCATTTTTGATCATTTTAAAATGATTGTTGCTGAATTTTTATATGGATCAAATCCATATTCTTTGAGAGATCTTGGATATGATTTATTCCATTAGGGTTTTGGTTTAACTTTTCCAAGTGTTTAAATTAAAGATTCTTTCCATGCATAAAATGCATTTGATCTTTGGAAGTGATTTCTTTCATTAAGATTTGGGGTTTTGATTTAACTTTTCCAAATGTTTAAATTTCTAGATACATTCATTGATGAATGCATTTCACTTGATTGAAATATGTTGGATGCCCTTTTATTCAAATTTGTTCAAGAAGGGTTTTGATGTTTCCATTTAGAAGCAAAAAGTATCTTTTCATCCTAAATTTCAAAAACTATTTCTTTTGTTTATTTATTTTTTTCGCATATCAAAATTTGGAAAAATTTGGGATGTGACAGTTTACCTTACACACTTTGCTTAAAGCAGTTGTCTCTTGCTTGCAACTTAATAATGGAGGGGGTTCGGATGATAGCCCAAAGGTGGACTTCTAATCATAGATGCAGTTGGATGGCGGTCTATGTATATTGTTGTATTGCCCAATCGAATCTCATAGGATCTTTATGTCTAGTATTGCATTGTTATGCCTTGCTCAGTCCTATCAATTGCCCTGCTGTAATTTGTTTACCTATCATGCCATGTTTGTTTATCTAAGGAGAACACCTATAGTGAACTATGGACCCCGGTCCAATCTTTACCATTGATACATCTTCCACTATTATTGTTTACTTGCTACAAACCATCATCACCTTCCACACCATACAGTTAATCCTTTGTTCCAACAACCTGTGAGATTGACAACTCACTGTTAGTTGGGGCAAAGTCTTGAGTTTGTGTTGTGCAGGTTTCCACGTTGCTTGCAACACCTTTGGGACGTTTCCTTCCTCCTACTGGTTCGATAACGTTGGTTTCTTACTGAGGGAAATCTTGCTGTTGTGCTCATCATACCTTGCTCTTGGTGTCTCCCAACGAGGTGTTTAACACGCCATCAAGACATTTCTGGCGCCGTTCCGGGGAGGCTAAGGACGTATTCACAAGGGAGGTCCTCCTCAACCTTGCTCTTTACTTTGTTTTTAGTTTTCTTAGTTTCTTTTGCTTGGTTTTGTTTTCCTCTTTCATCAAAAACTCCAAAAAATATTTTAGTTTTGTTTTCCTCTTCTTCATCAATAAATAGCTTAGGTCTTTCTAGACACTTTGTTTTTATTGTTTCATGCACTATTGTGTTGTTCTTGGAGCGTCTTAGTTTTCATTTGATTTGTTTAGCTTGTTTAGTTTTCTTGAATAAAGTTGTTTGGACTCCCGTTCTCGCTGTGTTGTTTCAAATAAGTCGATTGGTGTTGGAAAGGAGTAGAAAGTTATTGCTTGAAAGTGCAAGAGGAGCTTGCACATTGATATCCCTTTTGGCTAGATGCATAATCAAGAAATATACACCTCACTGCCCGTGGATCCAACTTGCCAATAGAAAGTCGATGATCTCGCACACACAACATTTCACTTTTGTTTAGGAGGCACCTTTAACTCACTTTGGCCCAAGAGAAGTTTCCCTACTGAGATAAGGGACACTCTCAATGGATCCTCCACGCGCTAGGCATACCATAGTTCTTCTGTGCGTCTTTATCTTGGAGGAAACAAAACAAGAGGGAAAGACCCGGCCGACTCGCCCAGGGCTCGAGGGCGAGCCATACGAGAGTGAGTCGAATTATGTTTACGTTCTCGGTTTGGTTCGGGCCCCTCTCGATCTTTTGCGTATAAGGGAAGGGGGAAGGAGTGACTGTGACTTAGACTTTAGCATGTCATGCTAGGTGTTGTTTTGTCCTTATGCTTAGTGATTATTGCTGTAGCATGACTTGTTCCAAACAATTGGGATTTCTTAGTGTGCCTTGAAGGAATCATGCGTTGTTTTAGCGTGCAAAAGCATAATATTGTGGTATTTTCCTTTGATGCTTTGTTTGGGTTGACTTGGCACATGCTCACACCATTTTATGACTATGAACAAGTCACCATAGCCTCTATGATCATTTAGCCCTTGACTTGTAGTACCACTCTATGCTTTGATTAGTAATGTTTTGTCGCTCTGCATGATTATGGCCATTATTGCTTTCTTAGTTGGTTGCTCCCAGTCTTTTGCTAGACTCCACTTGTATGAGTAAGCTCTACTCATGCTTCCAACTCCCAAGAAACCAAGTTATTCCAAAGTGTCCACTATAAATTCCTATGCATGATGTGTTACACCATTCCAATTATATTCTTGTTTTCAGCTATCTTCCAATTAAAAGTATTTTGTTATGTGAAAACTTTGTGATTAAAGCCCTCATGAACTTGATGGCACACTTTATATTCCTTGCCCCTAATAAACTTGAACCATTGTGTCATCTCTATTGTATATGCTTGCACTTATACGTTGGAATTAGCAAAACCATGTTTTCATAGGTAACGTTTTCAACATTGCACTTGTACGTTGTACACAGTTGATATCATGCTGTTTTGTCTATGGATGTCGCTGGTGTGAAATAAAAAGGGAGCTTGTATGTCCATGGAGTTATGTATTTTGCTCTTTTGTATGCTCTTTTGTGTTATGAAATAAAAATCGTCGACGAAACTGATGTATCCGTTGGCACATACGATCCTGAAGTGGTACATATATCTGAACTGATAGCAGCTTTACATGAGAAGGTGGAGTGGGGGTCCTCCTAGGAAGCATATTTGGCATTTTTTGCTTACAACAGAAAAATGCTATAGAATTAAAAGTTGGCGGTGATTTAGCCCTACCGATAAGTAGGATGAGTTGAACTAGACGGGAAGTGTACCTGTTCGCGCGGCTGCTAACGGTTAGACAAGAATTTGAGGTTGGCAATGATAAAGACGAACTTGTAGAAAACATGATTGACCTGATGGAGGACCTCGATCGACATGGTTTGAGTGATAGTGGCTTCGAACAGAGGAGAGACTTACAGAGGAGCAACATAAAGAGGAGCAGGAAGAGCATCCCTAGAAAGAGCACCCCGAAGAAGGGAATCACCAAGCAGACCACGCCAGAGGAGAGGACACACAAGAGTTGCATGAAAAAAGGCACCATGCCGCAGAGTACACCCCTGAGACCCGGTCATAATGCAACACCGAACAGTAGCAGCAAAAAAGATAAGAGGGCCATACAAGTGGTGAATGAGGTGGTGAACACACCCAGGAGCATCAGCAAAAAGGCTAAGGTGGCTCGCACGGAGGATACCACACCCAATAGTAGCGGCAAAAATGCTATCTTGAAGAGGAACACGCCGCGGAGGTCCGTCAATAATGTTGGCACGAAGGAGAACTCACCCAATAGTGGCGGCAAAAATGCTAGCTTGACGGGGAACATGCCATAGAGGTCCGGCAATAATGCCGGAAGGAGAAAACACCCAATAGTGGCAGCAAAAGGGCTAATTTGAAGGGGAGCATGCTGCAAAGGTCAAGAAATGATGCCGGCACACAGGAGCCAACACCTGTGAGGGGAAACAGGAAGGAGATCACAACGAGGAGTAGCAACAAAAAGGTTAGTTCGGTGAGGAACACAACACATAGGTCAATCCCTAATGGGGATACCATCACGAATGATACCATCAGGAAGGATTCCATCAGGAAGGAGGATGTACACAAGAAGAGCAAGATGGTTCTTTACAATCGAGATGAAATAGAATCTGCTTACAGTTTGTCTGCTCACGAACATGTGATGCATGACAGTGTAAGACCACCCCCTTGTGGTTGCAGCAGCACCAACAGAGCGTCTAGGAGAAAACAGAGTTGTCGGGGAGGTAGATTGGGCCAATGTTCCGATCCATGTAGGTGCAAATGATGGTGCAGACCCACCCCTGGGAGTCAATACGATGTGTGCATTGCTAGGCATTGGTGATGATGGTGAAGATTCTGAATCAGATATAGAATATGGCACTATGGAGCATCAAGAATCTGGTGATGATGATATCGACGAGACACTTGGGTCCCGATGTAGACAAGGTGAGATATGACCACTAGGATCCTATAATTTCAGTTGGCACCGAGTTCAGCAGCATGCATGAGTTCAGGATGTCGCTCTGGCATTTTTGTATCAAGGGGGATTTCGATGTTCATAGACTGAAGAACACTGCCTAGAGGTATGAGGCCGTTTGCAGGTTGAAGTGGAAGAATGGACAGGTGGTGATACCTTGTCCATGGAGAATCGCAGCTAGAGCCCTACCCGCGTCAAAGGCAATTAGGGTATCCTGGCAATGAATGGAGAAAACCATTTCAACTTTATCATTTTTCACTCTATAATACAAGTAAAGTTGATGTGCAACATCTATCTGGCATCTCCGCTTATGCTGTAAATTAATTTGTGTGGCAGGTGAACAAATTTGGCCCTCCCCACATGTGTGCGACAGGGAGCATGCTAAAATTCTCGATGACTGATATGGAGTGGGTGGATTTACAAGCTATTTCCATACTAAAGAATAACCCTAGGGAGACCACGAAGAATATTCAGAATAAACTCGTTCCTCAGTACAACATTGTCCAGCCGTGTTACACGGTTTGGAAAGGTAAAGATAAAGCTTTGAAAATCTTGCATGGGGATTGGACTAATAGCTTCAGGATGTTGTACAACTTCAAGGCTGAGGTACATGCTAGGTGTCCAGGGAGTATTGTGGAGATCGATCACTCAATCGGAAGGTGGTAAAATTAATTTCAACAGATTTTTCATGGCGCTTGAACCTTGCGTCCAGTGATTCAAGGATGGATGTAGGCCATATGTGAGCATAGACAATACTGTCTTTACTGGCAAATGGAAAGTCTGGCTGGCATCTACTACAACAATGGATGGTCACAACTGGATGTTCCCAATGACATTCGGGCTGTTCGATACAGATACAGAGGAAAACCGGGTCTGGTTTATGAGGCAGCTCAAGAGATCTATAGGACAAATGATCCATTGGCTATATCCATAGTCGCATGCATAGGGCTGACAAATGCAGTGAAGGAGGTGTTCCCGCGAGCTGAGGGTAGAGAATTCCATGCCCACCTGATGCTCAACCTGTACAGGCAGCGTATTTGGTTACATGTTTGCTGCTGCTAGATCTTATAGAGCTAGGCGCTGCGAATATTTCATGAGCAAGATTTTTGTGGAAGCCCCAGATATTCCCCAGTACTTGGCCGCACATCATTCGCAGCTATGGTAGAGGAGTCAGTTCAACCCTGACATCAAATTTGAATACATAAACAACAAACTAGTTGAATGCCTGAATAACTGGGTGAATGACATAGAAGTCCGTCCTGTTCATATGTTGATGGACGACATACGGGGTATGATCATGAAGCTGTTAAATATAAGGAGAGGGATTGGTCTATGACTTAGAGGCCATATGCTACCGCCTGTTGTACAGCAACCGCATAAGTGAAGTCGAGGGCTTGGTCATCTTAGGGTTCTCCCGTCAAACAGCAGCAACTGTGAGGTGGTTGATATGTCCAAAAATGGCCACAAAGATGTTGTGAACATCGAGCGGCGGGAATGCACCTGCTTAGAGTGGCAGCATACCGGGAAACCATGTGACCACACATTGGTCTTCATAGTGAAGAAAAGAACTCTACCACATTTGGATCAATATTTGTCTGACTACTTCTCTCTAGAAAAGTGCAAAGTTGTGTACCCTGGTTCCGTCGAGCCCTGTACTGACCTATCTCAGTGGCCTCAAGTCCAACTTAGTTTTGAGCAATGCCAGCCAACAACAAAAAGGGGCAGAGGTAGACCACATGTTAAGAGGTTTAAGAATTTTCTGGAGAGGGTTGGTTCGGCTTTTAGTGGTAGCAAGAAGGGCAAAAACCGATGCAAGACCTGTCGTATTATAGGCCAGAGAGCAGCGGGGTGTCCTCTTAATGCACCCAAACCTAGGTATGAGATGGTACCTATACAAAAAAATCTGTCATACTCTATAGATATTAGGTGCTTAAATGTATCCTGTTTTTTGACAGGAAGCACAAGGTAAGAAACATGACTGCGGACTCGGTGATTTTGCTGCGGGAAGAAAATTAAAACGAGTGTAGTGATGAGGCTGAACATGATTCTGATGCTGATTGGCCTGACTTCCCTCGACCTGGAGATGCAGAGTATGTGAAGGTAAGAAAGCTAGCACCTAGGAAGAGGAGGAAGGTGGGCAATGAAGAAGATAGAGGACACCGAGGTAAAGAAGTGGCACCTAGAATGCGTTAGAAGGCTGGCTAAGAAGAAGCACAATAATGTGTTGATCTCGAACCTGTCTATGTATTCTGTAAAATTCTGGAGTTGTGTTCATGAGAATTGTCAGGCAAAACAAGTGTGTAGTAGTGTCTTAAGACAATATGAGTTATTTCATGTTCTCATACTTATCCATTCATTGACTATGTAATCCCGCTCTTGTAGCAACTTGAGATTTGGTAATGGCTGAAGACACTTGTTGAAGACGAAATTGTGAATGTGCCACTACTATCTATACAGTCGTAGCACCAGAGCCGATGGGGATTGCTTCTCCAGTTCGATGGATGGTAGTGGCACAAACATAATTTACATAAGCGCTTAATGGTTGCACCAGTTGGATTAAATCCCTGTTTTTAGCATTACACTTATTAAAAGGTTCTAAGCTGAAAAACAAGTTCTAAGCTGCAATAATCCAACGAAGCAACAATTTATTTCAGCTGCTCGAAAACGCCATGGCAACATAAACAGCAAAGGAAATAGATAATGCCCAGATAATGAGGAAATTGTTTCCACTTTTCAGCCCAATATTTAGCTCGTCTATCTCACCAGCTTGGTTCAACAACTTAGCCTGCATGCCTCCTCCCTGCTCCTGCCTCCCGTCCATCTGGTGAAGCTCCCGGATCTCTCGCTCTAGCGCACGAATCTCCTCCTTCTTGTCCCACATAGCATTACAAAATCCTGAACAATCTCCTTGTGAAAACCTGTAAGGGGCTTTTCGATCCACACAAAATTGTCACATCCCGGTCCCCTCCCTTCCTGCGAACAACCGAAGCAAACAAACACAAAATTACATAATAGCTCCTGGATCGTGGTTACCAACTGCGCATAGCATACGTGGTTACCGCTCTGATGCCACAGTTGCTGAATTTTTCTATAGTATTTTCGTCGGTCCAAGAAATCCATCTAGACATCTTCTCACCGCACAAACACATCATCTCGGGGTAGTAATCGTAGGCGTCTTCCGGTACCTGATGGGGGAACCCGCCTGGCAGCGTTGAGCCGACCCTGATTCCGCCCGAGATGAACTGCATGAGCTACAAGCCATGGGCTAGGGGAGCGAGGCCAGAGGAAAGATGAGATGGCGGAGGATCCTTCATGTCAGAGCAGGGGAATGGTGAAGCGTGATTTATCCCATCCAGTAACTCGAGGAGAATCCTACCGTCCACTTTGGGCTGACAGGTGGGGCTCCTCCAAAGCTCGCGCCTTCGTTGTTCAAAGGCCCTTTCGCACTCATTGACCAAAATTTTTTGGCCTCATACCCGCCTACATATCTCTGGGAGGCCTTGCCGAGTAGCCATCACACGCCGGGTCCCACAGCTTTCCACCATCCCCGTACAACCTGTATCAGGAAAAATCTCCCTCCATGTCTCGCGTTGGCAGATCCATCCACTCCAGCACTCACGGTCAGGCTCGACACAGCGGATCCACCCCTAGATCCTATCGTTGCAGTATAAAATGGCCATGGTTTCTTGAGCCGAACGGATGTGCTGCGTCTTTGAGCTCGGCCCCTCCTATTTGCAGACGCACTGCTGCGTTGTTGAGCTCGAGCAGGAGCCGCCAGGCACAAAGGGGCTCGATCGTTGCCACAACCGTCCCCTTCATGATTGTTGATTCCGACAAGGATGAGGAAGATGACGAAGCAATGCAGAACGCCATTGAAGCCTCCTTGGCAAAGGGCAAGCCACGGGCAGGAGTGGATGTCGCTGGGAAGGGCATGGAGGGGTCACCAATCGAGGTGGACTCCGACGACAGTGGCCTGATATGGGTATAGATGTTGTTTAGGTTTTTTGCAATTTTGGTTATCTTTAATGAGAGTACAATTATTGTAATGGGTTTAGCGGGCTGCAATGGGAATTATGGATAGCTTTGTTCAGGGCAATAACAGGTGACCGTGATTCCACAATAAAATTGTGTATGTGCCCTTTGCATGCGGCAGAATCCAAGTAGATTCCGCTTAAACAAACCAGCAAAGTCAGATTATCACCATCGGACAAAATGAACAAATAAAGGCATAAGATAGACGAGACGCCCAATTTGTTCCGAGCAGATGCTACTAGTTCATACTTTAGACCACTTGGTCAACAAATACTATTACATTTTGTTCCGAGCATTCCCACACACAACTGAAAATCCACGGACATACTTCAGCTTGGGCTCCTACTAGTTCAGACTTTAGACCACTTGGTCGACAAATACTATTACAATTAATAGTTGGGAGCTCAATCTAAACAAAACTAGTTTTCACACACATCCATTATCTTCCTAACCTTAGCACGATGCCCTTCATTCTGCCACTCCAGGGTTTGAATCGTCAGCGCCATGTTTTTTCCATCCTTCTTGCACTTGGTCAGTTCTTTCTCTTCCTTGATCCTCAGGAACCTGTTGATGACCCACAAGTATAGGGATCGCAACAGTCTTCGCGGGTAGTATTACCCAATTTATTGATTTGACACAAGGGGAGCCAAAGAATACTTGCAAGCCTTAACAACTGAGTTGTCAACTCAGCTACATCTGGAAATAGTTCTTGCTCATAGAAGTTTATCAGTAGCAATAGTTTGTAGTAGCACCTGCAAAGCAACAAAAAAAGTGAAACAGGAGCAATAGTAAGATTAACGGTAATAGTAAGATTCGAGTATGGTAGGCATAGGGATGTATGGATGGGCGTTGCATGGACGAGCCTAAACATGTAACTTCAAGATCTAGGGCATTATAGATAAATAATAAGAAGCATCCAAGTACTAAACAATCCTAGGCATGTGCTCCATATATAGTCATACGTGCTCGCAATGAGAACATACACAACATCTTCTATCTAGCCAGCCTGTGGCAGCGGGGCCTCTAGGGAACTACTGGCAATTAAGGTTCTCCTTATAATAGAGCACCGGAGCAAAGCATTAACACTCCATGAACACATCTGATCCTCACACCACAGCCATCCCCTCTGGTTGTCCCAATTATTGTCACTTCGGGGACTTTGGATCTGGACAATGATATGTGTACACAACTTGCAGATAAGATCACAAACAATACTATCATAATGATTCAACAATAAGTTCAGATCTGAGATCATGGCACTCGGTCCCTAGTGACAAGCATTAAGCACAACAAGTTGCAACAAAGTCAAATAGCACTAATAGAGATACTAGGCACTATGCCCTTACAATCATACTCGATTACATGATAGAACTCATCCAATCCCTACCATCCCCAAGCCTACAGCGGGGGATTATTCACTCATGGATGAGGGAAACATCGATGGTTGATGGAGAGGCGTTGGTGGTTACGATGGCGATGATCCTCTCCAAATTCCCCGTCCCGACAGGGTGCCAGAACAGAGTTTCTGGATCCGAATCTTGGTTTCTGGTGGCGGCGGCATAGCGGAACACTCATCTATAAAACTATGGAACCCCACTCTGTTTCTAGGTCGAGAGGCAACTTATAGGCGCAGAAGGAGCCCAAGGGGGTGCCTGGGGTGGCTGCACCCCTGGGAGCGGCCAGAGGTGGGCCCGCGCCTAGCAGGGGTGTGGGTTCCCCCAGGCCCCTTCTCCATCTCGTACTCTGGCTCAGTGGATCTTCTGGTGAAATAGGATTTTTGGCATATTTTCCAGGATTTTTCCCGATAGTTGATTTTCTGCACAAAAACTAGACACCAAGGTAATTCTGCTGAAAACAGCGTCAGTCCGTGTTAGTTGTATCCAAATCACACAAGTTTATAGGAGAAACAATAGCAAAACTATTCGGGAAAGTAGATACGTTTTGGATGTATCAACTCTCCCCAAGCTTAGCTTATTGCTTGTCCTCAAGCAATTCAGTTGAAAACTGAGCACGATAAAAGGACTTTCGCGAACACATTTGCTTCATATGATGTATATATTCTCAGCACAGGAGTAGATACTTAAACCATTCATAATAAGAAGTATGCAACTAAGTCTACTCAATAGTCATTGCAAGCTATGAAGAGAAACCAACTCAATAATAATAAGTAGCATGAAACATAAACATAAGCAACATTGCAATGCTCATAGTATGGTATGATAGAGTGGTATCTCGCTTGCCTTTGTTTGTAGAGCACAATATAAATGCCAAGGCACCTCTAAAGTTCAAGTGAAGACTAGAAGTAAGGATATAGAGATACAAGCATCAAAGTCATGACATAATCAACCAAGTTTTGAGACAAACACAAGAATGACCACTATGCTCTCAAGAAGGTGCTCATAGAAAGTGGTGACTCAACAAGGGAGTGAAAACGGTTTTGAGTTTGAAAGGCTTCCAAATGCTGAAAGGAAGGTACTCACTAGTTTTGATCTCTCATTGCCCCTATCATATGCATCTTCTTGTGGTTAAGTTAAAAGTGCGGTCCAGTATGAGTTATATGCTTGACAGACCATAAACTCGAAATCCCATGTCCCTTGAGTATGAGGGCTGCTCCACATGCTACTCAACTTTGGTTACCTGCAAGTTCTTGTCATTGTAAATACATGCATATCATAGAGAACCTCCAACGGGGTACCCCTTGCACATGATATAGGAGCTATCCCGTGATCAAAATGACAAGGCAAGCAGACAATGAGCATCTTAGTGATCTTTTTATTTACTATATGCGTAGCTTTTTATTGAGGATGCTTCACATAATGCTCATTATGGTGATGCTACAAGTTTCCACCATGATTAGGCATGGCTTAGGCTAGCGGCCCAGGCATTTCTCTAACACAATGTATAGACTCCATGAAATCACAAGCTCCCCTTTTATTTCACACCGTCGACATCCGCAAACAAAAGATCAAAGTATCAACTGGATAGGATATTCAAAAAGTGTTGAAAGCGTTCCCCGTGACAGCACGGTTCTGCTAACTCCCAGCATATAATTTGCAAGCATATAACTTTAATGGACAAGTCACAATGGTTCAAGATTATTAAGTGCAAGGAATAAAGTGTGCCATCAAGTTTGTGAGAGCTTTACTAACTAACTTTCTCAAAACAGATAAACATTTTATTTGGAAGAAAAAAGGCATAATGAATATGCACTGAAATAGCACATGATGCTAATAGGTAGGTATGGTGGACACATTTGGCAATATTGGTTTTGGGGAGTTGGAAGCACAGGTTGAGCTCATACTCAGTGCAAGTGAAGGCTAGAGCGGGAGCGACAAACGAGAGAGCAATAATTTTCATAATCATGCTTGCAACAAAACAAGACTAATTATGGCATGAAAGTGATACAAGAACTCTGAGGCAAAATAAATCATCGAGGCTTACTGACTATTTTTTAGTCATATGCATGCGTGAGCATGTGCCAAGTCGATTCACATGAAACATTCAGAGGAGGATACCACAATATCATACCAAAATATGAATAAAACAATGCAAGCAAACATTCATATGACATTCTACAAACTATTAGCAAGGTGGAGCTAATCACAGACAAGCAAGAACTACTAAGCATCCATCAGTAACATACACCTTACAATGAACAGACTAAGCATGCTCACAATGATGAGTATATGTACAAAAATGAAAACAAATAGAGTTTGTTACCAGCCTCTTACCACTCCTTAAGTTGTCTTAATCTTCATTATTGCCTTTCACTTGTGTGACTTGAATAATAACATCAAACCAAAATCCAAGCAAATCACTCACAAAACCAAAGAAGAACAACAAATATTTTTGGTGTTTTCGATTTTTCAAACAAGCCAACAAAGCAAAAACAAACCAAGAAAAGCAAAATATTTTTGGATTTTTCCTTTAAGGCAAAACAAAGCAAAAAGCAAAGAAACAAACCAAGAGAAACAACAAAAATATTTTTGGTATTTTTGTGTTTTAAGAAAGCAGCAACAAAAACCAAAAAGAAAGCGAAACAAAGGATATACAAAGAACCGACTGAACATGATATATAGATGAGTCTGATGTCGGTATACCTCCCCCCAAGCTTAGGCTTTTGGCCTAATTGGGGCTCAATAGCGAGGGTAGTAACCCCAAGCTGATGGGTCATCATAGGAATGATCATAGTCAGGTGCTTGCGATGAAGAAGAAGATGCACTCCAATCAGATGAGGGTTGCTGGTATGAAGACTCTCCCATGTTGGAGGGCTGAACCGAATCATCTTCGGCATCCTCCCCAACATTATCTTGCTAAAAGAGCTCCGCCACATATGTGTCAAACTCTTCCTCTGCGAGCGACCATGCTTGCCTGCTATCAAAATTAAACAAAGCAGGTGCAGGCAAATAAATTATTTTCTCAGTCCTACCCTTTCTCCGACCTGGCTGGGCAGAAGATAATTAATACGCTAAACTTCTCACATTACCCCCCAAGGAAACAAAACCATGCTGAATCATGGATTCAAGATCAAGCCTCTCTATGGGGAACCGATAATCTGAATGGTGAGGCTCTAAACCATGGAAAGCTAGCAACCTAGAAGCAATGAGACCTCCACAAATTCCACCCTTCTCGTGGTTGGTGGTGAGATGGTGAGCTATCAAAGCACCCAGGCTATAATATCTATTCCTATTCAAAGCAGTTGCGATAAAAGCTAGATCAAAAGAAGATAACTTTCTAGCAATATTTCTAGCAAGAACACACTTGGTAATGAAATAGGAAAAATATCTAATGAATGGGAACTGAATGTTCCGAATTTTACCACTTTCCTTTTTGAAGTCGAAACCTTGGAAAATCTCAGCATATAAATCCATAAGTGACTTGGGCCTCTCCTTGATCTTCTCACAAGATCCCGACTGAGGTACTCTAATTGTTGCGCAGAAATCAACAAAAGGTAGGTCGACAGGTATATTATATATTCTGTAATGGACCATGGGGTTAGATGTGGACCAAGTAAACTGGAAGTCCTGCAAAAATGCCATGGTTACCTTAACATATTGAAAGGGTTCACCTTCAACAAAGTGTTCCAACCCTGCATTGGTAACCATAGTTTGGAAATCCTGGAGGATGCCCGCAGTTCTCATAAATTCATGGCATGGATATATGGAAGGGAAGACTCCTTCCTCACAATGAACCTTCATTGTCTCATGCACCATCAAGTCATATTGATTAAGTGGATAAGCACTCATCTTCCTTGCTGAAATTTTTAGACAAACATTAAACCAAGTGATTTCCATGTTGATAAATGATGAGCAACTACTATACAAACTTGCTAGAGGGCTACACATGCATCAAAATGAAATCTATAAGCATAGAACAATCATGCAAGCTCACACAACCTATCACCTATAGCAGCAAAATACTCAAGATACAGTCTACCAATCACAAATCTAATTGGACAAGTGGAGGAGGCACATACCAAGGAGCAATCCCTCAAAAATCAGCAGCAAATATGGGCTGAGCAAGGAGATAAAAAATCGCGAGCAAGAACAGCAAGAACTCGAGCTTGAGCAAGATTTTCTTTGTTTTTTGGGAGAGAGAAAGAAGATGACTATGAGGGGGCACCTTGAAGGGGCCCAGGTGGGCCAGCCCCCCTAGGCGCCACCCACCAATAGGCTACGCCTACCATGGGTGTGGTGGCCTGGGGTGGCCCCCTGGGTCACTCCAGGTGTCCCTCTACCCGTTTTTTCGAGGAAAATTTATTTTGAATTTTTTGGGATTTTTCAGTAAACTTTATTTTTGGCCAATTTTCAGGGTATGAAAATTGATTTTCTCGCAAAAACAATTTTTTCAGAAGAAGCAAAAGCAAAAGCCAAACTACAGAAGTTCTTAGACAAACTAACAGGGAAAAAACTAACAAAACCAAAGCTAGCAAAAAGAAAAAGGGAAAGACTAGGAAGGAGAAAAGTAAAAGAAAGTAAGTATAACCACAGTGGAAACATTATTTTGTTCATTAAAATCCTTTTGTTAACAAGGTTGATCAAGTCTTGTTACTAAAACAATCTTATATGAAACAAAACTTTGCAATCCACAAGGTGATTATGTTACCTCATACTTGATAGCAATGGTCCCAATCATAATAGTTTCAAAATTTTCTTGTGGAATGGGACAATATATTTCTCCCACCTTGATGCTCTCAATATTTTCAATGGAATTTAGGCAATAGCTTTTAGAAAAATTATTGGGGAAATAAACAATATTCTCTTTGTCATTAATATTGAATGTTACTTTCCCTTGATTGCAATTAATAACAGCACCTGCGGTATTAAGAAATCGTCTCCCAAGAATAATAGACATATTATCATCTTCAGGTATTTCAAGCACAACAAAATTAGTTAGAACCAAGCAATTATGAGCCACTTGAACAGGAACATCCTCACATATACCAACAAGAATAGTAGTTGACTTATCAGCCATTTGCAAATATATATCAGTTGGTATCAACTTTTCCAGCTGGAGTCTCTTATAGAGAGAAAAAGGCATAACACTAACTCCAGCTCCCAAATCACATAAAGTAGTTCTAACATAATTTTTCTTAATAGAGCAAGGAATATTTGGTATACCTGAATCACCAAGTTTCTTTGGAACCTTACCATTGAAGGAGTAATTAGCAAGCAAAGTAGAAATCTCCTCATTAGGAATCCTCCTTTTATTAGAGACAATATCCTTCATATACTTTGAATAAAGAGGCAACTTAATAGCGTCAGTCAAAGGAATTTGCAAAAATAAAGGTTTCATCCACTCACAAAACTTGTTGTAGTGTGATACTTTGGAAATGTATCTATAATTTTTGATGCTCCATGCTTGTTTTGTATCTACTTTACTTTGCTTGTCTACACTTTGAGGTGTTTTTTTACATGTTTTCTGGTACTAACCTATTAACAAGTTGCAACAGTGCCAGATGCTTGTTTTCTGCTTTTTTTGGTTTCAGAAAAGTTAGTAAAGAAATATTCTCAGAAATGGATGGGACAAACGTCAAAGTCAATTACTTTCCGTGGGGAACAAGAAGTCTAGAGGGGAGACGAGGAAGCGGGCCAGGGGGACAGACCTACCCCAGGCGCGGGTGGGCCTAGCCTCGTGCCTGGCTAGGGTTTGCCAACCCTGGCGCCTCCTCGGCCTCCCCCTTTGCCTATAAGAAGCCCCCGATGCATAAACCCTAGGAATCCAAAAGAAATCCACGAAAACCTCTGTTGCGCCGCCGCCACCGAAGGGGAGATTCGAGGGAAAAAAGTCTCTGTTCCGACACCCTGCCGGGACGAGGAAGTGCCCCCGGAGCCATTTCCATCGCCATCTTCATCACCGTTGCTGATTCCCATGATGAGGAGGGAGTAGTTCTTCCTCGAGGCTAAGGGCTCTACCGGTAGCTATGTGTTCATCTCTCTCTATGCATGATCTTGTGGTCATGAGCTTTGTAATCAAGTAGATCTACCTTGCTACTCAAGTGCTTCAATAGATCTCTGGTCTCCCCATGTGTGTGAAAGTGACAGTGTTCACGCCATGGTGGCAGTTAGGTTTGAGTCTACATAAATACTCTTTGTGCTTTAATAGATCTATGCTTTTACCCACGTGTGTGAAAGTGACAACGGGCATATCGTGTGGGGCACTTTGGCTAGATTGAATACTTGTTATGAGTTATATTTGGAGTTGGATGTCTCTATGAAATTGTGGTGTTTGTTGGAAGCATCTAGCGCTCAAGGTGAAAGTGTGGGGTTATCTAGATTAAAGAAGGCGGACTTTGAGGTGTGCTGTTATAGCCCTACATTGGATTAGAGTGTCCAACCGGAGAGTAGTTAAGAGTAGTATCATGAAGAGAGGATATTTATATGAGAGAGTGTTCACTAGTGAAAGTATGATCCTTAGGCCTTGTTTCTAATCATTGAAACACCATTTTGTACTAGATCTGTTGCATGTTTGCTTGCTTCCTTCAGTTTTCCTTTAGTCTATTCCTCCACACCATCAGTTCTTTTCTGGCACCGTTACCACTTGTATTTCACTATCTCTTCGCCGAACTAGTGCACCTATACACCTGACAAGTGTATTGGGTGTGTTGGGGACACAAGAGACTTCTTGTATCTTGATTGCAGGATTGCTTGAGAGGGAATACCTTTGACCACTTCCTCCCTGAGTTCGATAAACCTTGGGTAATCCACTTATGGGAAACTTGCTGCTGTTCTACAAACCTCTGCACTTGGAGGCCCAACAACTATCTACAAGAATAGAAGTGCGTAGACATCAAGCTCATTTCTGGCGCCGTTGCCGGGGAGGCTAAGGACGTCTTCGCAAGGGGAGTCCTTCACTTCCTTTCTCTTTACTTTGTTTTTAGTTTGCTTTGTTTATTTTTCTTGGTTTTGTTTGCCTCTTTTCAAAAAAACCCAAAAAATAGTCTAGTTTGGTTTGCTTGCTTTATTCAAAAACACACAAAAAATTAGTTCCTACTTTAGCTGCTGCTGCTGTTTTTGGCTTGCCCATCTTTGCCAAAATGAACTCTGCTGAGAACACCAAGTTGTGTGACTTCACTAGCACCAACAACAATGATTTCCTAAGCACTCCTATTGCTCCACATGCTCCTGATGCTACCTTTTATGAAATTAAGCTTGCTTTGTTGAATCTTGTGATGAGAGAGGAATTTCTAGTGCTGGTTCTGATGATCCTGCTGCCCATCTCAATAGCTTTGTTGAACTATGGGAGATGAAAATTATAAGGATGTAGATGGAGATATTATTAAGATCAAAGTTTTTCCTTTCTCCTTGAGGGGAAAAGCTAAAGAATGGTTGCTTTCTTTGCCTAAATATTGTATTGATTCTTGGACTAAGTGCAAAGATGCTTTTATTGGAAAGTACTATCCTCCTGCTAAGATTATATCCATGAGAAGTGATATTATGAAATTTAAACAACTTGATAGTGAACATGTTGCTCTAGCTTGGGAAAGAATGAAACCTTTATGGGCCTCACTTTGGGTGCTGCAACAAGGCTCCTTGATAATATGATGGTTAACTACTTTGAATGGCATGTTGAGAGATCTCCACATGGTAAGAAGGTAAATTCTGTTGAGGAAACTTCCTTTTTAAGTGAAAAGATTGATGTTATTATGGCTATGCTTGCTAATGGGAAAGCTCCTCTAGATCCTAATAGTGTTCCCTTAGCCTCTTTGGTTGCTCAAGAAGAGCAAGTTGATGTTAACTTCATTAGAAACAACAATTTCAACAATAATGCCTATAGGAACAATTTTGGTAGCAACAACAATTATAAGCCTTATCCTCCTAATAATGGAAATTCCTATGGAAGCTCTTACAATAATGCTAGAAGTGCCTCCTCTGAACTTGAAGTCATGCTCAAGGACTTTATTAATAAACAAACCACTTTCAATAAGACTATAGAGGAAAAGCTTTTAAATGTTGAGAAAACTATATCCTCTTTGTCTGAAGCTCAGTCCTCTTTGATTAATAAAATGGCTGCTAAACCTGAAGCCATGGAAAACACCTTTGCTACTTCTCATGCCATACAAGTTACTATTGATGAAAATGTTAGGCTGTTAGCTCAACTTCATGCTAAGTGGGAAAGGGAAGCTAAAATTGATAGAAACAATAGTGTGTGCACTATCACCACTAAACCCCAAGTAGTCCCTATTCCTACTCCTACTATGCCTAAGCCTATTGAGCCTACTACTAGTGATGACAAGTTTGACTTTGATATTGATGGTTGCAATATTTCTAAAGTTATTATGTTCTTGCAAAAGCTTGCTAGAAGTCCTGATGCTAGTGATATGCATGTTGCCTTTACCAAACATATTACAGATTCTCTTGTTAAGATTAAGGAAGAGAAGCTAAAACACAAAGCTTCTATTCTTAGGAAAGTAGACGATAGTTGGGAACCCATTATTAATATGCAAGTGAATGACTTTGATCTCAAGGCTTCATGTGATCTTGGTTCTAGTGTCTCTATTATGCCTAGGAAGATTTATGAAATGCTTGATTTGCCACCTTTGGAAGATTGATATTTGGATGTCCCACTCAATGATAATGCTAAGAAGAAAATCATGGGGAGTATTAATGATGTTCTCATTATGGTTAACAATGCTTATGTCCCTGTTGATTTCTATGTTTTGGATGTTGAATATAATGCTTCTTGTCCTATTACTTTGGGAAGACCTTTTCTTAGAACAGTTGGTGCCATCATTGATATGAAAGAAGACACCATTAAATATCATTTTCCATTCAAGAAAGGTATTGAACACTTCCCAATGAGAAGAGAGAGGTTTCCTTTTGCTTCTCCTTTGAAATCAAGATTTGATGTTAATGCTTCTTCATTTGAAAATACTTGATTCTTCTTTCTTCTCGTGCCTAACTTAAAGGCGTTAAAGAAAAGTACTTGTTGGGAGATAACCCAAGAGTTTCCTTGAGTCTTGGAAGTTATTACTTCTGTAATGACCTCTACTTATCCTTTTTGTTTGCTTTTTGTGCCAAGAATGACCTCTAATGAGAGGGAAGTAAGATTTGGGGAGTTGATGTCCCGAAATAGATTTCTGTCCTCCACCAAAACATTTTGTGAGGAGGCTCTGTAACTCGGATTGAGTTCACATTTGTGAATAAATCCCCAAGTATGTTAGCTAACTTTCATTAGTTCAACACTTTTTGATTTGAGCAACAGATGATGTTCGAAAAAATCGGTTTCTACCTACTGGTCTGTTTTGACAGATGTCTGCCATCATTTGCATTTGCTTTTTATTGATTCCTTTTTGAGTTCTCTTTAGGTGAATTGAGCTTTTTGAAGGAGTTACTACAGTACCTTGTGTTTTTAGTGAAAAGCCTTGTTGTTCAAAAGCTTTGCCAGAGGTCTAATATCTTTTGAATACACTGATGTTGCTAATGAAGATTGTGTGAAGTTTTGTATGAAGGAAAAATTTCAGGTGTAGAGAGAGAATGATGCAATGAGATGAAGAATTGACAAAAGATCAATCTTGGGGATGCCACCATGGTCTCAACCCAAGAAATATCTAAGAGGAACAAGCTTCAAAGCTTGGGTATGCCCAAGGCATCCCCTTCTTCATCAATAAAAAGCCCAGGTCTGTCTAGATACTTTGTTTTTATTGTTTTATGCACAGTTGTGTTGTTCTTGGAGCGTCTTAGTTTTCGTTTTCTTTGCTTAGGTTGTTAGTTTGCTTGAATAAAGTAGTTTGGACCCCCATTCTTGCTGTGTTGTTTGCAAATAAGTTTTCTTGGTGTTTGGAAAGGAGTAGTAAGTTCTTGCTTGAAGTGCAAGAGGAGCTTGCATTGACTGTGACTTAGACTTTAGCATGACATGCTAGGTGTTGTTTTGACCTTATGCTTAGAGATTATTGCTGTAGCATGTCTTGTTCCAAACAATTGGGATTGCTTAGTGTGCCTTGAAGAAATTATGCGTTGCTTTAGCATGCAAAAGCATAGTATTGTGGTATTCTCCTTTGATTTTTTGCTTGGGTTTGACTTGGCACATGCTCACACCATGTTATGACTATTACAAGTCACCATTAGCCTATATGATCATTTAGTCCTTGACTTGTAGTACCACTCTTTGCTTTGATTAGTATGCTTTGTTGCACTGCATGATTATGGCCACTATTGCTCTCTTAGTAGGTTGCTCCCAGTCTTTTGCTAGCCTCCACTTGTATGAGTAAGTTCTAATCATGCTTCCAACTCCCAAGAAACCAAGTTTTTCCAAAGTGTCCACTATAAACTCCTATGCATGGTGTGTTACACCATTCCAAGTATATTCTTGTTTTCAACTATATTCCAATTAAAAACTATTTTGTATGTGAAAACTTAGTGATTAAAGCCCTCACAAACTTGATGGCAAACTTTATATTATTTGCCCCTAATAAACTTGAACCATTGTGACAACTTTGTTGTATATGCTTGCACTTATAAGTTGGAATTAGCAGAACCATGCTGCCACCGGGAACGCTTTCAACATTGCACTTGTACTTTGTACTCAGTTGATATCATGTTCTTTTGTCTATGGATGTCACCGGTGTGAAATAAAGAGGGGACTTGTAAGTCCATGGAGTTTGTATCCTGTGTTAGAGAAACGCCTGGGCCGCTAGCCTAAGCCATGCCTAATCATGGTGGAATCTTGCAGCATCACCATAGTGACATCTATGGAGCATTCTTCTTATAAAAAAAGAGAGACACAGTGAGAAAAGAGGAAAGAGAGAAAAAAGCACCATATTCCCATGGTAAATAAGAAGATTGCTGAGATGCTCATTGTCTGCTTGCCTTGTCATTTTGGTTATGGGAAAGCTCCTGTACCATGTGCAAGGGGTACCCCATTGGCGGTTCTCAATGATATACAAATACTTACAATGACAAGAACTTACAGGTGAATGAAGTTGAGTAGTATGAGGTGTGGCCCTCGTATTCAAGTGACTTGAGATTGCCAACTTATACTTTGTCAAGCATATACTCCATACTTAGTTCACTTTAACCTTAACCACTTCAAGATGCTTATGATAGGTGCAATGAGGGCTGAAAGCTAACAAGTACCATAATTTTTGGAAGCTATTTTTGAAACTTGAAATCCCTGCTTCCCTTTGTGAAGGGCCTGTCTTCCAGTATTATTTGAGTCTCCACCTTCTACCTTTTAAGAACCATTAAGAGAGCATAGTTGTCATTATGTGTGCAGGGTCCCAAAGCTTATTGATTGATGCATATTGTGATATTACTTGTTCTTGTGATATTTGTTTCTAGTCACGCTTGTGAACTTTGAAGGTGTCCTATGCATCTATATTGCTACTCTATGAGGGACAAGCTGATTGCCACTATGCTATGCTTTCTGTATGTGAAACAAACAAACATTTTTCAATGCATGTTATTCATGATCTTTGTTTGGAGCCTTTCATGTTGAATGCATAGTTACTATGTCCTATTGTTAGAACTCCATCTTTCATGCACATGTTTAGAGTTCTTTGATCCCAGCTTCAATGCTTGCAAATGGTTTGATATTGGTTTTGATGGTGCATGTCACCTCAAAAATTATTCTTTTTATCACTTACCTACTCGAGGACGAGCAGGAGTTAATCTTGGGGATGCTTGATACGTCAGAAACATATCTATAATTTTTGATGCTCCATGCTTGTTTAGTATCTACTTTGCTTTGCTTATATAAACTTTGAGGTGCTTTTTACATGTTTTCTGGTACTAACCTCCTAACAAGTTGCAACAGTGTCAGATACTTGTTTTCTGCTGTTTTTGGTTTCAGAAAAGTTAGTAAAGAAATATTCTCGGAATTCGACGGGACAAACGTCAAAGTCAATTACTTTCCGTGGGGAACAAGAAGTCCAGAGGGGAGACCAGGAAGCAGGCCAGGGCAACCAACCCCCCCAGGAGCGGGTGGGCCCTACCCCGCGCCTGGGTAGGGTTTGGCCCTCCTGGCTGCCTCCTCGGCCTCCCCCTTCGCCTATAAGAAGCCCCCGATGCATAAATCCTAGGAATCCATAAGAAATCCATGAAAACCTCTGTTGCGCCGCCGCCACCGAAGGGGAGATTCGGGGGACAGAAAGTCTCTGTTCCTGCACCCTGCCGGGACGGGGAAGTGTTGTGGATATACCAAATGGGTATACCTATGGCATAGTCTCATACCGGCAAGCCCGGGTGGCCCTTAGTTGGTGTTTAGGCCTATGGCATAACCGTGAGGCCCAGTTGCTGATAGACAAGACGGAGGTCCAGCAGGGATAAAGGAAGGCGACGTGCCACTGCCTATGATGGAAGCCGGAGCCTTGGAGGACACGAAGACTAGTTAGTGTTAGTCGAGGACTCTGTAACGGTATCTGGCTGGGACTCTCCATGTAACCCTAGGTCATGTCGCACTTATAAGCCGACTTACGGGTGCCTTTAGGGCAGAGACACAATCTCATAGACAAGGGCATAGCACAACTCCCACATAGCGAACCCCACAATCCCTGTAACTCGGCATATTCCCATTATAGTGATTTATAGCAGAAGTAGGATCTCGCCACCGTCATGAGATCTGAACCTGGTTACACTGTGTCAAGCCAACCCAGACGCTCTCCGTCTCCCCCCACGTCTCTAAACACGCATTGTGTGGACCCCTCCATGGCGTACTCATCGGCAATACCACGACAGTTGGCGCCCACCGTGGGGCAAGAGGCGCTTACAAAACGGATCCGGGCGGGATCCCTCGTCGTCTTCGAAGACGGACAAATCGCATCTCCGAGGAGCGCCTGCTCCGTCATGGCTCTTGAGTCTACGAAGGATGTATCATCTCTCCGCTCGAGCGTATGGCCAAGTCGGCAGCGTCATGGAAATTTTCAATAAAACAAAGATGACCCTTCTTGGTTTTCCTCGCCGCCAGGCTGATGGAGCCGATGTCATCATAACTCTTTGAGCTGAGCCGACAAAATCAGCGATAGCATGAGAAGTGACGTATCCTTCTAAATTGCCGCGATTTTCTAGTTGAGCTGCTCGGAGGCTCGATGTTCCACCCCGTACGAAATTATTATTTGATTTGGATCTATTGCACTGCAGGCTTAGGAACAAGACGGAAGTATACGTACGCGTCATGTATGTGCGCATAGTTGTTCGGCTTTGATTAGCTCCACTTACCGTCTTGTTTATGTCGTCGGGTTGGATTTGAGGGAGTGCAACATGAAGGAGCAATCTCACAATGAGACAAAGTAGTGTGTGATTATTTTTTTGCCTTACGTGCATGGTTCAAGATCTAAAGAATCAATTAGCAAAATCGATCAGCTCAAGGCTAGCTTGTGCATGGATTTGAAATCCACGGAAGTTATTTTTCGTGTACCTTCAATCAACACATGGCTATTATCGGTTTTAGTTTGGACAGCGCTCGTCCTAGAAGAATCATGGAAATGACCGATTGTATACACGATGGCGGTCCGTCTTTGATTCCTTTACAATGACCTTCTGACCAGATTCCTTTACAATGATTCCTTTACAATGATTCGTCTTCACTGAAATGACACCGACTCCGCTCAAACAGCTAAGTCCCTATTTATATTTATTATTTTAATTATTTATGATCATTAGACTAAGATTGGTTCACTCATGTTGTGAGTGTTTTACCGCTTTAGTTTTTTATCATACCTTTTCCACGATTTGCCTTGTGCTCGTGAGTACAGCTCTTCAGTAGTTTTGACCATTTAAGGACCTAGTACCATGCAAAAAACCCGTCTTCGGGCGTTAGCTTAAGTTTTCTGGATACACGTTTTCTATTATTTTTATGTGGATTTCGGAGTAGTGACTTCTCGGCACTCAAAGCCGGCGTTTTGGCCTTGGGTTCTAGACGGAGCCATTAGGCATCATCACCTAAGGACATGGTTCTGTGCTGCGAGTCTTCCGTCTCACGAAAGGTGAAGCATAAAAACTGGAATAATGGATAAGCCAGCACTTGCTTAAACAAATTTTTACATAAACTATTTAAATTAGTTGAGTTTTTTCTTCCTAAACAGTTTTATGTTGTTAAACTGCTGTATTGTTTCAGCTTTAAAGCATTTGTTTAAAGGCCATATTTGTTCCGCCATACATTTGTTTGTTGGACACAATTAAAGGAACAATCTAATACAATTGTGTTTTTTCTGTTTATGTCTCAGGTACATGACGTTTGGACATCTCCGCGTTCCTCGAATTAAGGTGTTTTTGAGCCGGCTTTGCGCTAGACTCGACGCCTCGGGGGCTGTGTTCGTATTTGTTGACCAAGACTTGAGCCGCCTTTGAGGAAGTCGGATCGACGCTCGGGGGCTTGACATCTCTAACTATTGAGCTTTGTCCCACCTTGCGTCCAAGCCAGAACAAACCTCGGGGGCTATAGTACGTTGATCTCCAAGATATGGTTTAGTTCTCTTTGAGCATCAAGCCGGAAAATTTATGTGAATTCCACCTTGACACTCGGGGGCTACACCGATGATGAATTTTTGTGAAGTTCTCTCTGGAGCACCAAGCCGAAATAATTTCCGACTTGGCGCTCGGGGGCTACACTATTGACATTTTTACTAAAGCTACTCTGATAGCAACAATGTCGTGGGAGTGGTCACGGCAGATGCTGCAATCGGCAGCGAGTAGTAGAACGAGGGGCAAGGGCGGCCAGCCATCTGCGGAGCGATATGAGGGCGGAGACACAGGGTTTTACCCAGGTTCGGCCCCCCGGAGGGTAAAGACCTACTCCTGCTAGACTGTATTATGATGGTGGTACAATGGGGCGAGCTCGGCGGCTAGGCGGCGAGTCGCTTGGGTGTATGATGGAACGTATCTCTACACGCCCTGTAGGGAGGTTTATATAGACTCACCTCCCCTAGGGTTTACATATCTTAACCAAATCAGTTAAGGCTTCGGTACTCGTTTAACCTAATCCGACTGGGCCTATCTACTCGCATGGGCCATTAGCTTCCAGTCGCTTGGATCCACACCGGGCCTTGATCCAGTCGCCGTCTTGCAGGCCCACTCGCCAGTTCTTGGGCCAGTCGGAAACGTCCTGCTGGGTATACCCTGGTAGGCATATCCCCATCAGTAGTCCCCGAGGCCGTCGTCGATTGGGCGCAGGTGGTTGCTGGCAGTCGGAGTATACGGCTTTCAACGCGGACATCCAGTCGAATCGGCGGCGGGCTCCTGAATAAAGGAGGAAACTAGTCATTCTGGTCGCAGCTTTGGTGATTGGGTCGGCGAAATATTTAGTCACTATTTGTAGTGATCGGGTCAGCGATCCGAGTGGCTAAAGTTGGACCGTCCAAACGCAGTCAAACTAGCCGTTGGGGTAATCCAACGGTAACTTTTGGCGTAATCACCGCGTAGTAATGGCTCCCTGATTTGGCGGGTAACAACCGCTATATAAAGGGGATTGTAGGCGATCAGAGAACCACCTCCTCGTCATTTCCTCCGATTGCGCGCACCTCCGTTTTCCTCCGCATCGCGATCCAGACGAACCGAAATCCTCCGACCCCCACGAATCCTTCTGCCTATGGCCCCCTCCACTGAGCCATGGGGCAGATCCAAGTGCACGAGAGCGCAACTGGCATCCTTCGAGGAGGCCGGGATCCTGCGCGCCGGTAGGTGGCGCATCCCCGCGGCCAGAGAGGTGACTCCGGACCCGCGCGAGGGAGAGTTTGTCTGCTTCACCAGCCACCTAGAGTGGGGGCTGGGATTCCCAACATCTCTTTTCTTTCGGCGCTTCTGTGCCTTCTACGGGATCCAGCCGTCGGACCTGGGTCCGCACAGCATCGAGCAGCTCGCCATTTTCGTGACGTTCTACGAGTGCTACCTGGGCTGCAGGCCCTACTTCCCCCTGTGGCAAGACCTGTTCCACGGGAGGATCAGTCGCGAAGAAGCGGGCGGCCCAATGCTCGCTGCGAGCTGTCTGACGTTTCAGCTGAAATCGAAG
The DNA here is from genome assembly GCA_023614405.1 of Avena insularis. NCBI lineage: Eukaryota > Viridiplantae > Streptophyta > Magnoliopsida > Poales > Poaceae > Avena > Avena insularis. Next base: position 163,670,017 of record CM042685.1, on the reverse strand, counting down.
GCTTCCTTCTTTGATCTGATGCTACCCGCCAAGGCGGCGAGTGAATGGAAGAAGTCTTGGTTTTATGTCACCGAGGCGACTCCGGACGGCGAGGTGGCGATCCCAAGATACTCCGCCGACCGGCCCGAACCACGCCGACTCCAAGTCGGCAAGCTCCCAACAGACCTGCGGATGGTTGTGGATGAAATGCTTCAGACCATCCGCGGCCTGAAGAAGAGGGGTCTCCAGCCCATCAATTTGTACAATTGCTGGATCGGGCGGCGACTCGTCCCCCTGGCCCGCTGCGACCACTACATGTACGAGTACGCGGGCCGGGAGGACTCGACGAAGTCCTGCCTCGCCGAGTGGCAACTCGAGGATTACCTCCTGGCGCTGAAGAGGATCACCCAGGCTGCGTACCTCGACGCGAAGGCCGGGGTCGCCCCCTACACCGCGAAGCATCCAGCCCCAACGGTAAGTCATCTTTCCATCATTCGCAGTCGCAGTTAAATGATGTCGCGGTTATACTGACATTGTCTTATGCTTATTGCAGCTATTTCAAGTGGTGGAAGGGTGGCTTCCGCCCGCGGACGACGAGAATTCGAGCTCGTCCGTCCAGGAGGTAGGCGACTCGCCCCCACCAAGGGGCGGCATCGAGAGCGACGACGACGAATCTGAGGAAGAGGTCGCCCCGTTGGTCCGGAAAACTCGAGGACAGCGGCAGCGCGAGCTCGAAGCGAGCAAAAGCCTCAGCGTCATGATGACGACGACGACGAGCTCCCCGAGCACACCTCGCATCGCGAGGCTACCCCATCGAAGAAGAAGAAGGAGGTGAAGGCCCCTCCAAAGAGGAAGACGAAGCCGGCGAAACAGGCGTCTCCGCCTCACTCACCAAGCAGCTCCGACGCCACCAGCCTGGCCAGGGGTGAAGCTCCACAGATGGCAGCGGCGCCAGATATCACCGCCGTCCTGAGCGAGGTGCCTCTGGCCTTGATGCCTCCGCCGTTCGCCCCATTCTCTGGGTCAGGGGCCGCTCCGGTCGCGGCAGCTTCGCCGCCCAGGGATGCTCCCGCCAAAAACATTTCAGAGGCCCCAGTCGCGGCCTCGACAACAAAGAAGCCGTCCGTGTCTTGGGCTCGCGATGTCCTGGAGATGGGCCTCAGTCGACGGCTAGGCCCCGAACTGGAGAAGCCGGCCGGCATCCGCACGGGGCTACGGTTCCTACCGGTCGCCAAGTGAGTTTTATTCTCCTGTCTTTGTTTTTCATAGTACTCGGACTACTTTGCTCATGTGATCAATCTGTAGGACTGGAGCCAAGAATATAGGCCATCCAACCGTGGCCAAGGTGCCGCCAGTCGTCAGCGAGGAAGACCCCTCCCGGAAGAGGAAGGCGGACGAGGTCATTGCCCCCATGGACAGCGCTAAGAAGGCCAAGGGCGACGAGGTCGTCACGGTGTCTGACGACACAGCGGTTGCTCCGAGTGAGCCCGTGGCGGGGGCGAACTTGACGACCAAGGAAGGTGCTCCCTTGCCTGGGGTGGCCGAGCCGGCCTCCTTTGGTGCCGGCGCATCCATCGCAACATTTCCGCGCTTCATGACCAAAGCGGCTACAGAGAGTAGTACCTCGCCCTCGAGCCGCGCACCTGGGGTCGTCGACATGGAGGTCGAGCAACATCGCAGGCACACGCCAGCTCTCCTCGCATCCGTGGACGCGATACAGCTTCATGGTATGCTTGGCGCATCCATCCAGGTATGTCCAGTCCCCGAGGATCGGGCCGCTGTATTGCAGCGGTCTGATTCTTTTAGTGTCTTGCTTTTATTTTTTGCGTCTAGTCCCCGAGTGCGCGCTCGCTGAATTTCAGCGGGTGGGCACTTAGGATTTTTGGTTGCCAGTCCCCGAGTGCGCGCTCGCTGAATTTCAGTGGGTGGGTACTTAGTATTTTTGATTGCCAGTCCCTGAGTGCGCACTCGCTGAAATTCAGCGGGTGGGCACTTAGGGTTTTTGATTGCCAGTCCCCGAGTGCGCACTCGCTGAATTTCAGCGGGTGGGCACTTAGGATTTTTGATTGCCAGTCCCCGAGTGCGTACTCGCTGAATTTCAGCGAGTGGGCACTTAGGATTCCGCTATTGCTAACTGTTTGACTTGTGTGCAGGGTTTGCAGCGCGAATCAGCCGACCGGCTCGCTGAAAAACGTCACGCGGAGAGGGAACTGGCCACCGTCCAGGAGGTGAACAAGGGGCTCCAGGAGATTGCTGCGAAGGCAGAGGAGGTCCGCCAGGGCCTCGTCCCAGCGACTGAGTTGGCGGCAGCTCAAACTGCTTTAAATTCAGCTGAGGAGCGGATCGCCCACCTTGAGCGCGAGCTGAAGGAGGCAAGGGAGGAGGCAACTTCGGCGGATGGGCGAGCCAAGGCTGCCGTTACAGCCGCCGATGAGGAGCGTAAGGTCTCCGATGCCCTTGTTGCTGGGCTTCAAGACGACTACACCTCTCTTCAGAGCTTCATCATGGATCTCGCCCGTACCTTGATTGGTGAGTGTGCCTTCCTGTGCCTGTAACGTTTGCATTGTGTAATCTTTGATGTACTCACTATCGCTTTCTGTCCGCAGGTCGAATCATTGACAGTGCGGAAGAGGCGAGTTCGTTCGACGCACGGCAATGTGTGGCCACGCTGGTCGACTCGGCCACGTTGTCGGCGACGTGCATACGGGCGTATCTCCAGGAAATGTCGCCCACGGAGGTGATTCCCAGCGACCTCGTCGAGGTGTGGCGATACTTGGAGAAGGTGCCGTCGGTCGTCGAATTTATGACACGATCGGCGTTCCGACACGGAGCGGCGACGACGCTTAGCCTTGGGCTCACTCACTTCCCGGAGGACTTCGATTTGGACGACGTGACGAGTGGCTACCCATCGTCGACCAGCTCGGTGGAGATCTCCGAGGTGCTGAAGCTGACAGACCACGCCGCGGTATACTCCGAGTGCGTCTGGGCGATGGGCGACCTCCTTCCTTATTAGGAGACGATTGTCGCACCCAACGACCCCGAGCCGCAGCACCGGGACTTCAAGATCGAGCAACCCTTCCGTGCGGCGATGGCGGGTGAGCTGACGCCGTACCCGTCAAACCCGTACACTCCCTTCATTCGCAATCGCAAGGGTGGTGGCGAGTCGTCGTCGAAGCCTGCGGAGTAGAATATTGTGCCCTGGGGCGTTAGTAACAGTGCTGCCATTGGGCATACTTTGTATTTGTAGCGCTTGCGACATGCTATTAATGAAATATCGTGTTGTTTTGTGAATTGTTGTGTGTCTCTGATTGAGGTTTGAACGAGTCCCCGAGCGCGTCCGCCCTTTTTGATGGGGTTTACCTTGTTTGTTATGTGTTTGCGGTTTTGAATGTTTTGTTTATTGGGGTCGACTCGCCCGAACTCGGAGAGCCAGTCGCAAGGCGACTCCCATGAGTTCTCTGTACTTCATCGTTTTCCCTTGCGCGAACGGGTTCGGGTTGCCGAGTCCCCGAGCGTGGTACTTGGTTGTTCTAGGCGCGACTCGAGGGTGGGTGAGGACTTGGCGCGTTATGGTGAGCGCATCGCTCCTGCCTGGCCCGTTAGGTCAGTCGCGTGGCGAGTCCTGGGCATGCTCTCGTACTTGGCGTTTTCCCTAGCCACTCGTGCTGGACTGGTCGTCAGTCCCCGAGCGTGGTACTTGGCCGTTCGAGTCGCTATGTCGAGGATGCGGAGGATGATGGTCGCTGTGAGAAGCGAAGGCAGTTGTCTTGGCTCGTAGAGAAAGTCGAGCTAGGCGACTCCAATGGGGCTCCAGGTAGGCGTTTTTCGTGGACGTTACAAGACCTGGGGTGACCCAGTGCCCTTGTAACGCACTACTTGGCCGTGCCGATCGCTGTACCAGAGGTTGACTTCTGCAGTTAGCTTGACGCTGTTATTACGAGTGCGAGTGGCACAAGACACGGAGAGTAGGCGCAATTTGCGGTAACCAATTCTTTTTATTTCATAGCGACTAGAGGATACATATGTGGGGTTCTAGGAGTAGAACTTCCGTAGGAGGTTTACATTCCATGGTCGCTTGACATCCAGTTTGCCGTCCGCGCGGACGTCGATGAGATAGTAGGCGTCGTTGCCCAGTACTCGCCCGATGGCGAACGGTCCCTCCCATGGGGGGGGGAAAGCTTGTGCATGCCTTTCTTCTCCTGGATGAGGCGCAGCACCAGGTCGCCTTCTTGGAAGGTGCGAGTTTTCACCCGCCGGCTGTGGTAGCGGCGGAGTCCTTGCTGGTAGATGGCGGTGCGTGATCGAGCGAGGTCGCGTGCCTCGTCGAGTTGATCGACTCCATCCTGTCGTGCGAGTTCATTCGCAGCCTCCGTGTAATGGACGACCCTTGGCGAGTCGTGCTCCAAGTCGGTGGGCATGACTGCCTCGGCGCCGTACACCATGATGATGGAGGGTAGCTCCTCGACCCAGCACCCGGCGGTGCGCTCGATTGGTACTTGGAGCCGCGGCTTCAGGCCGTGGAGGATGCTCTGGTTGCCCCGTTCCGCTTGGCCGTTGGACTCCGGGTGGGCGACTGACGCGAGGTCGAGCCGGATGTGGTGTTCCTCGCAGAACTCGACCATGGCTCCTTTGGCGAAGTTGGTGCCGTTGTCCGTGATGATGCTGTTTGGGAACCCGTAGCAATATATGAGCTCGCGTAGGAATTTGGTTGTGGTCTTCCCGTCGCATTTACGGACTGGCTTGGCCTCCACCCACTTTGTGAATTTGTCGACCGCGACCAGAAGGTGGGTGAAGCCGGAGGGGGCCTTTTTGAAGGGGCCTACCATGTCCATACCCCACACGGCGAATGGCCAGGTGATAGGGATTGTCTTGAGCGCTGAGCTCGGCACGTGTGTCTGGTTGGCGTACTTCTGGCACCCAGCGCACCGCTGGACAATGTCGACGGCATCGGCGTGTGCAGTGGGCCAGTAGAAGCCGTGTCGCATAGCCTTGGTGACCAGAGAGCGGGCGCCGGCATGGTGGCCGCAGTCGCCGGAGTTGATGTCGTGGAGGATATTGCGTCCTTCGGCGGGTTGGACGCAGCGTTGGAACACGCCGGTCACGCTGCGCTTGTGGAGCTCGCCGTCGATGATGGTGAAGGATTTGCATCGGCGTGCAATCATCCGGGCATCCGTATCGTCTGCCAACAAGGTGTCAGCCTCCAGGTAGGCGACGTAGGGCTTGGTCCAGTCGTCTGGCTCGGCGATGAGTGCGACCAGGGCTGCCTCTGGCTGCAGCGGGACTCCGATGTCAATCTCCCTTGGGGGAGAGACTGATGGCTTGGTGATCGTGTCGAGGAAGACGCCGACGGGTGGTGCAAGTCGAGGCGACCCGATGCGAGAGAGTGCGTCAGCCTCCTTGTTCTTCCATCTGTCGATCCACTCGACGGAATACCCTGCGAAGTGTCCCCCCAGCTTGTCTACTGCTTGGCGGTATGCCACCATGGTGGGAGAGACGGCGTCGCACGTGCCAGCGACTTGCCCAGCGATGAGGTCGGAGTCTCCGTAGCAGCGTAGGCGGTTGACGTTCATCTCCTTGGCAGCTCGCATGCCGTGGAGTAGTGCCTCGTACTCGGCCATGTTGTTGGTGCGGGGGGTAAAGTCGAGGCAGAGGACGTAGCGAAGATTGTCGCCCTTCAGCGAAGTTAGCACGATTCCTGCTCCTGCGCCGTCCGCGTTCTTGGAGCCGTCGAAGTGCAGGCTCCAGTAATGGACATATGGCAGCTTTTCTGGCTGCTGGGCTTCTTCCTAGTCGGCGATGAAGTCCGCTAGGGCCTGTGATTTGATCGCTTTTCGTGGCTCATACTTGATGCTGTGGACGCCAATTTCGACGGCCCACTTAGCGACTCGCTCGGTCGCCTCACGGTTGCGGATGATGTCCTGCAACGGTGCTGAGGAGACGACCGTGATCAGGTGCTCCTGGAAGTAGTGCGGCAGGCCCCGCTGTGCTCTAAAGACCGCGTATACCAGTTTCTGGTACTGCGGGTACCGCTAGCGCGACTCGGTGAGGACCTCCCAAGTCGAAGATCGGCGGAATTTTCTGACCCGGAGTCGAAGTCGAAGATCCGAAGGATGGAGGGGTCCTCGAAGTCTCCCAAGTTGTAAACCTGGGCGATGGAGCCTGCGGGCGAAGCCGCGGTGATGGATCCGGCGAGTGATGTCGGGGTTGCCGAGTCGGCGTCGTCGTTGAGGGCCGCGTCTTTCGCGGCCGCGGAGGTTTCGGCCACGTTGTTGTGGGCCGAGTTGTACTCGGGGGCGAGGCAATGGATCGTGCGGACCTGGCTCTCGGAGAGCCGATCGCGTGGCGGCGACTCGCGGATGCGAGCCGATCCTCCGAGACGATGACGTCGGTGAGGCCGACGAAGAGGCTGATCGTGCCGACCGGCAAGATCATGCTGTGTGTGACGGGTCGCGCCGCCGGGACGTAGCTGCTCGACAAGAACTGGAGCATCTCGCCGATCGCTATCATGTGGCCGGTGGCGACCGTCTCGTTGATGGGCAGATTGGATCTCGCCGCAGAACACCGGCCAGACCGGCCAGGCCCCACGGTGGGCGCCACTATCGTGGGGATTGTCACGGCAGATGCTGCAATCGGCAGCGAGTAGTAGAACAAGGGGCATGGGCGGCCAGCCATCTACGGAGCGAGATGAGGGCGGAGACACAGGGTTTTACCCAGGTTCGGCCCCCCGGTGGTACAATGGGGCGAGCTCGGCGGCTAGGCGGCGAGTCACTTGGGTGTATGATGGAACGTATCTCTACACGCCCTGTAGGGAGGTTTATATAGACTCACCTCCCATAGGGTTTACATATCTTAACCGAATCAGTTAAGGCTTTGGTACTCGTTTAACCTAATCCGACTAGGCCTATCTACTCGCCTGGGCCTTCAGCTTCCAGTCGCTTGGATCCACACCGGGCCTTGATCCAGTCGCCGTCTTGCAGGCCCACTCGCCAGTTCCTGGGCCAGTCGGAAACGTCCTGCTGGGTATACCCCGGTAGGCATATCCCCATCAAACAAGACAATTTTCTTTTGTAACTTTGACTGGGCGCTCGGGGGCTATAATCGTTTGATGTACAACTATGCATGTTCTTTTGAGCATCAAGCCGCCTTCGTCATGGAAGCCGACTCAATTCTCGAGGGATACATATGGTTATGTCAACAAAACTTTCAAGACGGTGAAGAATCCGTCTAGCGGAACTTGCGGGCTTAACATTAACTTTGTCTTCATGGAAGTTTCCTGCGTTACACGGTTCGATGGCCTAAACGTCTGTGATATGAGGGGCTCTAAGACCATAATTCGGCAAGCTCTTATGTCTGTGACTTTGCTGGCTCTAAGTCGGCAGTTTGGCAGCCTTTACGACCATGGCTCAGTAGCCATGATTTTTTCTGGATTGCATACCATCCTACATGGATGATGATATTAAAGACGTTCCTAGAGCTTGGAAAATCACTAATGATTCATTAGATAGTTCTCCGCCTTGGATTCGTTCGCATAAGCATAAAAGCAACTCTCTGGCTAAGGCTTAGTCGGATGAGAATATGATATAGGAGCTCTCCAAGATTCTTCACGAAGCACGCCTACAAATGGAAGACGACGTGATACGCTCAAAGCTAAACGGAGGAACGCGAGGATCTTGAAGAACTTCGGGGGCTACTGTTGTGGATATACCAAATGGCATAGTCTCATACCGGCAAGCTCAGGTGGCCCATAGTTCGTGGTTAGGCCTATGGCATAACCGGCCGGCCCAGTTGCTGATAGAACAGACGGAGGTCCAGCAGGGATAAAGGAAGGCGACGTGCCACTGCCTATGATGGAAGCTAGAGCCTTGGAGGACAAGAAGACTTTTTAGTGTTAGTCTAGGACTCTGTAACCGTATCTGGATGGGACTCTCCATGTAACCCTAGGTCCTGGCGCCCTTATAAGCCTACCTACGGGAGCCTTTAGGAAAGAGACACAATCTCATAGACAAGTGCATAGCACAACTCGCACATAGCGAACCCCACAATCCCTGTAACTCGGCATATTGCCATTATAGTGATTTATAGCAGGAGAAGGATCTCGCCACCGTCATGAGATCTGAACCTGGGTAAACTGTGTCAAGCCGACCCGGACGCTCTCCGTCTCCCCCACGTCTCTAAACACGCACTGTGAGGACCCCTCCATGGCATACTCGTCGGCAATACCATGACAGGAAGTGCCCCCGGAGCCATCTACATCGATCTCCATCGCCATCTTCATCATCGTTGTTGATTCCCATGATGAGGAGGGAGTAGTTCTTCCTCGAGGCTAAGGGCTCTACCGGTAGCTATGTGTTCATCTCTCTCTATGAATGATCTTGTGGTCATGAGCTTTGTAATCAAGTAGATCTACCTTTCTACTCAAGTGCTTCAATAGATCTCTGCTCTCCCCATGTGTGTGAAAGTGACATCGTTCACGCCATGGTGGCACTTAGGTTTGAGTCTACATAAATACTCTTTATGCTTTAATATATCTATGCTTTTCCCCACGTGTGTGAAAGTGACAGCGGGCATACTGTGTGTGGCACTTTGGCTAGAGTGAATATTTTTATGAGTTATATTTGGAGTTGGATGTCTCTATGAAATTGTGGTGTTTGTTGGAACCATCTAGCGCTCAAGGTGACAGTGTGGGGTTATCTAGATTGAGGAAGGCGGACTTTGAGGTGTGCTGTTATAGCCCTACCTTGGATTAGAGTTTCCAACCGGAGAGTAGTTAAGAGTAGTATCATGAAGAGAGGATAATAGTGAACGTATGATCCCTAGGCCTTATTTCTAAGCATTGAAACACCGTTTGCTACTAGATCTGTTGCATGTTTGCAGGCTTCCTTTAGTTTTCCTTTAGTCTGTTCCTCCACCCCATCAGCTCTTTTCTGGCACCGTTACCACTTGTATTTCACTATCTCTTCGCCGAACTAGTGCACCTATACACCTGACAAGTGTATTGGGTGTGTCGGGGACACAAGAGACTTCTTGTATCTTGATTGCAGGATTGCTTGAGAGGGAATACCTTTGACCACTTCCTCACTGAGTTCGATAAACCTTGGGTAATCCACTTAAGGGAAACTTGCTGCTGTTCTACAAACCTCTGCACTTGGAGGCCCAACAACTGTCTACAAGAATAGAAGTGCGTAGACATCATAGTGTTGTTCCTCCTTTGACTTGTGTTTCTTACCTGGAAAAGGCATTGGTTTCTGCACCCAAGGTTCTCTCTCTTTACCATGTTTATTAGCACGAAAATGTTCCTTTCTGTACCTAGTGTTCTTAGTGTGCTTCTCAGGTTCTTCCTCACCTTCCTCCTTATCAGGAGACTCATTTTTATCATTACCACTCTCATTTTCAGCATCAGAGATATATATACTATTAGGATCTACACCAGGTTCAAGGGGTTCCTCAACTACCTTATGTTTCTTTTTCTTTCTCTTACGAGGACTACCACTACTTTCACCTTGTTGAGAATCATGCTCAATTCTTTTAGGGTGTCCTTCAGGATATAAAGGATCTTGAGTGGATATACCACTCCTAGTTCTAATTCGATAAGCATGTTTATCTCCTAAGGCATTGACTAGCATATCTTTTTGTACCTTAGCAAGTTGATCAAGTTGGTTTGAACCATTTGAAAGTGTTTGCAAAGCATTTTAATATCATTAGAAGTTCTTTCCACAATATCTTTCAACTCATTGATAGCTCTAGAGTTTTCCAATAAATGATTCTGAACTTGTTTATTAAAATTACCCATTTTAACAATAAAAATGTCAAGTTCCTCTAAGCATTGATCAGGAGACTTACCATAAGGAATATCACTTTCATCAAAGTGTTGGAGAGAGTGTATCTCAATAGTAGATGAGTGGGGGATTGACTTACATAATTCTTCTATGGGAGGTAGATTCTTCACATCTTTAGCTCTAATACCTTTCTCCTTTAGACATTTCTTATCTTCCTTCATCACATCATCATTTAATGCAATAACTCCCCTCTTCTTTGGTGTTCGTATTGGATCTAGTTCAGGAACAACTGGTTCAGGAATAATAGTCTTAGGTGTATTTAGCTCAACTGAAGTCCAATCATCATAATTCTTGCTTATCTTAGCCATTAATTCTTTAGCATCTATAGGAGTTCTTTTCTTGAAAACACAATCAGCAAAGTTATCTAGGTATGTCCTAGAATCATCAGTTAGTCCATTATAATAAATATCAAGAAGCTCATTCTTAGGTAATGGACGTCCAGGATGTGCATGAATAAAGGCACATAACCTTGTCCATGACTTAGGCAATTTCTCTTCTTCTTCCTGTTTAAAATCAAAAAGTCTCTATAAAGCAGCATGTCTAGCACCGGGAGGAAAATATTTCTGGAAGAAAGAAGCAATCAAGCAATCAGGGCTATCAATGGAACCAAGAGGTAATCTATTAAACCAAGCCCTAGCTTCTCCTTTTAGTGAAAAAGGGAATATCTTAGTAACAAAGTACTTGTGCATCTTAAAATCATCAGATAATAAAGCACTCATAGTAGAAAGCTCATTCATACGAGCCACACCACTCTCATTTTCAGTTCCACAGAACGGTTCTTTCTCAACAACATCTAAATAGGATAAATCAAGAGAGAAATCATAATCTTTATCTTTGATATCTATGGGAGAGGTGGCAAACTTAGGATCAGAGGACAGTTTAGGCATAATAGTACGTCTAGCAAGGAGACTCTTAATAGCACTAGTACCATGTGTGTTTTGGCACTCTTCAACAAATTCATCAGTGAACTCAATGTAACAATCATTAATATCATAACTCTCTTTAGACTTAGGTGAGCTAACAGGTGTAACAGTGTCTTCACTAGGAGTTTTGGTATTTCCAAGACTAGCCATAGTAGCATATAGAAAAGGACCTAATGAACCACTCACATCAAGCACAGTAGAAAAAACATCATGAAAATCAAAAGCAGTTTCAGAATCAGCATTAGTAGCAGTGTGTGTAGCATGAGTATGTGGTGGTGGTGTAACAAGCTTACTTATAACAGACGGTGAATCAAGAGAAACACAGGTGTTTATGACTGTACCTCTTCTTGTAGTGGATGGTAAAATAGAAAACTTTCCATCACGAGAATTACCCATGATGAACGAAGTAGCTGTGAACAATAATAGATCCAAGTGAACTTACAAATAAAGCTATGCTCCCCGGCAACGGCGCCAGAAAATAGTCTTGATGACCCAAGTATAGGGGATCGCAACAGTCTTTGCGGGTAGTATTACCCAATTTATTGATTCGACACAAGGGGAGTCAAAGAATACTTGCAAGCCTTAAAAACTGAGTTATCAATTTAGATGCACCTGGAAATAGTTCTTGCTCACAGAAGTTTATCAGTAGCAATATTTTGTAGTAGCAATAGCTAAGCAACAACAACAGTGAAACATGAGCAATAGTAACAGTAACGATAACAGTAGGATTCGAGTGCGATAAGCATAGGGATGGATGGATGGGCGTTGCATGGACGAGTCTAAACATGTAACTTCAAGATCTAGGGCATTACAGGTAAATAATAACAAGCATCCAAGTAATAAACAATCCTAGTCATGTGCTCCATATATAGTCATACGTGCTCGCAATGAGAACTTGCACAACATCTTCTATCCAGTCAGCCCGTGGCAGCGAGGCCTCTAGGAAACTACTGTCAATTAAGGTGCTCCTTTTAATAGAGCACCTGGAACAAAGCATTAACACTCCGTGAACACATGTGATCCTCACACCACAGCCATCCCCTCCGGTTGTCCCAATTATTGTCACTTCAGGGCCTTTGGATCCAGACACAGATATGTGTACACAACTTGTAGATAAGATCACAAACAATACTATCATAATGATTCAATAATAAGTTCACATATGAGATTATGGCACTCGGGCCCTAGTGACAATCATTAAGCACAACAAGTTGCAACAAAGTCAAATAGCACTACTAGAGATACTAGGCACTATGCCCTAACAATCTTATTTGATTACATGATAGAACTCATCCAATCCCTACCATCCCCAAGCCTACTGTCAACACCTGGATTTTTAAATCCTAGATGCCTGTTATGCCATACATCACAATCCCAGGATTACCATTTTTGCAAGACATAACAGAATTGGATACCATAGTACATCATCCGTTACAACGATACATAAGTTCTTACACAAATAGGGATCTCATGATCCAGTTCTTAATACAATTTCAAGCAGCAGAATACGTAGTAATAATGGTAGCGTAGGCGAAGATCCATCTTCAGGGTCACAGGCAATGCTGACAATGGGAGATGATCCTAGTTGTCGTAACCTTCCTGGGGTCCATCTTCTAGGTACTACTCTTCATAGTCTGGCCATGGGAATAGCCAGGGACAAAGCCATGAGTACTCTTTAAGTACTCGCAAACTAATACTAACAGGTAAGGGGTTTTTGGATAATAGGACACTAGGCTCTAGGGTTGTTTTGCAAAACGCCAGGTTTATCTCTACTAAGTTCTAAAGCTAGTCACAATTTTATAACTACTAAGTGGGATCTTGTAATTTAGGTCACAACTCTGTTGTGGTCGAGTCAAAGTGTCAATTCGTTTCACACGTCATTTTGAAACGTCTGACGGGGGAACAGTATGGCCACTCCAACTGTCCATAACCGCGGACGCGGCTATTCGAATAGTTTGACACTCTGCAGAGATTGTACACTTTCACCACAAGATTCGATACATCCGTCAGGAACAAATCCAGAATTCACCATACTCAGTATGCCGATAATCAATCCTAACCTTTCGATTACACGCCCTAGTATAAGCACCTCTCCTGTGAGTATGGCCTCCCAACCATGACCAACTGCCATCTTGGGTACTGCGCAGGCGGACAATCTTCACAAGGTAGCCTCAGCTCACACCTTGGCCGTGAGGGAACTAATACTAAGGTACATAAGTTTCCAGTCAAGCCCTACCCAATCTTCGGGTATTGTGGTTGTACGAGAAAATTGGAATGGTATCGCATCCAGAAAACCATCAGTTTTATAAAGGGGCTAAGGCTCATGCCTCAACATTTTCATCACCAAAATCATCAAGTGTTTGGAAACACATGTCCAAAACATTTCAATAGAATGATCCATCATTCCAAGGTTTTCATAACCATTTTTCCACCAAGTATTCCCATCTAAAGTTGATCAAGTTTTATGCTTAGCAATAGCATCTACAGGTGGGGTAGTACTAAGAAGGGGTGGTAACTAGTGGGGTTTTAACTAAGTTCAATCTCATGTCTTAGGCTGAGATCAAGGTTTCTATCTTAGGCCAAATTTTATGCTCTTTATGCAACCTTCAGCACAACTGTCTAGTATCTACCAAACTCTTAGGTAGACTCTAAGTAAGCTTTAATAAAGAAATAAAGTAAGAAGCTTGCACATAAAACTAGGATTTGGTTTATCAAGGGGGTATGATCATATATGCTTAAGGCATATAGTAGTCCTATCACAAGTATGGGTTTGTGGCATCAGTAGGGTATCTTGCAAGGGTTAGCTTGCATCAATATCAGTATAAGCTTGCATAGTTACTAGCTTGCTCAATCAACTAGTAGTATTAGGCTTGCATTGGTATAGTATCAACTTGCCTTGTGCAGAGCAGTGGTTGAAGTTCTCCTCGGCTTCCTCTTCGTAGTATCCTCCTTCCTCCTCGTATCCTTGGTCGGTACTAGCGTCTATGAATAAATACGAGGTACACAATCACCAAACAATACTTAACTACTTGCAATCATCACACACAAGGGTCCTATAGATGATCTAGCATCATCTCTAACATTACAAGGTTAAGGCTTGGTTTAAATCTTTTTATTTTTAGAAAAGTAATTTCTACTCATTGAAAAACTACTTAAGATTTAATATTCTCCAAACTGAACATGGGATCATGTTGACACATGTTATCACCACATATTGTAGTCCATGGGAATGTGATTTAAAGTGGTGTCACAATTTAATAAGGTTTTACCCTTTTTATTTTAATTAATTAAAGTGGCTAGAAATGCTTATGTAGCATTCTTTTATTACTTGAACAATATTTCTGCAAGTAAACCTATATATTTTTATATATTCTGAAAGGTATGGTTAAATGTGATTTTTGAGAGTTGGAATCAACTGAAAAGATGTTATGGTTTAAATTTGAAAAATGTTTGAATGCAGAAAAGCTTCTGCCTTGTTATTTTTACCAGGGGTGATCTAGATATCCAAATGACTTGAATCCAACGGGCTTGGATTCAGCATTCACAGACCTTTCCAACAAAATTGGTTTCATTCAAATTGGTGCACTGAATCGATCTGGGTTGATTTTTCAAGTTGAGTACAGAAGTGTGTTTGAATTGAAATAGAAAAAGATTTAATTTGAATAAGCTGGCTCTTGGGAATTCTAACGGGCCGGCCTGCTAAGCGCAGTGCTCCCACGGGCTGCTTAAGTGGGTGTCCCCACTCGTCAGTGACACGGGGCTGGGCGAAGCGGTATGGGGCAACGTGGGTCGTTCGATCTAGTTCTAATCTAACGGCTAGGAGTCATCGTTGACGCGAGATAACTCCGGCGAGAACGAAACCTAGCGCGGCCAGTGAGTGTCGCTGGGGGCTCACCGGGGTACTGGCGAGGGTCGGCAAGGCGGGCGAACGACGAAGTCGACGACGGCGAACTCAGGGTGGTCGCGGCAGGTCCTGGGGCGGCTCCAATCGATGGCTCATTTCTTCTCCGGCAGCGGCAGGCTCTAGTGAAATTCCGGCGAGGTGGTGCTCGCCTTGCTCTGAGAATGGTGTGGAACGATCAGTGAGGAGAGGGGAGTGAGATGGTGTGAAGAAATCAAGCTAGGGTGGCCTCTATTTATAGTCGAGCGAGGGGACCGTTGGGGCGCACGGTGAGCTCGTCGGGGGCAACGTTACAGGCAGCTAATTGCATGGGCAAGGGTAGGGGACGGTGCTGTGTCTCCTGGCGATGCTCAACGACATGGTCGCGAGGCATGGGGCGGTGTGGTTTGGTCTGGAACGGCCGGTGCTCTACGCGGCAGAGGCGGCGTCTTCGACGGCGGGCGGTGGCTGTGCGGCACGGGGCGGCAAATGGAGATGTCTGGCGGTCTCCTGGGTTGATGGCGATCATGTATGTAGGCGGCAAGGGCGGCGCGTGGTCTGTGGATGCTGGTCGAGCGTGGCGCTCTGGCGCATGCTCGGCATGGTCTGGGCACGGCTTGTGCGCGTGGTCCAGGGCTTGGCAACGCTTGCGGCTGGGACAGTGAGTGGCGGTGGATGGTGGGCTGCCTCCTAGACAAGGTTGAGACGGCTAGTTCTTCCTCTAGCTCTCTGTCCACAATGGGGTGACATTGGGGTGCTCGGCTGTTCACCATTAATGGCAATGGCAAGCTTACAGGGGTGCTAGTGTTGGGCTAATCTTTCTAGATGATCTACTGAGTTGTGTGTGAGCTAACTAGGGAACAAGTTAGGCAAGAGTCACTCCACACTATAGTGTTTGATGTTTTGTTTGATTTGTGTCTGCAACCTATTTGATGAAATGGCCGCATGAAATCAAGTTTTGAATTTTGAAATGATTTTTGGTGGGTTTGCTAGATTGGTGCTGGTGAGTCTGCAGATGCTTGGGTTTTGAAAGTTGAGATTGTTTGAGTGGGTTTTGAAAAAGTGGGATCTTCCCATATGAAGAAGATTCAATTTTGAATTGTCATTTAAACTATGCATTTGAAAGTTTCTGGATGATCACAAAGTGGGCCTTGATACTCTGTTATGAGTACATTCAAGGGGTGCAAAGATCCAGAAAAGTTTCTGTTAGGTTCTGAAAGTTTGAGACAGCCAAAGTAGGCATGAGAGTTAAATTGGCCAAAATGACCATTCACTTAATATATTCGTTTTGATTTACTTGTCTTTAAGGAAAGTGTGGGAAATGTGTTAGATGATGTTCATTTCACCTAAGAAACATTTTACAAGCAATGGATCACACAAACAAGGTGGTTTTTAAAGAAATTCAAAATTCATGCATACACATATACATGCATTCATGAGTTTATTTAGAAAAGTTTTTGTTAACCCTAATCTTGATGATTAGTGTTTGATGATCTAAGTTTGGTATTTTTGGGATGTTACAAACCTTCCCCCCTTAAACAAAATATCGTCCCGAGATTTGAAAAAGGACGAAAAGATTACCTAGGATTTGAAGAGATCGGGAAACTCCGTCCTGATGTGATCTTCGCGTTCCCAGGTAGCTTCCTCTTCTATGTGGTTGCTCCACTTAATCTTGAGAAACTTGATGCTTCGTGTTCGGGTAGTTCGATAAGCTTCTTCCAAAATGCGGATGGGGACTTCGGGATAGGTCAGGTCATCGTTGATCTCTATGGTCCGGTGATCGATATTCTTGAACACTTCGGTCTTCTCGGGGACTTCGAGACACTTGCGAAGTAACGAGATATGGAACACATTGTGCACAGCTGACATCTCTTCAGGTAATTCCAGTTGATACGATACTTCTCCTCGACGGTTCAAAATTTTGAAAGGTCCGATATATCTGGGGGCTAACTTTCCTTTGAGTTGGCAACGCTGCATTCCCTTCAATGGCGACACTTTCAGATAAACAAAATCTCCGATGTTGAAGGCGAGGTCTCGACGTCTCTTGTCGGCATAACTCTTCTGTCGGGATTGGGCGGTCTTGAGGTGCTCACGAATCTTGTGAACCTTCTCTTCTGCTTCTCGTAGGATGTCGGGTCCAAAGATCTGACTCTATCCTACTTCCGACCAGTTCAAAGGGGTGCGACACTTTCTTCCGTACATGAATTCAAATGGGGCCATTTGCAAACTGGCTTGGTAACTATTGTTGTAAGAAAATTCTGCAAACGGCAGACAGTCTTCCCACTTGGATCCATATTCTAGCACACATGCTCTAAGAATATCTTCGAGTATTTGGTTTACTCGCTCCGTTTGTCCATCGGTCTGAGGGTGATACGCGGTACTGAAATCTAGGCGGGTTCCTAAACCTTCTTGGACTTTCTTCCAGAATCTCGAGGTAAACTGAGTTCCTTGATCCGACACTATGTTCTTGGGGACTCCGTGCAAACTAACTATTCTAGCGATGTACAACTCCGCTAGCTTCAAACTCTGATAGGTGGTTTTGACGGGCAAGAAATGGGCGACTTTGGACAATCTGTCCACTATGACCCAGATAGAGTCATTTCCCCTACTAGAAGTAGGTAGTCCAGTGATAAAGTCCATTCCTACAGAATCCCATTTCCATTCCGGAATTTGCAAAGGTTGCAACAATCCAGCGGGTCTTTGATGTCCTGCCTTGACTCGCTGACATATATCACACTTGGCGATATAGCTTCTGATTTCTCTCTTCATCTTATGCCACCAAAATTGCTCTTTCAAATCTTGATACATCTTCGTTCCTCCAGGATGGATAGAATATAGAGTATCATGAGCCTCCTTCAAGATAACTTCTTTCAACTCCGAATCAGCTGGTCCACAAAGGCGTCCTTTGTACCACAGAACTCCTTCTTCGTCCTCGGTGAATCCGGGTACTTTGCCCATACCGATACGACGCTTGATTCCGTCGATACTAGCATTTCCCTTCTGCGCCTCTTTAATCTGACTGATCAAAGTGGGCTGAAGTTCTATGCTAGCCAAAAATCCTTCACTTACTAATTCTATTCGAAAATCTTCCATCTCCTTGTGCAGACTGGGTTGCTCCGTCAAAATCATGGAGTTCAAGCGGCACGGCAATCTGCTAAGGGCATCGGCTACCACATTGGCTTTACCAGGGTGATAGTGAATGTCCAGGTCATAATCCTTGATTAGCTCAATCCATCTTCTCTGCCTCATATTCAACTCTTTCTGAGTGAATATATACTTTAGGCTCTTGTGATCCGAGTAAATCTCACAACGATTTCCCATCAGGTAATGTCTCCATGTCTTCAGGGCTAGAACTACGGTTGCGAGTTCGAGGTCATGGGTTGAGTTTTGCTCATGTTGCTTCAATTGTCGAGAGAGATAAGATATAACTTTGCCTTCTTGCATTAGCACACATCCGAGACCAATCTTGGATGCGTCACAATACACATTGAAGGGCTTCGTGATATCCGGCATGATTAAGATTGGGGCTGATATCAATCTCCTCTTGAGTTCTTGAAAACTCACTTCACACTTGTCTGTCCATTCAAACTTCTTGTCCTTCTTCAGCAATTGGGTCATGGGTCGGGGGATACTCGAGAATCCTTCTACGAATTTGCGGTAATATCCCGCCAATCCAAGAAAAGCACGAACTTGGGTTTGAGTGGTTGGGGCTTGCCAATCTTCTACATCTTTTACTTTGGCAGGGTCAACGGCAATTCCTCCGGCTGATACAATGTGACCGAGGAATCCTACCTCCTGTAACCAGAATTCACATTTGCTAAACTTTGCATACAACTGATGCTCTCTAAGGGTTCCAAGAATGGTCCTTAGGTGTAGATCATGTTCTTCTTCTGATTTGGAATAAATCAGATTGTCATCGATGAAAACAACGACAAACTTATCCAGGAAGTCCATAAAAATCTTATTCATGAGATTCATGAAATAAGCGGGGGCATTGGTTAATCCAAAAGACATGACTGTATACTCGTACAATCCATATCTGGTGGTAAAGGCAGTCTTTGGAATATCCTCTGCACGAATCTTGAGTTGATGATAGCCAGTTCTAAGATCAATCTTAGAAATCACCTGGGCACCTGTCAACTGATCAAACAAATCTTCTATCTTGGGAAAGGGGTACTTGTTCTTGATGGTGACATCATTCAACTTTCTATCCGTACATAAACGGTTACCTCCATCTTTCTTGTCTACAAACAAGACAGGTGATCTCCATGGCGATGCACTTGGTTGAATTAGTCCAATTTCTAGCATGGAATCCAGTTGCTTCTTCAGTTCTTCTAACTTCGATGGGTTCATACTATAGGGTCTCTGGGCTATGGGTCCTGTTCTGGGGATTAGTTCAATGATAAACTCGATATCCCGATCTGGGGGCATACCGGGTATTCACAGACTATCCGGACTTGGTCAATGGTAGGTTGGGCTAGACTCTTGTTACACTTGAATTGGCGAGGTAAGGTTTCAGATATATGTTCGACTGTTATTCAAGTGGTACTGGTCATGGTGATGGCTTTCTTAGCACAGCCAATCACTCCCTTATGTTTGGACATCCAATCCATTCCTAGTACTACTTCCAAACCTTTATTTCCGAGTACTATTAGATTAGCATAAAAATCTATGCCATGGATTCGGATAGGGACGACTTTGCAAATTTGCCTAGCCTTGGTGGTTGATCCGGGGATTTGCACAATCATCACATGCTTCAGTTTGGTTGGTTGAATTTTACTAGTGCATGCAAATTCTTCGGTTACAAATGAATGCGATGCACCAGAGTCAAACAACACTCTTGCAAGTACTGAATTAACAGAAAACATACCCAGCACGACGTCTGGCGCTTCCTGAGCTTCTTTTAGCATGCATGAGAAAAAGACGGCCATTGCGGTTGAGTGAATTTCCTGGGGCAAATCTCCTTCCTGGCTGAACACGACGTTGTTGTTGAGCTGGGGGATTGGTATTAGGGGCTGTAGCATTCTTCTTGTTGGGGCACTCGTTGGAATAGTGGCCTTTATTTCCACAGTCATTACAGGTCACTTGTGACTTGTCCTTGGCTGCGACAGGCACAGCATTGCTTCCAGTCCTCGGGGCAGTGTTGGGGTTGGCGGTAGCATTGTTGGTGTTGAACTTGGGTGGGGCACGGGTGAAATTGCTAGAGTTGTCGGGGTTGTTGTGATTTCCTTCGGGTCTAGGGTTTCCACGGTTGGGATAGGTTGGACGGGTCATAGGGGGTCCGTTGGTTCTTGGGGCAAATCCTGGAGATGGGTTGGGGCGATACTTTGGGGTCGGATGGTTTCCTGGTTGATGCATCATATGACGCTTGCGGTTCTCATTGGCTTGGTTGATCTTTCCTTCCATCTGGATGGCTGAATCGACAAGGGCTTCAATATCAGCAAAGGGGATATTGACTAACACCGTCTGCATCTCGTCATGCAGACAATTCAGGAATCTTTCTTTCTTCTTGGCTTCGGTGTCTATCTCGTCCGGGGCATAACTAGATAAAGACAAAAATTTGTCACAGTATTCCACTACAGTCATCCTTCCTTGCTTTAGCTCTCTGAACTCATCTCTCATTCTCTTGAGCAAACCTGGTGGCACATGGGTTCTGCTAAACTTTACCCTGAATTCCTCCCAGGTCATCATCTGGCCTCCGGTCATGGCACGAACACTGTTCCACCATGCCCTGGCATCTCCGGCTAGATAGTGGGTGGAAAACAGGACTTTCTCGTTGGCTTCGACTCCTGCTACTTCTAAGTTATTTTCCATGGTTTGCAGCCAATCGTCGGCGTCTAAGGGTTCTTCTGACTTGGTGATAACAGGTGGGTTGGTATTCTGAAAATTCTTGAGCTTAGATCCATGGTTGTCCTGATTTCCATGGCCTTGGTTGTTGTGGGCTAAATTTGGGCTATCATTGCTGCGAGTGGCTAGGTTGGCTTGACGTTGCGCTCTTTCAGCTTCGCGGTCAGAGGTCAACATTTGCAGAATCTGCAACATCGGATCCGGGGCTGAACCACTTCCTCCATGTGGCATCTGAAGATTTAGCTAAATTATGAGAAAAGAGGGAAATTTTCTAAGGTTTGGGGTCTTTGAAAAGTTTTAAAGGTTTGACTCAGATTTTTCTAGCAACTTGCTTTTTCATTCATTCATTCATAGCATACAGTACAACACACACCACAACAAGGAAAACAGATGGTTTTAAGAACCATTCTGGAATCTACGATACAGGGGGACCGAATACTACTCACTACGCTAGTGATCAAGTGCTACTACTCCTTGGAGTCTATGGCTTCATCATCTTCATCATCATCTTCATCATCATCGATGAAGGCGAAATCATCTTCATCGGTGAAGAAGTCCATGGCTTGATCCTCCAGAAAATCATCGTCATCACTGAGATAAGAGTAAGGGTCTCCATGAAGATCCTCTCTGGCATTCTCCCTTTCCTCCAACTGCATGTCTCTCCCGTGGATGGTCTCCTCCAGAGATGAGATGCGGTGGCGAAGACGGGCAATAATGCGCTCCTTCTTGTCAAGCTGACGGCGACGAGACTTGCGATCCTTTGCTAGCATGGATATGGTCTCATCTTTCATCTTGATGATGGCAGACTTGTGGTTGCAATAGTCACGGCAGTTGTCCAACTCCTGCTGACGATCATACATCATGAAGCTAAGGTGGTCCAATTGAGTCTTCAGCTCGGGGTGGTATGGGGCTTCCAGTGGTTGTCCATTTGCATCACGCCTTGGGAAAAACTCAAAGCGAGTACCCTTGATCTGATTGATGCTCTGCCCACACAGACGGGAGAGAGATTCTTGCATTGCTCTGGCAAGTCCATTGAGCCAGTTGTTCTCTCTTAAGGTAAACTGAATTCCCTCCGCAGTGGGAGGTTCAATCTTTCCTCGGAGACTTGCAACAATTAACCACTGCAGATCTTCTCCTCCTTGATCATTGAGCTGAGCTCCGAAGAACTCGGGGGGTGGACGCTCCAGAAGTTCCGAAAGCTGATCCAGATCCCTCTCAAAGATAAGGTCTCCTCCATTTCCCAACTGATAAAACTTGTTGTACTTCACGTCCATCTATAAAAATAGAGGATGAGTAGATTAGCAGAGTGATCAAGTGTGTCAAAATTTCATGTATTTTGCAAGAGTTTTTGAGGAACATGATTTTTTATGAAAGAATCAAAGAGATAAGAATGAGAATAGGTTTTTGTAAATATTTGTTTTTCTTTGGTTTTGAAACTAAGTTTTTGGTTCAACGTCCAGTCTAACTAGGGTCTCCTATGGTCAGGATGGCTCCGATACCAACTTGTCAACACCCAGATTTTTCAATCCTAGATGCCTGTTATGCCATACATCGCAATCCCAGGATTACCATTTTTGCGAGATATAACAAAATTGGATACCATAGTACATCATCCGTTACAATGATACATAAGTTCTTACACAAATAGGGATCTCATGATCCAGTTCTTAATACAATTTCAAGCAGCGGAATACGTAGTAATAATGGTAACGTAGGTGAAGCTCCATCTTCAGGGTCACAGGCAATGCTGATGATGGGAGATGATCCTAGTTGTCGTAACCTTCCTGGGGTCCTTCTTCCAGGTACTCCTCTTCATAGTCTGGCCATGGGAATAGCCAGGGACAAATCCATGAGTACTCTTTAAGTACTCGCAAACTAATACTAACAGGTAAGGGGTTTTTGGATAATAGGACACTAGGCTCTAGGGTTGTTTTGCAAAAAGCCAGGTTTATCTCTACTAAGTTCCTAAGTGGGATCTTGTAATTCAGGTCACAACTCTGTTATGGTCAAGTCAAAGTCTCAATTCGTTTCACAAGTCATTTTGAAAAGTCTGACGGGGGAACAGTATGGCCACTCCAACTATCCATAACCGCGGACGCGGCTATTCGAATAGTTTGACACTCTGCAGAGATTGTACACTTTCACCACAAGATTCGATACATCCGTCAGGAACAAATCCAGAATTCACCATACTCAGTATGCCGATAATCAATCCTAACCTTTCGATTACACGCCCTAGTATAAGCACCTCTCCTGTGAGTATGGCCTCCCAACCATGACCAACTGCCATCTTGGAGTGCTGCAGCGGACAATCTTCACAAGGTAGCCTCAGCTCACACCTTGGCCGTGAGGAACTAATACTAAGGTACATAAGTTTCGTCAAGCCCTACCCAATCTTCGGTATTGTGGTTATGTACGAAAATTGGAATGGTATCGCATCCAGAAAACCATCAGTTTTATAAAGGGGCTAAGGCTCATGCCTCAACATTTTCATCACCAAAATCATCAAGTGTTTGGAAACACATGTCCAAAACATTTCAATAGAATGATCCATCATTCCAAGGTTTTCATAACCATTTTTCCACCAAGTATTCCCATCTAAAGTTGATCAAGTTTTATGCTTAGCAATAGCATCTACAGGTGGGGTAGTACTAAGAAGGGGTGGTAACTAGTGGGGTTTTAACTAAGTTCAATCTCATGTCTTAGGCTGAGATCAAGGTTTCTATCTTAGGCCAAATTTTATGCTCTTTATGCAACCTTCAGCACAACTGTCTAGTATCTACCAAACTCTTAGGTAGACTCTAAGTAAGCTTTGATAAAGAAATAAAGTAAGAAGCTTGCACATAAAACTAGGATTTGGTTTATCAAGGGGGTATGATCACATGTTCTTAAGGCATATAGTAGTCTTATCACAAGTATGGGTTTGTGGCATCGGTAGGGTATCTTGCAAGGGTTAGCTTGCATCAATATTAGTATAAGCTTTCATAGTTACTAGCTTGCTCAATCAACTAGTAGTATTAGGCTTGCATTGGTATAGTATCAGCTTGCCTTGTGTAGAGCAGTGGTTGAAGTTCTCCTCGGCTTCCTCTTTGTAGTATCCTCCTTCCTCCTCGTATCCTTGGTCGGTACTAGTGTCTATGAATAAATACGATGTACACAATCACCAAACAATACTTAACTACTTGCAATCATCACACACAAGGGTCCTATAGATGATCTAGCATCATCTCTAACGTTACAAGGTTAAGGCTTGGTTTAAATCTTTTTATTTTTAGAAAAGTAATTTCTACTCATTGAAAAACTACTTAAGATTTAATATTCTCCAAACTGAACATGGGATCATGTTGACACATGTCATCACCACATATTGTAGTCCATGGGAATGTGATTTAAAGTGGTGTCACAATTTAATAAGGTTTTACCCTTTTTATTTTAATTAATTAAAGTGGCTAGAAATGCTTATGTAGCATTCTTTTATTACTTGAACAATATTTCTGCAAGTAAACCTATATGTTTTTATATATTCTTAAAGGTATGGTTAAATGTGATTTTTGAGAGTTGGAATCAACTCAAAAGCTGTTATGGTTTAAATTTGAAAAATGTTTGAATGCAGAAAAGCTTCTGCCTTGTTATTTTTACCAGGGGTGATATAGAGATCCAAATGACTTGAATCCAACGGGCTTGGATTCAGCATTCACAGACCTTTCCAACAAAATTGGTTTCATTCAAATTGGTGCACTGAATCGATCTGGGTTGATTTTTGAAGTTGAGTACAGAAGTGTGTTTGAATTGAAATAGAAAAAGATTTAATTTGAATAACTGGGCTGCGCGGGAAATTCTAACGGGCGGCCTGCTAAAGCCAGTGCTCCCGGCTGCTTAAGTGGGTATCCCCACTCGTCGGTGACACGGGCTGGGCGGCGGTATGGGGAACGCGTGGGTCGTTCGATCTAGTTCTAATCTAACGGCTGGGAGTCATCGTCGACGCGAGATAACTCCGGCGAGAACGAAATCTAGCGCGGCCAGTGAGGGTCGCTGGGGGCTCACCGGGGTACTGGCAAGGGTCGGCGAGGCGGGCGAACGATGAAGTCGACGACGGTGAACTCAGGGGTGGTCGCGGCAGCTCCTGGGCGCTCAATCGCTGGCTCCTTTCTTCTCCGGCGTGGCGAGCTCAGTGAAATTCCGGCGAGGTGGTGCTCGCCTTGCTCTGAGAATGGTGTGGCACGATCAGTGAGGAGAGGGGAGTGAGATGGTGTGAAGAAATCGAGCTTGGGTGGCCTCTATTTATAGTCGAGCGAGGGGACCGTCGGGGCACACGGTGAGCTCGTCGGGGGCGACGTTACAGGCAGCTAATGGCATGGGCAAGGGTAGGGGACGGTGCTGTGTCTCCTGGCGATGCTCAACGACATGGTTGCGAGGCATGGGGCGGTGTGGTTTGGTCTAGAATGGCCGGTGCTCTGCACGGCAGAGGCGGCGTCTTCGACGGCTGTCTTGACGCGGCAAATGGGGATGTCTGGCGGTCTCTGGGTTGATGTCAATCATGTATGCCTTGGCGAGGGCGGCGCGGTCTGTGGATGCTGGTCGAGGGTGGCACTCTGGCGCATGCTCGGCATGGTCTGTGCACGGCTTGTGCGCGTGGTCCAGGGCTTGGCAATGCTTGCGGCTGGGACAGTGAGTGGCGGTGGACGGTGGGCTGCCTCCTAGACAAGTTTGGCACGGCTAGTTCTTCCTCTAGCTCTCTGTCCACAGTGGGGTGACATTGGGGTGCTCGGCTGTTCACCATTAATGGCAATGGCAAGCTCACAGGGGTGCTAGTGTTGGGCTAATCTTTCTAGATGATCTACTGAGTTGTGTGTGAGCTAACTAGGGAACAAGTTAGGCAAGAGTCACTGCACACTATAGTGTTTGATGTTTTGTTTGATTTGTGTCTGCAACCTGTTTGATGAAATGGCCGCATGAAATCAAGTTTTGAATTTTGAAATGATTTTTGGTGGGTTTGCTAGATTGGTGCTGGTGAGTCTGCAGATGCTTGGGTTTTGAAAGTTGAGCTTGTTTGAGTGGGTTTTGAAAAAGTGGGATCTTCCCATATGAAGAAGATTCAATTTTGAATTGTCATTTAAACTATGCATTTGAAAGTTTCTGGATGATCACAAAGTGGGCCTTGATACTCTGTTATGAGTACATTCAAGGGGTGCAAAGATCCATAAAAGTTTCTATTAGTTTCTGAAAGTTTGAGACAGCCAAAGTAGGCATGGGAGTTAAATTGGCCAAAATGACCATTCACTGAATATATTTGTTTTGATTTACTTGTCTTTAAGGAAAGTGTGGGAAATGTTTTAGATGATGTTCATTTCACCTAAGAAACATGTTACAAGCAATGGATCACACAAACAAGGTGGTTTTTAAAGAAATTCAAAATTCATGCATACACATATACATGCATTCATGAGTTTATTTAGAAAAGTTTTTGTTAACCCTAATCTTGATGATTAGTGTTTGATGATCTAAGTTTGGTATTTTTGGGATATTACACCTACAGCGGGAGATTACTCACTCATGGATGAGGGAAACATCGATGGTTGATGGAGAGGCGTTGGTGATGACGATGGCGATGATCCTCTCGAAATTCCCCATCCCGGCAGGGTGCTAGAACAGATTTTCTGGATCCGAATCTTGGTTTCTGATGGCGGCGGTGTAGCGGAACTCTCTCTAGACAACTATCAAATCCCCCTCTGTTTTTCGGTTGAGAGGCAGCTTATAGGAATAGAGGGAACCCGAGGGGTGCCTGGGGTGGCTACACCCCCTAGGCACGACCAGAGGTGGGACCGCGCCTGGAAGGGTTGTGGCCCCCATGCCCCTTCTCCGTCTCGTACTCTGGCTCCATGGATCTTCTGGTGAAATAGGATTTTTGGCATATTTTCCGGTATTTTTCCTCATAGTTGATTTTCTGCACAAAAACTAGACACCAAGGTAATTCTGCTGAAAACAACATCAGTCCGTGTTAGTTGTATCCAAATCACACAAGTTTAGAGGAGAAACAATAGCAAAAGTGTTCCGCAAAGTAGATACGTTTTGGACGTATCACCTATGCATATTGGTAGTTGTGACATTGTGGACTTTCTTCTTGTGCAGTTCAATACTTGACGCAGTCAGGTCTTTCTCTGCTTTAGCCTTCAGGGCCATCGCCACGTCCCTCTCCTTCCCAACTTTGCTAACCTTGGCTTTCAACCTACGGATTTCACCGTGAAGGGTTGGTGCATCATTAAGGGCCATTCACTTCATCTCAGCACTCTCAAGAAGTGCGCTAACTAAGGCTTCTTTCATCTCAGCATTCTTCTCCTATAGTTTTTCTAGCAATTTCTGCATAGACAGTGGCCACTCCGGATCTACCCATTTAACAACGCCGCAACTTTTTGTTGGCCACGCTTCACTCTGCCCACACCCTAAAAACCTCCTGCCTATGTTGCGTCCCTCGAATGCGACAAATTTAGTGGCCACAAGCTCATGTTTTTCACTACGGGGAGGATTCTATCCCTCCACTAAACCATGATAATCAGAGTCGTACAAAGTCACGACGTTCTAGCACACCAGACGTACATGACTAATTAGAGTAGATCTAGCTCAAAATAAATAAATCCCCATAAAATGTAAGGTATGAGACGACTCACGTCGCTTTCACCGTCTCTGTGATCTTCACACGTTTCCTGGCCGTCTCCCCGCGAAGCCATAACGAGAGGGAGGTGGATGAGAGGGAGAGGTCGCTGGTGGGGTGGCACACCGCCTTCTAGCGGCTAAGGGATGGAGTGAGGACAGTATCTTCAACGGGAAGGAGGAGAATAAAAGAACGCCAACCCTACCATAAAAATCCAATGGCTCTTATAACACGAACACATCTAACGTCTTCTGTGCGCGGCACATGGAAAGTGTAACACTGGAAGGTGGAGCACACACGATTATTAAGGAATACTCCCTCCGTCCGCACATTTGTACTTCTAGCTTTTTCATAAGTCAAACTTTATCAAATTTGACAAAACTTAACGATAAATATAACAACATGTATTACACCAAGGAGTATTACAGAACTGCGAATAACATACATTCGTCCGACAACTATGCTCTCCACACCGGACTAGTATTGATTACGGCTTACATTTAAGCACAGCATAAGTTCTACAACTCCCTGTCGGTCTTCTCGATGTGAATGCAGAAATTGATCTGCTTGGCCAGTCCAGCATCGACAAGGTACTTGGATGGAACACAAAGGACCGACCTCAGTTCCGTAAACTCCACCTCGCCCATTGTCGGGCATCTCGGCGACACTGCCCTCACATGCACTGCATCGGACGACGGTGGCTGGGCGTGTGACCACATACTCATAGTGTACATCGGCCATGCACACGAGACCGACCTAACGCATACCGCAAACACGAAGGTGGGCCCATGGACGGTTCCTGGAATGACAGCGGTGATGGTGGGACCAAGGTTGGTTCCCAGAACGCGAGCGGTGATGGTCAAGACAAAAACAGAGCCGTCCTCCCCTGCAAAACGAGCCGGCGGCATGCCGGCTCAGGGAACGGCACCTGCTCTTGGAGAAGAATGGAGTAGCCATACGAGATCCTAATCACTTTGATCTGGTGATCCCTTGCAAGGTGGACCACGAGCTTTGCCGGCGGGCTGGTGTAGTTGCGGGTTCAGGCTCCCACACGCTGCAGTCAAGACCTGTGAGCTAGTGCCCTAGGAGCACGTAGTAGGGGTAATAGCGAGAGCATCCATGGTGGGAGCACTCGATCCCGTACGTCGCTAGGATGTTGCGCGTTAGGATCTCCTCCAGATTCAAGGGCTGGCGATCTGAGTACTCCTTGTTGCGCGTCTCCCACATCTGAAGATTGTTGAGAAATCAGAGAATAGACATACAGTTAGTTAAGCGGACAGAAGGAATTTGTAAGATAAATTCAAATGCTAGTCAAATGATTTCCTACCTTAAGGTTCAAGTCAGTTGCTGTCATCGGAGAACGATGCGCGAAAGCTGGTGGTGTCGTCTGGCACATCGAGATGCGGTGAAGAAGGGGTTATGGCTTTGAAAGAGACGTGCTCAGTCACGAGCTCCTATTGATATAGGGCAGAGGGAGGTGCAAATAGTAATATATTTGAATATTATAAGGGCGGTCAATCATGTCATAGACCAGCCTACTCGCGGATCGGCCTTACATAGAAACATCCTAGCGTCCACGCGGCCTGATCGAATGGTCTATAACCATCGGCACGAAGAACTAGCACCCCGGGAAGGGGGGAAGGGGGTCGGGTCTTCTAACGGTCTCCTTTGGATACTAGGGTTACGATCCGATGGCTGCTATTAGTCGTTAGGGTTACGATATGGGAAACTATGGATTTCTCCATGGAACCCTAGAATCTCTAGTTGGAGAAGTTGCTTAGAATGCCGAGAGGGAGCTAGGTACCGGGTTTGGGCTCAATCCGGGCAGTGGATCCACGTTCTAGGCAGCGAGGGGGAGGTCTAGGGTTGAAAGCCATGTTAACTCCGCGTAGTGGATATTTTGTTTATTGCTTATTTGTTGCTCTATTCTACTCTAGTATTGTCCCCAACTTTTTCAAACTATTTTGTGGTTATATATTGCTAGGCTTAAAACCCGGTAATGTTGTTATTCAAGTGTTTGCTTGTGTGTTGATTGCTTATAATTTTTGCTTGGTTGTGACATTGATTGCTTCATATAGTTATGGGTAGTATTACTTCTCTAGTCTTTCTATCTATATCTCATCTATGCTATACCAATAGATACTCTTTATCGTCAACCCCTGAGATTCAAGCACATAACCTATATTAGATTCACATGGCTCAGATGCAACTCTTGTATGGATTGGAAGTATTAGAATCAAGTTAATAGATTGGTATGGCACACACTCAGAAAAATAAGAATCAGATGTAGTCCAACAATTAGATTTGGAGAGGGGATTTCAATTCGCGGGGTCCGACTTCCCGTACAAGTGCAACGCGGGGTCCAAGTTCCATGTAATCGCGGGGTTTTGCAAACTTGGGCTGCCAATCACTCAGAAGGCCCATTTTGAGCCGAATTCATCCCACCCCTTCCAAATAAAAACTTTCTTTTAACTTCCCCGTGAAGGAGACGTTCTGGACCTCCATGTCACTACTCTGTCCATGACGCGAGCGCCAAGTGGGCAACCACGTAGGCAAAACGATAAAATAGACCCCACATAGCATTGAAAAAATTCACAAATTCACTCACTCCTTCGCATGAACCCCAGCGCCGGCGGCGGCGAAATCAACCCTCTACCTAGAATGATCCCTTGGGACATTTGTCTTTCGTCTCCAAGTTGTTGTGCCCTCTCGCTAATCTTGAGATCTAATGACGCATGTTGTGCCCACCATTCCAAGGATCTAGCCCGTCTTCGCCGCCGCACGAGCTGAGCAGCACGGAGGATGGAATATCATCGTACCCTGAAAGAACTGTTGGATTGTAACATCCCAAAAATATGAAACAATGATCATCAAACTCTAATCACTAAAATTAGGGTTAACAAATTTTTTTTAATTAAAATCACATGAATGCCTGTTTAGATGTGATGATTTGATGAATGCATGAATGGACTTGTGTGAGTCAACTAAATAGCAAGAAATTGTTTAAAGATGAAAACAACATCATCTAAAACATTTCCAAGCAGAAACAAATCAAGAGAAAATCAAAAACAAATCAAATAAGGCAAATGGTCATTTTTTCCAATCTTGCTCACTAGGTCACTTTGAGTGTTTCTAGTCCAAGATTTCAAACATAAACTTTTCCAATTCTTTTCACCCCTTGCTAGGACAAGTAAAAGTGAATCAAAGCCGACCTTTCAAACTTGCAAAAACCTTTAGCAACCCCATTCAAATGACAATTCAAAATTGAATCTTTAACATGTGTGAATATCACACCTTTTCAAAACCCAACCAAACCAGTGCCCCTTGACCAATCCAACTAACCAGATAATCCCTAGTATGTGCCTAGCAAACTCACCAAGTTTGAATCCAAAATTCAAATTTGAATTTCTTTTGGACATTTCATCAAACACCTTGTGATAAGAAAACAAACAAACATAAAACACTATAGTGAGGAGTGATCAGTGCCTAACTTGCTCCCTCAATAGCTTTCTCTACACTCTCAGTAGATGATCAAAGTAATCTAACTAGCTTTAGCACCACTGTGTGCAAGCCTAGCCATTAATGGTGACCATGCCGAGAGCACCATTGTCACCCCCATGTCGCCAGCGAGCTAGATGAAGAACTAGCCTCACCAACCTAGTATGGGACACGTAGCACCATCCATCGCCACTCCCTGTCCAAGCCCCAAGCGCAGCCAGCCACTGGACCACATGGCAAGCTCATGCAAAGCTTCTTTGCGTAGTGGGGTCAATCACTTAACCAGCCCGCGTGCACTGTGCGTAGTGGGCCGGCCCAGTTAAACATCCCGCGCAACCCACTAATTCAAATTTATATTTATTCATTTAATTTCAAATCTAGTTCTGTACCTAGATTCAAAAATCAACCAAGCTCGATTCACTGAACCAAAATGCATGAAACCAATTTTGTTAGGAAGGTACTGGAATGCTTAATCCAAGACCGTTGGATTCAAACCATTTAGATTTGTAGATCACCCATGGTAAAAATAACAAGGCAGAAGCTTTTCTGCATTCAAACATTTTTCAAAATTCAACCATAAGAGCTTTTGAGTTGATTCCAACACTCAAAAATCACATTTAACCATACCTTTCAGAATATATAAAAATATATCGGTTTACTTACAGAAATAATGATGAAGTAATAAAAGAATACCACATAGGCATTTCTAGTCACTTTAATTAATAAAAAAAATGTTAAACCTTATTAAATTGTGACACCACTTTAAATCACATTCCCATGTGCTGAAATATGTGGTGACGACATGTGTCAACATGATCCCATGTTTGAGTTGGAGAATATTAAATCTTAAGTAGTTTTTCAATGAGTAGAAATTACTTTTTTAAAATAAAATAAATCGGACAAGTGCTTTAATCTTGTAATATTAGTGATGATGCTAGATCATCTAGTGTGAACCTTTGTGTGATGATTAGAAATAGTTAATTATTGTTTGGTGATTGTGTACCTTGTATTTATTTATAGACGCTAGTACCGACCAATGATACGAGGAGGAAGGAGGATACTACGAGGAAGAAGCCGAGGAGAACTTCAACCACTGCTCTGCACAAGGCAAGCCTATACTTGCAACCTTGCAAGCCATTACTTGCAAGCTATTGACTTTGCAAGTTAACCCTTACATGACAACTATACAACCTAGATGCCTTAAGCATATGTGATTATACCCACTTGACACACCATCCTAGTTTTACTTGTAAGCTTAGTATTTTATTGTTCTTTATTAAAAGCTTTCTATCAAAAGTTTACCTAGTGACTTGTAGATTCTAGAAAGATAATTGATGGTAACATAAAGAGCATAAAATTTGGCATAAGTTAGATAATCTTGATGTCATCCTAAGGCATGAGATTGAACTTAGCTAATCCCCACTTGTTGATCACCCATCATTAGTATTTACCCCCACTTGTAGATGATAGTGCTAAGCATTAAAACTTGATCAACTTTAGATGGGAATACTTCGTGAAAATGGTTCTAAAAAGCTTAGAATGATGGTCATTCTACTAAAATGTTTTGACATATGTTCTTGAACACCAAATGATTTTTGATGATGAAAATGTTAAGGCATGAGCCTTAGCCCTTTATAAAACTGATGGTTGTCTGGATGCGATACCATTCCAATTTTACCGTACAACCATAATACCCGAAAATTTGGTAGGGCTTGACTGGAAATTTATATACCTTAGTATGGGTTCCCTTGCGGCCAAGGTCTGAGCTGAGGCTACCATGTGAAGATTGTCCACCTATGCAGTTCCCAAGATGATAGTTGGTCATGGTTGGGAGGCCAAACTCACAGGAGAGGTGCCTATACTAGGGCGTGTAATTGAAAGGTTAGGATTGATTATCCTCATACTGAGTATGGTGAATTCAGGATTGTTCCTGACGAATGTATCGAATGTTGTGGTGAAAGTGTACAATCTCTGCAGAGTGTCAAACTATTCGAATAGCCGCGTCCGCGGTTATGGAAAGTTGGAGTGGCCATAGTGTTCTGTCATCAGATGTTTTCAAAATGACTGGTGAAATAATTCGTTACTTTGACTTGACCACAACAGAGTTGTGATATGAAATTCAAGTTCCCATTTAGGTGTTATAAAACTTTCAACTAGTTTTCTTTGCTTCTGAACTTAGTTAAGGTAAACCTGTCTTTTTGCAAAACAACCCTAGAGCTTAGTATATCCTATTCAAAACCACTTCACTTGTTAGTATTAGTTTGCGAGTACTTAAAGAGTACTCATGGCTTTATCCCTGGCTATTTCCGTTGCCAGACTACGAAGAGTATCGGGAAGGCAGACGGGGAAGGTTACGACAACTAGGATCATCTCCCATCGTCAGCATTGCCTGTGACCCTGAAGATGGAGCTTCGCCTACGCTATCGTTACTATTACGTTATTCCGCTGCTTCAATTGTATTAATAACTGGATCATGAGATCCCTATTTGTGTAAGACCTTATGTATGGTTTGTAATGGATGATGTACTGTGATATCCAATCTATTATGTCTCGCAAAAATGGTAATCTTGGGATTGCAATGTATGGCATAACAGGCATCTGTGATTAAAAATCCGGGTGTTGACAAGTTGGTATCAGAGCCATCCTGACCATAGGAGACCCTAGATTAGAATAGACGTTTGATTCAAAAACTTAGTTTCAAAACCAAAGAAGTGAGTGTTTATGAAATCTTATTCTTATTCTTATAACTTAGACTCTTTCATGAAAATTCGTGTTCCTCAAAAATTCTTGCAAACGTACATAAAATTTGACACACTTGATCACTCTACTAACTTACTGATCCTATATTCTTATAGATGGATGTGAAGTACAACAAGTTTTATCAGTTGGGGAATGGAGGAAACCTCATCTTTGAGCATGACTTGGACCAGCTGTCGGAGATGCGGGAGTGTCCGCACCCCGAGTTCTTTGGAGCTCAGCTCAATGATCAGGAAGGAGAAGAATTGCAGTGGCTAGTTGTTGCAAGTATCCATGGAAAGATTGAACCCCCCACTACAGAGGGAATTCAGTTCACCATAAGAGAGAACAACTAGCTTGATGGACTTGCTAGGGCCATGCAGGAAGCTCTTGCCCGTCTGTGTGGGTAGAGTATCAATCAAATCAAGGGTCCGCTTTGAGTTCAACCCAAGGCGTGATGTTATGGGACAGCCACTAGAGGCCCCATATCACCACGAGCTGAAGAGTCAGTTGGACCACCTCAGCTTCATGATGTATGAATGTTAGAAGGAGTTGGTCAATGCCCATTTCTACGCCAACCACAAGTATGCCATCGTCGCGAAGAAAGATTAGACCGTCGCCATGCTAGTGAAGGATCGCAAGTCTCGTCGCTGTCAGCTCGACGAGAAGGAGCGCATCATTGCCCGTCTTTGCCACCGGATCACGGATTTGGAGGAGACCATCCACGAGAGAGACATGCAGTTAGAGGAGAGGGAGAATGCAGGGGAAGACCTTCATGGAGACCCTACTCCTATCTCAGCGATGATGATGACTTTATGGAGGATCTGGCCATGGACTTCTTCACCGATGAGGATGACTTTGCCTTCATCGATGATGATGAGGATGATGATGGCACTAACTCCGAGGAGTAGTAGCACTTGAGCACTAGCGTCAGTGAGTTGTATTCGGTCCTAATGTATCGTAGTTTCCTAGAATGGTTCTTAAAACCATCTATTTTCCTTTGTTATGGTGTGTGTTTGTACCGTGTGCTATGAATGAATGAATGAAAAGCAAGTTGCTAGAAAAATCTGAGTCAAACTTTAAAAACTTTCCAAACCCTGAACCTTAGAAATTTCCCTCTTTTCTCATGATCTACCTCAATCTTCAGATACCTAGAGGAGGAAGCCCTTTAGCCCCGGACCCGATGTTGCAACTCTTGCAAATGTTGGTTTATGATCGCGAAGCCGAAAGAGCCGAACGTCAAGCCAACTTAGCCACCCTTCAATAGATAGCTCAGATGGATAACAAAAATCAAGGCCATGGAAATCAGGACAACCATGGATCTAAGCTCAAGAATTTCCAGAACACTAATCCACCTGTTTTCACTAAGTCAGAAGAGCTCCTAGATGCAGATGATTGGTTGCAAACCATGGAGAACAATCTGGAAGATGGAGGAGTGGAAGCTAACAATAAAGTGTTTTTTGCTACCCACTATCTGTCCAGGGATGCAACAGCATGGTGGAACAGCATTCGCGAAATGATAGCAGGTCAGCTGATGACTTGGGCAGAGTTCAAAGTCATGTTCAGCAGAACCCATGTGCCACTGGGTTTGATGAAGAGGATGAGAGATGAATTCAGGGAACTAAAGCAAGGAAGGATGACAGTAGTGGAATACCGTGACAAATTCTTTTCATTGGCTAGGTATGCACCGGATGAGATAGACACTAAAGCCAAGAAGAAAGAGAGATTCCTGAATGGTCTGCACGATGAGATGCAGACAGTGTTAGTCAATATCCCCTTTGCAGATATTGAAACCTTAGTGGACTCTGCCATTCAGATGGAAGGAAAGATCAACCAAGCTAATGAGAACCGCAAGCGTCGCATGATGCATCAACCAGGAACACACCATACACCAAAGTATCGCCCCAACCCATCTCTAGGATTTGCCCCAAGAACCAACAGACCGCCGATGAACCGTCCCACCTATCCCAACCGTGGAAACCCAAGGCCCGGAGGAAACCACAACAACCCCGGCAAACCCAACAATTTCAACCGTGCCCCACCCAAGTTCAACCACAACAATGCTGCCACCAACACCAACACTGCCCCGAGGACTGGAAGCAATGTTGTGCATGTTGCAGCAAAGGACAAGTCGCAAGTGACTTGTTATGAATGTGGAACCAAAGGTCACTATTCCAATGAGTGCCCCAAGAAGATTGCCGCAGCCCCCAATGCAAATGCCCCGGCTCAGCAGCAACGTCGTGTTCAGCCCGAAAGAAGGTTTGCCCTAGGGAATTCGCTCAACCGCAATGGCCGTCTCTTTCTCATGCATGCTGAAGAAGCCCAAGAAGCGCCAGATGTCGTGCTGGGTATGTTTTCTGTTAACTCAGTACTTGCAAGAGTGTTGTTTGATTCTGGAGCATCGCACTCATTTGTTACTGAAGAATTTGCATGCACTAGTAAGATTCAACCAACCAAATTGAAGAATGTTATGATTGTTCAAATGCATGGTTCAACCACCAAAGCTAGAGAAATTTGCAAAGTCGTCCCTATCTGAATCCATGGCATAGATTTTTATGCTAATCTAATAGTACTTAGAACTAAAGGTTTGGAAGTAGTACTAGGAATGGATTGGATGTCCAAACATAAAGGATTAATTGACTGTGCCAAGAAATCCATAACCATTACCAGTACAGCCGGAATATCATTCGAGCATGTATCTGAAACCTTGCCCCGTCAATTCAAGTGCAACAAGAGTATAGCCCAGCCAACCATTGACCAAGTCCGGATAGTCTGTGAACACCCCGATGTATTTCCAGATGTTTTTCCCGGTATGCCCCCATATCGGGATATCGAGTTTGTCATTTTATTAATCCTTGGAACCGGACCCATAGCCCAGAGACCATATAGTATGAACCCGTCTGAACTAGTGGAATTGAAGAAGCAACTGGATGCCATGCTGGAAATTGGATTGATTCAACCACGTGCGCCACCATGGAGATCACCTGTTTTGTTTGTGGACAAGAAATATGGAGGTAACCCTTTGTGTATGGATTATCGGAAGTTGAATGATGTCACCATCAAGAACAAGTACCCGTTGCTAAAGATAGAAGATCTGTTTTACCAGTTGACTGGTGCCAAAGTGTTTTCTAAGATTGATCTTAGAACTGGCTACCATCAACTCAAGAATCGCGCAGAGGATATTCCAAAGACTTCCTTTACCACCCGATATGGATTATATGAGTATGTTGTCATGTCTTTTGGATTAACCAATGCCCCCGCTTATTTCATGAACCTCATGAATAAGATTTTTATGGACTTCCTGGATAAGTTTCTCATTGTTTTCATCGATGACATTCTGATTTATTCGAAATCATAAGAAGAACATGAGCTACACCTAAGGACCATTCTTGGAACCCTTAGAGAGCATCAGCTATATGCCAAGTTTAGCAAATGTGAATTCTGGTTACAGGAGGTAGGATTCCTTGGACATATCGTATCAGCTGGAGGAATTGCCGTTGACCCTATGAAGGGGAAGGATGTTGAAGATTGGCAAGCCCCAACCACTCAAACCCAAGTTCGTGCATTTCTCGGATTAGCGGGATACTACTACAAGTTTGTAGAAGGATTCTCGAGTATTGCAACACCGATGACCCAATTGCTAAAGAAGGACAAGAAGTTTGAATTGACGGACAAATGTGAAGCGAGTTTTCAAGAACTCAAGAGGAGACTGATTTTAGCCCCAATCTTGATCATGCCGGATATCAGAAGCCCTTTAATGTGTATTGTGATGCATCCAAGATCGGTCTCGGATGTGTGCTAATGCAAGAAGGCAAGGTTATATCTTATCTATCCCGACAACTGAAACAGCATGAACAAAATTATCCAACCCATGACCTTGAACTAGCAGCCCTAGTTCGAGCCCTGAAGACATGGAGGCATTATCTTATGGGAAACCGTTGTGAGATTTATTCGGATCACAAGAGCCTTAAGTATATATTCACTTAGAAGGAGCTGAATATGAGGCAGAAAATATGGATTGAGATAATCAAGGACTATGATCTAGACATTCACTATCACCCCGGTAAAGCCAATGTGGTAGTAGATGCCCTTAGCAGATTGCCGTGCCGCTTGAACTCCATGATTTTGAAGGAGCAACCAAGTTTGCACAAAGAGATGGAAGATTTCTGAATGGAATTACTGAGTGAAGGATTTTTCGCTAGCATATAACTTCATCCCACTTTGATTAGTCAGATCAAGGAGGCGCAGAAAAGAAATGCTAGTATCGAATCAAATGTCGTATCGGTACAGGAAAATTCTCGGATTCACTGAAGACGAAGAAGGAGTTTTGTGGTACAAAGGACACCTCTGTGTACCAGTAGATTCGGAGTTGAAATAAGTTATTTTGAAAGAGGCCCATGATAATCTTTATTCTATCCACCTCGGAAGAACGAAGATGTATTAGGATTTGAAGGAGCAATTTTGGTGGCATAAGATGAAGAGAGAAATCGGAAGCTATATCGCCAAGTGTGATATTTGCTAGAGAGTCAAGGCGGGACATTAAAGACCCGCAGGACTGTTGCAACCATTACAAATTCCGGAATGGAAATGGTATTCCATTGGAATGGACTTTATCACCGGATTGCCTACTTATAGTGGGGGAAATGACTCTATTTGGGTCATAGTTGATAGATTATCCAAGGTATCCCATTTCTTACCAGTCAAGACCACTTACCAGAGTTCGAAGCTAGAAGAGTTGTACATCGCTAGAATTCTCAGTTTGCACGGAGTCCCCATTAACATCGTATCAGATCGAGGAACTCATTTTACCTCGAGATTTTGGAAGAAAGTCCAAGAAGGTTTAGGAACCCGACTAGATTTCAGCACAGCTTATCACCCTCAGACCGATGGACAAACGGAGCGAGTAAATCAAATACTCGAAGATATGTTGAGAGCATGTGTGCTAGAGTATGGATCTAAATGGGAAGATGCGCCTTTTTCAGAATTTTCATACAACAACAGTTATCAAGCTAGTCTGCAAATGGCCCCATTTGAATTCATGTATGGAAGGAAGTGTCGCACCCCTTTGAATTGGTCGGAAGTAGGAGAGAGTCGGATTTTCGGACCCAAGATCCTACGAGAAGCATAAGTGAAAGTTCACAAGATTCGTGAGCACCTCAAGATTGCCCAGTCAAGACAGAAGAGTTACGCCAACAAGAGACGTCGAGACCTCGCTTTCAATATCGGAGATTTTATGTATCTCAAAGTGTCTCCTTTGAAGGGAATGCAGCGTTTCCAGCTCAAAGTAAAGTTAGCCCCCAGATATATCGGACCCTTCAAGATTCTGAATCATCGAGGAGAAGTATCATATCAATTGGAACTGCCAAAGGAAATGTCAGCAGTGCACAATGTGTTCCATATATAACTACTTCGCAAATGCCTTGAAGCTCTGGAAAAAATAGAAGTTTTCAAGAACATTGATCACCGGACCATAAGATCAATGATGACCTGACGTATCCCGAAGTACCCATCCGTATTTTGGAAGAAGCTTTCAGAACCACCAGAACCCGATGCATAAAGTTTCTCAAGATTCAGTGGAGTAACCACACTAAATAATGGTTGCTTTCTTTGCCTAAAAATAGTATTGATTCTTGGACTAAGTGCAGAGATGCTTTTATTGGAAAGTACTATCCTCCTGCTAAGATTATATCCATGAGAAGTGATATTATGAAATTTAAACAACTTGATAGTGAAGATGTTTCTCCAGCTTGGGAAAGAATGCAATCTTTGGTTAAAAATTGCCCTACTCATGGACTCACTGCTTGGATGACTATCCAGAATTTTTATGAAGGTTTGAACTTCTCCTCAAGAAATCTATTGGATTCAGCTGTTGGAGGTACCTTTATGGGCCTTGATAATATGATGGTTAACTACTCTGAATGGCATGTTGAGAGATCTCCACATGGTAAGAAGGTAAATTCTGTTGAGGAAAATTCCTTTTTAAGTGAAAAGATTGATGTTATTACGGCTATGCTTGTTCATGGGAAAGCTCCTCTAGATCCTAATAGTGTTCCCTTAGCCTCTTTGGATGCTCAAGAAGAGCAAGTTGATGTGAACTTCATTAGAAACAACAATTTCAGCAATAATGCCTATAGGAACAATTGTGGTAGCAACAACAATTATAAGTCTTATCCTCCTAATAATGGCAATTCCTATGGAAGCTCTTACAATAATGCTAGAAGTGCCCCCTCTGAACTTGAAGTCATGATCAAGGACTTTATTAATAAACAAACCACTTTCAATAAGACTATAGAGGAAAAGATTTTAATTGTTGAGAAAACTATATCCTCTTTGTTTGAAGCTCAGTCCTCTTTGATTAACAAAATGGATGCTAAACCTGAAGCCATGGAAAACACCTTGCTGCTGCTCATGCCATACAAGTTACTATTGATGAAAATGTTAGGCTGTTAGCTCAACTTCATGCTAAGTGGGAAAGGGAAGCTGAAATTGATAGAAACATTAGTGTGTGCACTATCACCACTAAACCACAAGTAGTCCCTATTCCTACTCCTACTATGCCTAAGCCTATTGAGCCTACTACTAGTGATGACAAGTTTGACTTTGATATTGATGGTTGCAATATTTCTAAAGTGATTATGTTCTTGCAAAAGCTTGCTAGAAGTCCTGATGCTAGTGATATGCATGTTTCCTTTACCAAACATATTATAGATGCTCTTGTTAAGATTAAGGAAGAGAAGCTAAAACACAAAGCTTCTATTCTTAGGAAAGTAGAAGATAGTTGGGAACCCATTATTAATATGCAAGTGAATGACTTTGATCTCAAGGCTTCATGTGATCTTGGTTCTAGTGTCTCTATTATTCCTAGGAAGATTTATGAAATGCTTGATTTGCCACCTTTGGAAGATTGTTGTTTGGATGTCCCACTCAATGATAATGCTAAGAATAAAATCATGGGGAGTATTAATGATGTTCTCATTATGGTTAACAATGCTTATGTCCTTGTTGATTTCTATGTTTTGGATGTTGAATACAATGCTTCTTGTCCTATTACTTTGGGAAGACCTTTTCTTAGAATAGTTGGTGCCATCATTGATATGAAAGAAGGCACCATTAAATATCATTTTCCATTCAAGAAAGGTATTGAACACTTCCCAATGTGAAGAGAGAGGTTTCCTTTTGCTTCTCCTTTGAAAACAAGATTTTATGTTAATGCTTCTTCATTTGAAAATACTTGATTCTTCTTGCTTCTCGTGCCTAACTTAAAGGCGTTAAAGAAAAGTACTTGTTGGGAGATAACCAAAGAGTTTCCTTGAGTCTTGGAAGTTATTACTTCTTTAATGACCTCTCCTTATCCTTTTTGTTTGCTTTCTGTGCCAAGAATGACCTCTAATGAGAGGGAAGTAAGATTTGGGGAGTTGATGTCCCGAAACAGATTTCTGTCCTCCACCAAAAAATTCCTTGATGAGGCTCTATAAATCGGATTGAGTTCACAATTTATGAATAAATCCCCGAGTATGTTAGCTAACTTTCATTAGTTCAACACTTTTTGATTTGAGCAACAGAAGATGTTCTAAAAAATCGGTTTCTACCTGCTGGTCTGTTTTGACAGATTTCTGCCATTATTTGCATTTGCTTCTTATTGATTCCTTTTTTGAGTTCTCTTTAGGTGAATTGAGCTTTTTGAAGGAGTTACTACAGTATCTTGTGTTTTTAGTGAAAATCCTTATTGTTCCAAAGCTTTGCTAGAGGTCTAATATCTTTTGAATACACTTATGTTGCTAATGAAGATTGTGTGAAGTTTTGTATGAAGGAAAAATTTCAGGTGTAGAGAGAGAATGATGCAATGAGATGAAGAATTGACAAAAGCTCAAGCTTGGGAATGCAAAATATCAAAGAGGTACAAGCTTCAAAGCTTGGGGACGCCCAAGGCATCCCCTTCTTCATCAATAAAAAGCTCAGGTTTGTCTAGACACTTTGTTTTTATTGTTTTATGCACAGTTGTGTTGTTCTTGGAGCGTCTTAGTTTTCGTTTGCTTTGCTTAGGTTGTTTAGTTTGCTTGAATAAAGTAGTTTTGACCCCCGTTCTTGCTATGTTGTTTGCAAATAAGTTTGCTTGGTGTTTGGAAAGGAGTAGTAAGTTCTTGCTTGAAGTGCAAGAGGAGCTTGCATTGACTTTGACTTAGACTTTAGCATGACATGCTAGGTGTTGTTTTGACCTTATGCTTAGTGATTATTGTTGTAGCATGTCTTGTTCCAAACAATTGGG
This sequence comes from Avena insularis, assembly GCA_023614405.1. Lineage (NCBI taxonomy): Eukaryota > Viridiplantae > Streptophyta > Magnoliopsida > Poales > Poaceae > Avena > Avena insularis. The sequence continues at coordinate 163,628,403 of CM042685.1, read as the reverse complement.
ATTGCTTAGTGTGCCTTGAAGAAATTATGCGTTGCTTTAGCATGCAAAAGCATAGTATTGTGGTATTCTCCTTTGATGTTTTGCTTGGGTTTGACTTGGCACATGCTCACACCATGTTATGACTATTACCAGTCACCATTAGCCTCTATGATTATTTAGTCCTTGACTTGTAGTACCACTCTTTGCTTTGATTAGTATGCTTTGTTGCACTGCATGATTATGGCCATTATTGCTCTCTTAGTTGGTTGCTCCCAGTCTTTTGCTAGCCTCCACTTGTATGAGTAAGTTCTACTCATGCTTCCAACTCCCAAGGAACCAAGTTTTTCCAAAGTGTCCACTATAAACTCCTATGCATGGTGTGTTACACCATTCCAAGTATATTCTTGTTTTCAACTATCTTCCAATTAAAAACTATTTTGTTATGTCAAAACTTAGTGATTAAAGCCCTCACAAACTTGATGGCACACTTTATATTCTTTGCCCCTAATAAACTTGAACCATTGTGACAACTTTGTTGTATATGCTTGCACTTATAAGTTGGAATTAGCAGAACCATGCTGCCACCGGGAACACTTTCAACATTGCACTTGTACTTTGTACTCAGTTGATATCATGTTCTTTTGTCTATGGATGTCACCGGTGTGAAATAAAGAGGGAACTTATAAGTCCATGGAGTCTGTATCCTGTGTTAGAGAAACGCCTGGGCCGCTAGCCTAAGCCATGCCTAATCATGGTGGAAACTTGCAGCATCACCATAGTGACATCTATGGAGCATTCTTCTTATATAAAAAAGAGAGACACGTTGAGAAAAGAGGAAAGAGAGAAAAAAGCACCATATTCCCATGGTAAATAAGAAGATTGTTGAGATGCTCATTGTCTGCTTGCCTTGTCATTTTGGTTATGGAAAAGCTCCTGTACCATGTGCAAGGGGTACCCCATTGGCGGTTGTCAATGATATACAAATACTTACAATGGCAAGAACTTACAGGTGAATGAAGTTGAGTAGTATGAGGTGTGGACCTTTTATTCAAGGGACTTGAGATTGCCAACTTATACTTTGTCAAGCATATACTCCATAGTTAGTTCACTTTAACCTTAACCACTTCAAGATGCTTATGATAGGGGCAATGAGGGCTGAAAGCTAACAAGTACCATAATTTTTGGAAGCTCTTTTTGAAACTTGAAATCCCTGCTTCCCTTTGTGAAGGGCCTGTCTTCCAGTATTATTTGAGTCTCCACCCTCTACCTTTTAGGAACCATTAAGAGAGCATAGTTGTCATTATGTGTGCAGGGTCCCAAAGCTTATTGATTGATGCATATTGTGATATTACTTGTTCTTGTATTTGTTTCTAGTCATGCTTGTGAACTTTGAAGGTGTCATATGCATCTATATTGCTACTCTATGAGGGACAAGCTGATTGCCACTATGCTTTCTGTATGTGAAACAAACAAACGTTTTTCAATGCATGTTATTCATGATCTTTGTTTGGAGCCTTTCATGTTGCATGCATAGTTACTATGTCCTATTGTTAGAACTCCATCTTTCATGCACATGTTTAGAGTTCTTTGATCTCAGCTTCAATGCTTGCAAATGATTTGATATTGGTTTTGATGGTGCATGTCACCTCAAAAATTATTCTTTTTATCACTTACCTACTCAAGGACGAGCAGGAGTTAAGCTTGGGGATGCTTGATATGTTAGAAACATATCTATAATTTTTGATGCTCCATGCTTGTTTAGTATCTACTTTGCTTTGCTTATCTACACTTTGAGGTGCTTTTTACATGTTTTTTGGTACTAACCTACTAACAAGTTGCAACAGTGCCAGATACTTGTTTTCTGTTGTTTTTGGTTTCAGAAAAGTTAGTAAAGAAATATTCTCGGAATTGTACGGGACAAACGTCAAAGTCAATTGCTTTCCGTGGGGAACAAGAAGTCCATAGGGGAGACCAGGAAGCGGGCCAGGGCAACCAACCCCCCCCAGGCGCGGGTGGGCCCTACCCCGTGCCTGGGTAGGGTTTGGCCCTCCTGGCCGCCTTCTCGGCCTCCCCCTTCGCCTATGAGAAGCCCCCGATGTAGAAACCCTAGGAATCCAGAATAAATCCACGAAAACCTCTGTTGTGCCGCCTCCACCGAAGGGGAGATTCGGGGGACAAAAAGTCTCTGTTCCTGCACCCTGCCGGGATGGGAAGTGTTGTGGATATAAAAAATGGGTATACCTATGGCATAGTCTCATACCGGCAAGCCCGGGTGGCCCTTAGTTGGTGTTTCGGCCTATGGCATAACCGTGCGGCCTAGTGGCTGATAGACAAGACGGAGGTCCAGCAAGGATAAAGGAAGGCGACGTGCCACTGCCTATGATGGAAGCCGGACCCTTGGAGGACACGAAGACTAGTTAGTGTTAGTCGAGGACTCTGTAACCGTATCTGGCTGAGACTCTCCATGTAACCCTAGGTCCTGGCACCCTTATAAGCCGACCTACGGGTGTCTTTAGGGCAGAGACACAATCTCATAGACAAGTGCATAGCACAACTCGCACACAGCGAACCCCACAATCCCTGTAACTCGGCATATTCCCATTATAGTGATTATAGCAGGAGTAGGATCTCGCCACCGTCATGAGATCTGAACCTGGATACACTGCGTCAAGCCGACCCGGACGCTCCCCGTCTCCCCCCACATCTCTAAACACGCATTGTGCGGACCCCTCCATGGCGTACTCGTCGGCAATACCTCGACAGTTGGCGCCCACCGTGGGGCAAGAGGCGCTTACAACACGGATCCGGGCGGGATCCCTCACCGTATTCGAAGACGGACAAATCGCATCTCCGAGGAGCACCGGCTTCGTCATGGCTCTTGAGTATACGGAGGATTTATCATCTGTCCGCTCGAGCGTCTGGCCAAGTCGACAGCGTCATGGAAATTTTCAATAAAACAACGATGACCATTCTTGGTTTTCCTCGCCGCCAGGCTGATGGAGCCGATGTCATCATACCTCTTTGAGCTGAGCCGACAAAATCAGCGATATCATGAGAAGTGACGTATCCTTCTAAATACGTACGCGTCATGTATGTGCGTATAGTTATTCGGCTTTGATTAGCTCCACTTTCCGTCTTGTTTATGTCTCCGGGTTGGATTCGAGGGAGTGCAACACGAAGAAGCAATCTCACAATGGGGCAAGGTAGCGTGTGATTGATTTTGTTGCCTTACGTGCATGGTTCAAGATCTAAGGAATCAATTAGCAAAATCTATCAGCTCAAGGCTAGCTTGTGCATGTATTTGAAAGTCACGGAAGTTATTTTTCGTGTAGCTTCAATCTAAACATGGCTATTATCGAGTTTAGTTTAGACAGCGCTCGTCCTAGAAGAATCATGGAAATGACCGATTGTATACACGGTGGCAGTCCGACTTTGATTCCTTTACGACGACCTTCTGACCAGCTTCCTCCCGGCTATATTCGTCTTCACTGAAATGACACTGACTCCGCTCAAACAGCTAAGTCCCTATTTATATTTATTATTTTAATTATTTATGATCATTAGACTAAGATTGGTTCACTCATGTTGTGAGTCTTTTACCGCTTTAGTTTTTGATCATACCTTTTCCACGATTTTCCTTGTGCTCGTGAGTACAGCTCTTCAGTAGTTTTGACCGTTTAAGGACCTAGTACCATGCAAAAAACCCGTCTTCGGGCGTTAGCTTAAGTTTTCTGGATACACGTTTTCTATTGTTTTTATGTGGATTCCGTAGTAGTGACTTCTCGGCACTCAAAGCCGGCGTTTTGGCCTTGGGTTCTAGACGGTTCCATTAGGCATCATCACGTAAGGACATGGTTCTGTGCTGCGAGTCTTCCGTCTCACGAAAGGTGAAGCATAAAAACTGGAATAATGTATAAGCCAGCACTTGCTTAAACAAAATTTTACATAAACTGTTTAAATTAGTTGAATTTTTTCCTTCTAAACAGTTTTATATTGTTCAACTGTTGTATTGTTTCAGCTTTAAAGCATTTGTTTAAAGGTCATGTTTGTTCCGCCTTACATTTGATTGTTGGATGCAATTAAAGGAACAATCTAATACAATTGTGTTTTTCTGTTTATGTCTCAGGTACATGACGCTTGGACATCGCCGCATTCCTCGAATTAAGGTGTTTTTGAGCCGGCTTTGCGCTAGACTCGACGCCTCGGGGGCTGCGTTCGCATTTGTTGACCAAGACTTGAGCCGCCTTTGAGGAGGTCGGATCGACGCTCGGGGGCTTGACATCTCTAACTTAAGAGCTTTGTCCCACCTTGCGTCCAAGACAGAACAAACCTCGGGGGCTACAGTACGTTGATATCCAAGATATGGTTTAGTTCTCTTTGAGCATCAAGCCGAAAAATTCATGTGAATTCCACCTTGACACTCAGGGGCTACACCGATGCTGAATTTTTGTGAAGTTCTCTCTGGAGCACCAAGCCGAAATAATTTCCGACTTGGCGCTCGGGGGCTACACTATTGACATTTTTACTAAAGCTACTATGATAGCAACAAGACAATTTTCTTTTGTAACTCCGACTTGGCGCTCGGGGGCTATAATCGTTTGATGTACAACTATGCATGTTCTTTTGAGCATCAAGCCGCCTTCGTCATGGAAGCCGACTCAATGCTCGAGGGATATATATGGTTATGTCAACAAAACTTTCAAGGGTGAAGAATCTGTCTAGCGGAACATGGGGGCTTAACATTAACTTTGCCTTCACAGAAGTTTCTTGTGTTACACGGTTCGATGGCCTAAACGTCTGTGATATGAGGGGCTCTAAGACCTTAATTCGGCAAGCTCTTATGTCTGTGACTTTGCTGTCTCTAAGTCGGCAGTTTGGCAGCCTTTATGACCATGGCCTAGTAGCTGTGATTTTTTCTGAATTGCATACCATCCTACATGTATGATGATATTAAAGACGTTCCTAAAGCTTGGAAAATCACTAACGATTCGTTAGAGAGTTCTCCGCCTTGGATTCGTTCGCAGAACCATAAAAGCAACTCTCTGGCTAAGGCTTAGGAGGATGAGAATATGATACATGAGCTCTCCAAGATTCTTCACGAAGCACGCCTACAAATGGAAGACGACGTGATACGCTCAAAGCTAAACGGAGGAACGCGAGGATCTTGAAAAACTCCGGGGGCTACTGTTGTGGATATACCAAATGGCATAGTCTCATACCGGCAAGCCCAGGTGGCCCATAGTTCGTGGTTAGGCCTATGGCATAACCGGGCGGCCTAGTTGGTGATAGAAAAGATGGAGGTCCAGCAGGGATAAAGGAAGGCGACGTGCCACTGCCTATGATGGAAGCCAGAGCCTTGGAGGACACGAAGATTTGTTAGTGTTAGTTTAGGACTCTGTAACCGTATCTGGCTGGGACTCTCCATGTAACCCTAGGTCCTGGCGCCCTTATAAGCCGACCTACAGGATCCTTTAGGGCAGAGACACAATCTCATAGACAAGTGCATAGAACAACTCGCACACAGCGAACCCCACAATCCCTGTAACTCGGCATATTGCCATTATAGTGATGTATAGTAGGAGTAGGATCTCGCCACCGTCATGAGATCTGAACCTGGGTAAACTGTGTCAAGCCAACCCGAACGATCTCCGTCTCCCCCCACATCTCTATACACGCACTGTGAGGACGCCTCCATGGCATACTCATCGGCAATACCATGACAGGAAGTGCCCCCGGAGCCATCTACATCGATCTCCATCGCCATCTTCATCACCGTTGTTGATTCCCATGATGAGGAGGGAGTAGTTCTTCCTCGAGGCTCTACTGGTAGCTATGTGTTCATCTCTCTCTCTATGCATGATCTTGTGGTCATGAGCTTTGTAATCAAGTAGATCTACCTTTCTACTCAAGTGCTTCAATAGATCTCTGCTCTCCCCATGTGTGTGAAAGTGACAGCGTTCACGCCATGGTGGCACTTAGGTTTGAGTCTACATAAATACTCTTTATGCCTGAATAGATCTATGCTTTTACGCACGTGTGTGAAAGTGACAGTGTGCATACCGTGTGTGGCACTTTGGCTAGAGTGAATATTTTTTATGAGTTATATTTGGAGTTGGATGTCTCAATGAAATTGTGGTGTTTGTTGGAACCATCTAGCGCTCAAGGTGACAGTGTGGGGTTATCTAGATTGAGGAAGGCGGGCTTTGAGGTGTGTTGTTATAGCCCTACCTTGGATTAGAGTTTCCAACCGGAGAGTAGTTAAGAGTAGTATCATGGAGAGAGGATATTTATATGAGAGAGTGTTCACTAGTGAAAGTATGATCCCTAGGCCTTGTTTCTAAGCATTGAAACACCGTTTGCTACTAGATCTGTTGCATGTTTTCTTGCTTCCTTCAGTTTTCCTTTAGTCTGTTCCTCCACGCCATCAGCTCTTTTCTCGCACCGTTACCACTTGTATTTCACTATCTCTTCACCGAACTAGTGCACCTATACACCTGACAAGTGTATTGGGTGTGTTGGGGACACAAGAGACTTCTTGTATCTTGATTGCAGGATTGCTTAAGAGGGAATACCTTTGACCACTTACTAACTGAGTTCGATAAACCTTGGGTAATCCACTTAAGGGAAACTTGCTGCTGTTCTACAAACCTCTGCACTTGGAGGCCCAACAACTATCTACAAGAATAGAAGTGCGTAGACATCATAGTGTTGTTCCTCCTTTGACTTGTGTTTCTTACCTGGAAAAGGCATAGGTTTCTGCACCCAAGGTTCTCTCTCTTTACCATGTTTATTAGCACTAAAATGTTCCTTTCTGTACCTAGTGTTCTTAGTGTGCTTCTCAGGTTCTTCCTCACCTTATCAGGAGACTCATTTTTATCATTACCACTCTCATTTTCAGCATCAGAGATAGATATACTATTAGGATCTACAACAGGTTCAAGGGGTTCCTCAACTACCTTATGTTTCTTTTTCTTTCTCTTACGAGGACTACCACTACTTTCACCTTGTTGAGAATCATGCTCAATTCTTTTAGGGTGTCCTTCAGGATATAAAGGATCTTGAGTGGCTATACCACTCCTAGTTCTAATTCCATAAGCATGTTTATCTCCCGAGGCATTGACTAGCATATCTTTTTGTACCTTAGCAAGTTGATCAAGTTGGTTTGAACCATTTGAAAGTGTTTGCAAAGCATTTTAATATCATTAGAAGTTCTTTCCACAATATCTTTCAACTCATTGATAGCTCTAGAGTTTTCCAATAAATGATTCTAAACTTGTTTATTAAAATTACCCATTTTAACAATAAAAATGTCAAGTACCTGTAAGCATTGATCAGGAGGTTTACCATAAGGAATATCACTTTCATCAGAGTGTTGGAGAGGGTGTACCTCAATAGTAGATGAGTGGGGAATTGACTTACATAATTCTTCTATGGGAGGTAGATTCTTCACATCTTTATCTCTAATACCTTTCTCCTTTAAACATTTATTAACTTCCTTCATCACTTCATCATTTTATGCAATAACTCCCCTCTTCTTTGGTGTTCATATTGGATCTGGTTTAGGCACAACTGGTTCAAGAATAATAGTCTTAGGTGTATTTAGCTCAACTGAAGTCCAATCATCATAATTCTTGCTTATCTTAGCCATTAATTCTTTAGCATCTATAGGAGTTCTTTTCCTGAAAACACAATCAACAAAGCTATCTTGGTATGTCCTAGAATCATCAGTTAGTCCATTATAATAAATATCAAGAAGCTCATTCTTAGGTAATGGACGTCTAGGATGTGCATGAATCAAGGCACATAACCTTGTCCATGACTTAGGCAATTTCTCTTATTCTTCCTGTTTAAAATCAAAAAGTCTCTGCAAAGCAGCATGTCTAGCACTAGGAGGAAAATATTTCTGGAACAAAGAAGCAATCAAACAATCAGGGCTATCAATGGAACGAAGAGGTAATCTATTAAACCAAGCCCTAGCTTCTCCTTTTAGTGAAAAAAGGGAATATCTTAGTAACAAAGTACTTGTGCATATTAAAATCATCAGAGAATAAAGCACTCATAGTAGAAAGCTCATTCATATGAGCCACAACACTCTCATTTTCAGTTCCACAGAACGGTTCTTTCTCAGCAACATCTAAATAGGATAAATCAAGAGAGAAATCATAATCTTTATCTTTTTGATATCTATGGGAGAGGTGGCAAACTTAGGATCAGAGGACAGTTTAGTCATAATAGTACGTCTAGCAAGGAGACACTTAATAGCACTAGTACCATGTGTGTTTCGGCACTCTTCAACAAATTCATCAGTGAACTCAATCTAACAATAATTAATATCATAACTCTCTTTAGACTCAGGTGAGCTAACAGGTGTAACAGTGTCTTAACTAGGAGTTTTGGTATTACCTAGACTAGCCATAGTAGCATATAGAAAAGGACCTAATGAACCACTCGCATCAAGCACAGTAGAAGTAACATCATGAGAATCAAAAGCAGTTTCAGATTCAGCAGTAGTAGCAGTGTGTGTAGCATGAGTATGTGGTGGTGGTGTAACAAGCTTACTTATAACAGACGGTGAATCAAGAGCAACAAAGGTGTTTATGACTGTACCTCTTCTTGTAGTGGATGGTAAAATAGAAAACTTTCCATCACGAGACTTACCCATGAGGAACGAAGTAGCAGTGAACAATAATAGATCCAAGTGAACTGACAAATAAAGCTATGCTCCCCAGCAACAGCGCCAGAAAATAGTCTTGACGACCCAAGTATAGGGGATCGCAAAAGTCTTCGCGGGTAGTATTACCCAATTTATTGATTCGACACAAGGGGAGCCAAAGAATACTTGCAAGCCTTAAAAACTAAGTTGTCAATTCAGATGCACCTGGAAATAGTTCTTGCTCACAGAAGTTTATTAGTAGCAATAGTTTTGTAGTAGCAACAGCTAAGCAAGAACAACAGTGAAACATGAGCAATAGTAACAGTAACGGTAACAGTAGGATTCGAGTGCGATAGGCATAGGGATGGATGGACGGGCATTGCATGGACGAGTCTAAACATGTAACTTCAAGATATAGGGCATTGCAGATAAATAATAACAAGCATCCAAGTACTAAACAATCCTAAGCATGTGCTCCATATATAGTCATACGTGCTCGCAATGAGAACTTGCACAACATCTTCTATCCAGTCAGCCCGTGGCAGCGAGGCCTCTAGGTAACTACTGTCAATTAAGGTGCTCCTTTTAATAGAGCACCTAGAACAAAGCATTAACACTCCGTGAACACATGTGATCCTCACACCACAGCCATCCCCTCCGGTTGTCCCAATTATTGTCACTTCGGGGCCTTTGGTTCCGGACACTGATATGTGTACACAACTTGTAGATAAGATCACAAACAATACTATCATAATGATTCAATAATAAGTTCATATATGAGTTTATGGCACTCGGGCCCTAGTGACAATCATTAAGCACAACAAGTTGTGACAAAGTCAAATAACACTAATAGAGATACTAGGCTCTATGCCCTAACAATCTTATTTGATTACATGATAAAACTCATCCAATCCCTACCATCCCCAAGCCTACAGCGGGAGATTACTCACTCATGGATGAGGGAAACATCGATGGTTGATGGAGAGGCATTGGTGATGACGATGGCAATGATCCTCTCCAAATTCCCCATCCCGGTAGGGTGCTAGAACAGATTTTCTGGATCTGAATCTTGGTTTCTGGTGGGGGTGGCATAGCGGAACTCTCTCTAGAAAACTATCGAATCCCCCTCTATTTTTAGGTCAAGAGGCAACTTATAGGCATAGAGGGAGCCCGAGGGGTGCCTGGGGTGGCTGCGCCCTAGGCACGACCAGAGGTGGGCCCACGCCTGGCAGGGGTGTGGCCCCCCCATGCCCCTTCGCTGTCTCGTACTCTGGCTCCATGGATCTTCTGGGGAAATAGGATTTTTGGCATATTTTCCTGGATTTTTCCTGATAGTTGATTTTCTGCACAAAAACTAGACACCAAGGTAATGCTGCTGAAACAACGGCAGTTCGTGTTAGTTGTATCCAAATCACACAAGTTTAGAGGAGAAACAATAGAAAAAGTGTTCGGGAAAGTAGATACGTTTTGGACGTATCACCTATGCATATTGGTAGTTGTGACATCGTGGACTTTCTTCTCGTGCAGTTCAATACTTGACGTAGTCAGGTCTTTCTCTGCTTTAGCCTTCAGGGCCATCGCCATGTCCCTCTCCTTCCTGACTTTGCTAACCTTGGCTTACAACCTACGGATTTCATGGCGAAGGGTTGGTGCATCATAAAGGGCCATTCACTTCATCTCAGCACTCTCAAGAAGTGCGCTAACTAAGGCTTCTTTCATCTCATCATTCTTCTCCTATAGTTTTTCTAGCGATTTCTGCATAGACAGTGTCCACTCCGGATCTACCCATTTGACAACGCTGCAACTTTTTGTTGGCCACGCTTCACTCTGCCCAAACCCTAAAAACCTCCTGCCTGTGTTGCGTCCCTCGAATGCGACAAATTTAGTGGCCACAAGCTCATGTTTTTACTACGGGGAGGACTCTATCCCTCCGCTAAACCGTGATAATCAGAGTCGTACAAAGTCGCGATGTTTTAGCACACCAGACGTACATGAGTAATTAGAGTATATCTAGCTCAAAATAAATAAATCCGCATAAAATGTAAGGTATGAGACGACTCACGTCGCTTTCACCGTCTCTGTGATCTTCAAACGTTTCCTGGTCGTCTCCCCGCGAAGCCATAACGAGAGGGAGGTGGATGAGCGGGAGAGGTCGCTGGTGGGGTGGCACGCCGCCTGCTAGCGGCTAAGGTATGGAGTGAGGAAAGTGTCTTCAACGGGAAGGAGGAGAATAAAAGAACCCCAACCCTACCATAAAAATCCAATGGCTCTTATAACACAAACACATCTAATGTCTTCTGTGCGCGCCACACGGAAAGTGTGACACTGGCAGGTAGAGCACACATAATTATTAAGGAATACTCCCTCCGTCCGCACATTTGTACTTCTAGCTTTTTCATAAGTCAAACTTTATCAAATTTGACAAAACGTAATGATAAATATAACAACATGTATTACACCAAGGAGTATTACAGAACTGCGACTAACATACATTCGTCCGACAAGTATGCTCTCTACACCGGACTAGTATTGATTACGGCTTACATTTAAGCACAGCATAAGTTCTACAACTCCCTGTCAGTCTTCTCGATGTGAATGCAGAAATTGATCTGCTTGGCCAATCCAGCATCGACAAGGTACTTGGATGGCACACAAAGGAACGACCTCAGGTCCGTAAACTCCACCTCGCCCATTGTCGGGCAGCTCGGCGACACTGCCCTCACATGCACTGCATCGGACGACGGTGGCTAGGCGTGTGACCACATACTCACAGTGTACATCAGCCATGCACACAAGACCGACCTAACGCATACCGCAAACACGAAGGTGGGCCCAGGGACGGTTCCTGGAATGCCAGCGGTGATGGTGGGACCAAGGTTGGTTCCCAGAACGCGAGCGGTGATGGTCAAGACAAAAACAGAGACGTCCTCCCCTGCAAAACGAGCCGGTGGCGTGCTGGCTCAGGGAACGGCACCTGCTCTTGGAGAAGAATGGAGTAGACATACGAGATCCTAATCACTTCGATAGGGTGATCCCTTGCAAGGTGGACCACGAGCTTTGCCGGTGGGCTGGTGTAGTTGCAGTCGGGCTTCGTACAGCCACACGCGCCGTGCCGGCACGTGAGCTAGTTCCCTGGGAGCATGTAGTAGGGGTAACAACGAGAGCATCCATGGTGGGAGCACTCGATCCCGTACGTCGCTAGGATGTTGCGCGTGAGGATCTCCTCCAGATTCAAGGGCTGGCAATCTTAGTACTCCTTGCTGCGCGGCTCCCACATCTGAAGATCGTTGAGAAATTAGAGAATAGACATACAGTTAGTTAAGCCGACAGAAGGAATTTGTAAGATAAATTCAAATGCTAGTCAAATGATTTCCTACCTTAAGGTTCAAGTCAGTTGCTGTCATCATAGAACGGTGCGCGAAAGCCGGTGGTCTCGTCCGGCATAGCGAGATGCGGTGAAGAAGGGGTTATGGCTTTGAAAGAGACGTGCTCAGTCACGAGCTCCTATTGATATAGGGCAGAGGGAGGTGCAAATAGTAATATATTTGAATATTATAAGCGCGGCCAATCATGTCATAGAACAGCCTACTCACGGATCGGCCTTACAAAGAAACATCCTAGCGTCCACGCGGCCTGATCGAACGGTCTGTAACCATCGGCACGAAGAACTAGCACCCCGGGAAGGGGGGAAGGGGGTCGGGTCTTCTAACGGTCTCCTTTGGCCACTAGGGTTACGATCTGATGGCTTCTATTAGTCGTTAGGGTTATGATATGGGAAACTATGGATTTCTCCATGGAACCCTAGAATCTCTAGTTGGAGAAGTTTCTTAGAATGCTGAGAGGGAGCTAGGTACCGGCTCTGGGCTCAATCCGCGCAGTGGATCCACGTTCTAGGCAGTGAGGGGGAGGTCTAGGGTTGAAAGCCATGTTAACTCGGCGAAGTGGATATTTTGTTTATTGCTTATTTGTTGCTCTATTCTACTCTAGTATTGTCCCCAACTTTTTCAAACTATTTTGTGTTTATATACTGCTAGGTTTAAAACCCTGTAATGTTGTTATGCAAGTGTTTGCTTGTGTGCTGATTGCTTATAATTTTTTCTTGGTTGTGACATTGATTGCTTCATATAGTTATGGGTAGTATTACTTCTCTAGTCTTTCTATCCATATCTCGTCTATGCTATACAAATAGATACTCTTGATCGTCAGCCCTTGAGATTCAAGCACATAACCTATATTAGATTCACATGGCTCAGATGCAAATCTAGTATGGATTGGAAGTATTAGAATCAAGTTAATAGATTGGTATGGCACACACTTAGAAAAAATAAGAATCAGATGTACTCCAGCAACTAGATTTGGAGAGGCGATTTCAATTCATGGGGTCCGAATTCCCGTACAAGTGCAACACGGGGTCCATGTTCCATGTAATCGCTGGGTTTCGCAAACTTTGGCTGCCAATCACTCAGAAGGCCCATTTTGAGCCGAATTCATCCCACCCCTTCCAAATAAAAACTTTCTTTTAACTGCCCCGTGAAGGAGACGTTCTGGACCTCCATGTCACTACTCTGTCAATGACGCGAGCGCCAAGTGGGCAACCACGTAGGAAAAACGATAAAATAGACCCCACACAGCATAGACAAAATTCACAAATTCACTCACTCCTTTGCATGAACCCTAGCGCCGGAGGTGGCGAAATCAACCCTCCACCCAAAATGATCCCTTGGGACATTTTCCTTCCGTCTCCAAGTTGTTGCGCCCTCTCACTAATCCCGAGATCTAATGCCGCATGTTGTGCCCACCATTCCAAGGATCTAGCCCGTCTCCCCCACCGAAGGATGGCATATCATAATACCCTGAAAGAACTGTTCGATTGTAACATCCCAAAAATATGAAACAATGATCATCAAACTCTAATCACTAAAATTTGGGTTAACAAAAACTTTTGTTAATTAAAATCATATGAATGCCTGTGTGTATGTGATGATTTGATGAATGCATGAATGGGCTTGTGTGAATGAACTAAATAGCAAGAAATTGTTTAAAGATGAAAACAACATCATCTAAAAAAATTCCAAGCAGAAACAAGTTAAGAGAAAATCAAAAACAAATCAAATAAGGAAAATTGATTTTTGCCAATCTTTCTCACTAGGTCATTTTGAGTGTTTCTAGTCCAAGATTCCAAACAGAAACTTTTCCAATTATTTTCACCCCTTGCTAGACCAAGTAAAAGTTAATCAAATCCCACCTTTCAAACTTGCAGAAACATTTAGCAACCGCATTCAAATGACAATTCAAAATTGAATCTTTAACATATGTGAAGATCACACCTTTTCAAAACACAACCAAACCAGTGCCCCTTGACCAATCCAACTAACCAGATACTCCCTAGTATGTGCCTAGCAAACTCACCAAGTTTGAATCCAAAATTCAAATTTGAATTTCTTTCGGCTATTTCATCAAACACCTTGTGATCAGCAAACAAACAAACACAAAACACTATAGTGAGCAGTGATCAGTGCCTAACTTGCTCCCTATATAGCTCACTCTACGATCTCAGTAGATGATCAAAGTACCACTGTGAGCAAGCCTAGCCATTAATGGTGACAATGCCGAGAGCACCATTGTCACCCCCATGTCGCCAGTGAGCTATAGGAAGAACTAGCCTCGCCAACCTTGTCTGGGACACGCAGCACCGTCCATCGCCACTCCTTTTCCAAGCCTCGAGCGCAGCTAGCCACTGGACCACATGGCAAGCTCATGCCAAGCTTCTCTGCGTGCGAGTCGAGAGAACGCTAGTGCACCGTCAGCGACACCATCCCACAGACCACGCGCCGCCCTTGCTGCTTGCAGACGTGATCTCCAGCACCCCAGCACCCCGACAGACAACCTCGTTCGCCGCCGTGCAGACCATGCATGCTGTGCGCCATTAAAATTGTCGTCGGACCCGCCTAGAGCACCACGATGTTCTGACCATTTTGCGCCACCCCACGCCTCGCCACCATGCCGTTGAGCGTTGCCAGGGAGCACAACACCGCCCCCTATCACTGCCCATGCCAGTAGCACTCTGTGCCGTCGACACCGACGAGCTCCACCCGCGCCATTCGGTCCCCTTCAGCCACTATAAAAGGAGGCCAACCCCGCTCGTTCTCTTCACACTAGTTCACTCCCCACCTCTCAATGATCACACATACTCACTCCCGGAGCAAGGCGAGTACCAGGTGGCCGGAATTTCACCGGAGTTCGCCGCTGCGGAGGAGGAGAGGCACCGTCGATTGGAGCCGCCCTAGGAGAAGCTGTCGGTACCAGGAGAATCGCCTTCATCGACTTCTTCGTTTGCCCCCATCGCCGACCATCATCTGAGCCCCGGTGAGCCTCCCACGACCCCCACCGGCGGCGCTAGGGTTCTGTCTCACCGGCGCTGCCCGACGTAGACGATGAACCAGAGCCGTTTGATTAGAGTTAGATCCTACGATCCTAATCCCCCCATACCGCTTCGCCCCTCGTTGTCTCACTGACGAGTGGGGTCGCTCACTTAACCAGCTCACGCGTGCACTGTGCGTAGTGGGCCGGCCCATTTAAAGATCCCGCATAACCCACTAATTCAAATTTAGATTTATTCATTTAATTTCAAACCCAGTTCTGTACCTAGATTCAAAAATTGACCCAGCTCGATTCACTGAACCAAAATGCATGAAACCAATTTTGTTAGGAAGATACTGGAATGCTTAATCCAAACCCGTTGGATTCAAACCATTTAGATTTGTAGATCACCCATGGTAAAAATAACAAGGCATAAGCTTTTCTGCATTCAAACATTTGTCAAAATTCAACTATAAGAGCTTTTGAGTTGATTCCAACTCTCAAAAATCACATTTAACTATACCTTTCAGAATATATAAAAATATATAGGTTTACTTACAGAAATAATGATAAAATAATAAAAGAATGCCACATAGGCATTTCTAGTTACTTTAATTAACTAAAATAAAAAGGTTAAACCTTATTAAATTGTGACACCACTTTAAATCACATTCCCATGTGCTGAAATATGTGGTGATGACATGTGTCAACATGATCCCATGTTTGAGTTGGAGAATATTAAATCTTAAGTAGTTTTTCAATGAGTAGAAATTACTTTTCTAAAATAAAATAAATGGGACAAGTGCTTTAATCTTGTAATATTAGTGATGATGCTAGATCATCTAGTGTGAACCTTTGTGTGATGATTAGAAATAGTTATGTATTTTTTGGTGATTGTGTACCTCGTATTTATTTATAGACGCTAGTATCGACCAAGGATACGAGGAGGAAGGAGGATACTACGAGGAAGAAGCCAACACTACTAGGAAAATGCCTGTTTGTGGCGCACATGGAATGGCCATCCGTGGCGCACTAGCAGTGCGCCACTAGCCTCGCGCTGCGGCTATCTCCTAGCCGTGGCGCACTGCCTAGTGTGCCACGGTTGTGTCGAGATAGGCGTAGCGCACCTTCTAGTGCGCCACGGCTATGTGGGCAGGTGCGCTACGCATTGGATCTTCTGTGGCGCACGTCGCAGTGCGCCACTAAGCTGCTTAGGTGTGCTTTAGATGTAGTGCGCCACAAAAGCTAGGTCATGTGCGCCACAGGTGTTTTTTTGTTTTTTTTAATTTCAGAGCCAGATGATATACAATACAAATTATATATAATATTACAGGCAGATATACACACACAAATACAAGATATACAATTATATATATAAATACACAATTTGCAAAATAAGATTGAAACAAATACATATAGATAAGTCTCATACATGAATACATAGTATAAGTTACATTGTTTCGATCAAGTTACAAAGTAGTTGGTGACATGCGAATACATGTGTCGATCGAACAAGTTAGAGCTCAGAAGCTCGCCTACACATCTAAACTAGCTAGACACAAACGCGGGATAAACAACCAAAGAAGATAAGCATGATCACCGCCGCGACGAAGGTGTAGGTCTTCATCCGGTTCTTCGTCCTAACTCTCGCTAGATAGCGCGTGTATCTAGCTTCCGCCTCCGCCATAGTGTTGTACCCTTTGTAGCTATTGTCGCTAAAACGGTGCACCTGTCTCCGGCAGTCTTCCCAATCATCGTAGACTTCGGGAACCCGTCCCTTGTACACGACGTACCACGTCATCTACAAGTTGATAATAATAATTAACCGGTGATTGAAAAAAGACATGTATAATTAAAGTCGCATATGAAGATACACTTATAGAAAGTACTCGTAAATCAAAAATACCAAACTCAAAAAGCACGCCTCATATATAACTAGGTTGTTCGACACAGGAATATGGTACGATGGAACTGTACGCCAAGTAGGATGCACAACACCTGGTCCTGTGCATAGCACAAGGCAGATAATCCCATCGCAGCACATTCACATATAGTGTGCCACGACATTTCAATCATCGTCATTATTCTAGAAAAAGACCAAAGTAACTCAAAAAGCATGTCTCACATATAACTAGCTAGGTCGTTGGACACAGGAATATGCTATGACGGAACTGTTCACTAAGTAGGATGCACAACACCTGGACCTGTGCATAGTACAAGGCGAACAATCCCATCACAGCATATTCACATATATAGTGTGCCACGACATTTCAATTATCGGCATTATTCTCGAAAAAGACCAAAGTAAATCAAAAAGAATGCCTCATATATATACATAGGTCATAGGACACAGGAATATGCTACGATGGAACCGTAGGCCAAGTAGGATGCACAACATCTAGACTTGTGCATAACGCAAGGCTTACAATCCCGTCGGAGCACATTCACATATATATTGTGCCACGACATTTCAATCATCAGCATTATTCTCGAAAAAGACCAAAGTAAATCAAAAAGAATACCTCGTATATATATATATGTCGTTGGACACAGGAATATTCTACAACGGAACCGTGAGCCAAGTAGGATGCACAAGACCTGGACTTGTGCATATCACAAGGCTCACAATCCCGTCGTAGCACATTCACATATATATTGTGCCACGACATTTCAATCATCGGCATTATTCTCGAAAAAAGACTAATAAAGCAAGGAAAAAAAGGACCAAAGTGAGCAAAGGACCAAAGAGTAAGCAAAAAAACCAAGCATTGATTGATATATAATAATAATAAGCAAAAGAAGTAAGCGATGATTCATAAACCTAATAAGATAAGTATAGTAGCTTGTACACTTGTCCACATACACACAAAGGTCATCTATAGTTTGTAACTACAACTAGGCCAACATCAAGCCTTCTGGCTCGGCTTAGGGAACGGGAGGACGCCTTGTCTCGTCATGAACTTCCTATAGTCACCCTGCATCTCTAGGCGATCTTCTATGTCACGATTATTCGGGATATTTCCTCCGTAGAAGATCCCCCCGAAGTCATGCCATCACGAAAGATGATTGCCCCAAACTGCTGCTGGATGCGTTACATCTCTTGTCTAATATCTGAATTAGTGATCTTGGCCTTTGCTTCGGCCCACTGTTTGAGATGATTTGGCAGCGTAGAATTCTGCTGGTCAAGTAGGAACGCCCTCATGTGATGGAGTGCGTAGTAGGCTTCCTTCATCGTTTTACGGCTTCACGCAGGGGAACTCCGTTACGTGGTTGAAGATGTGCCTGCCGAATTTGACCTTCGTATGCACGAAGGTGGTGCCTTCCGTCGAGGCAAAGCCAGTTAGAGCATCATCCAGAACTTCCTTGATCTTGTCGTAGTTTTTCTTCTTTTCTAGACTCCCCGAGTCAAAATACGTGGCATGGGAATGCTTCGGCGATAAGGAGATGAGCGTGCAGTGTTCATCTCTGCGCAAAAAATTCAAATGGAATGTGTTGGAAAAAGAATGATGATAATATAATAAAGCCAATCAACGGTGGCGAGTGAATAACGACTTACTCGGGAAAGTAAGGCACGAGAATGTATTCCTTTGTCTTGTTCGCCTCGAGGATTCCTTTTAGGTACGAGGCCACGATACGTCGTTCGGCGGGGGAACCCAAGCAGCCGTCACGCATGTAGTAGGGGTCCACTATAGAGATGCCTGGTGTGTTCTCTCTAATGATCTGCATGGCCAGGCTGAGAGAAAACAGACGGACCATGGTATAGTGCAGCGGGTATAGATGGAACATATTGAAGATGTCGTCGAACCGCAGGAAGAACAGATCCACAGGGGCATTGTCGACGAAGCCCAAGCCTGGTGGAACCTTAACCACGAATACCGGGTGCGAGGGATCTTTCTCCGATAGAAGGCGTCTCTCTATCGTCAGCACGCCGTCATGCACACTCTGCAGTTCCGAACTGGAGAGCCTCCGCAAATTCTTAGGTAGCATGGGCTCACCCGCCACATGAATCCTCCACATAATACCCTCGGGTCTTGGTGGCCCGTCCTGAAACCTGATCGGATTCGTAGTTGTTGACGCCACCGGCTGGCTCGAGCTGCTAGATTTTCTTTTCCTGCCCTTTTTTCCTTTTGGAGAGCGGGCAGGCACCACAATATGAGCACCGGCCGCCCTATATAGTGTGTCAGGGATTAGAATAAAGGGTCGGTTGGTTGTATCAGCTGGCTCTGTAAAGGCGCAAGCTGGAGGCGTCTCCTGAGAACCAAACAGACGCTTGGTGATAGTGGCTTTCTCTGTGGGGCCACCAGCTAGGTCTTCGTTGCTAAACTGAGTGTTGAAGAAGTGATCATTCCAGTCTTTGTCTTCCTCGGCCAGATCCTGCGCCATGTGCATATCATCAACATGATCATCCGACCCACCGCGTGGAGGTGACGGCGAGGGCGGTAAGGGGGCCTTGCCACCGTGGAGGTGACGGCGAGGGTGGATAGGCGGTGCTGTTGTCTGTGGTGTGATGGCCCCCGCCGTCCCCAAACGGATCATTCTCTTTGGCCATTGCAAGAATAAGCCAAAGCAAGTTTTGAGGACAGCCGGCTCTTCTTCATCCGCTCTTGGGGGTTGAATGGGAGGTTCCAGGTCGTCGCAGCCCCTTAGCACCCGACTAATTTTAACCCTGTGCACGCTATCTGGCATCGGCCTTGAGTGGAACGTGCACTGCAAGGGTTGAACGATGGTACCCTTGGCAACATCCCTCAGCTCGTTGTTCACGTAGCATAAGAGAGTGCAAGGAACATCCGTCTGCCGAAAACATGTACGGCGTCGTCAGAGATGCCATAAGAGTAATAGATGGCGTGAAAGGCGGTAAAGCAATTTGTTTACCGTGATGGTGTCGAGATCGGCTAATGTCGATGCACCGCATACGGTGATGGGCGTGCAAGAGACGGAAGGGCTGCTTGATGCCGCGGTGCTGGCCGCCGGTGTATTCTCCCTACCGCCGGGTGCTTGGAGCTCCGGTGCCACCGCGACGATGGCAGGGGGGCACCAACATGTACTCCGACACCACGGTGATGGCAGGGGGAGTCACCAACACTTGCGGTGCTAGTGGGCGGAGTCACGAACATGTAGTTTGCCTGATTCGTCGGCGCTGCGTTGTTCGAGTGGCTGCTGACCATGCTTGGAATCGGGCACGACCCTACTCGACCACCCGCACTCCAGTTCGCTATTGACTCCACCAAGGTAGGCAGGAAGGACATGAGGGTGATTACCTGTAACATCCCTAAAATCATGTTTCAAAATCCATGCATATCATCCATGCATCCATGATCATCTAGGGTTCCATTTTCAAAACCATTTCAAAACAAGAGCATATGTTGCTCATTATTTTATGTAAGTATGCTCTAGCCTTAGTGCTATTTTCTAATGAGAAGAGTACTTATTGTATTCAGTAATGTTTGGAATTCAAACTTAAGTGCTTCCAAAATCTTGAGCAAAGTTTCAAAACAAAGTATGAAATAAAACCAAATCTATGCCTATTTTTATATCTCATAAAGGCTTGGTTTAATTTTATTTTTCAAATGACCCAAGTATGTTTGAGTAAACAGAAGTGTTTGACACTTATTTGAGTACAAAGTTCACTGTACAAAAATCCAGAGAAGGTTTGAAATCAAACTGATTTGAAATAGAGTTTGAAAACCATTTCTAGAAAATCATACAGAAAAAGAAAAAGATTAAAAAGGAAAAAAAAGCAAACAGCCAAACTGGCCCAACCAGCCCAGCTCGACCCATCTAGCCCAGTAGCCACCTCCCCGCGAAACGTTTTCTTTCACTCGCAGCCGCACCCACAGAGTCACTGACCGCCTGGACCCATTCCCTCTTCCTTTCTCTCGCTGACAACCGCAGCCCACATGGCAGTCGTCGTCTCCACCACCAGCGACCAGTTCATCCCCAAATCATGCCGGGTGTTTCCTGTTTAATTCGTGGCTTCAATTTCCGTTCAATGCCTGAGTAATGCACGCCCCCGTCCTTGCCTACTTAAGCACCATGCTCCCCTCCTCCTTTTCCCCCAAACCGCACCTCACCGGAGCCACCAGGCTGCTCGAATTTCTCTCTGGACGCCCTCTACTCCGACGAGTTCGTCGTCGAATTCCGGTGAGCACCGCGCTCCCCTCTGCCTATCGTTCATACTGGCTTGTTCTACATCTCCGTGCGCACCTACTAACACTCTCCGTTTGCTCGCGCATGATCTGTAGCCTCGGCAGCGTCAACGACTGAGCTCCGCCACTCTCTGCTCGAACTCCGGCGACCGTTCACCGTAAGCACCAGCTTCCCCTCTTCCTCTGTTTGATACACATGAGATCCCCAGTGTAGGATCTAACGGCACCCTTCTCTCGTCTTAGCGTGGACCAGAGCGTCGCCAACGTCAACGAACAGAAGCATCCATCACCAGGGACTTCTCCGACGAGCAATCCGCGACGACTCCGAGCGCCCCTCCGCCAACCGAGCACACGTTGAGCTTCAGCACACCACCGCGAGTCTGGTAAGCCTCTCCGACGACCCCAACCCTCTTCAGAGCCATCGCGGCCAGACATAGCGTCATTGCCATCGCCGCCATACCGCCAGACTTTGATAGGTTGATCGAGCACCATTGGATCTGGATCTGACATGTAGGATAGATCACTTAACGAAGGGGTATGGATCAGATCTGACCGCGCGTTTTAGTTAGATCTAAAGGCTCGGAAGCGCGATCCAGCGCGAAGCCGTACCAGCCAATTAGAAAGCGCCGCGTGGCTGTGAGTTAGATTTAAAATCAGAAATTTGATCTATTAAATGTTTAAACTTGTTTAATTCATAACTTTTGATTCCCACGTCCAAATTTGAAAAAATTTATATCAATGGAATCAGGAGAGAAAGCCCTTTCCATATACGCAATGTGTTTAATGTTTTGCTTCTGTTAAAATGGGTGTTTTTGCAGAAACATTTGTAGGCATAATTTGGGTATATTAATTATTTGAAAAATGTTTTAATGTTTACATAAAGTTTATTTAGCTTGTTTTGTACTTGGTTATGATTCAGTAACATGCACTTGTCTTGTTTGGTGTAGAAAATCATCACATGGCATTATGCATGCATCCATATATTTTTGCTTGTATTTATTTTGTATGTGATTTTGGTGCTATCATTCTATGTGTAGATTTTGGTGCAAGTAGTGATTGTGATTGTGATTGTGAGGATTGTAGCTACTGTCCAAACTACCAAGGCAAGTGGTGCTTCATGAATTTATACCTATGTTTTTTTTTCAACTATGCATTAGAAATATTTTGCTAGACTTGCATGGATATATTTTGATCTATATGCTATTCTTGGGAAATCCTAGTAGTTGTAGAATTGCTAGAAATATTCTAAGTCTTATCGATGCCATGCTTAGCCTAGCTAGTAGCAACCAAGGGTGGTTATACATATATGCTATGAAAAAAATATTTCTAAGTCCTTGGACTATGTTTTGCTTAAGAAAAAAACTAAGTGAATGAAACACCCGGGTGGAATGGAAGGAATGGTTTATGTTGAGTGGTTACACAAGGCCCATTTCTATTGTTTACCTTGTGTATCTCACTTGTGGAAAGCCACCCAGGAACAAAGGGATTTGAGATGCCATATGTTAAGAAGCTTCTAGTACAGCCACTTGGCAATATGGGCTCTGCCTGGATCACATAGGTTGCAATAACTTAGCCATTTGGACAGTTGGTGGTAGTGGGATGATAGGTTGGAACGCGTCCATTTGGTCTAAGGGAAGGCTTCTGAAAGGTCCTGTCTTGGTGAAAATAAAGTGTTGTGGGGAAAGTGCACAACCTCTGCAGATGGAAGAATCTAAGTACTTAGCCATGTCCCTGGTATTGGACAACTTGAGCATCAAGACATAGAAGTTATCAAGAATCTCCTCATCCCAATTTCTAAGTAAAAACTTGTGGTTGAACAAGGGTGAAGGTCCCCAATGTCTATTGGTGGTTCCTTGGGAAATATTTTGACAAAGAAAAACTTAGTGTTTTCAACTAATAGGTAAAACCTATTTTGAGCAAAGGAAGCCTAAGCTACACTTAGCCAAAATTTTATATAGTATCTAGTCCACCAATATTCTACTAAGGTATCACTTGCCAATACTATTCCAATGTATTGACCCACTGTGGCTATAACTTGTGATGTTGCAGGATATTCTGATGATGATTAGGAGTCATGAGTCTACACTCAACATGCTTGCCTGTGGCACATGAAGATGAAGACTTTTTTATCTTATTATATATTTGAACTCTTGTATTAGGCCTGTGGCCATGGAGTTTGTAAAAGACTATGTTTGTCTCTGGAATGATATGTAACAATGACCTTTGTTTCTGTGTACTTCATCTTAAACTGTGGATGCTAGCATTGATCCAGGGACTAGCATTGCAATCATAGGGATCCTTACCTTTATAAAGGGAGGGATCTTACAGATGGTATCAGAGCACTGTGTTGCCTGTAGGATTATGACCCTAGGAAATTGGAAACCATTAAGGAAAAGTTTTCAACAACTTCCACACTTGTCTTATTCTTCTAGTAAACTTTTTTAATCTTCTTTTCTCATCTCTTTTGATAGAAGGATGCATTGTTAGCCTTTAGATTAGAAAGTGAAAGATGAATTGAGCCTTATTAGTTCGACCACCACACTCATCATTACATTTCCAAAATTTTGACTAAGTTATATTGAAACTAGGTTGCTTGTATTATGTATGTCATGATTTGGGTGTTGCTTGCCAATGTTATACATGTGATGCCTTGTCTTGTGAATTGTATTAAATTGTATTGATCCTAACTTTTTCTATCTTATAAATAGATGCCTAATGTTACTATCAGCACGAATGAAGAGTTCAAGGGAACTCGTTTTGGCCCTCGTGTTATTGAGCTCACTAGTCTGCTCAATCTCCCTCTTCCTACTATCATGATGCTTCCCCTCACCAAGTTTGAGAGGAAAGACCTTTGGGGCTTCAAGGTTAATTAGCCAGGACGCCAGACGGAGCCAGCCACGGAGGCTATCATCTTCAAGATCATGCATGATGACAAGGAGAGAGGCCTAAAGGTAGTCATGAAGGATTTGATTGGATGTTTACTAGGGAGACACTCTCGAGGGGTTAGAGGTACTCACTTCCACACCTTTGGTAGACGTGATGATGATGGTGAGGATACTTCGAGAGAGACGGCAGAGCCGATTCGCCTATACCTCCAGGACTTAGAGGTTCTTCTTAGGCACATAGACACTGATAGGACCAACGTCATGCTTAGCAATGACGAACTCCAGGTGCAGCTTCGTGGGAAGGACAAGCTCTTCGCGGAGAAAGATGAGATAGTCAAGGAGATGGAGGCTAAGTTTGAGAGTGAGGATAGAAAGTTCAAGAGTCAAGAGAAGCAAGTCCAAGATAGGAACAAGAGGATTCGAGACATGACTGCAGAACTAGAGGCCAAAGACTTCGAGCTCGAGCATCAGCAGACTATGATTGAGAGGCTTCGTTCACAGAAGAGGGCTCTCAAAGCCAAGGTAGAGACCTTGAGCACCAATGTCGAGGAATACAAGACCGCAATGGAGAATGCAGGTCTTACATTTGTTGACGAGGAGGTTGATGCAGTGGAGTAGTGATGACTACTCATTTACCTCTATTTATCATGTCTTTGATTATTGAGTCGCAAGGACCATCCAACATGTGGATGGCTTGCTATTGGTGTGTTTACTTTTCAGAACTTGTTGTCTATGTTGTTGAACTTTTATTACTATGTTGCATGATTGTGATTTGTTATGTGATGTATTATTCATGTTAGCATCTATGGGTATCTCATTCTTATCCTTATGAAAAACCACAGATGCCTCCCCGACGTGCCAATCCTAACCCCAACAACAACATCACTCCTGAGATGCAGCAAATGATGACCGCTCAGACTCAGTTGATGCAAATGATGACTACGTTCATCCGGAATCAGAAAAACAACAACAACAACAACAATAACAACAATAACAATCAGAACAACCCACCGGGTTTTGACATGCTTACCAGGTTCTTAAGATTGAGGCCAACAAAGTTCTCAGGAATTACTGATCCTATGGTGGCCAATGATTGGCGACGCTCTGTGAATAAGGACTTGGTAACTGTTGGCTATACTGATGAAGAGAAAGTCAGATTTGCAGCTCACTTGTTGGAAGGACCAGCAGCCACTTGGTGGGATAACTTCCAGATCACCACTCCCATTGAGGATATGACATGGGCTATCTTTGAAGATGGTTTCCGTACTTCTCACATCTCATCCGGAGTGATGAGTTTGAAGAAGAAAGAGTTCCATAACTTGAAGCAGCGCCACCGCAGCGTGGCTGAATATATTGAGGAGTTCAACAATCTGGCGTGATATGCACCGGATGAAGTTGACACTGATGCTAAGAGGAAGGAAAAGTTCCTTGAAGGGTTGAATGATGAAGTGAACCTGCAGTTAGCTGTAGCCTATGTTCCCACATACCAGTCTCTTTGTGACAAGGCTGCTATTTTGGAGAGCAAGATGAAACAAGTTGAAAGCAGGAAAAGAAAGCACTCTGACAAGCACAGCTCAGGATCGTCTCACAAGCGTTCCCATTATGACGATAGTGGGAGTTCTGGATCCCACACGCATGGGAAGTTCAACAAGCACCACAACCCCAACCGTTATCATGACAACAAGAACAATCGTAGTCATGACAATGATAAGTACAAGAATCACAAGGGTGGATATAAGAGCCACCACAATGGAAGTGGAAGTGGTAGTGGAAGCCAGCCTGTCAAGAAAGATCTTAGTCAGGTTGAATGCTTCAAGTGCAAGAAGATGGGGCATTATGCAAATGAATGCCCAGAAAATAAAGTTGAAGGACCCAACAAGCCCAACCCTTTTCAAAAGGGACAAGTGAACCACATCAATGTGGAAGAAATCTATGAGGAACCTGATGCTGTTGCTGGTAAGTTCAAACTCAATTCTGTTCCAGCATTTGTTCTCTTTGATACTGGTGCATCTCATTCATTCATATCAAGAGAATTTGTTGAAATAAATGAACTACCGGTAGAAACTATTGGGTGTCCAATAAAAGTAAGTTCTCCTGGCGGAGAAATGATAGTGAATTCAGGATGTCATGATCTAGTCATAGAGTTTGGGAAGTATAAGTTTCCTGTTAACCTGATAATCCTAAACTCCCAAGGATTGGATGTTATTTTGGGAATGGACTGGATGACTAAGCACAAGGGAGTGATAGATTGTGCCAACCATACTGTCTCACTCACAACTCCAGAAAACAAAAGGATCAGATTCTAGACCAAATTTGAAGCAAAAAGGAGTAAGCTTAATTCTCTTAAGTTGGTTAGCATAGACAGTGTGCCAATTGTGAGTGAATATCCGGATGTGTTTCCGGAAGAATTGCTGGGAATGCCTCCCGATAGAGATGTGGAATTTCTTATTGATTTGCTACCAGGATCTGGACCAATAGCAAAGAGACCGTACAAGATGTCAGTAGATGAGTTGAAAGAACTCAAGAAACAGCTTGGAGAACAGTTGCAGAAAGGTTTTATACAACCAAGTTATTCATCTTGGGGAGCACCAGTTTTGTTTGTGGAAAAGAAAGATAGAAGTCAAAGGTTATGCATTGATTACCATTCACTCAATGAGGTGACTATCAAGAACAAATACCCTTTGCCTAGAATCAATGACTTGTTTGATCAGGTAGAAGGAGCTTGTGTGTTCTCAAAGATTGATCTCCGGTCAGGTTATTTCCAACTTAAGATAAGGGAACAAGACATACCTAAGACAGCTTTCACCACAAGGTATGGATTGTATGAGTATACCGTGATGCCATTTGGTTTAACCAATGCACCAGCATACTTCATGAATATGATGAACAAAGTGTTCATGGAGTTCCTCGACAAGTTTGTTGTCGTATTCATCGATGACATTCTATTCTACTTCAAGAGCAAAGAAGAGCATGAAGGACATCTATGTTTGATACTTGAGAAGCTTAGAGATCATAAGCTATATGCCAAGTTCAGCAAGTGTGAATTTTGGTTGAATGAAGTTGGATTTCTTGGACACGTTGTGTCAGGAGATGGTGTAGCAGTTGATCCTACTAAAGTTTCAGCTGTAACTGAATGGGAATCTCCTAAGTCAGTAAAAAAGGTTCGTAGTTTCCTTGGCTTGGCAGGATACTACAGAAGGTTCATTCAGAATTTCTCCAAGGTAGCTAAACCTATGACAGAATTGTTAAAGAAAGAGAAGAAATTTGCTTGGTCTGAAGATGTGAGCTTAGTTTTCAAGAATTGAAGAAGAGACTAGTGACAGCACCAGTCTTATGTTTGCCAGATTTGGAGAAAGATTTCCATGTATATTGTGATGCATCTCATCATGGATTAGGTGCAGTACTTATGCAAGAAGGGAAAGTTGTGGCTTATGCCTCGAGACAACTCAAAACTCTTGAGGTAAACTACCCCACTCATGATTTAGAGTTAGCCTCTGTTGTCCATGCACTCAAAACATGGAGACATTATCTTTTGGGAAAGCGTTGTGAAGTGTTCACAGATCACAAGAGTTTGAAGTATATTTTCAATCAGAAAGAAATTAACATGAGACAAAGAAGATGGCTAGAACTCATAAATGATTATGACTTGAGTTTGCAATACCACCCCGGTAAAGCAAATGTTGTAGCGGATGCTCTAAGCCATAAGGTTTTTGTGAATGGCCTTACTAAGGGAGAATTGCCAGATGATCTGTGTGCCCAATTTAGAGATCTCAGATTAGAGATTGTGCCTGAGGGACATCTCATGACCTTGGATGTTCAACCCACTTTGTTGGACAAGATCAAAGAAGCCCATAAGACAGACAAGGAAATTGACGAGATTAAGGAAAAGATTGGCAAAGGGAAAGCCAAAGGATTCCATGAAGACGAACAGGGTACTTTATGGCATGGAAAACGTATCTGTGTTCCACTGGATCCGGAACTTCGGAAACTGATATTACAAGAAGCACATAACTCACCATATTCCATTCATCCGGGTAACACCAAAATGTACATGGATATGAAGGAAAGATTTTGGTGGAATAATCTCAAGAAAGACATCGCCGAACATATTGCTTTGTGTGATGTATGTAGTAGAGTGAAAGCGGAACATCAGAAACCAGCAGGATTGTTACAACCACTACCCGTTCCTGATTGGAAGTGGGACAAGATTGGTATGGATTTCATCACCGGATTGCCAAGGACCCGGTCAGGATATGATTCTATTTGGGTGGTAGTGGATCGCTTGACTAATGTGGCTCATTTTATACCCATGAAAACAACTTATACAATTGCTAAGTTAGCCAAGATCTATATGAGTAGAATTGTATGTCTACATGGAGTACCCAAGAGCATTGTGTCTAATAGGGGAACTCAATTCACTTCTCATTTTTGGAGGAAGCTACATGAGTCATTGGGAACGAGGTTGGAATTCAGCACTCCTTTTCATCCTCAGACTGATGGACAGACAGAAAGGACCAATCAGATTCTTGAAGATATGTTGAGGGCATGTGCTCTAGACTATGGAGCCAGTTGGGATGAAAGTCTGCCTTACGCGGAATTCTCTTACAATAACAGCTATCAAGCTAGTATTGAGATGGCACCATTTGAGTTTCTCTATGGGAGAAAGTGTACCACCCCATTGCTATGGAATGGTGTGGGAGAAAGTAGTTTGTTCGGACCAGAACTAATCAAAGAGGCTGAAGAGAAAGTCAAGCTAGTCAAGGACAGATTGAAGATAGCACAGTCCCGACAAAAGAGCTACGCAGATCCTAAGCGTAGAGAAGTCACCTATGAAGTGGGCGACAGAGCTTATCTTAGAGTGTCACCACTTCGTGGAGTGAAGAGGTTTGGAGTCAAAGGAAATTTGGCCCCAAGATATGTTGGACCATTCAAGATTCTGAGTCGTAAAGGAGAAGTAGCTTATGAGATTGAATTGCCGGAGTCTTTGTCAGCTGTTCATAATGTGGTTCATGTGAGTCAGCTTAAGAAATGTCATCCAAAAATGGAAGAAACTTCTTTGAAGGATACTATACCTTTGGAAGAGGTTCAATTGGAGAATGATCTCACCTATGCAGAGAAACCAATCAAGATTCTTGAGACAGCAGAAAGAGTTACACGGACTAAGACTATCAAATTCTGCAAAGTTCAATGGAACCATCATTCCGAAGAAGAAGCAACTTGGGAAAGAGAAGATGATCTTCGGAAAGACCACCCTCACCTATTTGCTAGCCAACCCGAATCTCGAGGGCGAGATTCACCTTAAGGGGGTTAGATTTGTAACATCCCTAAAATCATGTTTCAAAATCCATGCATATCATCCATGCATCCATGATCATCTAGGGTTCCATTTTCAAAACCATTTCAAAACAAGAGCATATGTTGCTCATTATTTTACGTAAGTATTCTCTGGCCTTAGTGCTATTTTCTGAGAAGAGTACTTATTGTATTCAGTAATGTTTGGAATTCAAACTTAAGTGCTTCCAAAAGCTTGAGCAAAGTTTCAAAACAAAGTATGAAATAAAACCAAATCTATGCCTATTTTTATATTTCATAAAGGCTTGGTTTAATTTTATTTTTCAAATGACCCATGTATGTTTGAGTAAACAGAAGTGTTTGACACTTATTTGAGTACAAAGTTCACTGTACAAAAATCCAGAGAAGGTTTGAAATCAAACTGATTTGAAATAGAGTTTGAAAACCATTTCTAGAAAATCAAACAGAAAAAGAAAAAGAGTAAAGAGGAAAAAAAATAAGCAAACAGCCAAACTGGCCCAACCAGCCCAGCTCGACCCATCTAGCCTAGCAGCCACCTCCCCGCGAAACGTTTTCCTTCACTCGCAGCCACACCCATAGAGTCACTGACCGCCTGGACCCATTCCCTCTTCCTTTCTCTCGCTGACAACCGCGGCCCACATGGCAGTCGTCGTCTCCACCCCCAGCGACCAGTTCATCCCCAAATCACGCCGGGCGTTTCCTGTTTAATTCGCGGCTTCAATTCCCGTTCAATGCCTGAGTAATGAACACCCCATCCTCGCCTACTTAAGCACCATGCTCCCCTCCTCCTTTTCCCCCAAACCACACCTCACCGGAGCCACCAGGCTGCTCGAATTTCTCTCTGGACGCCCTCTGCTCCGACGAGTTCGTCGTTGAATTCCGGTGAGCACCACGCTCCCCTCTGCCTATGGTTCATACTGGCTTGTTCTACATCTTTGTGCGCACCTACTGACACTCTCCGTTTGCTCGCGCATGATCTATAGCCTCGGCAGCGTCAACGACTGAGCTTCGCCACTCTCTGCTTGAACTCCGGCGACCGTTCACCGTAAGCACCAGCTTCCCCTCTTCCTCTGTTTGATACACGTGAGATCCCCAGTGTCCTGCGCATCTAACGACACCCTTCTCTCGTCTTAGCATGGACCAGAGCGTCACCAACATCGACGAACAGAAGCATCTGTCGCCAGGGACTTCTCCGACGAGCAATCCGTGACGACTCCGAGCGCCCCTTCGCCAACCGAGCACACGTTGAGCTTTAGCACACCAACGCGAGTCTGGTAAGCCTCTCCGACGACCCCAACCCCCTCTGTAGCCACCACGCCGCCGTAGACAGAGCGTGCCGCCGCTCATCGTCGCCACGCGCCGCCAGACTTTGGTAGGTTGATCGAGCACCGTTGGATCTGGATCTGACGTGTAGGATAGATCACTTAACGAAGGGGTATGGATCAGATCTGACCGCATGTTTTAGTTAGATCTAACAGCTCGGAAGCGCGATCCAGCGCGAAGCGGTACCAGCCAATTAGAAAGCGCCGCGTGGCTGTAGATTTAAAATCAGAAATTTGATCTATTAAATGTTTAAACTTGTTTAATTCATAACTTTTGATTCCCACGTCCAATTTTGACAAATTTTATATCAATGGAATCAGGAGAGAAAGCCCTTTCCATATATGCAATGTGTTTAATGTTTTGCCTCTGTTAAAAAGGGTGTTTTTGCAGAAACATTTGTAGGCATAATTTGGGTATATTAATTATTTGAAAAATGTTTTAATGTTCAAATAAAGTTTATTTAGCTTATTTTGTACTTGGTTATGATTCAGTACCATGCACTTGTCTTGTTTGGTGTAGAAAATCATCACATGGCATTATGCATGCATCCATATATTTTTGCTTGTATTTATTTTGTATGTGATTTTGGTGCTATTATTCTATGTGTAGATTTTAGTGCAAGTAGTGATTGTGATTGTGAGGATTGTAGCTACTCTCCAAACTACCAAGGCAAGTGGTGCTTCATGAATTTATTCCTATGTTTTTTTTAACTGTGCATTGGAAATATTTTGCTAGACTTGCATGGATATATTTTGATCTATATGCTATGCTTGGGAAATCCTAGTAGTTGTAGAATTGATAGAAATATTCTAAGTCTTATCAATGCCATGCTTAGCCTAGCTAGTAGCAACCAAGGGTGGTTATACAATATATGCTATGAAAAAAATATTTCTAAGTCCTTGGACTATGTTTTGCTTAATAAAACAACTAAGTGAATGAAACACCTGGGTGGAATGGAAGGAATGGTTTATGTTGAGTGGTTGCACAAGTCCCATTTCTATGGTTTACCTTGTGTATCTCACTTGTGGAAAGCCACCCAGGAACAAAGGGATTTGAGATGCCATATGTTAAGAAGCTTCTAGTGCAGCCACTTGGCAATATGGGCTCTGCCTGGATCACATAGGTTGCAATAACTTAGCCATTTGGACAGTTGGTGGTAGTGGGATGATAGGTTGGAACGCGTCCATTTGGTCTAAGTGAAGGCTTCTGAAAGGTCCTGTCTTGGTGAAAATCAAGTCTTGTGGGGAAAGTGCACAACCTCTGCAGATGGAAGAATCTAAGTACTTAGCCATGTCCCTGGTATTGGACAACTTGAGCATCAAGACATGGAAGCTATCAAGAATCTCCTCATCCCAATTTCTAAGTAAAAACTTGTGGTTGAACAAGGGTGAAGGTCCCCAATGTCTATTGGTGGTTCCTTGGGAAAGATTTTGGCAAAGAAAAACTTAGTGTTTTCAACTAATAGGTAAAACCTATTTTGAGCAAAGCAGGCCTAAGGTACACTTAGCCAAAATTTCATATAGTATCTAGTCCACCAATATTCTACTAAGGTATCACTTGCCAATACTATTCCAATGTATTCACCCACTATAGCTGTAACTTGTGATGTTGCAGGATATTCTGATGATGATTAGGAGTCATGAGTCTACACTCAACATGCTTGCCTGTGTGGCACATGAAGATGAAGACTTATTTATCTTATTATATATTTGAACTCTTGTATTAGGCCTGTGGCCAAGGAGTTTGTAAAAGACTATGTTTGTCTCTAGAATGATATGTAATAATGACCTTTGTTTCTGCGTACTTCATCTTAAACTGTGGATGCTAGTATTGATCCAGGGACTAGCATTGCAATCACAGGGATCCTTACCTTTATAAAGGGAGGGATCTTACATTGCCAGGTTGTGTTGGACGATCTGCGGGATCCGCGCCACTTGTTCCTTCAGTTCTTGAACCTCGCGGTTTTCCTCCTCGCTCCTTCCCGACGGCGCCACATGCGTCCTCGGCGGTTGAACAAAATGATCCACCCAATTCTTACCCCCGAGGCCGGCCAGACGACCACCCAATTATCTTGCCCACGTAGCCGTAAGGAAATTTGACTCCTCGAAGGCACTTGAAAAACTGTTTGATCTCATCCTGGCTTAGAGTGAAGCAAGAAGGAGGGCAGTAATATTCGTTCTTCTTGAACTTTTTACCCTTCCGACGACCTTGTGTCATCTCCGACTCATGATCATCGTCATCTTCCTGATCATTAGGAGTAGGCCGTCCTCCGTGAAGCTCCTTCCGGATACCCAAGCATATCAGGTCGTGCCTTGCTTTCGGACCATCTTTCGTCCTATCTGGCATGTTGATTATGGTGGCGACCAAACTCTCGCACACGTTTTTCGTGATATGCATGATGTCGAGGCTATGGGGCGTGCGGAGAAACTTCCAGTATGGCAACTCCCAGAAAATAGACCTTGTTTTCCATACCTTCATCAGCGGCTTGTCTTGTTGCTGCCTCTTTCGGTTCTTTCCAGGCTTAGGACAATCTTTCCAGCCCCGAGATATACCCGCAACCTGGATAGTCTTGCACCGTAGTGACCAACATGGCTCTCATAGTGAAATAATCTTGTGCGACGGTGTCGTAAGTATTGGCTCCAGATTCCCATAACGTGGCTATCTCCTCTTTCAACAGCCCGAGATACAGATTGATGTTGGTACCAGGTTGTTTCGGCCCTTGAATTAGCATACTCATTTGTATGTACTTCTTATTCATGCACAACCATGGAGGGAGGTTGTACATCCATACAAACACGGGCCAAGTGTTGTGTGTGCTGCTCTGGCTACCGAACGGATTGAGTCCATCGGTGCTCGCACCAAGCCTGATGTTCCTCAAATCTCCACCGAATTCTGGGAATTCGAGGTCCAATGCTTTCCACTGGCTAGCATCTGAAGGGTGCATCAGCAACTCATCCTTTTCGGGGTCATCATCGTCATCTCCTGGCTTCTTCCTTTCTGCATGCCATCGCATGAGCTTCGCTTCCTTAGGGTCCGCGAAATAGCGCTGCAGACGAGGAGTGATAGGAAAGTACCATACCACTTTTCGAGGTGCTTTCTTCCCTTTCTTGTACCGACTCACGCCGCACACCAGACATGTGGTTTTCTCCGTGTCCTCGCCCCGATAAATCATGCAATCGTTGATGCATACGTGATATCTAACGTGCGGTAGATCGAGAGGACAGACGATTTTCTTGGCGTCCTCGATACTAGTTGGACATGTGTTCCCCTCCGGGAGACGATCGTGCCAGAATGCCAACATATCGTCGAAGCTTGCGTCGCTCGATTTGTGTTTTGCCTTCATCTCCATAGCCTTGAGCGTTACATTCAACCGGGTATCATCGGGCCTGCATCCTTCATACAATGGAGTAACCACGTCTTTCTCAAGTTGCACAAGCTTGGCTTTCTCTCTAGCGGCAGCCCTAGCGTTACTCATCTGCTTGAGAAGCATATCTTGCACATAAGGGTCCCGCACCCAGCCTGACATTGTTCCATCGTCGTCTGCTCCTCCAGCATCTAGATCATCATCATCCCAGTCTACTTCCGCACCTTCACCATCTCCAGGAGACACTTCATCATCTCGCCCGTTCTCGCCGTGATGATGATCATCGTCATGTTGCCCACCTTCACCGTCTCCATCGTCTTCTTCATCGCTTATCCAACGAGTGTATCCATCCATGAAACCATGGCAGAGCAGGTGCGCCTACAGATTCCCGGAATCTGGGTTGATCACCTAGTTGAGTTTGCATCTTTTGCACGGACATCTTATCTTCGTCTTGTTATTTCGTATCATATCAGCCGTCGCACATTTCAAAAATCTAGCCACAATGTCTTCACTCATTATGAGCACCATTTTTGCCTGCACTGTGTACACGGTACAATTAGAAGTCTATTAGAACCACATAATCAATGCATGCATGCAATGGTCGATAGAAAATTTCGGCATGACCTATCCTAAAATTAGGACCTTTGCGAAATGCCAGAGTCTTGCCAAAATGGAAATGAATTAAAATTTTGGCAAAACAAATGGCAACTTGTTCACATACAAACACAAGAGAGAGAGAGACCGATCCATACACACATGAGCATATCATTATCCTCTCCATACACACATGCATGAGCATCATCGATACTCTCCATATATACACACACATATGACCATCGATCCTCTCATACACACATCATGAGCATCGATCATCTACATACATATGAGCATATCATCCATATACACATGAACACATCCTTACATGGACAACTTACCGAGATGAGAGACCAATCACGAGAAAGATGGAAAGGAGAGAGGTGCATGAGACCGAGAAGGAGATGAGAGACCGGAGACCTTCCTCTATTACTTATGTAACATCCAAGGCAAGTTCTACATGCTAAAAATGGTGAATGAGTGGAGAAATTGAGGTGGGAAGGAGAAGGATCCCGACTAGATCTAAGGAGGAAGAAGAAGGGGAAAGTGAAGTGTGGGGTGGTGGATGATCACACATGTGCACAAGTGGAGCTGCCAAAAAAAAGGTCGCCACATCCGTGGTGCACTCGGCCCTAGTGCGCCACAGGGATTAGTAACATCCGTGGCGCACATGCCATAGTGCGCCACGGATGTGTCTGACCGTTTTACAGAGCAGAGGGGCATGCGCTTAGGCGTAGCGCACCCCCCAATGTGTGCCACGGATAACACCAACATGCGTAGCGCACCTACCCTATGTGCGCTAAGGATATCTGGCGTGCAGCCAACAGGGATATTTGTGGCGCACTATGGTCATGTGCGCCACAGTTGTTCTAGTTACTAGTAGGGCACTGCCCATAGGTGAGCCATGCCTGTTTTAGCCGTGGGGCACTTCAACCATGTGATCCACGGATGTGCTGATTACCTATAGCCATTTTCCTAGTAGTGCGAGGAGAACTTCAACCACTGCTCTGCACAAGGCAAGCCTATACTTGCAACCTTGCAAGCCAATACTTGCAAGATGTTGACTTTGCAAGTTAACCCTAGCATGACAACTATACAACCTAGATGCCTTAAGCATATGTGATTATACCCACTTGACACACCATCCTAGTTTTACTTGTAAGCTTAGTATTTTATTTTTAGAGGGGGAGAGATATCCTTATATAGGGGAGGGGGGTAGCCCTTATATACAAGACCATGGGGGATAAATTCTAGAGGGGGAGAGAGATCCTTCACGAGGAGGTGTGAGTGAGAAGTGAGAGGAGGGGCTCCTTATATAGGGGAGGGGGGCAGCCCAAGGGGGCATGGCCGCCGGCCATGGAGGGTTCCCCCACCTCTCCCTCGTTCATGTGGGTGGACACTCCACTCACAAAATGGCCCTTCAATTTTCTCCACTCAAAAACCCACTCAAATTCCCATTAAATTTCCACCAAATTTAATGCAAGCTCTCATTAAATAAAACTCCTTTTATTTTTTCAGAATTTTGTCAATTACTTTAATGAAAAACATTCACAAATAACCCCTTGCTAGAATTCTATTTCACATGCATAACCACTTTATGCAATTTCACCCGAAAACCCGTTTCGGTATCTAGTGAAATAAATTCCTGCGCTTGTTTATTCTTTCGGCATGAAACTTTTGCTCCAATTGGATGTCGGTGTCTCTTAAGTGTGTCACCCTACGGTTCGTGAATACTGCGGACATGATCGAGACCCCTCTTGGATCAATAATCAGAAGCGAGATCTGGAGACCCATACTGACTCCCACACATTCAGCGATAACTTTCTTGTGATCATCGGAACCTTTTACGCTATTATCTTAATCCCTTTGTTTCGCGATATATTACATGTCCGAGATTCGATCATCGCTATCTCCATACCTTGTTTGATCTCGTTACTGACATGCACTCTTTTCTCGTTCCCGTGATATAACATTCTAGTGATCAAATCACTTGCTTGCAAGCTAATGAATGTGATATCACCGAGAGGGCCCATAGCATATCTATTCGTCATCGGGATGAACAAATTCCACTCTCGATCCATGGGCCTCCACATAACACTTTAGTAGTTCTGAACCCATCTTTATAATCACCCTGTTACGGTGTGACGTTTGATGTTATCAAGAAACTCTTCCGGTGTTAGTGATTGACATGATCTCATGGTCTAAGGATTAGGATCACTTCGTAAGTTGTTATAGCAATATAAACTCAATGACTTTGTTCGTAATGCTATACTTCGGATGCATGTTCATCACACCATTACCCTAATGTTGTGACCTCGTTATTAACAACATCCAATGTCCATGATCAGGAAACCTATGATCATCTTGTTAATCAACAAGCTAGTTTATAAGAGAGGCATAACTAGGAACTTCCTTTTTGTTTATTAAACACACATGTATTAACGTTTCCGTATTAATACAATTATAGCATGTAAAATAAACATTTATCATAAAAAAGGAATACGATAATAACCACTTTATTATTGCCTCTCAGGCATATTCCCTTCAGTCTCCCACTTGCACTAGAGACAAATATCTAGTTTGAAAACTTTGCGTATTGAACATATATGGCTTTCTGGTGTTCCATATATGCAATTGCAAGTGGTTAACATAATCTACGGATCTAACATTTTCAGGTCCGTGTGTATTTGCCTGTCTTTGCGTCTTCACGCATCACTCATTCTCTAATGAGATGGCATTGTATAAATTTGGTCTTTTGGTGAGACCTTTAGTTCCTTGAGGTTAAAACATGTCGATACTATTGTCATACAATATATCTTTAGTGTTAGCCCGTTGCGAACCACACCTTATTTTGATAACAAACTACTTGACACAAATTCCCTCCTTTGCTGCTACTATAGAAGTCATATACTTAGCCTTTTTGTTGTAGTATTCGTCACAATGTCTTAACTATGGATTTCATCCAAATCCATCATGGAATCTTCTTTCCATTACATTGTGCCACCCATAGTTTAAATTGAGATAAACTTAATTTGTATCTTGTGACAAAACTAGTATCAATGTAACGCTTTATAGTGAACTATTTGTAATACTTTGTCACATCTACACAAATATATTCTTAGATCTTCCAAAAGATCATAAGAATATCCTCACTATCGTCCAATGATCATTTTATGATTCATTCTGGTATATGCTCATAACACTTAGAGCATAGGACATATCTGGATGTGTACATATCATGGTATGATTGATCAAAACATCCTTGTGATTTCACTCATCAAGTGTCAAAGCACTTGAATCTTGTTTCACTTATCAAGTGTCAATACACTTGAATCTTGATTCAATTCCTTTACATGCGACAAGAACTGTTTCTTGTTGTTTCTATATTGAACTCCTTCAATATCTCATATATGTACGTTTGGCACAACCATATTAGCGTCACAGTCTATCCACTATAGACATTCATGCTAAATATTTGGGTTTTGCCTAAGTTTTTCATCGAAATGAAATTCTTAACCTTTGTCAATAAAAATTACATCATTTCTAATCAACAATATGTCCTCCACATAATGTATTAGAAATATGTCTCAGCTCTCCCACTTAATTCTTGAAAATGCAAGCATCTTCATCGTCTCCTGATGAAAACTCTTTTCATCACGGTGAAGATTCCAACTCCGCGATGCTTACTTCAACCATTGAAGTTTGCATGCCCTTTTTAGCATCCTTTGAATTAACAAAACCCTTTGGATCGTGTCATGTACACGTCCTAGGTGACCATTCTATTAGAAGAACTTTGTTTTGTTTATTCATCTACCATATAACAAATTATATGTAGTGGTTGCTACTTTAACCCGTCCAGACTAAATATCGCTATGAAAGATCAAATCTTGTCATAGTCAACTCCTTGAACATTGTCGTAAAATACTTTACGACATGCCGATTATTTCATAGATGTGAAACATCCATGTCTGTTTCTTTATAGATCCAAATACGACCGATAGGTTTTTACACCTTTCCGGAGGGTCTTCCAAGTTCAAAACTTGATTTCTCGTGTATGGAACTATCACGGATTTTATGGCTTCAAGCCATTTGACGGAGTCAGGGCCCATCATCGCTTCTTTGCATATAGTCGGTTCATCATTGTCAAACAATAATGATTTACTCTCAAATCTTAATCATTTGATTATTTATCCGACCTTCTTGGTTCAATAGGAACTTTAGACCTCCGTGACCGCAACCTTTGAGGCACGTAATCCATGAGCATTTTGTATGCCTCCGGAACATTTTCCGGCACTGCGCAACTCATCACATATAGCTAAGGTTCGTTAACCTTATCAAAGTTCTATTGTCCTCCCACTTAACATTTATGAAAAATTCCTTATTCAAGAAACTTCACGTTTCAAGCGACAAACCCTTTTGTCCTTGGTGTTATGGAGGAATTACCAATTGTTATTCAAAATAATCTACAAAGACATGCTCATCCGATTTTGGTTGTAAACATTTTACTTATGTTTAGCATACCAAAATTTAAAAATGACAACTTGGGTTTTACCCCAAACCATAAATTCCATGGTGTCATTTCAACGGATCAAGATGGAGCTCTTTCCAGTGTAAAAGCGGAAGTCTCTAAAGCTTTTCATCTTTTAAAACATAATGGCAGTTTTATAAATAACACCTTTGATCCAACCATGTCAAACAAGGTTTCATTACAAATATCAAACATTCCATATTCCTATGGTGTTTCGGGATATGTAAATCTAGGTGCTTTGCTAAACTTGCAACTCAAATAAATCCCTTTATGATAAAATCATAATTCATTTATTTTCTTGTTACACTTGTAACTCAAACAAATCCCTTATGATAAAATCATAAACCATTTATTCTCTTGTTACAATGATTTTCCACTTCATCTTGAAAGTCTTTGAAACATTTTTCAAATATTTCATACTTCTTTCTCATTAAGTGAATATTCACTCAAATTTCCGGAGAAAGCATATGAAGTTGAAACCCATTGCTTACGACTACACATAATGGACTACATACATCGATATGTATAAATTCCAATATTTTAGTCGTTCGTTCTTTGTTTGGCCTTTGAACGAAGTTTTAATTATCCCGAGGAAAGTCTCACAAGCGTCACTTGATCAAATCAAAGACTCCAAAAATCCATGAAAATGGATTTTCTTCATGTTTTATTTCCAATATAATTTAAACAACGATGTCACTTCATAAGTGATCTTTCAATCATTTGTCTTGCGACATTTTAGCATTAGGCTTTATGGATGTGATTTCTCCAACTAGATTTGTAAATCGTCCATCTTATATGGAATATGGTAATTATTTGAACAACCTTTGTTCTCATAATACCTAATTTAAATAACAATTATTAAAACAAATCTTGAAGTCAAGCTTTGATGTCAACGAGAAATACAAACAACGGTTTGTTTGTTTTCGATGAACATCATCACATATTCTCTTGCTAGTTACTTAGGACATTGTGGTTCATGAATTGCGTTGTTCCGTATGAAATTTCATACCAACCAATTCGGTATCCAATACCCAAGAACCACATTGTTTAACAAGCAAAGAATACAACCATAACATGTATATCATATATATACCTAAATTGGATATTTCCAATCTTTTCTTTTCTGCCAAATATATTTTATAGATTCTCTTTCAGCATTTCCTTTTCCTTTTTAAAAGAATCTATCAACATCAAAAGTGGCGCCATATACATGACACATAGTCCAAAGTGTGTATATTCAAATAATAATACCTTTGGACTTGCACTTTGAAGTAGATCACCATCATCAAAATGATCGGTATTCTTTCAAAATCCATTCTTTAGTAACCTTTTAGTGTAGTAAACACTTTACATACATCTTCTATTCATCCTTATCATGACGACTTTCATGATCAAGCTACTTTAGCTTATAAAGGAGAATCGTGAGTATAACGTTACTTTCCAAAACTCTTTTGGATGATTAGGATGTCTAGCATCTCCAACCTTCGTAAATTCTCATCCAATATGAGAAAATATATTATACTCTATCATATTGCAACCAAAATATTGTTTCAGATATCATCATATCTGCCACACATGATGGTTTCTGAAACAATTCTTTCAGCTCCTAGATAAACTTCATATTAAAACAATCAAGAATCATGGAGGCAAACATGATACTTAAGATACTAACACTGGAATTGTTACTCTCGATTTAATACCAATTATTAAATTTCACGGAGTAAATAGAATTTTGCTGAAAGTTTGCAATAGGACTTTAAACTTTAGACTGACACTCAACACAATACGATACCAGTTCATAAAGTAAATATCCAGAATTCTATAGTTCTATTATCTCAATTACAACTACGCATAAGGTGGTGAACGAATGCCAATGACTACAACAAATTATGCAAATTCACTTTGATTTAATTTACGATAAATTGAGTTCTACTAATCCAAAATAGAAATGAACTCCCACTCAAAAACGACATCCCTCGTGTCTTTTTGGTGATTACATGAACCAAATCCACTACACCAAGTCCGATCATCACGTGAGTCGGTGTAGCTTCAAAAGCGAGCATCCATATGGTCATCATATCAACACATATGACTCATGCTTAACCTTTCGGTCTGTGTTCCGAGGCCATGTCTGTACATGCTAGGCTCGCCAAGTAAGAACCTTAGTATTCGCGTGTGTAACTGTCTTACAGATGAGATATGCTCGTGGATTCAAGTACACCCGATCATCACGTGATGTCTTGAAGCGACGAAACATTGTCGGTGCATACTTAAGGAAGAACACATTTTTATCTTGATATCTAAATAAGGGATCATCTTATTATGCTAATAAAACGCCAAACAAGCAATATAAGATGCAATCAAAACATCACATGTTTATAAGTGAAATGATATGGTTCCCGCATATGATCTCCATCATGTGCACCATGGTATGATCTTTATCATCTCATACTTCTACTTACAACATCACCATAACACTAGCCCAGCAACAATCTAAACTAGACGACTCTAATTTATCCATTGCAAGTTTTACGTGGCTTAGGGCTTTCGAAGATAGAACCGTTCTTACCTACGAACATGAACCACAACGAGGATAACCAAATTGTTGACAACTCGTTGCAAATTAGATATTGACTATAGTAGGAGAGACAGACACCTGCTAGCCACTTATGCAAAACTAGTTGCATGTCAAGCGTGGAACAGGTCTCATGTGCGAGGACATGTAAAGTTTGTCCGGGCCGCTTCATCCCACTATGCCACCAATATCCAAAGTGCAACTAAGAAGCAATAAAATGATCATCATCGCCCACATACTCATATGTGTACTACCCGTGCAAAGTATCTACGCATAGATCCAGCTCTGATACCACTGTAGGGTTCGCAGCATAGAAAACAAAAAATTTCTTACGATGGGAACAACTATGTACCAAGATCTATCTACTAGATACAAACAACGGGTGGATGTATATCCGTAGAGAACATACCCTTGAAGACCGACAAAGCTTAATGAGTCCAAACTCGTGGTTGATGTAGACGATCTCTTGCCGATCTCAAGATCAAGAGGAAGTCCTAGCGCCGCAAAACAGCAGCGCATCCGTTCTCACACACACGTTCGAGGCACCGAGCAACCTCCGCCTCCTCGCTCCAGCGATGCAGCGGAAGCACAACTCTTTCTTGCTGAATAGCCACCGGGAACATGTAACTCGCTAGTCCGAGACCATGGGGGATAAATTCTAGAGGGGGAGAGAGATCCTTCACGAGGAGGTGTGAGTGAGAAGTGAGAGGAGGGGCTCCTTATATAGGGGAGGGGGCAGCCCAAGGGGGCATG
This sequence comes from Avena insularis, assembly GCA_023614405.1. Lineage (NCBI taxonomy): Eukaryota > Viridiplantae > Streptophyta > Magnoliopsida > Poales > Poaceae > Avena > Avena insularis. Next base: position 163,585,930 of record CM042685.1, on the reverse strand, counting down.
GCCACCGGCCATGGAGGGTTCCCCCACCTCTCCCTCATTCATGTGGGTGGACACTCCACTCACAAAATGGCCCTTCAATTTTCTCCACTCAAAAACCCACTCAAATTCCCATTAAATTTCCACCAAATTTAATGCAAGCTCTCATTAAATAAAACTCCTTTTATTTATTCAGAATTTTGTCAATTACTTTAATGACAAACATTCACAAATAACCCCTTGCTAGAATTCTATTTCACATGCATAACCACTTTATGCAATTTCACCCGAAAACCCGTTTCAGTATCTAGTGAAATAAATTCCTGCGCTTGTTTATTCTTTTGGCATGAAACTTTTGCTCCAATTGGATGTCGGTGTCTCTTAAGTGTGTCACCCTACGGTTCGTGAATAATGCGGACATGATCGAGACCCCTCTCGGATCAATAATCAGAAGCGAGATCTGGAGACCCATGCTGACTCCCACACATTCAACGATGACTTTCTTGTGATCGTCGGAACCTTTTATGCTAGTATCTTAATCCCTTTGTTTCGCGATATATTACATGTCTGAGATTCGATCATCGGTATCTCCATACCTTGTTTGATCTCGTTACTGACATGCACTCTTTTCTTCCGTGATATAACATTCTAGTGATCAAATCACTTGCTTGCAAGCTAATCAATGTGATATCACCGAGAGGGCCCAGAGCATATCTATCCGTCATCAGGATGAACAAATTCCACTCTCGATCCATGGGCCTCAACATAACACTTTAGTAGTTCTGAACCCATCTTTATAATCACCCTGTTACGGTGTGACGTTTGATGTTATCAAGAAACTCGTCCGGTGTTAGTGATTGACATGATCTCATGGTCTAAGGATTAGGATCGCTTCGTAAGTTGTTATAGCAATATAAACTCAATGACTTTGATTGTAATGCTATACTTCGGATGAATGTTCATCACACCATTACACTAATGTTGTGACCTCGTTATTAACAACATCCAATGTCCATGATCAGGAAACCTATGATCATCTTGTTAGTCAACGAACTAGTTTATAAGAGAGGCATAACTAGGAACATCCTTTTTGTTTATTAAACACACATGTATTAACGTTTCCGTATTAATACAATTATAGCATGTAAAATAAACATTTATCATAAACAAGGAATACGATAATAACCACTTTATTATTGCCTCTCGGGCATATTCCCTTCACTAACTATAACTGAAATCTTTCTAATGACCTGAAAGAGATAGATCGAACCTATAATTGTTTGCTGGCCAAATGCTGACAGACATTTTCTTATTTTTCCCCAAATTTCTGTCAACTAGGGCCCCTAGAGGCCCCTTACGTGGTTTCGGTACGCGTCAATGAATACCAACCGCAAATACAGAATCTAAAGGCATAGTGGAATTATGATACTTATGTCGCGATTAAAGAAGCACCGGCGCAGATTTGCACTATCGCTGGTATGGTTGCTGCTCTGTGTAAACAAATTGAAATGGGGCCGACGCAGAATGCACGGTTCAGCTTCATGGATGAACAACGCAGAAAGGTTACTATAAAGCCTGACAGTCAGATGTCCGGGTTGCTGAAACGGTGTCTGCACATTCAAATGTTTCTCCTTGAATGTAGAATAGTGGATGTGGAAGCTGCTTCCACTCCTAGTGGCCTTGCTATTCAAGATCAGGGTGGTCTGACTCGAAGCCCCGCTGATGTTAAGAAAAATGTGGTTCCTTGTCTGCGTCGTGCTTCTGCAGTGCAACCTCCTCGAAGGAGTGCCCGTTTTGTCGTGGTGCAAGACCCTATTGTGGATGTAGGTCGTGATTCCATTGTCAGAACTGTTGGTGTTGTTGACCGGCCTGCTACTGAACCAATCCATGCTGCTGTTGTGCAAACTGAGGCTTCGGGAGGCCGCCCCGCTATTGCCAGAACTACTGGTGTTGTTTCTCAGCCTTCTACTGAACCAATCCTTGCTGCTTTTGTGCAAACTAAGGCTTCTGGAGGAGGACCCGCTATTGCCAGAACTGCTGGTGTTGTTTCTCAGCCTGCTACTAAGTCAGTCCCTGCTGCTGTTGCGCAAAATAATGCTTCGGGAGGCCCATTGTTGCCAGAACTGCTAGTGTTGTTTCTCAGCCTGCTACAGACCCAACCCTACTGTTGTGGCCAGAACTGCTTTCTTGGGTGTTGGTTCTCCTCGAACCCGTGGTGAAGTTCAGCGTGCTGCTGTTGCCGTAGAGGCCAACTGGAGACCAGTTGTTGAGGAGCAAGCCAATGGTCTAGACTTTGATACTTTCATTGAACCTTTTGGTGGTCTCGGTCCTGAGGAAACTATTGATGGAAATGTACACTTTCGTATCGGTGTCAAGAAGTTCACTACAAAATTAGATGATGGCACAGAAAAAATCGTCAACGACACTGATGTATCCGTTGGCACATACGATCCTGAAGTGGTACAAATATCTGAACTGATAGCAGCGTTACATGAGAAGGTGGAGTGGGGGTCCTCCTAGGAAGAACATTTGGCATTTTTTGCTTACAACAGAAAAAACGCTATAGAATTAAAAGTTCACAGTGATTTAGCCCTACCGATAAGTAGGATGAGTCGAACTAGACGGGAAGTGTACCTATTCGCGCGCCTTCTCACAGTTAGACAGGAATTTGAGGTCGGCAATGATAATGACGAACTTGTAGAAAACATGATTGACCTGATGGAGGACCTCGCTCGACATGGTTCGAGTGACAGTTGCTTCGAATAGAGGAGAGACTTATAGAGGAGCAACATAAAGAGGAGCAGGAAGAGCATCCCCAGAAAGAGCACCCCGAAGAAGGGCATCACCAAGCAGACCACGCCAGAGGAGAGGACACACAAGAGTTGCATGAAAAAAGGCACCATGCCGCAGACTACACCATTGAGACCCGGTCATAATGCAACACCAAACAGTAGCAGCAAAAAAGATAAGAGGGCCAGACCAGTGGTGAATGAGGTGGTGAACACACCAAGGAGCAGCAACAAAAAGGCTAAGGTGGCTCGCACGAAGGATACCACACCCAATAGTAGCGGCAAAAATTCTATCTTGAAGAGGAACACGCCGTAGAGGTCTGGCAATAATGTCGGCGTGAAGGAGAACACACCTAATAGTGGCGGCAAAAATGCTAGCTTGACGGGGAACATTCCATAGAGGTCCGGCAATAATGCCAAAAGGAGAAAACACCCAATAGTGGCAGCAAAAGGGCTAATTCCAAGGGGAACACACTGTAAAGGTCAGGCAATGATGCCGGCACACAGGAGCCAACACCCGTGAGGGGAAAGAGGAAGGAGATCACACCGAGGAATAGCAACAAAAAGGTTAGTTCGGTGAGGAACATAACACAGAGGTCAATCCCTAATGGGGATACCATCACGAATGATACCATCAGGAAGGATTCCATCAGGAAGGGGGATGTACACAAGAAGAGCAAGAGGGTTCTGTACAATCAAGATGAAATAGAATCTGCTTACAGTTTGTCTGTTGACGAACATGTGATGCATGACAGTGTAAGACCACCCCCTTGTGGTTGTAGCAGCACCAACAGAGCGTCTAAGAGAAAACAGAGTTGGCAGGGAGGTAGATTGGGCCAATGTTCCGGTCCATGTAGGTGCAAATGATGGTGCAAACCCACCCCTGGGAGTCAATACGATGTGTGCAGTGCTAGGCATTGGTGAGGATGGTGAAGATTCTGAATCAAATATAGAATATGGCACTATGGAGCATCAAGAATCCGGTGATGATGAGATCGATGAGACACTTATGGATGGGGCTGGCATTACAGTTGTTGACTTGGGTCCCGACGTAGACAATGTGAGATATGACCACGAGGATCCTATAATTTTAGTTGGCATCGATTTCAGCAGCATGCATGAGATCAGGATGTCGCTCCGGCATTTTTGTATCAAGGGGGAGTTCGATGTTCATAGACTAAAGAACACTACCCAGAGGTATGAGGCCGTTTGCAGGTTAAAGTGGAAGAATGGACATGTGGTGATACCTTGTCCACGGAGGATCGCAGCAAGAGCCCTACCCACGTCAAAGGCAATTAGGGTATCCTGGCAATGCTTGGAGAAAACCATTTCAACGTTATTATTTTTCACTCTATAATATAAGTAAAGTTGATGTGCAACATCTATCTGGCAACTTCGTTTATGTTGTAAATTAATTTGTGTTGCAGGAGAACAAATTTGGCCCTCCCCACATGTGTGCGACAGGGAGCATGCTGAAATCCTCGATGACTGATACGGAGTGGGTGGCTTTACAAGCTAGTCCATACTAAAGCATAATCGTAACGAGACCGCGAAGAATATTCACAATAAACTCGTTGCTTAGTACAACATTGTCCAACCGTATTACACGGTTTGGAAAGGTAAAGAGAAAGCTCTGAAAATCTTGCATGGGGATTGGACTAATTGCTTCAGAATGTTGTACAACTTCAAGGCTGAAGTACATGCTAGTAAGATTGCAGGCGGGGCGGGTTGTGGCTAGCCGCTACCGAGCAAAGAGAGACAATGCTATTAGCACGGACGTTCGCGGCTTGCCGCATCAAGACGCTATGATTAGCGCGGCCACTGTGACAACCCGCCTCAGCCCGTGTTAGCCTGCATATATGTTTATACGTACTTGCTCCGAGAAAGAACTTGGAGCTTGCTCGCACGCTAGACGTGGCCAGCTCTCTCAGAAGGATCCTAGAGCTAGCTCGCACGCTAGACGTGGCACATGCGAACTGGCCCGGCACGACAGCAGATTTAACATAAAGTACCTTTTTTGACTTAAATAGTTGATTTAAATTTGTCTAGATTTCGTTGTGTCTAGAAATAATTTATTATTAGATTTATCTGTATTTTAATAAATTTGAGTCAACTAATTTGGTTACGAGGGATTACAAATTATTTGGAGTTTCGAGCCAATTTTTTGTGTTTTTCAAATATGGCGGAAAAAATTCAATATGACAGAACAAATTCAACATGACAAAAATTGTACCAAATTCAATATGACATAACAAATTTAACATGTTCAAACAATATGCTATAGCAAATACAGACTTGTGTTGTTCTGCCCTAGTATTGTTCAGAACATTGTATCGGGTGGTTTCTATATTAATATAGCGGGGTGTAAAGTATGTTTCGAGGTGAATCTAAGGGCATCTCTAGCAGATACCACATATTGTCTCGCACCGCAAACTAACTGCCAGTTTGCGGTACAAGGCCGAAAATGTGTCTATTCCAGATACCCTAAACCATACAGCATCCGAATTTTTTTGCGGTTCCCCGCAAATCGGCGCATTCGTGCCGCATATATACCGTTTGGAGGGGTAGGTTTGCGATTCACCGCAAAACACGTGTTCGCCGGCTATTTTTCCCGCCAGTCTCTCTCTCTCCCTCTCACCCACTGCCATGGCGAGACCTAGTCTAAATGAGTACGACGTCGCGAGGTTCGCGCAGTACAACATCCTCGCGCCGCCTGGTGCTACGCTTCCGGCTCGCTGGGAATTGAGCTATGCCAGGGTGCCGGTGAGGCCGATTCCGCGCGGCTATATGTTGGCTCGTTGGATCGAGGAGCGTCGCCGCGAACTGCTAGAGTGGAAGAGGGCATTACGTCTTTACGCGCCGGCGAGCTCGTACTGGCGCAAGCGTTTTGAGAAGAAGCGAAGGGCTCTGCATCGTTCACGGGCGAGAGAAGAATTCCAGAGTCAGGCGAACATCGTCAGAATCATTGGGATTCATGATAGCGGAAGCGATGCGGAGGACGTAGGGTATGGTGGCGCGGCGGCGGACAGCGGAAGCGACGCAGAAGACGGTGGGGTGGAGGCGGACAACAGAAGTGACATCATCAACTAGGTTTTCATATTTAGTCGTCTGTTATTAGTAATATCTATGATTAAAGAGTTCGTCGTTGAATTATGTTACCTGATTAATACTATCTATGTCGAAGTTTTTATTCTGTTTCAACTAATCTGTGATTCGAGGTGAAATTTGTGTGATTTGGGGTGAAATGTGTTTTGGCGTATAGGCGATGGGGCGGAACAGATACTACATACCTGACCCGTAAAAAAACGAATATTCGGTTTTACAGTATACTATGCGGTATCTGTTCCGCCTCATGGTTTTTCATACCGCTTCCGCATTTTGCGGTACCGCGGGATACGGTATCTGCTAGAGATGCTCTAAGAAGTGTACAATTTGAATGAATTCCAAACTTGGTTAAGAGGAGTATTTGTGTTTGTGACACCAAATTCTATCATACTAAACCATGACAGCAAGCAGCGAACATGGCTTCAAAACTTGGCTAATTTGGTGATCATTAGTAAAGATTGCCAAAAATTAAATAAAGGATCTTATTAACAAATGAAGTACTTCCTCTGAACCATATTAATTGAATTGGATTTGTCAAATTTAGATGAACCTATATACTAAATAGTGTCTAGATTTATCCAAATCTAGACAAATGTGAGTCGATTAATATGGGTACAGAAGGCTTACAAGTTACACCAATTTCAACAGTATGTAAAGATTTTTTATATTACTGATCTGGTAGAGCATCCTGCATCACCTACATCAGATGAATTAAATTACCGTGCATTAATAAGACCTACCCTATCAACGTATCTTGTGACATCAGGAGCATCACATCATCAAGGTACGAACCTGGAGATGGCAGCGCCTAGAGACATAGAAAAAGCTTTGCCGGTGTGCGGTTATGCGGGGTGCGAGGTGGTAACGCGGCCTGACCGCTCCAAACCCACTCGCAACAACGTGGTTGGCCCAGCGGCACTTCGTGAGCCGGTTTTGCTGGGCGGCATAGCGGCGACGCGGGTCGGTTGTGCTGGGCGGCATAGCGGTGGCGCGGGAAGGCCCGCCCCGCCTGCAACCTGACATGCTAGGTGTTCAGGGAGTGTTGTGGAGATCGACAATATATCGGAAGGTGGTAAAATTTATTTCAACAGATTTTTCATGGCGCTTGAACCTTCTGTCCAGTGATTTAAGGATGGATGTAGGCCATATTTGAGCATAGACAGTACGGTCTTAACTGCCAAATGGAAAGTCTGGCTGGCATCTGCTATAGCAATGGATGGTCACAACTGGATGTTCCCGGTGACATTCGGGCTGTTCGATAGAGATACAGAGGAAAACTGAGTCTGGTTTTTGAGGCAGCTCAGGAGATCTGTAGGACAAATGGATCCATTGGCTATATCCATAGATGCATGCAAAGGGCTGACAAATGCAGTGAAGGAGGTGTTCCCGCAAGCTGAGGGTAGAGAATTTCCATGCCCACCTGATGCTCAACCTATACAGACACTACGCAGGCAGCGTATTTGGTTACATGTTTGCTGCTGCTTTATCTTATAAAGCTGGGCGCTGTGAATATTTCATGATCAAGATTTTTGTGGATGCCCCATATCTTCCCCAGTACTTGTCCGCACATCATTCGCAGCTATGGAAGAGGAGTCAATTCAACCCTGACATCAAATTTGAATACATAAACAACAACCTAGTTGAATGCCTGAATAACTGGGTGAAGGACATAAAAGTCCGTCATGTTCATATGTTGATGGACGACATACGGGTATGATCATGAAGCTATTAAATATAAGGAGAGAGATTGGTCTGAGACTTAGAGGCCATATGCTACCGCCTGTTGTACAATAACTGCATAAGAGAAGCCGAGGGCATGGTCATCTTAGGGTTCTCCCATCAAACAACAGCAACTGTGAGGTGGTTGATATGTCCAAAAACGGCCACAGGGATGTTGTGAACATCGAGCAGCGGCAATGCACCTGCTTAGAGTGGCAGCATACCGGGAAACCATGAGACCACACATTGGTCTTCTTAGTGAAGAAAAGAACTCTACCACATTTGGATCAATATTTGTCTGACTACTTCTCTCTGGAAAAGTTCAGACTTGTGTACACTGGTTCCATCGAGCCCTGTACTGACCCATCTCAGTGGCCTCAAGTCCAACTTAGTTTTGAGCTATGCTAGCCAATAACAAAAAGGGGCAGAGGTAGACCACAGGTTAAGAGGTTTAAGAATTTTCTGGAGAGGGTTGGTTCGGCTTTTAGTGGTAGCAAGAATGGAAAAAACCGATGCAAGACCTGCCGTCTTATAGGCGAGAGAGCAGCGGGGTGTCCTCTTAATGCACCCAAACCTAGGTATGCGATGGTACCTATACAAAAAGAATCGGACATACTCTGTAGATATTGGCTTCTTAACCGTATCCTATTCTTTGACAGGAAGCGCAAGGTAAGAAACATGACTGCGGACTCAGTGATTTTGCTGCGGAAAGAAAATCAAAACGAGTGGAGTGATGAGACTGAACATGATTCTGATGCTGATTGGCCTGACTTCCCTCGACCTGGAGATGCAGAGTATGTGAAGGTAAGAAAGATGGCACCTATGAAGAGGAGGAAGGAGGGCAATGAAGAAGATAGAGGACACCGAGGCAAAGAAGTGGCACCCAGAATGGGTTAGAAGGCTGGCTAAGAAGAAGCACAATAATGTGTTGATCTCGAACCTGTCTATGTATTCTGTAAAATTATGGAGTTGTGTTCATGAGAATTGTCGGGAAAAACAAGTGTGTAGTGGTGTCTTAAGACAATATGAGTTATTTTATGTTCTCGTACTTATCCGTTCATTGACTATGTAATCCCGCTCTCGTAGCAACTTGAGATTTGGTAATGGCTGAAGACACTTGTTGAAGCCGAAATTGTGAATGTGCCACTACTATCTATACAGTCGCAGCACCAGAGCCGATGGGGATTGCTTCTCCAATTCGATGGATGGTAGTGGCACAAACATAATTTACATAAGCGCTTAATGGTTGCGCCAGTCGGATTAAATCCCTGTTTTTAGCATTACACTTAATAAAAGGTTCTGAGCTGAAAAACATGTTCTAAGATGCTACAATCCAACAAAGCAGTAATTTATTTCAGCTGCTCGAAAACGCCATGGCAACATAAACATCAAAGGAAACAGATAATGCCCAGATAATGAGGAATTTTTTTCCACTTTTTGGCCCAATATTTAGCTCGTCTATCTCACCAGCTTGCTTCCACAACTTAGCCTACATGCCTCCTCCCTGCTCCTGCCTCCCCTCCATCTGGCGAAGCTCCTAGATCTCTCGCTCTAGCGCACGAATCTCATCCTTATTGTCCCACATAGCATTACAAAGATCCTGAACAAGCTCCTTGTGAAAACCTGTAAGGGGCTTTTCGATCCACACAAACTTGTCACATCCCGGTCCCCTCCCTTCCTGCGAACAATCGAAGAAAACAAACACAAAATTACATAACGGCTACCGGATCGGGGTTACGAACTGCGCATAGCATACGAGGTTACCGCGCTGATGTCGCTGATGCGCATAGCGAACGGCTGATTTTTCCTATAGTATTTTCGTCGGTCCAAGAAATCCATCTCGACATCTTCTTATCGCACAAACACATAATCTCGGGGTAGTAATCATAGGGCGTCTTCCGGTACCTGATGGGGGCACCCGCATAGCGGCGTTGAGCCGACCCTGATTTGGCCCGAGACGAACTACATGAGCTACGAGCCATGGGCTAGGGGAGCGAGGGAAAAGGAAAGATGAGACGACGGAGGATCCCTGGATGTCAGAGCGGGGAAATGGTGAAGTGTGATTTATCCCATCCAGTAACTCGAGGAGAATCCTACCGTCCACTTTGGGCTGATAGGTGGGGATCCTCCAAAGCTCGCACCTTCGTTGTTCAAAGGCCCTTTCGCACTCATTGACCAAAATTTTTTGGCCTCATGCCCTCCTACATATCACTGGGAGGCCTTGCCGAGTAGCCATCACACGCCGGGTCCCACAGCTTTCCACCATCCCCCTACACCCTGTATCAGGAAAAATCTGCCTTTATGGCTTGCGTTGGCAGATCCATCCACTCCAGGGCTCGTGGTCGGGCTCTCTGCGGCGGATCCAGCCCTAGATATTGCCGTTGCAATATAAAATGGCCATGGTTTCTTGAGCCGAACGGCTATGCTGCGTCTCTGAGCTCAGACCCTCCTATCTGCAGACGTAATGCTGCGTTGTCGAGCTCAAGAAGGAGCCGCTAGGCGCGAAGGGGCTCGATCCTTGCCACCAATATCCCCTTCATCATTGTTGATTCTGAGAAGGATGAGGACATTGACGAAGCAATGCAGAACACCATTGAAGCCTCCTTGGCAAAGGGAAAGCCACGGGCATGAGTGGATGTCGCTGGGAAGGGCGTGGAGGGGTCACCAATCAAGGTGGACCCCGACGACAGTGGCGTGATATGGGTCTAGATGTTGTTTAGGTTGGTTGCAATTTCGGTTCTGTTTAATGCGAGTACAATTATTGTAATGGGTTTGACGGGCTGCAATGGGAATTATGGATAGCTGTGTTGAGCGTAATAACATGTGCCCGTGCTTCCACAATAAAATTGTGTATGTGCCCTTTGCATGCGGCAGAATCCACGTAGATTCCACTTAAACAAACCAGCAAAGTCAGATTATCACCATCAGACAATATGAACAAAGAAAGGCATAAGATAGACGAGACGCCCAATTTGTTCCGAGCAGACGCTACTAGTTCATACTTTAGACCACTTGGTCGACAAATACTATTACATTTTGTTCCGAGCATTCCCACACACAACTAAAACTCCACGGACATGCTTCAGCTTGGGCTGCTACTAGTTCATACTTCAGACCACTTGGTCGACAAATACTATAATTAATAGTTAGGAGCTCAATCTGAACAAACCTAGTTTTCACACACATCCATTATCTTCCTAACCTTAGCACGATGCCCTTCATTCTGCCACTCCAGGGTTTGAATCGTCAGGGCCATCTTTTTGGCATCCTTCTTGCACTTGGTTAGTTCTTTCTCTGCCTTGATCCTCAGGAACCTGTTGATGTCCCACAAGTATAGGGGATCACAATAGTCTTCGCAGGTAGTATTACCCAATTTATTGATTCGACACAAGGGGAGCCAAAGAATACTTCCAAGCCTTAACAACTGAGTTGTCAATTCAGCTGCACCTGGAAATAGCTTGCTCACAAAAGTTTATCAGTAGCAACCGTTTGTAGTAGCAACAGCAAAGCAACAGCAATAGTGAAATAGGAGCAATAGTAACAGTAACAGTAATAGTAGGATTCGAGTGCGGTAGGCATAGGGATGGATGGAGGGGCGTTGCATGGACGAGTCTAAACATGTAACTTCAAGATCTAGGGAATTTTAGATAAATAATAACAAGCATCCAAGTACTAAACAATCCTAGGCATGTGCTCCATATATAGTCATGCGTGCTCGCAATGAGAACTTACACAACATCTTCTGTCCAGCCAGCCCGTGGTAGCGGGACCTCTAGGGAACTACAAGCAATTAAGGTGCTCCTTATAATAGAGCACCGGAGCAAAGCATTAACACTCCGTGAACACATGCGATCCTCACACCACAGCCATCCCCTTCGGTTGTCCCAATTATTGTCACTTCGGGACCTTTGGATCTGGACAATGATATGTGTACAAAACTTGCAGATAAGATCACAAACAATACTATCATAATGATTCAATAATAAGTTCAGATCTGAGATCATGGCACTCGGTCCCTAGTGACAAGCATTAAGAACAACAAGTTGCAACAAAGTCAAATAGCACTAATAGAGATACTAGGCACTATGCCCTAACAATCTTATTCGATTACATGATAGAGCTCATCCAATCCCTACCATCCCCAAGACTATAGCGGGGGATTACTCACTCATGAATGAGGGAAACATCGATGGTTGATGGAGATACGTTGGTGATGACGATGGCGATGATCCTCTCCAAATTCCCCGTCCCGGCAGGGTGCTATAACGGAGATTTTGGATCCGAATCTTGGTTTCTGGTGGAGGTGGCGTAGCGGAACTCTCTCTGGAAAATTATCAAACCCCCCTCTGTTGTTAGGTCAAGAGGAAACTTTTAGGCACAGAGGGAGCCCGAGGGGGTGCCTGGGGTGGCTGCACCCCCCTAGGCGCGGCCAGAGGTGGGACCGCGCGTGGCAGGGGTGTGGGCCCCCCAGGCCCCTTCTCCATCTCGTACTCTGGCTCCGTGGATCTTCTGGTGAAATAGGATTTTTGGCATATTTTCCGGAATTTTTCCTGATAGTTGATTTTCTGCAAAAAACTACACACCTAGGTAATTATGCTGAAAACAGCATCAGTCTGTGTTAGTTGTATCCAAATCACACAAGTTTAGAGGAGAAACAATAGCAAAACTGTTCGGGAAAGTAGATACGTTTTGGACGTATCAACTCCCCCCAAGCTTATCTTATTGCTTGTCCTCAAGCAATCCAGTTGAAAACTGAGTGTGATAAAAGGACTTTCACGAACAAATTTGCTTCATATGATGTATATATTCTCAGCACAAGAGTAGATACTTAAACCATTCATAATAAGAAGTATGCAACCAAGTCTACTCAATAGTCATTGCAAGCTATGAAGAGAAACCAACTCAATAATAATAAGTAGCATGAAACATAAACATAAGCAACATTGCAATGCTCATAGTACGGTATGATAGAGTGGTATCTCGCTTGCCTTTGTTTGTAGAGAACAATATAAATGCCAAGGCACCTCTGAAGTTCAAGTGAAGACTAGAAGTAAGGACATTAGAGATACAAGCATCAAAGTCATGACATAATCAACCATGTTTTGAGACAAACACAAGAATGCCAACTGTGCTCTCAAGAAGGTGCTCATAGAATAAGTGGTGACTCAACAAGGGAGTGAAAACGGTTTTGAGTTTGAAAGGCTTCCAAATGCTAAAAGGAAGGTACTCACTAGCTTTGATCTCTCATTGCCCCTATCATAGGAATCTTCATGTGGTTAAGGTAAAAGTGAGGTCTAGTATGAGTTATATGCTTGACAGACCATAAACTGGAAATCCCATGTCCCTTGAATATGAGGGTTGCTCCGCATGCTACTCAACTTTGGTTACCTACAAGTTCTTGTCATTGTAAATACATGCATATCATAGAGAACCGCCAATGGGGTACCCCTTGCACATTATATAGGAGCTATCCCGTGATCAAAATGACAAGGCAAGCAGACAATGAGCATCTCAGTGATCTTTTTATTTACTATATGCATAGCTTTTTATTGAGGATGCTTCACAGAATGCTCATTATGGTGATGCTGCAACTTTCCACCATGATTAGGCATGGCTTAGGCTAGTGGCCCAGGCTTTTCTCTAACACAATGTATAGACTCCATGAACTCACAAGCTCCCCTTTTATTTCACAACATCGACATCCGCAAACAAAAGAGCAAAGTATCAACTAGATAGGATATCCAAAAAGTGTTGAAAGCGTTCCCCGTGACAGCACGGTTCTGCTAACTCCCAACATATAATTTGCAAGCATTTAAATTTCATGGACAAGTCACAATGGTTCAAGATTATTAAGTGCAAGTAATAAAGTGTGTCATCAAGTTCGTGAGAGCTTTACTAATTAACTTTCTCAAAACAGATAAACATTTTATTTGGAAGAAAAAATGCATAATGAATATGCACTGAAATAGCAAATGATGCTAATAGGTAGGTATGGTGGACACAGTTGGCAATATTGGTTTTGGGGAGTTGGAAGCACATGTAGAGCTCATACTCAGTGCAAGTGAAGGCTAGCAATAGAGAGGGAGCGACAAACGAGAGAGCAATAATTGTCATAATCATGCTGGCAACAAAACAGGACTAATTATGGCATGAAAGTGATACAAGAACTCTGAGGCAAAATAAATCATCGAGGCTTACTGATTATTGTTTAGTCATATGCATGCGTGAGCATGCACCAAGTCGATTCACATGAAACATTCAGAGGAGGATACCACAATATCATACCAAAATATGAATAAAACAATGCAAGCAAACATTCATATGACATGCTACAACTATTAGCAAGGTGGAGCTAATCACAGACAAGCAAGAACTACTAAGCATCCATCAGTAACATACTCCTTACAATGAACAGACTAAGCATGCTCATAATGATGAGTATGTGTACAAAAATGAAAACAAATAGAGTTCGTTACCAGCCTCTTACCACTCCTCAAGTTGTCTTAATCTTCATTATTGCCTTTCACTTGTGTGACTTTAATAATAACATCAAACCAAAATCCACTAAGGACGGCTAAACCCTGCAAAGAACTCACAAAACCAAAGAAGAAAAACAAATATTTTTGGTGTTTTCGATTTTTCAAACAAGCCAAGAAAGCAAAAACAAACAAAGCAAAAAACAAACCAAGCAAAGCAAAATCTTTTTTGATTTTTATTTTAAGGCAAACCAAAGCAAAAAGCAAAGAAACAAACCAAGAAAAACAACAAAAATATTTTTGGTATTTTTGTGTTTTAAGAAAGCAGCAACAAAAACCAAAAAGAAAGCGAAACAAAGGATATACAAACAACCGACTGAACATGATATATAGATGAGTGTGATGTCGGTATACCTCCCCCCAAGCTTAGGATATTGGCCTAAGTGGGGCTCAATAGCGCGGGTAGTAACCCCAAGCTGGTGGGTCATCATAGGAATGCTAATAGTCAGGTGCTTGCGATGAAGAAGAACATGCGCTCCAATCAGATGAGGCCTGCTGGTATGAAGACTCTCCCATGTTGGAGGGCTGAACCGAATCATCTTCGGCATCCTCCCCAACATTCTCTTGCTAGAAGAGCTCCGGCACATATGTGTCAAAATCTTCCTCCGTGAGCGACCATCCTTGCCTGTTATCAAAATTAAACAATGCAGGTGCAGGCAAATAAACTATTTTCTCAGTCCTACCCTTTCTTCGAGCTTGTTGGGCAAAAGATAATTCATACGGTAAACTTCTCACATTAGCCCCCAAGGAAACAAAACCATGCTGAATCATGGATTCAAGATCAAGCCTCTCTATGGGGAACCGATAATCTGAATGGTGAGGCTCTAAACCATGGAAAGCTAGCAACCTAGAAGCAATGAGACCTCCACAAATTCCACCCTTATCGCGGTTGGTGGTGAGATGGTGAGCTATCAAAGCATCCAGGCTATAAGATCTATTCCTATTCAAAGCAGCTGCGATAAAAGCTAGATCAAAAGAAGATAACTTTCTAGCAATATTTCTAGCAAGAACACACTTGGTAATGAAATAGGAAAAATATCTAATGGCTGGGAACTGAATGTTCCGAATTTTACCATTTTCCTTTGAGAAGTTGAAACCTTGGCAAATATCAGCATATAAATCCATATGTGACTTGGGCCTCTCCTTGATCTTCTCACCAGATCCCTACTGAGGTACTCGAATTGTTGCGCAGAAATCAGCAAAAGGCAGGTCGACAGGTATATTATATATTCTATAATGGACCATGGGGTTAGATGTGGACCAAGTAAACTGGAAGTCCTGCACAAATGCCATGGTTATCTTAACATATTGAAAGGGTTCACCTTCTACAAAGTGTTCCAACCCTGCATTGGTAACCATAGTTTGGAAATCATGGAGGATCCCCACAGTTCTCATAAATTCATGGCATGGATATATGGAAGGGAAGACTCCTTCCTCACGATGAACCTTCATTGGCTCGGGCACCATCAAGTCATATTGATTCAGTGGATAAAAACTCGTCTTCCTTGCTGAAATTTTTAGACAAACATAAAACCAAGTGATTTCTAAGTTGATAAATGATGAGCAACTACTATAGGAACTTGCTAGAGGGATACACATGCATACAAATGAAATCTATAAGCATAGAACAAGCATGCAAGCTCATGCAACCTATCACCTATAGCAGCAAAATACTCAAGATACAATCTACCAATCACAAATCTAATTGGACAAGTGGAGGAGGCACATCCCAAGGAGGAATCCCTCCAAAAATCAGCAACAAAGATGGTTGAGCAAGGATATCGAAAATCGTGAGCAAGAACTGTAACAACTCGAGCTTGAGCATGTTTTTCGGTGTTTTTGGGAGAGAGAAAGAAGATGACTGTGATGGGGCACCTTGAAGGGACCTAGGTGGGCCAGACCCCCCTAGGCGCCACCCACTGGTAGGCCATGCCTACCATGGGTGTGGTGGCCTAGGGTGACCCCCTGGGTCACTCTAGGTGTCCCTCTACCCCTTTTTTCAAGGAAAAATTTATTTTGAATTTTCTGGGATTTTTCGGGAAACTTTATTTTTGGCCAATTTTCAGGGTATGAAAATTGATTTTCTCGCAGAAACAAGTTTTTTAGAAGAAGCAAAAGCAAACCAAAAGACAAACTACAGAAGTTCAAAGACAAACTAACAAGCAAACAACTAACAAAACCAAAGCTAGCAAAAATAAAAAGGCAAAGACTAGAAAGGAGAAAATTAAAAGAAAGTAAGTATAACCACATTGGAAACATTATTTTCTTCATTAAAATCCTTTTGTTAACAAGGTTGATCATGTCTTGTTACCAAAACAATATTATATGAAACAAAACTTTGCAATCCACAAGGTGATTATGTTACCTCATACTTGATAGCAATGGTCCCAATCATAATAGTTTAAAATTTTCTTGTGGAATGGGACAATATATTTCTCCAACCTTGATGCTCTCAATATTTTCAATGGAATTCAGGCAATAGCTTTTAGAAACTTTCTTGGGGAAATAGATAGTATTCTCTTTGTCATTAATATTGAATGTTATTTTCCCTTTATTGCAATTAATAACAGCACCTGCAGTATTAAGAAAAGGTTTCCCAAGAATAATAGACATATTATCATCTTCGGGCATTTCAAGCACAACAAAATTAGTTAGAACCAAGCAATTATGAGCCACTTGAATAGGAACATCCTCACATATACCGACAGAAATAGTAGTTGACTTATGAGCCATTTGCAAAGATATATCAGTTGGTATCAAATTTTCCAGTTGAAGTCTCTTATAGAGAGAAAAAGTCATAACACTAACTCCAGCTCCCAAATCACATAAAGCAGTTCTAACATAATTATTCTTAATAGAGTAAGGAATAATTGGTATATCTGGATCACCAAGTTTCTTTGGAACCTTACCATTGAAGGACTAATTAGCAAGCAAAGTAGAAATCTCCTCATTAGGAATCTTCCTTTTATTAGAGACAATATCCTTCATATACTTTGAATAAACAGGCAACTTAATAGCGTCAGTCAAAGGAATTTGCAAAAATAAAGGTTTCATCCACTCATAAAACTTGTTGTAGTGTGATATGTTGGAAACATATCTATAATTTTTGATGCTACATTCTTGTTTTGTATCTACTTTCTTTGCTTTTCTACACTTTGAGGTGCTTTTTTACATGTTTTCTGGTACTAACCTATTAACAAGTTGCAATAGTGCCAGATGCCTGTTTTCTGTTGTTTTTGGTTTCAGAAAAGTTAGTAAAGAAATATTCTCGAAATTGGATGGGACAAACGTCAAAGTCAATTCCTTTCCGTGGGTAACAAGAAGTCCATAGGAGAGACGAGGAAGCGGGCCAGGGGGGCTAGACCCACCCCAGGTGCGGGTGGGCCCAGCCCTGCGCCTGGCTAGGGTTTTCCAACCCTGGTCGCCTCCTCTGTCGTGGTATTGCCGACGAGTACGCCATGGAGGGGTCCTCACAGTGAGTGTTTAGAGACGTGGGGGAAGGCGGATGGTTGACGGCTACAAGGTAACACAGCTTACCTAGGTTCAGATCCCACAACGGTGGTGGAATCGTACTCCTGCTATAAATCACTATAAGGGCAATACGTCAAGTTACAGAGCTAGGTTTGCTGTGCGAGGTTGTTTGAGATTATGGCCTAAAGGCTCCCATAGGCCCGACTTATACAGTCGCTAGGTCCTAGGGTTACAGGGAAAAGTCCTAGCCGAACAGGTTACATAGTCCTACACCTTCTATTACTAGTCTTGTGTGTCTTGTACTCCGAGGCTCCGGGTACGCTGGTGACTCCACCATAGCCTTCCTTTATCCGGCATGGGCCTCCCTTCTGGATCCATCTAACTGGGCCGCCCAGCAGGCCATCGGACATGCTACCAAATGTAGGCCACCCGGGTTATCCGGATAGGAGACATGCTATGAGGATACCCATATAGCATATCCCCAACAGTAGCCCACAGAGAAATCTGAGATCTTGCGCCGTCTTGCCTCTTCTCGTGGAATGCTCCATCTAAATGGATGTCAGCAAATCGTCAAGCAATATCTTGTAGTCCTCCCAAAGAACCCTGCAAGGTTTTCTCCGTCTTTAATCAGTAAGTCGGAGAAATGCTGAATCTTCCATCGTACTCTTCCATAGTCGGACTGGATCCGTCCATGCCGGAATCTTTTGATGTGATGGTTCATCTTCCTATGACAGCTAGGGCGACGTAGGAATAGGTCAGCAACGCCTCGTAACTCACACATGCAGAGAATGCAATCATGTCCACTTTTCCCGCATGAGCGATATGAACCGTTGGCAGCGACGGTTGGTACGTGGCGAAATTTCCGCACACGTCGTCTACGCGGCAACCGTCCGATCAAGCTGCACGAATCTTGATGCTGGAGATCATAAATAGTAACTGCGGTGGAAATTTTAATTTTCACCTCATTCTATCCTTGCATCATCTTCTTCCTCCAGCGAGCGCCCCCTCGAGCTCTCCGCGCAACGTGCAAAAAAACCTAACTCCCAATCTCGCCAGTCACCTCCAAACGCACCCAATGGCCAGTAGCAGCTCCACCCCTTCGATGGCGACGTCGGGCAAAGCCGCGGCGAAGCCGGCGAGCTCCGTCGTCATGCCCCCAGAGGGCCTGGTCATCCCCATGTCCGCAATGGTTGAAACCACCGGCGGCGACCATAATCTAGCGGCGCTGGAGGTGATGAAGGAGGAAAGCGACTCCCACAAAGGAGACTGGCGCAGTTCGGACATCACGGACCGCGACATCAAGGAGTTGATCGTCAAAGGCTACCTCCCTACGACGGAGGGGCTCGCCTGGCGGGCGGCGCCGGCCGGCGAGGTCACACCTTCTCCCCAAGCCGGAGAAAAGGTGTACCTCAAAGCACAGTTGGTACGCAGCGTCTCCCTGCCCATCTCTAACTTCTTCCTCGCTGTCCTCAATCATTACCGAGTACAGCCCCAAAACCTCTCTCCTAATAGTATCCTAGCGCTTAGCAAATGCGCGGCGCTTTGCGAGGGTTACTTAGGGATTAGGCCTAGGCTAGATCTCTTTGTGTATTTCAAGCGCGAAGCCGGGGCCAGCAAGGATGAACTTATAAATTGTGGCACCATTAGCTTCAAGATCCGACCTGGCCAGCGGTTCCCCGACATCGTCGGCCACGAGTCCTGCAAGAACTGGCAGCGTACTTACTTCTACGGCCTAGATATCCCTCTGGCTAACCGAGAAGTAACGTACCAAGACTTCGTTGAAGGATCTGCCACCGAAGCTCCGACATGGAGATCCCAGCCTCCCTTCCCTCCGACATCGATGCTTCCCGCGCTATAAGGCAGATAGAGTGGTTTGTAGAGACGGGTTTGACCGGGTTGGACCTAGGCATGTGCTGGTTCATCAGGCGAATCCAGCTTCTGCAGCACCGCTTGAAGCTGATGCACGAGTATTCCAACGATAGAAGGGATAGCCTCCGCATCTCCGTGGACAACTTCTCGAGAGACTCCGTCAAGCTTCACCTCAAGGACATCATCAAGGTGAAGGACAAGAAGCATGGCTTAGCCATCACCTACGAAATGTTCGTAGAGAGCAAGTGCCCAAAGGTAACTGCTTATTTTCCGTGTATGACATATACTCCAGTTCTTCCGCCTTAACCTTTTCCATCTCATCTAACACGGTGATGTCTCACTTAACAGCTTAGCGATCTAGAGGAGGATAGCATGGCTGTCCAAATATATGATACAAAGATGAAGGAAGTCACAATCGTGTCCGACGACGACGTTCCGTTGTCGTGAAAGCGGAAGAGGTCCACCTCAGACCCTGGCGACGGAGGCAAGAAGAAGAAGACGGAGGGTGGAGCCTCCAAGAATACTACCACCGCCCTGGAGGCAGAGAAAAGAAAGGTTACTGGGATCCCTTTTGCCAAAGAACCCCCACTTGTGTAAGCTTCTTTCTCTCCGACATTGTCCATTTGTCTGTCTTATTCCTGTACTTATGCATTTTGCACATTTCAGGAAGAAAGCCACGACCAGCTTAAAGAAGTCCTCGAAAACTTCGGGAGCTTCTAGAACCATCAAGGATATGCTGCATCGCGACGCATCTCCCGCCATCGCCCCTGTGACTCCCACTGTCAAGCATTCCTCTGCTCCGACAAGCTCTCAAGCCAAGGATGCAGCTGGCCCTTCCGCCATGGAAGTGGACTTAGGTGCCTCAACCGAGCTTGTTGTTGCCGTCGAACAGGAGACACAAGAGAGTGCCGCACACCAAATGGCTGAAGCTCCGGCTAACGATGCCATGGATAGCGGTAAGGCGGTGGTGGAAGGTGGTACCTCTATCGAAGGAGACGTCCTCGCCCCCCAGAAAGCCATAGAGTTCGCGAAGATAGTCTATCCGGCACTTATGCCGGGTAGCACTGCTCTAGTTCCTGGTGCGGCGCCGACATCTATAACGTGCGGTCTCGAGGAGCTCCTCCGTCAAGCAGAGATCTTGCAAGGAAACAGTATATCTTTTGGCAAGCTGCTGGCCGAGAGTGCTACCAACGTCAAGATCATTGCACTTGTAAGTTTTTTTGCCTTTTGCATTTCATATGAGTATCCCACTGTAGCCCCCGAGGATTTAGACAGAAAACCATAGGTCTTTGCGTCTGAATGCTCTAAGAGTGACTAAGCTAGAAAACCTCTCACTGTAGCCCCCAAGCATGTAGTTTGAATGAATTATTCCAACTAGATGCTTTAAGAGTAGCATACGCAGTGTTTATATATTTCGATACTGCAACCCCCAAGCTTCTAGTTGTAACTGAATTAGTTCTGACTAGATGCTTAAAGAGTAACTAAGCATACATCCGAGTTAAAACTTTATACTATAGCCACCAAGCTTCTAATAGAAAACTGAATTAGCTCCGACTAGATGCTTAAAGAAAGACTAAGCATATTGCTAAGTTAAAAACTCTCGCTGTAGCCCCCGATCGTCTAGGTGGACACTTTCCGTCTAGATGCTCCAAGTAAACGAAACAAAGATTAATTTTCTTCTTTCCACAGAATGAGAATGCTCGGAGGGGCATGGCCAACGACAAGTACCATAAAATGCGCGCGGACTTGCAAGCTGAAAAGGGTAAAACTGCCTTCTTGAAGGAACAGATCACCAAGAGCAAGCGTCTATTTTCCTTTCTTTTTCGCATTCCGACTTAGTTTTGTGCCCATATTCTCCGAGTACTCACTGTGTACTGTTATTTCTCCGACTTGCAAAAACCATTGCCAAGGCTAAGGATATTGTTGAGCAATCCAAGCATATTCAGCAGCTGGATAGCGAGAACAAGATCCTCGAGCAGGAGAGGAAGGACATGCTAAAGATGAATGAGGAGTCAATGAAAGCCTTGCAGGACTCCGCCACCGAGGAGATGAACCTCTTGAAGGAGGAAATCTCTATCTTGAAAGAGCAGAAGAAAGCTTCTGATGAGCAAAACCAACGCCATCTTGAAGCGTACAAGCTCCTCCAACAAGAACGGGACTCCATGGCGGATACCCTCTGGCAAGCTGAGGCCAACATCTTCAGTAAGTGATTCTCCATCTTGGATTTCTGTAGTCTAGATACTCTGAATTTTTGAACTCATGTGCTCCTTTGTCGGAATTTGCAGCTCCTATGGGTGTAACCCGGTCGCCTCCTCTAGCAAAGGAATGCATGGTCCTTGCCGGCAACTTCATCAACACCGCCATCGCGCAGGCCAAAGAGATTGCCAAGCCCCTCCAGATAAATATCAAGGCGTCGGATTTTGTGACGAAGTTCTCGGAGATCCTGCGCCGAGCCCCCGAGCGTATTACAAGCTAGAAAGCTTCATGTGCACGGGCCGGTGCAAGTATGGCGCTGTCCATGGTGAAGGCACAATACGAGAATGCCGACATCGACACGGTAACCTCTGGCATCCCCGACGTAGATGACGAAGGACAAAATATAAACCATGAGTCTATCTTGTCGTCACTCGTGGGTTATGACACCAAAGTCTCCGAGTTGGTCGATGTTAACGTCTTCGTGCCAATGAACACCATCGATGGCGGTGACCAAAGCTCCTCCAAGTCCCTCAACACTGCCGACTTCGAGGGTGACTCTCCTGCTGCTGGTGATGTTGCTTCCAAGTCGCCAGCGCCAGAGGAATAATTTTTTTTTGTAATATTTGTTTCCTTTGTGATGTGTATGCGGAAAAAACTGTGTATTAACTTAAGGCGGAAAACAATGATGTATGTCCTGCTACTTAAGAACTAGTTCCAGCATGTATATATTTTTTAAGCAAGTGCTGGCTTATCCATTACTTTGGTTCTTATGCTTTACTTTTTGTGAGTCGGAAGACTCGTTGTTGGAACCATGCGCTCAGGTGATGATACCCAATGGCACTGTCAATAACCTAAGCACAAAATCGCTGACAATAAGTGCCAAAAGTCACTACTCCAGAATCCACATAAAAACGACAAAGAATGTGTAGACCAGAAAACTTAAGCTAACACCCGTAGGCGGAATTTTCACAAGTGCAATTGCAAAGCTTGTGCATAAACGTTTTATATGATCGAAAAATGAACACTAAAGGAGTTAAAAGACTCAGAAATATGAGTGAACCAGAGAGCTTTATTTCATTGATCATATAAGAGGTACACAATAGATAAAAAATGCTAAGTGTAGAAACGACATAGCTGTGCTATGTTCCATGGCCTATCAAGCTTCGGGTAGTCATCATCCGGGTCACGTCGCTTACGCTTATGATCCTCATTGGGTCTATCCTTCAGTTCATGATTGTCAACGAGGTAGTAAGACCCATTGAGTAGCGCCTTGCTTATGATGAATGGTCCTTCCCATGGCGGGGATAATTTGTGTGACTTCTTCTACTTAAGTCGGAGCATCGGATCCCCCTCTTTAAACGAGCGATGCCGAACGCGGCAACTATGGTAGCTGTGTAGCTTCTGCTAGTAGATGGCTGATCTTTGGCATGCCAAACGCGCTCCTCCTTGAGAAGGTCCACATCTAGGCGTCTCGATTCTTCAGCGTCATCTTCGTCATAGGCGGCAACTCTTGGTGCATCGTGAAGTATGTCGGAAGGTAGGATAGCTTCTGCTCCATATACCATGAAATAAGGGGTGTAGCCGGTCGATATGTTGGGTGTAGTTCATAAACTCGACAGCACAGATGGCAATTCCTCCGCCCAGGCTCCAACATCTCTATGTAGCGGTGCTTCAAGACGTGGCTTTATTCCCTGCAGAATTAATCCATTGGCTCGCTCAACCTGACCATTGGATTGTGGATGTGCCACAGATGCAAGGTCAAGTCGGAGGCCCTTCTCCCAACAATAAGCCTCCACTTCTCCGAGTGACAAGTTGCTGCCGTTATCGGTGATAATGCTATGTGGGAGACCAAATCTCACCACTAGATCCCGGACAAACCTGAGGGCAGTTGCCCAATCAAGCTTTCTAATGGGTTTAGCTTTTATCCATTTAGTGAATTTATCAACTGCTACTAGCAGATGCATAAACTCACATGGTGCCATCTGTAACGGTCCCACCATGTCTAGCCCCCAGACTACAAACGGCCAAGTTATTGGTATCGTTCACAATTCTTCAGCAGGAACATGTGGTTGTCGGGCATAATACTGGCATCCCATGCATGTCTCAACCAACTTGTCGGCGTCCGCCTTCATGGTCAGCCAGTAGAATCCTTGGCGGAAGGCATCCGCGACCAACGATCGAGGAGCGGCGTGATGCTCGCAATCTCCAAGATGGATTTCGCGTAGGAAACACACTTAAGGTATACACCAGTAGTGATCCTTTTGTAGAGATGTCCATTGATTATGGTATAGCCCTTTCCTCGCCATATGATTTTCCTTCTTTCGACCTCGTCATCAGGCAAAGTTCCGTGTTCGAGATATTCCATGAACGGTTTTCTCCAAGTCGGAGGGACCTTTGCCACCATCTGGACGAAAGAGTCAACTCTATCCGGGTTGTCGATGTCGGCTCCCTTCACGGATGGTGTCCGTAGATGCTCTAGGAAAATTCCTAACAGAATTCGTTTGCACCCTAATCCAAGCTTAGACAGCAGATCAGCCACTTCATTTTGCTACCTAGGTACATACTTGACCTCGTATCCCAAGAAGCACTTGGCTATCTCGTCCACTTCGTCTCGATATGCCGCCATCATAGGGTTCCGCGCATTCCAGGTGCCAGCCACCTGCTGGGCAACCAGGTCGGAATCTCCACAGCAAACTATGCGCTTGATGCCAATATCCTTGGCTACGCGTAATCCGTGAATGAGCGCTTCATACTCCGCCATGTTGTTTGTAGCTTCGAAGTGGATCTGCATAACGTAGTGTAGATTGTCTCCAGTTCGTGACTGTAGCAGTACACCAGCCGCCGAGCCGTTTGAGCAGCATTGATCCATCAAAGTGCATCACCCAGTACTCTGGTTCCGGCAACGGAGTAACGTCTGGCATCTCCGTCCAATCTGCAATAAAATCCGCCAAGGCTTGTGACTTGATAGCGTCGCGTCTCTTGTAGGTGATCTCAAAGGCGGCAAGTTGAATGCCCCACTTTGTGACCCTTCCTGTAGCGTCGCTGTTGTTGATAATGTTGGACAGTGGAGTCTTGCTCACCACTGTGATTGGGTTCTCCTGAAAGTAATGCCTCAGCTTCCGAGAAGCAATGAATACTCCATAACTATCTTCTGGTAGTGTGGGTAACGCTGCTTGGACTCCATCAAGACCTCGCTTACATAGTAAACTGGTCGTTGAACTCCGTGCTCATAGCCTGGTTCCTTCCGCTCTACCACGACGATGATGCAGATTACCCGGTTCTTTGCCGCCATGTAAAGTAACATGGGATCTCTAGGGTCGGGTGCTGCAAGGATGGGCGCTTAGGAAAGAATATCCTTGAGCTGCTTCAATGCTGCATCTGCTTCATCCATCCACATGAATTTGTTCACCTTCTTCAGCAACTTGTACAGCGGCAGGGCCTTCTCTCCAAGTCGGCTGACGAACCGACTAACTACTGCAACACAACCTGGTAGTCGTTGAATGTCCTTTAGGTATGTCGGACGATTTATTTTTAATATGGCCTTGATTTTCTCCGGGTTGACCTCGATTCCACGCTAGGAAATGATGAAGACCAACGATTTGCCGGCTGGAACTCCGAAGACGCACTTCTTAGGGTTAAGCATCATGTTATATTTCCGGAGATTATCAAAGGTTTCTTTTAATTCAGAGATTAAGTCATTTGACTTTTTAGACATCACCGCTATATCGTCCACATAGGCATGAACGTTCCGACTAATTTGATCGTGCAGGAAATGTAGCATTGTCCGCTGGTAGGTAGCACCTACGTTTTTCAGCCCAAAGGGCATCATAACATATCAAAACGTGTCGTAGGGTGTAGTGAACGAAGTGGCCAATTGGTCTGACTTCATCATCTTGATATGGTGGTATCCTGACTATGCATCGAGAAAACAAAAAAGTTCTGAGCCAGCCGTCGAGTCAATGACTTGGTGAATGCGAGGCAAAGCAAACGGATCTTTGGGACACGCTTTGTTCAAGCCGGTGTAATCAACCCACATTCTTAATTCTTTGGTTCCCTTTTTGGGGACAAGTACATGATTGGCCACCCATTGGGTGTGAAGGACTTCTCGGATAAAACTAGCCTTAAGTAACCTAGCTATCTCTTTGCCTATGGCGCGTCTCTTCTCATCTCCAAAGCATCGTAGAGGTTGCTTCACTGGTTTACATTTTGGATCAATGTTTAAGCTATGCTCGGCAAGTTACCTAGGTACACCTTTCATGTCGGCAGGTTGCCAGGCAAAGATGTCCCTATTCTCACGGAGGAACTCGATGAGCACGCTTTCCTATTTGTGATCTAGGTTCGTCCCAATGGCGGTGGTCTTGGAGGCATCGCCTACCACAAGTTCCACCGGCTTGGTCTCGATGGCGGACTTGAATGCAGGAGCGGAGTCGGAAATCTGTTTCTTCGACGCGGGCATCTCTGAGTCATCGACCTTGCTTTGGATCTCCTTGAATTCTTTGCTATAGAGGATAGCTTCTGCGTAGGCTACTTCATTAATATCACAGTCCCTAGCTTTGGTAAAGCTTCCGAATACGGTGATAACACCGTTTGGTCTGGGTATCTGGAGTTTTTTGTAGACGAAGCATGGCTTGGCCATGAAGGTGTGGAATATGTGGCAGACGAATATGACGTGGTACACACTCTTGAAGGGGACCACCTGAAAGGTCATGCGCTCTTGAAGGTAATTATTAACATCGCCAAAGGCAACCTGAAGTGTGATGCACCCAAGGGACCGAGCCTCCTGACCAAGAACTACGCCGTGGAAGATGGTGTTGGTCCGCCTTAGGTTTGCCTCCGTCAAGTTCATCTTCTGCAGTGTATCCAGGTACATGATGCTGATGCTGCTTCCACTATGCACCATACACTTGGTGAACTCAATGCCGTCAATCAAGGGGTTGATGACCATGGTTTATTGGTTCCCCGTAGGAATGAGGTCTGGGTGATCCTTCCTGTCCCAAGTAATTGGAATCTCCGACCAGCACAGGTACTGGGGAATTGGGGGTAGAGTATCCATCAGGATCCTCATAGAGGTCTTCTGTTGTCGGGTGGAGGGGGTGCCAAGGAAATTGTGGTAAACTGGCGCCTTCTTCACGAAGGCGTTCTTGCCTTTGTCGTCGCTCTTGGAGGCATTCTTGGGCTCAACATCCTCGTCAATGTTACTTGAATCCTTGGACTCCTCCTCCTTCTTCTTCCCCTTGCCCTTGCCTTGCGGTCTGTTCTTCCGACTTCGCTTGTAGCCGGACTCCGGGTCTTCCTTGAGGTCGTTGACGAACTTGTAGTGTCGATTGGTATGGGTGGCCTTGCCGTTGACATTGTGGTTTACTAGGCACGGCATATCGCGGTACTCCTTGTAAGTTTGGGGAATGCGGAGCACTGCCGTGGTAGTTTCACTTCCTCGATGCTGCCCACGACCAACTCCCCGTCCTTGGCAACGTTGTCCGCCATCACCTCGTCCTGCAAATGTCATGGACCATGTCGGGATTTTGCTTTTCTTCTGGAGAGGTTTTCCTCTTTGTGCTGCTGTTCCTGCGAGCTTGAGTTGGAACGGTCGTTGCCGGCAAGGAGCCGCGAGCATCATCGTCGGCAGCTGTGAACTCACTAGCTAACTGAATCATCTGGTTCAAGTCAAGCTGGTGATTGTCCTGCAAGCGCTTCAGCTTATGTCGGAGCAACGTTCCCCTTTCCAACCCATCGATGAAGGCGGCCATGGCGGTCTGAGCGTGCACTCCTGCGCAGGAATTCTTCATAACTAGCCAGCAGGAGAGGTAGGCGCGAGATGTCTCGTCTTTCTCTTGCATGCACCGATGTAGATCGCCGACAGTGCAGGGACGTTTGTACGTACCCTCAATGTTCTTGGTGAACGCTTCTTGCATGTCCAACCAATTGCAAATGGATTTCTCTGGCAAGTCATCAATCCATTGACGGGCCGTGCCCGCCAACATCAAAGTGAGGTATTTGACGGCGACATTGAAGTTACCTCCGGCAATCTCCACTGCGTTTCTGTAATCCTGTAACCATGTGGCTGGCTTGGCGGTGCCGTCATAGGGCTTGATGGTATTGTCAATACGGAAACCTTTGGGGTAAGTTGCGGACCGTATCGCGGGTCCAAAGCAACGTGGTCCTTGGTATGGTCCTTCCCGGGCCTCAAGGATCTTATCGATCCGCGAACGTGCATCGTATGGCTCCGGGTTCCTTTTCTTCTTGTCAATAGGGGATGGGCTGCAAGAACGACACGGGCCTCTTCCGCCATGGTAACTGCTAGGTGGCGGTGGAGGCGGAGGTGGCGGTGGGTTAGCCTTCTTGCTGTTACCCTCCTGTGACGCCTCACGCCTTTCGCAATTGCTTGTCGGACGCGGAGGGTCATGGCGCGACCTGCTCTTGTGTCCCTGGTTGCTCTCTCCGTCATGACGGGTCTGCTCCGCGTTGTCACGGAGGACGATACTGCCCTGCCTTGGCAGGGGCATATCCGTACGATGGTCAGCCTTGGAGTCTTCGCGATGTCAGGGGGAGCGGGGCGGTGGCGATGGGCGACGAAGTTGGGCTTTTTCTCCGTGGTCGGAGGATATGGGAATAGCATCCTTCCTATGGTGCGCATCCCTCCGTCTTCGTTCTGATGAACCCGTCTGGGACCCGACATCAAGAGGAGATCTGTCCCTTGGCGGCTTGTGCTGGCTAGACCGGCAAAACGCTGGGTCAGACTCCAGCCTCTGGGAGGTGGCCTTTTCCTGCTGTTTCACCGCCTTGGCCACTAGGTCATAGACCTGTTCCACCGCCTTAGGCGATCGATCCTGCTCCAGAAGGGTCTTGGCGTCGGCAAGGTTGAGCAGAGGAGTGGGCATCACCTGCCTGCCTTCACTCTAAATGTATGGTTGGCCTGTGCCGGCTTCGAGGGAGCCCATCCTAGATTTAGCCGTACACCAGGGTCGTTGATGACGCGAGCTGGAGCTTTCTTAGCCTTCTGCTGCTGCAGCAGAGTCTTGTACTCGGCCTCCATTGCTCTAGCTTTCTCTATGGATTTCTGTGCGTTGACCAGATCTCGATCTAGTTTAGCGCCCTGCTCCGTGATGGCCTGCGCTTCCTCCAGCAGCTGCTGGCGCTTCTCGTCAAGCTGGGTCACGTTCCGGATATGAGCGACGATTAGTGGCTCGACGAGGAGATTGTCGTACATCACTCTATCAGCTGGAGTAACTTGGGCAGCAGCAGACGTAGATGCTGGAGGCGGCAAGTTTGCGGTGTTGTTGTTCTCGGGCCGGTGCCGAGTTCCTGCGGCTATTGCACTGGGTTAGGCGGAGGGGGCATGACCTTTGCGCGATCATCGTCAGCAGCAATAAGTGGTCCCTTCCCCTTTTCCAGCGCTGTAGGCGGAGCTCGTCCGGGTTGATCTTCATCCATCGCCGTCCCAATGGTGACGAACACCCACTACTAGAAAAACCCTCTTCGGTTTGACGTGAACAACGCCAGCAGTCCCGGCCTGTCACAGCCCGCGACTAGTGGGAGCACTAGTTCCGGGCCGTGAGGCCTCTAACAGCTAGAAACGGCCGTAGTCACTAGTCCCGGGCCAGACCAGATCCGGGACTAATGACCAGGAGCAGGCCAGCTGGTGTTTTCGTGTACTATTAGTCCCGGGTCGTATCACGGCCCGGGACTAGTTGTCCACCACTATATATTGTGCTTCCTATCCTGCTGCCCTAAAGCATATGGTGGCCATTTTTCTCAAAGAAGCAAGAGAGTTAATGCCATTTTTTTATCAAGATTTGTCAAGATTTAGTTTGCAACCCCTAAATCCAAAGCTTTAAAAGATTAGAACTTCATTCTTTCATCTCTTATTGCTACTTTAGCTCTATAATGCTCTAGAAGTATAGAGATATGGATCAATGCATGCATGCTCTAGAAGTAGAAGGATTTTCATATATATGTGTAACAAATTTTGATTAGGCACATAGTTACTGAAAATTGAAATGTGTAATTTTAAAGTTTCAGAGTTTAGAATGGAATGAGGTTTTCACTGATAGAACAATAATAAAAAACTCCACATTTATCATGTTAATTGTTTTCTCCAATTCACAAATTGGTGCATGTAAATTTTTCAAAATTCAAAATTAATGCTCTAGAAGCTCTCAATATAACTTGTAATAATTGCATCATGTTGTGTAATGGTTTTTGATATACTTTTACTATAATGCAGATGGTCCAGGAATGGATGTACGGTACTGAACGACGCTCTGGCGAGTTCATTAATGGCGTGCATGAATTCATCTATGTTGCTGATGCAAACAAGCGCAATGGTTTTGTATTCTGTCCATGTAGTGGATGTAGGAATCAGAAGGATTACTCTGACTCAAAAACCCTTCACAGCCACCTGTTGAAGTGCGTCTTCATGCCCAGTTATAATTGTTGGACCAAGCACGGAGAGAGAGGGGTTATAATGGAAGACAATGAAAAAGAGGAGGAGGATGGCAACTATCATGGTTTCCTTGAGTACGGAGATACTTCCATGGGGGATGCTGAAGGGGAGGATGAAGAAGAGACACATGATGAACCCGCTGGTGATCTTGGTCGGACCATTGCCGATGCACGGAGAGATTGTGAAAGTAAAAAGGATAGGGAGAAGTTCAATCACATGTTAGAGGATCACAAAAAGTTGTTGCGCCCAAATTGCGAAAATGGTCTGAAAAAGCTGGACAGCACACTGGAATTGCTGCGATGGAAGGCTGAGTGTGCTATACCTGACTCCTCATTTGAAAAGTTGCTGAAAATGATGAAGAATATGCTTCCAAAAGATAATGTATTGCCCGCCAGTACATATGAAGCAAAGAAGGTTGTCTGCCCTCTAGGTTTAGAGGTTCAGAAGATACATGCATGCCCTAATGACTGCATCCTCCACCGCGGTGAGGAGTACGAGAATTTGGATGCATGCCCGGTATGCACTTCACTTCGGTATAAGATTAGACGAGATGACCCTGGTGACGTTGAGGGCAAGCCCCCCCGGAAGAGGGTTCCTGCCAAGGTGATGTGGTATGCTCCTATAATACCACGGCTAAAACGCTTATTCAGAAACAAAGAGCACGCCAAGTTGTTGCGATGGCATAAAGGGGAACATAAGTTAGACGGGATGTTGAGACACCCTGCTGATGGGTCGCAATGGAGAAAAATCGATAGAAAGTACCAGGACTTTGCAGATGACGCAAGGAGTTTAAGGTTTGGTCTAAGTACAGATGGCATGAATCCCTTTGGGGAGCAGAGCTCCAGTCACAACACCTGGCCCATGACTCTATGCATCTATAACCTTCCTCCTTGGTTGTGCATGAAGCAGAAGTTCATTATGATGCCAGTGTTGATCCAAGGTCCGAAGCAACCCGGCAACGACATTGATGTGTACCTAAGGCCATTAGTGGAAGAACTTTTACAGTTGTGGCACGAACCCGGCATACGCGTGTGGGATGAGCACAAGCAGGAAGAATTTAACCTCCGAGCATTGCTTTTCGTAACAATCAATTATTGGCCTGCTCTTAGTAACCTTCAGGACAGTCCAACAAGGGATACAATGCATGCACACACTGTTTAGAGGAGACTGAAAGTATATATTTGGAAAATTGTAAGAAGAATGTGTACAATGAGCATCGTCGATTTCTTTTGTCCAAGCATCCCTTAAGAAAGAAAGGCAAGCATTTCAACGGTCTGGCATGTCACCGGACGAAGCCTAATGAGCATACTGGTGCTGATATGTTTGATATGGTCAAAGATTTGGATCAAATGGTAACCTTTGGAAAGGGTCCTGGCGGAAAATCTGTTTCGAAGAACGCTGAAGGACACGCACCCATGCGGAAGAAGAAATCTATATTTTGGGAGCTACCATATTGGAAATTCTTAGAGGTCCGCTCTGCAATCGATGTGATTCATGTGACGAAGAATCTTCGCGTGAACCTGCTAGGCTTCTTGGGCGTGTATGGGAAGACAAAAGATACACCGGAAGCACGAAAGGACCATCAACGTATGAAAGACCCAGATGGCCTGCATCCAGAATGGTTTCAAGGTCATGCCAGCTACGCTCTTACCACACAAGAGAAGGAAATATTTTTTGAATGCCTAAGCAGTATTAAGGTCGCGTCTGGCTTCTCGTCGAATATAAAGGGAATAATAAATATGGCAGAAAAAAAGTTCCAAAACCTAAAGTCTCATGACTGCCACGTGATTATGACGCAAATGCTTCCGATTTGCATTGAGGGGGCTTCTACCAGATAATGTTCGAGTACCCATTGTGAAGCTTTGTGCATTTCTCAATGCAATCTCTCATAAGATAATCAATCTTGAAGATCTACCACGGTTACAGAATGATGTGATCCAATGTCTTGTCAGTTTTGAGTTGGTGTTCCCACCATCCTTCTTCAATATTATGACGCACCTGCCGGTTCACCTAGACGAAGAGATTTCCATTCTCGGTCCTGTATTTCTACACAATATGTTTCCCTTTGAGAGGTTCATGGGAATCTTAAAGAAATATGTTCGTAACCCTGCTAGGCCAGAAGGAAGCATCTCCAAGGTCTATGGAACATAGGAGGTCATTGAATTTTGTGTTGACTTTGTTCCTGACCATAGGCCGATTTGTCTTCCTCAATCGCGGTATGAGGGGAGACTGAGTGGAAAGGGTACTCTAGGAAGGAAATCAATAATATGTAGGGACGGACATTCTTACACCGAAGCGCATTACACCGTTCTACAGAATTCTATCTTGGTAGCGCCATATATCAAGGAACACAAGAAAATCTTACGCTCCAACAACCTTGGAAAGCATGACTATTGGATTAGAGATGAACACATGAAGAGTTGTTGGTTGCAACATATCATCAAAAACAACACTCTTGCAGATCAGCTATACTTGTTTTCTAGGTCACCATCTTTGACTATATCAACTTTCCAAGGGTACGAGATAAATGGGTATACATTTTACACGATAGCCCAAGATAAAAAGAGCACCAACCAAAATAGTGGTGTCCGCTTTTATGCAACAGACAACAATGGGTCAAACACCACATATTATGGTTACATAGAGGAGATATGGTAACTTGACTATGGACCTACTTTTAAGGTCCCTTGTTTCGGTGAAAATGGGTCAA
Organism: Avena insularis; assembly: GCA_023614405.1. Classification (NCBI taxonomy): domain Eukaryota; kingdom Viridiplantae; phylum Streptophyta; class Magnoliopsida; order Poales; family Poaceae; genus Avena; species Avena insularis. Next base: position 163,553,116 of record CM042685.1, on the reverse strand, counting down.
GCTGACAGGAGGAGGGGTTGAGGTAGACAAGAAATACGGAATGACATCATTGGATCTCAACAATCTTGGGTACTTAGACGAACCATTCGTCCTAGCCAATGATGTGGCTCAGGTTTTCTATGTGAAGGACAAGTCTACCAAACCTAGAAAAAGAAAAAATAAGAAAAATAATACATCAGACAATGAGCCAAAGCGCCACATAGTTCTTTCAGGAAAAAGAAACATCGTGGGAGTGGAGGACAAGACAAACATGTCAGAAGAAACATCGTGGGAGTGGAGGACAAGACAAACATGTCAGAAGATTGTGATAAGTTTCATGAAAATCCGCCCTTCGCGGTGAAGGATGACCCAAGCATCATGTTAATGAATGAATATGCTCCATGGATACGACGGGATCAGAAATGAACACACACGAAGAAATGATGTGTAATAATTGTAACATTTTATGAGTGAAGATGCTCCATGTGTCCATTTTTATTTTGTTGTCTACAAACAATCTTGAGTGTGTTAGTCCCGTTTTGTGGCTGGACCAGGACTAAAGGCCCTTTAGTCCCGATTCATACTTACCATTAAGATTTGATCTCCAAACGTGTGAGGTCACATATTAGGGAGTGCCTCTATGACCAGTTTCTTGGAGATGCCGGAGGACTAGGCTCCGGTGGCATCTCCTTGAAACTGGCCGTAGTGGTGTCCCTCCTCTCGAAAACCATCTTGCAGCTTGTAACTTCTCTAACTAGATCAATACGCCTGGGAGCTAACTAATTTCACATATTAGGGAGTGCCTCTATGACTAGTTTCTTGGAGATGCCGGAGGACTGGGCTGCGGCGGCATCTCCCTGAAACTGGCCGTAGTGGTGTCCCTGCTCTAGAAAACCATCTTGGAGATGCCTCAAACTGGCTGGAGGACTAGACTCACAAGGATGCCTATTTAGAGTACAAGCAGCTCGTCATAATGTCGACACTCACGACATAATTTCGACACTCACCCCCTATTATTAGTACTGACCCATATTTTGTTCCGGTTGGTGTCTCCAACCGGGACTAAAGGTTCATCTTTAGTCCCGGTTGGTGAAACCATCCAGGACAAGGTACAAGCCGCACGACATAATGTCGACACTCACCCCTATTATTAGTGCTGCCTGGCCCAGTCTGCCGCAATCCCTTCAGTCACAGTTGGTTTCTCCAACCGGGACTAAAGATGAACCCTCTCTTTATAGGCATTTCCCTCTATTTATAGGATGATCGATCTAGCCTACCCGCCCTTTCCTCTATTTATAAGCTTCTCTATTTATACGCCTTTTCCTATAAATACAACATCTTCATATCTAGGTAACACTCAAGACATTTATTAATATTAAAAACCGGGACTAGCTAACACTCAGGACTAAAGCATCCCCTTTAGTCATAATCATGCCTACTCCTATAGTACGCAGCTTCAGGGTCTAACAATAAAAGATATAATTTTATTTGTTTTATTTGGATAATAATATACATATTATTTGTATTATTTGGATTTTTACAATAAAAGATTTGAATTGAAAAAAGAAAATTTACAAATGAAATAATTTATAAATAATGCAAACAGATATATGGATATTATATTAAGATTATTTATATTTTTTTGATAATAATAATAGGCATATTATTTGTTTTATTTGGATTTTTACAATAAAAGATATGATTTTCCAAAGTTTTATATTTGATTTGAATTGAAAAAAAGGAAATTTACAAAAAATAAACTAGTCACGGGTCGTGGCGGGACCCGGGACTAGAGGGTGCATGCGCGCTCGAAAACCAAGCGGTCGAAAAAACACATTAGTCCCGGGTCGTGGCTTAACCCGCGACTAAAGGGGGGGTCTTTAGTCGCGGACTAAGCCACGGCCCGAGACTAGAGACCCTCTTGTCGCGGGCGGTGGCTTAGCCTGGGACTAAAGGGTGCGTCCCTATATATTCTGCGCGCCAGGACAGGTGCTGCCCAGCACTTGGCATTCCTCGACGCAGCAAAGACGAAGCACACGGACGCATCGAAGACGCAGGCGAGGAGGTCTTGTCACATTTGCCGCCGTCTGCCGCATTTTTCCGCCTTGCTGCCTCACATTGCATCGCTACAGGCCTCGCCGCCCTCGCCTGCGCCTCGATCGAGAGGCCGCGCGGGTGGTTTTTTTATAGTTAGGATTATTAGGATTATTATAATTAGGATTATTAGGATTATTATAATTAGGATTATTATGATTATTATAATTAGGATTATTAGTGTTTTTTGTTATAGTTTTTTCTATAGTTTTTCTATAGTTAGGATTATTATAATTAGGATTATTAGGGTTTTTTGTTATAGTTTTTTCTATAGTTTTTTTATATTAGGGTTTTTTTGTTTTAGTTATTAGGATTATTGTTTTACCACAAATAATATTAGGGTTTTTTTTTGTTTTAGTTATTAGGTTTATTGTTTTACCATAAGTAATATTAGGGTTATTAATTAGTGTTATTGTTTTTTTTGTTTTAGTTATTAAGATTATTGTTTTACCGCAAATAATATTAGGGTTTTTTTTGTTTTAGTTATTAGGGTTATTGTTTTTTCTAACCTATTTAACTCTCTTTTTGTTATAGATAATTAAGTCATGGATCCATCCGAAGATCCTGGTCGCATCGGTGAAGGTTATCTTCAGGGCATGATAAGAGGTGAATCCATCCGGTGATGGACTAGAGGAAAACCTAATGTATCAAGGGGGAGACCGGATGGATGAAGGGCAAACAAATAACAATAATAATGATGGCCCCTTGACAGGATCCGGCGAGGTACATATATATATAAAGCCTTGTGTTACCTCTATTCATTAACTGATCTAGATATATATTAATCACTCTCTCTTCTTCTTTTAGCCCACCAGATCGAAGCAATCGACAGCTCGAACGAAACGAGGGCTGAACAAAAATCTGGATGGTAATCAGAGGTTCACCATCAAAGAAATAGATGATGATGGTGAACCGATTGCTCTAGAGAAGCACCGGAGGATGTTTATAAATCAATGCGGGGTGCTTGTTAGGGACAACCTGCCGATCACCATCCAAGAATGGAATCAGTCAAAGAAACCCGGTGAAGAATCCAACAGCTATGTCACCTATGATGCCAAAGATGACCTTTGGAAGAAGCTCATAGTGCATTTCATACTACCTCTAGAGTGTGAAGAATTCGAGGTAGATGGTATTACACCAAGGCCGGGTGGGCTTGAAAATAGAGCGAAAGTCAAGGAGTGGGCTCTGAGAAAGATGGCTGAACTATATCGGAACCACAAGAAAAGTTTATACGCGAAATATGTTGCGAAAAAGAAAACTCCATACTTCAAAGGATTAAGCGAGAAGTTGAGAGAACTGTGGCCCGATTTTGTACAGTACAAGCAATCTGATAAAGCAAAGGCAAAGTCGGCAAAGAACGCGTTAAATGCTTCCCAAAAGAAATACCATCATAAAATGGGGACAGGTGGCTACAAGTGTGCCGTCCGTAAGTGGGAACTATGGAGAGGCCTAGAGGCGTCACTCTTGGTACAGATGGATGGCCCAATAGGTCAAAGCATTGGTGATACGGGCACGGGGAATTGTTGGACCCAACAAGATGGAAGACATTATTTCATGAAAAAATTCTAAAACCCTCCAAAGACCTTGTTCAAGAAATGAACGATGCTCAAAAGGGATTGTTCCGTCCCGAGAGAGAGAACGACAAGCTGACACGCGCCCTAGGGAATCCTGAAAAGGGAGGATGAACACGAGGCAAAGGCGCCTGTGTCTCCTGGAAGAAAGGGTTTCCTCAGTACGATGCCAGTTACAGAAGCCGTTAGAGAAAGAAGGATCGGGAGGCAGACCGAATCTCCAGGGTAGAGCAAGACCTAGCTGATCTGAAGAACCTCATGCAAGAAATTAGACAAAGGCAGCCGTCGTCAACTCACCCGCAGGCTAATGATCCTGCATTGGATCTTAGCCAGCGGAGAAGCAGCGTGGCTTCCACGGAGGTCCGGGCTGATGATCAAGCACTGCTGGATGATGCACCGGCTCCTCACTACCCCGTGAATGATGTCTGAGAGATGACACAATGTGAGCTACATCAGCCAATGAACAACCTGTCCTTCAAGGTGGCGATCGACATTGCTTTACCTTGTCTACCTAGAGCACTCCACCATTCACTTCCAATTCCACCAGGCTATGCTCGTGTCATGGTGGATGACATAGTGGAGTATTTTGCGGGCCTAGAGATTGAAATCGCTACGCCTGAAGGCCTTACGAAACTAGGAGATGTCAAGCGCAACATCATTCTATGGAAAAGAAGTACATCAAGTTTCCAGGCTCGGCGCCAAGGCCACCAACTCCGAGGAATCGAAGTCCACCCCGCATCGAATATCGTTAACCTCCAAGTCCACCCCAACCCGATTATCGCCAACCTCCAAGTCCACCCCGCCCCACTGACGATCGCCGCAGCAGGAGTACGTCAACTCGATCTCTGCCTCCGCGCAATACTCGATCTCCGGCTCCGCCTCCATGCAATACTACTACCTCATCGAAGAAACGGAAGTTCGACGCTCCCCTGCGCCCCACATCGAAGAAAGGTCAAACAGCGAAGATAGTCGGCATCCCGCCGGCTCTTCCAAAGAGACCTTATGACAAGATCGATGAGGAAACTAACACGGATGTGGATGCCCAAGTTAAGGTGCATTTTGCACCCAAAAAGCCTGAGCCAAAGCCGGTATATGATGAAAAAACCAAAAAGTGGGCTAAGTCCTTTCTTGAGCAACCATCCCAGATATCGATGAATCTAGAATCAGACTATGATCGGGAGATTTTTAAGCAAGCATAGAAGAAAAAATCACAAGTGCAAAAAGCGGGAAGCAAGTTGCCCATCTCGGAGCACAGAAGAATCAATCGGTCGCCCCGCTCAAAGTCATTTCAGACCTCGACAAGGCCTTCAAAGCTGAAATGGATATGGACATGCAAATAGTGGACCCCAAAGCCCGTAATAATGTTGCACTAATGGGAATCACTATATCGCAAGCCAAAGCACCTGCTACCGAAGCAAATAAGTCTCTTGGTCAATATTTAGGCTATGAAGATACGCCAGTGGGACAGATAGTACGGAAGTATGTCCAAGGGGAGCCTCTAGTTAGTAATGAGGAGCTCGCGCGTCTATCCACAAATATGCGAAATCTGCACGAATGGCACATGTCGCAAGCAGAAAAAAAGCATCAGAAAGATTGGTTTCCGGTGGACGTTAGAAAGGAGCATCACTTCAAACCATACTCGATACAGGTTCAAATGACCGAACTCTTTCAGTTATACAACCAGCGCTCCCTCGACAAATCTATCATTGGTTGCTACTGTTTGTAAGTGATTTATTTTTTATAATTAAGTTTGTAGCTCATCTTGTTCATTGCATTTAATATATTATCCTAACTATATATCCTTTTGTATGATACTATATTCTGCAGAATGAAGATGCTTGAATGCAAAAGAGCTAGAAGATACGACGTTGGGTTCATTGACTCATATATCGTTAATGAATATACGTTAAAGAATCATCCAAAGGACGTGGAGGAAGACCTGTGCAGGTTCTTAACCGAGAATAATTTTGTTAAGGAAATTCTATTTCCTTACAACTTCAAGTGAGTGTTTATATCTTGTACACATTTTATTTTTGCTTACTCGATGATCTATACATGTATGCTTATGTAAACGTCTGCAGATTCCACCAGATCTTGCTAAACATTCAAGTTGACAACTCCCTAGTTGAAGTCCACGACTCATTAAGTTGGGACCAAGAGCAGTGGAGCGACATGAAAGCAATGCTCCATAAGTAATTTAAATCATTATCGCATTATATCGTCCTCTTTCATTCATTTCCTGATATCAAGTAACTAATAAATCCTTTGTTCATTTTCTTTGCCGAGCAGGTGTTGGACACGGTTCAGACAGAAAATACCAGGCCCCTTCAAAGAGGAGCTAACTTATAAAATGGTGAAGAGTTTACAGCAGCCACCGGGAACTAATTTATGTGGATACTATATCTGCGAGTACATCCACGAGTTGACCAGTGAGAGGAAAGTTGGCTCGCATTATATTTATGATTTGCGGGAGAAACTAGAGCCAGCCAGCGCATAAGAGTAATTCAAGAGGAGCTGGCGGGATTTATGATGAAGGAAGTCCTTGATGTACATGGAGAGCATTATGCGGATGACCTGGAAGTCGATTTGCCTTAGTGATCTCCATGTAGCCGATATGATATATATATATTCATCAATGACCATGTAATTTCAAAACATTTCTTCCTTTTGATATATATATATCATCAATGTATGCTTGCAAGCGATTGATTAATTATATAGATGCATCAACGTGTACTATGTATGTACTAGCGTAGAATATGTGTACTTAAATATATGTTTGAAATTATAGTGAAACACAAAACAAAAAAGGAAGGAAATTGCAAAAAAAAAGGAAATACACAATCTCTGCCGCGGAAGAGAAACACACAATTCTCTGCCACGGCAGGAACCTTATAGTCCCGGGTGGTGTTACGGCCCGGGACCAGAGGGTTCCCCCCCCCCCGGTGCTGAAAAAACCACGTGGCTATTATTAGTCGCGGGTTGTAGCGAGCCGGGACTAGAGGGGGGCCTCTAGTCCTGTTTTCGCAGTCCTGGGCCCAAAACCGGGACTAGAGCCCGTTGCGGCCCGGGACTACAGCCCTGTTTTCCACCAGTGACCTCTCGAGATGCGACGAAATTGTTGTCTTGCTCGTCGTGCGTATACTCCTCTTCCATCTCCTTCATGGTGGAATCTAGTTCCTTTGGACTGAAATCTATCTCCTCCGAATCTGCAATGAAGTCGGCATAGAGCACGTCAATCACAGAGTCGGAAGGTGCCATGACTTCCTCGATGACGGGGGTGGAGGTGCAACAACAGCGACGATGACTGGAGGTGGTGGCGCAACTGCGGCGATGGCGGCCGGAGGCGGTGGTGGCGGTGGCTGGATCGGAGGGGCTCCGTCAATGAGCGCAAGCGCTGTCTGAGCTGCTGCTTCAGCCTCCGTGTAGTTGTTGACGGTGTGCACCATGCCTTCGAAGATAAGGCGCCGCGAAGCCTGCTGCCGCCTTAGAGAATCCCGGAGAAGCGTGTCGTGGTCTAGTCCTTCCACAAAGTGATACATGGCATCATCATTGGTGTAGTGGGCCAGATCGGCTCGTATACGGAGCCACCTGGCGAGGTAATCGCGGGGGTTTTCGCCGTCTCTCTGCACACAACGCGCCAGATCGAAGATGGTAACCACGCCGACGAACTTGGATCTCTACTGTCTAGACGCACGGACAAAGCTGGCGGACTTGCAGTGATCTTCCACCGTTATATCCTGCACGGGGGCGGTTTGGGTGGGCCTTGAATTTTTTCAAATCTTTGCCAGCAAACTCCGAAGAGAGATCCGACATCGATCCTTCCGCGAACGTATCCTGCCCGTAGGCGGTCCGTGTGGATCTTTATGCTCCTTCGACTCCCAGGGAACTAGTGCCCGAGTCGGTTTCGCCAATGAAGAGGTGGATTTCTCCGATAGGAACGATCGAACACCGCATAGGGTTCGTCTTCGCCGGGATCTAGAACTCATTAAGGGGGCGATCGGAATGTTGCCGGAGAAGAGAACGTGACTGATGGCTACGGTTTCGCTGATTCCCGCAAAGATCTTGGTCCTCGCCCGCTGAAGAGCCTGAAGCGCCTCTTGCCCCATAGTGGGCGCCAAATGTCGTTGTATTGCCGACGAGTACGCCATGGAGGGGTCCTCATACTGCGTGTTTAGAGACGTGGGGGAAGGCGGACGGTTGACGGGTACGAGGTAACACAACTTACCCAGGTTAAGATTCCACAACGGTGGCGGAATCCTACTCCTGCGATAAATCACTATAAGGGCAATACGCCGAGTTACAGAGATAGGTTCGCTGTGCGAGGTTGTATGAGATTATACCCTAAAGGCTCCCATAGGCCCGACTTATATAGTCTCCAGGTCCAAGGGTTACAGGGAAAAGTCCTAGCTGGACAGGTTACATAGTCCTACACCGTCTATTACTAGTCTTGTGTGTCTTGTACACCAAGGCTCCGGGTACGCTGGTGACTCCACCGTAGCCTTCCTTTATCCGGCATGGGCCTCCCTTCTAGATCCATCTAACTGGGCCGCCCAGCAGGCCATGGGCAATGCTACCAACTGTCGGCCACCCGGGTTATCCGGATAGGAGACATGCTATGAGGATACCCATATAGCATATCCCCAACATCCTCGGCCTCCCTTCGCCTATAAGAAGCCCCCGATGCAGAAACCCTAGGAATCCAGAAGAACTCCACGAAAACCTCTTTTGCGTCGCCGCCACCGAAGGGGAGATTTAGTGGTCAGAAAGTCTCAATTACGGCACCCTGCCGGGAAGGGGAAGTGCCCGTGGAGCCATCTTCATCACCGTTGCTGATTCCCATGATGAGGAGGGAGTAGTTCTTCCTCGTGGCTAAGGGCTCTACCTATAGCTATGTGTTCATCTCTCTCTCTCTATGCAAGATCTTGTGGTCATGAGCTTTTTAATCAAGTAGATCTACCTTGCTACTCAAGTGCTTCAATAGGTCTCTTCTCTCCCCATGTGTGTGAAAGTGACAGCGTGCACGCCATGGTGGCACTTAGGTTTGAGTCTACATAAATACTCTTTGTGCTTTAATAGATCTATGCTTTTCCCCACGTGTGTGAAAGTGGCAGCGGGCATACCATGTGTGGCACTTTGGCTAGATTTAATATTTGTTATGAGTTATATTTGGAGTTGGATGTCTCTATGAAATTGTGGTGTTTGTTGGAACCATCTGTCACTCAAGGTGACAGTGTGGGGTTATCTAGATTGAGGAAGGCGGACTTTGAGGTGTGCTGTTATAGCCCTACCTTGGATTAGAGTGTCCAACCGGAGAGTAGTTAAGAGTAGTATCATGAAGAGAGGATATTTATATGAGAGAGTGTTCACTAGTGAAATTATGATCCCTAGGCCTTGTTTCTAAGCATTGAAACACCGTTTGCTACTAGATCTGTTGCATGTTTGCTTGCTTCCTTCAGTTTGCCTTTATTCCGTTCCTCCACTCCATCAGCTCTTTTCTAGCACCATTACCACTTGTATTTCACTATATCTTCGCCAAACTAGTGCACCTATACACCTGAAAGTGTATTGGGTGTGTTGGGGACACAAGAGACTTCTTGTATCTTGATTGCAGGATTGCTTGTGAGGGAATACCTTTGACCACTTCCTCCCTGAGTTCGATAAACCTTGGGTAATCCACTTCAGGGAAACTTGCTGCTATTCTACAAACCTCTGCACTTGGAGGCCCAACAACTGTTTAAAAGAATAGAAGTGCGTAGACATCAAGCTCTTTTCTGGCGCCGTTGCCGGGGAGGCTAAGGACGTCTTCACAAGGGAAGTCCTTCACTTCCTTTCTCTTTACTTTGTTTTTAGTTTGCTTTGTTTCCTTTTCTTGGTTTTGTTTGCCTCTATTCAAAAAACCCAAAAAATTAGTCTAGTTTGGTTTCCTTGCATTATTCAAAAACACAAAAAAAATTAGTTCATACTCTAGCTGCTGCTACTGTTTTTGGCTTGCCCACCTTTGCCAAAATGAACTCTTCTGAGAACACCAAGTTGTGTGACTTCACTAGCACCAACAACAATGATTTCCTAAGCACTCCTATTGCTCCACCTGCTCCTGATGCTACCTTTTATGAAATTAAGCTTGCTTTGTTGAATCTTTTGATGAGAGAGCAATTTTCTGGTGCTGGTTCTGATGATCCTGCTTCCCATCTCAATAGCTTTGTTAAACTATGTGAGATGTAAAAGTATAAGGATGTATATGGAGATATTATTAAGATCAAGCTTTTTCCTTTCTTCTTGAGGGGAAAAGCTAAAGAATGGTTGCTTTCTTTGCCTAAAAATAGTATTGATTCTTGGACTAAGTGCAAAGATGCTTTTATTGGAAAGTACTATCCTCCTGCTAAGATTATATCCACGAGAAGTGATATTATGAAATTTAAACAACTTGATAGTGAACATGTTGCTCCAGCTTGGGAAAGAATGAAATCTTTGGTTAAAAATTGCCCTACTCATGGACTCACTGCTTGGATGATTATCCAGACTTTTTATGCAGGTTTGAACTTCTCCTCAAGAAATCTATTGGATTCAGATGTTGGAGGTACATTTATGGGCCTCACTTTGGGTGTTGCAATAAGGCTCCCTGATAATATGATGGTTAACTACTCTGAATGGCATGTTGAGAGATCTCCACATGGTAAGAAGGTAAATTCTGTTGAGGAAACTTCCTCTTTAAGTGAAAAGATTGATGTTATTATGGCTATGCTTGTTAATGGGAAAGCTCCTCTAGATCGTAATAGTGTTCCCTTAGCCTCTTTGGTTGCTCAAGAAAAGCAAGTTGATGTGAACTTCATTAGAAACAACAATTTCAACAATAATTCCTATAGGAACAATTTTGGCAGCAACAACAATTATAGGCCTTATCCTCCTAATAATGGCAATTCCTATGGAAGCTCTTACAATAATGCTAGACGTGCCCCCTCTGAACTTGAAGTCATGCTCAAGGACTTTATTAGTAAACAAACCACTTTCAATAAGACTATAGAGGAAAATCTTTTAACTGTTGAGAAAAATATATCCTATTTGTCTGAAGCTCAGTCCTCTTTGATTAATAAAATGGCTGCTAAACCTAAAGCCATGGAAAACACCTTTGCTACTGCTCATGCCATACAAGTTACTATTGATGAAAATGTTAGGTTGTTAGCTCAACTTCATGCTAAGTGGGAAAGGGAAACTGAAATTGATAGAAACAATAGTGTGTGCACTATCACCACTAAACTACAAGTAGTCCCTATTCCTACTCCTACTATGCCTAAGCCTATTGAGCCTACTACTAGTGATGCCAAGTTTGACTTTGATATTGATGGTTGCAATATTTCTAAAGTGATTATGTTCTTGCAAAAGCTTGCTAGAAGTCATGATATGAATGTAGCCTTTACCAAACATATTACAGATGCTCTTGTTAAGATTAAGGAAGAGAAGCTAAAACACAAAGCATCTATTCCTAGCAAAGTAGAAGATAGTTGGGAACCCATTATTAATATGCAAGTGAATTACTTTGATCTCAAGGTTTCATGTGATCTTGGTTCTAGTGTCTCTATTATGCCTACGAAGATTTATGAAATGCTTGATTTGCCACCTTTGGAAGATTGTTATTTGGATGTCCCACTCAATGATAATGCTGAGAAGAAAATCATGGGGAGTATTAATGATGTTCTCATTATGGTTATCAATGCTTATGTCCCTGTTGATTTCTATGTTTTGGATGTTGAATACAATGCTTCTTGTCCTATTACTTTAGGAAGACATTTTCTTAGAACAGTTGGTGCCATCATTGATATGAAAGAAGGAACCATTGAATATCATTTTCCATTCAAGAAAGGTATTGAACACTTCCCAATGAGAGAGAGGTTTCCTTTTGCTCCTCCTTTGAAAGCAAGATTTGATGTTAATGCTTCTTCATTTGAAAATACTTGATTCTTCTTGCTTCTTGTGCCTAACTTAAAGGTGTTAAAGAAAAGTACTTGTTGGGAGATAACCCAAGAGTTTCCTTGAATCTTGGAAGTTATTACTTCTGTAATGACCTATCCTTATCCTTTTTTTTGCTTTTTGTGCTAATAATGACCTCTAATGAGAGGGAAGTAAGATTTGGGGACTTGCTGTCCCGAAACAGATTTCTTTCCTTCACCAAAAAATTTCGTGAGGAGGCTCTATAACTCGGATTGATCTCACAATTCACGAATAAATCCCCCAGTATGTTAGCTAACTTTCGTTAGTTCAACACTTTTTGATTTAAGCAACAAAATATGTTCGAAAAAATCGGTTTCTACATGCTGGTCTGTTTTGACAGATTTCTGCCATTATTTGCATTTGCTTCTTATTGATTCCTTGTTGAGTTATCTTTAGGTGAATTGAGATTTTTTAAGGAGTTACTACAGTATCTTGTGTTTTTAGTTAAAAGCCTTGCTGTTCCAAAGCTTTGCCAGAGGTCTAATATCTTTTTAATACACTAATGTTGCTAATGAAGATTGTGTGAAGTTTTGTATGAAGGAAAAATTTCAGGTGTAGAGAGAGAATGATGCAATGAGATGAAGAATGGACAAAAGCTCAAGCTTGGGGATTCCACCATGGTGTCACCCCAAGAAATATCCAAGAGGTACAAGCGTCAAAGCTTGGGGATGCCCAAGGCATCCCCTTCTTCATCAATAAAAAGCTCAGGTCTGTCTAGACACTTCGTTTTTATTGTTTTATGCATAGTTGTGTTGTTCTTGGAGCGTCTTAGTTTTCGTTTGCTTTGCTTAGGTTGTTTAGTTTTCGTGAATAATGTAGTTTGGACCCCCGTTCTCGCTGTGTTATTTTCAAATAAGTTTTCTTGGTGTTTGGAAAAGAGTAGTAAGTTATTGCTTGAAGTGCAAGAGGAGCTTGCATTGACTGTGACTTAGACTTTAGCATGACATGCTAGGTGTTGTTTTGACCTTATGCTTAGTGATTATTGCTGTATCATGTCTTGTTCCAAACAATTGGGATCGCTTAGTGTGCCTTAAAGAAATTATGCGTTGCTTTATCATGCAAAGGCATAGTATTATGGTATTCTCCTTTGATGTTTTGCTTGGGTTTGACTTGGCACATGCTCACACCATGTTATGACTATTACAAGTCACCATTAGCCTCTATGCTAATTTGGTCCTTGACTTGTAGTACCACTCTGTACTTTGATTAGTATGCTTTGTTGCACTGCATGATTATGGCCATTATTGCTCTCTTAGTTGGTTGCTCCCAGTCTTTTGCTAGCCGCCACTTGTATGAGTAAGTTCTACTCATGCTTCCAACTCCCAAGAAACCAAGTTTTTCCAAAGTGTCCACTATAAACTCCTATGCATGGTGTGTTACACCATTCCAAGTATATTCTTGTTTTCAACTATCTTCCAATTAAAAACTATTTTGTTATGTGAAAACTTAGTGATTAAAGCCACTACAAACTTGATGGAACACTTTATATTCTTTGACCCTAATAAACTTGAACCATTGTGACAACTTTGTTGTATATGCTTGCACGTATAAGTTGGAATTAGCAGAACTGTGCTGCCACGGGGAACGTTTTCAACATTGCACTTGTAGTTTGTACTTAGTTGATATCATGTTCTTTTGTCTATGGATGTCCCCGGTGTGAAATAATGAGGGAACTTGTAAGTCCAAGGAGTTTGTATCCTGTGTTAGAGAAACGCCTGGGCCGCTAGACTAAGCCATGCCAAATCATGGTGGAAACTTGCAGCATCACCATAGTGACATCTATGAAGCATTCTTCTTATAAAAAAAGAGAGACACATTGAGAAAAGAGGAAAGAGAGAAAAAGCACCATATTCCCATGGTAAATAAGAAGATTGCTGAGATGCTCATTGTCTGCTTGCCTTATCATTTTGGTTATGGGAAAGCTGCTGTACCATGTGCAAGGGGTACCCTGTTGGCGGTTCTCAATGATATGCAAATACTTACAATGACAAGAACTTACAGGTGACTGAAGTTGAGTAGCATGAGGTGTGGTCCTCGTATTCAAGGGACTTGAGATTGCCAACTTATACTTTGTCAAGCATATACTCCATAGTTAGTTCACTTTAACCTTAACCACTTCAAGATGCTTATGATAGGGCAATGAGGGCTGAAAGCTAACAAGTACCATAATTTTTGGAAGCTCTTTTTGAAACTTGAAATCCCTGCTTCCCTTTGTGAAGGGCCTGTCTTCCACTATTATTTGAGTCTCCACCTTCTACCTTTTAGGCACCGTTAAGATAGCATAGTTGGCATTCTGTGTGCAGTGTCCCAAAGCTTATTGATTGATGCATATTGTGATATTACTTGTTCTTGTGCTATTTTTTCTATTCACCCTTGTGAACTTTGAAGGTGTCCTATGCATCTATATTGCTACTCTACGAGGGACAAACTGATTGCCACTATGCTATGCTTTCTGTATGTGAAACGTTTTTCAATGCATGTTATTCATGATCTTCGGTTGGAGCCTTTCATGTTGCATGCATAGTTACTATGTCCTATTGTTGAACTCCATCTTTCATGCACATGTTTAGAGTTCTTTGATCTCAGCTTCAATGCTTGCAAATGGTTTGATATTGGTTTTGATGGTGCATGTCACCTCAAAAATTATACTTTTTATCACTTACCTACTCGAGGATGAGTAGGAGTTAAGCTTGGGGATGCTTGATACGTCAGAAACGTATCTATAATTTTTGATGCTCCATGATTGTTTAGTATCTACTTTGCTTTGCTTATCTACACTTTGAGGTGCTTTTTACATGTTTTTTGGTACTAACCTACTAACAAGTTGCAACAGTGCCAGATACTTGTTTTCTGCTGTTTTTGGTTTCAGAAAAGTTAGTAAAGAAATATTCTCGGAATTGGACGGGACAAACGTCAAAGTCAATTACTTTCTGTGGGGAACAAGAAGTCCAGAGGGGAGACCAGGAAGCGGGCCAGGGCAACCAACCCCCCTAGGCGAGGGTGGGCCCTACCCCGCACCTGGGTAGGGTTTGGCCCTCCTGGCCGCCTGCTCGGCCTTCCCCTTCGCCTATAAGAAGCCCCCGATGCAGAAAGCCTAAGAATCCAGAAGAAATCCACAAAAACCTCTGTTGCGCCACCGCCACCGAAGGGGAGATTTTGGGGACAGAAAGTCTATGTTCCTGCACCCTTCCGGGACGGGGAAGTGTTGTGGATATACCAAATGGGTATACCTTTGGCATAGTATCATACCGGCAAGCCCGGGTGGCCCTTAGTTGGTGTTTAGGCCTATGGCATAACCGTGCGGCCCAGTTGCTGATAGACAAGACGGAGGTCCAGCGGGGATAAAGGAAGGCGAAGTGCCACTGCCTATGATGGAAGCCGGAGCCTTGGAGGACACGAAGACTAGTTAGTGTTAGGCGAGGACTCTGTAACCGTATCTGGCTGGGACTCTCCATGTAACTCTATGTCCTGGCGCCCTTATAAGCCGACCTACGGGTGCCTTTAGGGCAGAGACACAATCTCATAGACAAGTGCATAACACAACTCGCACACAGCAAAACCCACAATCCCTGTAACTCGGCATATTCCCATTATAGTGATTTATAGCAGGAGTAGGATCTCGCCACCGTCATGAGATCTGAACCTGGGTACACTGTGTCAAGCCGACCCGGACTCTCTCCGTCTCCCCCCACGTCTCTAAACACGCATGAAAGATGGCTAAGTCGGCAATACCATGACAGTTGGCGCCCACCGTGGGGCAAGAGGCGCTTACAACTCGGATCCGGGCGGGTACCTCGCCGTCTTCGAAGACGGACAAATCGCATCTCCGAGGAGCGCCGGCTCCGTCATGGCTCTTGAGTCTACGAAGGATTTATCATCTCTCCGCTCGAGCATATGGCTAAGTCGGCAGCGTCATGGAAAATTTCAATAAAACAACGATGACCCTTCTTGGTTTTCCTCGCCGCCAGGCTGATGGAGCCGATGTCATCATACCTCTTTGAGCTGAGCCGACAAAATCAGCGATAGCATGAGAAGTGACGTATCCTTCTAAATTGCCGCGATTTTCTAGTTGTGCTGCTTGGAGGCTCGATGTTCCACCACGTACGAAATTATTATTTGATTTGGATCTATTGCACGGCAGGCTTAGGAACAAGACAGAAGTATACGTACGCGTCATGTATGTGCGCATAGTTGTTCGGCTTTGATTAGCTGCACTTTCCGTCTTGTTTATGTCGCCGGGTTGGATTCGAGGGAGTGCAACAGGAAGGAGCAATCTCACAATGGGACAAGGTAGTGTGTGATTGATTTTGTTGCCTTACGTGCATGGTTCAAGATCTAAAGAATCAATTAGCAAAATCGATCAGCTCTAGGCTAGCTTGTGAATGGATTTGAAAGCCACGGAAGTTATTTTTCGTGTAGCTTCAATCAACACATGGCTATTGTCGGGTTTAGTTTGGACAACGCTCGTCCTAGAAGAATCATGGAAATGACCGATTGTATACACGGTGGCGGTCCGGCTTTGATTCCTTTACGACGACCTTCTGACCAGCTTCCTCCCGGCTATATTCGTCTTCACTGAAATGACACCGACTCCGCTCAAACAGCTAAGTCTCTATTTATATTTATTATTTTAATTATTTATGATCATTAGACTAAGATTGGTTCACTCATGTTGTGCGTCTTTTACCTCTTTAGTTTTTGATCATACCTTTTCCACGATTTGTCTTGTGCTCGTGAGTACAGCTCTTCACTAGTTTTGACTGTTTAAGGACCTAGTACCATACAAAAAACCCGTCTTCGGGCGTTAGCTTAAGTTTTCTAGATACATGTTTTCTGTTGTTTTTATGTGGATTCTGGAGTAGTGACTTCTCGGCACTCAAATCCGGCGTTTTGGCCTTGGGTTCTAAACGGTGCCATTAGAAAGTGAAAGCGGGCATACAACATGGTGGCAATTAGGTTTGAGTCTACATAAATACTCTTTGTGCTTTAATAGATCTATGCTTTTCCACACGTGTGTGAAAGTGAAAGCGGGCATACCGTGTGTGGCACTTTGGCTAGATTGAATATTTGTTATGAGTTATATTTGGAGTTGGATGTCTCTATGAAATTGTGGTGTTTGTTGGAACCATCTAGCGCTCAAGGTGATAGTGTGGGGTTATCTAGATTGAGGAAGGCGGACTTTGAGGTGTGCTGTTATAGCCCTAGCCTGGATTAGAGTGTCCAACCGGAGAGTAGTTAAGAGTAGTATCATGAAGAGAGGATATTTATATGAGAGATTGTTCACTAGTGAATGTATGATCCCTAGACCTTGTTTCTAAGCATTGAAACACCATTTGCTACTAGATCCGTTGCATGTTTGCTTGCTTCCTTCAGTTTGCCTTTAGTCTGTTCCTCCATGCCATCAGCTCTTTTCTGGCACCGTTACCACTTGTATTTCACTATCTCTTCGCCAAACTAGTGCACCTATACACCTGACAAGTGTATTGGGTGTGTTGGGGACACAAGAAATTTCTAGTATCTTGATTGCAGGATTGCTTGAAAGGGAATAACTTTGACCACTTCCTCACTAAGTTTGATAAACCTTGGGTAATCCACTTAAGGGAAACTTGCTACTGTTCTACAAACCTCTGCACTTCCAGGCCCAACAACTGTCTACAAGAATAGAAGTACGTAGACATCATAGTGTTGTTCCTCCTTTGACTTGTGTTTCTTACCTGGAAAAGGCATAGGTTTCTTCACCCAAGGTTCTCTCTCTTTACCATGTTTATTAGCAATAAAATCTTCCTTTGTGTACCTAGTGTTCTTAGTGTGATTGTCAGGTTCTTCCTCACCTTCCTCCTTATCAGGAGACTTATTTTTATCATTACCACTCTCATTTCCAGCATCAGAGACAGATATACTATTAGGATCTATAGCAGGTTCAAGGGGTTCCTCAACTACCTTATGTTTCTTTTTCATTCTCTTACGAGGACTACCACTACTTTCACCTTGTTGATAATCCTGATCAATTCTTTTAGGGTGTCCTTTAGGATATAAAGGAGTGCCTATACCACTCCTAGTTCTAATTCCATAAGCATGTTTATCTCCTGAGGCATTGACTAGCATATCCTTTTGTTCCTTAGCAAGTTGATCAAGTTGGTTTGAACCATTTTAAAGTGTTTGCAAAGCATTTTAATATCATTAGAAGTTCTTTCCACAATATCTTTCAACTCATTGATAGCTCTAGAGTTTTCCAATAAATGATTCTGAACTTGTTTATTAAAATTACCCTGTTCAACAATAAAAATGTCAAGTTCCTCTAAGCATTGATCAGGAGGCTTACTAGAAGGAATATCACGTTCATCAAAGTGTTGGAGAGAGTGTACCTCAATAGTACATGAGTGGGGAATTGGCTTACATAATTCTTCTATGGGAGGTAGATTCTTCACATCTTCAGCTCTAATACCTTTCTCATTTAGACATTTCTTAGCTTCCTTCATGACTTCATCATTTAATGCAATAACTCCCCTCTTCTTTGTGTTGGTATTGGATCTAGTTCAAGCACAACTGGTTCAGGAATAATAGTCTCAGGTGTATTTAGCTCAATTGAAGCCAATCATCATAATTCTTGCTTATCTTAGCCATTAATTCTTCAGCATCTATATGAGTTATTTTCCTGAAAACACAATCACCAAAGCTATCTAGGTATGTCCTAGAATCATCAGTTAGTCCATTATAATAAATATCATGAAGCTCATTCTTAGGTAATGGACATCTAGGATATGCATGAATCAAGGCACAAAACCTTGTCCATGACTCAGGCAATTTCTCTTCTTCTTCCTGTTTAAAATCAAAAAGTCTCTGCATAGCAGCATGTCTAGCACCGAGAGGAAAATATTTCTGGAAGAAAGAAGCAATCAGGGCTATCAATGGAACCAAGAGGTAATCTATTAAACCAAGCCCTAGCTTCTCCTTTTAGTGTAAAAGGGAAGATCTTAGTAACAAAGTACTTGCGCATCTTAAAATCATCAAAGAATAAAGCACTCATAGTAGAAAGCTCATTCATATGAGCCACAACACTCTCATTTTCAGTTCCACAGAATGGTTCTTTCTCAACAATATCAAAATAGGATAAATCAAGAGAGAAATCATAATCTTTATCTTTGATATCTATGGGAGAGGTGGCAAACTTAGGATCAGAGGATAGTTTAGGCATAATAGTATGTCTAGCAAGGAGACTCTTAAAAGCACTAGTACCATGTGTGTTTCGGCACTCTTCAACAAATTCATCAGTGAACTCAGTGTAACAGTCATTAATATCATTACTCTCTTTAGACTCAGGTGAGCTTATAGGTGTAACAGTTTCTTCACTAGGAGTTTTGGTATTTCCTAGACTAGCCATAGTAGCATATAGAAAAGGACCTAATGAACCACTCGCATCAAGCACAGTAGAAGTAACATCTTGAGAATCAAAAGCAGTTTCAGATTCAACAGTAGTAGCAGTGTGTGTAGCATGAGTATGTGGTGGTGGTGTAACAAGCTTACTTATAACAGACGGTGAATCAAGAGCAATAGAGGTGTTTAGGAATGTACCTCTTCTTGTAGTGGATGGTAAAATAGGAAACTTTCCATCACGAGACTTACCCATGATGAAAGAAGTAGCAGTGAACAATAATAGATCCAAGTGAACTTACAAATAAAGTTATGCTCCCCGCCAACGGTGCCAGAAAATACTATTGATGACCCAAGTATAGGGGATCGCAACAGTCTTCGCGGGTAGTATTACCCAATTTATTGATTCGACACAAGGGGAGCCAAAGAATACTTGCAAGCCTTAACAACTGAGTTGTCAATTCAGCTACACCTGGAAATTGTTCTTGCTCACAGAAGTTTATCAGTAGCAACAGCAAAGCAACAACGACAGTGAAACAGGAGCAATAGTAACAGTAACGGTAACAGTAGGATTCGAGTGCGGTAGGCATAGGGATGGATGGACGGGTGTTGCATGGACGAGTCTAAACATGTAACTTAAAGATCTAGGGCATGCGGATAAATAATAACAAGCATCCAAGTACTAAACAATCCTAGGCATGTGCTCCATATATAGTCATACGTCATCGCAATGAGAACTTGCACAACATCTTCTGTCCAGTCAGCCCGTGGCAGCGAGGCCTCTAGGGAACTACTATCAATTAAGGTGCTCCTTTTAATAGAGCACCGGAGCAAAGCATTAACACTCCATGAACACATGTGATCCTCACACCACAGCCATCCCCTCCGGTTGTCCCAATTATTGTCACTTCGGGGCCTTTGGATCCGGACAGTGATATGTGTACACAACTTGAAGATAAGATCACAGACAATAATATCATAATGGTTCAATAATAAGTTCAGATCTGAGATCATGGCACTCGGGCCCTAGTGACAAGAATTAAGCACAACAAGTTGCAACAAAGTCAAATAGCACTAATAGAGATACTCGGCACTATGCCCTAACAATCTTATTTGATTACATGATAGAACTCATCCAATCCCTATCATCCCCAAGCCTACACCAGGGGATTACTCACTCATGGATGAGGGAAACATCGATGGTTGATGGAGAGGCTTAGGTGATGACGATGGCAATGATCCTCTCCAAATTCCCCATCCCGACAGGGTGCTAGAACAGAGTTTTTGGATCTGAATCTTGGTTTCTGGTGGCGGTGGCGTAGTGGAACTCTCTCTAGAAAACTATCAAACCCCCTCTGTTTTTAGGTGGAGAGGCAACTTATAGGCGCAGAGGGAGCCGAGGGGGTACCTGGTGTGGCTGCACCCCCCTAGGCACGGCCAGAGGTGGGCCCGCGCCTGGAAGGGGTGTGGGCCCCCTAGGCCCCTTCTCCTTCTCGTACTCTGGCTCCGTGGATCTTCTAGTGAAATAGGATTTTTGGCATATTTTCCGGGATTTTTCCTGATAGTTGATTTTCTGCACAAAAACAAGACACTAAGGTAATTCTGCTAAAAACAACGTCAGTCCGTGCTAGTTGTATCCAAATCACACAAGTTTAGAGGAGAAACAATAGCAAAAGTGTTCGGGAAAGTAGATACGTTTTGGACATATCACCTGTGCATATTGGTAGTTGTGACATCGTGGACTTTCTTCTCGTGCATCAATACTTGACGCAGTCAGGTCTTTCTCTGCTTTAGCCTTTAGGGCCATCGCCACGTCCCTCTCCTTCCCAACTTTTCTAACCTTGGCTTCCAACCTACGGATTTCACGGAGAAGGGTTGGTGCATCATAAAGGGCCATTCACTTCATCTCAGCACTCTCAAGAAGTGCGCTCACTAAGGCTTCTTTCATCTTAGCATTCTTATCCTATAGTTTTTCTAGCGATTTCGGCATAGACGTTGGCCACTCCGGATCTACCCATTTGACAACACCGCAACTTTTTGTTGGCCACGCTTCACTCTGCCACACCCTAAAAACCCCCTGACTGTGTTGCGTCCCTCGAATGTGACAAATTTAGCGGCCACAAGCTCATGTTTTTTACAACGGGGAGGACTCTCTCCCTCCGCTAAACCATGATAATCAGAGTAGTACAAATTCGTAGCGTTCTAGCGCACCATACATACATGAGTAATTAGAGTAGATCTAGCTCAAAATAAATAAATCCCCATAAAATGTAAGGTATGAGACGACTCACATTGGTTTCCCCATCTTTGTGATCTTCACGCGTTTCCTGGCCATCTCCCCGCGAAGCCATAATGAGAGGGAGGTGCAGGAGCGGGGTGGCGGGAGGAGAGGTCGCTGGTGGGGTGGCACGCCGCCTGCTAGCAGCTAAGGGATGGAGTGAGGATAGTGGCTTCAACGGGAAGGAGGAGAATAAAAGAATGCCAACCCTACCATAAAAATCCAACGGTTGTTATAACACGAACACATCTAATGTATTTTGTGTGCGGCACATGGAAAGTGTGACACTGGCAGGTGGAGCACACACGATTATTAAGGAATACTCCCTTCGTCCGCACATTTGTACTTCTAGCTTTTTCATAAGTCAAACTTTATCAAATTTGACAAAACTTAAATATAAATATAACAACATGTATTACACCAAGGAGTATTACAGAACTACGATTAACATACATTCGTCCGACAAGTATGCTCTCCACACCGGAGTAGTATTGATTACGGCTTACATTTAAGCACAGCATAAGTTCTACAACTCCCTGTCGATCTTCTCGATGTGAATGCAGAAATTGGTCTGCTTGGCCGGTCCAGCATCAACAAGGTACTTGGATGGCACACAAAGGACCGACCTCGGGTCTGTAAAATCCACCTCGCCCGGTGTCAGGCAGCTCAGCGACACTGCCCTCACATGCACTGCATTGGACGACGATGGCTGGGTGTGTGACCACATACTCATAGTGTACATCAGCCATGCACACGACGCCGACCTAACGCATACCACAAACACGAAGGTGGGCCCAGGGACGGTTCCTCGAATGCCAGCGGTGATGGTGGGCCCAAGGTTGGTTCCTAGAACATGAGCGGTTATGGTCAAGACAAAAACAGAGCCGTCCTCCTCTGGAAAACGAGTCGGCGGCGTGCCGGCTCAGGGAACGGCACCTGCTCTTGGAGAAGAATGGAGTAGCCATAGGAGAGCCTAATCACTTCGATCGGGTGATCCCTTGCAAGGTGGACCACGAGCTTTGCCGGCGGGCCGGTGTAGTTGCAGTCGGGCTCCATGCAGCCGCAAGCACCGTGCCGACACGCGAGCTAGTGCCCTGGGAGCACGTAGTAGGGGTAACGGCGAGAGCATCCATGGTGGGAGCACTCGATCCCGTAGGTCGCCAGGATGTTGCACATGAGGATCTCCTCCAGATTCAAGGGTTGGCGATCAGAGTAATCCTTGCTGCGCGGCTCCCACATATGAAGATCATTGTGAAATCAGAGAATAGACATACAGTTAGTTAAGCTGACAGAAGGAATTTGTAAGATAAATTCAAATGCTAGTCAAATGATTTCCTACCATAAGGTTCAAGTCATTTGTTGTCGTCGAAGAACGGTGCGCGAAAGCCGGTGGTGTCGTCCGGCACAGCAAGATGCGGTGAAGAAGGGCATATGGCTTTGAAAGAGACGTGCTCAGTCATGAGCTCGTATTGATATAGGGCAGAGCGAGGTGCAAATAGTAATATATTTGAATATTATAAGCGCGGCGAATCATGTCGTAGAACAGCCTACTCGGGGATCGGCCTTACAAAGAAACATCCTAGCATCCACACGGCCTGATCGAATGGTCTATAACCATCGGTATGAAGAACTAGCACCCCGGGAAGGGGGAAGGGGGCCGGGCATTCTAGAAGAGACGATCTAACGGTCTCCTTTGTCCACTCGGGTTACAATCCGACGGCTACTATTAGTCGCCAGGGTTACGATACGGGAAACTCTGGATTTCTCCATGGAACCCTAGAATCTCTAGTTGGAGAAGTTGCTTAGAATGCCGAGAGGGAACTAGGTACAGGGTTTGCGCTCAATCCACGTAGTGGATCCACGTTCTGGGCAGTGAGGGGAGGTCTAGGGTGGAAAGCCATGTTAACTCCTACTCGATAGCCATCCGGGGGTGCGCCGTGTGCAGAAGTCACTGTTTGTCTTGTTTATCATTTTTATGTTGGTAGTGGGTGACACACAAGGCTACTCGAGCTAGTTTCATATTTTTTGATTTTTGATGAATTTCCCATTGTCGGGGTTCGGGGGGTGGGCAAAATTGGCAAACCCGCCGGCGCGCGCAGGCATGCGAGGTCCATTGCAACCTTGAACCTAGGCACTTTCCCAGCCTAGGTAGCCCATGGGGCACCCCAAAACATTTCTTCCAGAAAATATAGGGCCATTTCTAGGGTACCTAGAGTTAGAAACCGCAATTGCCAGGGCGTAACTCAGGAAAAATACAGTATATAATTGCACCTCGAGATGAGTACCAACCTCCCGGTGATGGCGGTCTGCAACGATGTAGCATGTGTATAAGTTGCCTCGGGGCCTAGGGCACGCTCAATTCTCGCACCTCCTTTGTAGAATCGTCGGGTTTTCAGAGTCAGTAATGGAAACTCTATATTTCTCCATGGAACCCTGGAATCTTTAGTCGGAGAAGTTGCTTAGAATCTCGAGGGGGAGAGAGGTAACGGGTTTGGGATCAATCCGCATAGTGGATCCACGTTCTGGGCAGTGAGTGGGAGGTAGGGTTGAAAGCCATGTTAAATCCTACCCGATACCCGTCCAGGGGGTGCGCCATGTGCCAGAAGTCCCGGTTTGTCTTGTTTATGATTTTATGTTGGTAGTGGGTGACACACAAGGGATACTCGAGCTGGTTTCATATTTTTTTTTGATTTTTGATGAATTTCCCATTGCCGGGTTCGGAGGATGGGCAAAATCGGCAAACCCGCCGGCATGCGCAGGCACGTGATGTCCATTGCAAACTTGAACTTCGGCACTTGCCCAGCCTAGTTACCCCATGGGGCACCCCAAAACCTTTTTCCAGAAAATCCAGGGCCATTTCTAGGGTACCTACAGTTAGAAACCATAATTTCCTTGGCGTAACTCGGGAAAAATACAGTATATGCTTGCACCACGAGATGAGTACCAACCTCCCAGGGATGGCGGCCCGCCACGATGTAGCATGCGTGTAAATTGCCTCGGGGCCTAGGGCACGCTAAATTCTCGCACCTCCTTTGAAGAATCGCCGGTTTTTCAGAGTCGGTAAATGGAAACTCTGGATTTCTCCATGGACCCCTAGAATCTCTAGTTGGAGAAGTTACTTAGAATGCCGAGAGGGAGATAGGTTCCGGGTTTGGGCTCCATCCGCATAGTGGATCCACGTTCTGGGAAGTGAGGGGGAGGTCTAGGGTTGAAAGCCATGTTAACTCCTACTCGATAGCCATTAGGGGGTTCGCCGTGTGCCAAAAGTCTTGGTTTGTCTTGTTTATGATTTTATGTTGGTAGTGGGTGACACACAAGGGATACTTGAGCTGGTTTCATAAATTTTTGTTTGATTTTTGATGAATTTCCCATTGCCGGGATTTAGAGGGTGGGCAAAATCGGCAAACCCGCCGGCACGCACAAACACGCGAGGTCCATTGCAACCTTGAACCTAGGCACTTGCCCAGCCTAGTTACCACATGGTGCACCCTAAAACATTTTTTCTAGAAAATCCAGGGCCATTTCTAGGGTACCTACAGTTAGAAACCGCAATTGCCTGGGCATAAGTCAGAAAAAATATAGTATATGTTTGCACCACGAGATGAGTACCAACTGACGAGGTTCGATATCGTCAATGCCCATTGTTATGGACTTGGGTTTTGGAGAAGATGGGGATGCTGGAAGTCGCGGAACAGTTAACAAACAAGTAACACAGGGACACGAGATTTACCCAGGTTCAGACCCCTGGAGGGAAAACCCTACTCCTGCTTGTATGCTCTTGATTATAGCGGAACAGGAAGTTATAGGGGTGCGCAGATGCAATCTGGCGTGAGGTGCGTATGCGGTAAGTTGAGAGAGATATTTCTCACCGTACCCTCCTAGCCTTTATATAGATATGCCAGGTATCAGGACAGGTCGAGTCGGTTACAAATTAGCGTTGATACCCTTTGAAATTCTGTCTAATCAAGACATGTCCTCCAAGCAGTCGAAAACATCATGGGTTTGGGCCACACGAAGACTTCATGGGTTGCGTGTCCTAACGTGGGCCTTCCTTGGGATGGACTAGGTATACTAATGTTGTCTACCCGTGGGGTATATCCATGTCACCAACCTCCCGGGGATGGCGGTCCTCCACGACGTGGCTTGCGTGTAAATTGCCTCGGGGCCTAGGGCGCGCTCAATTCTCGCACATCCTTTGAAGAATCGCCCGTTTTTCGGAGTCGGTAAATGGAAACTCTAGATTTCTCCATGGAACCCTAGAATCTCTAGTTGGAGAAGTTGATTAGAATGCTGAGAGGGAGCCAGGTGCCGAGTTTGAGCTCAATCGTCGTAGTGGATCCACGTTCTAGGCAGTGAGGGGGAGGTCTAGGGTTGAAATCCACGTTAGCTCCTACTCGATAGCCATCCGGGTGGTGCGCCGTATGCCAGATGTCCTAGTTTGTCTTGTTTATGATTTTATGTTGGTAGTGGGTGACACACAAGGGCTAGTAGAGCTAGTTTCATATTTTTTTATTTTTGATGAATTTCCCATTGTCGGGGTTCGGAGGTGTGGGCAAAATAGGCAAACCCGTCGGCGTGCACAGGCATGTGAGGTCCATTGCAACCTTGAACCTAGGCACTTGCCCAGCCTATGTGTCCCATGGGGCACCCCAAAACATTTTTTCTAGAAAATCGAGGGCCATTTCTAGGGTAACTACAATTAGAAAGTGCAGTTGCCCAGGCGAACACGGGAAAAATACAGTATATGCTTGCACCACGAGATGAGTACCAACCTCCCTAGGATGGCGGTCTGCCACGACATAGCATGCGTGAAAATTGCCTCGGGGCCTAGGGCACGCTCAATTCTCGCACCTCCTTTGCAGAATCGCCGGTTTTCATAGTCGGTAAATGAAAACTCTGGATTTCTCCATGGAACCCTGGAATCTCTAGTTGGAGAAGTTTCTTAGAATGCCGAGAGAGAGCTAGGTGTCGGGTTTGGGATAAATCCGCGCAGTGGATCCACGTTCTGGGCAGTGAGGGGGAGGTATAGGGTTGAAAGCCAGGTTAACTCCTACTCGATAGCCATCCGGGCATGCGCCGTGTGCCAGGACTCCTGGTTTGTCTTGTTTATGATTATATGGTGGTAGTGGGTGCAACACAAGGTCTACTCGAGCTGGTTTCATATATTTTTTGATTTTTTATGAATTTCCCATTGTCGGGTTCGGGGTGTAGGAAAAATCGACAAACCCGCCGGCGCGCGCAGGCACGCAAGGTCCATTGCAACCTTGAACCTAAGCACTTGCCTTGCCTAGTTTTTTCAGAAAATCCATGGCCATTTCTAGGGTACCTACAGTTAGAAACCACAATTGCCGGGGCGTAACTTAGGAAAAATACAGTATATGCAATCACCACGAGATGAGTACCAATCTCCCGGGGATGGCGGTCCGTGTAACAACCCTAGTTTTACCAAATAGTAATTAGGATTTGTTTGTGCATTCATGAGCATCATCATTTTAAAATGCATGTAATAAAAAGGTTCTCGAAAACCTAAACCCTAATCTTTCCTCCCTCTTTAAAACTCATTCAAAATGGTTTTCGTATTTTGAAAACCCCAAAATTGTTTGTAAGGGCCCCTCGAGTATTTTTTTAATATGTTTGCAAAGCTCTTGTATTTTGGAAATATCCAAAATAGATTTGAAATGGATTACAGAAGAGAAAGTACAAAAATAGAAATAGAAAACGTTTTCAGAAAATAAAATAGTTCGCTAACCTAATTTGGACGAGCACATCTCTCTTCTCCTTTCTCTCTCTGCCGCCAGTGCAGCGCGCAGCAGCCAGCAGCCGACCCACTCCCGGCCCAATGTGCAGCCCAGCCGGCCTGCGTACCCCTTCGTCATGTTTCTCGTCGTCTTCCTCGCCGACGGATCTAGCAAGCAGCTCGCTGTCGAGCTCCACCACGCGGTCGTGCACGAATATCCGCTCCGCCGCTCCTGGCCGCCTACAAGTACCGCTGGACGCCGCCGAGACGAACCCTAGCTTTCCTTCTTCCCCATTTCCCTATCCTTGAGCTAAAATCCTAACCCTAGACCTTGCAGTCACCGACGAGCTCCGCCTTCTCCAGACACCTCGCGCAGCGCCAAGGCCACCGTTGGACGTGCCTCGACGCCCTTTTCATCCCTGTTGAAGCTCGCAAGCAGGGGAGCCCCCTCCTCGCTGGAATCGTGCTTGCCGTTCCATCGGCTGCCGCTAGTCATGCCGTCGATTCGGCGCCGTTCGAACATCCACAGCCTTGCCGTCACCACCATCGTGCTTTGGGTGAGCTCACGGTTCTAACTAACCCCTCTGCGCTCCCTCTCGCTCTCTAGCTCCCTCCTCGTCGTGTACTACCACTCGCCGCTGCAAATTCTCGTCATGGTCACTGTTCTGGTGACCAAGAAAAGGTGGTGCCACCACAGCCTGACTCACCTCATTCCCCTCTCTCTAGCAAGCCCAGCCATGAGGCCCGCGCGCAGCCGGTCGATGGGGGCAGGCTCGATCTGAGAGCACCTCCATTGCTAATTTCATGTTGACGTCAGCATGAGGTCATAATCCCTTTTTGTTTTATCAAATGTTTTGTAAATTGTTTTCTGGAATATAAATAACCCTGTGGGCCCCATCTGTCAGATTTTTTATCTTTTTGGAAATTAAATTCTGTAAATGATTAAACATGTGACATGTGGGACCAAATGGATAAATATTTAATATATATTCCAAAATTGTTTAATTGTTTTAAAATGGATTAAAAATGGGAAAAAGCATAACTAATTCAGTTTAAATCAGAAAAATACAAATAATATATCAAAATTTTCAGAAAAATAACATCTAAACAATAGCAATATAATAATGCATTGTTCAACAACTTAAATTGCAAGTTGATTAGAAGAACTAAATGAACCCCTCTCATATGAATCCAGAGTTTCCCCGAGTTAGGGTTTGCACCCCTCGAAACCCCAATTAAATTGTCAAGCATGTCTTAGGGGTTTATTTCAATGCAATTTAACTTGTCATATGATCATTCTTGTTTGTGCATTGCATCGATGCCATGTGTTGATTGTTTCCTTTCTTTTCGGTATTTGGTTATTCTCCGGTAGAATATGATATCGGAATCAAGATCGAGATCGAAGCCCGAGATCAACACCGTCGAAGCTCGAAGACCAATACTTGATCAACTATAACCAAGTCAAGTTTAATACATTTTGGTTCTGTGAATCGACTTGGGTTGCTTTTTGAATCTAGGTACATAACTAGGTTTGAAACTAAAATAATAAATCCAAATTTGAATTACTGGGTCGCGCGGGATGTTAACTGGGCCAGCCCATGGTGCACAGCGCACGCGCGGGTGGGTGGGTTTTAGTGAATTACCCCACCAGTCTGCGAGAAAGGGGGTGCGAAGCAGTATGGGATGATCTAGACCGTGCGATCAAACTCTAATCCAACGGTCACGACCTATCATCTCCGTCGGGCAACGCCGGCGAGGCAGAACCCTAGAGCGGTCAGTGGGGGTCTACGGGGCTCCCCGGGGCTCAGGCGAGGGTCGGCGATGGGGGCGACGGCCGACGAACCTCTGGTATGCTGGGCGGCTCCAATCGTTGGCTCCCTTCTTCCTCCTTCGCGGCAGACTCCTGCCAAATTCCGGCGATGCGCTGCTCGCCTTGCTCTGGGGTGAGATAGGGTGATTCTGAGAGAGAGGGGAGTGATATGGTGTGAAGAAATCGAGCAGGGGTGGCCTCTATTTATAGTGCAGCAAGGGGACCGAATGGCGCGGGTGGAGTTTGTTGTTGTCGTTATCACAGCGAGCTACTGGCATGGGCAAAGGTAGGGGCGGTGTTGTGTTCCCTTGCAAAGCTCAATGGCATGGTCCTGCAACGTGGGGCGGTGCGAGATGGTCGGAACACATCGACGCTCTAGGCGGGTCCGATGGAAGTTTTAATGGCGCACGGGTTCTCCTGGTCGAGCGGCGACGAACGGGCGTGCCTGCGGGGTTGCTGGGGCGGTGGTGATCACACACGCAAGCGGCTAGGGCGGCGAGGGAGACGCGCGGTCTGTGGGCATGTGTCGCAGGTGGCGCTCTGGCGTGCTCTTGGCATGCTAGCAGAGAAGCTGGGCTCGAGCGTTCTGTGTGGTCCAGTGGCTGGCAAGGCTCGAGGCTTGGACAGGGGGTG
Source organism: Avena insularis (assembly GCA_023614405.1). Lineage (NCBI taxonomy): Eukaryota > Viridiplantae > Streptophyta > Magnoliopsida > Poales > Poaceae > Avena > Avena insularis. The sequence goes on along the minus strand of CM042685.1, from coordinate 163,523,654 downwards.
GCGGTGGACGGTGGAGTGCCTGCTAGACAAGGTTGGCGAGGCTAGTGCTGCTCCTAGCTGGATGGCGACATTGGGGTGGAAAGGGTGCTCTCGACATGCTTGCCATTGATGGCATGGTCAGGTTTACAGTGAGCTAGAGTGGCTTAAACAAGTTAGATGATCTACGAGGTTGTAGTGTGAGCTAGATAGGGCACAAGTTAGGCCAAAATTACTTCTCACTATAGTGTTTAATGTTTGTAGGTTTGGTGTTTGCAAGGTGTTTGATGAAATTGCCGAAAGAGATTAAAATTTGAATGTGGGTGTGCTAGTTACATACTAGGGAGTCTCTGGTTGATTGGATTGGTCAAGGTGCACTAGTTTGGTTGGGTTTTGAAAATGAGTGATCTTCACATATGTTAAAGATTCAATTTTGAAATGTCATTTGAATCAAGTTGCCAAATGTTTCCGTAAGTTTGAAAGGTGGGCTTTGATTCACTTTTACTTGGTCTAGCAAGGGGTGAAAATAAATGGAAATGTTTCTATTTGAAATCTTGGACTAGAAACACTCAAAGTGGCGTAGTGAGCAAGACTGGCAAAAATGACCATTTGCTTTATTTGTTTTGTTTTGATTTTCTCTTGATTTATTTATGCTTGGAAATGTTTTATATTATGTTGTTTTCATCTTTAAACCATTCCTTGCTATTTAGATCAATCACACAAGTCCATTCATGCATTTATACAATGATCACATTCACACATGCATTCATATGATTGAATTAACAAAAGTTTTTGTTAACCCCAATTTTGGTGATTTAGAAATTGATAACCTTGTTCAATATTTTTGGGATGTTACAAGCCTTCCCTCCTTAAAAAATTTCTTCCCAAGATTGTAGAAAGAAGAAAGAAGAAAACTAGTATTTAAAAAGATCGGGAAACTCCGTTTTGATGTAGTTTTCTTGTTCCCAGGTAGCTTCTTATTTATTGTGGTTGCTCCACTGAATCTTGAGAAACTTGATGCTTCGGGTCCTGGTGGTTCTAAAAGATTCCTCCAAAATATAGATGGGATCTTCGGGATACATCAGGTCATCGTTGATCTCTATGGTCCGGTGATCAGTGTTCTTGAAAACTTCAGTCTTCTCTGGGACTTCAACGATATATGGAACACATTATGCACTGCTGACATCTCCTCTAGCAATTCCAGTTGATACGATACTTCTCCACGACGATTCGGAATCTTGAAAGGTCCGATATATCTGGGGGCTAACTTTCCTTTGAGCTATAAACGCTGCATTCATTTCAAAGGCGACACTTTGAGATACACAAAATCTCCGACATTGAAAGCGAGGTCTCGACGTCTCTTGTCGGCATAACTCTTCTGTCTTGACTACGCGGTCTTGAGGTGCTCACGAATCTTGTGAACTTTCTCTTCTGCTTCTCGTACGATGTCAGGTCAAAAAATCTGACTCTCTCCTACTTCTAACCAATTCAAAGGGGTACGACACTTCCTTACATACATGAACTCAAATGGGGCCATTTGCAAACTTTCTTGATGATTGTTGTTGTAAGAAAATTCTGCGAACGATAGACAGTCTTCCCATTTGGTTCCATACTATAGCACACAGGCTCTCAACATATTTTCGAGTATTTGATTTACTTGCTCCGTTTGTCCATTGGTTTGAGGGTGATATGCTGTGTTGAAATCCAGTCGGGTTCCCAGTCCTTCTTGGACTTTCTTCCAAAATCTCAAGGTAAACTGGGTTCCTCGATCTGACACGATGTTCTTGGGGACTCTGTGCAAACTGACGATTCTAGCGATGTATAACTCCGCTAGCTTCGAGTTCTGGTAAGTTGTCTGGACTGGTAAGAAATGGGCTACCTTGGACAATCTATCAACTATGACCCAAATAGAGTCATTTCCCCTACTAGAAGTAGGCAATCCGGTGAGAAAGTCCATTCCAACTGAATCCCATTTCCATTCCGGAATCTGCAGTGGTTGCAATAGTCCTGCGGGTGTCTGATGTCCCGCCTTGACTCTATGGCAAATATCACACGTGCCGATATAGCTTCCGATTTCTCTCTTTATCTTATGCCACCAAAATTGTTCCTTCAAATCCTGATACATCTCCGTTCCTCCGGGGTGGATAGAATAAAGAGTATCATGGGCCTCTTTCAAAATAGTTTCCTTCAACTATGAATCTGCTGGTACACAGAGACGTCCTTTGTACCACAACACTCCTTCATCTTCGATGAATCCAGGTACTTTGCCTGTACCGACGCGACGTTTGATTTCGTCGATACTAGCATTTCCTTCCTGGTCCTCCTTGATCTGCCTGATCAAAGTGGGTTGAAGTTTTAAGCTAGCCAAAAATCCTTCACTTACTAATTCCATTCTAAAATCTTCCATCTCTTTGTGCAAACTTGGTTGCTCTTTAAAAATCATAGAGTTCAAGCGGCAAGGCAATCTGCTAAGGGATCTGCTACCACATTGGCTTTACCGGGGTGGTAGTGAATGTCCAGATCATAGTCCTTGATTATCTCAATCAATCTTGTCTGCCTCATATTCAGCTCCTTCTGAGTCAATATATACTTCATGCTCTTGTGAACCGAATAAATCTCACAACGGTTTCCCATCAGGTAATGCCTCCATGTCTTCAGGGCTAGAACTACGGCTGCTAGTTCAAGATCATGGGTTGGATAATTCTGTTCATCCTGCTTTAGTTGTCGGGATAGATAAGATATTACTTTGCCTTCTTGCATCAACACACATCCGAGAACGATCTTGGATGCGTCACAATACACATCAAACGACTTCGTAATATCCGGCATGATCAAGATTGGGGATGAAATCAATCTCCTCTTGAGTTCTTGAAAACTTGCTTCACATTTGTCCGTCCATTCGAACATCTTATCCTTCTTCAGCAATTGGGTCATGGGTCTGGCGATACTTGAGAATCCTTCTACGAACTTGCGGTAGTATCCCGCTAATCCGATAAATGCACGAACTTCGGTTTTAGTGGTTGGGGCTTGCCAATCTTCAACATCCTTCACCTTGGCAAGGTCAACGGCAATTCCTCCGGCTGATACGATATGTCCGAGGAATCCTACCTCCTGTAACCAGAATTCACATTTGCTAAACTTGGCATAGAGTTTATGCTCCCTAAGGGTTCCAAGGATGGTCCCCAGGTGTAGCTCATGTTCTTCTTCTGATTTGGATTAGATCAGAATGTCATCGATGAAAACAACGACAAACTTATCCAGGAAGTCCATACAAATCTTATTCATGAGGTTCATGAAATAAGCGGGGGCATTGGTTAATCCAAAAGACATGACAGTGTACTCGTATAATCCATATCTAGTGGTAAAGGCAGTATTTGGAATATCCTCTGGGCGAATCTTGAGTTGGTGATAACTAGTTCTAAGATCAATCTTAGAAAACACTTTGGCACCAATCAACTGGTCAAACAAGTCTTCTATCTTTGGCAGTGGGTATTTGTTCTTGATGGTGAGATCATTCAACTTTCGATAATCCGTACATAAACGGTTACATCCATCTTTCTTGTTCACAAACAAGACAGGTGATCTCCAGGGCGACGCACTTGGTTGGATCAATCCTATCTCCAGCATAGCATCCAATTGCTTCTTCAGCTCCATTAATTCCGACGGTTTCATACTATATGGTCTCTAGGCAGTGTTGGTGTTGGTGACGACATTGTTGTGGTTGAACTTAGGTGGTGCATGGTTGAAATTGCTGGGGTTACTGGGGTTGTTATTGTGATTTTCTACGGGCCTTGGGTTTCCTCCTCCATGGTTGGGATAGGTCGGATGGTTCATCAGGGGTCTATTGGTTCTTGGGGCAAATCCTACAGATGGGTTGGGGCTATACTTTGGTGTGTGGTGGGTTCCTAGTCTATGCATCATGCGACGCTTGCGGTTCTCATTATCTTGGTTGATCTTGCCCTCCATTTGAATGGCAGAGTCCACTAAGGCTTCAATATTAGCAAATGGGATGTTGACTAACACTGTCTGCATCTCATCATGCAGACCATTCAGGAATCTCTCCTTCTTTGCTTCAGTGTCTATCTCATCAGGTGCAAACCTAGCCAATGACAAAAAAAATCACGGTAATCCACTACGGTCATCTTTCCTTGCTTCAGTTCCCTGAATTCATCTCTCATCCGCTTGATCAAACCCGGTGGCACATGGGTTCTACTGAACTTGATTTGAACTCTTCCCAAGTCATCATTTGACCTCCATTCATTGCACGAACGCTCTTCCAACATTCTCTTGCATCTCCGGCCAGGTAGTGAGTGGCAAACAGTACCTTCTCATTGGCTTCCACTCCGGCAACTTCTATGTTGTTCTCCATGGTTTGCATCCAATCATCAGCGTTGGGGGGCTCTTCAGACTTAGTGAAAATAGGTGGATTGGTATTCTAGAAGTTCTTGAGCTTAGATCCATGGTTGTCCTGATTTCCATGACCTTAATTGTTGTTGGCCATCTGAGCTATCTGTCGAAGGGTGGCTAAGTTGGCTTGACATTCGGCCCTTTCAGCTTTGCGGTCTGAAACCAACATTTGCAAGATTTGCAACATCATGTCCGGGGATGAAGTGCTTCCTCCGTGAGGCATCTGGAGATTGAAATAGATCATGAGAAAAGGGAGAAATTTCTAAGGTTCAGGGTTTTTTTGTTTTTGAAAAGTTTTCAAAGTTTGACTCATATTTTTCTAGCAACTTGCTTTTCATTCATTCATAACACACGATACAAACACACGCCACAACAAAGAAAAACACATGGTTTTAAGAACCATTCTATGAAGCTACGATACAGTGGGACCGGATACAACTCACTAACGCTAGTGCTCAAGTGCTACTACTCCTTGGATTCAGTGTCCTCATCATCCTCATCATCATCATCATCAATGAAGGCGAAGTCATCCTCATCAGTGAAGAAGTCCATGGCCTGATCCTCCAAAAAATCATCATCGTCATGGAGATAGGAGTAGGGGTCTCCACGAAGGTCTTCCACTGCATTCTCCCTCTCCTCTAGCTGCATGTCCCTCTCGTGGATAGTCTCCTCCAACTCTATGATCCTGTGGCGGAGACAGGCAATGATGTGCTCCTTCTTGTCGAGCTGACAGCGACGAGACTGGCGATCCTTCACTAGCATGGAAATGGTCTGATCCTTCTTGGCAGCGATGGCGTACTTGTGGTTGGCGTAGGAGCGAGCATTGTCTAACTCCTTCTGACTGTCATACATCATGAAGCTGAGGTGGTCCAATTGAGTCTTCAGCTCATGGTGATATGGGGCCTCCAGTGGCTGTCCCATAACATCACGCCTCGGATAGAACTCAAAGTGGGTACCCTTGATCTGATTGATACTCTACCCACACAGATGGGAAAGAGCTTCCTGCATAGCCCTGGCAAGTCCATCGAGCCAGTTGTTCTCTCTCAAGGTGAACTGAATTCCCTCTGAGGTGGGGCTTCAATCTTTCCCCGAAGACTTGCAACAACTATCCATTGCAACTCCTCTCCTTCCTGAATGTTGAGCCGAGTTCCGAAGAAATCGGGGTGCGGACGCTCCAGCATCTCCGATAGCTGGTCCAAGTCACGCTCAAAGATGAGGTCTCCTCCATTCCCCAACCGATAAAACTTTCTATACTTCACGTCCATCTATAAGAATATAGGATGAGTTAGTTAGTAGAGTGATCAAGTGTGTCAAATTTTATGTAAGTTTGCAAGAATTTTTGAGGAACATGAATTTTCATGAAAGAGTATAAGTGATAAAAATGAGGATAAGTTTTCATAAATACTCACTTCCTTGGTTTTTGAAACTAAGTTTTCGATTCAAACGTCCATTCTAAACTAGGGTCTCCTATGGTCAGGATGGCTCTAAAACCAACTTGTCAACACCCGGATTTTTAATCCCAGATGCCTGTTATGTCATACATCGCAATCCCACGATTACCATTTTTGCGAGACATAACAAATCGGATAGTACATCATCCATTACAAACCATACATAAGGTCTTACAACAAATAAAGGATCACATGATCCAGTCTTAGTACAATTCAAGCAGCGGAATAACGTAATAATAATGATAGCGTAGGCGAGGCTCCATCTTCAGGGTCACAGGCAATGCTGACGATGAGAGATGATCCTAGTTGTTGTAACCTTCCTACGGTCCATCCTCCTGATACTCCTCTTCATAGTCTGGCCACGGGAATAGCCAGGGACAAAGCCATGAGTACTCTTTAAGTACTCGCAAACTAATACTAACAAGTGAAGTGGTTTTGAATAGGAAGTACTAGGCTCTAGGTTGTTTTGAAAAAAATGCCAGATTTATCTCTACTGAGTTCAGAAGCAAAAAAAAAGCTAGTTGAAAAAGTTTTATAACACCTAAGTGGGAACTTGAATTTCATATCACAAACCTGTTGTGGTCAAGTCAAAGTCATAAATCATCTCATAAGTCATTTTGAAAACATCTGACAACCGAACAGTATGGCCACTCCAACTGTCCATAACCGCGGACACGGCTATTCGAATAGTTTGACACTCTACAGAGGTGGTACACTTTCACCACAACATTCAATACATCCTTCAGGAAAAATCCTGAATTCACCATACTCAGTATGCGGATAATCAATCCTAAACTTTCAATAACACGCCCTAGTATAGGCACCTCTCCTGTGAGTTTGGCCTCCCAACCATGACCAACTGTCATATTGGGAACTGCACAGGTGGACAATCTTCACAAGGTATCCTCAGCTCTAACCTTGGCCACAAGGGAACTCATACTAAGGTATATAAATTTCCAGTCAAGCCCTACCCAAATTTCGGGTATTGTGGTTGTACGGTAAAATTGGAATGGTATCGCATCCATACAACCATTAGTTTTATAAAGGGCTAAGGCTCATGTCTTAACATTTTCATCATCAAAATCATCTGGTATTCAAGAAAACATGTCAAAACATTTCAGTAGAATGACTCATCATTCTAAGGTTTTCATAACCATTTTCACCAAGTATTCCCATCTAAAGTTGATCAAGTTTTATGCTTAGCACTAGCATCTCCGAATGGGGGGTAAATACTAAAGAGGGGTGGTAAACAAGTGTAGCTAATCTAAGTTGAATCTCATGCCTCAGGATGACATCAAGATTTATCTAGCTTAGGCCAAGTTTTATGCTCTTTATGCTACCTTTAAATATTTTTCTAAATTCTACAAGTCACTAAGTAAACTCTAATAGAAAGCTTTGATAAAGAAATAAAATAACTAAGCTTACAAATAAAACTAGGATTGGGTATCAAGTGGTGTAAGCTTGCAAGTAAGACTTTCATGGTTTAGCTTGCTAAGATAATAGTATGAGCTAGCAAGGATTAGCTTTCTAAGTCAACTTCTATAGTGAGGCTTGCAAGGTTGCAAGTATAGGCTTGCCTTGTGCAGAGTAGTGGTTGAAGTTCTCCTCGTCTTCTTCCTCGTAGTATTCTCCTTCCTCCTCGTATTCTTGGTCGGTACTAGTGTCTATAAATAAATATGAGGTACACAATCACCAAACAACACTTAACTAATTTTATTTATCACACCAAGGTTCACACTAGATGATCTAGGATCATCACAAGCATCACAAAGATTAAGGCAAATAATTCTATTTCCTTTATTTTAGAAAAGTAATTTCTACTCATTGAAAAACTACTTAAGATTTAATATTATCCAACTAAAACATGGGATCATGTTGACACATGTCATCACCACATATTTCAGTACTTGGGAATGTTATTTAAAGTGGTGTACCAATTTAATAAGGTCTAACCTTTTTATTTTAATTAATTAAAATGACTAGAATGGCCTATGAGGCATTCTTTTATTGCTTGACCATTATTTCTGCAAGTAACCCTAGATATTTTTATATATTCTGAAAGGTCTTGTTAAATGTGATTTTTGAGATTTAGAATCAACTCAAAAGATTTTGTGGTTGAATTTTGAAAAATGTTTGAATGCAGAAAAGCATCTGCCTTGTTATTTTTACTATAGGTGGTCTACAATTCCAAATGAATTGAATCAAACGGGCTTGGATTAAGGATTCCAGTACCTTTCTAACAAAATTAGTTTAATGCATTTTGGTTCTGTGAATCGACTTGGGTTGCTTTTTGAATCTAGGTACATAACTAGGTTTGAAACTAAAAGAATAAATCCAAATTTTAATTACTGGGTCGCGCGGGATGTTAACTGGGCTGGCCCACGGTGCACAGTGCACGCGCGGGTGGGTGGGTTTAAGTGAATGACCCCACTAATCAGCGAGACAGAGGGGTGCGAAGCGGTATGGGATGATCTAGACCGTGCGATGAAACCCTAGGAGGAGACTTAACAATGCCCTGGGTGATGCGGCGCCTCCCGCCAAAGATCTGGAGGAGATGTATGAAACCTAGGGCGAGGAGGATGTCCAGTTCGACCCTTATGAGGACTATGTGCTCGCGGGTGCAGAAGACTTTAGAGCCCCCGATGAGGGCGAGGAGTTAGACGAGCACGTTCCGCTCATGTACCCGGAGGTACTTTTATTTCTCCATGTTTCTTGTTTACTGTTCATATTTTTTGGTCGGGTTGTAGATGTACTAGTACTGAATCTATTCAAGTGATCTATATTCTACCGATCATGATCAAATGCACCATACAACCTGCTGCATGCAGAGATTTAGTATGTTCTGAACTACTCCACATTCTACATTTAGAAGCGAGCTATGGAGACAGCCGTAATAAACCTGTAAAATTGTGTTGTTGTTTTCAAAGTAACTTGAAATGGGTTGTTAGAATATCTATGCATGACCGGTAAATGCACTAGTAGTTTGTGTGATTTTTTAGAACAAGTAGATCAAGTAAATTTATTTTTCTCATTTCTTTTGCATTTTTTGCACATTAAAGGATGATTCATGTGAGGTGGGCTTTGACAAGGAGTACATGGACGACAAGAGCTGCCACGTCTTGAAGAGTATCAAGAGCGGGAAGGTCCCTTAAAGAACATGTGGTCCCCATGTGTGGTTTTGGTAATTAATGAAAATCTTTATGGACTAATGTGTGTATTAAGTTATACTTGTAGAATTTGTCCATTGGCATCGCTTGGAGCATGTGTTGGCTTCAAGGTCGATGAAATGAGAAGAAGATGTGTTGTGCAATCTCAAAATGCGCCATCTATAGTAGATCTCATGTTTGATGCTTGCCATCGTCGGTGATCATGGATCGATGATGAGGAATCAAGAAAGGCGTTCCATCTTGAGAAGGTCAAGTTTCGTCTACATCGAGCTCAAGTGGAGTGCTCAAGGCAAAGGTATAATCTTGATAGGTTTTCCCTTTTGCCAGTCTCATGTTGTGTGTGGGAGACCGGGTTTAGGATAGATAACCGTACTATCAAGAGGGGCTCTCGAATGAGTAACTCGGTCACATCGTTCGAAGAGAGCTCAAACCTTTGCATACTTGCATCATCGTATTTGGTTGTTATTTGGTCTTATTCATGTGAGGATATAGAGCTTGTGGTAATCTCCATAATAAGCTCTTGTTCATCAAAATCGGATCTTCCGTTTGTATCTTGTTGCGATTTTGATTTATGCGGTTTTCCGGTTTCTCACCAAGTGAGGTATCTCACATTATTATACTTGATACATTCTCACTTGGTGATAACCAATATTTTCAACGCAATTGGAATCGGGTTGATCGGAGTTACCAATCAAAAGTTATAGCCGTTTGAATATCTGTCATTTTAAAAAGAAAAGGAAAAAGATCGTTTCTGGGATGTCCGGTAGTACCGGGCCCAGTACTGGACAGGCCAGTACCAGCCGCCCAGCTCTCTGCCCTGTGCAGTACCTAATTCCGGTACTACTATCTGGCTCGGTAGTACCGCCCGGGTGGGCCGGTAGTACCAGCCAGCCCAGAAACATCCTGCCTAGCTCCAGCCCATTTCCTAACCTAGATATTTCCTCTGCTTGCCTGTCTCTCCAAGCCACCACCCGCATGGGCCCTACTCGCGCGCCGCCATACGCTCACTATCCGCGCGCGCGTGCTACGCTGATCGTGTGCGCTCCTGCTTGCGCTGGGCCCAGCCGCTGCGCCAGCTAAATCCCGCGCGCGCTCGCGCACTGCTGTCGTGCGCGTTGACCCTCGTGTCCCGTCTCGATTCCACGCGCATGCCTCCGCCCGGGCGCTAGGCTAGCCCCACTTGTCTGGCCTTGCGTCGCCTGACTCGCTGTCTCGCGCGTGCCCGCATAGCTTCGCCCCCTCTCGCGCTCCTGCATTGACTGCTGCTGACCCCACCTCACGCTAGGCCCTGCTGCTGCCCTTGTTTCCTGGAACCATTTACTACCGGCCCAGACAGAAAAATCGCCCCAACGGGCAGATTTCTTCAGCCCTCTATTTAAGTTCATTTGCCTTTTTCATTTATGGTTGTTTCTTCTTCCTCTATTAGTCTAAGCTTTGCCCCCATTTTCTCTTACTCTAAAAGCTTGATTAATCTCTTCCCCTCCAATGATTCTTGCCCATATTAAGAGAGAGGAGATCTAGATCCACGTTTTGACCAAACCAAAACATCTATTTGTGAGTGTATCTTTGGGGATCTAGATTTTTGGGGATTTTGTGTCCCACTTTGTGTTCTTCCTATCTTGTTCCACCAATAGCTTTAGTAGCTTTGTTGGAACTTGAGAGTGAGGGATTGGAGCATCTTTGTGGTGTTCTTGACTCTTGAATTTGGTGTCGGTTTGAGTTCTCCTTAGAGGATTTGGTGAGTGAAAGTTGTGAAGATTTTTACTCTTGGGTTCTTGGAACCCTAGACGGTTTGTTGGTGTTGTAGGTTGTGGCCTTGGTGGCGTTTGTTGGGAGCCTCCAATTAAGTTGTGGAGAAGTTCCCCAACCTTGTGAGAAGTTCCGGTTTGCCACCGACAAGTGCACCGATAGTGGAAGTGTGGATTGATCCCGTTGGGATGAGATTCACCGCAGAATAAGGGAGTCCTTTTGTGGCATAGGTGGTTAGATACCACCCCCTCTCCAAACGAGACGTACTCCATGTTGGGAGGCACTCGGTAAAATATCGTCGTCCCCGCGTGCCTCGGTTATCTCTATACCCGAGCTCTTTACTTATGCACTTTACATTGTGGTAGCCTTCGTGCGTGAAGTAATCTATATCTTGCTATCACATTGTTGCTTGTATTGATTAGAATATGTTTTTGGTGCACATAGGTGAACCCTAATTGTTCTAGGTTGTGCTTGACAAAGTAAATGCTAGTTTAATTCCTCCTTTGTCAAGCCACTCTCGGAAAAGTTTTAATCGCCTATTCAACCCCCTCTAGGCGACATCTGTATCCTTTTAGTCCCTTTCCGCACTCTAAGGGGGAGCTCAGTTGCCCCTTCTGTAGCAAAAGAATCAACCCGAGGATTAACAACGTGATTCAGCATGCGGTTGGCATCGGTAAAAGCCCCAATGCTTCACTCAAGCCAGCAACCAGGCTCAGCACGCTGCGTATGGCAAATTCCTGAGGGAGTACATCAGGACCGGCCTTGTATCCCCATCCTTAAGGATCGGCCGGATCCGCTACTCCAAGCCGGCCAAGAAGTGACCTTGCTGCCTCCTACGACACCTAATAATTTTAAGTTGTTTCTGTCGTATCTAGAATGATCTAAGTCAAACTTAGTCGCGTTCCGACCTTCACTCTCTGACATGTGGGACGCTACATTTGGTAGTCGCATACTAGCAATAGGTTTAAAACCGGACCAGTTAGTAAACTAGTGAGGTGACTGGTTCATTGGTTTGCAGGTTGGACCACTGGTTCATTCGGTTCGATGGCGACAAAAAAATAGTTCTGTCACACGGGTGCATCATTCCATATTTCCATGTGGCAGTTGCATTGCTAGTGATGTCGGGCAGACCCAAACGGTCTGCGCATGTCCAAAACTATCTGCACGGATGCGCGGTGCGTGCGTAGTGCCCCAGCGGCCGACCCATCGGGAGCAGCGGCAGCGATTTAGAGGCGCTGGCAGAAGGCTGATCGGCGGTAGCCTGCGCCATCAATGGCGACACGAAAACACGCTGACTGACTGGACGACATGCTCTCCACCGCCGCTGCAGGCGCCGCCTACCCTAGTGACTGGACACTTCAATGCCCCTCTTCGGCCTCCGCACCGGCATCCGATGTCGGCCCTTTTTAACCGGCCACCCATGGCCATCTTCTCCCATATAGAACACCATCTCTCTCCTCCTTCCCCCTTTCCTTCTCCATTGCTTGTATCTAGCCATGTTCGGCGGTGCTGGGTCAAGGGGAGGCCGTGGCGGCCGTGGACGCCGAGGGAGGCGTGGAGGACGTGGCCAACTCACCGCGCCACCACCCTCTCCCTCAACGCCGTTGTTGCCCGAAAATTTCGACGAAGGCATCCACTGCGCTGTGTCCCTCCACCTCGGCATGCCGCGTGACAGGCTTCTCCTGCCCCGCGGGTTCGTGACACTGATCAGCGATAAGCCGCCCCCGCTCGCCATGCTACGGGCAAACGGCTTCAGGACCAGCAGGTACCCAGTCGATCTGCAGTTCGACCACCTCGGCCAGCTGTACTTTGGCAATGGTTGGGAGTGCTTCGCTCTCTCACACCAGATCGAAGCGGGCAACATTGTCGTCTTCAAGTACGACGACGAAGGAAAGTTTGGCACCAGCGTCTTTGACCACACCATATGCCTCCGCTGCAACCACTCCGACTCCTCCTCCGACTTCGATCAGTAGGATAGGATGTGTGCGCGCCATGTATGATGTATGAATGTAGGCATTGGCCATTTGAAATGAAAATCTTTATTCAAGCCCTAAAACATCATTACACTCACGCCACCCTAAAACATCATTACAACCTAAGACTATCGCGGCCGCCGGTGCTAGGGTCGGCGGCTATGGAGGGTCAGATACACCATTCCTCATTGAGAGAATTTATGAGCGCTCGTTGCATCTGCACCTCCTCTTCAGCTCGGTCGAGGCTGGAAAGCAGGGAAGGATTGTCCCGCACCTCTTCCCGGAGGTCGCCACACACCAATCCAAGCTGGTCCAATCGCCGGTATTCTGGCAGAATGACACGTTCTGCCACCACCATCGTGAAAGGCTCGTCGGTGGTCACGTGACGGCTGTAGAAAGGGGGAACCGGTGGTGTGCCCATCCTGTAAATCCGCGGGCGCCCCGGAATCGGAGGAGGTAGCACGTGCAACAACTCTGGTGGATTTGGCCACCATGACGGCAGCGGCCGCTCGGGAACCTCTTCTCTACCGGCATCGGGGTTGCCATGCAGCTTGTCGTGTCGACAGCGGCGGCCAGGCATGGTGGTTTTTGTGTTGTGGGTTGCACGGGTATGGTCAAAGATAGCTCGGCGACCTCTCCCTTTTATGGACGCACCTGGATCTGACGGGAAACACCGAGAACTCGCGGGAAGCGGCTGGAAAGAAAGGCGGGAGCGCTAGATGAAATTGGTTCTGCGCCACTTGCATACAGTGGAATCGAGGTCCTCCATGCACGATCCAAGTCAAATGTACTCATGTTTGCCCGTGCATTCACTCGCTGACAGGTGGTACCCCACGTTCCCCTCAAGATTAATTTTTCACTTCCTTTAGACGGTCCCTGTACCCAGCCTCACTAATTATGACCCCCTGCCTTGCATTCCACGAGGACAAGACCTGTGTATGCGCAATTAAATTTCATGCTAGGATTTGACACGTGATAAGTAGTGATGCAGAGCACATGAGCTATAGGTGACGCAATGGACGGGACTAAACGACCGATAGCTTGAATTGACGTGAAAGCACAAGACGCATATATTCTTGTTATTATTCTTTTTTAATGAGGGCTCCTTTTAAATATTTGTTTACTCATAAGATGGAGCGGCCGCCGCCACGCGTCTCCACAAGTTCATCTGAATCGCAGCGACAGTTCTAGCATATCCCCTGTTTCGAAGAAATCCCTCTTCTTCTTCCTCTTGTCCTTTGTCTTCTCCTTCCCATTTGTTTTTCTTCATGTCTTCTCCTTGCCGCCGCCATGCTTCTCCACAAGGACGTCTGAATCACAGCGATGGTTCCAGCCTTCCCTTTGTTTCACTGAAAGCCTTCTTCTTAATCCTGTCCTCTATCTTCTGCATCTATTGTTCTTTCTGTCTACTCCTTGCCGCCCATGGAAGGTTACACTCGAGACACAAACTTCACTGCCCATGGAAATACAAAGATACATGTCGTCTACACCAACGAGTAGGATACAGTTGTGCGAGTCCTGAGGATGTCTCAGGAATGGCTTGAGAAGGACGAGGACAAGTTTGTCAGATTGGACCTCGAGTACACCAAGGAGGAGGAATAATACGAAAATGAGGTCGTCGTCGTTCAATTGGCAATGAGGCAACATGTCCTCGTCTACCACTACTCCTGGTTTATAGATCTGATCTCTTTAGTTTACCACTTTCAGGGTTCTCTTAGTTTAATGGTCACTTGTATGATTTTAATCAGTTGGTCTTGCCTTTACTAAATAGTCTTAGTCCTAAATTTTGCTCAAATGTTGTTCTCGCAAGTACTACAATCTTTCCATATGCTCATATTGCATTTACTAAATTCAATTAGTACCAAATGAATTATGACTATATAACTTTCAGAGTGTTCACCTGGGATTTACTAAATGTTTGTAGTTTCAATTTTTATTCAGGATGTGTTATTGCATTGTCTAAATAGTCGTATTCCCAAATTTTATTATAGTGGGGATCTTGCAAGTACTGCATTTTTGCAACTAGTGAATTTTATTGTGTATGGAATCTATCCATTTGGTCATGTTGCAACTACTGAATTTTCATAGGACCAAAATTTTTTTGACAAGCCATACTTGAGAGTCTTGATTTTGCATTTACTAAACTTTTGTACCTTAAAAATATATTTAGAGATGATGATCTTGCATGGACAACATTTGTACTTACTCATTTTGTCATTGTTTTGGTCATGCATTTTATGATGACAAACTACATACTTCCAGGACTGACAAGAAGTGTCCGGCCCTGCGCCAATTCCTTGTGCATAAAGGAATTGCTTTCTGCACTATCGACAAAACATCTGATTCTGTCAAGTTTTCTCATGTGGGAATCAAAATTCCTGAGCACAAGTGGATCGATATTCAATATCTTATCAAGATCAAAGGGGACTGGAAGAGGGGTGGAATGGCTACTCTCGCGGCTAGAATCATCGATCCGTCGTACACGAAAATGAAGGAAGATTTCCCTGGAGATAGGCACGATTTTTGGGAGGAGACGTCGTTGTCTGGTATAAACCTAAAGTATGCAGCCATAGATGCTTATGTGACCTACCAGCTGTATGCTCAGATCCATTTATTTCAAACTTTCCTCGTGTTTTGCCCCAGTTGCAAGAGGGAATACAAGTAAAGGGGAGGACTTTGTCGGAAATGCATAATAGATGTGCGTGACACTAAAAATGCAAAGAGAGAGGTTGTAGCTGAAGCCGCAAACAGAAAGAATGCAGCTGAAGGCGCAAACAGAGAGGTTGCACCTGATGCCGCAAACAGAGATGCTGCAGCTGAAGATAGGGAAGCCAAGGCCCCTTCCAGGTGGGATGAACTTTCATATCATCGGCGGTGGGCGGCCAATAACACAAGAGACAGATGGAATGATGGCCGTTGGTCTCCTAGGAAATATGGAAATGCATCAAGTGGTCTGATGAGGAGTGAATTAAATTTTACTACTTTCAGTTATGTTTCTGTATATGTCTAGTACCTTGTCAAGTACTTCTGTTGGTCATGTGGAATTATTAGTGTACGAACCATGTTTAATATGTATGGGAATCATCGTTACTTATTGTGTAATTATATACCTGTTTTTGCTCCACAGTACGTAATGATGATAGCATGCATTCTATCTTGCCATGTTGTTTTGAAAATTTTAAAAATTTCACCCTCAAACTCAAAAAGGGCTTTCATTTGTGAAGCAAGTACAAAAACTACAATTTGAATCCTTCTAGTTGCATGCTTGTGTGGTTTTACATCACATTGGGATCACATAATATCAACTATACTTTTCAGATGCTTTTACCAAACCACAATGATCCACATGACCACACACACTCAAGTGGATGTGGTGATGCATCTTATGTCCCACTAGTGCATGATTCCATATGTGGCAGCTGCATCACAGTGGCTTTCTAGGGATTTATGACCATGGTTTGAAACATGGAGTCCCCAGAGTCATATGCATATGTTCTTTTCAAATCACAATGATCCACATGACCACACACACTACAATGGATATGGTGATGCTACTTTTGTCACACCGGTGCATCATTCCATGTGGCAGCTGCATACGAGTGGCTTTCTGGGATTTATGACCATGGTTTGACACATGGAGTCCATAGATTCATTGCATGTGTTTTTTACCAAATCACAATGATCCACATGACCACGAATAATCAAGTGGATGTGGTGATGAAACTTCTATCACACTGGTGCATCATTCCATATTTCCATGTGGTAGCTGCATTGCTAGTGATGCTCTTTACATGGTGACCCAATAGCTGGATGAAATTGGTTCCGCGACACTTGCATGCATTGGAATCGAGGTCCTCCATGCACGATCCAAGTCAAAGCGTACTCACGTTTGCGCGTGCCGACCTTACCTTGCCGACAAGTGGGACCATACATTTCCCCTCACGATTTATTTTTGCACCCCCTTTAGACGGTCCTCGTGCCCACCCTCACTAATTACGCCCCCACCCCCCCTCCTTGTATTCCACGCGGACGAGACCGGCGGCGGCGGTTCCTCACTCCCTACTCGAACAACTGCTTCCCTCCCTGATTCCATCCCCTCACGAATCCATCTGCCTCTGGATCACACCCCCTCCATTAATCTGCTTGATTCCAGCCTCCATTTGCCTCCATGGGTAAATCGCGGGGCTGGCACCGCCACAGGCTAAAGTGTAAGGCAGACAACGACGATGACGCGGCTGGCCATGGCAACTACCACCGCACGGATTGGGGGTGGCTGAACCTCGACGCTACGAACGTGTACAGGGTCGCCAAGGAGTTGGACATCGTCACCGCCGGTCGCCTCGGTCGCTGCATCCCTCGCTTCCGCCCGCCGATCTGGGAAATGGAAGAACGACCGTTCGGCACACCATGCCTTGTTTACCCCGATACCTGCGTATGGCCAAATGACCGCGATGGCCACGTAAGTTCCAGTATCTTGCTTATTGACTCAGACATACTGTTGATTCATATGTGTTGAACTTTTGTCGGAATCCTATATTCCTTCCGTCGAACGTGTTGTGTGCACGCGCAGTTTGAACAAATTGAACAATTTAAGACTATTATGTATAGAGGAAGCTCTGCTTGTACTTGATATTCTGGTATTTTTGTAGTGATGCAGTCTTAATTTAGGTGATAGCTGATGTGTCAATTTGGATTTGCAAAGGAATGCCTGCTAGGTGATATTCTGTTTTCTAAAAAATAAACAGACTAAATGATTTGAGACTATTATGTCCCTAGTTGTTTATGATCACCGTCAGGAGTTTGTTCGGGGGAAGCTCTACTCCTACTTGATATATTGGGTATTTTCGTAGTGACACAGGCACAATTTATGCGAGAGCTGAGGAGACAGTCGTATATAATACTTTAATCTGAGTGAAGTGGTGTCAAATTGTATTTGCAATGGAATCCATGCTAGGTTATTCTACCAACTGACAACAAACTTTCGCAGGATGTTCATGCAAAACTGATGCTGCTGGATAAGTGGTCGCAATTATTAGTGGTGAATATCAAGTAGACAGAGGAGGTGGAAATTGATGATGAGCAGAACTGGGTGGGTGGCAACGGCGAGTGTCTAGTCCTTTTATCACAGGATGGGAGTACTTGGACTCTAAAAAATTTCTACAGATCGTTGAGACTTACACCGCCATCTATAGTGGGTGTCGGCATTACTGCATTCAACCATGGGTGGCTGCCGCCAAAATCTGAATTCGCTTATAGGTTCAACGTGGCAGAACTTGAGCTCCTGAAGGTACAACTCCCATAGAAGCCTCTCCTGGTGTGGAAGACTTGGCACTACAACCTCTTAGCGGTGTTCGACAAGGCAATCACATTCATTAGATGCCCAGATGACAATGAATGGACAGTCTTGCACGATGACCATCTGCTGTCGGAGAAGTATGTTGACGCCGTCTTCACCTCCAGCATGTATGACGACACACCGTAGCACATTTACGCGGTCACTAAACCTAGCATAGACGTGCGTGTTTGGGAGCCGTTCACCTGTGGTGAGTCATGGTTTCATATAGCATGTAAATTCCCATTCAAAATTTTGTTTACTGACTAAAGGTAACACGCAGGTACACACGCAGCCTCACGCGTCATTCCAGCTCTGGTGATAGAAGATGCAGTAGTAGATGCTGATCTTGTATCACGGCGCTGGTTCCTTGCACCTCTCAGAGGCGATGTCAACCAGGATGTTGAACTCATGTGGATTCATATCAGGGAAGCACTAAACAGCGTTGGTGATACAACAGAACATATGGGGACACAACTTTCTTCATACCCATCGCTGCAGTGTCACGTTTTCTCGAGGTCCACGTGTCCATCAAAAGACCTAGTAGAATAGGTCTAGAGCAGAGTTGACAATCTGAAGGGACAATCGCTGTTTTCCCTGAAGCTATTGAACCTGTAATTGCTCAGGCAGCCTCGGCTCCTGATGATGCTGCTGCTGCTGGTGGTGCAGCTGACGAAGAACTAGTTGCTGCTGCTCCTGGTGAAAAGCTGACAAAATACTCGCTAATGCTGCTGCTAGTGAAGCTGACGAAATACTTGCTGATGTTGTTGTTGGTGAAGCTAACGGGATACTGGCTGAGGCTGCTGCTGGAGTCCAGGGAGAACATGGTGCTGTTGTTGCTGAGGTGCCAGCACTTCCGATTGTCATCAACGAAGAGAGCACGGCCACCAATGCCTCTGACCGGCTGAAGGACACGGTTATGTGTATCAACCTGGTAAACAACAGGCCTGCCGCCATAGACCAGTCCACTCACAACGAACATCAACTCCATGTCGGACTCGACGAGCTAAAAACGATTCTCCGGGTACCGGAAGCCCGGAACAGGGCCTGCAACGGTGGCATGCATCTTCAGGGTCCATGGGGAGCGCTTCATCTGGATATCTCCATGAGAAGCACTAGGCATAGTCGAGAGGACAGACCCGTATCTGTCTGTCACAAAAACATCACCGGCGTAAGAAGTCATGCTCCAGAGTTACGCAAAGTCATTCGGCGTGTACCACCCTTCAGCAAAGACCGGGCGACTGCCTTCCTCCGTACCCTCATCCGCCCACCAAATGACGGTGTTTTGAAGGTTTGATGTAAACACCATGAATGACGGGAACATCGTCACAGCAACAGAAGCCACTTGCTCGGTCGGTATCTCCACCCTCAGGCGCTTGATAGCGCTCGAGAAGGGGTTGTACAACCATGTCCTGTATGGCTGCACCCTCTGTCCAAGCACAAGGAGGCCAACGGTTGTTCTACCAACGTAAAAGTACCTTCCAGAGACACATAGAGGGAGATATATATATATATATATATATATATATATATATAGAGAGAGAGAGAGAGAGGAGAAGCAGAGATTCAGTCAAGGTAAACAGAAAGAGATTCGGTCAAGGTAAACAGACAGAGATTCAATCAAGGTAAACAAGTAGATAGAGAAACAAAACTTGAAAACATATCATAGAGGAGGTGAACACAAAAAAAGGATCGCACATATACAGATGAATATCAAGAAAGAACCTGCGAATAACCCGACTAATCTTCTTCTCAAGGTGGCGGGCGTTTATCACGTTCAGCAACGTGATGGCAGCGTCATCTATCCCATACTCCTCCAACAATTGGTGCTCTAGAACAATCTAGTTGGCTGGTATAAAGCGATCCTCTGTGAAACCGCGCCAAGCGCTGTAGACTGCCCGGAAGGCGGCGTAGTAGTCGAAGTCGTCCGACGACAGGAAGACGTCACCTATCTTCTGTACGACTCCCTCAGGGAGATCATCCCATGGTGAATCTTGTTTCTTATTGTCGGCCATGGATGATGGTGTTCGTGTGGTCTCAGTCCTGTCGAATGGCAGAGGAAGCGGTTCTAGAGACAGACATTTATTAAAGAAGGCCTAGGAATGCCAAGGGAAGCGTGTGGAAATGAGACGAGCGCATGCACACAGCAATCGCAAGCCGAACCGCCAACAATCCCGCATGCAATCTCTCTCTTCGGTTCATTTCCTGTCAACTTAATGCGGGGGTTGCTACACGGGCAAGTTAATGCGGGGGTTGAAGTTTCAAGTTTACTATCCAGGAAAGTAAGGTGCCACGATCATATAAAATGAATAGCTCATACAACCACCATAACACTGCCGACTATTGTCTTCATTGTTATCCCATTTAGGTTCTCTGTTTTTCTTCATCATGGAGCTACTAATTTCAAATGATAGTGTAGTAAACAACATATCGGTACATGTTTTCTACCACAATCACAAGAAGAAAACTAGATGGAATTTCACCTTGTTGGCATTGTGCGGAACAGAGTGGATGTGAACATGGGGTTCAAAGAGTAAGGCGCCCTGTCTAGTGCGGGTGCGACCACGGCGACGGCGATCTCGGATTTTGGAGGAGGACAACGGGACCGAAATCTCGTCCTGATGTCGTGCCATGGGTGTTGTCGAGCTCCGGTTTGGGAGGAGGAGGGCGAGACCGATCAGGTTCAGCCGGGTGCTAGATCTCGCTGCTGGAGAAATTCCCTGCCAGCTCCACGCCATGGCGATGACCACAGATCGCCCCTTTAGGGAAGAAGAAGGCCTGGTCAAAAAGGCCATTTGAACATAAGGGCGCCAGCACTTGAATTCTACATGGCAGCCAGGATGGCAGTGACTTAACAGTCAAAACTGATAGGCGGGGCCCAATTTGACGGGCGTTAGCGAGTTTTCCCGTGTTCAAACGGTTTGTTGAATTCGTGCCGAAAAAGACCCTCTGAGCATTTGGCACGCCAACTCTGGGTATGACGATCCAATACCGACGAAGTCGGACCCCATGTTGCCTTGGCGCTTGAACTTTCGGGCCGCAAGTTAAAAATCTCCTTTGGAGATGCCAAGTTTATTTCTCTTAAGAGGGTTAGCCTCCAGAATACCACCCACACCTTGCTAGCCATTTCAAATATCGGGACAAGATTCATCTTAAGGGGGTTAGTTTGTCACATCCCAAGATTTTAGAAAATTAGGACTCAAAAAAAATGCATTTGCATTGCATCATTTGCATTCATGAAAATTTTGAATTGCAAAACACTACTTTCGAACCCTAAATTGGATCACTAAAAGACTCATACAAAGTATTATAGATGAATTTATAAAATCCCTATTTATAAATATTTAAATTAATAACAAAAGGATCCTACAATGATCTACAGTATTTTATAAAAAATTGAAAACAAATTTGAACACATTTGGAATGTATATGCAAAAGATATGATAAGAACAAGAAATGAATAAGAAGGCATATAGGACAAAATATATATTTATTAGATGGCCTCATAGCATGTACCATGTTAATGGTGAATTTACAAAATTTTAGAAACTTTTTTTGATCAAATTGGAACTCTATAACTAGTTATACAAAAGAAATAGAAAAGAGAAAAGAATAAAAGAAATAAAAAAACTAAAAACTAAACCTAATCTACAGAACTGGCCCAACCCAGCGGCCCTTTCCCCTACTCTACCTGCCGCACGGCGCGCGCGAAGAGCAAGACGCAGCATCGCAAGCAGCGGCCCATTGTAGCCCGCTCTCGGCCCAGCAGCTGCCTAGAAGCAGAACCCTGCAGCCCGCTTCCCTCTCCCCTCCCGCTAATAGGTGGTCCCCAACCCGTCGCCACCAACCTCGCGACAGAGACGAGGAAGAACACGATTGGCCCCCCAATCCAATACCCATGAATCTTGAATCAAATTTTTTTGGTTTGGACCCCTCCGCCACGTCTCTAGCCCCATATAAAATCCGGCCACCCTTCCCATCATAAATTTTCCTAAAACAGAGACCCTAACCATATACCGAAGCTTTTCTCATCTCATATGTCGCCGCCGCCATTACTTCCCCTGGAGATCGAGATTTGTATCGATCCCATCGTTCCTGTGCCCCTATCTTCCTTCTAACCTCTTTCCCTTGGAGAACTCCTTCATCTTGACCTTCTCCCCAATCCCGCAGGTCACCAGTGCTATCAGGAACCACCGCCGAAATACACCACCGCCCAAGCTCCTCCGTCCACCTGTCACCATCGCTCGAAGAAACAAGTGATGATGCCGCCCTTCCCATTGAGTTCCTCATCCTCCGCCGCACCTCGTGCCCTTAGTCCCTGACACCGGAGACCATCTAAACGCCGTCGAGCGCCACCATTCGAGCGCAGCACCGCTGCTCATCGCCATTGCCGCCGCTGATCGATGGTGAAGTGAGGAAGCTATGGTCCCAAGTCGTCTGATCCTTAATATGCAATCCATATTACATCACTCTTCCGAAGGGGTATCGCCCAGTGAGAGCCTATCGCGTGTCAGCCCAGTCAGCAGGTCGGCAGCTGAGTCAGTGCGGCATATTCCCTTCAATACTGAAATTGAATTAAAATTTACAAAAAATGTATAAATTGGCAAAATTCATAATAAAAGATATGTAGATCCAAAAATATCGTATAATATATTATTGGATTCATAAAATTGTGTAGAACATTAATATGAGATTATATCTAAATTTTACAGTACAAATTTACTGTAATAAATTAAATTGTTTAATGGACAATTTATACTAAATAAATCATAGCAAATTATATGTAATTTAGAAAACTACAAATAAAGTATCTATGAATTCCTAATTTCATATACGACATGCATATGTTGTTAGATCCAACTTTTGTAGTATATAATTACTGTAGTTATTTAAATAGATTTAATGGCCTTTTAGAGTACTAAATCCATAGTAAATAATTTATATATCAGAAAAATATAAATAATATGTCCCTGGATTAACAATTTCGTGTAGAATACATATCTGATTTTATATTTAACTTTTGTTAACGTAAAGTGTTTAAATTAATTAAACTCTATTATGTACTAATTAAATCATATAAAAAGATCTACAACTCCGTTTAGGGTGAATCCAATTGATACTGGTTCGTAATAATGTCCTCTATCCAGTACACTTTAGGTCTAAATTTAATACGGCAATTAGTACAAAAGTTCAAATGAAACTATTAAAACTCATCTATTGGCGATTAAGAATTAATATTAAGGGTGTGTTTGGTAGACTGTCTCCGCATAGAATTTCCCACCCCAGCTTGAATTCGAGTGTTTGGTAGGTCGGGTCCATCGTGTGGGCACTGCCCACCTGATACGAAAATGGTCTCTCGGCCTTTGCGTTGAGAAGCTGAAACCAGCCATTGCTCAGCCCAGTGAGTCCATCCCATAAAATCCCTTTCGCCCGCTTAGGGGTCACCACGACGCCTCGCATCTCTCCATTTGCCCCCCGCACTCCCACAACATAACGTTGGTTTTCTTCCTCGTCAACTGCCTCGCCCTGGATCCACGACGAGCTCCGCCCCTGAGCCTCCAGGACGTCGGCCTCCACTACCTCCTCCAGGACGCTGGCCTCCACCACCTCGTCCTCGACGCCGACCTCCACCCCGATCTGCACCTCTGGCTCCCGGACGAGCCTCCCCGATGCCGGCCTCCATTCCTGCCTCCTTGACGCCCTGGCTCCCAAACGAACTCCACCCCTGGCTCCCGGACGAGCTTCCACTGCCGCCTCCCGGACGAGCTCCACCCCTGTCTGCCCTGACTCCGCGACGAGCATGAACGGGCTCCGCCCCTGGGTCCTCGACGAGCACGTCCAGCGCCGCCACGGCCAGCCATGACCAGTGAAGGACTCGATCGCTTTTTATTTTTGTGTACAGGATCCGATTGTTTTTTATTTTGTATATAGGGAGTCGATTGGTTTTTATTTTTTATCCAGGGGTTTTTGTGCAAATTTGGACCTCCTCAGCATCTCTTTCTGCATACAACCCACCAAACAACCGACGCACTCAACAAGTCTGAACAAATACAAGCTACCAAACATGTGAGAAATCTAACCTCAGCTTAGCTAGGGTGAGCTTGTATGAGTGTAAATGGCTATTCTCCACTACCCCGGGCTACCAAACACACCCTAAATACCCTGTAATCTAATATTGTTCGGAGAACTAATTACCACCATTGTAATATATTAAATCATTATGCATGCATTTATTCATCATTGTTTTGTTGTATTGTGCAAAATTGCATTGTTTTGAATGGTGTGTTTGTTATGTAATTGTTTAATCTATAGATTGCGAGGAGTGCAACTATTGTGATTGTGATGAGTGAAACCATTATAATTGTGAGGATTATCTGAATGAATACATCTACAACAAAGGCAAGTAGCACTATCATAAATGTCCTATTATTTTTCATATGCATTGTAGTTGTTTTTAGTAGAAGTGCATGTGTAGGGATATTTTATACTATATGCTATGATATGTCCTATTTAGGATACCTTTTTTGTATCTTGCTTAGTGGAAACATCATAGTTGTAGCATGCTTAGCCTTGCTATAGATTCGAGGTGGAATATCATGTTATGATTATATGAGGTATTGGAAAATCTATGTTTTTATATAATAAACCAAGTACTTAATTAATCAATTCGGTGGAATACTACGGTTGTGAAGTTTTGAAGAAGTGGCAATGAAGGGGACCGTATCTTTGGCTACCTCTCTCGTGTGTGCACTAGAAGAAGACCACCTAGGCATCATAGAGATTTGACATGTTTCTTGTACAGTAGCTTCCATGTACAGCCACATGCTAATATGGGCTCTGGCTTAGTTAATTACATAGCGAATGATGTGGCTTGGTTACTATTGAGCCTGTTGGGAAACCCCAAGAGCAAGGTATGATGAGCACAGCAGCAAGTTTTCCCTCAGTTGTGAAACCAAGGTTATCGAACCAGTAGGAGAAAGGAAACAACTCCCAAGATGTTGCTAGCAACATGGAACCTGCACAACATAACCACAATACTTTGTCCCAACTTACAGTGAGGTTATCAAGCTCATCGGTTTGCTAAAAACAAAGGATTAAATGTATAGTGTGATAGAAAGTAATTGCTTGTAGTAATTGCAGAAAGTAAATAGTAGGCAGTAGATGGAATATCAGTGGGAAGGAATGGACCGGGGTCCACAGTTCACTAGAGGTGTTTCTCTATAAGATAAATAACATGTTGGGTGAAGAAATGATAGTTGGAAAATTGACAGATATTGAATGCATAACAATGCATGTACATGGCATGATGATCGCTATGAGATTTGTTTGGGCATTACAACATAATACATAGACCGTAATCCAATTACATCTATGACTAATAATTCACCTCCGGGATATCATCTGAACAACCATCGGGTATTAAGTTGCAAGCAACAGATAATTGCATTAAGCAAGGTGTGTAAAGTAAACAATACAATCGCCCTTGGACAAAGTATTGTTGTTTTATCCCTAGTAGCAACATCACATCTACAACCTTAGACGTTTCGGTCACTCACTGTAACACCCTCGGATTGGCCCTATGCAAGTTTTAGCGACTCCCACCAAACCCGCATAGAAACGATTCAAAGATGCCCACCAGGCACTTGCGTACGGGTGGAAAACAAACTAATATCATTACACAATATTCCATGATGGAACCAATAGAACGTACATATGCAACAACGACTCAATGAGTCAAGAATACAGATATACAATACAAAGATCCAAATCACCTTGAAAATGATACCATGTCCGAGTACGGGCAAGATGCAAATTGGGCTAAGAGCCCTGAAGAATAACCAATGGCGTCCATAACCCTGCCCAGGCCAAGTCGGAATGGGTAACCCTGCTAATGACGTTGATCTCAAAACCTGCTTAAACAAAAGGGGTGCCGACAAAGGGCAATGGAAAAAGAGAGCGGTCAGTATTGAGGCCAGTACATAGGTATGGTGGACTTAACCGGCAGCGAAGTAGGCACTAAACAACCAATAGAGACTTGATACAACTGTCGGCTATCATAGAGGGATAAGAAAGACCTATTTGGATCCAACCTGATTATAACACCAAACATACCCATCCTGGTACTCCCCCTCGATACCAACCGAGGAAGTCATACCGAGGAAACTCACACAGATGGAAATTTTATTCATTCCATTATAGTTGCAACAATTACTAGTCAGATATAGATAGCATGAGTCATCCCGATATAATAAGCAATGGGCAGTTTTAGTTAACCATTCCGTTGTAGTTGTAATACTTACTAGACAGATATAAATAGCATCAGACATCACAAAACCAGTAGTTGTTGGTACTTTTACTTATCCATTCCGTTGTAGTGAAGCTGATTAATAGTCATTACAAAGTCAAATTTATAGCACTACTTTAGTTACAGTTGTCTATGATCGAGATATTGTGCTCCAAGTTGTCCATAACCGTGGACACGGCTTTCAGAAAGTTTTACCCTGTAGGGGGACACAAATAGAAACACACGCACGATCAACCTCAGAAAAACCAAATGAAAACCCAACGAGGCATCACGACAAAGAAATCACAAGATTCATATAATATTTCAGGAGGCACCCCACCAAGCTACCCGCGACAAAGTTGGCCGGCTCCGAAACGGACCCAGAGGTTTGCGTCAATGGTTGTAAACGACTAGGAACCCGAAAGTGTGACTAGGCTTGTCGATACCGCGAAAACACTCCGCTTACCTAAACAGTACAGGCGCTCCACGTGCAATAGTAAATAAAGCAGTAAAACATGGCATAAGTACAGGATAGTAATAAAGCCCCAAACTACTTTATGGCCCCAAGAAATAAGATATGACTCAAGCTCATGCTAAGGGGATTCATGGGCCCACATGCGGATAGTGCGAATATTCAAAGAACAGGTATCAAGTACTCGGGGTCCTACGAGACACAAGTGGACGGTTAAAAACCAAATAACATCTATTTCCCACTTGTGCCTTTGCATTATTTACCTACTTCAATTTTAGTTATTAAACTATACTTAAAGCTATGATCATCTCCAACATTAATCATGAGGCATTACTCCAGCAACTGTGGAACATCGACGGTGCGACGCACCACCTGCGCAAGCAACTACGACTCGTAAGGCCGACTGTCTACCAAACAACAGTTAATAGGAGGTGTCCAAGGCAATATAATGGCTGCAAGGGATATCACAGGTACGAAACTAGAGCATCGCAACACAGATAGCAATTGATCAACAGGATGAAATAAAGACTATAAAAGGTAAAATAGGTAGAAATGGGGAGAATGCTCGCCTGGAAAAAATTGCTGAAGTTTTATAACCGAAGAACTTGTCAAAGCTCAAAACATCTCATCGTCCTATCCAGGAAGAAGCAAAACATTAAAAGGAACAAGCGATACAGCAATTACAACTAATGAGATAGAATCATCATGATCATGATATGATGCATGACATGGCAAGTTAATGATGCAAACTATGTCGAAAAGGTATTAGGGGCATATCACATTGATGAGATAGCATTCATGAGGCATTATTAATAAGAAACAATTAGTTCCCAATTTTATTTATCATGCTTTCCTTGCATAAACAATATTGATTATAAAATTGATCTTGATGCATGATGCAAATTATAACATGGATATCATGGTTGGAGATGTCTCGTCGCGTTGATCGATTTGGACATATTATTTGTCGAATTCAAAGTTACGGATTTAAAGTTATGCAATAATTAAGAAAAGATATTTATTAATATTTATTAATTTGATTTTTATTAAAATTGCTCAAATGATATTATAAATATCATATTCATATTACTCACATTTTTCTGATTCAAAAACATATATTATACTTATTATTTGGATTTATAATTTTAAAACAATATTTAAATCAAATATATTAAAGAGGGGTCAAAGTCAAAGATTTGACTAGATAGAGTCAACCCTGGTAAAATTTTAAATCATGGTTGAATTCATAATTGTAAAACATTCATATTTCATTTTATATCTTTTTCCAAATTCAAAACATTTCAAAAGATATGAATTATTTATGTTATAAATATTTCCTAAATTTATTTGATTTCTGAAAAACTCTCGCGACTTTCCTCACTCAGGGAAATACTACCCACCGCCAATGACATGTGGGCCAGAGGACACGGGGGGCCACTGACGTGCTGGGAGACGTGGTGGTGACAAGTGCCAGGGCTGGGGAGGACTACGGGTGGAGAAAGAAAGAAATTCCAGGGGGATGTTTGCCAAAAAGAAAGAATAAGTCAGGAGTGGTCTGACGAAACTGAAATAGGTTTGCGCGAAATTGGTTAGTGGAACGATCTTTGAATGAGGATGGCGAGCAAACGAATGCGGATTTCGCGACTCCATAAAAAGGAAAGTTATAGAGGGGACATCGGAAAGTAAGATATGTGATTTACTTTTATCCTAAGAAGGTCTAGGACGACGGGAAAACGGAGGGGATCAGAAGCCGAACAAGTGCAGGAAAACTGAATCTCACCGGCAGCAAAACAGAAACTTTCCCTGAACTTTCTAGGTAGATGGTAATGAACCCGCTACAAATTTTAGCCAGACACAAAAAATAAAAGATTTAGAGGGCTTATAGTCTACAACTTTTGTTTAGAAAGCTTTCGCGAATAATCGGGGTAACGTTCAGAACAGAGAGTTGTGGCTGCTGCCACTGCACGCAAGCACTGCTGCTGCTGTGGGTTCCAGTGCATGCGGCGAGCGGCACGGCGAGGCTGCGAGGGAGGGCGGCAGCGACACTGGGAAGGAGGAAGATGGGGACCATTCTCGGGGGTGGAGAAGGGCTCACCGAGAGGCTGATGTCGAAGGCGAGCTGCCGGAGAATGACGAGATGACGGCGGGCGGCGGCGACAGGAACAAGGCCACGAGCAACATCGGTGTTCTGCGATGTTCACGGCATCGGCGTTGAGCACTTGGTCTCCTCCTCGGCGTCTAGGAACTCGAGCAGCGTCAGGCACACCTCGCGGACAAGCTGGCTCGGCAGCGACAACAGCAGGACAGCGACAGGGTCATGGTAGACAGCGGCTAGGGTTTAGTGGCCACTGCCATGGGGTTTCTGGAGGTAGGAGATGGAGAGGGAGTTGTATCTCGATCCAGATGGGGTGGAGAGGGGGTAGTTGGAGACGAGGCTCTATCCCTGCTGTTGCTTTATGCCAGGAGGTAGGGTGGAGGCAGGACCACATGAGGGGAAGGGGTGGATGGATTGATCGAGCACGTGATCATCTAGAGAAGAGAAACAGAAGAGGGCTTGGTCGAATCAGAGAGGGAAGGGGCCAGGGTCTGTCCATGGTTGCACCTGGGCAGGGTGGCGTGCGACGTGTGGCCAGGCAGGAAATAGGGGGGGCTCGCTGGGTGTGGGTCGGGTGCACAAGGTATTGTGCCTGGGGGAGTTCTCTCTGGTGGCTTCTTGGTCGGGTCAGAGTGAAAAATGGCAAAGGACTCCAGGAGGTGGCGATGGGGAGTACCCGAATAAAAGGGGTTTAGGTTTTATAGTTTGAAACAAGTTCTTGTGAGAATTGCAACCCACAAGATCAACTATAACCAAGAAGAGCAAAGATAGTCAAGATGGTGGACTAGGATAGCTTGCTTGACTTGGACATTATTTGAATTCGAACCAACAAACACCACTCCGAAAACAAATGAAGATCAAAACAAAAGTAGAAGAATACAACCTTGCATGGGACATGCATGGACATTAAATGCCATCACTTGTAGTTGTGAAAACAACCATAAATCAATATGGTCCTAAAATCCATACATGCACTCAAATTGAATAAGGCCAATGCAAGATATACAACTTGATTCTCCTATGGAGTGGATGGAAAAATAAGCATAAATGAATGTAAAGGGGTAAGGCTGGTGTGTGGTTTCCACCAGATGATTATTTAGCCCCTTCTATATTCAAACATCCTCACATATTCAAATTCACACCATAAAGAAGATAGAAAGAATGTTCTACTCACATAGCATGCAAACGTGGCCATGAGGCTCCCCATATTCAATATTGTGAAAACAACCTATATCACATATGGGTGCATGTATAAATAGAAGTGGATCCAATCCCAACACATATGATATAGATTCAAACACCAAATATAATTGCAATGGCTCACAAATAATTAGGATTGTGGAATTGTAAGGTGATGACAAAGAAAGGTAGTGGTGTTAATAAAAGATATGCCCCCAACTCAACTTGGGCATTAAAAATTATATCAAGAACCAACTACAATATATAAGAGGCAAATACAAGTAGTACAATATGAATGCATGTGGAATAAGGACCAACAAAAGGGGTTTTATATGATGCTCAAATGCAATGTGGCATGGTGACATGAGCATGATATAATGATGATGCAATAAATGACAAGCATAAGGTAGTGTTGATCGGTATTTCTTATGTAGCATTCCAATGTTAGACAATTGGGATGCTACACTCACCCAGATTACTAGAGACATGAACCTACTATCGAGCATAAATACTCCCTCTTGGATTCACAAGCAAATACTTGGTCAGAGTAACTACTAGCAACAAAGAGCATGAAAGATCACAAATAACATAGACATGATAAAATCAATAATCAATCTTCACGTAGTACTCAATATCCATCGGATCCAAACAAACACAACATGTAGGATTACAAATAGATGATCTTGATCATGATAGGCTCCTCACAAGATCTAAACATGATAGCTCACAGAGGAGAAATGACCATCTAGCTACTCCTATGGACCCATAGTCCAATGATGAACTACTCACGCATCACTTTGGAGGCTGGCATGGTGATGAACAAGGCCTCTAGGATGATCTCCCCTCTCTGGCAGAGTGCCAGGAAGAACTTCAGATCCCTACCGATCTAGGGACGATGGTGGAGGCGGCTACGGATTTTTTTCGTGGATTTCTGATTGGGTACTTAGGGTTTTCTCCACAGGGTGTTTATATAGGTGAAGGGGAAAGGTCAGTTGAGGACCAGGGGTCCCACACCATGCCCTGGTGCGGGCCCACCTTTGGCCGCACCATGGGGTGGTCTGGCCGCCTTGTGGCGCCTCTACGTCCCCCCTCTAGACTCCGTCTTCGTTACGGTAAAATATTGACTTCGGCTTTTGTTTCGTCCAATTCCGAGAATATTTCTTTACTATCTTTTCTAAAACCAAAAATAGTAGAAAATAGGAACTGGCACTGTGGCATCTTTTCAATAGGTTAGTTCCAGAAAATGTATAAAAATGCCTCAAAAAGTAGACAAAATATAAGATAGTTGGTACAAAACAAGCATGGAGCATCAAAAATTATAGATACGTTTACGACGTATCAAGCATCCCCAGGCTTAACTCCTACTTTTCCTCGAGTAGGTAAGTGATTAAAAGAATAATTTTTGAGGTGACATGCACCATCACAATCTTGATCAAGGTATTATAAAGCATTGATAGTTGGGATCAAAGTACTCTAACATAAGCATGATGGATATAGTTCTAACAATAAGACATAGAAACTATGTTGCAACATGAAAAGTTTCACAAACAAATGATCATGAATAACAGTGCATTGAAAGACATTTGTTTGTTTCACATATAGAAAACATAGCAAGAGTGGTAATCAGCTTGTCCTTCATGGAATATCAAAACATAAATTCATACGACACCTTCAAAGTTCATAATGGTGATTATATACAAATAATTTAAGAACAAGCAATACCATAATTATGAATCAATTAACAAGTTTTGGGACAATGCACATTGAACTAAGAATGACAACTATGCTCTCTTAATTGGTGCATAAAGATAGAAGATGGAGACTCAACAAAAAGTAAAAAAGAAAGGCCCTTCATAGAGGGAAGTAGGGATTTCAAGTTTCATAAAGAGCTTCCAAAAATTATGGTACTTACTAGCTTTGATCTCTCATTGCCCCTATCATAAGCATCTTGAAGTGATTAACATTAAAGTGACACAAATATGAGTATATAGTTGACAAATCACAAGTTGAAAATCTCATGCCCCTTGCATACGAGTACCGAACCTCATGCTACTCAACTTTGGTCACAAGCAAGTTCTTGTCATTGTAAGTATATGTGTATCATAGAGAACCGCCAATGGGGTACCCCTTGCCCCATGACACAAGAGCTATCCCATATCAAAATGACAAGGCAACAGATAGTGAGCATCTCAGTGATCTTTTTATTTGCTATTTGCATAGGTTTTTATTGAGGATGCTTCATAGAATGACACTATGGTTTTTCTATAAGTTTCCACCATGATTAGGCATGGCTTAGGCTAGCCGCCCAAGCGTTTCTCTAACACATATACAAACTCCATGAGCTTACAAGTTCCCCTTTTATTTCACACCGTCGGGATCCATAAACAAAAGAACATGATATCAGCTAAATAGAATAAGTGCAATGTCGAAAGCGTTCCCCATGACAACATGGTTCTGCTAACTTCCAACTTATAATTTGCAAGCATATAAGCAACATAGATGGGCAAAATGGTTCAAGTTTATTAAGTGCAAGAAAATAAAGTGTGCCATCAAGTTTGTGAGAGCTTTAATCACTAATTTTCACATAACAAAATTTAATTTCGAAGATAGATAAAAACATGAATATACTTGGAATGTTTGAACACACCATGCATAGGAATTTATAGTGGACTCTTTGGGATAACTTGGTTTCTTGGGAGTTGGATGCACAAGTAGAGCCCATAATTAGTACAGGTGGAGGCTAGCAAAAGACTAGGAGTGTAGAGGTCCCAACCTTTAATAAGGTAGAGATCCCTGTGTTTACAATGCCAGTCCCTGGATCAATAGCTAGCATCCACAGTTAAGATGTAATATCAAGAAACAAAGGTCATATTACAACTTTATAACTAGGAAAAAAATAATTCATTACATCTTATATAGCTCATTTGGCTATCTCATTACAATGCAGCAGAAATAACTATAGCATGGAGTCCATCTTAAAAGTGCCACAGGCAATCATGTTGGTTGTAGACTTGTAATCCTAATCAACACAGTTCACTAACATCAAACAAACCTGCAACATAATAAGTTACAGCCACAAGGGTCAATACATTTGAATTGTATTGGCAAGTGATACTATGGTAGAATAGTGGTAACTATCATCTATATGCATTTGGCTAAGTGGAGTTTAGGCTTGCTTTGCTCAAAATAGATTTTCCTTATCATTTGAAAACACTAAGTTTTTGTTTGTCAAAAAATCACCCAAGGCATCTACCAATCATTGATTGAAGATCCTTTAACCCTTATTCAACCACAAGTTTTTAACTTAGGAATTGGGATGAGGAGATCCTTGATAGCTTCCATGTGTTGATGCTCAAATTTTCCATTGTCTGGGACATGGCTAAGTACTTAGATTTTACTCTCTCAAGAGGTGGTGCACTTTCCCCACAAGACTCAACATGCATCGAGACAAGATCTTTTAGAAGCCTTCCCTTAGACCAAAATGGACGCGTTGCCAAACCTATCACCCCCTACCACCAACTATTCATCTGGCTAAGTTATTGCAACCTATATGATCCAGGCAGAGCCCATATTGCCATGTGGCTGCACTTGAAGCTTCTCAACATTTGACATCTCAAATCTCTTTGTTCCTGGGTGGCATTCCACAAGTGTGATACCAAGTTTTTCTCCAATATACTGGACTTGTGTAACCACTCAACAAAAATCCATACAAGCAATTACCATTCAACCCAGGTGATTCATTCACTTAGTAGTTTTATTAGGCCAAAACATAAGTCAAAAGACTTAGCAAAATTTCCATAGCATGAATATAATCCACCCTTGTTTTCTACTGGCTAAGCTAAGCATGATAGTAGTAGGGATCTTAACTTAGATAAAATTCTACTAAGGCGTCATCTACTAGGATTTCCCATGGCATAGCTTATACTTAGAAAATTCCATGCAAGTCATACTCAAAATATCAGTAATGCATAGTGAAAAATAATGGGACAAAAGTATGAAGCACCACTTGCCTTTTTGGTAGAGAATATAATTTCACTCCTTGATCTAGCAAATGTCACACTCTTCACATTTCACTACAATTCAATCAAAGCACAAATTCAACTAGCATTCAAACAATTCACCACATAAAATAGTAAAACAAAGTAATGCATGCAAGCATGCAAAAGATTGTTTTATTTGAAAAGGTGGTTTCTAATAGGCTATAAACATTTTAAAACACCTATTGGTCATTTATAAAAGTGGTAAAACCATTTGATATTAAGTTAGTGAAAATGGCCACTTTAAATCATTTTTGTTTTGCTAGAAATGAGTTAAATCAAAGTAATAGTTTCTAGTGTTTGACAAATA
Organism: Avena insularis; assembly: GCA_023614405.1. Lineage (NCBI taxonomy): Eukaryota > Viridiplantae > Streptophyta > Magnoliopsida > Poales > Poaceae > Avena > Avena insularis. The sequence continues at coordinate 163,489,222 of CM042685.1, read as the reverse complement.
TATTTTTAAACACAAATGTTAGTGTTATAAGGTCAAGTTTTTAATATTAAACCATTTGCAAAAGGTTTCATATAAAACCATTTTTAAATCAAAGCAATATTTTATTTTGTTGGAAATGCCTTTAAACAAAGTAATAATTTTCTAGGGTTCTCCAAACATATTTTTAAATCCAAAAAGTTGGTGATTAGGGTCAGAGAGTTTAAATCAAATCATTTTCCAAAGGTTTTACTCAAAAAGTATTTTTAAAACATAAACAACATTTTTATTTAACTAGAAATTCTTTTATTCAAAGATTTATTCCTTAGTATCACAAAACATACTTTTAAATCTACAAGTTGGTTTTTATGGTCAGTAGGTTCAGAAAAAACAATTAACAAAATATTTTACCCTAAAATCATTTCTAGAATAATTTTTATATTCAAAATTGGCTTACACATGTTTCTGCAAATCAACCATTGTTACAGAAGCAACTCACTAAAAAAAGGGCATGGTTGGAAAGTATTATTTTTCCTTATTCCAATCGTATAAAGTTTGCAAAATTCGGATGTGTAGATTTAAAGTTATGAATTTTACAAAATCAAACATCTAATAGGATAGTTTCTATTTTTAAATCAAAACACGTGCCACGCGTCTGTTTCCTATTCGCCGGTACCGGTTCGGCAGGATCGTGTGATGTGGAGCGTTAGATTAAAAAAGGATCGTACGGCATAGATCAAATGTACCCTTTCGTTTAAGTGGATCTATCGTATCCGATGGATCGAAATTTAACGGCCCAAATCGAGTTAACCATAAAAGAGCGGCGCTGCGATGGTGGCTGGCGGCGGAGCACTCTGGTGGTGGCGTTGCCGGTGATACGGGAAGCGAGAGGAGGAGTGGGATGGCTCACAGTGTTCGTGTGATGTCGCTGATGCTTGACGTGTCCTTGGTTGGCGAAGGGGCGCACGGGATGATGGTAATTCCTGCCGGAGCTCCTTCTGGCGGCGGGTGCTCTCTGTTGAAGATGGAGGTGACGCTACGGTGCACGCCAGGAAAAATAAAGGATGTAGTCAGATGGGCAAGATCGTGGTGAGTACACGCATGTGAAAGAGAGGGAGAGGCGCGGTCGGAACTTACCTCGGAAGTTTGTCGGAGAAATGGAAGACGACGGCGCTAAGACGCGGAAGAAGTCAACGTTTTGGGGCGCGCGCAGGCGAATGGAGACTAGGGGCAGATGCGCGAGGCGATGGGGGTCAAGCTCGTGGAAGCTAGGGGCAGGGAGATGGTCGGACGTCGCCGGAATTCATGCTGGACCTCGTCGGAGGCAGTGGCGTTTGAGCGAGCAATTGGAGCAGCTATGGGGCTCCGGTGGAATGAGGACTGAGGGGAAAAGGAGAGGGGACCGAGGGGAGTTAACGAGCGTGATCACTGGGTGGAATTAGTGCGGCAGTAACACGAATTTACACCACGAAATCAACGCAGAAACGGCCGGGGAAAGGGGAAGAACGAGTCTGGCGGGTGAGGACGACGACTTACAGGTGGGGTTGTGTTGTCAGCAAGGGAGAGAGAGATACGCGGTGGGGTCCGGGAATCAGTGACTGCGTGGGTGCCTTGCTGAGTGAAAGAATAACGGTTCGGGGAGAGGAGAGAGGTGGGCTTGCTGGGCCTGGTGGGCTCTGCTGGGCTGGGCTGGCTTGTTTCCATTTTTTTCCTGGAACCTTTTTCTTTTTCCATTTTGATTTTCTGTTTCGAATTTCAAACTATCATTTGAATTCAGATTTCTTTTTTAAATCTTTTCCAAATATTCAGTAGGTTTCTACACTGTTTTAAATATGTATTTAAAGTCCATTTTTGGAATAATTCTTTTATTCATTTATGGTTTATTATTTATTAAAAATAGGCACTTGCCTTTATTCAAATAAGATTTAAATATATTTTCAAACTCTTATTTAAATTCTAGTTTTCACCAAACCTTTTTAAGTAGGTTTTATTTATTTAATAGGGTGTTAAATAATACACTTTGAATTATTTGAAGTATTTTTAATATGATTTATTAATCATTTAAATTGGGCATTTGTCTTTATTCAAATAAAATCAAATATTGTTTTAATTCCATATAAATTTTATTTAAATGATTCTTTTATTCCATTTAAGTTAATTAAATAACTTTTATATTCTACTTGGGCAAATTCCAATTTATTAATTTCTCATGATTTGATTAATCATTTTCATTAGGGATTTTCTCTTTATTAAATATAATTAGAATAGGGTTTAATCCCATATAGTTTTATTTGATTATTCATTGTCCCTTTATTTATTTGAATTATCTTTATTTCATTTGTTTATGGATTTGGCCAATATATTTGGCTTTTAAATATTCCTTATTTATTTATTTCTTTCTTTATCTTATAAAATCCATATCTTTTTATTTATAGATCCAAAATTGGTGATTCCAATTTGTATATTTTTATTTAATATTTGTTTATCCTTTTATATATCTTTAGGATTATTTTGCTCACAATTTTGGTATGTATTTTAGATAGGTGCTTTACTAGCTTTGGAAATAATTCTTTTGCCATATTAAACTCATAAGTTTTCATCTATGGCTCCAAATTAAATGAAACCACTTTCTATGGTTTATAATATTTTTGTTTATCATTTTTGACCATTTATAAATGTTTTGTTGACAAATTTTTATATGGATCAAATCCATAGTCTTAGTGAGATCTTGGAAATGAATTATTCCATTAGGGTTTTAGGGTTTTGGTTTAACTTTTTCCAAGTGTTTAAATTTCAAGATACATTCATTGATGAATGCATTCCACTTGATTGAAATTTGTTGGATTCCTTTTTATTCAAATTTTATTCAGGAAGGGTTTTGATATTTCCATTTAGAAACAAAAAGTTTCTTTTCACCCTAAATTTCAACAATCATTTATATTGTTTATTTATTTTTCACATTTCAAAATTTGGAAAATTTTGGGATATGACAAGGAGCGACCAACTAAGAGAGCAATAATGGCCATAATCATGCAGAGCGACAAAAAATTATTAACTAAAGCATAAAGTGATATCACAAGTCCAAAACTAAATGATCATAGAGGCTAAGGTGGTTGGTTCATAGTCTCAACATGGTATAATCATGTGCCAAGTCAACCCAAATAAAACAACGCATGATTCTTTCATGGCACATTAATCAATCTAAGTATTTTGAAACTAGTCATGCTACAAAAATAATAAATAAGCATATAGTCAAAACAACATCTAACATGACATGATAAATTCGAAGTCACAGTCAAAAGAAGCTTCTTTTTGTACCACCATAAGCATGAAACATTCTAGTCTTTTCCAACACCAATCGACTTATTTGAAATAACTCAGAAAGATAATTATCAATAAAGATCAGAGAGCTTGTATCACCTAACTACAAAGAAGAACTAAAAAGTTCTAAGAAAAAAGCATAAGAAAACTAAAGCTAAATGCAGTGCTAGCAAAAGAGAACACTCACAGAACAATACGAGTGAAAACTAGAGTGTTCTAAGCAATGAAGAACTGGGTGTGACTTCTCCAAAATAGGTGTGTTGGGGTCCAACCAACTTATTGCATCAAACAAAACAAAATAAAACTAAAAACAATAAAAAATATGATCCAAGAACAACATATAGTGCATGAAGCAATAAAAATAAAGTGTCTTGAAAGAAGACCTGAGATTTTTATTGATAAAGAAGGGGATGCCTTGGGCATCCCTAAGATTTGACGCTTGTACCTCTTGAATATTTCTTGGGTTGAAATGGGTGGCATCCCCAAGATTGAGCTTTAGTCCATACTTCATCTTATCACATCATTCTCTCCCTACACTTGAAAATTTCCTTCATACAAAACTTCAGACAATCTTCATTAGCAACATTAATGTATTCAAGATAATAAGCCTTTGGGTTCAGTTTCAACTCAAATATAAACATACATTAAAACATAAGATAATGTAGCAACTCCTTTTAAAAGCTCAAGTGATCAAAGAGAACTAAAAAAAACCGATTAAGAGGCAAATGCACATAATGGCAGAAATCTGTCAAAACAGACCAGTAGGTAAAGACTGATTTTTTCTAAAATATTCTGTTGCTCAAAATGAAAAGTGAAAAACTAACAAAAGTAGGGTAAATACCAGGGGCATGCACAAAAATAATTTCAGCTCAATCCGACGTTCTGAGTTTTTTCACGATTTTTTACAGTTAAGCACAGAAATCTGTTTCGGGACAACAACTTCCCCAAATCTTACTTCCTTCTAATTAGAGGTTATTCTTGGCACAAAACCACACAAAAAGGATAAGGAGAGGTTATTACACAGGCAAGAACTTCCAATACTCATATAAACAAAAATAAACTAAAAGCAAAAATATAATGGGTTGTCTCCCAAAAGTTCTTTCTTTATAGCCATTAAGATAGGCTTAATAGTTTGAGAAGATGCTCATATAAGAAATATGAATTGAAGTATAAGAGAGCATCAATAAGCAAATTCAAAACACATTTTGTTCTAACCCACTTCCTATGCATAGGAATCTTTTATGCAAATAAATTCACAAAGAACAAAGTGACATGCATAGGAAGATAAAACAAGAGTAACTTCAAAACTTTCAGCACATAGAGAGGTGTTTAGTACCATGAAAACTTCTACAACCATATTTTTCTCTCTCATAATAATTTTTAGTATCCTCATGAATAAACTCGAAAATATAACTATCACATAAATCATGCTTTTCATGATCTATAAACACATAATTTTAATCAAGCTCAAAAATAGTGGGATTAAAACATTCAAACCCACTTTTAACAATTTTATAACAAGATGACTGATCATTCTCAATAGGTATGGGGTTCCAATATAAAGTCAAGATCCCTCCAATCTCATTTTCAATAGTAGTATAATTAATATTATCAACCAATATAGGACCATCATCTAGAGCTTTATCATAAACATTTTCTAAGCAAAACTGTTTAGTACCATGCATTTCGAAGTTAGGCACAAATAAAGGATTATCATAAGATTTATCAAAATAGCATGGATTATCATAGATAACAGGAGCATAATTATTATCACAAGTTTTACCCATAGTAGACATTTCAAAACAATCCACAGGAACATAACATTCATCCTCCTTTGGTAAGCATGGGGGGCAATCAAATAATGTAAGAGATAAAAGAGTTACTCTCATGAGAAGGTAGGCATGGGTATCTAATCCATTCTTCCTCCTCTTTTTCATCTAATGAGCTTTCAGGTTCAGCCATTTCTTCTTCCACGGGTTCCTGCAAATTGTGGACACATTCTTGTGCATGAATGAGTCTCTCTTTATAATAAATGATATAACAATTATTGCTGAAATTTTCTATGCAATAATCAAGGATAGAAGAGACCATATCTTTAAGGTCTTTACAAGCAACACATGTTTCATATTTTTTAGACATGAAGGATTCTATTTTAGAAGATCCCATAAACAAAAAAAATTGTTCTACTTCTTCATATCCAAGATGAATATAGTTATTCCAATGATAGTTCACAATAAAAACTTCTTTACTAAAGCCACATTGGAATTTAAGATGTTTAGTATCCTGTTCAGAGCAACAATTTATAATATGGCGTTTAAGCAAAATTTTAGCAATTTGATCCAACCTTTGTAACACGCCTCTCATGACTTTACCCTTATATGATTCTCTATACTTTATAAAATATCCCATAGAGGTTCTAGCATGTTCTTCCATTACAAAAGTTTTTAGATTTTTGGTTTTTCCAATTTTTATGGATTTTCGAGTATATATGAGAAATAAAACAAGACAAAAATCAACTAGACAAAAGTAAACTAAACATAGCTAAAAAAGCAAAACAAAAACAAAGTAAAGATATTGGTAGTGAGAGACTCCCCTTGCATAAATCTTCTTTCTCACAGAAAATCTTTTTGATGGGGAGGAAGAGATTGAAGTTGTCATGTATCTCCCTGGCAACGGCGCTAGAAAATCTTGATGTGGCTCGGTTACTGTAGAGCCTGTTGGGAATCCCCAAGAGCAAGGTATAATGAGCACAACAACAAGTTTTCCCTCAGTTGTGAAACCAAGGTTATCAAACCAGTAGGAGAAAGGAAACATCTCCCAAGGTGTTGCTAGCAACGTGGAAGCTGCATAACACAACCACAATACTTTGTCCCAACTTACAGTGAGGTTGTCAAGCTCACCGGTTTGCTGAAAACAAAGGATTAAACATATAAATTGGAAGAAATTAATTGCTTTTACTAATTGCAGAAAGTAAATAGTAGGCAGTAGATGGAATATCAGTGGGAAGGAATGGACCGGGGTCCACAGTTAACTAGAGGTGTTTATCCATAAGATAAATAACATGTTGGGTGAACAAATTACAGTTGGACAATTGATAGATATAGAATGCATAACAATGCATGCATGGCATGATGATCGCTATGAGATTTGTTTGGGCATTACAACATAATACATAGACCTTAATCCAACTTCATCTATGACTAATAATCCACCTCGAGGATATCATACGAACAACCCTCGGGTATTAAGTTGCAAGCAATAGATAATTGCATTAAGCAAGGTGTGTAAAGTAAACAATACAATTGTCCTTGGAGAAAGGATTGTTGTTTTCTCCCTAGTAGCAACATCATAGCAACAACCTTAGAGGTTTCTGTCACTCCCACAGATTCCTAGAGGCATGAACCTACTATCGAGCATAAATACTCCCTATTGGAGTCGCAAGCATATACTTGGCCAGAGTAACTACTAGCAATGGAGAGCATGCAAGATCACAAATAACATAGACATGATAGAATCAATAATCAATCTTGACGTAGTACTCAATTTCCATCGGATCCAAACAAACACAACATGTAGTATTACAAATAGATGATCTTGATCATGATAGCATCTCACAAGATCTAAACATGATAGCACAAAGAGGAGAAACTATCATCTAGCTACTACTATGGACCTAGAGTCCAAGGATGAACTACTAACGCATCACTCTGGAGGCTGGCATGGTGATGAACAAGTCCTCCGGGATGATCTCCCCTCCCCGAAAAGGTGTTGGGAAGAGCTTTAGATCTCTCTCGATCTAGGGACGATGGTGGCGGAGGCTATGGACTTTTTCGTGGATTTCTGATCGGGTACTTAGGGTTTTCTCCTCGGGACATTTATATAGGTGAAGGGGCAAGGTCGGTTGAGGACCAGGGGGCCGACACCATGCCCTGGTGCGTGCCCACCCTTGGCCGTGCCACGGGGTGTTCTGGCCGCCCTGTGGTGCCTCTTCGTCCCCCCTCTAGACTCCGTCTTCATTATGGTCAAATATTGACTTCGGATTTTATTTCGTCCAATTCCGAGAATATTTCTTTACTAGATTTTCTGAAACCAAAAACAGCAGAAAACATGAACTAGCACTATGGCATCTTGTCAATAGTTTAGTTCTATAAAATGTATAAAAATGCCTCAAAGTGTAGACAAAACATAAGATAGTTGGTACAAAACAAGCATGGAGCATCAAAAATTATAGATACCTTTACGACGTATCAGTGAAAGACCCTTTGCATTGGTGTATCTTCAGGTTAACTAGAATTGTGTATTGGAGGTTATATCCTTGCATTGGTGCATGTTAGACATGCTAGTATTGTGTATTAGGAGGACCTCTATGGAAATACTTCATCACATTCTCGATCTGCCGATATACCAATTGGTGTGTACTAAACCATTGGCCACTGGTGGCGTCAAGGCGAGATTGTGTCATATGCGTAAAGTCTACAACTTCTGCAGAAGATATAAATCTAATTGATTAGCCGTGTCCCTGGTTATGGACAATATTGAGCAACTAAGGCTTGAAGATTATGGATGATCTTGACATTCCAATTTCTTAATAAAATTGGATGGCTTTAACAAGGGAGAAGGAGCACTTGGTATTGGCCAATGTGTTCATACAATTTTCAGAAAATATTAAAACTATTTTCAAATGTTCAGATAAAACTATTGCTTTATGCAAATTAGACTAAAACTTCACCTAGCCAAATATGCATGTAATTGATAGGTTCCATTCATATCCACATACTAGTGACATTTGCCAATACATTTAAAGTATTGACCATTCATGGCTGCAACCTTTCATTATATCGTTTATGAGTGATCGTTATAGGTTGCAAGACTCCACTCAACAATTGTTCGCCCGTGTATCATTTGAAGGTTGGAGATCTACCCTATATTCGTTTTCTACTGTGTACTTGAATAAATAATGTAAATCTAGATCATATTCATTGTATTTATGATGCACAGTTATATTTGGCATCATTTTGTAATGTGTTCCAGTGAACCGATCCAGGGATTGGCACTATACACATGAACTCAGACTTATTAGGCAAGGGTGTTACAAGATGGTATCAGAGATGTGTTTTGACTATAGGATCATGACCTTATAAATGGATTAGTAATATAAGACCTCTATTAGGAGAACTATCATATTTTCTACTTACTAGAGTTCTTATATTCCTTTTCTATCTTTTCTAGAACCTCTTCTTGTTAAAAATTTATAGTTGTCCATTCGTTTGATACCTGTACGAGAGTTGGCCTACAAGTAAAATAAGAAATAGGATGACATAAATGAACATCTCATCATGTTTGTTATATTTGGACCACCATGCTATATCTCTTTAGGAGATCATCGTCATCGTGTTAGCATATTGATCTTACCAACTTGTGTGGTATAACAATATTAGTTGTTACTTGTTTTATTGAACTATATTGTGTGATGCCTTGTTTAGGATCAGTTAGTTTTGAACTCTAAAGTTTCTGGAATTTTCGTGAGGTTTTTAAATTAGTTTAATGATGTGAATTGATTAAAATTTGTGATATTACTACTGCAGTTTTCTGGTGTGTATGTTGTACTGCATGATTTTTGATATTTTACTGGTAACTCAGAAACATCTGAAAAATTAGAATCTAAAGCGTAATTACCTGTACTACAAGAACAAAAATTGGCTAAAATTCCTGATGAGTTTAAGTCGGTCATAAAATTTGTGAAACCTGCTCTACTATTTTTACAGATTTTGTTTATTGCTTATTTGTTGCTCTATTCTACTCTAGTATTGTCCCCAATTTTTTCAAACTATTTTATGGTTATATACTGCTAGATTTAAACCCTTGTAATGTTGTTATGCTAGTGTTTTCTTGTGTGTTGATTGCTTATAATTTTTTGCTTGGTTGTGACATTGATTACTTCATATAGTTATGGGTAGTCTTACTTCTCTAGTCTTTCTATATATATCTCGTCTATGCTATACCAATAGATACTCTTTATCGTCAACCCTTGATATTGTAGCACATAACCTATATTAGATTCACATGGCTCAGATGCAACTCTAGTATGGATTGGAAGTATTAGAATCAAGTTAATCGATTGGTATGGCACACACACTCAGAAAAAAAGAATCAGATGTAGTCCAACAACTAGCTTTGGGGATGCCAAGTTTAATCCTCTAAAGGGGTTAGCCTCGAGAATACCACCCACACCTTGCTAGCCATTTCGAATCTCGGGACGAGATTCATCTTAAGGGTGTTAGTTTGACATGGGTATGCCCTATGGGTGCATGATGTTAGCCTACCCGGTCCAGCCTGGAAGAAGCCCATGAAGAAGGTGTACCTCAATCGTGAAGCCCAGGAGGATTTTGGGTGGCCCAATCCTAGGAAGGATTTGAGTCCTTGACGGATACGTCTTCTTCGGATAGAAACTCGAAGGGAGAAACCCTAAACTTGTAACCGACTCAGCCTATCCCCGAGACCTAGCATATCTATATAAAGGACAGGAGGGCTTGACGAGCAGGACCTACCTCATAACCTAGCACACACCTCACCAGATCCAATATGTGTACCCTTGTAACCTTCGGCATCGCCATTATTTGAGAGTAGACAAGTAGGAGTCCATCTGGGGACCTGAACCTGGGTAAACACCATGTCCCGCGTTGCTTGTCTGTTAGCCGTTCCACAATCTCCAGCGTCCCCTCCTTCTACAAAACCCAAGTCCATAACAATGGGCATTGACGAGTTGAACCCTCGTCAATTGGCGCCATCTATTGGAAGTGGGGATGTTGATGTTGCGGTTGTGATGGACCAATACACCGCAATATTCGGCTCCTCTACGACGGAGAACCACCTCATCTTCGGCACCATCGACTTCACCGTCCACTCGCCTGTGACTCGACAAGACTTCAATTCCGTAATAGACGGAGTCGACATGATGCTTGGGAGCCTATGCTTCTAGGTGGGCAAGGTTGGAACCCTTCGCCTGAATGGGTGGTGCCTCCGGCGATCGTACCTGCTTCATGGGTGCCACCAATCGGTGTCTTAAGTGCACCCTCTCTGTACTGTTCGAGTGACAGCAGTAGCTGCAACTCCGATCTATGTGACCCTCCTACGAAGGAAGGAACCTACGGTTCTGGATCTGAGAGCTGTGGGAGCAACGATCTCCTCCACCGCTTCATGTGCGCAGCCATCATCGATGCCAACATCGATAACGGAGCCAATGTGCAAGCTCCTCCTGACGCTACAAACGGAGGCCCTCCTCCTCCGAATCATCCAAACCCTAACGCCACCAACGGTGACGATGCGACTCAGAAGAAGATTCACCTCAGCGAGGCCGAGTGGGAGAGGGTCCGACAGGACATGCGGGGCAAATCTCTACCAATGGACGCCTCAAGTGACATGCTAATGAGCTACCAATGGCTCCTCATGAAGGAGCACAACCGAAAGGTTGCACAGCACAAAGAGATCGATCAATGTTGGAGGGCAATCGACGAATCAAGCGCTCGATGAGTCGCACTCTCCTCCATCGGCGAGTCCTCATCCAAAGGCTATGACGGCCATGCCACCTAAAACAGCCGTTCTTGGCTAGAGCGCATGGACCCTAGTGCCAGACGCGAGTCCACCAAGGCACTCAATCTATCCTTCATGTCGATGGACTCGCAGGACAACATGATGCCCAAAACACCGCCGATTGTGGTCATAGCAACTACTATGTACATGCTTTCCAATCAACCACCAGCCGGGAATCCATGATCTATCATACACAAGTCTACAGTCATAGGTATCGGACTCGTCGGAGCCGTTCTAACTGGAGAAAAGCCTCCAGAGCCGGAGAAAAAAGTCCGCGGTAAAATTCACAAAGAGTCACACGCCCTCATCCGATAAGGATGACCACGACTTGTCGCGGCGACGCCATAGCCCACGGCGAAGGAGCCACAACTATGATGCCCACGATGAGCTCACATAGAATAAGATCGACAAAACACGCATAAAATGCGCGTGACCCACAGAGTCAAAGGAAGAATACACGAAGCTCTACGACGCCAGATGCTTCATCCGGGCCATACGGCAGACTGATGACCCACAAGTATAGGGGGTGTATCGTAGTACTTTCGATAAATAGGAGTGTCGATCCCAACGAGGAGCAGAAGGTGCTGAATAGTGGTATGGAGCAGGAAATCCCTGTGAATACTTAGAAAACAGATTTTTAGTGGTTTTCTGATAAGGCAACAAAACAAAGAGCGAGTAACAAAAGTAACGAACAAACGGAGCAAGTGGCCCAATCCTTTCATAGCAAAGGACAATTCGGTGGAAATACTTATAAGGACCAAGCGTTCTCGAGGACACATGGGAATTCTGTCAAGTGCTTTCGCTTCAAATAGCTGAGTACTCTTCTCTTGTGTTGTAAGTGTTGTGTGGGTGAACATGTGCTAATGTACCGACCTAACTTGGACTAATACATAATTTTGATTAAACCCCCTACAAACATCTGTAACTACAGGAAAGTAATTAAGATTTAAATCTACCCACAGCCTTAAACTCTGAGATCCTACACTCCCTTGTGCAAAGGTGTCCTAACGGGGGTTCAGGTTTTTGTCACTCCGGCAACCCCACAATTAGTAGCCAAATACACAGCATTCCCCTAGGCCCATAAATGGTAAAGTATCATGTAGTCGACGTTCACATGACACCACTAGAAGAATAGAACCACAACTTAAATACTAAACCAAAGAATAATAACTCATCACAGATTCACTACTAACAACATGAATTCTCCCATGTCCTCAAGAACTAAACGAACTACTCACAATACATCATGTGGATCAAGATCAAAGATGATATGATAATGGATAACAATCTGAACATAAACAATAATCCAATGGTTCCACTCACAAGCATCAACTACAATAGTAATTAACACCGGGAAAGTTTCCCCTAAGAACTAAAGCAATATCCAACACAATTGTTATAGCGGGACGGAGTGGTGATGATGGTGTTGGTGGAGATGATGGTGTGGATGATGATGATGATCCCGATGAAGCCTAGCTTGATGATGGTGTTGATGGCGACGGTCTCCCCTCTCTGGGAAGGAATTCCCCTGGCAGAAGTCTGTCTACACGAGAGATATTTCTCTCTCAGTGTTTTCCGCCCCACAGAGGTGGCGGAAATGTATCTGTGGTCACTCCCCCAGGATTAGGGTTCCGTAGGGAAGATATAGACGAAGGGGCGGAGTCGGAGGTCGGGTAGGTGGGCCACACCTGCCCTAGGCGCGGGGTCAGGTGGGCCAGCGCCTAGGGGGGTGTGGGACCCCTGCGACCCCTCTTCGCTCCACCTTCTGGCATCCTTCGTCTTCTGGTAAAATAATATGTTTCCATATTTTTTCTGGTATTTTTCTGATCTTTGTGAAATTGCACCGAAACGCCTTCTTTTCCATCAGAATCCAGACTCCGACAGTCCATCCTCCAAGAATCATCCAACATGCATAAACAGATGAAAAGCCATAAGTAATACCTCATAATAAGACAAATATCAATTAACAAAGGTAAATTATGATATAGAAGGGTGATGCAAATTGGGCGTATCAACTCCCCCAAGCTTAGACTTCGCTTGTCCCCAAGCGAATACTGAGCTCAGTAAACATGTCCACAGGTTTATGGAGTGAAGTGTCGATAAAAGAATACGAATAAGAAGCATCACACTTACCATTGAACAACTCATAGAAGAAAGCAACTCACCATTATAGAACTTAGCTTGCAACCAAGTACAGCAGTCACAATAGAGATGCATAAAGATAAATCATAATTGGAATTGTCAAACTTGTTCTTGGTCAGAGAACACCTGGCAAACAGTTTCACAAAAGCTTATTGTAGAAGTTTCAAAACAGGAGCACTCTTTGCTCAAAAAGGGTTTTCACAAGTGAAGGTTTTCAAAGTAATACTCAATAGATAAGAGTTTTGTGCAAACAAGGAAGATAAATAACATGATTGAATAAATCACCATATGAATGCTTGAAACACAACAACTCAAAAGCTTGTTGGAGATAGAGAGGAAGTAGGTTTACTGACTCAAACTGTTAACTAGGAGAAAGGTCCCTTCTTAGAGGGAAGCAGGTATTACAAGTCATAAAGAGCTTCCAAAAGATTATGGTACTTACTATATTTGAGCCCTCATTGCCCCTATCATAAGCATCTTGAGATGATTAAGGTTAAAGTGCACAAAGATGGAGTATATGCTTGACGAAATATAAGTTGGCAATCTCATGTCCCTTGAATATGAGGGCCACTCCTCATGCTACTCAACTTTGGTCACAGGTAAGTTCTTGTCATTGTAAGTATTTGCATATCATTGAGAACCGCCAACGGGGTACCCCTTGCACATGGTACAGGAGTTTTCCTATAACCAAAATGACAAGGCAAGCAGACAATGAGCATCTCAGCGATCTTTTTATTTACTATGTGCATAGCTTTTTATTGAGGATGCTTCATAGATGGCTCACTATGGTGATGCTGCAAGTTTCCACCATGATTAGGCATGGCTTACGCTAGCGGCTCAGGCGTTTCTCTAACACTGGATACAAACTCCATGGACTTACAAGTTCCCTCTTTATTTCACACCGTTGACATCCATAGACAAAAGAGCACGATATCAACTATGTATAGAGTACAAGTGCAATGTTGAAAACGTTCCTCGTGACAGCACGGTTCTGCTAATTCCAACGTATAGGTGCAAGCATATAGAACTTCGATGGCACAATGGTTCAAGTCTATTAGGGGCAAAGAAATAAAGTGTGTTGTCAAGTTCATGAGAGCTTTACTAACTAGTTTTCACATAACAAAATACTTTTTAATTTGAAATGTAGATGAAGCTTAAGAATTTGCTTGGAATAGTAAAAGATACTAGGTAGATATGGTGGACACAAATGGCAAAAGTTTGGTTCAAAGGATTTTGGAAACATGAGAAGTATGCCTTCTCAAAATAGGTTTTTGGCTAGCAAGGCTGGGTAGCAAGCAAGAGAGTTGAAAGAAACAAGAAAACATACAAGTAATAAAGCCAAACATGCAATCTTCCTTGAAGACACAAAAGAATCTTAAATAAATAATACTAAGCTTATGAGCCAATAAGAAATAAAATAAATAATACAAAATACATGTAAGCTTTTTTCTTTCTCTTTCAAAGTAATGCTACTGACCAGAACTCGGTTTGCCAAAACCAATTTAGATCCACTTGATGATGACAAAGTGGTGCCAATACTGATCAACAAGATCCATCATATAATAGAGATTGCAAACTAAAATAAAAAGTGCAAAAAGTAAAAGATGAGACTTCTCATTAATATTCCAATAAAGGGACTCACACCAAGGGATACAAAGATAATCAACTAAAGGAGAGATACTTCCACATGCAAACCAAACTATAAGATAACCTCTCTACCACAAATATGAATCCACTTAAAAGGTAAAAGATAAAAGATAATGGTGGTGACACCACAGCACTCCCCCAAGCTTGGAACAAGCCAAGGGGATGCCAAACCTGATGATGAATTACTCCTTTGGTGGTGGTGGTGTTTTCTTGTCATCATAAAACTTCCAAGGCAATGGTTCCCCATCCAAAGGGGATGCCCTTGTCTCTGCAATCCTGAAACTAGCAGCAGAGCTTATGCGATCAAACCTGGCCTCATACTCACAGTTTTGATTTTGTATGTCGTAGAGTTGTGCTTGTAATTGGTTGGTGGTCTGTCGGAGCGAGAAGATCTCTTCTCGAAGCTCAGCAACTTCTCCCTCGTGCTTGGTGATGAGTTCTGAACTTATCTTGTGAATAACATCCACTTTGCATTCTGCCATCTTCTTGTACCTGAAAACTTCTTGTTCCAATGCTTCCATCCTGTCTTCCAAACTGTCTTCTCCTTTAGGGCCTTGAACTTCTTTCATCTGTACCTTCCCCTCTTTGAGGATCAACTCTTTGGGATGAATCCTCAACTCATACATGTACGGGTTGAGGACGTCCGCAGAGGAATCCTCCGTGGATGATCCAGAGGAAGACATTGAGGCTCCAAATCTAAGAATTTTCCTGATAGAAACAGATCGAAATGAAAACATGACGAGAACACGATGCAAGAACCTCAGGAAACCCGGGGGGTTATATATTATGAAGTTTCAAGGTATAAGGAAATTTCTGATATAGAAACGAGGCGGAGACGGAGTTCGGGGGAGTCAAACCCCCTCGGTTTGGCCACCCCGGCCTCCGGTTCCTCCTCTATTCCATCTCGTAGTCTTCCTTATGTATTAAAAACATCAAAAATATAAAAATATTGGAGTTTCACGAACCTTCTATTTTCACCACTTTTACCTATTCAAGGACGAACTCTGCAGTTTCTGGTGTTTGGCTTCTGATAAATTATTCTGGAGTTACCATTTGAATAACATCCACATCTTCATTATAAGAATCTCCAGAAATATAATGCTTTAGTATTTGACCATTAACCACCTGTGTTGTGGAATCCTTCAGAGAAGAAATTTTGATGGCACCTGAACAGTACTCTTCCTTGATAACAAAAGGTCCTTCCCATTTGGAGAGTAGTTTCCCTGCAAAAAATCTGAGACGAGACCTATACAAAAGAACTTTCTCACCAACACGGAACTCCCTGTTGAGAATTCTCCTATCATGCCATCTTTTTACTTTTTCCTTAAAGAGCCTAGCATTTTCGTAAGCTTCACCTCTCCACTCATCTAGATTACTTAAGTCGAAAGTCTTTTCTCACAGAAGTCTAAAATCTCTATTCAACTCTTTCACTGCCCAATAAGCTTTGTGTTCTAATTCTAAAGGCAAGTGACAAGCTTTCCCATAGACCATTTTGTAAGGAGACATCCCCATAGGATTTTTATAAGCAGTTCTATAAGCCCACAAAGCATCATTCAACTTTTTAGCCCAATTTTTTCTAGATCTATTGACAGTCTTCTTCAAGATAGATTTAATTTCACTATTGGAAAGTTATACTTGCCCACTAGTTTGGGGGTGATAAGCTGAAGCTATTTTGTGGTCTACATCATACTTAGCGAGAGTTTTTCTGAAACCCCCATGAATAAAATGAGAGCCTCCATCAGTCATGAGATATCTAGGCACACCGAACCTAGGAAAAATGACATCTTTAAGCATTTTCAAAGAGGTCTTACCATCAGCACTGTTTGTAGGTATGGCCTCTACCCACTTGTAACATAGTCAACAACAACAAGAATATGAGTATACCCTTTTGAAGGAGGAAAAGGCCCCATAAAGTCAAATACCCAACAATCAAAAGGTTCAATAACAAGAGAATAATTCATAGGCATTTCATTGCGTCTAGAGATGTTACCTACTCGTTGGCATTCATCACATGATAATACAAACTTCCTGGCATCTTTAAAAAGGGTAGGCCAATAAAATCCAAATTGTAAAACCTTTTGTGCAGTCCTATCCACAGCATGATGTCCTCCAAAAGCACTGCCATGACATTTTCTCAATATCTCTTGTTGTTCAAATTCTGGAACACATCTTCGCATAATACCATCTACTCCTTCTTTATATAAGTGTGGGTCATCCCAAAAGTAATGCCTTAGATCATAAAAGAATTTCCTTCTTTGCTGAGTTGTAAAGGCTGGAGGCAAATACTTGGAAACAATAAAGTTAGCATAATCAGCATACCAAGGACTCTCATGCGGACTTACCCTTATTGTAGTTAACTGCTCATTTGGAAAACTATCATTAACAGGCAAACGGTCAAAATAAATGTTTTCCAAACGAGATAAATTATCAGCAACAGGATTATCCGCACCTTTCCTATCCACATATGCATATCAAACTCTTGCAAAAGCAACACCCACCTTATAATCCTATGCTTAGCGTCCTTCTTTGTCATAAGATACTTAATAGCTGCATGATCAGTATGAATAGTAACCTTAGAATCAACAATATAAGGTCTAAACTTATCACAAGCAAAGATTATAGCTAAGAACTCTTTTTCAGTAGTAGCATAATTCTTTTAAGCAGCATCCAGGGTCTTGCTAGCATAATGAATAACATTCAGCTTCTTGTCAACATGTTGTCCAAGGACAGCACCCACAGCAAAGTCACTAGCATCACACATGATTTCAAAAGGTAAACTCCAATCCGGTGGTTGGACAATAGGAGTAGTTGTCAAAGCTTTCTTCAAAGTTTCAAAAGCTTCCTTACAATCATCATCAAAAACAAAAGGTACATCTTTTTGAAGAAGATTAGTAAGGGGTTTGAAATTTTGGAGAAATATTTAATAAACCTCCTATAGAAACCAGCATGACCAAGGATACTATGAATACCTTTGATATCTCTAGGACAAGGCATCTTCTCAATCGCTTCAATTTTGGCTCTGTCAACTTCAATGCCTCTTTCAGAGATCTTGTGTCCAAGAACAATCCCTTCATTAAGCATGAAATGGCATTTCTCCAATTAAGAACAAGGTTGGTTTCTTCACATATATACAAAACTTTATCAAGGTTGTGCAAATAGTTATCAAAAGAAGTCCCATAGACGGAAAAATATTCCATGAAAACCTCCACAATTTCTTCACAAAAACCATGAAAGATAGCAGACATACATCTCTGAAAGGTAGCAGGAGCATTACATAAACCAAAAGGCATATGCCTATAAGCATAAGTACCATAAGGACAAGAGAAAGTAGTTTTCTCTTGGTCCTACGCTTTCACATCAATTTGAGAAAACACAGAATAACCATCAAGAAAGCAAAAGTGAGTCTTTTTGGAAAACCTCTCAAGCATTTGATCAATAAAGGGCAAAGGATAATGATCTTTCTTAGTAACTTTATTAATCTTTCTAAAATCAATGCACATTCTATACCCAACCACTACTCTTTGGGGTATAAGTTCATTATCCTCATTAGGCACAACAGTTATTCCCCCTTTCTTGGGAACACAATGAACAGGGCTAACCCATTTACTATCTGCAATAGGATAAGTAATACCAGCATCAAGGAGTTTTAATACCTCATTTCTTACCACGTCCTTCATCTTAGGATTTAGACGACGATGGTGCTCAACAACTGGTTTTGTATCAGGCTCTATATTAATAGCATGCTGACATATAGTAGGAGAAATATCTTTTAAATCATCAAGAGTATAGCCCATAGCTCCTCGGTGTTTCTTCAGTATCTCCAATAACCTCTGTTCTTCCTTTCCTGAAAGTTTAGAACTAATAATAACAGGATATAATTTCTTATCATCAAGATAAGCATATTTAAGATCATCAGGTAAAGGTTTTAATTCGAAAACAGGGTCCCCTTTAGGTGGTAGTGTGGTACCCAAATCTTCCACATGTAGATTATGCTTAAGCTGTTCCGGCTGACAAAGGAAAACCTCGTCAATCTCATTTCTTTCCTTCATGAAGACATCACTTTCATGATCTTCCATAAACTGCTGCAAAGCATTGTTAGGAGCAAGAGAAATAGAAGAAAGTTGTTCAACCCTGAAATCCTCATCAGGCAGTTCATTTTCATAAGGAGTTTTGGCAAATTTGGAAAAATTAAACTCATAATATTCTCCAGCAAACTTAGTCAAAACTTTTTCCTTCCTACAATCTATGATAGCCCCACAAGTATTAAGGAAGGGTCTACCAAAGATAATAGGATAGTTTTTACTAGCTTCTTTATCAAGTACTAGAAAATCAGCAGGATATTTAATCTTACCACAAAGGACCTCCACATCTCTTACAATACCAATGGGGAAACTTGCTCTCTATTATCAAGGTGAATAACCACATTAATGTCCTCAAGCTCACAAGGACCAATCTCATACATAATTTCCCTGTAAAGCTCATAAGGAATAGCACTAGAACTAGCACCAATATCACATAAACCATAGTAGCTATGACTACCAATTTTCACAGAAAGCACAGGGACACTAGCTTTTCTAACTTTTTTAGGATGAGAAAAAATATTAGTAGCGTCTTCAAAAAAGACAATATGCTCATCCTCTATATTTGTAGTGACAAGATCTTTCATAATAGCTACCACGGGCTCAATATCAATAAGCTCATCGGACCCTACAGTTTTCTTTGCACTTTTGCTAACCACATTAGCCATAATAGAATGCTCCCTTACCTTGGAAGGAAAAGGAGTTTTCTCAATATAAGGTTTAGTCAAAATAGGATCAACAGTACAAACCTATACGCTGGCAGGAACATGGGTAACAATGTCTCTATAAGGAGCATGGTACTTGTCCCACTCTTTCTTGGGATGTTCAATATAAGAGGCAAAGGCATTAAAACATTTTGCAAGAACTTGAGGATCAAGGCCAAACTCATTACTAATATCATGGAAGTTATCAGTTCCCATAAAAGATTTAATGCATTCATAATCATAGTTTATACCTGACTTTCTTCCTTTGTCATTCTCCCAAGCCTCAGTGTTGTCTTGAATACGTTCTAAGAGATCCCATTCAGTTTCTTCCTTCATACGTGTGAATGATCCAGCACAAGAAGCATCTAGTAAATCTTTATCATGAAGAGAAAACCTAGCATAAAAGTTATTGAGAATAATATTGTTAGGTAGTTCATGAATAGGACATTTGAGCATTAGTAACTTCAATCTCCCCCAAGCTTGAGTTGTACTCTATCCATCAAGAGGCCAAAAGTTATATATAAGATTTCTATCCTTATGAATTTCACTGGGAGGATAAAATTTAGAGTAAAAGAGAGAAAGTCAGGTATAAACTATGATTATATAAGGATAGAAGTCTTATTTATAACTTTTGGCCTCTTGATGGAGAGAGTATAGCTCAAGCTTGGGGGAGATTGAAGTTACTAATGCTTAAATGTCCTATTCATGAACTCCCTAACAATATTATCCTCAATAACTTTTATACTAAGTTGTCTCTTCATGATAAAGATTTACTAGATGCTTCTTGTGCTGGATCATTCACAAGTATGAAGGAAGAAGCTAAATGGAATCTCTTAGACCGTATTCAAGATAACACTGAAGCTTGGGAGAATGATAAAGGATGAAAGTCAGGTATAAACTATGATTATGAATGCATTAAATCTTTTATGGGTACTGATAGCTTTCGTGATATTAGAAATAAGTTTGGTATTGACTCCCAAAGTATTGCCAACTATTTTAAGGCCTTTGCCTCTTACATTGAAATTCCTAAGAAGAATTGGAATAAGTACCATGCTCCTTATAAAGATGTTGTTAGTCATGTTCCTGTTAGAAGTACTCAAGTTTGTACTACTAATCATATTGTGTCTGAACCCCATGTTGATAAAATGCCTTTCCCAGCAGAGGTAAAGGAGTATTCTATGATTATTAGTTCAAATAGAAAAGGTACAATGAAAACTGTGGAGCCTGGTAAGCATTTGAGTGATGAACCTGTGGTAGCTATTGTGAAAGACACTGTCACTAGAAATAGAGAGGATGAGCATATTGTCTTCTATGAAGACACTCCCAATATTATCTCTCATTCTAGTAAAGCTAGAAAAGCTAGTGTTTCGGTGCTTTCTGTTAAAATTGGTGATCATTGCTACTATGGTTTATGTGATATTGGTGCTAGTTCTAGTGCTATTCCTTATGAGATTTACATGGAAATTATGCATGAGATTGGTCCTTGTGAGCTTGAAGACATTGATGTGGTTATTCACCTTGCTAACAAGGAAACCATTTTCCCCATTGGCATTGTAAGAGATGTGGAGGTTCTCTGTGGTAAGATTAAATATCCTAATTTTCCAGTGCTCAATTCAACAGCTAGCAAAACTTGTCATATCATTTTTGGTAGACCCTTTTTAAACACTTGCAGAGCTATTATTGATTGTAAGAAGGAAAAGGTTTTAACTAAGTTTGATTGAGATTCTTATGAGTTTATCTTTTCCAAATTTGCTAAAGCTCCTTGTGAAAATAGCTTGCCTAATAAAGATTTCAGGATGGAACAACTTGCTTCTATTGATCCAGTCTATGACCTTGGACCTCTTTTTGATGACTGTAAGTATGCTTATTCTCATGATAAAGTTGTTTCCAGTGACAGTTATATTATCAACTTTATTCAAAGTACTACTGAAAGTTATTTTGAGAGAGGGAAACATGGTTTTATGCATCTCAATGATGTTAAGTTTCCCCGTTTTATGTTGAAAGCTTTAAAGTTGCATATGTTTTGTCTTCCTATGCTTGTGGCTTTTTGTTTCAACAATTCATTTTCTCATGATACTCCCATGCATAGGAAGTGGGTTAGACTCAAGTGTGTTGGTTATTTGCTTCTCGATTCTCTCTTTCATTCCAGATATATATATCCTATGTGAGCATCTTTGGAAGTTTTAGGCCTAACATAAAGTCATTAAAGAAAAGTACTTGTTGAGAGATAAACCAAGAGTTTTGTCGAATATTGGAAGTTATTACCTCTATAATAACCGCTCCTTATCCTTTTTGTTTTGGTTTTTGTGTCAAGTTCAACTACTTTTGTAAAGTAGAGGAGTTGTGAAAAGTGGTTGTCCTGGGACAGATTTTTGTGCTGCATTGTAAACATTCGTGAGGAAAATCAGTACTTAGGATGGAGCTGAATTTTTCTGATCTTGTTCTCCAGGTTGTTACCCAACTTTCATCAGTTCTGCACTTTTTGATTTGAGCAACAGAAGGTCTTCGGAAAAATCAATCTTTACGTGCTGGTCTGTTTTGACATGTTTCTGCCATCATTTGCATTTGCCTCTTACAAAAGCTTTTGTTTTTATGGGTTTTCAGTTGAAGTGTGTACCAAAGGTTTATTGTTTTTGCTTACACTAATGTTTTCATTAAGTTTGTGCAAAAGTTTTGTATGAAGGAAATTCGCAGGAGAAAGAGAGAAGGAATCTGTAGAGTTCGTCTTTGAATAGGTAAAAGTGGTGAAAATAGAAGGTTCGTGAAACCCCAATCTTTTTATATTTTTGATGTTTTTAATACATAAGGGAAGTTACGAGACGAAACTCAATAGGAAACGGAGCCCGGGGTGGACAAACCCACCCCAGGCGCGGGCCCAGCCTGGCCACGCCTGAGGGGGGTGTTCCACCCCCAGACATCGTCTCCGCTTTGTTTTCGTGTCAAAGCCTTCCTTATGTATTGATTCTTCGTAATATATAATCCCCGGATCCCCCGAGGTTCATGCATCATGTTCTCGTCGTGTTTTCGTTTAAATTTTTTCTGTCAGGAAATCTTCTCAAGTTTAGAGCACCATGGCCTCCGCCAACGACAAAGGAAAGAAGCCCGTGGAGATAGAGTTGGAAGAACACCACCACAGAAGGAGTGAATCATCATCAGGTTTGGCATCCCCTTGGCTTGTTCCAAGCTTGGGGGAGTGCCGCGGTATCACCACCATTATCTTTCATATTTTATCTTTTTAGTAGATTCATATCTGTGGTAGAGAAGTTATCTTATAGTTTGGTTTGCATGTGGAAGTATCTCTCCTTTAGTTGATTATCTATGTATCCCTTCGTGTGAGTGCCTTTATTGGAATATTAATGAGAAGTCTCATCTTTGCAATCTCTATTATATGATGGATCTTGTTGTTCAGTATTGGGACTACTTTGGGATCATCAAGAGGATCTAAATTGGTTTTGGCAAACTGAGTTCTGGTGAGTGGCATTAATTTGAAAGAAAAAGAAAAGAAGAAAAAGCTTATAGGTATTTGGTATCTTTTGTTTTCTTTCTTGTTGGCTCATAAGCTTAGTATTATTTATTTAAGATTCTTCTATGTCTTCAAGGAAAGATTGCATGTTTGGCTTTATTACTTGTATGTTTGCTTGTTTCTTTCAACTCTCTTGCTTGCTACCCAGCCTTGCTAGCCAAAAACCTGTTTTGAGAAGGCATACTTCTCATGTTTCCAAAACCCTTTGAACCAAAAACTTTTTCCACTTGTGTCCACCATATCTACCTAATAGCTATTACTATTCCTAGCAAATTCTGAAGCTTCATCTACCTTTTGAATTAAAAAGTATTTTGTTATGTGAAAACTAGTTAGTAAAGCTCTCACGAACTTGATGGCACACCTTATTTACTTGCCCCTAATAAACTTGAACCATTGTGGACATCGAAGTTGTATATGCTTGCATCTATACGTTGGGATTAGCAGAACCGTGTTGTCACGGGGAACGTTTTCAACATTGCACTTGTACTCTGTACACAGTTGATATCGTGCTCTTTTGTCTATGGATGTCAACGGTGTAAAATAAAGAGGGAACTTGTAAGTCCATGGAGTTTGTATTCTGTGTTAGAAAAGCGCCTGGGCCGCTAGCCTAATCCATGCTTAATCATGGTGGAAACTTGCAGCATCACCATAGTGATTCATCTATGAAGCATCCTCAATAAAAAGCTATATGCATAGTAAATAAAAAGATTGCTGAGATGCTCATTGTCTGCTTGCCTTGTCGCTTTGGTTATGGGAAAGCTCATGTACCATGTGCAAGGGGTAACCCATTGCCGGTTCTCAATGATAGGCAAATACTTACAATGACAAGAACTTACCTGGACCCAAAGTTGAGTATGCATGAGGAGTGGCCCTCATATTAAAGGGACACGAGATTGCCAACTTATATTTCGTCAAGCATATACTTCATCTTTGTTCACTTTAACGTTAATCATCTCAAGATGCTTATGATAGGGGCAATGAGGGCTCAAAGCTAGTAAGTATCATAAACTTTTGAAATCTCTTTATGACTTGTAATCCCTGCTACCCTCTATAAAGGGACCTTTCTCCACTTACCAGTTGATTCAGTAAACCCACTTCCTCTCTATCTCCAGCAAGCTTTTGAGTTGTTGTGTTCCAAGCATTCATATGGTGATTTATCCAATCATGTTCTTTATCTTCCTTGTTTGCATAAAACTCTAATCTATTGAGAATTACTTTGAAAGCCTTCACTTGTGAAAAACCTTTTTGAGCAAAGAGTGCTCCTGTTTTGAAACTTCTACAAAAAGCTTTTGTGAAACTGTTTATCAGGTGTTCTCTGACCAAGAACAAGTTTGCCAATTCCAATTATGATTTATCTTTATGTATCTCTATTGTGACTGTGTACTTGGTTGCAAGCTAAGTTATATAATGGTGAGTTGCTTTCTTCTATGAGTTGTGCAAAGGTAAGTGTGATGCTTCTTGTTCGTATTCTTTTTATCGACACTTCACTCCATAAACCTGTGGACATGTTTATTGACCTCAGTATTCGCTTGGGGACAAGCGAAGTCTAAGCTTGGGGGAGTTGATACGCCCAATTTGCATCACCTTTCTATATCATAATTCACCTCTATTCATTGATATTTGTCTTATTATGAGGTATTACTTATGGATTTTCATCTGTTTATGCATGTTGGATGATTCCTGGAGGATGGGCTGCCGGAGTCTGGATTCTGATGGAAAAGATGGTGTTTCGGTGCAATTTCGCGAAGATCAGAAAAATATGGAAACATATTATTTTACCGGAAGACGAAGGAAGCCAGAAGGAGGAGCGAAGGGGGGTATCAGGGGGCCCACACCCCCGCTAGGCGCGGGCCCACCTGTCCCCACGCCTAGGGTGGGTTTGGCCCACCTATTCGGCCTCCGACTCCGCCCCTTCGCCTATATCTTCCCTACGGAACCCTAACACCAGGAAGGCAACCACAGATAGACTTCCGCCGCCTCTGTGGGGCGGAAAACACCAAGAGAGAAAGATCTCTCCGGCAGACAGATTTCTGTCGGGGGAATTCCTTCCCGGAGAGGGGAGACCGTCGCCATCAACACCGTCATCAATCTAGGCTTCATCAGGATCATCATCATCCTCATCCACACCATCATCTCCACTTTGTCCCGCTGTAACAATTGTGTTGGATATTGCTTAGTTCATTAGGGGAAACTTTTCCGGTGTTAATTACTATTGTAGTTGATGCTTGTGAGTGGAACCACTGGATTATTGTTTATGTTCAGATTGTTATCCATTATCATATCATCTTTGATCTTGATCCATATGATGTCTCGTGAGTAGTTTGTTTAGTTCTTGAGGACATGGGAGAAGTCATGTTGTTAGTAGTGAATCTGTGATGAGTTATTATTCAATGGTTTAGTATTTAAGTTGTGGTGCTATTCTTCTAGTGGTGTCATGTGAACGTTGACTACATGACACTTCACCATTTATGGGCCTAGGGGAATGCATTGTGTATTTGGCTACTAATTGTGGGGTTGCCGGAGTGATAGAAACCTAAACCCCCGTTAGGACACCTTTGCACAAGGGAGCGTAGGATCTCAGAGTTTAAGGCTATGGTTAGATTTATATCTTAATTACTTTCCTGTAGTTACGGATGTTTGCAGGGGGTTTAATCACAAGTATGTATTAGTCCTAGGAAGGGCAGTATGTTAGCATAGGTTCACCCACACAACACTTACAAACACCAAAGGAGAGTACTCAGCTATTTGTAGCGAAAGCACTTGAAAGAATTCCCATGTGTCCTCGAGAACGTTTGGTCCTTATAAGTATTTCCACCGGCTTGTCCTTTGCTAAGAAAGGATTGGGCCACTTGCTCCGTTTGTTCGTTACTTCTGTTACTTGCTCTTTGTTTTGTTGCTTTGTCATAAAACCACTAAAAATCTGTTTGCTAAGTATTCACAGGGATTTCCTGCTCCATACCACTGTTCAGAACCTTCTGCTCCTCGTTGGGATCGACACTCCTATTTATCAAAAGTACTACGATACACCCCCTATACTTGTGGGTCATCAATTACCACCATAAAAGGGTCTGGAGGATCGACTGAGGGACATTTAGCAACACTAATTTAAATGTTCTTCTTGATGTTTGAGATACGACGCATCAAGTAAAGGTCGGACTTCAGATTCAAAGGAACCATAAGCACAACTCCTATAATAAATTATAGAAGAAGCCTTACGAAGAGTGGTTGTTATTGCTGAATCAAGGAATATGACAAAGGTCTTTCCGGCTAAGTGTGTCAACCATTACATTAATATTGCCAGATTTACAAAGAGACCTATGTCAAAACCTTGAGGAACACCAACCATCATTACTGCTTGAGATTCAGCTTTGGTTAGGTGAGATGGTACTTCAGACTCAGCATGTCTGAATAGAGATTTTTCAACATTTACCATGAAGGTAAAGTTACTAGAGTATCAAGATATGGACTACAGTGTCAAGCTCCAAAAGACTGAGCTAGATTTCTAGACCCATGTATTAACAACTTGTCGAAAGACAACTGCACACATATACAATACTAATAATAAAACACACATTTGTCCTTAAGGAATATAGATAACTCTACTCAAATCCATGGCGACATCTTTCAACTATTACACATGAATCGAAGAAGGTCACTCCTAACATCCAGAACACATACTTCGAGATAACACGAAGATGGTTCTCAAAAATTTACATCATTATTGCCCAATGTTCCATATGAATCCAATATAACATGGAGAAAATAAGGATGTCATTGATGGGCTCAACAATAAACTTATTGAGACACTCTAGTAAGATGGACTCATATGTTGCATGAACAAGGCAAAACTGTTAGTCATCCCAAAGACATGAAGATGTACTTAAGTGAGACATCACGAGAATAAACATCATCTAGATAGTCCTTAGAACCGAGTTTGATTTGACAATAACCCAAATCGAATCAAAGGTGGGGGAAGATAACATGTCCACAAAGAGATACTATCTTTCTTCAGCACGAACAGAACTAGATATTCTTTTAAGAAGGAACTAAGTTGGATAGAACATTTGTCTTACAACTCTCCAAGTTGTTGTTTAAGCGCAAACAACTAGTTTAGGGGTATCCAGTACAGATCCTTGGAGAAAAGAGCAGTTCAGAGAACTTGCTTTCTCAAGAACTTAACAACACGGTCATGTGGCAACATGGTGATACTTCTAATAGATATCTAGAATATCACGAACCACCGGTATGTCACTTAGTTTGAGAGGAAACTTGTTTGGTAGACAAAAAGACACAGTCTTAGAGCTTCGACACAAGCCTAACTCTTTGAATGAAGAGAGTGCAACAGAATAGCGGACTTGGTAGCATAGTCAAACTTCGCTTAGTGATAGGGTTAACCAATCACGCTAAGAATGATACAATTATCCTTAGAGTTCAAAACAATAATAATTGCTAAGAATCTCAAATATCCATATTATTATGCACATGCATCACTCACGAGGATGAAATATCGATGAAGGGTGGGTAAATATGTGCGGGAATATCACTTCTTTAAGGGGTCATGAAACTCAGCACGACCTCTTGGCCCAGTTCTTTTGGTGGCTTCTCCGAGAAGCCGCCCTACCCCCAGCTTCCTGGGGAAGCCGGTTCTAAAATTTTGTGAGGCTTCCAAGTTAGTTTAGCCTTAACCACTTTGGAAGCCTTGTAATTTTTTTGAACCGGCTTCCCCAGGAAGCTGGGTGTAGGGCGGCTTCTCGGAGAAGCCACCACAAGAACTGGGCCTTAGTATAAAAGAGTGTGATACTTTAAGGTAGAACAGAAAGAAGCTATTCAATGCCTCTTTTTCTGCGGACTACAACACTTTGACCTGGTCCTAGATATGACGAGGTACAGGAGTTTGTTTCTCCTAGACATCTCGAAGTGGTTTGTTATGAAGGACCTCAAGAGTATCTTACATCGGAAGACACCGATGCACATTTACTACTTGGCTACCAACTGGTAGACAGAAGTTGGAAAACAACAAGGGGAAAAGTACATGCTTAGGGTAGAATCCTGAGATGTGGATGCATAGGTTAACAATCTTCCGAAAACCAATGCAGAAAGGGGAAGGTGTGGCAGAGTCACGAGTATAGATGCGAGACTCTCGAGAAGTACTCTTGTCATGATCTTTTTTGGTTCCATTAAAGAACATCTGCCATAGCATGTGGTAGGGGAAGTCCTTAGTTGTCGCAACTCAATAACAACAATAACCACAAGTTTGAAGGCTAGAATTGTAGTACCAGCCATCTTGAGGTAATGTGTGAACATTATCGGTAGGGGTCAAAGGAATGGATCTTTAGGTAAAGGTCAGCTTCATGTACAAGATTCACACACCATAATCCGGCATAATCAGGGATCTTTGGTTCAAGTCCAAGGGTTAAAACCCAAGAAAGAAGTAACTACTACTTGAGTGACATGGCGTACACTGTAAGGTAATAATTACGAGGTAGCTTCCAACAAAAGAAACAAATTTTGAAGTACCCAAACAAGTAAAAAGGAGGCACTCGAGGAGAAAGGAGAACTCGAATCCTAGAATAGAACTCTGTGGCAACATTATATTGTAGGTACCATAAAAACTGAGAGATAATGATGGAAAGGGATCTCTCAGATGAATAGGAT
Source organism: Avena insularis (assembly GCA_023614405.1). Classification (NCBI taxonomy): domain Eukaryota; kingdom Viridiplantae; phylum Streptophyta; class Magnoliopsida; order Poales; family Poaceae; genus Avena; species Avena insularis. The sequence goes on along the minus strand of CM042685.1, from coordinate 163,460,585 downwards.
TAAAGGGAAACAAGGAATTCACAACACACACAACTCTAGAGAACTTAACAATAGGTCAACTGGTTGAGAAACGACATGCCCAAAAGGCACCTAAGTTTAAAGACTAGAAGAGATATCAAAACTTTTCCAAAATCAACACTAGATAAGACGACCCAGAGTTAGATCGATACCAGATAAGGAGTAAAAGGAGCATACTGGAGCTTACGCAAATAATTTTCAGCTTTAAAATAGTTTTCACAAGCACTAGACTCAACATCGACCAATAGCAAGGTTTTCCTATGGTTGGTACTGCTCTCATACCAAACCTGTGACACCCCTGGGACCAGAGCTAAACAAATCCAACACCTCCGTCTGACATAAGCTTAACCTTGAGCTTGAGGATATCCAGTGAAGAATCGGTAACATAACAGTAAAACTACGACACAGAAATTATTACAGCAAGCCCATAACTAAGCAAAGAACCAAATTATTACAAGCATAATTCACTGACCACAAACATCAAACAAAGGAAGGAAAATCATGCTATTAAGTATATAAAACTTAACAAATGGCCTAAGAGGCCCAAAGCATAATGATGACGTCCTAGCCCATAGATTCCAGGCTGCCGGCCGGGAACCCCAAGCTACTCGTCGGTGTCGATGTTGTACGGAACTCGTCCTCACGTGTCGATATTTTGTGGTGGTATATTTTGACGATATGCTCGCCTACTCTATATCAATGGAAGAACATGAAAAACAACCTCTTTTCATCCTCTCAGTCTTCGAGAACACCGCCTGTGTGCAAACTTCTCAAAGTGTAAATCCAGACTTTTCAAAGTCACCTATCTCGACCACTTCCTTCTGCCAAAACATTGCTACAATTCTGGAATCATCAAATCAATTGTTCATTCTCATCCATCATCAGATTCCAATCAACTCCGGAGCTTTCCTTGTTTGGCAAGTTATCATTGTCATTTGCGGAAGATTTCCTCAAGACGGCTAAATCTCTCTCAAATCTTCTCAAGAAGGACATGAAATTTGTTGGTCTCCGACTCGTCAAGAAATATTTGGGAAACCCTCTCGCTTTATCTTCTATCCTCAATCCGATGGATGCCATCATGTTTTCCCAGATCTTTTGCAATTCTTCTACTCAAGTTTTTGGTGTTATCCTTAATCTATATGTTGAACCTTTTATCTGCCTCCATGATCTTCATTCATGTCTCTCCGATGGCTTGTGACTTTCGACACGATGACAACATCATCATCCTTATCTACTTTGGATCCAATGAATCGTTGCATCAATCCTTGTTTTATTATGGAACTTCATAAGTTTCTCCTTGTTAAGATATTCAGTCTAAATTTTTGAGGGTTGGGTTGCATAGTTTTACTATTCATGTGTGTAGTAATGCTTTGAGTGCGGGATGGAATATCTACCATACCACTACTCTTATCATTCGATCATTTACATTGAATTGGTGGATTAATGTGATTTCACTTATTCCACGAAAATCAGAAGTGGCCTTCATCCCTCGATAATTTTACTTCCTTCCTTGTTTTTTCTGGAGTGTTCTCTCAAGAACGAAATCAATAATCTTTTTTTGGTGGTCTCGTTTATTTTAAGATGGAGAAAAATATTCAACGATATCGTTAAACAAGATAGGTGGAAGTTATATCTAACTTCTTTTCGGAGATTATTTTCTCTTGGTAAAGCCATTTATGGTCAATACCATTAATCACAAAATCTATTGAAATAACCTCAGGGTTAAGGAAAGGAATAAACATCTCTACAATAAACTCTAGATATTCATCATTCTACTTCTTCCTCAAGATTCCACCATCAACTCGTGCAACTATTTCTCGAGGAGATAAATCTAAGAGCCTCCTTTGCATGATCATTTGGTCCTTACCGGCGCAAGAAGAATCTGATCCGAGAATTCACGAACCCAAATATTTCTGTCGATATCAAGGAACTTTATTGTTTGAAGGCAATATTGTTTCTCCAAACTTCATTTCTTATATCTAAGGGAATAAACAATGCTATTTTCATCGTGGTTGATAAATTCTCCAAAATCGTTCGTTTCTTCCGACGAAAGAAAGAATCAGCTTTAGATGCATATGTTGATCTTTAATCCTAACGGTGTGTCTTTCCTTTCTTCTTTCAATTCATCGTATTCTCAAATTCTTTCAAGAAGTGGTTATATTCCTTATCGTGTTCCTTGAGATCACCTGATCTATGTCCATCCCACCTTCCTTATTTCATCATAATCCTTCTTTTCATCAAGTCCTTTCTTTTGAGAAGCAAAATGCAAGACTCGCAACAAGTCTAGAAATTTTTGTAAGGTGTAGTGGTCGCACCATTCCGTTGTTTATCCTCTTGGGAATGTGAGGATCACCTTCGTTCCGAGCACCCGCCTCTCGTCGTGTTCTTTTATTTTCCTAGGAATCTCGTGGCGAGGTTCTTCTTTAGTGTGGGAGAGATGTAGCATCCGAATTGTCTAACAATTGTAATGCTACTTGCCTATTATATTTATTGCTACTTCCTCATGTCAGTTATTGATTCATCATTATATCATGCTCATGTCACCATGCCACCTTGCATATGAGCATCATATAAAACCCCTCTAATTTGGTTCTTATCTCATATGCATTATATTGTATCACTCGTATTTTCCCTTGATATATTGTATTGTCTTCTTGATAAATTTCTTCATGCCCAAGTTGAGTTGTGGGCATATCTATTTTGCAATCCCACCACCTTTCTTTGTGACCACCTTATAATCCCACCATACAAACTATATATGAGCATTTGCATTTGTTTTGGCATTTATCTAGCTCATATGTATTAAGATGGATCCACTTCTAAATCTACATTCTCCCATATTTGTTTTCTATTGTTTTCACAATATTAAGTGTGTGGAGCCTCATGTCCACCTTTGTATGCCATGTGGATAGAATTCTCCTTTTAATATTCCATGTGGTATTATTCAATTTATGCCCATGTGTGGTGCCACATTTGGCTACAAGTGGATCTGATGGAAAATACACAACAGCTTGATCATATGGGTTTCACAGGTGTACATGAGTTGAACAATCTTAAATGCTAGCCAGCTTTGCTTATTTTATGAAGCCACATTCCAATCTTAGAGTGCATGCATGGATATGTGCCTTATGAAACTATATTTGTTTTCACCAAATATAGTAGCGAGCATCATTCTTTATGCATGGCCCATGCTAGATAACCACCATTCTTTCCACATCTAGTTTCCTTTGGATACATGGGGCTTATTTGATTTGAGGAAAATCATTTGAATCAACTCATATAACTTCCAAGTCCTACCCCTTGCAGGCCTCATGCTTTTCTTAGTGTGTACTTGAGTTGTATCTTATGAGGCTCCCTTTCTATCTTTTAGGTTCATTAATATTCATTCAAAACAATTCCTATAACAAAACCCCACCATCTATCCTATCTATCTGATCTAACCAGCCTTCCTTTCTTTGCTCTATCTGTTTCAATGGGTTGCAAAACAAAATCTTGTTTAGAAACTTTTGAGTCAAGCCAAACAGAATCAAAACAAACAAACAATTTTGAAACAAGAAGAAAAAAAGGTTAAAGCCCTTTACCTGCATGGTCCATTTCAGCAACCGGCCCAAGTCCGTTCATCCCGATACCTTTTAGTTGACGCGTCGCTCCCCTCCTGTTCAAGCCTACTCGAGCTTTAGCGAGCCGAACTCAAACTTAGATGTAGGCTCGAAGGTCAACCTAGGCTCGAGCCGAGCCTAACAATGTTCGCTCGAGTTCGGCTCGTTGACAGCCCTAACCGTCTTCTTGTCGTCGCCCTCCTCTCTCTCTCTACTTATGACGGAGCACAGTAGGTGCCCGTCCTGCGCCATTTTCCCCGTCAACATCCACGAGCAGCGCGTGATCCTCCTCCTCCTCATTATCTACTCCCCGCAGCAGCACCAAGAAAACCCTAGGCCACCGCCTTCTTCTATATGTGTATTCTCTTTCCCCCTTTAGAAATCCTGAACTCAATGCCCTATGTGTATCCTCTTTCCCCCTTTAGAAATCCTGAACTCAATGCCCCTGTCGTCGTCTCCGTCTTCCCTGGTAGAACCGGAGGCCGGGAATTGTGTCATCGAAGCTTCGTGAGGTGCTGGGAGCAAGAAGTGGAGCCGGAGCTGCCATGTACTGCTCCCTCGCCACCGTCCCGGTCTTTTCTGAGAAGGACCCTTCCGCCGGTGTCACCCCTGCCTTCCCCGAACCGTCCAAGAGCAGCGTCAGATCCAGGGAGAGATCCTCTCTATTCTCTGTATTCCTGCATCCTCTACGTCTCTCGATCATCGCAGCCGTCGCCGGAACTCCCCCCTGCGCGTGTCCCCAGCAGTAGCAGCAGCCTCGCACGCAGGCCGCCCGCATAGCAGCAGCACCCCACGGGCACCACCTTTTTCCTTCGCGATACCGGCTTCCCTTGTCCTCCTCCGAAGAAACTTACAACACGGAAGATCTTCCCGGTAATCCTATATTTCCTTAGAGCCCAGCCATGTCCAAAACAGAGCTCTATAGCGATCGCCATCATCTGCCGAAGATCACATCAGATCTTATTTGAAACTGCACGTTTTCTGTCAGTTTACCTCCGAATTTTCGCCTATGTTTCCCCGCTTGCTCGCGTCCCCCACAGTTGCCCTATGCCGACACTTCCTTGACAATATATGTGCTCCTACGATCCTTATACCTTCTAGCGCAAACTACACTCAAATAGGAGCTTTATAGCCTTCGCTTTCTTCATCTAAAGAACAGCCGATCTCACTGTCCCCTAGCTCGTGAACTGAATTCCCTCTGAAATCTGCCCATTTCCGGCGCGCCCGTTGGTCCTTTTGAGAAACTTGCGTCATTAAAGTTGTATAACATCACGGGATATACAATTTTTGTTTTTGTGGCATCCCCACAATCTGCTTTGTTTCCTCGGCATCTTCGATCGAAGTCGGGCCAATTCAATCTGTAATTCCCGATCTAGGTTCAGTTTCATCAGGCGGCCCACATGTCAATGTCTGCCGGTAAGTTATGCCGGATTAACAAAAGTTTCCACAGAATTTCGAATTCAAATAAAATGAATATAACTTAAATAATTCATATCTTTTAAACTATTTGAAATTTGAACAAACTTATAAAATTAAATATAAATGTTTTTCAAATATGAATTCACCCATGTTTTTAAATTTGACCAGAGTTGATTCTATCTACTCAAAACTTTGACATTTGACCATATTTGAATTATTGCATTTTAATATTGTTTAAAATTCACATTTTAAAATAATACAAATAATATATGTTTTTGAATCAGAAAAATGGGAGGATTATGAATATGCTATTTATAATATCATTTGAGTAATTTAAAATTTTCGAATTAATAAATGATAATAAATGACCATCTCTTAAATATTGCATAACTTTAAATCCGTAACTTCGAATTCGACAAATGATATGTCTAAATGGATTAGCTCGACGAGCCCGTTCTAACTATGCATTGCATGTTATCAATTGAAGTATGCATCATATAAATATAATTGGGGCAGCAATGTTTATGGGAGCAAAACATGACTAAAAACCTAATCAGATGTTTTATTCTTGTACACCACACCTCATCCATGCCATGCAATGTTATACCATGTAAATTGTGCATCATATTGTTGGGCCACATAGAGATAAAACAAAATTTTTCCCTCTAACGTGGTGATCCCAAGATCTAGCCGAGGTAGAAGGCCACGAGGTTTACCACTAAACGCGCAGTTGCGGATTACCGATGAAGCGCGTCAGTTGATACAGTGCAGTCCTTTGCGATCCGATCGTCCTGGTGCTGATCGTACAACACCTCTGATGGTATCTACACGTATAAGGAGGAGCATCGACGGCGAACTGCGAGGTTCGTTACGACGGCAGGACTGCTGTGGAGCTAGGGTTTCCAACACATGGAATGACCTAATCAAACAACAATTAACCCTTCTGGGTTACGATGCTACACTATATATAGGGAGTGAACGTGGGCTCCACTTTTGTGGCCCATTCACTAAAGCCCATATAGTATTAGTCCTTGTTAGTCCTACTCACTGACTTAGTCCAAATCCGGCTCAGGTCCAACCCAACCAGATTTCCGGTTCAGATCCAATCCGAACTTGCTCCCGCTCTTAGGTGTGCGACCTCACAGGCTCATGGCTACTTGGACACGATTGGAGTCCGACTCTCAATCGTTCAGTCGGCAGCGGCTTCTAGCAGAAAATGCCGACTCCCAAGTACCAAAGAGTCATGACGACTTGACTTTCCAATGCGATTTGCGTTCGAGTCCCTTTTGCCTCACGATATACCTTGTCAGACTATATGCAAATATTTGTCATCCCTTAAATAGTCCGACTCTCTTCTCGATCCGAGATAAGTGATTCACCCGACTAACTCTTAGTCGATCGCCTCGGTTATCGAGTCGTGCATGGCCATGCTTTCCGAATCATATCATCCGAGAGGGCCAGAGAATGTCTCTCCGAGTGGAGGGGGAAAATCCCATCTTGGTTATTCACATCACGCAGCTTGATTCTCAGTCGACCCGAACTCTGCCTTTATAACTGCCTAGTTACGGATCAGCGTTTGACAGAACCTAAGTCGGTGATCCTCAACTCGGACTATGCAATAACCTCAGGTCTAAGGATTACATTAATTGAGATATACAAATGACAACTTGTTCGTTGTACCTTAATATGGGTCAATCCGAATCGCTAAACTCTTTAGCCGAATCTGTGTAAGTTGGAATAGCATCTCCATGCCCATGACAAGTGGAACCGAGTCATCAAGCCAACTTTCACATTGGTCTAAGTTGTGTGTCCAGCACAACCTCAATGACTAAGGATATTTAGTACAAACAACATGAATGTATAGTTCCACAACCGAATCACATATTCAATGATACACATCAGATGTTTATACAAGGACAACTTAATATCTTTATGAATACAATGGGAAATCTCATCATACATGATTGCCTCTAGGGCATATTCCCAACAGTCCCCCACTTGCACTAGAGTTAATCTTCCAATATCACATGTCTAGGCATCTAATGCCCATGGCTCTCAGGTGCGCCTCATGCTTCGGCTGTGGTAACAGCTTTGTCAACAGATCCGCAATATTTGCATCTTTGTGTACCTTGCATAACTTGATATCACCCTGATCCACGAACTGGCGAATCAGGTGGTACCGCATGAGTATGTGCTTGTTCTTCTGGTGTTGTCTAGGTTCCTTGGCTTGTGCAATAGCACCATTTTGTCCTGATGTCGTCTAACGGATTGACGAGCCCTGAACCACACCAAGATCCATGAGGAAATTCCTCATCAAAGCACTTCCGTTCTTTGCCTCCGGTGACAATATACTCAACCTCTGTTGTAGATCTGGAACCAGGTCTCTTGCTTGGAAAGTCTTCCAGCTCACGGCACCTCCATTTATAATAAACACGTATCCGGATTCCGAACGAGAATCATCAGAGTCGGTAAGATAACTCGCATCCGTGTAACCCTTTACACTGAGTTCATCTTCACCACCATAAACCAAGAACATATCCTTAATCCTTCTCAAGTACTTTAGGATATTTTTAGCCGCTTTCTAGTGGATCTCTCTAGGATCATCCTGGTATCTTCTCACAACACTTAGAGCATAGGAAACATCTGGCCTAGTACAAATCATGGCATACATGATGGATCTGACTGTAGAAGCATACATAATCGCACTCATCCGACTTTGCTCATCAGTTGTTGAAGGACACTGAGTCTTGCTAAGTTTTACACCATGGGACATCGGTAAGAACCCCTTCTTAGACGATTCCATGTTGAACTTCTTCAACACTTTGTCCAAATAAGTACTTTGACTCAATCCAATGAGCCTCCTTGATCTATCTATATAGATCTGGATTCCGAGGATGTATGTTGCCTCACCCAAGTCTTTCATTGAGAAAATCCTTTCCAATGATTCCTTGGTTTCTTGCAACATATGTACATCATTTCCAATCAATAATATGTCATCCACATATAAGATTAGAAAGTTTACTTTGTTCCCACTAAACTTCTTATACAAACAAGAATCATGATCACTGTCACATCCCAAATTTTAGATTTGGTTCTGCATAACATTCATATCATTGCATCATGCTTTTCCATTCAAAATCGTCGATTGAAAAGAATCGGCGAAACGCTATTTTCAAAACCCATTTTCTATTCTTCTACGAGGCTCCTGCGGGAGGCATTAGAAGAACTAGTGTTTCCACCCTTGTAGCCTAGTGGTTTCGCTCAACCATTGACCCTAGATTGTTCCCCTCGAATTTTCAAAACCGTAGGAGCGAGAATCGCCCGAATCGGAGCTCGTACGGAGAAGTTATCGCCGTTCTTTTGAAGGATAGGAAAACGGGCCGAAAATCGGGCCGATTTTCCGAGTTCGTGTCCAACTTCGCGCCGAATCGGATTAGGACCCGCAAGGGGGCCCCACAAAAGGGCAGCCGCCGCTGCCTTGGACTCCGTGCCCACCGACCCCGCCGCCTCGTAGATCGCGCCCGCGCCTCGGGATCGCCCCGCCTCGCCGCCTCCTCCTCGAAACCCGCGCCAGCGCCGCCTCTCCTCCACGCTGCCGCCGGCGCCAAGACCCCGCCGCCGTCGCCCCTCGCCCCCGAGCCCCCAGGTACCCGCGCGACCGCCGCGCCGCCTCCTCGTTTTCCGCGCCGCCATGCCGCCCGCGCCACGCCCCGCAGCCCGCTGCGCCGCTGCCGCGCCAGCGCCCGCCGCGCTGCGCGCGCCGCCAGCATTGCCGCCACGCCGTGCTGCATACCGCCGCCGTGCCGTCCATTGACAACCTTGACCCGTGCGCTGATCGTTTCCCCTACTGCGCAGGTAACCGTCGTCGCCGGAACCGATCGCCGCACCATCCGGAGTTCGTTTCGCCGTTTGTCTCCGGTAAGCCTGCAGCCACCGTTAGATCTCAGATCAGTGGTTCAGATCAGTCGTTGACCGGTCAGACTCAGGCGTTGACTAGTCAGACGGCCAGTCAGCGCCCAGTCAGCAGACGCGTTGACCAGTCAACAGACACAGTTGACTGGTTATTTTCGTTAATCGATTTAGTTGGCAGATTTCGGTAGAACCTTATAAATTGCGTAGAAATTAAACCGCTTGGCCAAAAATTGCAAATAAAATATGTGTAGATTCAGTGAGTCGTGTAGAATCTTGCTGTACCTTTGGTTCAGAGGTTTGCAGCAAGGTTTCGTACAGTTTAATCAATCTAGTTAGTGGCTTTTTCGGAGTAATAAATTCGTAAAAAAAGATCCGTAGCTCCAAAAATCGCGTATGATATGTCCCTGGATTCAGTGGAACAAGAGAAATCTCATAGTGAATTAAAAAGATAGGCTTACAGTAAAAACTTCTGCAGAAACTGTCTAGTGACTTTCTGCAGTGTTTTAATTACTCGGGGAGTTTTATAATTCCTTTTTGAGTAATTCCAGTTGGTACTGTTTCTAATCAGCGATGCCTATGCGGTAGAATTTTCCCAAGATTTTACAAACAGTATACTACCGGTAGTGAATTATTCGAGTTCTAGCTCTAGTTTTGGGTATTACTTTTTGCGTAATAGTTTTCCTAGCGCTAAAACTATTTTCCATGCATGAAATCAGTAGTATTATTGAATAGGATTATGTGGTGCAGCTGTAACACTAATTCACTTGCCTTGCATACCTTCATGCATCATATCTGTTGCATATGCTTGTGGATTGTTTGTTTATGATTGCAATTGTATCGTGTAGATTGTGACGAGTGCAACGCTTGCTCGTGTGTGGATTGTTCTTCCGACCGCTACAACCAAGGCAAGTAGATGCTACTTTGTTCATGATATCGTCCTACTATTTTCTATGCATTGTCGTGTATTTTGTAGTTGCATGTGTAGGATGATACTATCGCTATGCTATGTCCTATTATGTGGTAGGGCTTTCCTTGTAGATGAACCACCGTTAGTAGATGTGCTTAGCCATGCTATGTGAACGAGGGCTGGGTTACATCATTGAGACTTGTTTCTAAAAGTATTGGTTTGTGAAAACTAAAACAACTTAATCAATGAATCTCCTGGGTGTGATGGTATTGATAATTTTTGGTGGTTTCATTGCGGAAAGGCACCCAGGTATCGAGAGAAATTGATTGGCTTATTTACTGTGTAGCTTACGTGTACAACCATGTGCCAATAATGGAATGGGCGGTTGGTTGGACTTAGTAGGTTGTGGTGACCCGAACCCGCGTATCCAGAGATGTAGAATTTTGGTAGGTTGGACCGGTGCGCGTCGGGATTGGGGAGCTACTTCCCGAACAGTCTCTTCTTGGACTTATCCCTATCATCACCCAAAATGAGAGTGATGATACGAGCTGGGCTGGCCAAGTCACATGAGTAAAGTGTACTAACCCCTGCAGGGTGTATAATCTAATCGATTAGCCGTGTCCCCGGTTATGGACATCTAAGTTGCTTGAATTGATTCCATGACATGTTTCTCGCTCATTCCAATTTCTTAATTGTTTTAATATTGTTGGGTTAACTTAATTGGGATCTTTTCAAAGAAAATCAAAAACTGTTTATGAAAGTAGGACAAAAAGGTATTTGCAAATGCAAGCCAGACATAACTCCACTTGCCAAATATGCATGTAGATGTTAGTTCTATTGTCTCCATTACTAGCTCTACTTACCATACATTCCATGTATTGACCCTTCGGGGCTGCTACGTTTCATGTTGCAGGTTATTCCGATTTTGAGTAATCGATATAGGCCACGGTACTCCACTCGGCACTTGTTCACTTGTGGGCAATTTGAAGAATGGAGGATTTGCTTTATTTATGTTGCTACCTGAATAATTTGAGCTAGCCTTGAGCTAAGCTTTTATTGTAATAATGGTACTCTGGATCTTCGTTATTCACGATACACGGATAATTTTGCTATGTTATTCATCTTATTCTATTGTGGGCCAATGAACCGATCCAGGGATTGGCATGTCACATAGAAGCCACGGTCTTTTTAGAACCGCGGTGTTACAGGATGGTATCGAGCCGTGTGTGTCGGTGAGATCGTGACCTAGTATTGGATTAGGAAGCCATAGATTTATTAAAGCCTATATTAACTCTGTCTTTCATCTTATGCCTTTCACCCTCGTAAATTCTTACCATATGCTATTCTCACACTTTCCTCTTTTACTTGATAGATGGGAGAAGTCAGGACTGAGTATGCCACCATGGAGTCACCAAGGCCCTTTGCAAGGCAGTTAGCACAACTCTCGTAGTCATTGGGATTGCCACTGCCCATGTTCAAGGGAAGAAGGCTGTACACCTATGGATATGGAGAGGATGCATGGGAGATCACTACCTTCATATTCAGAGATGCCGCCTTGCCAAACCCCGTGCACTTGATCTACACCAAGACATACTGCAACTGGGGACCTGGTATCAAGTTGGCCATACATGAAGCCCTGTCTCGCCAGTGCCATAATGTCCGACACCTACTGCCAGCAGATTCACCCTACCGTGACTATGGGAGGCGTGATGAAGATGGAACATTGTGGTTACCCCGGGCGACAGGAACAACATGCCGCCCCGTCGGAGGCACATAGAGGACATGGAAAGGGAGAATGGAGCTCTAGCTGAGAAGGTGATGATGATAAAGGAGATTGCAGATTTTGCTAGCAATGGTATGGTGGTCCAAGGACAGGAGATTGACACCCTGCATGAAGCTGTGGGAGTTCTGGAGAATGCCCTGATAGCCAGAGATGAAACCATAGAACATCTTCATGGTACTGTGCAGGAGAATACCCAGAACATACAACAGTTGCAGGGGACCGTCCAGGAAAGGGATCAAACTATTGAAGCTATGACAGCCCAGATTGCCGCCCTCCAAGCACAGCTGAATCCACCCTCTGATGATGACAATGGAGATGATGGCAACAATGGGGATGATGATGATGACAGTGGAGACGATGATGATGATGATGAGGACGAGGATGATGATGATGGAGACGATGATGGTGGAGGAGATGAAGCTGTTGCCGTTGCAGCTGAGAGTGAAGAAGAAGAGGAGGATCCGGAAGAGGTGGAGTTTGAGATCTCAAGTGATGATTCAGGAGAGGTGTACACTCCGCCACCATGGTTGTACCGCGAGCCGAAGCGCCAACGCATGACAGCAAGGACCTACCGCAACCTCTTCAAGGAGTAGATAGAAGTCCACTAATTAGTCCTCGTTAGGCAAATTCGTTAGGATTAGTCTCGATCGTTGTGAAGCTTAGTTCGTGTTAGTTTAAGAGTGATTAGTTGCTTATTTGTGTACTCCAATATCCTAGGAATTATTTGTGCGAATTTTTATGAAAGAGTTATGGCAAGTTTGGTTAACATCTGCGTTATTTTCGCTGCAGTTTTTCTGCTGATACAGCAGTACTGTATGATTTTTCATATTTTTCTGGTAACTCGGAAAAATCTGAAAAAAATTGGGCTGGTGCGAAACTCTCTGTACTATATGTGCAAAAATCAGATAAATTTGCTGACGAGTTTAAGTCAGGTAGAAAAATTCGTGAACGCTGCTGGACTGTTCTGGCAGATTGCTGTTTCTGTTGCTTAGTTGATCAACTGTTTAGTTAACCATTGCCAACTCTTGTAAAACTATTGCAGTAGGTATATACTGCTAGGATAACCCCTGGGATGTTGCTGGATCGTTTGTTTGTTGATGTATTGCTTGCTTGTGATTGTCTGCTATTGTTTGTTGTTGTTTGATCATATGCGTGGGTAGAATCCTATTGTCGTAGATGATTCTTTCTAAGCTTACCTGTGCTGAACCGCAGATGCCTCCCCGCCGTCAACCCACTGAGTTGGAGCAACTCATGGCAGCTCAGGCACAGCTGACCCAAGTGATGACTCAGTTCATGGCAAATCAGAACAACAACAATGGAAACAATCAGCCTCTGGGAGATGCTCTCACCAGATTTCTAAGGTTAAGGCCAGCTAAGTTCTCTACTGCAACTGAACCAATGGTTGCTCTCGACTGGTTGCGTTCAGTCAACAAGGATCTGGTAACTGTTGGATGCACTGATGCCGAGAAGGTGAGGTTTGCCGCTCACCTACTGGAGGGACCAGCCGCTTCATGGTGGGACACTTTTCAGATCACCCAGCCGCTGGATACTGTGACTTGGGCAATGTTTGAGGAAGGTTTCAGGACCAACCACGTGTCTTCAGGAGTTCCGAGCCTGAAGAGGAAGGAGTTCCGCAACTTGCGCCAAACCAATCACACCGTGGCTAAGTACATTGAGGAGTTCAACAACTTGTCCCGTTATGCACCTGAGGATGTTGACACTGATGCAAAAAGGAGGGAGAGATTCCTGGATGGCCTCAGTGATGAGCTTTCAGTGCAGCTACTAGTGGTTTATTGCCCCACTTTCCAGGAGCTTATGGACAAGGCCAGGATCTTGGAAGGGAAGCACAAGCAGGTGGAGAACCGCAAGAGAAAGAACAACAATCACCACTTTGGTTCACATCACAAGTCTCGCACCTCATATGATGGATACTCCAAGCATGGAGGGAGTGACCATGGGAGCCATGACCTCCACCACCATGGAGGCGATGGGCATCGTCATGACAACCATAGGAGCAGCCACCATAGCCACAAGGGAGGACACTCTCACCACTCTGGAGGACATGGTGGACATGACCGCAACCGTGATCGCAGCTTTGTGAAGAAGGATCTGAGTGAGGTGACATGCTTCAAGTGTAAACAGAAGGGACACTATGCTGACAACTGTCCGGAGAGGAAAGGACTAAAGCCAACCAACAACGAGAAGGCCACAGTGAACCACATGAATGTGGAGGAGATTCTAGATGAGCCTGACCTTGTGATTGGTAAGTTTCCAATCAACACTTACCTAGCACTTATACTTTTCGATACTGGTGCATCACATTCATTCATACCAAGGGAATTTGTGGATAAGTATAAGTTACCTACTGAGTCTATGAAAAGTTCTATTAGAGTGAGTTCACCTGGAGGAGATATGATAGCTAGTGCGGGATGCCACAATTTAACTGTGAGGATTGGAACACACAACTTCAGTGCACATTTGGTAGTGTTGGATTCACAGGGATTAGACGTTATTCTGGGTATGGATTGGATGTCTATGCATGGGGGACACATAGATTGTGCACAGCGCGCTGTTTCACTCAAAACCCCGGATGGTAAGAGGATTAGATTCAAGTCTGCTGTACGACCAGGAAGGTGTAAGTTGAATCATCTTAAGGGGGTTAGCATGGATATTGTGCCCGTGATTAGGGATTACCCCGACGTGTTTCCGGAAGAGCTGCCAGGGATGCCACCTGACAGGGAAGTAGAGTTTCTTATGGACCTGATGCCGGGAACAGGACCAATAGCAAAGAAACCATATAAGATGGATGTGGATGAGCTGAAGGAATTGAAGAAGCAGTTGAAAGAGCAGCTGGAAAAGGGATTCATTCAGCCTAGTTAAATTCGTCATGGGGTGCACCTGTTACATTTGTGGAGAAGAAAATGACAAAGAGATTAGTAGTGGACTATCCGCTGAATGAAGTAACCATCAAGAACAAGTACCCTCTGCCGAACATAAATGATTTTTTTGATCAACTGGAAGGAGCGAAGGTGTTCAGCAAGATCGATCTGCGATCAGGTTACTTTCAATTGAAAATCCGGGAGGAGGACGTACCAAAAACCGCCTTCACCACTAGGTATGGTCTATATGAATATACGGTTATGTCTTTTGGACTAACGAATGCCCCGACATATTTCATGACCATGATGAACAAGGTATTTATGGAGTACTTGGACAAGTTCGTGGTGGTGTTTATTGATGACATACTGATATATTCCAAGGATGATGCTGAGCATGAAAAGCATCTGCGACTGATTATGGAGAAACTGAGGGAACACCAGCTGTATGCCAAATTCAGCAAGTGTGAATTCTGGCTTAACACCGTTGGGTTTCTTGGACACGTAGTGTCAGGAGAAGGAGTCGTTGTTGATCCAAGCAAAGTATTGCGTGGTCGAGTGGGAAGCACCCAAGAATGGGAGAGATTCAAGCTTTTGGGACTTGTTGGATATTACAGAGGTTCATTGAAAACTTTTCCAAGATTGCTAAGCCGATGACTGAACTTGAAGAAGGATAGGAAGTTTGAATGGTCGACGTATGTGAAGCCAGCTTTCGAGGAGAAGCGTCGACTAGTGATGCCTTTGTTCTATGTTTACAGATCTTGAAGGATTTCCAAGTGTCTTGTGGCGCTTCTCGGCGGGGACTTGGGAGTGTGCTGATGCAAGATGGGAGTAGTGTCATATGCCTCGCGACAACTCAAGCACCATGAGAATTTACCCACACGACTTGGAGTTAGCGTCGATGGTTCATGCGCTCAAGGTATGGAGGCATTACTTAATGGGAAAACAACGTGATGTGTACACCGACCACAAGAGCCTGAAGTACATATTCACGCAGAAGGAACTGAACATGAGGCAAAGGAGATGGTTGGAACTTATCAAGGACTATGATATGAATCTACAATACCACCCAGGAAAGGCCAATGTGGTAGCAGATGCTCTGAGCCGGAAGGTTTATGCCAATGGATTGACAATTGGTGAATTGCCTGAGGATTTGTGCAAGCAATACAAGGACCTTAGATCGAGGTAGTATCAAGGATACTTGGCAACAATGGAAGTCCAACCAACGCTACAGGACAGAATCATGAAGGCTCAGGTAGGAGACAAGGAAATAGAGGAGATAAAAGAAAAGATGAAGGAGAATCGGGAAAAGGATATTTGCGAGGATGAGCATGGTACCTTGTGGTATGGAGATCGTTTGTGTGTGCCCAGCGACCTAGAGATAAGGGAGTTGATTCTACAGGAGGCTCATAACTCGCCATACTCCATACATCCGGGCAACACAAAGATGTATATGGATTTGAAGAGCAGATTCTGGTGGAACAACATGAAGGGAGATATCGCCAAGCACATTGCCCTATGTGATGTGTGCATCCGAGTGAAGGCGGAACACCAGAAGCCTGCAGGATTGCTACAGCCATTGCCCGTGCCGGATTGGAAGTGGGATAGAGTGGGAATGGACTTTATCACAGGATTGCCCAGGACCAGGTCAGGTTATGACTCCATTTGGGTAGTGGTCGACCATTTGACTAAGGTAGCCCACTTTATACCGGTAAAGACAACCTACACGAGTGCAAAGTTGGCCAAGATTTACATGGACAGGATTGTGTGCCTACATGGAGTTCACAAGAGTATCGTATCTGATAGAGGCACCCAATTTACCTCACACTTCTGGCGCCAGCTGCACGAGTCACTTGGTACTAGATTGGAGTTTAGCACAGCGTTTCACCATGTGATGGATAGAGAGAGGTGAATCAGATTTTGGAGGACATCTTTGAGAGCTTGCGCTTTGGCTCATGGATCTAGTTGGGATGAGAATTTGCCGTGTCAAGTTTTCCTACAACAACAGCTATCAAACCAGCATCAAGATGTCACCGTTTGATGTGCTATATGGGAAACGGTGCCGGACACCATTGCTATGGGATGGAGTAGGAGAACACCAGTTGTTTGGGCCTGATTTGATCAAGGATGCTGAGGAGAAGGTAGCCTTGATTAGGGACAGGATGAAGGTAGCACAATCAAGGCAGAAGAGCTACGCTGACTCCAAGCGCAAGGAAGTTGTGTATGAGATAGGTGATAGAGCATACCTCAGAGTGTTGCCACTTCGTGGAATCAAGAGATTTGGAATTAAGGGTAAGCTGGCACCTCGGTTTATTGGACCGTATCGAGTCTTATCACGCAAAGGAGAAGTTGCTTATCAGTTAGAGTTGCCAGAAGCCTTGTCCGCTGTTCACAATGTGTTTCACGTATCCCAGCTGAAGAAGTGCCATCCGGAGATGGTGGATACACCATTGAGAGACACTGTACCGCTAGAGGAGGTTCAGCTTGAGAATGACTTGACCTATGAGGAGAAACCGGTCAAGATTCTGGAGACAGCAGAAAGGACTACCCGTACCAAGACAATCAAGTTTTGCAAGGTACAGTGGAGCCACCACACCGAAGAGGAAGCCACTTGGGAGCGTGAGGATGACATCCGACAGGACTACCCACACCTATTTGCTAGCCGCGCCGAATCTCGAGGACGAGATTCATCTTAAGGGGGTTAGTCTTATCACATCCCAAATTTTAGATTTGGTTCTGCATAACATTCATATCATTGCATCATGCTTTTCCATTCAAAACCGTCGATTGAAAAGAATCGGCGAAACGCTATTTTCAAAACCCATTTTCTATTCTTCTACGAGGCTCCTGCGGGAGGCATTAGAAGAACTAGTGTTGCCACCCTTGTAGCCTAGTGGTTTCGCTCAACCATTGACCCTAGATTGTTCCCCTCGAATTTACAAAACCGTAGGAGCGAGAATCACCCGAATCGGAGCTCGTACGGAGAAGTTATCACCGTTCTTTTGAAGGATAGGAAAAGGGCCAAAAATCGGGCCGATTTTCCGAGTTCGTGTCCAACTTCGCGCCGAATCGGATTAGAACCCGCAAGGGAGCCCCACAAAAGGGCAGCCCCCGCTGCCTTGGACTCCGTGCCCACCGACCCCGCCGCCTCGTAGATCGCGCCCGCGCCTCGGGATCGCCCCGCCTCGCCGCCTCCTCCTCGAAACCCGCGCCAGCGCCGCCTCTCCTCCACGCCGCCGCCGGCCGCCAAGACCCCGCCGCCGTCGCCCCTCGCCCCCGAGCCCCCAGGTACCCGCGCGACCGCCGCCCCGCCTCCTCGTTTTCCGCGCCGCCGCGCCGCCCTCTTCCCCGCAGCCGCCACGCCCGCAGCGCCGCTGCGCGCTGCCGCCCGCCGCCTTGCTGCCTTGCCATCCGCGCGCCTTACTGCCTTTGCTTCTTTCTGCGTCATGGCTGCTGCTGCTGCCGCTGCGCCGCGCTGCCGCGCCACCTTACGCCGCGCCGCCGCCGTTATGCCGCCGCACTGTCATCGCCGTGCAGCCGTCCATTGACAACCTTGACCGTCGCTGATCGTTTCCCCCTACGGCAGTAACCGTCGCCGCGGAACCGATCGCCGCACCGTCCGGAGTTCGTCGCCGTTTGTCTCCGCTAAGCCTGCAGCCACCGTTAGATCTTAGATCAGTGGTTCAGATCAGTCGTTGACGGTCAGACTCAGGCGTTGACTAGTCGACGCCTTGATCAGCATCCGGTCGTTGACTAGTCAATGAACCAGTTAATGGTTATTTTCGTTAATCGATTTAGTTGGCAGATTTCGGTAGAACATTGTAAATTGCGTAGAAATTAAACCGCTTTGCCAAAAATTGCAAATAAAATATGTGTAGATTCAGTGAGTCGTGAAGAATCTCGCTGTACCTTTGGTTCAGACTTTGGCAGCAAGGTTTGGTACAGTTTAATCAATCTAGTTAGTGGCCTTTTCGGAGTAATAAATTCGTAGAAAAAGATCCGTAGCTCCAAAAATCGCGTATGATATGTCCCTGGATTCAGTGGAAAGAGGGTAATCTCATCGTGAATTAAAAAGATAGGCTTACAATAAAAACTTCTGCAGAAACTATCTAGTGGCTTTCTGCAGTGTTTTAATTACTCGGGGAGTTTTATAATTCCTTTTTAAGTAATTCCAGTTGGTACTGTTTCTAATCAGCGATGCCTATGCGGTAGAATTTTCCCAAGATTTTACAAATAGTATACTACCGGTAGTGAATTATTCGAGTTCTAGCTCTAGTTTTGGGTATTACTTTTTGCGTAATAGTTTTCCTAGCGCTAAAACTATTTTCCATGCATGAAATCAGTAGTATTATTGAATAGGATTATGTGGTGCAGCTGTAACACCAATTCACTTGCCTTGCATACCTTCATGCATCATATCTGTTGCATATGCTTGTGGATTGTTTGTTTATGATTGCAATTATATCGTGTAGATTGTGACGAGTGCAACGCTTGCTCGTGTGTGGATTGTTCTTCCGACCGCTACAACCAAGGCAAGTAGATGCTACTTTGTTCATGATATCGTCCTACTATTTTCTATGCATTGTCGTATTTTGTAGTTGCATGTGTAGGATGATACTATCGCTATGCTATGTCCTATTATGTGGTAGGGCTTTCCTTGTAGATGAACCACCGTTAGTAGATATGCTTAGCCATGCTATGTTGAACAAGGGCTAGGTTACATCACTGAAACTTGTTTCTAAAAGTATTGGTTTGTGAAAACTAAAACAACTTAATCAATGAATCTCCTGGGTGTGATGGTATTGATAATTTTTGGTGATTTCATTGCGGAAAGGCACCCAGGTATCGAGAGAAATTGATTGGCTTCTTTATTGTATCTTCGTGTACAACCATGTGCCAATACTGGAATGGGCGGTTGGTTGGACTTAGTAGGTTGTGGTGACCAACCCGTATCCGAGATGTAGAATTTTGGTAGGTTGGACGGTCTTGTCGGGATTGGGGTGCTACTTCCCGAACAGTCTCTTCTTGGACTTCTCCCTATCATCACCCAAAATGAGAGTGATGGTACGAGCTGGGCTGGCCAAGTCACATGGGTAAAGTGTACTAACCCCTGCAGGGTGTATAATCTAATCGATTAGCCGTGTCCCCGGTTATGGACAACTGAGTTGCTTGATATTGATTCCATGACATGTTTCTCGCTCATTCCAATTTCGTAATTGTTTTAATGTTGTTGGGTTAACTTAATTGGGATCTTTCCAAAGAAAATCAAAAACCGTTTATGAAAGTAGGACAAAGTTATTTGCAAATGCAAGCCAGACACAGCTCCAGTTGCCAAATATGCATGTAGATGTTAGTTTTATTGTCTCCATTACTAGCTCTACTTGCCATACATTCCATGTATTGACCCTTGGAGCTTTCGTTTCATGTTGCAGGTTATTCCGATTCTGATGTCAGTATAGGCCCATACTCCTGCACTTGTTCACTTGTGGGCAATTTGAAGAATAGAGGATTTGCTTTATTTATGTTGCTACTTGAATAATTTGAGCTATCCTTGAGCTAAGCTTTTATTGTAATAATGGTACTCTGGATCTTCGTTATTCATGATACACGGATAATTTTGCTATGTTATTCATCTTATTCTATTGTGGGCCAATGAACCGATCCAGGGATTGGCATGTCACATAGAAGCCACGGTCTTTTCAGACCCACGGTGTTACAATCACTCTTGATGAAGCCAAACGATTTGACTACCTCATCAAAGCGAATGTTCCAACTCGAGATGCTTGCTTCAACCCATAAATGGATTTCTGAAGTTTGCACACCTTATAGCATTAGCGGATCGACAAAACCCTGGGTTGTATCATATACAAATCCTCGGTTAAATTTCCGTTAAGGAAAGCCGTTTTGACATCCATCTGTCATATCTCATAGTCGAAATAGGCTCTATAGCTAACATGATCCGAACTGATTTAAGCATCGCTTCTGGTAGAAAAGTCTCGTAAGTAATCAACTCCTTGAACTTGCCGGAACCCTTTGCGACAAGGCGTGCTTATAAACGAAACATTTCCATCCATATTAGTTTTCTTCTTAAAGACCCATTTGCACTCGGCCGGGTCTTATTGTCTGCGAATCAACCAAGTTCCAAACTTGATTTTCATCCATGGACTTTAACTAGGATCTCATGGATCCAAGCCATGACTCGGAATCAGATCCCACCATCGCATCTGAATAATTTGCTGGATCATCACTGTCTAACAGTAACACATCACGAACACTTCGTAATCTCGCCGATCTTCGTAGTATAGGTGCTTCTGCCGGCTCAGCTACCACGACCGGCTCAACCTCCAAGGTTTTTGCAGACTCGCTACTAGCCGGTTCTTCTCGAATTTCTTCGAGCTGCACCGTGCTCCACTTACTCCCTAACAGAAACTCTTTCTCAAGGAAGACACCGTTTCGAGCGACATACACTTTGCCCTCTTCTCGGTTGTAGAAGTAGTAACCCAAGGTTTCCCTCGGATACCCCGTGAAAACACACTTATCCGACTTGGCCGTAAGCTTGTCCAACTGAAGTCGCTTGACAAATGCTTCACAACCCCAAATCTTAAGAAAAGACAAACTCGGCTTTTTGCCTGTCCACATCTCATGCGGTTTCTTCTTTACTGACTTTGATGGTACTCTGTTTAGTGTGAACGCCGCTATTTCTAGACAATAACCCCAAAATGATAAAGGCATATCTGTCCGACTCATCATTGATCGTACCATGTCCAACAAGGTTCGATTCCGCCTCTCCAAAACACCGTTCCTTTACGGGCGTTCCTATGAGTAAGTTGAGGAACTATTCCACAACTTTTCAGATGGTCATCAAACTCATGGCTCATGTACTCGCCTCCTCGGTTCGACCGAAGAAACTTTATTTTCTTGCCGAGTTGATTCTATGCTTCATTTTGGAATTCTTTGAGCTTTCAAAGGCTTCCGACTTATGTTTCATCAAGTAGATATATCCATACCTACTCAAATCATCAGTGAAGGTAATGAAGTACTCATAACCACCCCTGGCTATCGTGCTCATTGGTCCACATACATCACTATGTACTAGTCCCAACAAGTCGGACGCCCTTTCGCAACTCTTTGCAAAAGGTGTCTTGGTCATTTGCCGAGTAGGCAAGATTCGCATGTCTCGAATGACTCCAAGTCGAACGAAGTTAGGAGTCCATCATCATGGAGCTTCTTCATGCGTTTCCAACTTATATGACCAAGCCAACAGTGCCAAAAGTAAGTCATATTTAGATCATTTGGTTTCAACCTTTTGACATTTATGTTATAAACCGACTCACCATCAAGATTCAAAATAAATAACCTCTTGGACAGGTGCAAAGTCGTGAAACATATCATTCAAATATAAAGAACAACCATTATTCTTGATATTCGACTCATAGCCTTGCCTCATCAAAGATGAAGCGGAAATAATGTTTCGACTACGCACTGGAACATAATAACAATTATTTAGTTCCATAATGAATCCGGAAGGTAAATGAAGCTGCATCGTGCCGACTTCAACACGGCAACTCTTGCTTTGTTGCTGGCCAGAATATCAACCTCGCCTCTTGCTTCGCTCCTAGTTCTTACCCGGTCACACGAAGTTGCGATGTGAATAACTGATCCGGTATCATATACCCAAGAACTATTAGGTGCATCAACAAGATATATGTCTATAACATTGCAAACAAGTGTACCTGAGTGAAGTCATACCTCCACTCTTGGCTTTGTCACAAATACTTGCTATAGTTTCTCTTCCAGTGGCCATCCACCTTGCAATAGAAGCAAGTAGATCTGGCTGAAGGATCTGGCTTAGTCCCTGAGGAAGCGCTTGGGACCGGGTCTTGAGCTTCCTTTCCTCCAGACTTAGCCTTCTTCTTGAATCCAAGAACACTTCTTCAACAGCCTTAATCTGCACCATCAACACTTGGTAGCGCCTTCTTGAGATCCGCCGCCTTCTTGAGTATCCCATGAAATTTAGTGAGCTTCTTATCCATACCATGCATGTGGTAGTTCAAAATGAACTTCCCATATGCACTAGGAAGAGAGTTTAGAATTTTATCCGTAGCGAACTCTTCGCTAATGGGGTAGCCAAGCCTCTCCAGGCTGCATAACTCAACCATTTTGATCACATGCGGACTCGGTGGATCACCATCCTTAAGCTTAACTCAGCAAAGCACGAGAGACTTGATACCTCTCAGTCTTCGCTTTGAGCCTAGAACATACTTTTGAGGCTTTCGATCATATCGTAGGCCTCAACATGCTCAAGCTTTTTGCAAGTCCGGTTCCATGTGAGAAAGCATAAGGCGAATATCCGTGGACTCATCCTTAGCCAGTAGGCATTGGTGGCGGTGACGATCGCATTCTCATTCGCCTCTGGAAGT